>OX941093.1:24040000-25290000 GCA_954870635.1 Arctium minus
ATAGGCATTAATGCATAGATTTTGTTTGCCTTGAATTGAAGCTTCACTTCCCTCATATTGTCTTCCTAGCTCATCCCATATTTCTTTAGCAGAACTTCAACTGTCTACACGATTGTAGATGTCATTTGGAATGGTCATTGTTAGGAAAATGAGAGCCTCTTCATCTATCTTGTACAGATCTTTCTCCCGTTCAGTGAAGTATTCATACGGTTTGGGAACAAATATGTCAGGGATTTCCGGAGAGGTTTCAGTTGCAACTTGACCAGGTAATCTGATAATTGGATTTACTGGACCAGTAGTGATTGATTGTAATCTCTGCTTTTGTGATTCAGAAACTGAATCATTATTTTCTTCCATTGTTGGTACTCATTAGCCAGGAAGACAGGAGGTTTGGACTGAGATCCCATGGAAAGCAGTTGGTTTGACATCTTCAGCAAGTGAATTAGTAATCAAACTTATCTGTACAGTTTAAATCAATTAATAAGATCTTTGAATTAAGAAATGGATTACAATCTACACTTAAAAATTTCCAGAAAAATAAATTTCTAAAAATGCTCAAGTGTAGAGTTCGCAAACAGTAGGAACCAAAAAAAAAATCAGCAATATAAAGAAAACACTTCAGAATTCGCTACTAAAGTGAGTAGAATTCGCAGAAAATGATAGATTTCGCAATCAAAGAACCTGCGAAACCTTGACAATTCGCAAAGCAGTAGTCAGCGAATCCTTCCCTTAGAATAATTTCAGAATGTAAGACTTCACAAGTAGAATTCGCAGAATATTTCAGGCTGGAAGTTTCGCAAGCGGCAAAGAGATTTCTTTTAGAATCTTGCGAGTTTTAGACTTAGAGTTCATGAATATTGTAACTTTCGCAAAACACTGTTTTCGTAAGCAAGAATTCTCAAACTATAGATTCACAAATCCTAGACTTAGAAAATTTTTAACTTTTCACTTCAACTTTCGCTGATTAACTTTCGCAACCTGAACAAGTATTGATTTTAAGAACCTGCGAATTTTATACTTGGTGAAAATTTTGGAAGTTAAGGTTCAAGGATTCGTAAACACTACTCAAGAATCTTAGGGAACTCGTATGCTAATGATCTGCGAGTTCTTTAGCATTCACAAACAAGATATCTGGGAAACCTGTACTTAGAAAGAAATACAAATTTTAAGAGTCCTGCGAGTTCTATCTTTCATAGATAATGAACTAGCGAATCCTGAGGTTTTCGCAATGTCAATACATGCGAATCCTATCGTTAAACACATTCAACACTCTGCGAAAATTATAGTTCTTCCGAGTTCTTCAAAGAACTTGCGAGTTCATCATAAGCACGTCCCTGTACTTCGACTTTCGATCCAAAAACATAGCAAATGGTTAAAACACAGTGTAAAAACTCACACAATTCATTCACCAATGTATTTTGAGAAAACCCTAATCAACATAAATCATCAAAATGACAATCTATTGATGTTTTAAATGAGAGAAGGCAATCTGAAGTTGTTCTATAACTTCATACGCACCTAATCAAATCGTTTTTCTGCCAAAAAACACAACAGATCATAAAATCGATCTTCACACAGTGAAGTTTTCGAAAAAAAACTTTTCAATCCAAAATCTTGATTCTTTGGCTCTGATACCACATGTAGATCCCAGATTTAAAAACAATTCATGAAACAATAAGAGATAACAAGATGAGATTGGGAGAGAATACTTTATTCACCTTGAAAGTAAAGAACACGAACAAAACCTAGAGAGAGAAAGTTTTCTCTCTCTAGAACACGCACTTCCTCAATATTGGCTACATTGTGAATGAATGACTTAACTCATAAAAAACCTAAACACATAAACTATTTATACCCTCCTAACTCCCTTATTCTAACCTAAAGCCCAAGCCCATTTACATAAAAGCCAAATACAATTAAACTAAGCCCCATACAAATATAAAATATAAACCCCTTTACAAAACTTTTTAAACATGGACATTTTATGTCCTAACATGAGCCACACAGAGAAGACCTTGATGATTCAAGGGGGAGCAAAGGAGTTCTTATTATCTATAGATTTTGAAGGATAACGTAAGTTCTTCGCAGACTTTCAAGGAAAAAACATTTTTCTCAAACACTAATTTCCAAATATGTCCAAATTTGTCCATCGAGACTCATCAAATCTTTGGGTGATCAAAACTTACAAATGTCTTTCCTTAATTAGAAATCTTTTGTCTAAGAGCCTCTGTACCTCAAAAGAATATCTCTTGACCTCTGAGCTCTAATTTGAATAATCAACTTGATCACCTCATTGTCTTCTCATTGTTCTCGGAATTAAGGTGCAAAATTATGCTTAGAAAAGGCAAGCTTATAACCTCAGAAGCGCTTAACCCACAGAACTTCTGACATATTCAACTCTTATGATTTTTTTTGAGGTTATGGAGCGCGGGTTATTTTTGAATGTAACGGTCAAATGGGTATAGCAAATGCCACGCGTGGAAAATAATGGGAGGCGCACGTACTCGACTGTGCACCGCCCTAAATGACGTGGCACATTATTAGTGGTACATATCTGTACCGTCATTTTTCCAAACGACGCACTATGTATAGGTACTTATTACGGATTTTAAATTTTATTAGTTAACGCTAATAATTCTTTTACCCTTCTCAGTATAAATACCATTCACTTTCACTTTCCCCATTTTTTACCAGCAATTTTTGCTCTCAATAATTCAAAGCAAGAACTCTCCTTTCTACTCCCTTCTATTTTCAATGGCATCCAGCTCTACAAACTCCAAAAACTCCCAAGGCTCCAATGCCTCAAACCAATCCCTGCACTTTGTGGCCCAAAAAGATGACTCTCAATCTGTTGGACAAGAACAACCTCTCACAAGCAGAATGCTTTTGTTTACTAGACATCACTATCACCTGACCTCACTGAACCTGAAACCAAACAACCACTATGTGGTTTTGGACCCTAAAGGATTCCCTGTTGAAGCTGAACCACTGATCAAAATCCTGAAAAACCATATTCTCTCAAAAGACCTAACTATGAAGAGAACCGATATTCCAGAATCCTACATTCAACAGTTTTCGCTTAGCTGCAGACACGAAAAACTCCCCAACTATGGATACCGTGTCATGTGATATGTTACTCATACCTCAACTGAGAAGATGTTGGACCTTGGCATAAACTAAAGAAAGGTCTCTGAAGTATTTAATCTACCAACCAAGGACCAATTTAACCTTGTGAAGTTCTCAGAGGAACCCATAGACTCTAAGATCCTGGAATTCCTCAAGTTCATAGGGTATGCTCAGCCAATTGCCAAGAGGACTGAATTCAGACGTCAAAACCATCCACCTCTGTGGAACGTACTGTTCTCAATTCTCAACAAAACCCTGACCAATCAAGCCACACTATCCTGGCCATTATGTATGGTATGTACTATGACCTCCCACTGGACTACGCAGGACTCATCTTCCGTGAAATCTGCAATGCCGTGATTGTCAAACAACAAGACCAAGAAAGAGGCACAAAGCCTAAGAACCTGGTCTTCAACAGGTTCTTTACACTACTTCTGGGAGATGAACTTTGTTGTATGGACAGGTTACACACAGGGGGTAATTTAATTAAGGTATATGACATAAAGTCCTACAATCCTACAACTCTGAAGACAGGGTACCCAAAGGCAAGACCTCTGACAGCAAAGTTGTTAACATACCTGGGTAATGAAGAAGGTTGGTTAGCATACATACGTAGGCATAGGACTCCCGAACTGAGTCCTGCAACCCCCCTACGGGTAGGTTTTCGAGTGGGTGAGATAGTGATTTATCTAAGGGAGGAGATAGAAGAGAGAGCAGAGGAAGCTGAAGAAGATGTGGCTGCGGAGGCACTTGTGAGAATTGAGAGAGTAGACCCGAAAGTGGGGTGGGGAGTGATCAACACAAGAAGCAAAAGAAAAGAAAACCCAAAAGATGGTGGAAGTATAAGAGGCCCCAAAACAAGTGGCAAAGGTAGCAGCGGCCTCTAAGCCAAAGAAAAAGAAGGCCAAGAAAGACAAGGCCAAAATGGTCTCAGAGGCTGCAGTGGTGAAAGTCGCGGCGGTAGCTGAACCTCTAAAAAGGAAAAAGGAAAAGAAATCCAAGAGGCCTAGATCTGAAATTGTGGTAACTCAAGAAATAGATACATAGGACGCCACTACAGAATCTCTAAAACAAACCAAGAGGAAGAGGTTGGTCAATATGGCCGACAAAGGAGAACATGAAGCCTTGACCAAAGCTCGAGAGGATACACTGAGGGAAGAACCTGCAGAGGTAGAGTAGGAGCCTCTGCAGAGGAGAAGGAGAAGGGTACTAATTTTTGAAAGCCCTGATGAAAGACCAAATAGTCCTCTGAAGGTGGCCACAGAGATAGCCAAAGAAGTAGCCAAACAATACTTTGTGGAACTTGGTGAGACTATAGAAATGGAAATGAAAGATGTCACAAAACTTCCAAGTAGTAACGAAAAGGGAAAGAGTAAGAGTGGAGAAAAAATATGCCTTGAGAACACAACCTCAACCAAATCCTAGTGCAACCCACATGTCTACGCCTGCAGTTCTACTGTAGAGGGGTATTGAAGAAGGACTGCACAGTCCGAACCTAACCCATCCTATCCGGACAGAGGAAATTCTTTCTTCCTCTGTACCATGCACAGCCAGGGAAGCCCAATCCACCCCATCCTCTCAAAAGTATGGAGGTGCAAATATAAGTGTTCATTCTCCCCAGAACACGATACTACCCTCTACAGGGGTATCTGTTGCCTTTGCTCCACGTACAAGAAATATCCAAACCACTTCAGAGGTGGTAGTGAGGAGAAACACCAACTCTATAGATCTAGAACATCTACAGAGTATATTCAACAAGGACCTTGGGAGAGACTCTGAATCTTCCCCCAAGAAACTTGTTGACAGAACCTTCATAGAAGATTCCTCAAAGGAACTTCAAGGATGGAAGGGAGTTTAAAACTCCTTGGCTCAATCTGGACCATGTGTTGGTCCAGGTTACCCAGGACACATATGTCACAAAGGAGGAGTTTAAAACCTTTACTAACACTGTGCTCGAAAAACTAGAAGAGTTGAAAAGCTCTATCCCTGTTCCCCTTGCACCCAACAACCCAAATCTTGTCGCAGAGGCTCTGAGGGCAAACATAGAAGCTCTGCAAATTCTGACACGAATATCTGAGCAGAACTCTGCAGACATCAGAAGACTACTGGAAGCCACTGCATCGAATGCTACGAAGAATGACTTTAATGCATGTGCCACATCCATAAACACCCAGACTGAAGCCATCAAAGATCTTGGTCAAATTTCTATGAAAGAAATGGGGAAGTTCGTCGCAGAAGTTACGGCCTCTGGGGTGGGCGATCATGCCAAGATAAAGGAAGAAATTAAGGCCATGGTTCACAGTACCATGGTCTCAGTGTCAACTTCTGCGACCACTCAGCCATCGACAATTCCATAGAAGCTTCCCTCTGACCTTATCACAAAAGAAGATCTTACAACTCTAGGGAAAATGCTTCTACGAAATATGAATCTTATTGGTGCAGACATGGTCAAGGAAGGCAAGGGTGTTGGGACCTAAAGGAAGAAGACCACAACCACTCTGAAGTTTAAATCAGACTACGAAATCAACCGCACATCCCTTGAAGCCAGAGATGCCAACAAAACCATTAAAGAACATGCAGAAGTCTATCTCTGCAAGAAGAAGAAGAGGAAGGCACCCTCCTCTTGCCAAGCTGAGGCAACCTAAAAGAGAAGGAAGCATAATGACAATGAGCCTAATGCCTCTAGCCCATCTGGTCATCATGAGGGGGAGAAAATGCCGAAGCCATTACCTGGAATACTAATCATAGCAGAACCCCTGAACCAAATTCCACTGAGCTCAGAGTCAAACCCTGAAAAACCAAAACAAAAGGAATCTGTAATTCCACCTTCTCCCACAGTCCAAAAGAACCCCAAAGTCCAACCTCATGTGAAATCTATAGAGCCTCTGAAGATGAAAACAATTGCCTCCAAACCTTCAAGCAAAGATAAGGGCAGGCCATTGCCATAGAGCCTCTGAAGACCAAGCCAAAGCCTCTGCCGAACACAGAAAAGTTAATGTAGAGTTCCTTCGATGCATTCAAAACAGTAAAGCCAAACGAAGAAGACTAGGCCTTTGATCTACAACCTGTTTCAGAGCTTCCAATTTTAGACCCTCTAGTCAAATCTTCTAAAGACAGAGTAGCTAAAGTAATCCAAGGCTTTGAGTCCTTGAGAAGACCTATTCCACCACCTCCTCAAAAGAAGGATGTAGAAGAAGTCGTATACAAGTACCTCTATAGCCGAGGAATAAATGACCCTATACCTGCTCCCACTCTTACAGAGGAGATCATATAAGAAGAAAGAAGGAGGTTCTATAGAGAAAAGGCTCAACCAAAGCACAAGGTCTTTTCGATGGAGAAAATCTCAGAGGTTCTGGGGATTAAACTGAAACACACTAAGTGCAAAAACTTCTGGTACCATGAGTACGTTGTCAGAAGAGAGGATGGGACAAAATGGACTTTCACAGATGCAGATCTAAGGAATGTCCATCCTCATGACTTAACAGAGCTCTTTAGCTGGACAGAGGAAAGGTATGGCTGGAGAAGAGAAAATCAAGTGGCTCATTATGTGATCAAAAATGTAATGAGGGAGAAGCTTCTGTACTATAGTGTGGTTGAATTTCAGGTTGCCCTAGACCTGGGAGTAAGACGGGTGAACTTAACATCACCACAAGACAACTTGACTCCCTATGACAATGTCCTACAAAACTCCATCATCACAGAACCAAAGTTTGGCTTTGTTTACTTAAATGCCTGCGGTGAAAAGAAGATCTTCTTAGGCATTGAAAGTAAAAAATACTCAACTTAGACTCTGTTGTATTTTCAAGAGGAAATCAGAAAGCATAGAAGCACACCCCTAGTCAATCCTGAAGCAGTGGATATACTATTAGAAAACATCAGTGCAACTATCAACTTCAGAAACATGTGTGCATTCTACTTCAGAGAGCTAAAGAAGGAAGGAGCTTTTGGTAGAAGAATCAATGATTTTCCAGACGCCAAAATATAGGCTCTGATGATTTGTAATTTTTTTTCTCTCTCCATGTACTTCGAAGAATTATGTACATGCCTTCTGGCATTTCCATTTATATATGAAAATTCAGTCTTCAGAGGATGAGTTCCTTTCACCTCTTTTTTATTTCTAACTTAGCCAAACCTCACCATTTCAATTTTTTATTTTCAATACTTAGGGGGAGATTCTTAGCTCCAAATCATTTGTATAAAAGTATTGAAAAATAGGTTAAGTATAGGAATCACAGAAGACTACTCCAAAAACACCAAGTACGCCATAGAAGATGCAATGCTCAGAAGACTCTGTCGACCATCTACCCGATAAGTTCTCAACCTGAAGATAAGTTTCAGATCGCAGAGCCTCTATGATCAATCATAGAGCCTCTGTGATGGCTGACCTCTGGAGATAACATAAGAATACTTTCAAGACAATGGTTCAAGACAAGACCACATGCATAATACGTGTGCCTGCTGTACGAAGATTCTAAGTGTAACACCCTGATTTTTATCTCAATTGAGGATAAATGTTGAACTGGATGAATCGGTAAAGGAAGAACCAAGTATGGAGTATGGCTATAGTGCCATGTGGTTGTGACACTTGTCACAATATCACCAGTGGTAATAGGAGTATGGTCGTCTCGGATATACTGACATGTGGTTGTGACATCTGTCACAATAACACCATTGGTACTGAAAGTGTAGTAGTCTCGGCTATAGTGCCATGCAGTTGTGATATATGTGACAATAGCAATGGCGATTACAAAGTGGTTGGTCTTCTCAATGAATATGCCATGTAATTATGGCAATGGCTGGATAACTGTATAATAGCATCAAATATTTTGAGAGAACAGTCGAGGAATGTCCGGGAGAACAGTCGAAGAACGACCGGGAAAGCCATCAAAAAAGGCCACGGTACATTCCAGGTGATAGTGCCTGCTACAGTGATAGATGACAC
Source organism: Arctium minus (assembly GCA_954870635.1). Classification (NCBI taxonomy): domain Eukaryota; kingdom Viridiplantae; phylum Streptophyta; class Magnoliopsida; order Asterales; family Asteraceae; genus Arctium; species Arctium minus. The sequence continues at coordinate 24,048,069 of OX941093.1, forward strand.
TGTCGCATGGCAGGGTCGCGCCAATCTCACAGTACATAAAATCGGGATTTTCTTAATTTGGTCATATCTTGCTCAATTCTACTCCGTTTTTGGAAATTCAAATTGCTATGGTAACATTTTTGAGTGCTTTTCAAGTTTAGATTGTTAGTTTTGGGAAGATATAAGAGTACTTTGTGGTGGAGTGGAAGCAAAGATCAAGAGTTCATCATCATCACCTCCATCTTCAAGAAATTTGGGGTTTTCTTGGTTTTCATCAAAACCTAAGTGGTAAGTGTATCCATACCATTTCTAAACCTTGTTATAAGATATAAATGCTCTCTTGATTATTTCATAGTGATTGGTTTCTCAAATTTTGGGTTTGATGGTTTTGGAGAAATTAGGTCAAAAATTAGGGTTTTGGTCAAATTGGGGATTTTGATGTAAAATGTTTGGGGATCGATTCTAAATAGTTGGAGGAGTATATTCATGGTTGGAAACTTGTGAATATAGGTTTTGGAAGGATTTGATTGTGGATTCAAGTTTCTTCAAGGAAGCTCAAGTTGGGTAAAATATAGATTTAGCTTAAATCTAGCGAGGTGACTTCAAGTTGATTTGGAAAAACGGTGTATATGCCAAAACGTCAATCTTTAAATGTTTATATGTTTTACATGAAATTATTAAATGATTGAGTTATCTGTTGAGTTTTGATTATTTGAAGTGTTTAACTTCATAAACTTTGCAAAACACCCACATTTGGGATTTTCGGCATTTTGGTAAACAAATCATTTATATATGTTTCTTTGATGATTTAATATATAATTGGATGTCATTTTAAGTAATTGTCCATTTGGTGCATCTGATTTTATAAACCGTATGGAAAATGCATATCATTGTTTTGTGGGTCATTTTGGGAAAAAAATAAAGGGAATGATTTCAGTTGGGAAAACGCTTTGCCTCAACCAATGAGGAATTTGGGTTAATCACACTTTTAGTCCTTGTGTTTGCATAACCATTGGTTAAGAGTGTTTTATTTGAAGACATTTATTTTATGATAAAGCAATTCTGTTGAGCTTTGGCTCAGTTTGACTAAAATGAGGCTTGGGGGAAAAAATGTCGGTTTAATAGCCCGTCGTGAAGTGTTTGTTAAGTCAAAGTTTAGATCAAATAATCTTGTTTAGTTTTGTTGACTTTTTGATGTAAGCTTGTATAGAGGTCAAGTCTTGTTGACCCTATATATAGCATTTCATTTGTCTTGTTTTGTGTAAGTAAGTAAGTAAGAAAGTAAGTCTTGTATGTAAGTCATTCATGTCTGTAACTTTTCTATCAAGAGATATATGACTACAAAGTTTGAGACAAAATTTTTCTTTGTTTCTTTCATATTGATTTGATTGTTATTGCTTGAAATCTGGGATCACAATTGGTATTAGAGCAGATCAGATTCAATTGGGAAAATCAACATCAAGTGATTTTGAGCAGAAAATTCAATTTTTTGAATTAGAAAAGTTAATGTTCATCGACACTGTTCTATTGAAATCAATATTGTGAAATAATGATGATTAACGTGTAAATTTGAGTATATTGTGATCTCCAAGTGTCATAGAACATCTTTCATTTAGGAAGATTGTTCAATTGAACAACAGATTTAGAGAATTTGATTCATCTTTCCTTTTCTGGAAACTTTTCATTCACGGACTGTCAAAGATCAAAGGGTTTAAATCATGGTTGTTCTTGTGAAAATTCATTTCACAGGGTTGTTCTCGATGCTACAGTGACCAATCTTACCAAGTTTCAAAGGCCAATTTGAAGTTTTGGGTGGATTTGTGTTGAAATTTTTAAGAAAATGTTCAAGATCCAAGGAATTCGCAGGAAATATAAAGAACTCGCATGAAGAACTCACAGGCTGAAGAATTCACATAAATGAGGTTTTCATTGTTTTAAGGATAGAATTCGCACAGAGAAGTGTGCGAAAAGTAAAGATTTCGCACAATGATACATACGAGAAGCTAGGAATTCGCACATGTGACTGAGAATATTTCTATGTGAGGAATTCGTATTGATACGAATTGTTGATGCTTGGAAAATATTCTAAGGGAGGAATTCGCATATTTGATATAGTTCTTATACGAATTGCCAAGAATTCGCACCCTTCTTTCTGCGAAATGTGCAGAATTCGCACATAGCCTTATGCGAAAAGTGAAGTTTTTCTATTCTTTCTTAGGCGAATTGTGTGTATGTGAATTGTGTAACGTTCATACGAATTCTTGTTGTTGGTCCCGGAGGTGCTTAACAAGTTTGTAGAAGGGGGGGGTTGAATACAAACACATAATTTAAAGTTTAATAAATTGTGTATTGATAAATCAAACACAATTTATAAGTCTGTTGCAGAATAAGATTAAGTAGAACTCAATCTAAACAAACTTAAGAAAACACTAATATGGTTGCACAAGAATATAGAGAATGGGGATTTGAGAGGTATAGAAAACAACGGTTTCTATCTAAGTTCAAGAAGAGAGCACCCTCTCAGATGGAGAGGTAATCTTTCTATTTATACCCTATGCATTAAATGCATGGCAGGGTACTTTACACATTTAATGATTGGCTTTAGGAGTCTGACTTTGGGAGACATGCTTTCGGCCGTATCATGAACAGTGTAGTTGACAGAGTTGTTGTACGAATTGTGGCAGAGACATGTCTGTTCTGACACATCGGACTGGGTGTGCAAGGAAAGACAAAAGAGACTTGAGGTAGAAGATAAGTGATCATCAATCGCTGAATATCTCTTCCTTCAGAGATACAAAGAAGTTCATCTATCGCTGAAGCTTTTCCTCAGGTTTCTTCGCGTATGAGTAGAGTCGTCTTTGCTTCACTGATATCCGCATCAGGTCACTAGTAGACTTGTCTTTGTTCAGCAACTTCGTCTTTGATTCAACTATGAATATCTGTTGACGCAAAACTTGTCTTCAGGGATTACGTTTACATCAGAGAACATCAACAATAACCGAACAGGCTCAGTCTAATCGCTTATAGTGAAACACTAAAACATATGAGCTTTTACAAGAGAGATCATCAGCGATAATTGAACAGACTCAGTCTGATCGCTGCCTATAGAGGAATGATAGGCTCCCTGCTGTATCTTACGGCGAGCTGACCTGACATCATGTATTCTACTTGTTTATGTGCACGCTATCAGTCTGAACCCAAGGAATCCCATCTGATCACTGTTAAGCGTATATTCAGATATCTGAAAGGAACTCCTAACCTCGGTCTTTGGTATCCCAAAGACTCAGGGTTCGATCTAACTGGTTATTCTAATAGTGATTTTGCAGCCTGTAAACTTGACAGAAAGAGTACCACTAGTGGATGTCAACTCCTCGGAGGAAAGCTGGTAAGCTGGACAAGCAAAAAGCAAAATTCAGTGTCCACTTCCACAGCTGAAGCTGAATATGTAGCCGCTGGAAGCTGTTGTTCTCAAATCTTGTGGTTGAGAAATCAACTATTAGACTATGACCTTTAGCTGTCAAAGATTCCTATCTATTGCAACAGCACTAGTGCTATCGCTATAGCAAATAATCCAGTGCTACATTCAAAGACGAAACACATAGAGATCAGATATCACTTTATCAGAGATCATGTGATGAATGGTGATATTGAACTTCACTTTATCCCTACTGACTTTCAGCTTGTTGATTTATTCACCAAACCTATTGATGAGACAAGGTTCAACTTTCTCATCAGGGAGCTTGGAATGCTGAATCTCGAAGAATAATTCTTCAGCGTTAATGCATTGTGTCAGTACTCATAAGTTCCCCTTTTATCATTCTCTGATAAATATTCTGACTCTCAGGTATGTTCTCTCAATCCCTACAACTGAATCTTCATTCAGTTGTTTTTCAAAATATAAACCTTAATCACTGAACTTTCTTCAAATGATTAAAAGCTTTTTGAAAAATAAATTTATCACTGATATTTCTAATCAGTGAGCCTTTAAAAAAAAATCTATCCCTATCTTTACCATCAGGGATACTTTCAAAAAGGAAAATCTATCGCTGACTTTTCTTCAGCGATAATTTCAAAACGGACAAATGAACAGTCTCCTTTCTATGACGTCATTTGAACCGACAATCCACGACATGCCTTTTTCTGACACGTTCGTCTGTTGCCCTTCTATCCAATCAACTTCGTGGGACGTGTCCATGTCATGATGAGCATTTGTTTTCCCGCCTCTCATATTCTCTCTCCTTTCTCTCACATATAAAAGGAATGTTTTTCCATTCTTATCATTTTACGCTTTCTGGAAATACTTTCAAAGCAAGAATACTCTCTCAAGCATTCTAGTACTCTCAAGCATTTGCATCATCTTCTTCAAAGATCAACAGGTTATTCTTGATCTTTTTCAAATTCTTATCTTAAATCTTTTTACATAAAACTCCATTTATGGGTTTATAAGATTCTAATCACATAAAGTCATTTTCATTTTTGATTTTATTCATTAAAAACCATTCTATTTTGATTGTTCTTCATTCAAAATCCTTGGTTTTTCTTCTTGTTCTTGTATCTTCTGTCAAGAACACCTTTTTAATCTTCAAATTTGTTGATTTCCCTATGTTTCTTTCCCAAAATATAAACTGGACAAATCTTCTTTATTTTTAGACTAAAACCTTTCTTCTACTCTTTTATCTACTCATAGATCAGAATGGCTCAATCTGCACTTGTCGCCTCTAAGAACGTCAAGTTCGCCATCACTGACTCGGAGCTTCCAAAGAACAATCATCTCGCTCGCCTCGATTTTGACGGTGTTAAGTACCCACATCTGAAGGAAGCTGCAATGTTTCTAAAGCAATCCTGCATTGCTTATGCTATCACTGTGGATCCAACACCCTCCAAAGCTCTTCTCCAGCAATTCTGGTTTACCGCTGACGAAACCTCTATCACCAACAAAAAGGGTGAACAGGTTCCTGCTATCTCCTTCAGCACTCAACTTGGCTCAGGGATGATGACTGCTTTAGGCCTAAGGAAATCTCTGCGTTTTCCTGAAAAACCCAGGAATGGATTCGACGCCTTGCCAACTGATGCTGAACTCATCCAATTTCTAGATGCCATGGAATACGCTTGGGAACCCAAGCCAAGGACGACGATTCCAAACAAGAAGCTGACTCTTGTGAAGAAGGCACTGATGCCTTCTCAGCTTAACTACATCTTCTCACACTTCATTCAGTGTATGAGTGGGAAGAGTGGGTCACTGGACCAAGCAAGCAAGATTCAGGTCCAGATGGCTTACTTAGTGATCACTGGACGAAACTTCGACTATGCAACAACTATCTTTGACGATCTCAAGTCAAAGATAGAGAAGACCGAAAGGGATCCCAAGGTCCCCTACGTACGCTTTATTTGCGCGTACCTGAAGTTCCTCTACCCTGCTACTTACCCCACTAACTCGGATGCATCTTTTCCAAAAGTGGGTCAGCGCTCCCTGGAGGTCAAGACGCTCCCCAACGAGGTAAGTATCTCTGAACTTCGCTCCCGACTCTCTCTCCTCACTTCTTCTACTTCAGCGGCCACGCAGGAGGTTCCTTCTTCTGCTATCCCTGCCGCTACCCCTTCCAAATGACCATCAACTGGCTCCCTTGGTCCTTCGAAGAAGGCCAAGGTCACCAAGGAGAAAGCTACCTCAAGCTCTATACCTAAGGATGTTTATCAACAAACTTCCTTGGATGCTTTCGTGGGTCTCTCCTCCACATCCTCAGCTATAACCACTTCAATCGTGCCAGCGATCTCGGTCGCTGTCACAACAACAGTGATGCAACCTACAATCTCAGTTCAACAACAACCTGAGGTAACTACCCTTATCCCTACATCTTCTATCCCCATCTCTAGTCCTTCTATTTATTTGATCTCTAACCCTCCATCTATTTCTACTCCACAGTTTGGACCCATAGGACCTGAACATCAATCTTTTAAGGAATCTTTACAATTCTACAAAATGTTTGATAATTCAGGTATCCCTATAACCTTAAACACTTCTCCCAACTCACCATATAAGCCTGTTTCTCAAAAACTAACTTATATTTCAGGTCCTAGTTTAGCGTATGTTGACACAAATGTCAACAATCTGAGTGCAAAGGTGGAATCTCTGACTGCCTCTCTCAACAACACCACCAACGCTGTTCAATCAGCTGGTGAAGCACTGAAGACGCTGACTGCCACCTGTGCCTCCAAAGCTGACGTTTCTCACATCGCTACTCTCCAAGAAGCGATTGTCAAAGTCAGAGAAGACTCACAACAACAGTTTGCAGCCCTGACTACAAAGGTTGATTCTTGAGAAGTCCTTCTTCAGCAAATCCTGACTCACCTGAAGGCACCAGCTCCTACTCCTACTCCCTCATTCACAGAGAACGATCGTACATCGCTGAACATTGTCGTGGAGTTTATTCATCAGGCTACGTCAGATCTTCCTGCGTTTGAAGGCCGAATGGACAGTTTGGAGGCTGAAGTTCAGGTGTTGGCTGCTGCAAAAGCTTCATCTCCTTCCAAAGATCTCTCCCTCAATGATAATGACAAAGAGCGGGAGAAAGCAGCTGAAGAAAATACGGAGTTTGAAGTCGATGCTAAGGTCCAACAGAAGGAAACTCCCTCTCAGGTTGAGGGGGATATAACTGCTGAAAAAGCCCCTCCTTCTTTCGAAGATTTAATCGATGATGAAGAAGAAGACGATGATGATGAAGACCTTGATCTTGAAGATCAAGAGGAAGATTCTCATCAAGATGATGATGATGACGATGAAGATCAATCTCTATGGTGTTCTTCAGCCGTCACTTCATCAGCGATAGCTTCGAAAAAAGTTATCAAAGCAGGGGGGAGTCAAGAGACACCTTCAGGAACCCCTTCCCAAAGCAAAGGTGCAACTGCTGAGGGAACCCTGAAGATGATTTCACTACCTGAGGAGAATCCTTCTCAGGTATGCCTTACTCTTGTTCCCTTATCCTTCAATAAAAATCCAACCCCTGTTTCTTTCTATCCTTTATCTCTCTCCTTCCCTAAAACTAAATCTAACCTTTTTCTTTTTCTGACCAGATAGTTCTCTCCCCTGCTTAAGGGTAAAGAACTCCACATAATCCCAACTGCTGAAGCTGATGATCAAATAATTCCAATCTCTGTAAGAGAGATTGATGAAGAGGATGAAGAAGAAGAAGAGTCCCTACAACATCATGGAAGGCCCTCTAGACCCTCTCATTGGTCAGAGGAAGAGAGAAAGAAAAGAACAGAGATGATCTCTCATCTGGAGAGTCAACGACGAAAGATCCCCTCTTAATCATCAGATCTGGAGTTCCTGATTGAAGCTGAAATCGAAGAATCCGTCAGGGCTGAGAAGCTGATTGCTGACTGTCAAAGAGATGCCTCTCTAGCTCTCAAAATTCAGTCCTCTCAAGTCAAAGACAAGAAGTTGAAAAGCAAACCAGTGGAAGTCCAGGCAGCTCTTTTGAAAGAGATTGAAGAGGAACGCTCCAAAGAAAAAGCGGTCAGCGATAATACAGTCGATTGGTGCAAACACAAATTTGACTATCGCTCTGACCCAATGAAGATCATAGCTGTTGCTATCTCTGGGAGAAAGAAGAAGGATAAACTCTCTGTCACAATAGAGATTACCAGAGAGGATGGAAGCTGCAAGGCTATGTACATTTCAAAGCTGGAAGAATTTGGCTACATAGAGTGGCTTGAGTTCAAAGATGCGCTGAAGAAATCAAAATCAACATACAGAGGCTATGTTGAAAGGAATAATGATGCCCTCATCAACAAAGTCGCTGCTATAATAACGTGCCATCTACTCTTCCTCCAAAGTCCAAGCAAATCAAGAGAAATCCTGTCTCCTCCTCATCTGATAATGTAGCAGTGATCAAAAATGAAACCTCCATCAAATTCTGAAGAGAAGCTCTGTTTGGTCCTCCTCCTGATCTTTCAGTTCTGGATCTCTCTCTGCCTCCTGGCGGACCATATGTTGTGGGACAAGTTCTTGAAGAACCTTTTGGAATCTTTTTCGGAGATGACGAGGAACAGCTCAGATTTCAAAGAGTCTCTGAAATCCCTATCTGTCCCCTCGCTCTTCTCAAGGATCTCATGTGCCTATGGTGTACTCTCTCTCCTGCTGCTGAGCCAATCATAGTGATCATCTGCAAAGAATCTTTAGAGCGAAGGCAAAAAGGAGAAGAAATACCTGAGTATTTGATCAATCCTCCTAAACCCTCTTTAGATAGCTGATAGATTAGTTTTCTTTCTTGTAATCTATTAGTTTAACTTACAGCAGTTAATACATCACTTGTACTTGTAATTTTCATACCTTGTAATCTTTTTTCGTGGATTAATGAGAATTTCAGTGAAGTACTTAACTCTATCAGTACTGTAAAAGATCCCTCAAAATAGTAATTGGGACATGTATGTTATGAGTCCTGATTATTCCATCATTTTGAATTATAAAGTAATTTTCTTCAGTTACTTTGTCATTATCAAATAGGGGGAGATTGTTGATCCAAGCTCTCTCAGTGATTTGATAATGACCCTTTTCTATACTTAGTGAAAATTACGTTTAATATGTATTAGTGTTTCACCATCAGCGATCAGACTGAGTCTGTTCAGTTATCGCTGATAGTCTTTCTCAAACATTTAATATGTATTAGTGTTTCACTATCAGTGATCAAACTGAGTCTGTTCAGTTATCGCTGATAGTTCTAATGTAAACAGTAACGTAATCCCTGAAGACAAGTCTCGCGTCAACAGATGTTCATAGCTGAATCGAAGACGAAGCTGCTGAACAAAGAGAAGTCTACTAGTGACCTGATGCGGATATTAGTGAAGCAAAGACAACTCTACTTATACGCGAAGGAACATGAGTAAAGCTTCAGCAATCGCTGAACTCTTGATATCTCTGCTGAAAGAGATATTCAGCGATTGAATGATCACTTAGCTTATACCTCAAGTTTCTTTTTGTCTAACCTTGCACAACTTAGTACGATGTGTCAGAACGGACATGCCTCTGCCACAATTCGTACAACAACTCTGTCACCTACACTGTTCATGATCCGGCCGAAAGAAAGTCTCCCAAAGTCAGACATTCAAAGCCAATCAGTAAACGCCACGTGTAAAGTGCCCTGCCATGCATTTAATGCATAGGGTATAAATAGGAATTTCACCCCTCCATCTGAGGGGGTGCTCAATCCTTGAACTCCAAATAGAAACCTTTGTTTTCTATATCTCTTAATCCTCCTATCTCTGAATTTCTTGTGCAACCATCTTAGTGTTTCTTAAGTTTGTTTAGATTGAGTCTGTCTTAATCTTATTCCGCAACAAACTTCTAAATTGTATTTGATTTATCAATAAACAATTTATTAAACTTTAAATTCTGTGTTTGTATTCAACCCCCCCTTCTACAAACTTGTTAAGCACCTTCGGGACCAACACCCTTTCAGATATCTGAAAATTCGTTTAACAGCGATCAGATGGGATTCCTTGGGTTCAGACTGATAGCGTGCACATAAACAAGTAGAGTACATGATGTCAGGTCGGCTCGCTGTAAGATACAGCAGGGAGCCTATCATTCCTCTATAGGCAGTGGCATTAACAGGTTTTCCAGATGAATCTTTGTTTAGTGTCAGAGGAGGTGCCATAGGAGTCTTCATCGCTGAAGTTTGTGTTAAATCAAACTTCTTCAGCATGTCTTTAACATACATACCTTGGCTGATAAAAGTACCTTTGTCAGATTGTTTAATCTGAAGACTAAGAAAATATGTCAGCTCACCCATCATACTCATTTTGTATTCTTTCTTCATTCTTTCAGCGAAGCGAGTACATAGACACAGGTTAGTAGAACCAAATATGATGTCATCGACATATATTTGTACAAGAATAATATGACCTTTTATCTTTCTGAAAAATAATGTATTATCAATTTTACCACGTTCAAAATTTTCAGAGATGAGAAAAGATGAGAGAGTGTCATACCAAGCACGAGGGCTTGTTTTAGACCATATAGAGCGTTATCCAATTTATAAACATAATTTGGATACTTAGGGTTATAGAACCCTGGAGGTTGTTCTACATAGACTTCTTCATTCAACTTTCCATTTAGGAACGTTGATTTTACATACATTTGATACACAATGAAGTCTTTGTAGACTGCATAAGCTAAGAATAGTCGAATTGCTTCGAGCCTAGCCACAGGGGCAAAGGTTTCATCATAGTCTATTCCTTCCTCTTGTCTGTATCCCTGAGCAACAAGTCGAGCCTTGTTGTAGGTTACAGTTCCATGTTCATCTAACTTGTTTCTAAACACCCATTTGGTGCCTATAACAGTTTTATTAGATGGTCTAGGAACGAGATTCCAAACTTTGTTGCGAGAGAACTCATTCAGCTCTTCTTGCATAGCGCTGACCCAATTTGGATCTCTGAGGGCATCATCAGCCTTCTTTGGTTCTATTAAAGAAATAAAGTTGACAAAGAGACAAATATTACCTGAACTTCGTCGTGTCTGAATACCTGCATCGGGATCACCAAGAATTTGAACTATGGGGTGATCTCTAGTCCATCGCTGAGCAGGAGCATGATCGATCAGTTGAGAGGTTGGATCAACAATGAGAATGTTCACTGATGAAGAAGCTTGAGGTTCATCAGCTATTAATTGTTGAGAGTCAGACAAACCATTGTTTTCTGAGAGGAGTTCAGACGAAGATAGATCAGATGGAAGAAGTGTGTTTAGAAGCTCAGGTGAAACCCATGAGATGGATTCAGCGTTCGGCAGTATGATGTTTGGATCATCATCAGCAGCTTGAGGAGTATCTGAATGCTGATGGTTTGAGAAAAAAGGTTCTGTTTCTTTGTAATGAGAAAACATCCAAGCAATTAACTCTTCATTGTCAGCGATTGGTTTAGAGTTTGCTGAGCGAGTTTCATCAAAAGTGACATGAATTGTTTCTTCCACAGATTGTCTTCTCTTGTTGAAAAATCTGTAGGCTTTGGAGATAGAGGAATATCCAAGAAATATTCCATCATCAACTTTTGGGTCGAACTTTCCAAGTTGATCTTTGTTGTTTAAAATAAAACACTGACAACCAAAGACATGAAGAAAATTGATAGAAGGTTTTCTTCCATGAAAGAGTTCATAAGCTGTCTTCCCAAATCGCTTTACTATCAGCGATCGGTTTTGAGTAAAACATGCAGTGTTTACAGCTTCAGCCCAAAATTGAGTAGGGAGGTGAGAATCGTTGAGCATTGATCTAGAAGCTTCAATGATCGTTATGTTTCTTCTTTCAGGGACTCCGTTTTGCTGAGGTGTTCTTACTGAAGAGAAGTTATGAGAAATTCCCTTGTTCTCAAAGAAATTGTTTAGAGAATTGTTTTTGAACTCAGTTCCATGATCACTTCTTATTGAACGAACAGTGAGATTATTCAGCACTTCCATATTTTTAACAAAAGATATTAGTTCTTCTGGAGTATCACTCTTGCAGCGAAGAAAGATAACCCAGGTGTAGCGAGAGTATTCATCTACAATGACAAGCGTATATTTCTTTCCAGCTATTGATTGGATGTTGACAGGGCCAAACAAATCCATATGCAAGAGTTGAAGAGAACTTGTCACTGAGGAAACTTGTTTAGACTTGAAACTAGCTTTTGTCTGTTTTCCTTTTTCACATGCTGAGCAGAGAGATTCTTTTGCATATGAGTGCTGAGGAAGACCAGAAACCAGTTCCTTAGATGAGAGAGAATTCAGGGTTTTGAAGTTTAGATGAGATAGCCTTTTGTTCCATAGCCAGTTGACACCAGAAGAGGCTTTAGAGAGAAAACATATGTTTTTAGTGGTAGTAGAGTCCATATCTATTACATAGACATTTTCTTTACGATAACCACTGAGATCAAGTTTTCCTTTCTCATTTACCACTGAACATGCTTTCTTGGTAAAGCGAACTTCATCGTCTTTATCACATAGTTGACTGATGCTCAGAAGGTTGTGCTTCAGTCCATCTACATAAGCGACTCTTCTGAAGGTAGTTGTCCCATTGATGAGGACACCAAACCCTCGTGTATATCCTTTTCCATTTCCACCGAAGGTCACAGAGGGACCTTTCTCTTCCTTGTATTCAGTGAGCAGGTCTTTTTGTCCAGTTATATGACGAGAACATCCACTATCGAGATACCAGATGCCCTTTGATCCCTGAGATTATATATAGCTCATAGAAGTTTCAGTTGGTTCTTCCACTTCTTCTTTAATCTTCTTTAATCTCCGCCATGAGACAGGAGTGATTTTGGAGTCTTTAGAATCTTTTATAAGATTCTTCTTCCAAAGGTTTGATTGCTCATAGTTAAGCAATATTCCATACAAGGTGTTGAGAGAAAGAGAATTTAAGTCTTTTGTCAGCTTGAGACATATTGAATAACTGTCCCAGCATTTAGGAAGACATTCCAAAAATTTTGTTAGGACCTCAGAATTAGAATATGTCCTACCAACGGTTCTTAGATCAATGATTAGGCATATAAACCGCTGATGAACATCAGAGAGAGATTCATTCTTACCAGCGATGAAACTTTCATACTGTCTTACCAAGTTAATCTTTCGAGTCTCTTGGATTTCAGTGGTGCCTTCTTATTGAACACATATGGTTTCCCACATTTCTTTAGAAGTTTTAAGATGCATGATGCAATGTAAAACTTCATTAGGCAGAGCCATAGAGATAATGGTCTTTGCCCTTGCATCTATACCAACCATCTTTTTGTCTTTATCACTCCATTGTCTGGTTTCCTTAGAAATATAGCGTTCAGGAATAAAAGAAGTGTTGGCAGTAGCTGGAACGACAGCTATGATTTGGACAGGTTCATAGGGTCTGTTTTCTATGTACTCATGTATAGTGGGATTTGCACCTTCAAGAAATAGCATCATTCGATTTTTCTAGAGAGAAAAGTTATCTCTGCTAAATCGAGGAGGTTTAGAAAGTGAACCATTATCATAGTAGTTTGTGTTTGTATTAAGTGCCATTTTAGAATAGCAAGGAAGAGAATAAAGCAAGATCTTGTTTATCAAATTAAACAGTCTGCTCTGATACCACTTGTTGGTCCCGGAGGTGCTTAACAAGTTTGTAGAGGGGGGGGTTGAATACAAACACAAAATTTAAAGTTTAATAAATTGTTTATTGATAAATCAAACACAATTTACAAGTCTGTTGCGGAATAAGATTAAGTAGAACTCAATCTAAACAAACTTAAGAAAACACTAAGATGGTTGCACAAGAATATAGAGAATGGGGATTTGAGAGGTATAGAAAACAAGGGTTTCTATCTAAGTTCAAGAAGAGAGAACACTTTCAGATGGAGAGGTAATCTTTATATTTATACCCTATGCATTAAATGCATGGCATGGTACTTTACACGTGTCATTTAGTGATTGGCTTTGGGAGTCTGACTTTGGGAGACATGCTTTCGGCCCTATCATGAACAGTGTAGTTGACAGAGTTGTTGTACGAATTGTGGCAGAGGCATGTCCGTTCTAACACATCGTACTGGGTGTGCAAGGAAAGACAAAAGAGACTTGAGACATAAGCTAAGTGATCATCGATCACTGAATATATCTTCCTTCAGAGATACAAAGAAGTTCAGCTATCGTTGAAGCTTTTCCTCAGGTTTCTTCGCGTATGAGTAGAGTCGTCTTTGCTTCACTGATATCCGCATCAGGTCACTAGTAGACGTGTCTTTGTTCAACAACTTCGTCTTTAATTCAGCTATGAACATCTGTTGACGCAAAACTTATCTTCAGGGATTACGTTTACATCAGAGAACATTAGCAATAACTGAACAGGCTCAGTCTGATCGCTGATGGTGAAACACTAATACATATGAGCATTTAAGAGAGATCATCAATGATAACTGATCAGACTCAGTCTGATCGCTGATGGTGAAACACTAATACATATTAAAACGTAATTTTCACTAAGTGTAGAAGAGGGTCGTTATCAAATCACTGAGAGAGTTTGGATCAACAATTGTATTCGATGAAAGTCCAAGAATCACTAAATCTGTAGAGAGAGAAAGTAGGGAGAGAAAGAATACGCTCCAAATGTAAACTTATATTCAAAGTAAGGTTCCAAAGTTACAAAACAAAGACTAGAAAGGGACTTAAATACCCCTAGTCTTAAGACAACAAATAATACCACTAAACACAGTTTAGACAAGGAAAATAAATACAATGATTACTACAAAATTAGACTTAACAATCTCCCCTTAGTAATAATTGGCGCAGTGGTCTTCAAAAATAATCTTCTGAATCCGCATTGACCGACTAAGTGACTTTGGAGAATCATTGACGCTCTTCCCTTTCACGAAGTCTATTCAGTCCAATTAATACTTCCAAATGTCGCAGAATGGAGCGGAAATTCAATCTCTCTTGAATAGAATCCAAAGTCTTCTTGAGGAGACGAATTTCATCATTATCAAACAGAAATGCATTACTTCTTACAATGTAGTCATTCACATACTTCTTCCTGTCATCAGGTTTCTTCTCAACATATCTGTTCTCTTCATATCTCTTTCCTTCCACCTTTTCTCGGTGTTCATGATTCTTGGAACTTGATGAAGAATACCGCTGTGAGTTAGATCCCGGCTTCTTGTAAAACTTTTTCTGGAATGCACGGGTCAATAACAACATAGCCTGTTTGAGGCTTTCTCCATCATCACCATCTGATTCAGATTCAGACTCAGAACTGGTAATCACTTTCTTCTTTTTCTTCTTCTCTTTCTTTTCTTTCTTTTTCTCACCAGCTACCAAAGCAATTGGATCAGGAACCTTTTCAGCCTTCTTTTTCTCAGCTCTTTTCTCTTCCACTTCTTCTTCATTTTGCCTCAGAGTCTCATATACCTCATGTAACGGTATGTCATTCAGATCTTTCATCTGTTTCATCCTGCGTGTATGCTTCTTCCACTCTGGTTGTAGGATGCTCAGAAATTTGACATTGTTCTCAAGTTGCTTCTTTTTCACCTTATTCTTGGACAACTCATTCAGAATCAAGACAAACCGTTCATAAGTATCTTCTAAGCTTTCATTCTCTTTGGCTTTGAATTCCTCATAACTGTTGATGCAGTTAGCCACTTTCATCTGATTCCCGATCTTGGATCCCATCATCACCTTTTGCAATTGATCCCACATCTTCTTAGCATTTCCCTTGTAACTATCAATCTTGATGTAGATCTCATTCGGAATACTCTGAAGAAGTAAAGATCTTGCTTGTTTATCTGCTTTGTATCGGCTTTTCTGTTCTTCAGAATACTGAGAGATATCCACTGCCACAATTTTCATCTTTTGATCTCTTTCCTCAGTTCCATCTTCACTATCAGAAGAGTCAACATCAGGTATTTGAACTGTTATTGGTGCCATAGGACCTTCGGTGATAGACAGAAGAATATTCTCTCCATTTGAATGCCAATCCACGAAATCCAGAAATCTATCCTTCCATTGCTCGTACTCTCCTTTGAATAGAACAGGAGGCTTTACATCGGTGCCAATTGAAAGTGCATCTTTTGAAGTCATCTTGAATAAACCTGTTTGAAAAATATATCAATAAGAAACTAGAACTGATCGTTAGTCCAAATGAAACAATCAAGAAAATACAGAAAACTTGAAATATAAAATCAGAAATTTTAATCACAAAAAGAACTATGTCCCCCTAGGCAGACTTAGCACGAGGGTCCCGCTACCCGGTTAGCGGGTGGGGTCAAGGGGCAACGCCTTTGCGGGGTCGAGGGGCAACGCCCCTAGAGAAAAAAATTTCACTATTAAGGACCATATTACAGTTTTGAAAATTTCTCTAAAAAAAAATTCTAAGACTTTCACACTTTGCGCTTCACACAGGGAACGCAAACCTCTACTTTGCGTGTCACTCAGGAAACACATTCAACAATTATGCGTGTCCCATATGAAACGCACATCCCACTATGCGTGTCACATAATGAACGCACACCTCACTATGCGTGTCAAGAGGCACACGCACACCTTAACTATGCGTGTCAAGAGGCACACGCACACTTTAACTATGCGGTTCAAACGGCAAACGCAAACCACCACTTTGCGGTTCAAGTTAGAAACGTACACCACTACTTTGTGGTTCAAGAAGGAAACGCAAGACACTTTGTGCGTGTCAAGTTACACCCGCATATCTCACTCTGCTTGTCTTGATGAATGACCCGCACACTTCGATGAATCAAACGCACAACTAAAGAACACCCGCACACCTCTAAAATCGAACTAAATCACACCAACAACTCATTTACACCTTGAATTCTAACTCTAAACTTCGACAATTTGATCTTTTAAACAACTCGAACACAATACTATCCCTAATTTTCGATCAAATACACAAGAATTACAAAATTTGAATCAAGAACAGTGTCAAGAACTCGTGAAAACAAAAACCACACAAAATTCAAAAATTCGAATGAATTACAGTGCAATTCTTGATAACACCTATACAGACTCGATCGATTACACTTTCCTAACAAAACCTAATCAATTACAACTCCAAAAACTCACTAAAACTAAAAATCAATCTGGACTTCGATGAACAATACGAACATACGCATTTCTTGATTTTTCTCGATTTGGATCTGCTCTGATACCAATTGTGTGTCCCTGAATCTAGTTCCTATTCAAGATTAATCAAACAAACAAAATTTAACAAATCAATTACCTGTTTGATTACTTTGATTTTCACAAGTTTACACTTTCTCTCTCTAGAACTCTTTCTCTCTCTAAAACCGTATTCTCTCTCAAATCTCATATACGTATTTTCTGAAAATGACAACTTCTACAAACAGAAAAAATACAAGACAATGTATTTATACCTACAACTAATACAAAGAAAATTAAAATACAAAGTACAAATACATTGACTTTTATTACAAAAGACTTTAATGAGATTTGACTTTCTTCAACTTTTACTTTCTTCAACTTTGATCTTCAGTATTCTTGATCTTGTATCCAATAGATTTATGCTCTAACAGTGTGAGAACAGAGTTAAAAGAATATCACAACTCTGCACCAACTTTTTCTGAGTCGGGCAACCACAATTCTAATGTTTCACAATTCTTTGGTGATAATTATTGAAACATGCAACTAGCACATGCCAACTCTTGATCAAACCTCACCATCTACTCATTTTCTACTCAAATAGAAAGTGTTTCACATTTTCTAAGGGGATGCAGCACAATTGCTATCTGATTTTCATTTGGAAAATCTGGATATTGAAAAGAAGGAAGTCTGCCCCACCTTCGCACTTCAATCATGCACATTGAGTCTGTATTTAACTTACTATTGTCTCAGTGGTTTACACAATTTTGAGCCTATAAGCAATCATCAAGTGCTTAATTCTTTCTATCACAAACACGAACACACAAGGAATTAGTTTCTTTGTCATAACGTTTATAGAAATTACCTTTGTGGTGTTTCGATGATTAAATGGAAGCCCTGGGGGAGTCAACATCAAACAACTCCTTTCCAATGTGTATTTGTTACACACAGTGACTTAGTGTTACTGACAGGCATGTTAACTAATTCATTAGTTGATTCAGGTGTTACACGACTATTTTGTCTGGATTTGAAAAGATCTGGATGAATATCTTTTGAATTAACAGATCAGAGGCTCCAAGTGGTTGACATTTCTTACTCAAAGTTTTGATGAAGTCGTTTCGCTTTTCATCAAAAAGGGGGAGAATCTAAAGCTTGAAGAAATGTTCATTCCATTACATTAGAAGACATTGGAGAAGAGAAAAGCTAAACAAGAACTGCGAGATCAAAGTATTCTGAAGACATGCTGATTTCAGATAAATTTTCTTTGAAGATACTTTGCTAAAGCATTCTGAGCTAGAGAAAGAGATTGCATCTTCTGAGCTGAACAAGAAGACTGAATTGCTAAAATATTTTTAGTAATGATCTTGATCCAAAGGGGGAGATTGTTAGACCACAGTCTCATTGGATTCAAGATCATCCAATCTGAAGATCACAATCTGAAGCTAAAGCCGAAATATCGACTCTCGATATTAGTCTAAAAGTCAGTTTGTAATAAAATGTCAAAGTTGTTTATTTGTATTTTAAGTAATTAGATATTTAGCATACCTAAATATCTAAGTTTAGTTAGTTGTTAGTTATTATATTTGTTAGATAATATCTAAGTTATATATTATATTAGTTGTTAGATAATATCTAGATAATATCTAGATATTACTTTAGTAATGTTGGGAACTGAAGAATGGCTGAGTACAGTTAATGATGCTAGCAGAACCTGGTTAATACTTCTGATGTTAATGTTGCTGATACAGGTTAGTGCTGCTAGTCAAAGATTAATACTGCTAAAAAAGTTACTACTGCTAAGCAAGTTTAGTACTGCTAAGTAGTTAGTACTGCTGGAGTTAGTACTGCTAGAACAAAGTTAATACTGCTGAGCATGATTAGTACTGCTGAACTTAATACTGCTCAGAGTATTAATACTGCTGAAGGTTAATGCTACTTATGAGATGAAGATCTGTATGGCAAGGATGACAGTTGGATTGAAGATATTCATGGAAGCTTGGAGATAATGATGGAAGATTATACTGAAGATCTTTTATTATTTTGTAATTATCTTTTATCTTCAGTATATGTATAGAATAGTTTGTTTCTTTAGTTGGAACAATAATTCTAAGTTTTTCTAGCTTTTATAGAGAGAATCAACCTCAAGGTTAGAACCCTAATTCTAGAGAAGTAGAATTCGTATTGGTGAGTCTGTTCATCAATATTGAGGTTGTGTGTAAAAGCTTGTGACTTTCAATCATTCAAAAAAGTTTACAAGTTGTGATTTTGATTCACTGTTTCATTGTTTTTTTGAATATTAAAGTGTTATTCCACAGCTTCTTTAATATTGTTTTCTGAGTGTTTATTCTTGTTAAGAATTGAGATCCTGACAAGTGGTATCAGAGCCTGTATTCTCAGAAATCTTATTCATCATGGAAAACACAGTTGAATCAAATAGTACTTTGGTCTCAAAGGTTCCAATGCTCAGACCCAATTAATTCGACATGTGGAAGATCAGAATCAAGCAATACATACTCCTCACTGATTATTCTATGTGGGACATCATTTAGAATGGCCCATCTGAAGCAGGAAAGATTGGTGCTGATGGAAAGAGGACACCACCAAAAACGGATGCAGAAAAGAAGTCAAGACAGACAGAGATGAAAGCCTTAAGCACACTGCTTTTGGCTATTCCTAATGAATATCAACACCAATTCTGCAATTGCACTGATGCACAGATGCTCTGGAATGCTCTAGAGAAGATATTCTCAGGTACCAAAAGTACCAAGAGAAATCAGAAGGCTATATTGAAGCAACAATATGAGAACTTCATGTCAACCAAGAATGAGTCCATGACTCAAACTTTTGACAGGTTTAACAAGCTAATTGGTGAACTAGCTACAGTATCAAGATGATCTAAACAGGAAGTTCTTAAGGTCCCTGGGTGATGAATGGACCATGTATACTGTCTCTTTCAGACAGAATGATCAACTGGAAGAAAAGGAACTTGATGATCTGTACAATGATCTAAGAGTTTTTGAATTTGAGGTAGAGGCTAAGAAGAAGCCTTCTGGGTATGTTCACAATGCTGCACTCTTATCAGCATCAATTGATTCTACTTCCAACCCTGAATCAGTTAGTGCTGCTAATGGAGCAAATCAAGAGAAAGGCACTGAATCTGTGTTTGAAGCCTTTCTGTCCAGTCATGGAAACTCTTCTCTAATTAATGATGACTTGGAACAACTCCATCCTGATGATCTTGAAGAGATGGACATTAAATGGAAAATGGCCATGCTCTCTATGAGAGTAAAGAAGTTCATCAAGAGAACTGGGAGGAACAACTTATCCCAAAGAAGAGAATATGGAGCAGGTTTTGACAAGTCAAAGGTGGAATGTTATAAATGTCATCTGAAGGGGCACTTTGCTAGAGAATGCAGAAGTGGAGTGTCTCACAACAACAGCCACCAACAAACACAGTCTGGAAGCTTCAATAATAACAGAAACTCTGCTCAAGCCCTAGTCTCTCAACAAGGTATGGGGTTTGACTGGAGTGATCAAGCAGAAGAGGCTATCCAAAACCAAGCTCTCATGGCAGAAGTTTCTGATCTCCCAACTGAGGTAATTTCTAATCTTTGTTCTCAAAATTGCATAGACACAGTTAAAAGGTACAGGGATCACAATCAAAGTATGAGTGATAACCTGAAGAGATTAGAAAAAGAAATAAAAGACTATGTGAAGATTGTTGAGAGTTTTGAGGAACAAATTAGAGGTTTCCAACCCAATGAACTTCAGCACATGTATGACACCAATTACTGGAAGTGGGAGAAAGATAAAAAGTGAGTATGAGAAAGATCAGTATGAGTTTAAGCTAAGACAGAAAGAAGAGGAGTGTGAGAAGATAAAAAGTGAGTATGAGAAAGCTAAGCTTGACATTGAAAAGTATTCATATGCTTCTAAAGCTATGGACTCTATTCTAAAGGTCTAAATACATGACAAGATTAAACCTGGAATAGGGTACAACACCACACCACCACCCTACAACAACAACTACATCCCTCCTAGTTCAGACTTATTAGAGACAAAGGATAGGAAGGACCTGCCTGAGGGAGCCACTAAGATAGATCCCTTAGATGAAGTAGTTGTTGAGGATAAAACTGAGAAAGAAACTGTCAAGAATAAGGACAACACTGTGAGTGGTGAGATTCCTATAGAAAATCACATTATCACCAATGAGGGGTGTGGAAAGACTTGGGTCAAGTCCAATGAGATAGAGAAGACTGAGGGAAAGAATAAGAAGGTTCACTATAAGCAGACCACTATTGTGAACCCTATCCCTTGCAAACAGTGTGCATGCAATAAATCTGAGCCCCAAAAACATGATAAACCAAGGGGAAATCAGAGAAACTGGAATAACCAGTGGGCACAAAAACAAGGGATTGATCTGAGTAAAATCAATAGACCAAAACCCTGTTTTATTTGTGGAAAGCTGAATCACATTGCCAAATATTGCTATTACAATCCCATGAACCAAAGGCTGAACTTTCAGAGACCTACTCAAAAACCCTTTGGTTATAGGAAGAAAGAAAAGAACCATGTGGCTAAGAAAGTTGTTAAATCTAAAAGCCACATGAAGAAAAAGAATGTGGAAGACAGTGTCAAGATCTGGATACCTAAAAGCACTAAAGTTGTTAGTACTACTGCCACAAATAGTGCTGCTGACAGTGATAGTGCTGCTAGAAGCAATAATACTGCTACCAAGGTTAATACTGCTAACTCTGTTAGTACTGCCAACAAGGTTAATACTGCCAAACCTGTTAGTACTGCTAACTTTGTTAGTACTTATAAAGATAGTGTTGCTTCTACTATCAGTGCTTCTAGACCAATAATCATGACAAAGTACTCCAATAATAAGTGTTCTGATTTTAAAAACCTCATCAAAAAGGAATGTAAGTATTTTGATGAGAAAGGGAGACCCAAGACCACTTTGGCTTGGGTTCCCAATCAATACTAATTGTTTAATCTTATGTGCAGGGCAACCAGCAGCTCAAGGAAAAGATCATCTGGCATGTTGATAGTGTTTGCTCTAGGCACATGATAGGGAACATGTCATTCCTCAAGAATTTCAAGAAGATTGATGGTGGACATGTTGCCTTTGGAAATACTCCAGATGGAGGTAAAATCAGTGGTAAAGGTGATGTAACCAAAGGTAAAATGACCTTTGAAGATGTATTCTATGTTGAACAGTTAAGGTACAACCTGTTAAGTGTATCACAGGTCTGTGACAAACAACATAGTATATTATTTACTGATTCTGAGTGCATTATCCTTGCTCCTGGATTCAAGGTAGTTGATGAAAAGATGATACTACTAAGAACCCCCAGAAAGGATAATGTATATTGTTTAGATATGGAAAGTGTTTCATCTGATTCATCCCTAAATTGTCTTGTTTCAAAAGCTTCTCTGGATGAATCATCACTTTGGCACAGAAGGATGTGTCACATGAACTTTAAAACAATAAATAAACTTGTTAAAAATGACCTTGTAAGAGGTTTGCCTTCTAAAGTCTATTCATGTGATGATCATTGTGTTGCTTGTCTCAAAGGTAAACAACACAAAACTTCTGATAAGTCCGAAGAGGTGAACACAATCTCTAATTCTCTTCATTTATTGCATATGGATCTGTTTGGTCCTACAAATGTTATGAGTATTGGTAAAAAATCATACTGCCTAGTTATTGTTGATGATTACTCTAGATTTACTTGGGTATATTTTCTAAGAACTAAGGATGAGACAAGTGGACTGATCAAATCCTTTATTCTAAGAATTGAAAACCAAACAAATCAAAAAGTAAAAGTCATTAGGTCAAACAATGGTACTGAATTTAAAAATCATGACCTAAACACCTTTTGTGAGGAAAAAGGAATTGAGAGGCAATAAAGTGCTCCTAGGACTCCACAACAAAATGGTGTTGCTGAGAGAAGGAATAGGACACTGATTGAGGCTGCTAGATCTCTGTTGGTAGATTCAAAACTTCCCATAACTTTCTAGGCAGAAGCAGTTAATACTGCTTGCTATGTCCAAAACAGAGTACTAGTAGTCAAGCCTAAGAACAAGACACCTTATGAGCTTTTTAATAAAAGAAAACCTTTTATAGGATTTTTCAAACCTTTTAGGTGTCCTTGTACCATTCTCAATACCAAAACTCACTTAGGAAAGTTTTATAGCAAGGCTGATGATGGTTTTCTTGTTGGTTACTCATCTTAGAGTAAGGCTTACAGAGTTTTTAATACTTCTTCTAGAATAATTGAGGAAAGTGACAATGTCAAATGTAATGAGAACACACCAAATCCTATTGGGTCTGGTCCTCAGTGGCTATTTGACATTGATTCACTAACTAACTCTTTTGGTTTCAGTAGTGATGATTATGCAGGTTCAGGGAATGGAGGATCAGGGGATACACAAGTTCAAGACATTATTCCTCAGTCTGTGATCTTTCCTATGCCTATAAAAGAACCTGTTGAATTCTGTGAAAAAGAAACTATATCTGAGCCAATTCAGAGTGAAGAAGAAAGAAGAGAAGAGGAATATTCAGTGCATAAAGAGCTAGAAGTAACTGAGGTGATCCCCTCAGCTGACTTAAATGATTCCAATCTACAGGTGGGAATCCATGAAGAACCTAGTTTTCAGACTAGAACTCAAAAGAATCATCCTCCAGAGCTGGTCATAGGAGACATCTCTTCTCCCATGATAACAAGGAATCAAAGCAGACTTCAAGAGCTGCAGGATCAACAACACACAATACTCTCCTGCTTTCTATCCCAGATTGAGCCTAAGAAGGCCTATGATGCAATGAAGGATTCAAGTTGGATAGAAGCCATGCAAGAAGAGTTACTTCAATTCAAACTACAGGATGTTTGGGACTTGGTGGACCTTCCAAAAGGTCATAGAGCTATAGGCACCAAGTGGATTTTCAGGAACAAAAAGGATAAGAGAGGTATTGTGATCAGAAACAAAGCAAGGCTTGTGGCACAAGGGTACACTCAAGAAGAGGGCATAGATTATGATGAAGTGTTTGCTCCAGTGGCAAGAGTAGAGGCAATTAGGCTGTTCCTAGCCTATGCCTCATACATGAAGTTCAAGGTCTATCAAATGGATGTAAATAGTGCATTTCTATATGGTACAATTGATGAAGAAGTATATGTCTATCAACCATCTGGTTTTGAAAATCCTTCATATCCTGACAGAGTATACAAGCTGAAGAAAGCACTCTATGGTCTACATCAAGCCCCAAGAGCATGGTATGACACTCTGTCTACCTATCTCTTGGGGAATGGATTTGAAAGGGGCATCATTGACAAGACCCTTTTCATTAAAAGAAGTAAGAAGGACATCCTACTAGTTCAGATCTATGTGGATGATATCATCTTTGGATCCACAAAAGATCAGATGTGTAGAGACTTTGAAGAGTTGATGCACAAGAGCTTTAAAATGAGTTCAATGGGTGAACTTACCTTCTTCCTTGGACTTCAGGTGAAACAGCAGACAGATGGGATCTTCATTAGTCAATCAAAGTATGTGCAAGACATCCTGGAGAAATATGGTTTAAAAGACTCAAAGCCAGCAAGCACACCAATGGAAACTCACAAACAGATCACTGCTGATCTTGAGGGGGAGGATGTTGATGTCCATCTATACAGATCAATGATTGGATCTCTCATGTATATCACAGCTTCAAGACCAGACATCATGTTTCCAGTATGTGTATGTGCCAGATTCCAAGTCAAGCCAAAGCAATCACATCTTCAAGCTGTGAAGAGGATTTTCAGATACTTAAGAGGGCAACCTAGATTAGGTCTTTGGTATCCATATGAATCTTCATTTGACTTGATTGCATATTCAGATAGTGACTTGGGTGGTGCTAACATGGACAGAAAGTCTACTTCAGGGGGATGTCAACTTTTGGGTGCAAGACTAGTATCTTGGCAGTGTAAGAAACAAACCACAGTGTCCTTATCAACAACAGAAGCTGAGTATATTGCTGCTGCAAGTTGCTGCTCTCAGGTTCTATGGATTCAAAATCAGATGCTGGACTATGGGGTAACATTTCTTCACACTCCAATCTTTATTGACAATAGCAGTGCTATAAGCATTGTTAACAATCCTGTCAAGCACTCCAAAACAAAGCACATCGAGATCAGGTATCACTTTATCAGAGATTGCAATGAAAAGAAGATCATTCAAGTTGCTAAAGTCCATACTGACAATCAGTTTGCAGATCTATTCACTAAAGCTTTTGATGTGGGTAGATTCACTTTCTTGGTCTAAAGTGTGGGCATGATCAACTCTGAATGAGCTCATGTGTTTAAAAAGGTGTTTATATACCTGTTATTTTGGTTACTTGTGTACTGCTAATCATCTGTCACAGGAAGTTATTGCCCTGATCAGACCTTCATAAGCGTCAAAAAGAGTAAGTATAGTTAATATTGCTAGTGCAGTTTTAATACTGCCAGTGCAGTAGCCAGTGCACAGTTAATACTGCTAGTTAGTTAATACTGCTAGTGGTTAATACTGCTCTCAGTTAATACTGCTAGTTAATACTGCTAGCGGTTAATACTGCTCTCAGTTAATACTACTAGGAAATTAATACTGCTCTAGGTTAATACTGCTTATGTCCCATACACTATAAATACCCTTTGCCCGCCCAAAAGTTCATAACGACTCTCTGCTTTCTATTCACTTTCTCTCTAACCTTTTTCTCTCAAGTACCAAGTATTTCAGGCAAGAACATTCAAGTTCAATGGCATCCATGGAATTCATCGACGAACACAATGAAATCGCGATGCTACAAAAGCCAAAGCAAGCTGCAGGATTTCATCAGATTGTGGATTTTGTGAAGTCTAGCCACATTGCCCATGCTCTAACTGTGTCGCCAACAATATACATAGAGCATCAAAGGCAATTATGGGCAAATGCCACCATAGTCACAGAGAATGGTGTGCAGATTCTGAAAACAAGGGTGTGTGACAAACCCTTGTCAGTTACTGAAGAGGTGATACGCATCTGTCTACGTCTAGACGATGCTGAAGGTATTACTTCTCTTCCTAATGAGGAGTTGTTCTCCAATTTATCAAGAATGGGGTATGGAGGCCAATTGGGTGGTTTTAAATTCTCAAAAGCAAAATTTTATACCCAATGGCGTTTTCTTGTCCATACCTTAATGCACTGCATTTCTAAAAAGACTACTGGATGGAGTGAGTTTAGTAGCACCATTGCATATGCTTTGGTCTGCTTGGCCACTGCCAGAAAGTACAATTTTTCTAAAATGATTTTCAGTGATCTTGTTTCAAACTTGGGAAGCAAAAAGAGCTTTTATATGTACCCCAGGTTTGTACAACAGTTATAACCCACGAATTGACGGATATGCCTCCCTTTGATGAGGTATATGTACCAAAAATTCCCAAAGGTAAGGTCTTTTCAAACATGAAGAGATCCCCTTTGGACTCGGAAGGAGTTGACACCCCATTATTCTCTACAATGATGGTGGTGTCCCACACTGAAGAAGGTATGGAAGCAGGGTCAAGGCCCTCATTAGACCATCCCACTGCTAGCCAATCCCAACCTTCCCACTCTATATCTATCCCCCAGTCTCTAATTCATAAGCCAATTTCCCCAATCACCCAAACTTATACAAGGAAAAAGGTAAAGAAGGCTCCTTCCCTTCTTGTACCTTCACCCACTGAGCCTTTAAGCCCTCTAAGGGAGAATTCTCCTTTAGAGAATATCTACAGGGCAACCACAGGGGTGTCTCCCAACCCCAAGGAGGTGCTCAATGAGGAGATGTATGAGCATATGGGTGCTAAGGCTGCCACTACTCCTGCTAGCACAGAGGAGGTCAGTGGTAATATAACTAAGACCTTCCCCATGGCAACTTTGGGTGAGCAATCATCCAAAGGTCCCTGGTGCCAAGAACCCACGGGGGTGGAGAGTGCTTCTGTTAGGCAGAAGGCTCCCACTACAAAAAGATCCAATGATCCTTCAAAAGAGGGTAACACTTCTGGAGAAGGTGAGGACAGATATAACTATTTTGAATTGATGGAAACCATGGGAAACATCAACATGGATGTGCTCAAACAGGGCAAAGATATAGAAGAGCTGAAAATGATAGTTCTGTCACAACAAGAACAGATTGTCAACCTGAATCAAATGGTGAAGAAATTGATTCTGCAAAAGAAGAAGAAACAATTTGTACTAAGAAGGAGGAAACCAGTGACTGATGCTCCCAAAAAGGGGGAGTCAGAAGCTGATGTCAATATGGAAGATGCCAAAGCTAAGGGGGAGCAAGAGGAAGTTGAGTTTGAGGGGGAGCAAACAACTGCAGAAAATGTTGTACAAGAAGCAGTAACAGAATCAATAGCAGCAGAAACAGTTAATGTTGCTCAAGCAATTAAAGAAGCAGAAACTGTTAATGCTGCTGAACTAAATGAAGCAGCAGAAATGGTGAAAGAAGTGTTAAGTGATCTTCAGAGCAGAAATTTGGAAGAACTTGAGACAACTGAAGCATTAATCAAAGCCAAGCATGATACTCCCAAGGTCACTTCAAAGGCCAAAGGAGTTGTCATCAAAGACAATGTCGAAGCTGTCAAGAAAGTTAGTATTCAGAAAGTGATGAGTAAAGAGAAAGGCAAAGAAAAGCTAGTGGAATCTGATCAATCAATGAAAAAGCAAAAGTTGATTGAGTCAGATGAAGCTCTGGCTAGAAAAATACAAGTTGAACTTGAAGAAGCAGAAAATGTGCAAGTGGAAAAGGATAGAGAGATGGCAAAAGCAATGGCTGCAGAACTGAATAAAGCCTAATAACAAAGTCTTGCAACAGAACTAGCCAAGAAGAAAGCCACATCTCTGAGGAAGTCTGGAAAGATAAAAATGGCTGCAAAGAAAAGACAAAGACAACCTTCAAAGACATACCTTGGTGCTCAAGAGAGAAAGAAGATGATCACTTTCCTCAAGGGTGCTGTAGGTGTCAAAAAGGAAATGTTTTCAAAAATGTCTTTTGAGCAAATCAAAGGGTTGTATGATGCAGAAATGATCAAGCTTCAAGGGGATGAAACTGCAAGGGTTGAAATGGAGAAAAGGATGAAAGAGAGCAATGACTTCTTACAAAAACCTTTTCCAGATGAGCAAGAAACTCCAAAGAAGGAGGCCACTCTTGGTGAAAGTCTAAGGACTCTTAAAAGAACCAAGATGGTGGCAAGAAGAAAGATAACTAAGAAGCCTAGAATAGCTGAAGGAGAGGCTGAGAAGGTTGCTGAAAAAGAAGGGGCACCTGAGCCATCTGAACAGAAAGAGCCTTCAAGCACTGATGATGTAAAGATGTACATGGTAGTGATGGACAAAGTGCCTGAACCAATTTCAGCTGAACCTGTTGGTGTTAAGCCTCCTGAAGTTATTCACTGGGATACACTGATAGTGGATGGAAAGGATGACATCAGGCTCAAGAGGAAGGATGAAAAGTATGAGGTATTCAACACTTGGGCAAAGATTGTTAGAACATGCTCTAGGTATGATATAGAAGAAATGTTTCAAATAGGGATGAAGTTGTATGCAGATCAGTTAAAAGCTCCAGGGATTTCAATTACAAAACTGGTTATGGAGTATCTGTGTATGATGTTCAAACCTGAAGAAGTGGAGCATGTGATAAGAAATGTGTTTCAAACAGTTAACAACTGGACTCTACATGAAACTAGTGGAGTATATGCAGTGACTTTGGATAGAAATCACATAGAATACTTCCTAGTGGATAGAGTATACAACCATAGCAGACTGAAGATTCATGCAATGCTGAAGAAGAAGCTTGGATGTGTTGAAAACTCAGAAATGGCCAAGTATCTGATTCAGAGAATGATCAATCAAAGTTTGGGGCTAAATGTTGATACAGGGATCTGAAAAATGGTATTTTGGGAGCATCTGAAGAACTTGACTTCTCTTCCTAAAAGTCAAGTTAGGGGGAGATTGTTAGGAACTGAAGAATGGCTGAGTATAGTTAATGCTGCTAGCAGAACCTGGTTAATACTTCTGATGTTAATGCTGCTGATACAGGTTAGTGTTGCTAGTCAAAGATTAATACTGCTAAAAGAAGTTACTACTGCTAAACAAGTTTAGTACTGCTAAGTAGTTAGTACTGCTGGAGTTAGTACTGCTAGAACAAAGTTAATACTGCTGAGCATGATTAGTACTGCTGAACTTAATACTGCTCAGAGTATTAATACTGCTGAAGGTTAATGCTGCTTATGAGATGAAGATCTGTATGACAAGGATGACAGCTGGATTGAAGATATTCATGGAAGCTTGGAGATAATGATGGAAGATTATACTGAAGATCTTTTATTATTTTGTAATTATCTTTTAT
Organism: Arctium minus; assembly: GCA_954870635.1. NCBI lineage: Eukaryota > Viridiplantae > Streptophyta > Magnoliopsida > Asterales > Asteraceae > Arctium > Arctium minus. The sequence continues at coordinate 24,077,024 of OX941093.1, forward strand.
CTTCAGTATATGTATAGAATAGTTTGTTTCTTTAGTTGGAACAATAATTCTAAGTTTTTCTAGCTTTTATAGAGAGAATCAACCTCAAGGTTAGAACCCTAATTCTAGAGAAGTAGAATTCGTATTGGTGAGTCTGTTCATCAATATTGAGGTTGTGTGTAAAAGCTTGTGACTTTCAATCATTCAAAAAAGTTTACAAGTTGTGATTTTGATTCACTGTTTCATTGTTTTTCTGAATATTAAAGTGATATTCCGTAGATTTTTTAATATTGTTTTCTGAGTGTTTATTCTTGTTAAGAATTGAGATCCCGACAAGTAAGTTAGATATTAGTTTAGTGTGTTGTAGAAGCAATAATCGATCATCATATCAGATCACAAAAACACACACATAAAGGTGAAAAACAGAGAACACATCCAATAGATCAATGTTGTAATCGTTTGAATATTAATCAAAACAGGTTGGTAATCATATTGTGTTGTTTGATAAGAACTTGATATAAATATTGTGGACCGACACACTGTCAGAATCTTCGGGTTCAGAATCACTTTTCATTTGCTCCTTTTCAGACGAGCGGTTGACAAATTTACTTCTTTTATCAGAGACAAGCGCTAACGGATCAACTACCGGCTTTTCATCTGCTTTTTGATTTCCCATCAACTCAAGAACTTCCTCTTCATCTTGGAGAAGAATTTCATATAGTTCAGGAAGTGAAATCTTCTCCATGGCTTGAGTATGACGGATATGAGAGACGAACGTCTTCCACTCTGGCTGAAGATTGTTCATGAACATGATGTTGTTCTCGGTGTTCGTCTTCGTGATTTTGTTTTTATACAGATCATTCAGAAGCAGGTTGAACCGTTCATAGGTTTCCGTGAGCGTCTCGCCTTTTCTAGCTTTGAAGCCATCATATTGGGTGATGCAATTTGTCACCTTCAGCTGAGCGTTTATTCTGCTACCCAACATCATCTTCTCAATCTGGTCCCACATACCTTTTGCTGTCTCCTTGTAACTATCAATGCAGGCATATATGTCGTTGGGTAGACTTTGTAGAAGATAGGACTTTGCAAGTTTTTCAGCCTTATACATGCTCTTTTCTGGAGGGAGAAACTCACCGAGAGTGTTTCGAACCTCACGGTCTGGTCGACCCTCGGCTGGGTTCCAGGCACGACTTTCATTGGCCAGGGTTGTGGCCCCTCTTGCAGACACTTGAGTATATCTTCATAGTTTGATTTCGCTTCGATAAAATTCATGAAGCGATCATGCCATTGTGGGTATTCACCCCGATAGAGCACCGGGGGTTTTTGATCTGAACCGATATCTAAGGCGTCTCTTGAATTCATCTTAACTCTTTTAACTTAAATAGCACTGTAGCGATCGTGAGACAAACAGGATGATCCAACAACAATATATATTAAATAAATAGGACAAGGACCCGGTCGAGCAAGGACCCAGTTGAGCAGGGGTCCGGTCGAGCAGGGGTCCGGTCGAACAGAGGTACCGGTCCACAAAGAGTACCGGTCGACCGCTGAGTATCGGTCAAATAGAGTACCGGTCGAGGGGTTTCGGTCGCTCAAGGTACCGGGCGCAAAATATATACCGGTCCAAACGGGGTACCGGTTGAATCACAAGTCCGGTCAACAAATCACCGGTCGCCAAAGCGATCCGGTCTAATCAAGGTATCGGTCGAACAAGGTACCGATCGAGACTAGTTACCGGTCAAGCAGGGTACCGGTCAATAGGGCCGGTCGATAACAGATAACCACAGAACCGATAACAGATAATACGATTAATAGATAAGACCGATAAAATCGATGAATTCTGGAAATCGATCGTAATCAAACCCAGAAAAACAATCGATTAAGCAAAAATGTAGATAACCCAGAAATCGAATTCAAAGAACAATTATGCAGACTCAATCAAATATGCAGATTTAATCTCAAAATCATATACGCAGATAAGAACAGAAGCAATAACCAGGTCGACCCAGAAAATTCAATCAAGCCGAGAAAACACAGATCGATCGATTTTCAAAAAAAAATTGATTTTCAAACAACACAGATAGATCGAATCACTTGATTTCCAGAAAAATATTCGATCGAACTTTTACCCAGATAAAACAGATAATCGATTAAAACAGATAATAACGATTAAAACAAATAATCGATTAAAGGGTTTTAGACAAACCTTTTTGGATCAAACCTTCAGTCTCTTTGCTCTGATACCAATTGTAGATCCAGTATAGTGCAATCACGAACAGTTATATCAATGAAGAACAATAATATAGCCACAACCTCTAGTCATATGATTAATATTCAATGAAAGGGTTTATGTTTACAAAGAGAATATCTGATCAGTAAATGTAAACCTATTGACTAGAGAATTATGAAATGCGGCTAAACTAATAATGAAACTAATAACGCCTTTATATACTTAGGCTTACAAGATTAATGGGCTTATGGGCTTTTAGGCCCAACTAACTAAATAAACTTTAGAATAATTACATTTTGCACCCTGAACTTCTATTTAACATATAAAACACCCTAACATTAATCCAACAAGAACCCAACAAATCCTAAAGAAAAAATCATCATAACACTGAATACAACAAATACAAACATATATTGAACTAATAAAAAACGTACCATTCACACAAATATCTTTCAAACTTCGATCAGGCGTTACTGCATGATAGCCGGTTACAAACATCTACAAACTCAAAAGAAAAATCTTCAATCCCATGGGAATGCACATCGGAACTCCTCTGGGTATGAAAATCATCAACAGTCTGAGTTCTATCCTTCACCAAGTTTTGCACTTCAACGGGATCTGAATTTGCATTACGATCCTCAACGGAAGACGGAAACATCGCTGAACCGGGTTCAATTTCATTGTTGTCCATGGTAAAAAAAAAAAAAAGAAGAAAAAAACCTAGGATTATAGGAAGAAGAAGACGCATGAATGAGTATTAAAAAGAAAAAGAAACAAAGTGATGATAAGAATATTGAAGATAAGCGATTAAAAAAAAGAATCAATCCCATAATTATCTCAAATCCCATAAATATCTCAATATGTGATTATGATATAATATAATCTATACTATATTATAAAGCACGGATAAAAAACTCTTACATACAAATTGTTAGGCACAAGGTACCATCATTTTATGCAAGATTTTAAAAATCTCTTAATTTACAAGTATCAAAGCACAATATACATATTACTACTGCAGGCTTCTAACACCCATTAATTTAGTATGTGCAGGACCTTCCTTTTATGCAGACATTTCCATGTATCACAATTAATTAATATATTATATTACTATAATTTTGTTTTAATTATATTATTAAATATGTAATTGGTTATTTTTCTAGATGTCATTAAAATATATAAGATAATCATTGAATTCTAACAAAATACTTAATTTTTTTTATATAGAAAACATTATATTATTAAGCCTAAATTAAACAAATTTATAAAAAAATATTATCACTTTCTCAAAACCATCCAAAATCGTACTGTAAACCGACAAAAAAAATAAAATGAAACATTAAAATTGTGATGTATCTCGCTGCATTGCGCGAGTACGCTTCTAGTATTAGATAAATTTAAAATTCAAAATTCCTAAGTTACCCTTACTAAAAAAATGGTTACAATTACTAAACCAAAAAAGTCCTTGCATTCATATTGGTCTAAAATGGTTAACATGGTTAACAGAAAATGATTTATTAACAAAAGAATGACCCCCTCTCTCTATATATATATATAATAATATATATATATATATATATATAATTGCTAAAACTTTTTACTTTTGTTTAGTTAAACCTTTAAATTTTAATATATAAACCTAAAAAATTTATTACGATCATTCGTATATATAAATAATTTTTATTTAATTTTTGATTTTTGCATTATAATTGTAACACCCGTGATTTTGGTGGATCCTTAAGTTACACCTCTCTGGTTAATTTGTAATTAAAAATCTTACCTGGGTTGTGCTTGTGGATTTTGGGTTTTGGATCAAGAGCACTTCGGGTTGAAAAGTGGGATTTTGGGCTTCGGTACGCCTTAGGCGACTGTGCCCACGATTGTGACAGAGGTCACTCTCACGAGGCACTATCGTGACCCATGTACCTCCAGGGGGGAGTACGGGCGACTATGCCCACGATTGTGACAGAGGTCACTTTCACGGGGCATTGTCGCTGAGAGTGTACCAAGAGCAGGGGTGGCCCCGCGATTATACCAGCGATTATGACAAAATGTCACTCTCGCCGGGATCTATCACTGACGGGCACCAGATTGCAATAAATACGTTTTCCAACCCTGTTTCTCACTTAGAACCTCAAACCTCTTCTCGCTTTCTCTCCCAAACCGGTTTCCATCCTATTAGTTCTAACCCTAGCCATTTTTGGGCTTTTCTCTTGGAAATCAAAGCATCCATTCATCATCTAGCAAGGTTTTGGAAGCTAGAACTAAGATCCTATCATCTTCATCTTCTTTACCAAATTTTCTAGGGTTTCATCCAACCCTTTTTCACCATTTTGAAGATTGGGAGTTGTGGCTCATTTTGGTGACCTAAAAGTGTATTGTTGATGGATTCAAGTTATGGTTAAGGTAATATTTTTTCTTTTCATCATCTATGGAAATTAGGGTTTTGATATAAGTTGAGACCTTCATGTAAATTTTTTGGGGGAACAGTTCTAAATGGTTGGATATGAATATCTATGGTTGAAAACTTATGGATCTATGTTTTGGAAGATTTGGCTTGAGGATTCAAATTTCTTCAAATGAGCTTAAGTTGGGGTAAAACCTAGATTTAGCCTAAATCTAGCATGGTGAGTTCAAGTTGATTTGTGAAAACGTTGTACATACCAAAAATGTTCATTTTAATGTATTTATCTGTTTTACATGATTGTTATGAAATGTTGAAATCTTTGATAAGTTTTGCTATTTGAACTAATAAGATTTTATAAACATTGTGAAACACCATATAAGGGATTTTTGGACACTTTGACAAATAAACCATAAATGAAAGTGTTTTGATGATCTATATTATATATGGAGAATAATAGGTAGAAATGCAATTCTAACGTATGTGTTTGGAAATATGCATAGATTATGTTATGGGACGTTTTAAAAGTGTAAATGGTGTGAGTTCTATTGGAAAAAGGGTTTGTCCCAACCCAATGTTGTGTTTTGGGTTATTTATGAATTTAAAGTATGTGTTTGCACAAACATAGGTTGTTTACGTTTTATCACATACTATAACTTTTAACATATGGTCATTTGATTAGTTGAGCTTAAGGCTCAGTTTTAGTCTTTATCGGGTCTTGGAGACATTTGTCCAGTTTTAATAGATTAATGTGGAACTTTAGGTGTAAGTTGCATTTATTGCACTTTATTTAGGGAATACATGTTTTGATTTTGTGTGTCATTCATTTAGAGTCATGTATTTTAGACTGTAATGCATTAGATCCATAGGCATGTAAGTCAGTCATATTTAATAGTGAGAAGTCTTGATAATCTCACTTTGGAAAATATGCCGCGTTGGCATTGTTGTTGTCCTGGTTTTTGTGGAGAGGAACATTTATGGGTTGTACTCCGGGACCATGGGTTTTGTGGTTTAGATGCTCTAACTCTTGTGCACAAGGGTTGAACATCTTTGGGTCATCAAGTAAGGAGTTTGCGACTTCTATCTTGAATGCTAATAAGTAGGCACTAAAGGTCTAATGAGAACCTTGGGGTTGTAACTTACTAGAAAACGAACATGCAATAAGATCGAGTATCCTTGAGGTGGAGCCTAGCAAGGCGTGCACACTAGAGGTACTGTGTCCTTGAGGTGACCCCCCATGGGTGCACTAAAGGAAATTTGGGACTTGAGGTGCAGCTTATTTAAGCATGAAATAAAGTCCCGACTTGAGGTGTAGCTTATTAAAGCAGACAATAAAGTCACAATCTGCGGTCTAGTTCGATAACATATATATGTGGCTTAACTTTGTGTTCCGCCATGTACAATGGAAGCGGGTCTCCCCCGTCACCGAAAGGTGTTGTTTGGGTATTTAATTTTATTATCAATGTTTTCGGTAACGTTTTATTTATATGGATTATTATCCATGATTTATGGGTTGGGTATTATGTTCCACCCGTCGTTTTGGGTGTTTCGGATATAAAGTTTTATCCACATTTTCTAATTTGGGAATTTATTTACTGTTCTCGTTTTGGGTGAGTTTTAGGTTGAATTTACTTTACGAATGAATGTTTATGTTGGGGTCTTCGTCTTTAAAATTGTGAGGATTGGAAAACGTTTACATTGGTGTTTCCATATCCTTTAATACATGTTATTGGAAAACGGGTCATTTTCATATTTAAGTTAAATCATTTGGAAGGATTATGTTTTAAGTTGCATTATTTCCTTTTAACGATATTATTCTTGTTGAAAACTCTTGAACTCACTAGGCGTTAACTTAACCCTTTTATTTGTCGGCATGTGCATCAAGTCCGGTTGGGGAATAGTACTAGAGACACTGTGAAGAGATGAGTACTAGTGATGTGCACGAGGGTGAGTAGCTTGGTGAAGTCTTCCGCTTTTGTCTTGGAAGTAGCAACTTATATTTGGGTTTAGTAACACCCGACCTTTAATTAGTCTTTATGCAAGACTCTATTCATTTTGTTGATGATTAATTCTAGAATTGTATTTCAAGTATGAACTTGTCGTAAGAGATTTTATCCATCTTTGAGGTATTTTTGAAAATTTTAAATTAGTCGTTTTTTCCAAAGTTGAGGGTGTTACAATAATCAATCTCTTCTTCCTCTCTCTCTCTCTACAAATTAAAAATATAATAAATAATATTCATTGGTCAATATTTAAAAAATATTTATTTACATTGACTTTCAACTTATACAAAAAACCCATATATTATATTTGCATCAATATACAATTAAATTATTGACGATAATAAATAAAATCCATTGATTAGTACTTACAAATATTTATTTACAATGATTTGTAACTTAGAATTTAGTATTAATAAAAATTTATATTGTTTATTTATGTTGTTTATAGACATCATTAGTCTATTAACAATGGATTATTTCCTATAGTAAATCATCTTAATGATCAAGTAATATCTTTTTATATTACTATAACCTAAATTTCTGTTTACAAATTTTTTTACATATCATTAGTTACAATGTCATTTATATCCAATGACCGATGCACAACAAGGGTGTAAGGGGCACAGGCCCCCAACAAACCCCCAACAATCACCCACTAAAGCATAAGTTTTAGGTTTAATTATTTTTTCTTTAAAAGTTATTGATAGGCCCCTAATAAATTAAAGGTAAGACATCAAATCTAATTCATGTCATCTTATTACAACTTTTACTTCAAAGAGTTATTACTTTAAGGATCATTTGAACTCTAATTCCCTTGACTTAAAAGTTTCAATCCGTTGAAAATCACTTTACATCTCTTATTTTGATTGTTATAATACTAATGATTTGATTAATCACTATATTTTTTTATTTGAAATAGTAGAAAAAAATAATGAAAACCGAACTTAATAAGTTATACCTTAAATGTGCCCCCAATAGTAAAAGTTTCTGAATCCGCCACTGTTTATATCTACATTTGTTTCTTTCTTAATTAAATCTTAGAGGTTGTCATTTCTATAAAAAGAAAAAAAAACTTCATGAATATCATCAATCAATACTATATAACATTATTCATTAACAAATTTCTCTCTCTCTCTCTCTCTATATATATATATATATATTAAAATTATAAGTAATTAGATTCTACTAACTTTATAAATCATTTGATTATAGACAATTTCACTATATATATTATTTTAGAATTAAAAAGTAACATATATTTATATAGACAATTTCTTAGTCATTAAAAAAAATATTTACGCTACCGTGCAACGCGCGATTCCCACACTAGTTAATAATAAAAATATAACGAACATTCAATAGATCATATCATAAACTACATTTAATATCTAACATATCACATATAAAGAAGAAAGACGTACAAAATCTTACTTGGATTAAAGTAGTAGGAAGTAGGCCATCCAATAGTGTCAGACAATGAACAAAAAAACTGTTAGCGGCAGTGAATAATGAATTGCGAGTTTACGTGCTGATAACGTGTTAAAAGGAAAAACAAAACAGAGAACAATAGAATAAAGATAGGAAATCTGTAATTCTCATTAATCATAAACCCTTTAAATAGGAATGAGTGACAAGTAGATAGCTATGAGATATTTCAGATCTAATCTATCTCTATCGTTACATCGTTTTGACGAAGGCACACTTATCCTGCAACAAAAAAAACGAAAATTACTTTACTTTCTTCCCCTGTTTTCTTAAATCAATTTTCATCCAAACACACATAGATGAAGATAACGTGAAATTCCAACACACGTATGATCAAAATCTCAGGGTTAAAAGGAATCCACTAAAGAAGCCATGAGAATTCGTCCATAGATAAATCGAATCTTTAGCTTTCATGGCATCTCTGCCTTCGGTTGTAATCGGCAACACGATCAAGCTTGAATCAGAGTTCAAGAGACGTACCGCTACTTTTCCTTCAATTGAAAAGGTAAGGGTTTCTTATGATTCACTTGTTAGAACTGTGGTTAATTTGTATTAATAACAGTAGGTTAATTGGGTAGCAGAATGATGAAACTGCAATGTTTGGATTGCATCAAATTATTGCTGCTAAGGTCTACTTTTTCTTGTTAGCAGAGAAATTCTAGCTCAAGTTATTTGGATAAAGGTTTTGACGCATTAAGTTTGGACTTCAGAGAAGTTGAATCTTCAACGTACGTCCCACTTCTACAAAAATGCGTCAAAAAGAACTCATTTCAGGAAGCCCAGATCATTCATGGTCACATTATGAAATCTGGGACACAAGAAGATTTGTTTGTGATGACATCTCTGGTGAACGTTTACGGAAAATGTGGTGTCATGGAAGCTGCACGCAAGGTGTTTGATACATTGTCTAAAAGAAATGTTGTCACTTGGACTTCATTAATGTCAGGCTATGTTCATAACTCACAACCTGAAGCAGCCATCCGTGTGTTCTTAGATATGTTGGAAAACGGTTCGTATCCCACGAATTATACCCTTGGAATCGTTTTAAGCGCTTGTTCTCTGCTGTATGATGTTAAGTTAGGGAAAGAGGTTCATGGGTATGTTATAAAATATGGACTCGAGGGTGACACTAGTGTTGGGAATGCACTTTGTAACTTGTACTCCAAATGTGGTGGCAACTTGGATTCTGCAATGAGAGCATTTTGGAGGATAGGGGAAAAGAATGTGATCTCGTGGACAACTATCGTTTCTGCTTGTGGAGACAATGGGAATTCTGCAGCCGGTTTGGATTTGTTTTCTGCAATGCTTGAGGAGGGTATTGAGCCAAACGAGTTCATTTTGACAAGTGTTTTGAGTTTGTGTTGCACAATGCAAGCTACAGATGTGGGTTTGCAGGTCCATTCGTTGAGCATCAAAATTGGGTACAAATCTAACTTGCCTGTTACAAACTCTCTCATGTATTTGTACTTAAAAAGTGGATGGTTTAGTGAAGCAAAGAAGTTGTTTGATGGATTGGAAAAGGTAAGTTTAGTGACATGGAACGCGATGATTGCAGGCCATGCCCAGATGATGGATGTTGCTGAAAATAGCCTTGTGGCATCCAGAAATGGAATTGAGGCACTTGACATGTTCTTGAGATTACAAAGATCAGGTTTGAAGCCTGATCTGTTCACCATTTCTAGTGCTTTAACAGTTTGTAGCAATCTTCTGGCTTTAGAACAAGGAGAACAAATTCATGCTCAGACCATAAAAACTGGTTTTTTATCAGAAGTTGTCGTTGGAACGGCTCTAGTCAACATGTACAACAAATGTGGTAGCATCAACAAGGCAAGTAAAGCTTTTGTTGAAATGCCTTCAAGAACTTTGATTTCTTGGACTTCCATGATCACGGCCTTTGCTCAACACGGGCTTTCTCAAAATGCGTTGGATCTTTTTGACGACATGAGATTAGCAGGTGATCGGCCAAATAAGGTAACGTTTGTTGGCATTCTTGCAGCCTGTAGTCATGCTGGAATGGTGGATGAAGGTTTAACTTATTTCGATATGATGAAAAACGAGTTCAAAATCAATCCCATCATGGACCATTATGGATGCATAATTGATATGTTTGTGAGATTAGGTAGATTAGAAGAAGCTTTTGACTTCATCAAGAAGATGGAATTCGAACCAAATGAGTTTATTTGGTCTCTACTGGTTGCAGGCTGCAGAAGTCATGGGAATCTAGAGTTGGCTTTTTATGCTGCTGAAAAATTACTCAATCTCAACCCTAAAGATCCTGAAATATATATCATGCTCTTGAACATGTATGTCTCAGCAGAAAGATGGAAAGATGCATCAAGATTGAGGAAAGCCATGAAAGATGAAAAACTCATGAAGTTGAAGGATTGGAGCTGGATTAGCAATAAAGACAAGGTTTATTCCTTCAAACCAGATGATAAATCATGTACCCATCATCAACAAGTTCATATTCTATTAAGGGATTTGCTAGAAAAATCAAGAAATCTTGAAAACTCTGTAAATGAAGAAATGGAGGATAAAGAAGCAAGGGTTCATCACAGTGAAAAGTTTGCTGTGGTGTTTGGTTTGTTGAAGATACAAAAACCAGCAGCAATTCGCGTTGTGAAGAGTACGATTATGTGCAGGGAATGTCATAATTTTGTTAAGTTTGTTTCGGTGTTAAGTGAGAGGGAAATCATGGTAAGAGACAGTAAACGACTCCATAGATTTGTTGATGGCAAGTGTTCGTGTGGTGATTTTGGCAGTCTTTTGTGATTCATTTCGAGCTTCGACTTCTGAGGAAGCCCAAAAGAGTCTTTTTGCACGAAGGTCGATTGGCTCGTGTTTTGTTGTTTATCGTTTTCGACTTATACTTTGAATTGTTGTAAGATGAGGGATGTGGTGTGTGAAATACACAATACACAAGGGTTAGGATTTGCATGCTTGTTTAGTTCAATTTTATGACATTAAATTTATAAAGTTTGGCTGAGTTAGAAAAAGGATGTTCTTTTTTTCTTCACTAGAGTGAATTACGGTTTTGGTCCTTGTGTTATTTTTAAAACTACAGTTTTCGTTCTTAACTTTGTTTATTATTAAAAAAGCCTTTGTGGTTTGTGGGTTATATTAGTTGTTGACCAATAAATTAGTCACATTTTGTAAATCTAGATGATAAGCTTGATGATAATATAAAATAACATAAAAATACATGTTGAAAAATTAATTGGAAAAATATTAAGGGTATAATTGAAAAAAAATCATACAACTTACAGAAATGGTACTTCAAGTAGTGTCTCAAAAGCTAGTTTATAAGCTAGTTTACGACTTATCATACGTGCCCTATTCAATTAAGCTCAAAAAATAAGTTACTTATGGTTGTTGAACATGGTCTTATTTCCTTCACCAAACGGTCATCTAATCCTTCTCGTTAAGTGTCATCATGTGCATCGCACACGATGACAAAAAAGTATTTTTACCTTTTCCCCATATAAAAACCCTATGTTGGTCCCAAAGGGGTTTTACAAGAGTAAACAGTTTGTAGAAAGGGGAGGGGAGGGGGATGAATACAAACACACAAATTTTCACTTTTTAAATTCGTTTATTGATTAAAAAAGAACCAATGTGGAACTTACAGATTGTTGCGAAAACTATATAACGGAAGATTCTAATCTACACAATCTTAGAATCACTAAGGCCTTGTTCGGTAGCAGCTTAATGGGTTGAATAAGGGATATGGCTAATTCGGTCAGCCATATCTGAGTGTTCGGTAGCAGCTTAATCGGTCAACTGATGACTGACCGAATCAGCTACAAAAATAATGTCTTCCACGCTCAGCCATTAAATATAATTTACTTTCCTCATCTACCCTCCCAACTCCCAACTACTCCCCTTTATTAAAAGTAACCTAACGTGTTTATTAAAACCCAGCCGACCTCAAAAACCTCTTCCATCGCCATCCAAAAATTGAAGATACTAAAGTGTACTGGAACGAAGCACAAGTACCTTTCTTCTCCATCGATCTCTCTCACGAATGTTGACATCGATTTTTTAGGTTTAAACCCATCGATTTTGTGGTTTAAACCCATCGACTTCATGGTCACAATCAAATCGATTTCTTTTCCTCTCCATCGATCTGTCTCACGACTGTATACATCGATTTTTTGGGTTTAAACCCATCGATTTTGTGGTTTAAACCCATCGACTTATGGTCTCTAGAGCATCGATTCACAGTAGCATCGATCTCTCTCACAATTTCTTTTCACAGTAGCATCGATTCACAGTAGCATTGATCTCTCTCACGATTTCTTTTCACAGTAGCAACGATTTACAGTAGCATCGATCTCTCTCACGATTTCTTTTCACAGTAGCATCGTTATATATATGTTTTATGATTATATGCATTCTTAATTATATCAACCTCGTTTAACTTGGAATGATGTTTGCATGTTTGCCTAATTAAATTTCGATTGCAGATAAATATTATCTTTGTGATGCTGCATATTCCAATGCTCGTGGATTTTTAGCTCCGTATCGTAACATAAGGTATTGGTTAGCAGATTATCGACGTAGACGTGCTTTAACTAAAGAAGAGAAGTTCAATCATGCGCATGCACAACTTCGAAATGTCATTGAGTGTGCCTATGGTGTCTTGAAAGCTAGATTCCCAATCTTGAAGCAAATGGCTCCTTTTCCATTTACAAAACAAAGAAATATGGTCATTGCTTGCTTTGCGATACAAAAATTTATAAGAAAATGTAATATCCAAGATCAACTTTTTATGGAGTGCAATGAAGACACCATTTTCACCAATGAAGAAGAAGACGTTGGAAGTGGAGAAACGGAAATAGATGTATCACAATGGGGTGCTAATAGCAGACAATATATGGATAATTTGCGTGATCAAATTGTAAATGGACTAGTTTGAAATGTTTGAAATTTTTAAATGTATCCAAACTTATGATGTTGACTTGTTCCTATTATAAGTACTTATTATTGTTGTTTTGCTTGCAACATTGAATTCATATTATTATGTTTAATCAAGTTGTTTTTATTTAGAAAACGTTTAAATTGATTTTTTTTAATAATTATAGGTCATTTATTCAATATTTTTATCATACAACTGTTTTATTCAGGCGAAAATAAATGGGAGGAAAATGGTCATTTCTGACATTCAGACTGTTTACTCAGCATAATAACCAAACAACTTATCTGTTAACATACAAACATCTATATCTATACAGACAACCATATCCATTCAAGTCTTAACAGAAAACGAACCGAACAACACCTAAGCTTTTCTTGCACAAGAAAGTAAGAACAAAAGAGAAGAGAGTTTGAAGATTAAGAGGGTGTAGATGGTATCACTTGAAGAAAAAGACTTTTCTTTGCTATTTATACCCACTTCATTAAATACACCTCATAGGGTACAATCTACGTGTCAAGTGTAACACCCTGATTTTCGGTAAGTAAAACTCACCCCGTAGTCTATTGTGGTTTCTAATTCATGGATTTTGTGTTAGGAATATTTTTCTTTTGATCTCTAGGAGTGTTTACATTGTTTCAAAATAGAAAAGTTGAGTTTTGGGGCTCGGTACAGGCCCGGCGACAATGTCCGACGACTATGACAGAGTCACTGTCGCCCTGGCAAAGTCACACATCAGGGGCAACCTTTGTACATTTTCAGCGACAATGCCATGCGTCATTGCCATGGCATAGTCTCCTGACAATGTCGCCTAAAAGTGACAGAGGGTTAAAAGCCCGTTTTTCTCAGTTTTCTCTCATTCCTCACTTCACCTACTTCTTCTACTTCACCCCTTTCTCTCTCAAGGCCGAACCTCATCCATTTATTGCAAGTTTTGGAGCATTTAAGGCACATTTACTTAGATTGTAAAGTGTTCCTTCAACATCAAGCTAGGATATTGAAAGCTAGGGTCAAGGATTCTACATCTCACCTCCATCTTTAAGAATTTCTAGGGTTTTCTAGGTTTTCATCAAAACCTAAGTTGTGAGTTCATCCTATATCTTTTAAACTTTATACATGTCAAAACCTTGTTATTTTAACCACTTCAAATTCTCCTAACTCTGTTCTCTCATTTGATGGGTTTTGACCTAACTTGAGTATTTTGGGAAATTTTAGGGGTTTTACCATTTTTATGTAAAATGAAGGGTTTTATGTTATGTGTTATAAAATGTAGTTTTATATGCATATTTATGGTTTAACACTTGGAAAACCCACTTTGGACATGTTTTATTAATTTACATTGTTGGATGCACTTTTGGTAAAATATGGGATTTTGAGATAAATGAATGGATTACTTCATTGCAATTAAGGTTCTATTAAACCATATAAATCTTTGGAAACCTATCTTTGAGAACACTCTATCTTGGAAAGAAAATATTTATTTGGTTGGATACTCCTATGGAGTTGATATTGATATGGTATTATTCATGGCAAGAAAAGCCTTATTTGGCAAGAAATGGTCATGTAAACTATATGTGTGATTATAGTTTTGTCACAATGTGAATGTGACGAGCCTTAAACTAATGCTAATAGATCCATAGGTAGAGGAGTCGACTTATTTGATTTGGGATGATTATCGTTTGTAACTAGTTGAGACATTAGGTCATCGAGGGCAACTTGGTACGGTTATGTAGAGCCGAATACTAGCCATTGACCGTAAATAAATGAGTATGATTAGGATCATTGGGGGCCCATATCCACATCAAAAGTGCGAGTCGAAGAACTCGTGGCTATTGATCCTAGTATGAGCTCTATAACTTGGAATGTAGCTTACTTTTGTGTTCTGCTACCATCTTGGAAAATCGGGTCTCCCCCGTCATCGCAACATGAATTTTGGACCGTATGGTTCCTGTGTAATTTAAGTGGAAATGGACTTTACATTATACCCTGGAAAAACTCTTATTGTTTATTTACTCTTTATCTAATTATAAATGTTTGTTCTCACTAGGTGTAGAGCCTAACACTTTTTCTTAAATGACATGTATATCAGGTTCTCTTAGCGGTGGGGCTCCAAATTCTTGAGCGGTGAATTTGATGCCGTTAGAGGCACTTTTTGGGATAGACTTAGATTAGTAGGTTGTTATATATCATTTCCATTCTTTGATGTAAACATTATTGTTATTTCCTCTTTTTGGGTGATTCCATTTTTATAGATGTCATATTTACGTCATTATTCATGTTTAAATTTACCTCTATTTTTTGGGGTGTTACATCAAGAGAAGAGTGGAATGCATGTCCTTGTTCTTCAGATATGGCAGGCTTTTGGGTTGCATATGAACAGTAACTTTAGGTAGTGGTAAGCACGTTTGGAGATAGAAAATCAATTCGTACTTATACCTTTGTCTGATAGATTTATGGGGTATGTCCTTTTGTGCAAGAGAGTAAGACAAAATAATCTTGATGTTCAAGACTCTGATCAGCTATAGAGATGAGTCGCTGAGGACTCCTTTAGTTGTTGTTGGTTCTTGGTCAGATTCCACGTTTGATGTAGACAGTATGGTATCACTGAATGTTGTTTCAGATCACGAGTAGACATGTCTTTATCTTCAGCTACTTTTTTGACATCGTTGAAGTTTTCTTTGATGTGGATTTTTTTCTTCGAGTTACGTAAGTTTTGATCTGTTAAAATGCGTGTTCACTGATCATTGAACAGACTCAGTATTAATTTGATCGCCGATACTGAAACAATATAAACAAAACTAAGTATTTTCACAAAGTATAAAAACCCTAACCCCAACCACCTCTCCTTCCCCCTCTCTGTCTTTCTCTCTCTCTCTATCTCTCTCTCTCTCTCTCTCCACTGCCACCTCCATGGTTCCACCTGATCCCATTTTCTCTCTCTCTCCCCCTCCCTCTCTCCCCCTAAAGACGTATCTGGTTTATGAAAGTGACGAAGGAGGAGGTGGAGGCCGTTGTGTAATCTACAAAATTTCATCAAAGAGTTATGAATCTTGATGTTTTAAGTGATTCTTGCCAACGAACGGTGTGTCAATTGTCGTGGGTTGGTCCTCTCAACTAGTGAAGGCCGAAGAAGAATAGTCATGTATTTAGTGTTTGATGATTTTTGTATCTTATGATTTTTGTATTTATAATTAGGGTTTTTGATTTAGTTTTATCGTTTGAAGATTTTGGTTGTTTATGATTCTTTTTTCTTTTTGACTTTTTAAGGTGGTGGTGGTAAAAATAGTAATACTCTACGCAATTACCAATTGCCACGTCATATTTGAAGAGTAAAATGACCATATTGCTCTCATGTGAAGGCCACTTAACGTCTGGAAGATTACATCCATTATGAAGATGAAGTAAAACAAGAACAAAACTAATACCACAAGGTTTTTTCTTTTTTCTTTTTTGTAATCATTGAATTTGAGGGACATAAACCATAATTTTCAAAATAACATGGGGACCTAAACCATAATTTATTCTTTATAACCATTGGTGTCCATGACAGCTTACACATATCTCGATTAATCCCATAAAGTTATCATAATTTACTCTTTTTACTATTATATATGTATGTGTGTAAAGTTTTACATGTGGGTTTCAACAACCAAGGGAGAAGGAACTCCATCAAATGCGAGAAAAAAATATCGAAGTTTTTATCATTTTACCTTGTGTATTTAATGAGTTCAATTTTCATTCCTTTTATCATAATATTTCCATCTTTTTAAGGAATCATAAACACTAAGCACCTGTAAAGAAGATGTGTTTATGACCATAAGTGGTTGTGTCCGCACTCTACCAAATTCAAGGTCCATGAAGGTTCATTTTAATCATTCAATTATCTTTTGGAGAAGATTGAATTCAACAAAAGCTTAAGCGAAAAAAGACAACTTTAGCATCACACATCATCATACCGACATAGGACTAGAGAAGAATAATCATTCATTCTTAACATCAATTTTCTAAGGCCTAAAAGTCGGTAGAAAAAGGGGAAATCTTTGTTCTTGACTCTCTTACAACTGAAGGCTTATTTTTGTTGAAATCAAGAAAGATCATGTTAGAGCAGAAATATGTTGGATACAAGATCATAGAAGACAGAAGGTCAAAGTTCAAGAAGGTCAAAGCTGAAAGTCAACTCTTAGTGAAAGTCAAAGTTAATGTTTTCTATTTGTTTGTTTGTTTTAGTTTTGTCTTGTTTAGACTTGTAGGTATAAATAGTTTTTCTTTGTTTAATAGATATATGACTAGAGAAATTATGTACGCTTCTGAGAGAGAGTTTTAGAGAGAGAAAGAGATCAGTAGAGAGAGAAAGTGAAAACATATTGTAAATATTTGAATTTGAATTGAAATTGAAACTGGTAGTAAAACAATCTTGTTTTGTTAATTGTTTTGTGATTAGAAACTTGAATCAGGGACACTCAATTGGTATCAGAGCAAATCCAATTGAAATCAAGAAAATCGATTGAAAAGAAAGTTCGACACTGTTTCATAGAAGTCCAGATTTGATTTTGAGATTCTGAGCATAATTTCGAGTTGTAATTGGTTCAATTTGTTCGAATTATGTTTTAGAATGATTTTGTATAGGATAATTAGAGTTCTGCACTGTATTTGATCTCTAATTTTGAGATTTGTTGAGTTCGAGTTTTACGAGTTCTTCGCACTGTAATTGGAATCAAACTGTAATAGTTTGTGATTTAGATTGAAATTCGTTGCTAGTTTTTGGTTCTAGGTGTGTTAGTGGTCAATTTGTTGAAGTCTCAGATCGAAAATCCAAGTATAAGTTGGGTTTTGAGCTAATCAGAGACGTTTCTTGAACGAGATCTGAAGAACTCGCAAGAATCTTGAAGAACTCGCAAGATTCATCAAGAACTCGCAGAGTTCAAAGATTTCGTAAAAAGCTTGAAGAATTCGCAGATATCAGATTTCGCATAATTTCATTTATGAAAAAAAACATAAGGACAGAATTCGCAGATGTCTGATATGCGAATTGCACAGATTTCGCAGACCAGTGTGTTGTGTATTTCATAGGATTCGCAAGAGTATTTTTTCAAATTCTTTAAGTATAGAAATCGCAGAAGGGTTTCTTGCGAATTTCACAGAATTCGTATATGTGAGACTTGCGAAAAGAACAGAATTCGCAAGTGAGTGTGTTACGAATTCCTCAGGATTCGTATCTTTCATCCTACGAATTCTTGTAATTCTGAGTGGGACCCCCGTGCTAAGTCTGCGGAGGGGGATAAAGTTTTGATTGTGATCAGAATTTCTGAATTCCTATTTCAAGTTTTTTCTGATTTACTTGATTTCATTTGGACTAACGATCATTTCAAGTTCTTTTTGTTACAGGAATCATGGATGATGATTATTTTGAAAGGCCTAGAGAGAAAAGTCTGGCACAGAAAATTTCAGAACTTCAAGAACAATATAAACTAGACCAGATGTCTATTTCCAAAGAAGTTTTATCAACTGAAACTGATGAGAAACCTCCTGTTTTAGTCAGAGGAGAATATGAGCAATGGAAAGATCATTTCTTAGACTTCATTGACCAACATGAATTGAGTGATTATATCAGATTATCTTTTCAGGAAGGAATGATGAAAATTCCAACAAAGTTTTACTCTTATCCAGGAGCTTATGGAATTTTGGAAAGAAAAGAGGTTCCAATATATCTTAACGAATACACAGATGAGCAGAGAATGAGACATGAAGCTGATAAATTTGCCAAAGTTTTTATATTGAAAGGAATTTCAGATGAGATTTCTATCCAATTAGATAGCAAAAAGGCTACAGCAAAACAGTTGTGGGATCAGCTTGAAAATAGATAAAAGTTGTCTCCAAGAGAAAAAGTAAAGTTTTTGGAATTTGAGAATTCTGAGCTGAAAAGAAAAATCTCTGACATTGAAAATCAGATTGTGCAATTCTAGCAAGCAGCATCTGTTGAAAGGTATGAGGTGAAGATTAATAGTTTGGAAGATGCTAATATGAGTTTCAGAAGAATATATTTGATTTGGAGCAAAAGCTTGCCAAAGACAAATCTGTTTTTGAAAAAGAAAGATCAAAGTTTGCACAGACGTTCTCAGAACTTTCAAGTAAGAGTTTTGAAGAAAAGAAGATGGTTGAGCTTAAAATGCATTAAGCTTTCTCAACAAGTGTCTGACTTTGAGAAAGTAATTATTTTGGAAAGGAAAATTTTGCCAAAGAGAGAAAGACAATTGAACAAAAGAATGTTGGGTTTTTCAAAGAAATATCTGATGGAAGAAAGAATGCTGAGAATGGATTTGAAGAAGAAAGAAGTATATTTGAGATAGAAATCAAGAAGACTACTGAGAAGCTATCTGAGCTATCTACAAATGCACTGAAAGAGCAGAAAACGAAGTCTGAGTTAAAGAAAGAAATTGACTTACACATCAAAGAAAAGAACAATTATTTTTCAAAGATAAAAGAGCTTGAAGAGATTGTTTCCAAGGTGGTGGTGACTGAGCAAACGACTCCAGAGTCACAAATCCACACACCTAGAAATAATTCAACTGACTTAAAAAAGATAGCCTCAAGCTCACACCAGAAAACTGTTTGTACAAGAAGTTCAGTTAATTCATTTGATCAGATTCGTACAACTAACATTTTCTTCGATAAATATGTAGATGGTTCAGGTGCACAAAGAAGAAGAAGAAGAAGATACAAAGAAGAAGAACTGGTATGGAAAGTGAAACCAGTTGAAGAAGAAAAGAAAGATGAGAAGAAAGCTGAAAAGAAAGGAAAGAATATATGTGTACATGAGACTAAAGCCAAGAAGAACAATGTGCAAAAAGATAAACCAGATCATGTCTACTAGAGAGATCAGTTAATCAGGTTGTCAAGTGTAATATCCGGATCCGAAATCTTTAATTATTTTGAAAGTTGGGTGAAAAGTTAAACGATACCCAAAGTACAGGGGGGTTATTCGAAACTTTGGTTATATATAACCTAAACCCTTAAGATTTTGTTTTCATAACAAAGTCTGATAAAAAAATTTGGAAACCGACCTTAGAGAAAGAGTTCAGAGTGAAGGCAGGGAGAACGAAGAAGTTTTGAAGAATAGATCCGTTTTTGGTCAAATAGAGGTATGATTCTAGCTTAATACTTCTATCTGCATGTTATAGTCGGTAAATAGTCTTGTTATTCAAGCTTTTAACCGTATATTTGATCGATTTAAAAGATTTGAAGTTTTCTGGGTTTTCTGTAAGTTGTCGACTTAATATGAATGTAGACCGGTATCGGACCGGAACGAAGGTATCGACCGGAACCCAGTGTGACCGGTATGGTGACCGGTATGTTGTGACCGGTCTAATCGACCAGTATGTTGCGACCGACCGATACTGTCGACCGATATGTTGTAGTTGACCGATATAAGTGTCGACCGGTATGTTGTAGTTGACCGGTATAAGTGCTGACCGGTATAAGTGTTGACCGGTATGATGGTCTCGACCGGGTAATTCGACCAGAAAGGTTTTGACCGGGTCGCACAGTGTTTTGAATTATTTAGAAAAGGAATGAATGTTCGTTGCCAGTTAGCTTACCTTTGTAATTTGATACCATCGTAGGTGGTGTTAGTCGTTAGAAGGCAGAGGTTAATCAAGAAGAATCAGAGGTGAGTCTTTCAAACTAAATCTTCTATAATTTTGATAGTTATTTGATAAATGTGGGTTTTATAAACTGCACATTTATAATATTGAAAGTTATGCAGATTTATTGAAAGAGGTTGATTTAATCAGTTTGGCATGTTTATGCTATGTTTATATAAACTTGTTTTATATATAGTCAGGACTAAGTGTATGCATACATTTGAGTCAGAAGTCTGACCTAAGTCGGGAAGTGTGACCCGCCTGCTCGTACCGGAGAGTGTGGCCCGTTTATGCCATTAGGGTGTGTCCCTAAAATAAGGCAGTATGAGACAGACATACCGTCTTTGACGGAAGTGTTGGTCAGTAGCTTAAGGTACGCTTGCGAAGCGTAAAAAGTGGTCAGTGATGGCCAGTAGATTGAGTTATGCCTGCGAAGCATAAAGTATTCTAATGTTTGATTAAAAGAGCAAGTTATGTTTTGAGATATCAAGCTTTGTTTAAATGTTTTAAATAATATTTGAACTGTTGCATTAGTAATTGGAGGGGACTCACTAGACCTTTGGTCTAACCCTCACTCTTTCAAAATTATAACCCTTTTCAGGTTATAGCAAGATAGCAGGTACATATAAGGGTAAGGAGAAGATGTGAGCTATTTTCAGGAGATAGAAGACTTCCTGCAATAGTTTACTTTTTGATTCAGTTGTGTAATAGGTGATAGTTGTAAACCTTGTACTCTGTAATGTAAGCCTGGGGCAGTTTTTAGACATAAATGTTATTTTAATATATGTATAAAGATACAGGTTGTTACAATTGGTATCAGAGCATTAGTTTAAGGGATCTAGGTGACCAGATGGGCCTGGACTTAAACTGAGAAATTAGAAGTACAACTGAGCAGTAGGAAGACTGTAGGAAGATAACATTAAGGTAATAAGGATTAGCATGTAAGGTAAATTTGGAACTTCATCTGGCCAGTACAATTGTGAATATACAAGTACATGCTTGTGCTTAACTTACCGTAATGTGTAGCATGTTAGATTGAATGTCTTATGTTTCTTCTTATCAGAAGTATGTCTGAGCGAGTGATAAGGAGTAGGTCTATGCCGAATACTGAAATTGAGCCAGTTAATGAAGTCGTTGCCGAAGAGCGAACGACTGCGGTCAACCCGACTGATATCCGAGGAAAGAGTCGCGGTCGACCTAGAGGTAAGACAGTTCATAAAACAACTACTCAGGCAAGGGTTTCCACTGTGGGGACTCGAGGCGGGAAGACGTCTCGTGGTATTCGTCAAGCTGAAAGTGTAGAGGTAAGATCTGAACAAGAAACTTCTCATCACGAAAGTTCGGCTTCTGTGAGGGGTCGAAAGCAGACAAAAAATCGTGGTAGAGGTCGAACACAGGGTTTTGTTACCCAAGAAACCTTCGATACAGAAATGGGAAAATTACAGGAAACGTTGAACGCTTTATTGGGTCAGCGCAATAATGAGGTTTCGTCAAGCAAAGAAAAGAGTGAAGAAAAAGTAGCGACTGCGGTAGCAGAATCACCAGTAACTGTAGAGGGTAGTCACCCTCAGTTAAACCCCATTGTGACCACTAAAGATGTAGCTGGGAGAGGATATAGTTTTAAGGAGTTTGCTGCCTGCAAACATCCTACCTATAAAGGGGAATGCGACCCGGTGTTAGCACTGAGATGGGTAAAAGGAATGGAGCTGGCATTTGATACTAGTAAATGTGCTGAGGAAGATAAAGTAGTTTATGCTTTGTCAATGTTGAAAGATGAAGCCGTAATGTGGTGGGATGTTGAAGCAGGAGGTCAAAGTTCGACGGTAGCCAAAGAAATGTCTTGGGGTGAGTTTGTGAAAAGATTTAAACCGCAGTTTTGCCCTCTGGCGGCAGTTAAAAAGTTGGAAGAAGAATTTCTGAGTTTAGAGCAGAAGGGGATGTCAGTTCGAGAATATACTACAAAGTTTATTGAAAAGTCTCGATTTGCAGAAATTTATGTGCATAATGAAGGAAGACGAGTAGAACGTTTCGTCTTTGGGATGAGAAGTGATATTCGAGAATTTGTCTCGAACAAGAAACCGTCTACGTTTCAAGTGGCGGTAAATGCAGCTGAAATGAGAGAGAAGGAAAAGAATTAGCAAGCTACTGAAAGAAGTGGAGATAAAAGGAAATGGGACGGAACGGTCCGTGACTCCAAACTGTTTAAAGCTGCAAAATTTGATCAACGGTCTGTTAATAAGTTTGAAAGTAAGCCATGTAGCAAGTGTAACCGAAGACATAAAGAAGAATGTAAGATTGATCAAGAGGGTTGTTATAAATGCGGAAAGATGGGGCATATGGCTCGGGATTGCCAGAATTCGAGGTCTTGTTATCAGTGTGGATTTCCTGATCATATCAGGACTAATTGTCCACAATTAAAAAAGGGATCGGTTGTAGGATATGTAGAAAAGGGAGGTGAGAAAAAGGTGGAACCAGCTAAAGCGAGGGCTAGAGTTTTCAATATGATAGCAGAAGAAGCGGCGGAGATACCTGATGTAGTGACAGGTACTTTCTTTATAGATTCGAATTATGCAAAAGTATTGTTTGATTCAGGCGCAAATCGTTCGTTTGTGTCTCCAAATTTTGTGCATAAATTGAATGAGAAACCTAAGAAGCTTAGGCATGAATTGAAAGTAGAAGTGGCTGATAATAGTCAAATCTTAGTGGAGGAAGTGTATGATGGGTGTAGTATTGTCATCAATGGGCAGTCATTTCCACTTCAACTGTACCCGATGGGTATGGGAGAATTTGATGTTATTGTGGGAATGGACTGGTTGGCTTCTAATGATGCTCATATAGTATGCAATAAGAAATTAATTCGTATAGTACAGCCAGGTAAAGAAGAGATAGTAGTGTTTGGAGATCGGAGGGATAGAAAGTCGTGCTTGATTTCAATGATTAAGGCTAAGCGGTGTTTAGTAAAAGAATGTGTTGGGTTCTTAGCTTATGTAATAGATGCTAAGAAGGAGAAGAAGGGATTAGAGTCAGTTCCGGTAGTAAGTGAATATCCAGAAGTATTTCCGAAAGATTTAACCACTCTGCCTCCTGATCGGCAAGTGGAATTTCGTATTGATTTAGTACCCGGAGCAGCGCCGATTGCAAGAGCACCGTATAGACTGGCACCGGCAGAAATGAAAGAAATGATGACTCAACTGCAGGAGTTGTTAGACAAGGGGTTTATTCGCCCTAGTACCTCACCATGGGGAGCGCCAGTATTGTTTGTTAAGAAGAAAGATGGGTCTATGAGAATTTGTATAGACTACCGGGAGCTCAATAAGTTGACTGTCAAAAATAAGTATCCGTTTCCCAGAATTGACGATCTTTTTGATCAACTTCAAGGAGCGAGCTATTTTTCGAAAATAGATCTACGATCTGGTTATCACCAGTTGAAAGTGAGGGAGGAGGATGTACCTAAGACTGCATTTCGTACGAGGTACGGATATTATGAGTTTCTAGTTATGCCATTTGGTCTGACTAATGCGCCAACAACTTTCATGGACTTGATGAATAGAGTGTGTAGTCCGTTTTTAGATAAGTATGTCATAGTTTTTATAGATGATATACTTATTTATTCACAGTCCAAAGAAGATCATGAAACTCATTTACGAGCGATTTTAGAATTGCTTAAACGCGAGAAATTGTACGCCAAGTTCTCAAAATGTGAATTTTGGCTGAAAGAAGTTCAGTTTCTAGGTCATGTGGTGTCGAATGATGGGATTAAGGTTGATCCGGCTAAGATTGAAGCCATTAAAGGGTTGGAAGCACCGAAAACACCATCAAAAGTAAGGAGTTTTCTAGGATTGGCGGGTTATTATAGAAAGTTTATCCAGGACTTTTCAAGGATAGCTACGCCACTAACAGCGTTAACTAGAAAGAATGTCAAGTTTGTTTGGGCGGAAGCTCAGAAAGAAGCATTCAGTAAATTGAAAGAGAGTCTAAGTAGTACTCCTGTCTTGTCTCTACCCAACGGAACGAAAGGATTCGTAATCTATAGTGATGCTTCAAAGTTGGGTCTGGGATGTGTGTTAATGCAAGAAGGCAAGGTGATTGCTTATGCATCTCGTCAGTTGAAAGAACATGAAAAGAATTACCCAACGCATGATTTAGAGTTGGCAGCGGTAGTTTTTGCTTTGAAAATTTGGAGGCATTATCTGTTTGGGATCAAGTGTCAGATTTACACAGATCACAAGAGCCTTCAATATCTTTTCAATCAGAAGGAGCTTAATATGAGGCAGCGTAGGTGGATGGAGTTGTTAAGCGATTATGACTGTGATATTCTGTATCATCCAGGCAAGGCCAATGTGGTAGTGGATTCTCTAAGTCGTAAGGAGCATAGAGAAATAACAAAAATGGTGGCATATCTAGTTGATGTTGTTTCTAATTTCTTAGAAGACATTATAAAGTATCAAGAAAAAGCAGAGTCAAAGGAAAACTGGAAAAGTGAAAGAATAGTTGGAATTGTTAACTCGTTAATTGTTGACAATCGCGGAGTGAAGTGCTTCAATAAGAGAGTGTGGATTCCAAAAGCAGGAGAACTGCGGAAGAAAGTATTGGAAGAAGCGCATAAATCACGTTACTCAGTACATCCAGGAACCAACAAGATGTATAGAGATTTGAAACAAAGCTATTGGTGGCCAGGTTTAAAGAAAAATATTGCTCACTTCGTTGAACGATGTCTGACATGTTTGAAAGTTAAAGCTGAGCATCAGAGACCTTATGGGGAGCTTCAGTCGTTAGAAATTCAAGTTTGGAAGTGGGACGAGATTACAATGGATCTTGTTACTGGGTTACCACGATCACCTAAGGGGCATGATGCTATTTGGGTGATAGTGGATCGACTCACAAAGTCAACTCACTTTCTACCGATCAAGGAGACGTACTCACTAGAGAAATTGGCTCGATTGTATATCGACGAGATAGTAACCAGACATGGAGTACCGTCGTCAATTGTGTCAGACAGGGATGCTCGTTTTACATCAGCTTTCTGGAGAAGTTTGCAAAGGGAGTTAGGCTCTCAACTTAAGCTGAGTACGGCCTATCATCCACAAACTGATGGCCAGAGTGAGAGAACTATACAGACATTGGAAGATATGCTTCGTGCATGTGTTATTGATTTCAAAGGTTCGTGGGAAATTCATTTTCCGTTAATTGAATTTTCTTACAACAATAGTTATCATGCTAGCATACAAGCGGCCCCGTTCGAAGAATTGTATGGACGTAAATGTAGAACACCTTTATGTTGGAATGAGGTGAGTGAAAGATAGCTAGCGGGACCAGAAATCGTACAAGTGACAGCTGATAAGGTCAACCAAATTCGAGCAAGATTAAAGATTGCTCAAGATCATCAGAAAATGTATGCAGATAAGCCGAGGAAACCGATAGAGTTTCAGATAGGAGACAAAGTAATGTTGAAAGTCTCGCCCTGGAAAGGGGTAGTCAGATTTGGAAAGAAAGGAAAATTGAGACCAAGGTTTGTTGGACCATTTATCATCACGGGATGTGTTGGTGAAGTGGCCTACGAACTTGATCTACCAGAAAGTTTGCGTGGGATTCATCCCACATTTCATGTGTCAAACTTGAAAAAGTGTTTGGTAGAAGCAGATGTAGTAGTTTCATTAGAAGACATTAGGGTAGATGAAAAATTAAGTTATATTGAGGAACCCGTAGCAATTTCGTACCTCAAAGTAAAGAAGTTGAGAAACAAGGACAAGAGTCAACATGGGAGGTTGAGGCGGACATGAGATCTCAGTATCCCCATTTGTTTAGCGATGAAATTCCGGGGACGGAATTCTCTTAAGGGGGGGGAAGATTGTAATATCCGGATCCGAAATCTTTAATTATTTTGAAAGTTGGGTGAAAAGTTAAACGAGACCCAAAGTACAGGGGGGTTATTTGAAACTTTGGTTATATATAACCTGAACCCTTAAGATTTTGTTTTCATAACAAAGTCTGATAAGAAAATTTGGAAACCGACCTTAGAGAAAGAGTTCAGAGTGAAGGCAGGGAGAAAAAAGAAGTTTTGAAGAATAGATCCGTTTTTGGTCAAATAGAGGTATGATTCTAGCTTAATACTTCTATCTGCATGTTATAGTCGGTAAATAGTATTGTTATTCAAGCTTTTAACCGTATATTTGATCGAGTTAAAAGATTTGAAGTTTTCTGGGTTTTCTGTAAGTTGCCGACTTAATATAAATGTCGACCGGTATCGGACCGGAACGAAGGTATCGACCGGAACCCAGTGTGACCGGTATGGTGACCGGTATGTTGTGACTGGTTTAATCAACCGGTATATTGCGACCGACCGATACTGTCGACCGGTATGTTGTAGTTGACCGGTATAAGTGTCGACCGGTATGTTGTAGTTGACCGGTATAAGTGTTGACCGGTATGATGGTCTCGACCGGGTAATTCGACCGGAAAGGTTTTGATCGGGTCGCACAGTGTTTTGAATTATTTAGAGAAGGAATGAATGTTAGTTGCCAGTTAGCTTACCTTTGTATTTTGATACCATCGTAGGTGGTGTTAGTCGTTAGAAGGCAGAGGTTAAGCAAGAAGAATCAGAGGTGAGTCTTTCAAACTAAATCTTCTATAATTTTGACAGTTATTTGATAAATGTGGGTTTTATAAACTGCACGTTTATAGTATTGAAATTAAGTTATGCAGATTTATTGAAAGAGGTTGATTTAATCAGTTTGGCATGTTTATGCTATGTTTATATAAACTTGTTTTATATATAGTCAGGACTAAGTGTATGCATACATTTGAGTCAGAAGTCTGACCTAAGTCGGGAAGTGTGACCCGCCTGCTCGTACCAGGGAGTGTGGCCCGTTTATGCCATTAGGGTGTGTCCCTAAAATAAGGCAGTATGAGACAGACATACCGTCTTTGACGGCAGTGTTGGTCAGTAGCTTAAGGTACGCTTGCGAAGCATAAAAAGTGGTTAGTGGTGGCTAGTAGATTGAGTTACGCATGCGAAGCATAAAGTATTCTAATGTTTGATTAAAAGAGCAAGTTATGTTTTGAGATATCAAGCTTTGTTTAAATGTTTTAAATAATATTTGAACTGTTGCATTAGTAATTGGAGGGGACTCACTAGACCTTTGGTCTAACCCTCGCTCTTTCAAAATTATAACCCTTTTTCAGGTTATAGCAAGATAGCAGGTACAGATAAGGGTAAGGAGAAGATGTAAGCTATTTTCAGGAGATAAAAGACTTCCTGCAATATTTTACTTTTTGACTCAGTTGTGTAATAGGTGATAGTTGTAAACCTTGTACTCTGTAATGTAAGCCTGGGGCAGTTTTTAGACAGAAATGTTATTTTAATATATGTATAAAGATACAGGTTGTTACATCAAGTAAGAAATATTATTGTTCTTATTGTCGTACACATGATCATGTTCACAAAACTAGTGATCATTACTGGTATGGTTCTTATTCCCAATAGAACTGCAACTCACAAATATGGACCCAAATACCAGTGGGTAACAAAGCCAAAGACTGATTCTGTGTTGTAGGCACCTACAATCAAGGGGGAGTAAGAGAACCAAGGCTTCTGAATACTACAGTTCAGGACCCGGACCTCAATGATAAGGAGTTTGACTTCTAAACATAACGGTTTAGGACTCGTACTTCAACGATGAAAAAGAGATGTTACTCCCGGGCTGATAAAAGATTGTACTCAGATACTCAAAAGAGGAAATCAACCTTCAAGGGGGAGTACATATGTTTCTGGAAATATGCATTCAGAAGATATGATGAACTACACTTCAGGGGGAGTTGTAGATCTCTATCATGTGCTTTTTCACTGATAATTCACAGATGCATAATTTCAGGGGGAGTATGAATTATGATTTCTGATTACTTCAGATCAGAACTCGTACATTCAATGTTTTACTACTTTATGCCTTTTATTTTTCAATAAATTTGTGAATAAAGTTGCTTTGACATGACTTTTGCAGATTGAGAGGAAGCTATCAAGATCATATCATTATAACTTTAAGCTTGACTTCATGAGATTTAAGACTGACCGATAAAGGTTAAATTTCTTATCTTAATCTCATATATGGTTGAAAGAAGGACAACTTTCAATCATAGAAAACATATTCTTAAATGTTCAAACCACTTCCCGATTCTTAAATAGATTTCATGAATTGGAAGTGTGATTTTAAATGTTTTCATTTTACTTGTGCTTCAACGATTAACAAACCGTGTGTTTTCAAAGATAAATACTTGCGTATTGTCTTTTCTATATACTTTCAAGTATTCACACACACCGGTTTGACTTATTGTTCAAAATGTTCTTACCATGTCTCAAATTTGAAACATATTTTTCGATGGTAAGACACCCCGCTTGCACTTCAATGAATTTTGAGCGTTAATTCATTTCGAAACGTTCTTTCAAGAATGTCTATATTTTTTTTTCATATAGACGATATCCATTATTCTTGACCATAAGCTTTGATTACTATATCATTTGATTCTGACCATTTTTCATACAATGTCAGATTTTCAAACAAGTCTCTTGCATTCATATTCCTTCATTCAATTTCCTTGTTTGAAAATATTTCATTGTTTCAAATGATCAAATTGTCATGATTACTGATAATCCCAAAATCACTAAATCATAGAGAGAGAAAGTAGAGAGAGAAAGATTGAAAGCGCAAGAACAGAATCAGTATTGAGTATGCGTGAAGTTCCTTCCAACAAACAAAGCCACAAGGGACTTAAATACCCTTGGCTAATACAACACAGTATAACACTCTAAACACAGTATTAGACCAAGCCTATAAATACAATGATTACTATAAAATCAGACTTAACAATCTCCCCTTAGTAATCATTGGCGCTGTGGTCATCAAAATCATCTTCTAAATCAGCACAGACCATCTAAGTGACTTTGTGAAGAAGCTTTCTTGACTAATTTTTTTTTTCTTCTCAGCATCTTTCAATCTATGTTGCCTTTGCTGTCTAGACAAGACTGGACCTGTTTGTAATTAGCTTGAAAGAACAATCAGTTCATCAGCTTGTGCTCTAGACAACACATCTCTTTCAAATGTACTTGAATGAATTGTGGTGGTCGGAGCTGGAACAACAAAAGTACTAGAATAGCTGAGAAAATAGAATCTTGAACGAATCTTGAGCAGCAGATAAACGTTTGAACTCTTTGTCTCTTTAACTTCTCCTTAACTTCTCCCCCTCATGACCTTGATGATCTGGATCAACTTGGTCATGCAAATGTTGGAGACGAGACAACATCAGATCTGCAAAATTCAGAATAAAGGAGAAAATGGAAGTTTTGCGCTACATGTTGGTGGCGCAAAGATTGTTTTGCGCTAGCAATTGTTGGCGCAAATATGAGTTTTGCGCTACCAACTGTTGGTGCAAAGCTGACTTGAAATCTGAAAAATTTCACCTGTTGAGCTCTTTTACTCCCCCTACACAAATGCACTAAATATGACAATTCAAATTAGCATTCATATAGAAAATCAGATACTCTCCCACGAAATGAGATATGATCTTTCAGAATATTCTCCTTATTCACTCCCCATCGAAAAATGCACAGACCCATTAACACAAATATGAGAACACAAGAATCGAAACATTAACGTAGAAAGAAAAATATACTGAATATGTATTTTGAAACAACTAAATATATAAAATTTTAAACACTAAACAAATAAAATTCTACTCAGTAAAATATCACAGATTAATCCATCAGTTGAAATCAAGTGTATGTTGTTGGATACAGATACAAGTTTCATTACATATCAAGTTAAGAGCATCCACAATGTGTTCGTTGGCAGGTTTTTCGTGAGGTTTTTGGGAGGTTTTTCAAAAAACAAAAACCTTCTTTTGAGTTTTTTCACATAGTGGAGAGGTTTTTCAATTGAGGTTTTTCATGAAGTTTTTCGTCATAGCTCGTAACTGCACGACCTGCTTTTTCGTAGCTTTTTCGTATTTAATCAGTTTTAACTTTATAGAATTTTATAAAAGTTTCGTATTTAATCAGTTTTATTTATTAACCAATTTTATTTATTAATATATTTAAAGTAATCTTATTTAAATATAATTATTAAATAAATAATATAAATAAATACATAATGAAAGTAATTATATTTTAAAATAATATCTCAAACTTGACATATTTATACAATTCTAACAGATTTCTTAATGACCTAATTTTTATTTTCGGTTATACATACTTTTAAATTGAACATTTTTTAATTTTTATTTACATACTTTTTATACAACTTTTATATATTTCTTAATAACCTAATTTTTATTAATTTTATTGTACATACTTTTAAAATAACTTTTTTTCTTTATTTTTACCTAGCTAGATTTTTACTATAAATATACCTCTCAAACTTTCCAATCCATATTAAAATATTTAAAAAATTATGTAAAATAAATACATAATTAAATTAATAATATTTTCTTCATTTAAATAAATATGTATTTGTATGAATTTTAATGTATTTATTTTTATAAATAAGAATAAAAATGATATAAAGATAAAATAGTGGGACCCTGAATAGTTTAAAAAAGTAATGAAAAAGCTTGGGTGGGGGTTTTTCACATAGTGGAGGTTTTTAAGTTGTTGATGTGGCAATAATGTGTAAGAAAAAAGCTATGAAAAAGCTCGGTGAAAAACACGTACACTGTGGATGCTCTAAGACATGTTCAGTTTCAAAAACTACTAGCAATATAATCAGTGTGCTAGCATGCGAACTTCGATTAGCTTCAAGAAAATGCAATTCTAAAAATATAATAGAGAACTTTGCATGTACTCACACTAAGCCATCAAAAATTAAGGTTTTCACAAATTTATAGGTTTATCGCAACTCAAACATATCACCAAGTATCATGAGATGTGTGCACATTGGCATCTTTTAGCATTGTGCACATTGGAATCTTCACATGAGTGTGCTCTTTGGCATCTTTTAAGCTTGTGCACTGTGACGTCCCGTTTTTTTTTTCTCCATAACCTTTACATATGCGGAAGCGTTCTGAAATCAGTACAATAGCCTAACATTTAATATGGTTATTATAAGAACTATAACTCTTCATCTGATCCCTTCATGTCTTATCCTGATCTTACCTGAGATACATATATGGAATACGTAAGCTTTATGCTTAGTGAGCAGTTATGGTTTCATGAAGAAATCATCTTTCATAAAATATATCACTTTAGTGCATAGAATAACAATTCAATACACTTCTCATAGTTATGCATAATAACATTAATGCATAAAACCATTTCTATAAGAACATCATCTTCTTTTAGTGCGAGATCTCATATGTGTAAGTATGCCAAACATTCTCAACAGGATCCTAGATCCCTGGGGTTCCGCGAAGGATCTTCCCCCTGAGGTACGTTTGCAAGACGTCCTCCATTCTTATACCCCGTTGGGTATTTAACATGGTCATACTTTCACATGCACAAAATTTTTCATTTGCTACTTGTAAATACATGTCTTTCTCATAAAATGCATTATAAGCATACCCTTATCTCGTACAAGGCAAACATGCCAAAACAACATTTCAAATATTTATCATGCATAAAAACATTTATATAGCATATATGTATCCCAGCAAATCTCATAACGTACTCACCTTTATTGCTTAACTGAAATGTTTGATTTACCATTCTAAAGTGGATGTAACTCTCCAATTTACTATTGGTGTTTTTGAATGTGTTTTATGAAGTGAAGTGTATATCCATATTTATAGTAAATCAAGACTTTGAAATTTTAACGAGATGAGACGGTGGAATTGAAAAATCATAAAAATTCTCTTAAATGCTTGGCGTTGTCCCTACGTTTCTTCGATTACATGCATAAGGCATATATATACATATAATATTAATAATTATAGTATATTTTTTTTATCCATTATGTATATCATTGTCTTTATCGAGTATATCTTTATATATGTAACCCCAAATCTTAATTTGAACACATATTTGGGACCTATGCGATAGTACCTACCCATAGACATGCTATTGTTATACCTTTTTCTGAGTTGTACAAATTTTCGTAGCCATATTTTGATATTTTTGACATTTACGGTATCTAGATTTTTCAACGTATTTAAATATGAAATTTGGTATTAATCCGATATTTCTATAATCCATAAATGACACATTTCTATCGTCCTGTTCAAGTGACCCTAAAATAAAAACGTTATTATTTTTCAAATCTAAAAGCGTCATTACGATCTATGTGAATCACCGAGTCCAAAAATATATGCATAATATAACTTATAAATCCATTTGGACTCTAAAATTAATAGAAACGATATATTTAATATTAAATCAGTCATATAAATAAAACTTTGTCCTTTTTCAAATCTGAAAATTTCATCGTGATCGTCATAAATCGCAGGTCATAAAAACATATTAGTCCCATTTCTTAAAAATCCATACGACTAACTATTTTGAGTAAAACGACAAAACCTTTTAAATAGAAATAATAATATTAAATCGTTTAATATATATACTATATATACATGTCTCACGTATATATATATATATATTAATTTTAATAATATATATTTAATATATGTTTTACTATATCCAATACTTTATTTTTATAAGTATTAATCAGATATCTTTTTCTTCTCTGTTTTTAAAAGAAGTATTTTCTAAATCTCTGAAATATTCTCTTTTAAATAAATCATTTTTTTCGATATTAAAATATTAACTTTTGAATCCGATGTAAATACCTCGATACCGGATAAATATCTCAAATTATCTATCAAATATCGACATGCTTAACCTTTATTTTAATGATTTAAGATACCTAAATAGATATACTTTTGTCATCAATGTATAGCGAAAACGGAGTGTTACATGCACTTTGGCATCTTTTTAATCAAACAGTTTGGTAAGTAAAGAACATGCCGTAAACGTAACTTTATATCTGACCCTATTGCAGGATTTGGGTCAGCCGCTCCCAGACCAGTTGGCCTTAGGGGACTAGGTGTCAAGCACCCCTTGGAACTTACTCTCCCAGATCAGAAAGACTACATCGACATATCCTAAACCCATTCATACCAGTAGAATATGACTTTCGATCTGATTTTATAGAAGGATTTGAGTTCGATTATTCCCAGATCAATTGACCTTAGGGGACCAGATGACAAGCATCCCACATAACTTACTTTCCCAAACCAGAAAGGTCACAGGTACAAACTTTTAAACTTAGAGATTTCTGTATTATATATATTTAATTTTCATCTCAATCACCCAGTTTTACATCTAAGTGCTTAGCCCATATTTTCATTACGATCCATAATTCTGACTTTTTAGGTTTTCTAAGTATTATAAACTATACATATTCTGAATCACATATCTTTAAAGCAATATCAAAAGTTTCAAACATGTTGCTGACTTTTCGACTTTTTTAGACTTGAAATTTGAACATATAAAAACTTTAATATAAACAAAGAACTTGAAAATTTATCCTAGACACACATTTTATTCAACCGAAAGAAAAACTGTAAACTTTTACTTTATAGAATAAAATTTGTAAAGATTTAAATTTTTAAGTTCAATATGCCAAGTTTGAAATTTTTTTCATTGAAGACAAATGTAAAGAATTCGTGCGCAGTAACCAATTTTTCCGGCGAAGTCTTCCAACAACCAAAACACTTCGATTTCATGCTTATACCTTTGTAATTTCCTTGCAACCAGATCGAAATGATGAAACAAACAAGATCTGGACAAAATTGTAATGAACTCCGGCGAGAACAGTCTGTTTCCGATGACTTGCGTTTTTTCCGGCGAAGTGATTTTCACAGACCACAAAACTCGATTTTAATGTTCAAAATACATCAAATAATCAAGAAACGATCGATAGACATTATAGAACAGATCTTGGAACGAAATTTGACAAAAAACAGCTCAAATCACGTTTTTTCCGGCGATGAACAATATCCTTTCCGGCGAAAACGTTTTTCCGGCGAGGCTCGAATTTCCGATAAAAAAACTTGATTTTGTTGATCAAAATTGCATCAAACAATCGATATAAACATTTAGGACAGATCTGGAAGAGATGTGACAATATCAACGCACATACCTCGGTTTTCCGGTCGAATTCCGGCGAGATCTACTTTTTCTCCGGCGAAACGACATAAAATGCTCATAACTCGCTCAATTTTCGACAAAATTCAGATCCGAAACTTGTAGATCGCTCGAAATTCAATAAAGAATAGATCTTGACAATTCAAATCGATTCATGCTACGACTTTTCGGATCGATAGATTTGACGCGAAAAACGATACCGAAAATATCGAAAAATCTCAAAAATTATCGAAATGCGATTCTACGAATTGAGATAGATCTGGAATACGATTAAGAACAATACTTCAAGAGGATTTAAGAATTCGATGAACTTACGATTAGATCGGGCTCAAAACGCTTGAAAATGTCGAGATCCGATCGTTACGAGAAAAAATTCTTCGTGAGGCTTTGATACCAATTGTTAGGTCCAAGATCTCTCACATCTCAAGTGTTTGTAATTGATTAGGTAGGATGAGATAGGATTAGGATTTATTGAACATTTATTAGAAATGGAAAACTACACTAATGAGAGAAAGAATTCTTAAAAGACTACATTTTATAAATTGCAATTATCAAATGATTACAAGGTCTTAACCATCTATTTATAGAGACACTAATCCTACCTACCACCTTTTCTACAACATGTAAGCACAAGCCCTTACACATTAAGCTCTATACAATTACAATTTATAATACATTTACTTTCCAAACTTTCAATGCATTAACATTTTCCCCCTAAAGTTTGTGAAAGTAAATCATCCTTCTTGAAGCTTTAAATTATCTCCCCCTTGATTTACTTGACGAACTTTGGTGCAACTTTGACAATCAAAGGCTCGGCTCCCCCTTTGACGTTGCTCTTATCCTTTGAAGTATCAACTAAAATATCAGATCTGATGTGGATAGTGTTAGGACTGAAAGTCCTTTGTGTTAAAAGTGGAATAAAATATTTATAAGGGTGCATAATGTAATTAATTAATAGTTGTTTTATTAGATGGGCCCAAGCCCATAAGCCCATTAGGTCTGTAAGCCTAAGTATATAAAGGCATTATTAGTTCATTATTCAGGTTAGACATTTTTCATTAGAGAGTTTTACACAAGTCATTTGTTAGATTGCTAGTCTATAGGTTTACATATTCTGATCAGATATTCTCTCTGTAAACCTAAACCCTTTGATTTCATATTAATCATATGACTAGAAGTTGTGGCTTGATTATTGTTCTACATTGAATATTTACTATTGATTGCACTGTACTATGATCTACAATTGGTATCAGAGCAGAATCGAATTAATTTTATTCGATACGATCAAAAGGTTTGTCTAAAACCCTTTAATCGATTATTTGCTTAATATTGCATATCGTGTTCGATTGATTTCTGCCAGATTATTATTTATTGATAACTTTTTTCTGGTTAAAAGTTTGATCAAATAATTTTTCTGGAAACTGGTTGATCGATCTGTGGTTTTTGAAAATCAGTTTTTTTTTTAAAATTGATCAATCTGTGGTCGAATATTAATCAATTAGTTTGGTAGACTAATTTTTCTGGGTGCGATTGTTTTTTCTGGGTCGACTGTTCTTCAGATTCATAGATTTTATCGGGCTTAAAGTTATCTGCTAATCGATTTTATCGGTCATTGTTCTGTGGTTATTGGTATTTGACCGGTAGTCTACTTTGACCGGTACTTTGCTTAAAGGCTTCATTCACTTAATCGGTATAGGTTTAAGTTTTATTTATTTAATTTGTAATGTGTTGATTTTTGAGAATCACGAAATGGCGGCTGGTTATCTGTTTCGCATACATACATAGGTTTACATATTTTTTTTCGCATGCATACATAGTTTTACATATCTTTTATCACATGCATACATAGTCTTACATATCATTATCGTATGCATACATAGTTTTATATATCTAACACATTCATACATATATATATATATATATATATTTACATATTCATACATCCATCGCATACTCTTATACATACATCACATATATATCTCGTTTTTTTTAATATCATATCGACCGGTATCTCTCGCTTATATATCTCAACCGGCATAAAGAGTTCATCCTTTCACCGGTCTTTCTTTCTATCATTCGACCGGTATCTAGATTGCAAAAGGATCGGTACCATCATTCGACCGGCACCTAAAGCGACCGGTACCATCATTCGACCGACACCTAAAGCGACCGGTACTATCATCAATCGACCGGATCACCAACCAACCGATATCTAACGCCCGGTGTCCATCGAACCAACTTCTCACGTCAAGAACAAGTTCTTGAGTTTTTCGAATTCATTTCGGTTGACTCGGTAGAGATCGTGAACTTTTTCGATTTTAAATTGTTAAGAGTTGCTTATAAAGTCGAAACGGTCGATTTCTATAAAAAAATCTCATCTCATTTCAAGTTTTTAAATTCCCGTTCGGTTTCCGAAAAATCTTCGGTTGCTTCGTTCGAGAGTTTGAGCGACTGTTTCGAGATTTAATCAGCTGAGAGAGCTTAAGGGAACATAAACGATCATTTTTGATCGAAAAGTTTTAACTCATACTGATTTTCTAAAGTTTCGACGTTTTCCGAAAAGTTTTCGGTTGGTTCGTTTGTGATCGTGGGTTGACCGGTTGAATTTTAATCTGTTGAGGACTGATCAGGGAGCTTTAACGATCGTTTTGCATTGAAAATTTCTAACCGTTTCGAAGCTTTGCAGGTTGGCTCAACGAGGAAGACGATGAATAGTGTTTTCGTTAAGTGACGATTAATTTTCTTACTTTTTGGTCCTTTTCCGTTAAGTCTCCGTTAGTTCCGTTAGTTTGGTTAGTTTTATTTCATTTTTAGTCCTTTTTCAGTTAGTACGTTAGAAGTTTTATTTTTACATTTTTAGTCCTTCTAGTTTTTTTTAGTTTTAGTTTGTGTCATTTTTAGTCCCTCGTGTTCTTAAGTGTTTGTTTGTGTCGCTTTCAGCCCCCGTACTTCAAGGTTTCAATAGTGTGTCATTTGTGACTCTAAACTTTCAAGTTTCAGACTTTGTCACTTTTGGTCCTTACACTTTTGAGTTTCATCTATCGTCAAGCCTCTCAAAGCCGGATCGAATCCGGTCTATTCGATACGATCAAAATGGTGAACCCACCAAGGCTGTGGTCCAAAGGAGAATATGAAGAGTGGAAAGTTCATTTTTTGAACTTTGTGGACGAAGGTGGGCAATTATATCAGATTATCTTTAACTGAAGGAGAGATGCAATCCCAAATTCTGACAGAAGCTTCGCCTGTGGAACAGGAGAAAAGAGAGGGGGTTAATAATTTAGCTCGAAATTATATGACAAGTAGTATCTCGTGTGACCTTTTACGTGACATTTTGAGTGAAATTTATGGATCAAATAAATACTTACAAAATGACAGGAAAATAGTTGTCGGATTGCGCTGAATGGTTGATGCTAGGGCCAAAGGGTTTATTAAAAGGAAGAGAATTGGAAGCTGAGAACTCTGAGCTAAAAGGAAAGATCTCCTTTTTGGAAGCTAAACCTCAGCAGCCAGTCTCGGTTGAAAGTTATAAGGAAAAGATCTCTGATCTGAAAGATGCAAATGCAGAACTTCAAAAGCGTTTATCTGATTTGGAGCAACAGCTTGCTAAACACAAATCTGATTTTGAGACTAAAGAGAAATCTTTCACAAAGAAGTTCTCAGAATTTTCAAGAAAATGTGCTGATGAGAAGAAGGAAGTGGAGCTGAAATGCATAAAAATTTCTCAACAAGTTTCTGCTTTCGAGAAAGTAATCATTCTTGAAAGAGAGAAGTTTGCAAAAGAAAAGAAGGCCACTGTCAGGATCGAATTCTCAACAAGAACTAATTCTCAGAAACAATATCAAAGAAGTTTGCGGAATAACACTTTGATATTTAATCAAACAGAAAATCAAAACAGAATATAATCAACAAACTGTAAACTTGTATTGAATGCTTTGAAGTTACAAGATTACACACTCAACCTCAATATTGATGAACAGGCTCACCAATACGAATTCTACTTCTCTAGAATTAGGATCTATGTCTTGAGGTTGATTTTCTCTCTTGAACTAAAACTTAGAATTAATTCATCTAAAATTATCTTGTATCTTCTATACATATACTATATATATATACTGAAGATAAAAGATAATTACAATTAATAAAATATCTTCAGAATATCTTCCATCATTATCTCCAAGCTTTCCATAATCTTCAGTTTATCCAGCTGTCATCCTTTCCATACAGATCTCCATCTTATAAGCAGTATTAATCATAAGCAGCATTAATACTTTGAGCAGTATTAACTCTAGCAGTACTAACCATGCTCAGCAGCATTAATCTCTTCAAGCAGTACTAACTTTGAACTAGCAGTACTAATCTTGTTGAGCAACATTAACTATCAACTAGCAGCATTAAAGAACAGAAGTACTAACTAGAAGTATTAACTGTTTTCTTCTAGCAGCATTAACTAGAAGTATTAACTAGAAGTATTAACTGTTTTCTTCTAGCAGCATTAACTTTGTTCCAGCAGCATTAACTACAACTAGCAACATTAACCACAGAAGTAGTAACCATGATGAATATTAACTTCAGAAGTAGTAACCATGATGAACTAGAAGTAGTAACCATGTTGAACTAGAAGTAGTAACCATGTTGAACTAGAAGTAGTAACCATCCTTGGCATATTTCAGACCCAACAATCTCCCCCTAACTTAACTTTTCAAAACTGAGAAGTTAAGTTCTTCAGCATAGGGTCTTTATGATAATTTCAAAACTTTCTGCAATTACT
The DNA here is from genome assembly GCA_954870635.1 of Arctium minus. Taxonomy (NCBI): domain Eukaryota; kingdom Viridiplantae; phylum Streptophyta; class Magnoliopsida; order Asterales; family Asteraceae; genus Arctium; species Arctium minus. Next base: position 24,116,573 of record OX941093.1, read on the forward strand.
AGTTCTTCTTGATTCAGTTTCTGCTGTTATCTTCTTTTCTGTTTCTGCTGTTATCTTCTTTTCTGTTTCTGTTGTTATCTTCTTTCCTGTTTCTGCTGTAGTTAATGCTTTGTTTCATCTTCTTCACTTATCTCCCCCTCAAAATAAGATTTCATATCAACTTGATTCTCCTTCTCATGTCTTCTCAAGTTCAGTTGTTTAAGTCTCCCCCTTTTTGAAATAATCATGATCTGTGCTCCTTTTCATCTCTTTTATCTCCATAATTTGATTGTGAACTTTCAGACTAATTGTACCAAGTGTATCCATCAATTATTTGTAGTTAAACTGTCCTCACCTCCTTTAGGTGTGTTTACCACCTTTGAAGGATCCTTGGATCTTTTAGTAGAGATCTTCTGCCTAGCAGAAGCACCTTCTACTCCCTTGGTTTCTTGGCACCTGGGACCTTTAGATAATTACTCATCTAAAGTTGCCATGGGGAAGGTCTTAGATATGTTCACACTGTCCTGTCCTGCACTTTGTGCAAAGTCAGTAGTGTGAGCCTTACAACCCATATGCTCTTGCATCTCCTTATTGAGCACCTTCTTGAGGTTGGGAGACACCCTATTGGATTCCCTTTGGATATTCTCTATTGGAGAATGCTCCAATAGAGGGCTTAAAGGCTTAGTGGGTGAAGGTACAAGAAGGGAAGGAGCCTTCTTTACCTGTTTTCTTTACCTGTTTTATTGGTGAAGTTGGCTTATGAAGTAGAGACTGGGGAATTGATATAGAGTGGGAAGGTTGGTTTTGGCTAGCAGTGGGAATGTCTAATGAGGGCCTTGACCCTGCTGCCATACCTTCTTGTGGTTGGGACACCACCATCATTGTTGAGAACAATGGGGTGTCAACTCTTTCAGAGTCCCTAGCAGATCTTCTCATGTTTGAGAAAACCTTGCCTTTAGGGGGTTTAGGTACATATACCTCATCAAAGTGAAGTATGTCCGTCAATTCATTATTAAGTACTTCTTGTACAAACCTTGGATACAGATAAAAGCTTTTTGATTGATATCCAGGTTTGACATTAAATCATTGAAGATCATTTTTAGGTATAGAAAACTTACATTAGCAGTAGTAACACTTATCAGCAGCATTAACACAGACTGGCAGTATTAACACATACCAGCAGCGTTAACACAGTCTGACAGTATTCATTGAGCTAGAAGTACTAACTACCTTTCAGTATTAGCAACCTGAAACACTTACAGACACAAGGTTAGTAGTACCATATACCATAAAATTTTCAAAAGTTACTTTATCTTTTGAAACTATACCTTTTTCACTTTTCTTACCTTCTGCTGGATCAAAAGTAACATGTCCTCCATCAAATCTTTTAAAGAATTTGAAGGCAATCCATGTTCCTTGTTATGTGCCAAGAGCAATCATTATCTTCATTTTAATATATGTTTTACTATATCCAACACTTTATTTTTATAAGTATTAATCAAATATCTTTTTCTTCTCTGTTTTTAAAAGAAGTATTTTCTAAATCTCTGAAATAATCTCTTTTCAATAAATCATTTTTTTCGATATTAAAATATTAATTTTTGAATCCGATGTAAATACCTCGATACCGGATAAATATCTCAAATTATCTATCAGATATCGACATGCTTAACCTTTATTTTAATGATTTAAGATACCTAAATAGACATACTTTTGTCATCAATGTATAGCGAAAACGGAGTGTTACAATTCTCTCCTCGTTATAAAAATTTCGTCCTCGAAATTGAATCATAGATATGGCTCTTATTTCTTTATTCTTATTATATTTCCTAAATAGCTTCGGATTCATGATAATAACACTAACATCCAGGGTATTTCTTTGTTTCGGAATTTCTCAATTTCTGACTTTAACAATATATCAAATTTCTTAAATATAATATTTCTAAACTTCATCGTTTTTCTCTAACTTTTTTATTTTCTTCTTAATACTTTTTACTCTATGAACATCCTCACATACTATGCTATTAATCTTTTCTCGTAACACTAGATTACTATCATTAAATGTTGCTCTCTTTTGGATATACTTAATTTCCCTATCATTTACATATATTCAAACATCTTCATTTACCGATATCTTAATTCCTCTGCAAATTGGATAATATTTAATCATCAAATGATCACCTCATGTCAGTTCTTATTCTTACATCAATGACTAATAATTCTTTTTTTTTACTAATCCACAATTGTCGATACCAAACATTAAGTTATTTGATTGCATTTCCCGACACTAGATTCTTCATCATAACTTATCATGGGGCAATAATTCCATCAAACATTTCCTTTATTTAACGTTATTTATTTTCTGAACATCCTCATGTAGTCTATTCATTTATCACTTCTTGATCATGATTCCTAACTATCGTATACCTTTGGATACAATTATATATCCTACTACATACTTAAATTCCATTTAGATTCAAATTCAATCATTTATAGATACCCTTGGTTGTCTGCACATCAAATATCTCCTACTGATATCTGAGAGTCAAATTATTACTTATCCTTGTAGCACTGGCTTAAAGATTTACTCTACTAACCACAATGACAATACCAGGTATGAAAAGTAAGCATATAAATTTCTTTATCAAACTATAATTTTTCTCTCACCTTTACTAATCACAATTATGTTTATATACATTTCTCCTTATATTTTAAATAGTAGCGTACAAAAAGAAATTCTTTTTAGCAACATCGTGCTTTCGCTGCGTACTCTGATTCTTTTCGAACATCTTTTTTTTTGAAGTCCTATTTAGTACCGCATTAGTAGTATACCACGCTTCCTTTGACATTGTTATTCAAACCATATCTTTTATCGCATAATTTACTGTCCGGCTAACAATTTTTTTTTATAGTTGCATATGCAAATTTCTAAAATAACCTTGACAACGTATACTACACATAGTGGTTGTGATCCACCTAGCATGACCCATTTTGCAATACTCTTACAGTAAATATATTTCTTGGCATAACCCATTTGCCATGCTCTTACGGTAGACTTATATCCTGACATAATCCACTTGTCATGCTCCTACGGTAAACTTTTATTCCGACATAACTCACTTGTCATGCTCTTACGACAAACTTTTAACAACCACTACCACTTGATTTAGTAAAACATTATCGGTTTCATGTTTATGCATCTTTGAAAACACATTTTAAAATTAACATCTTATAGCATGAACAAATCTTATTTCACGACAACCATTTCATGTATGCATCTCTATCAATCCTACATGACTATACATTTAGTGTCGTTCCCTGCATGAGGTCGATTTTGAACTTGAAAAAATTTCTATTGGTATTATAGGAAAATCAGAGAATGAAGCAAGTGTTCTTGAAAATTTATTGGAAGCTAATCAGGATACAATTCTTTTGCAAGAAATGTTTGAACGCGGAACTCCTAAGGATATTCACCTGTCTTGTTCATAATGAGAATCCCGAGCCGAACCTTTCCGAAGTGCCTAACATTCCTACTTTACAAGAATTTAATTTTTTTTTGATGTTTTTGAAGTTTTTGCTACTCAACCAAGTCCTCCAAGGCATCCTAGTCCTCAAAGCCAATCTATTCCACCAAGCAGTACTGATCAACCAGATGAAGTTGTTCACATTCCTGATATGCCCAACACAGATGAAGGTGGTCCATCTAATGCAAATGCACCTGAATCAAAGTTTGGTCCCACAGAAGCTGAGCTTAGACAGATAAGACATGTTCTGAGGGTTCCATTTCTTGAAGAAGGGAAAAAGAAAGTTTTTGTGCACCGCATCAGACCGATATATATCTTTAGAAAGACAAACCTAGAGAATATCAGCAAGAATATGTTGATATGCTAAACTATCTTAAGCAAGTGCAAAGAACTGTGAAGAGCAAATTTAAGATAGTTTTTATGAAGGAAGTTCGTCTGAAGAAGTTCATCAAGCTTTGGTATCCTTTTTTTTTATTATTATTTTATTGTCCAGAGAAGATATATGGAAGGATATACTTTTTCTAAAGTTGGTTTTCATTATCTAAGTGTAGATGATCTGAAGTACATGTACCATGAGTTAAGAAACATGGTCATTCGGAAGGAGAATATTACCTTTGCTCTGGAAACAATAAAGAGATTTGTCAGGAGGCATATCTACTACACTTATTGCTATGACTTCCAGTTAGGGATAGAAACCAACCAGAGAAGGGTGAACATGACAAAGCCAAACATGACTCTTCCAAACTTAATGAACTGTCCTTTGTTTACTGTGCTTGAAGAACCTGAGTTTGGAGTTTTATATAAGAATGGGCAGAATGAGAAGAGGTTCCTTTGATTTTCTGAAGTTGCTAGATATTCTAATGGAACGCTCAAGGTGATCAGACTTCAACTCAAGAGCAGGCATGTGGAAAGTGAAAGACAAAGATTTGTTGCTGGTGACCGTTGCCAAGGAGAGACAAAATCGTTATGGAAAGATCTTTAGACGTTTTGGATGATAGAATTGAATTCAGGAAAGGCATCAGACGTTTTGAATCACTTTTGGGGATCAGAGATAATCATGTTAGAAGATTTACAAATTGATCCAAAAAATGGGAGATTGTTAATGTTTGAATCAATTTGTCTTTTGTAATGTTGCTTTATCTTGTAATGTTTGTATGAGGTCAAGGCTTGTTTGACCCATATAAATAGCCTTTGTTCCTTTGTTTTTCCTTGTAACTTTTTAGTAACTCTTGTAACTTTCATGGTGAGATGTTTGTATCTTGAGAGACTTGTGACATCAATATACTTGTGACTTTCTCTCTCTAAACTCTCTCTATATACGCTTCATAGATTTGTGCTTAATTGTGTTTTGATTGCTTGAATTCTGGACTAACATTCTAGATTTTCATTTACTATATTAACACATTCTATAACTTGCATTTTTTTTAACATCTTGTATAACATAAATGCAACACATATTTCCTCAAGTACCTACTTATTTTGATCATTGATATAATTCCTATTTCATCAATCTATCTATATTATCCACAGATCCTCCATTCTGGTTACATATCTTAATCATCTTCTTTTTACATATCACCTTAATGTCATTCTTTGTCAACTATACCACCCCAAAATCTTATGAAACTAATCTATATACATCAATTTAACAAGGTAACTCTTCCATTTATATCGATTGAACAAGCCTCAACAATTTCTTTAACCTTTATCTGACCACTTGCAGCAGGCACTACATATTTCTTATTGTAATTGCTTAAGTTATCTATTCTAGTAGTGGGAATTAATCTTCTAGATGTACATGAATTGAATAAACTAGGGCATAATAACTATTGGCAAGAAATGGACCCAAACATTGTCAATGTCAGTGATTCCTTTGACCTCGTTTGTTGTACTGACATATTCCATAATCCTTACCTCTAGTTCCTCCATCTCATTTCCATTCTTAACTAAACTTTCTCATGTCAACCTCTATATTATTGTTGAACTATGTTGAAGCTTAGGGCAACTGGATCCGATATCCCCATCATATCACACTTATGGCAAATACATCTCTCTATAAAACTCCTTTTATGTTCGTCCTAAATTTTCACATATGTAGAACCCAATGCTATATTTGTACTTGGCACAGTCACAAGCTCCCAAACTTATTGTAGATAAGATAGCTAACTCGGATCTCTATGCATATTTATTTAGATGGTTAATCAATATATTTCCACCTATAACATCCTTGGTTACAACCTCAAAGTCTTGTTCTTAACCCAAACCTCAATCGCATCCTCTAGTAGTATACAAAGTTTTCATGAAGTGACAAAAACAATTTTGTTATTGTTTACCAATAGATCGGTTTCTACCTCAACCTTTACCTTATCTTTGACATACCAAAACATTTAGTAGCATAGTTACATTCATGACACCCTCATTCCCATATATTGTTCTACCATTCCTTTATAGACATTTTTTTTAAAGAAATGACGACATATAGGTGTTCCATAATCCTCTTTCTGAGTCATATTTTGGAATAAATAATATGGACTCCTAACATAGTCTGTTATTTTGAAATACAGTCGCATTGATCTAAGCATATACTTAGTACGTTTGAGAATAATCCTTTGGTTAAACCTAATCAGCATGATTATCAATTGTCATCTCACATATTACATGAGTATATGATATTTGATCATCTCTATCCAACATAGTAAAGGAATTCTTGTTATAGTATTTTATCAGAGCATAAAATCTCAAATCTTAAGGTTTTAATCTTGCACAAGCTGATAATCTATTTCTCTTATACCATGGATCTCCTTTTTTTTTCTATTCAGATAGTCACTTTTTACAAATCCATCTGACTACCAATATGAAATAGCCAGTCCGGTATCACGGGGAGTCAGGATCCTTTCGGTGCAAATATAATTTGCGACCTTTTGGAAGTCCACAACTCAGTCGTTTCAACCTTTCTAGACACCATCCCATATGGTTATATCGACCAGGATAAGCAATTAGCGGAATAATCTGATTGAGTTTATATATAAGTTAATTATTTTAAGGCAATATAGTATTCTAAAACTCAGTGTCGTCCTCAAAGTTTAAGTCTATATATCTAATCTAAGGCAACCCTACTCCACTTAAACTAATGCTCTGATACCAACTTGTGACGTCCCGTTTTTTTTCTCCATAACCTTTACATATGCGGAAGCGTTCTGAAATCAGTACAATAGCCTAACATTTAATTTGGCTATTATAAGAACTATAACTCTTCATCTGATCCCTTCATGTCTTATCCTGATCTTACCTGAGATACATATATGGAATACGTAAGCTTTATGCTTAGTGAGCAGTTATGGTTTCATGAAGAAATCATCTTTCATAAAATATATCACTTTAGTGCATAGAATAACAATTCAATACACTTCTCATAGTTATGCATAATAACATTAATGCATAAAACCATTTCTATAAGAACATCATCTTCTTTTAGTGCGAGATCTCATATGTGTAAGTATGCCAAACATTCTCAACAGGATCCTAGATCCCTGGGGTTCCACGAAGGATCTTCCCCCTGAGGTACGTTTGCAAGACGTCCTCCATTCTTATACCTCGTCGGGTATTTAACATGGTCATACTTTCACATGCACAAAACTTTTCATTTGCTACATGTAAAATACATGTCTTTCTCATAAAATGCATTATAAGCATACCCTTATCTCGTACAAGGCAAACATGCCAAAACAACATTTCAAATATTTATTATCCATAAAAACATTTATATAGCATATATGTATCCCAGCAAATCTCATAACGTACTCACCTTTATTGCTTAACTGAAATGCTTGATTTACCATTCTAAAGTGGATGTAACTCTCTGATAATCCTCATAATTTAGGGTTATTTGTCTCTCTTTTTCTAACTTTTTCCCTTATTTCTATCATCCCAAAAGACCCTTTTGAGCCTTTTCCCTTTCCTTGGTCCAAAGTTTCCAAAAAGTCATGAAATAGTTTAAAAATCAAGTTCTGGACGTTTGGGACCGTTGTGGCGAGTCACCACAGCAGTGCACAGCAGCTGGAAATCTTTCTGGAGATTTTATTTCCTAGTTTGTGAAAGAGAATTGCAGGTTGAAAATGAGTCAAAAGATGAAATCTTGCATGGAATAGAAGAGGATGAAGACAAAAAAGAAAGCAAGCTTAGAAAAGTCACTATTCATCCTTTTAAACACTATTCACCCTTTTTGACTATAAAAAGGGGCTTTGGGTTGACATTGAAGAGGCATCATTCACTACTCAAGTTTTACAAATCACTCCCTTGGAGCTCCCTGAGACTCTCCAAGTCTTTAATTTTTAAGTTCTTAGCTAGTTGTTCTTGTATTGTTAGTTAGATTTTAATTCTGCAGTTTACATTTCGTCGCCACTGTGGTAAGTTTGTGACCACAGTGACAGTTTTCCAGTTTAATGCAGTTTAATTTCCAACACTTCTTTTCTTCTATTATGCATTTAATTATGTCCAGTAGCTAAACCCGCCTTTGGGTGCGGGTGTAAGCCAACTCGAGTGGTTAAAATGTAACACTTGGGTGTTACCGCATCTGGCTAGCTTCTCGGTTTGGTTATCCAAGTTGAATCTTCATCTCAACGCGGACAAGTCGATCACTTGTGTGTGTTAATATTAGGTCTTAGATCCCGAGAGGGGCGGACCCGAATACGGCTTGGGTGATGCAAGAAGGTTTGAGAAAATCTTTAATAATCACATAGAGATATGGATTTTTGCATAATCGAACTAAGGTCCAAAATGTTGGTCGAGTTGGTGTGTCATAGAGATATGCGCATCTCTCCATACTAACGGGGCTAAGATCTTCGAGATCTACTTAGTGAGATTGGTAAACCGAAAGTTAGCTAGTGTGGTAATTTTATAATAATACCGTTATCGCAACCTGTACGACGTAGCTTCGAGAGGAGGAAATCGTGTGGGATTTCATTGTGACCGGTCTTGTTAACCATTTAAGTTATAAAAATACTCTCGTGGGAAACTTACACCTGTACCCACTTTTTATCATTTGTTAAATTTAATATTTAATATTTCGCTCTAAACCAACAAATCAACTTTTATAAATCCTTAACTTTGCACCGGAAGTTCGTGAAAATCTCTGATTCTTAGTTAAATCCAATCCCTGTGGATATGATATTTGGTCCTTACCATTATATTACTTGAGAAACGAACGCAATACGTGGTGTATAGTTGCACCATTATTGTGACACATTTTACACGTGTGCATTTTCGTCATCAAGTTTTTGGCGCCGTTGCCGGGGATTGGCAAGATTTTACATCCTAAGATATTGATTTTCACTTAAGCCCGAGTCGCGAGTTTTTTTCTTTTCCTTTTCCCGTGTTGTATGCCACGGCTACAACACGGTGAACTTTTACCTCTAGATCCCGAAATCGAAAGAACCGTTCGGAGACGTAGACGAGGTAGAAGAGGTAGAGGCAATCGACAACCGAACACCATGGGTGACGTTGGAGGAGGACTTAATAATCCACCACCTCCACCTAATGTCGAAAGTACAGTAAAGATTGCCGATGACAAAGACCGTGGAATAAGGGACTATGCTACCCCCGAATTTGCTCAATTAAATTCGGGAATTCTTAGACACGACATTGCAGCCGCAAATTTTGAACTAAAACCGTTAATGTTCCAAATGATCCAAACAATGGGTCAGTTTGGGGGATTACCGTCGGAAGATCCGCACTTACATTTAAATTCATTTTTAGAAATTGCGGACGCTTTTAAAGTTCAAGGAGTACCTCAAGATGCCTTAAGGCTAATGCTCTTCACTTTTTCACTAAGAGATAGAGCAAAAGCTTGGCTAAATTCTCAACCGCCCCATTCCATTTCTACTTGGGCGGATCTTGCGGAAAAATTTCTGAGAAAATATTTTCCTCCGACGAGGAATGTAAAACTCATAAATGAAATTTTGTTGTTTCAACAAGGAGAAGATGAGGCAGTGTCAGATGCATGCGAGAGGTTTAAAGAACTTTTTAGGAAATGCCCTCACCATGGAATCCCCCATTGCATCCAATTGGAAACATTTTATAATGGACTTTCCAACGCTGCTAAAATTGTCCTTGATGCGACAGCGGGTGGTGCGTTTACCGCCAAGACATATAATGAAGGGTATGACATCCTAGAGAAGGTTGCGAACAATAATACTGAGTGGTCGAACCCCCGTGCACTTCCTCCAAAAACTGCATCGGGAGTTCGTGAAGTGGACGCCATCACCGCTTTAAATGCTCAAATAGTCGCTTTAACAAACTTGGTAAAAAATAATTTGAACATAGGAGAGAAGAACCAAGTGCATGCAATGAACACTAATTTATCAAACGAAACTTATGCATTTTGTGATGAAAATCATGCTTATGAGAATTGTCCAGGTAATCCTATCTCGGTTAACTATGTTGGAAATCACTCTAGGAATCGTCCCTATTCTCAGACTTACAATCCGAATTGGCGGAACCACCCAAATTTTTCTTGGTCAGGAAATCAGGGACTACAACCCCCTGGGGTAAGTCCTGGACAGAACCGAACCCAAAATCCCCCGGGATTTCATCACAGTGGGCAGTCCCCACACAACAGTGGGCAGTCACCACAATCTCACAACAGTAACCACAGTCCACATTCTCAAGCACCCAGGCAACAAAGCTCCATGGACCTTGATTCTTTGGAGTCTCTGCTACAAAGCTTCATCAATCAGACCAATGGTTTTTTTAATCAAACCAACGCCACCATGAGAGGATTCAAAACCCAACTCGGGCAAATTGCATCCGAGTTGAGGGGTCGACAACAAGGCACGTTACCTAGTGACACGGAGACTCCTAAGATCCTGCCCAAAAAGCATGTGAAAGCCGTTACGCTTAGGAGCAACAAAGACTTAGTGGACATCCCAATCATGCAAGAAGAGGGAGAAATAACTCACAAATTTGACAAACAAAATTTTCCCGAGTTGTTTCCTTCAACTTCAGAGACCCCACCAGCTCAATTTACCTCTGTTGTAGTCGAGCATGTCACCCCAGAAGCACCTGCACCACCTGAGATCCCACAGGACACTGCTCGCCACAGTGGTGACACTGTCACCACAGGGCGAGAAAAGAAGACTGCAGCTCTAAAACACTCAGAACTTGACCTTAGAGACCTTCCTTTTCCTGGTAGGATGAAACAAAAAAATGTGGATGCTCATTTTAAGAAGTTCTTGGACATCTTTAAACAACTCCACATTAACATACCTTTGGTAAAGGCTCTCGAGCAAATGCCAAACTATGTTAAGTTTCTTAAGGACATCCTAAGTAAGAAAAGAAGGTTGGGTGAATTTGAAACGGTGGCTTTGACAAAAGAGTCTAGTGCCCTCCTCACATGTAAAATCCCACCTAAACTTAAAGAACCGGGTAGCTTCACCATCCCATGCTCTATAGGAGGCCAGAGGTAGGACATGCGTTGTGTGACTTAGGGGCGAGTATTAATCTCATGCCTTTGTCCATTTTTAACAAGTTAGGGATAGGAGAAGTCCGCCCTACCACCGTGACTTTACAATTAGCGGATAGATCCATAGCCTATCCAAGGGGAAAGATTGAGGACATATTGGTTAAGGTTGATAAATTCATATTCCCGGCCGATTTTCTGATTCTAGATTATGAAGCCGATAAAACATCCCAATTATTTTGGGACGACCTTTTCTCGCAACGGGAAGAACCTTAATTGATGTTCAAAAAGGTGAGCTCACGATGAGGGTTAATGACCAACAAGTGACCTTTAATGTCCTTAAGTCTCTAAAGTCTCCTGGTGAGATGGAAGATTGTTCATACATTAATATGTTGAGTGAAGACTTAGGTCTGAATATTGAAGAGTGTGTCCTTGGTGATGAGCGCTTTGAAGAAAAAAGTGATGATGAGCTTGAGTTTGAGAAAATGAAAGCACATGCAAGAGTGAAACCAAGTGTAAAAAAAGAAAACTTGGGACACCATCGACACAAGAAAAAGATGCTTTTAGGGTGTGCATAGTTAGGGGTTAGAAATAACCCTTGTACATAATAGATTTTAATTCATTTTTATTTGCCATTTTGTAGGTTTTATGTCTGGAGGTGTGGCGAGGTTGTCACCACTGTGGTAACAGGACTGCAGGGAGAAATTTCAAAAAAGAAGAGAAGATGTTCTGATTTGGTGGATAAAAGAATGCACTGGATATTATGGAGGAGCCCCACACCTGACGCAAGGGATATTTGACCTTGGTATCTCAAAAGTAGTACAAAGACAACTTTTTGGACAACATCCATTTTGGGCATTTTCTTTTAAATGTTTTTCTATGACAAAAAGTGGACTTTCATCCTTTTGGTCCTTGTTGGCCGTATGCCTACTCCCTCTTCTTTTCTTTTATTTTTCTTCAAAAAAAAAAAAAAAAAAAACTTCCCTCACCATTTCCCCATAGCCACCTTAACACCCAATCCCATCAACTTTTTATCCCTACCCCTCTCATTCCTTTTTCTTTTCTTTTTGAACCAACCTATCTCTTTTAACTCATCACCCTTCTTTTCTCACCTAATCTATCACCTTTCTTCTCTCCCTCACACCCCCATTTTTTCTTCCATCTTCCAAGAAACCTTAAGTTGGGAAACCAAAAACCTGACCCAAACCCATAAAAAAAAACACCTCACCTCCGGTCCCTTTCCATCGTACCGTTACCGATTCTGCTGCTATGGATGCGACTCACCATCGGGACCAACCCCCGTCCACTTGATTTTTGGGGTATTTTAATGACTTTTGGTTGCTCTTTCTGTCTTTTGTGTTATCTGTCGTTATAACTTATGTCGGGTCTAACTTTGGGATGTTTTGATACCTTATGATCGTACCTTGATCCTTTTGGTTGGTGATGTATGTTATTACCCGTTTATCTTCTTTCGTATCTTGTGTGCACTAACGTTTGCAGGTGTATATTTTCGTTAGTTCATATGGTCTCTTTGGTTTGAGAGGACGTAGGCCCTCTTTCGATACAATCGGCCCATACACGACCTTTGCATCCATTTTTAGCCACCTGTTCCCTCTCCCATGCAACGAGGACGTTGCACAATCTAAAAGTTTGGGGGAGGGGTTGTTGTAGTTGTATCAAATCTCGGGAAACATTGCATAAAACTGTCGAATTTTTTTTTCAAAAAGAAAAGCCACCAATCCACTTTCATTCGGCCTTTTGAAAAATGATTCAAAGAAAAAAAAATGTGTTTCCCCAGAAAGAAAATGGGAAAAAGGAACCATATACATGCAAAACCCATACCATATTCCTTTCCCATAAAAACAAATAAGTTTGGGGTAATTAAAGAAGGGAACCCGCAAAAATGATCCAACCCACAAACACGCACCCCTACAAGACCTACCGATCAAACCAAAGATCATACGAGCAAAGGAGAATCATACACCGCATTGTTACAAAGGTAATCCGTCACTCACTTTCGTGTAAAATAGCTGGTTCGTTCATTTTGTTTCGTGTCCTTTCTTTTTTTTTTTCATTACTTGAGGACAAGTAATATCTTAAGTTTGGGGTTGTGATAACCCTCATAATTTAGGGTTATTTGTCTCTCTTTTTTTAACTTTTTCCCTTATTTCTATCATCCCAAAAGACCCTTTTGAGCCTTTTCCCTTTCCTTGGTCCAAAGTTTCCAAAAAGTCATGAAATAGTTTAAAAATCAAGTTTTGGACGTTTGGCACCGTTGTGGCGAGTCACCACAGCAGTGCACAGCAGCTGGAAATCTTTCTGGAGATTTTATTTCCCAGTTTGCGAAAGAGAATTGCAGGTTGAAAATGAGTCAAAAGCTGAAATCTTGCATTGAATAGAAGAGGATGAAGACAAAAAAGAAAGCATGCTTAGAAAAGTCACTATTCATCCTTTTAAACACTATTCACCCTTTTTGACTATAAAAAGGGGCTTTGGGTTGACATTGAAGAGACATCATTCACTACTCAAGTTTTACAAATCACTCCCTTGGAGCTCCCTGAGACTCTCCAAGTCTTTAATTTTTAAGTTCTTAGCTAGTTGTTCTTGTATTGTTAGTTAGATTTTAATTCTGCAGTTTACATTTCGTCGCCACTGTGGTAAGTCTGTGACCACAGTGACAGTTTTTCAGTTTAATGCAGTTTAATTTCCAACACTTCTTTTCTTCTATTATGCATTTACTTATGTCTAGTAGCTAAACCCCCCTTTGGGTGCGGGTGTAAGCCAACCCAAGAGGTTAAAATGTAACACTTGGGTGTTACCGCATGTGGCTAGCTTCTCGGTTTGGTCATCCAAGTTGAATCTTCATCTCAACGCGGACAAGCCGATCACTTGTGTGTGTTAATATTAGGTCTTAGATCCCGAGAGGGGCGGACCCGAATACGGCTTGGGTGATGCAAGAAGGTTTGAGAAAATCTTTAATAATCACATAGAGATATGAATTTTTGCATAATCGAACTAAGGTCCAAAATGTTGGTCGAGTTGGTGTGTCATAGAGATATGCGCATCTCTCCATACTAACGGGGCTAAGATCTTCGAGATCTACTTAGTGAGATTGGTAAACCGAAAGTTAGCTAGTGTGGTAATTTTATAATAATACCGTTATCGCAACCTGTACGACGTAGCTTCGAGAGGAGGAAATCGTGTGGGATTTCATTGTGACCGGTCTTGTTAACCATTTAAGTTATAAAAATACTCTCGTGGGAAACTTACACCTGTACCCGCTTTTTATCATTTGTTAAATTTAATATTTAATATTTCGCTCTAAACCAACAAATCAACTTTTATAAATCCTTAACTTTGCACCGGAAGTTCGTGAAAATCTCTGATTCTTAGTTAAGTCTAATACCTGTGGATACGATATTTGGTCCTTACCATTATATTACTTGAGAAACGAACGCAATACGTGGTGTATACTTGCACCATTATTGTGACACATTTTACACGTGTGCATTTTCGCCATCACTCTCCAATTTACTATTGATGTTTTTGAATGTGTTTTATGAAGTGAAGTGTATATCCATATTTATAGTAAATCAAGACTTTGAAATTTTAACGAGATGAGACGGTGGAATTGAAAAATCATAAAAATTCTCTTAAATGCTTGGCGTTGTCCCTACGTTTCTTCGATTACATGCATAAGGCATATATATACATATAATATTAATAATTATAGTATATTTTTTTTATCCATTATGTATATCATTGTCTTTATCGAGTATATCTTTATATATGTAACCCCAAATCTTAATTTGAACACATATTTGGGACCTATGCGATAGTACCTACCCATAGACATGCTATTGTTATACCTTTTTCTGAGTTGTACAAATTTTCGTAGCCATATTTTGATATTTTTGACATTTACGGTATCTAGATTTTTCAACGTATTTAAATATGAAATTTGGTATTAATCCGATATTTCTATAATCCATAAATGACACATTTCTATCGTCCTGTTCAAGTGACCCTAAAATAAAAACGTTATTATTTTTCAAATCTAAAAGCGTCATTACGATCTATGTGAATCACCGAGTCCAAAAATATATGCATAATATAACTTATAAATCCATTTGGACTCTAAAATTAATAGAAACGATATATTTAATATTAAATCAGTCATATAAATAAAACTTTGTCCTTTTTCAAATCTGAAAATTTCATCGTGATCGTCATAAATCGCAGGTCATAAAAACATATTAGTCCCATTTCTTAAAAATCCATACGACTAACTATTTTGAGTAAAACGACAAAACCTTTTAAATAGAAATAATAATATTAAATCGTTTAATATATATACTATATATACATGTCTCACGTATATATATATATATATTAATTTTAATAATATATATTTAATATATGTTTTACTATATCCAATACTTTATTTTTATAAGTATTAATCAGATATCTTTTTCTTCTCTGTTTTTAAAAGAAGTATTTTCTAAATCTCTGAAATATTCTCTTTTAAATAAATCATTTTTTTCGATATTAAAATATTAACTTTTGAATCCGATGTAAATACCTCGATACCGGATAAATATCTCAAATTATCTATCAAATATCGACATGCTTAACCTTTATTTTAATGATTTAAGATACCTAAATAGATATACTTTTGTCATCAATGTATAGCGAAAACGGAGTGTTACATGCACTTTGGCATCTTTTTAATCAAACAGTTTGGTAAGTAAAGAACATGCCGTAAACGTAACTTTATATCTGACCCTATTGCAGGATTTGGGTCAGCCGCTCCCAGACCAGTTGGCCTTAGGGGACTAGGTGTCAAGCACCCCTTGGAACTTACTCTCCCAGATCAGAAAGACTACATCGACATATCCTAAACCCATTCATACCAGTAGAATATGACTTTCGATCTGATTTTATAGAAGGATTTGAGTTCGATTATTCCCAGATCAATTGACCTTAGGGGACCAGATGACAAGCATCCCACATAACTTACTTTCCCAAACCAGAAAGGTCACAGGTACAAACTTTTAAACTTAGAGATTTCTGTATTATATATATTTAATTTTCATCTCAATCACCCAGTTTTACATCTAAGTGCTTAGCCCATATTTTCATTACGATCCATAATTCTGACTTTTTAGGTTTTCTAAGTATTATAAACTATACATATTCTGAATCACATATCTTTAAAGCAATATCAAAAGTTTCAAACATGTTGCTGACTTTTCGACTTTTTTAGACTTGAAATTTGAACATATAAAAACTTTAATATAAACAAAGAACTTGAAAATTTATCCTAGACACACATTTTATTCAACCGAAAGAAAAACTGTAAACTTTTACTTTATAGAATAAAATTTGTAAAGATTTAAATTTTTAAGTTCAATATGCCAAGTTTGAAATTTTTTTCATTGAAGACAAATGTAAAGAATTCGTGCGCAGTAACCAATTTTTCCGGCGAAGTCTTCCAACAACCAAAACACTTCGATTTCATGCTTATACCTTTGTAATTTCCTTGCAACCAGATCGAAATGATGAAACAAACAAGATCTGGACAAAATTGTAATGAACTCCGGCGAGAACAGTCTGTTTCCGATGACTTGCGTTTTTTCCGGCGAAGTGATTTTCACAGACCACAAAACTCGATTTTAATGTTCAAAATACATCAAATAATCAAGAAACGATCGATAGACATTATAGAACAGATCTTGGAACGAAATTTGACAAAAAACAGCTCAAATCACGTTTTTTCCGGCGATGAACAATATCCTTTCCGGCGAAAACGTTTTTCCGGCGAGGCTCGAATTTCCGATAAAAAAACTTGATTTTGTTGATCAAAATTGCATCAAACAATCGATATAAACATTTAGGACAGATCTGGAAGAGATGTGACAATATCAACGCACATACCTCGGTTTTCCGGTCGAATTCCGGCGAGAACTACTTTTTCTCCGGCGAAACGACATAAAATGCTCATAACTCGCTCAATTTTCGACAAAATTCAGATCCGAAACTTGTAGATCGCTCGAAATTCAATAAAGAATAGATCTTGACAATTCAAATCGATTCATGCTACGACTTTTCGGATCGATAGATTTGACGCGAAAAACGATACCGAAAATATCGAAAAATCTCAAAAATTATCGAAATGCGATTCTACGAATTGAGATAGATCTGGAATACGATTAAGAACAATACTTCAAGAGGATTTAAGAATTCGATGAACTTACGATTAGATCGGGCTCAAAACGCTTGAAAATGTCGAGATCCGATCGTTACGAGAAAAAATTCTTCGTGAGGCTTTGATACCAATTGTTAGGTCCAAGATCTCTCACATCTCAAGTGTTTGTAATTGATTAGGTAGGATGAGATAGGATTAGGATTTATTGAACATTTATTAGAAATGGAAAACTACACTAATGAGAGAAAGAATTCTTAAAAGACTACATTTTATAAATTGCAATTATCAAATGATTACAAGGTCTTAACCATCTATTTATAGAGACACTAATCCTACCTACCACCTTTTCTACAACATGTAAGCACAAGCCCTTACACATTAAGCTCTATACAATTACAATTTATAATACATTTACTTTCCAAACTTTCAATGCATTAACATTTTCCCCCTAAAGTTTGTGAAAGTAAATCATCCTTCTTGAAGCTTTAAATTATCTCCCCCTTGATTTACTTGACGAACTTTGGTGCAACTTTGACAATCAAAGGCTCGGCTCCCCCTTTGACGTTGCTCTTATCCTTTGAAGTATCAACTAAAATATCAGATCTGATGTGGATAGTGTTAGGACTGAAAGTCCTTTGTGTTAAAAGTGGAATAAAATATTTATAAGGGTGCATAATGTAATTAATTAATAGTTGTTTTATTAGATGGGCCCAAGCCCATAAGCCCATTAGGTCTGTAAGCCTAAGTATATAAAGGCATTATTAGTTCATTATTCAGGTTAGACATTTTTCATTAGAGAGTTTTACACAAGTCATTTGTTAGATTGCTAGTCTATAGGTTTACATATTCTGATCAGATATTCTCTCTGTAAACCTAAACCCTTTGATTTCATATTAATCATATGACTAGAAGTTGTGGCTTGATTATTGTTCTACATTGAATATTTACTATTGATTGCACTGTACTATGATCTACAATTGGTATCAGAGCAGAATCGAATTAATTTTATTCGATACGATCAAAAGGTTTGTCTAAAACCCTTTAATCGATTATTTGCTTAATATTGCATATCGTGTTCGATTGATTTCTGCCAGATTATTATTTATTGATAACTTTTTTCTGGTTAAAAGTTTGATCAAATAATTTTTCTGGAAACTGGTTGATCGATCTGTGGTTTTTGAAAATCAGTTTTTTTTTTAAAATTGATCAATCTGTGGTCGAATATTAATCAATTAGTTTGGTAGACTAATTTTTCTGGGTGCGATTGTTTTTTCTGGGTCGACTGTTCTTCAGATTCATAGATTTTATCGGGCTTAAAGTTATCTGCTAATCGATTTTATCGGTCATTGTTCTGTGGTTATTGGTATTTGACCGGTAGTCTACTTTGACCGGTACTTTGCTTAAAGGCTTCATTCACTTAATCGGTATAGGTTTAAGTTTTATTTATTTAATTTGTAATGTGTTGATTTTTGAGAATCACGAAATGGCGGCTGGTTATCTGTTTCGCATACATACATAGGTTTACATATTTTTTTTCGCATGCATACATAGTTTTACATATCTTTTATCACATGCATACATAGTCTTACATATCATTATCGTATGCATACATAGTTTTATATATCTAACACATTCATACATATATATATATATATATATATATTTACATATTCATACATCCATCGCATACTCTTATACATACATCACATATATATCTCGTTTTTTTTAATATCATATCGACCGGTATCTCTCGCTTATATATCTCAACCGGCATAAAGAGTTCATCCTTTCACCGGTCTTTCTTTCTATCATTCGACCGGTATCTAGATTGCAAAAGGATCGGTACCATCATTCGACCGGCACCTAAAGCGACCGGTACCATCATTCGACCGGCACCTAAAGCGACCGGTACTATCATCAATCGACCGGATCACCAACCAACCGATATCTAACGCCCGGTGTCCATCGAACCAACTTCTCACGTCAAGAACAAGTTCTTGAGTTTTTCGAATTCATTTCGGTTGACTCGGTAGAGATCGTGAACTTTTTCGATTTTAAATTGTTAAGAGTTGCTTATAAAGTCGAAACGGTCGATTTCTATAAAAAAATCTCATCTCATTTCAAGTTTTTAAATTCCCGTTCGGTTTCCGAAAAATCTTCGGTTGCTTCGTTCGAGAGTTTGAGCGACTGTTTCGAGATTTAATCAGCTGAGAGAGCTTAAGGGAACATAAACGATCATTTTTGATCGAAAAGTTTTAACTCATACTGATTTTCTAAAGTTTCGACGTTTTCCGAAAAGTTTTCGGTTGGTTCGTTTGTGATCGTGGGTTGACCGGTTGAATTTTAATCTGTTGAGGACTGATCAGGGAGCTTTAACGATCGTTTTGCATTGAAAATTTCTAACCGTTTCGAAGCTTTGCAGGTTGGCTCAACGAGGAAGACGATGAATAGTGTTTTCGTTAAGTGACGATTAATTTTCTTACTTTTTGGTCCTTTTCCGTTAAGTCTCCGTTAGTTTGGTTAGTTTTATTTCATTTTTAGTCCTTTTTCAGTTAGTACGTTAGAAGTTTTATTTTTACATTTTTAGTCCTTCTAGTTTTTTTTAGTTTTAGTTTGTGTCATTTTTAGTCCCTCGTGTTCTTAAGTGTTTGTTTGTGTCGCTTTCAGCCCCCGTACTTCAAGGTTTCAATAGTGTGTCATTTGTGACTCTAAACTTTCAAGTTTCAGACTTTGTCACTTTTGGTCCTTACACTTTTGAGTTTCATCTATCGTCAAGCCTCTCAAAGCCGGATCGAATCCGGTCTATTCGATACGATCAAAATGGTGAACCCACCAAGGCTGTGGTCCAAAGGAGAATATGAAGAGTGGAAAGTTCATTTTTTGAACTTTGTGGACGAAGGTGGGCAATTATATCAGATTATCTTTAACTGAAGGAGAGATGCAATCCCAAATTCTGACAGAAGCTTCGCCTGTGGAACAGGAGAAAAGAGAGGGGGTTAATAATTTAGCTCGAAATTATATGACAAGTAGTATCTCGTGTGACCTTTTACGTGACATTTTGAGTGAAATTTATGGATCAAATAAATACTTACAAAATGACAGGAAAATAGTTGTCGGATTGCGCTGAATGGTTGATGCTAGGGCCAAAGGGTTTATTAAAAGGAAGAGAATTGGAAGCTGAGAACTCTGAGCTAAAAGGAAAGATCTCCTTTTTGGAAGCTAAACCTCAGCAGCCAGTCTCGGTTGAAAGTTATAAGGAAAAGATCTCTGATCTGAAAGATGCAAATGCAGAACTTCAAAAGCGTTTATCTGATTTGGAGCAACAGCTTGCTAAACACAAATCTGATTTTGAGACTAAAGAGAAATCTTTCACAAAGAAGTTCTCAGAATTTTCAAGAAAATGTGCTGATGAGAAGAAGGAAGTGGAGCTGAAATGCATAAAAATTTCTCAACAAGTTTCTGCTTTCGAGAAAGTAATCATTCTTGAAAGAGAGAAGTTTGCAAAAGAAAAGAAGGCCACTGTCAGGATCGAATTCTCAACAAGAACTAATTCTCAGAAACAATATCAAAGAAGTTTGCGGAATAACACTTTGATATTTAATCAAACAGAAAATCAAAACAGAATATAATCAACAAACTGTAAACTTGTATTGAATGCTTTGAAGTTACAAGATTACACACTCAACCTCAATATTGATGAACAGGCTCACCAATACGAATTCTACTTCTCTAGAATTAGGATCTATGTCTTGAGGTTGATTTTCTCTCTTGAACTAAAACTTAGAATTAATTCATCTAAAATTATCTTGTATCTTCTATACATATACTATATATATATACTGAAGATAAAAGATAATTACAATTAATAAAATATCTTCAGAATATCTTCCATCATTATCTCCAAGCTTTCCATAATCTTCAGTTTATCCAGCTGTCATCCTTTCCATACAGATCTCCATCTTATAAGCAGTATTAATCATAAGCAGCATTAATACTTTGAGCAGTATTAACTCTAGCAGTACTAACCATGCTCAGCAGCATTAATCTCTTCAAGCAGTACTAACTTTGAACTAGCAGTACTAATCTTGTTGAGCAACATTAACTATCAACTAGCAGCATTAAAGAACAGAAGTACTAACTAGAAGTATTAACTGTTTTCTTCTAGCAGCATTAACTAGAAGTATTAACTAGAAGTATTAACTGTTTTCTTCTAGCAGCATTAACTTTGTTCCAGCAGCATTAACTACAACTAGCAACATTAACCACAGAAGTAGTAACCATGATGAATATTAACTTCAGAAGTAGTAACCATGATGAACTAGAAGTAGTAACCATGTTGAACTAGAAGTAGTAACCATGTTGAACTAGAAGTAGTAACCATCCTTGGCATATTTCAGACCCAACAATCTCCCCCTAACTTAACTTTTCAAAACTGAGAAGTTAAGTTCTTCAGCATAGGGTCTTTATGATAATTTCAAAACTTTCTGCAATTACTAGTTCTTCTTGATTCAGTTTCTGCTGTTATCTTCTTTTCTGTTTCTGCTGTTATCTTCTTTTCTGTTTCTGTTGTTATCTTCTTTCCTGTTTCTGCTGTAGTTAATGCTTTGTTTCATCTTCTTCACTTATCTCCCCCTCAAAATAAGATTTCATATCAACTTGATTCTCCTTCTCATGTCTTCTCAAGTTCAGTTGTTTAAGTCTCCCCCTTTTTGAAATAATCATGATCTGTGCTCCTTTTCATCTCTTTTATCTCCATAATTTGATTGTGAACTTTCAGACTAATTGTACCAAGTGTATCCATCAATTATTTGTAGTTAAACTGTCCTCACCTCCTTTAGGTGTGTTTACCACCTTTGAAGGATCCTTGGATCTTTTAGTAGAGATCTTCTGCCTAGCAGAAGCACCTTCTACTCCCTTGGTTTCTTGGCACCTGGGACCTTTAGATAATTACTCATCTAAAGTTGCCATGGGGAAGGTCTTAGATATGTTCACACTGTCCTGTCCTGCACTTTGTGCAAAGTCAGTAGTGTGAGCCTTACAACCCATATGCTCTTGCATCTCCTTATTGAGCACCTTCTTGAGGTTGGGAGACACCCTATTGGATTCCCTTTGGATATTCTCTATTGGAGAATGCTCCAATAGAGGGCTTAAAGGCTTAGTGGGTGAAGGTACAAGAAGGGAAGGAGCCTTCTTTACCTGTTTTCTTTACCTGTTTTATTGGTGAAGTTGGCTTATGAAGTAGAGACTGGGGAATTGATATAGAGTGGGAAGGTTGGTTTTGGCTAGCAGTGGGAATGTCTAATGAGGGCCTTGACCCTGCTGCCATACCTTCTTGTGGTTGGGACACCACCATCATTGTTGAGAACAATGGGGTGTCAACTCCTTCAGAGTCCCTAGCAGATCTTCTCATGTTTGAGAAAACCTTGCCTTTAGGGGGTTTAGGTACATATACCTCATCAAAGTGAAGTATGTCCGTCAATTCATTATTAAGTACTTCTTGTACAAACCTTGGATACAGATAAAAGCTTTTTGATTGATATCCAGGTTTGACATTAAATCATTGAAGATCATTTTTAGGTATAGAAAACTTACATTAGCAGTAGTAACACTTATCAGCAGCATTAACACAGACTGGCAGTATTAATACATACCAGCAGCGTTAACACAGTCTGACAGTATTCATTGAGCTAGAAGTACTAACTACCTTTCAGTATTAGCAACCTGAAACACTTACAGACACAAGGTTAGTAGTACCATATACCATAAAATTTTCAAAAGTTACTTTATCTTTTGAAACTATACCTTTTTCACTTTTCTTACCTTCTGTTGGATCAAAAGTAACATGTCCTCCATCAAATCTTTTAAAGAATTTGAAGGCAATCCATGTTCCTTGTTATGTGCCAAGAGCAATCATTATCTTCATTCCAAATGCTCTTCCTCTTGAGCTTTTGATTGCCGTGCACACTTGATAAATCAGTTAGTCTTTGAGGGAACCCAAGCCAAAGTGGTCTTGGGTTGTCCTTTCTCATTTATATAATCTGTCAGTTTGGTCTGGATGAGTTGTTTAGGAATCTCATGGCTGGAATACTTTGTCAAGATTATAGGCTTTGCAACATTAATACTAGTAGAAGCACTATCCTTGTTAGCAGTAGTATTGGTTGCAGCAACACTATTTCTGTTAGCAGTACTATCTGGGATAGCAGTACTAACAGGTTTCTTTACAATTGGAACCCAAACTTGAACAAAGTTGTTTGCTTTCTTTGTCTTTAAATTACTCCTTGGCTTATCTGGAGCATTTTTCTTTGTATTAGTAAACTTGTTCTGAGCATGAGACTTTAAAGGTGCTCTTTTCTCAGCCAATTGATTCCTTCTTTTATTCCTATAACCAAAAGAGTTTTGTGGTTTTCTTTGAAAAGTGACTCTTTGGTTGATAGGGTTGAAATAACAGTGTTTGGCAAGATGATTCAATTTGCCACAGATAAAACAAGGTTTTGGTCTATTGATTTTACTCAAATCAACCCCTTGTTTTTGTGCCCACTGATTATTCCAGTTTCTCTGATTTCCTTTTGGTTTATCATGTTTTTGGGGCTCAGATTTATTGCAAGAACACTGTTTACAAGGGACAGGATTCACAACTGTTGTCTGTTTGTAGTGGACCTTACCAGACTTTCCCTCTGTCTTTTCTATGTCCTTAGATTTGACCCAAGTCTTTCCACATCCCTCATTGGTGATAATGTGATTTTCTAGAGGAATCTCACTACCTAAAGTGTTCTCCTTACTCTTATCATTAGAGTTCTCTTCTTCAGAGTCTGTTTCAACCACCACTTTGTCTAATGGATCTACCTTAGTGGCTTCATCAGACAATTCCTTCCTATTCTTGGTCTCTAGCAAGTCTGATATAGGAGGGATGTAATTGTTGTTGTATGGTGGTGGTGTGGTGTTATAACCTATTCCTCTTCTAAGTTTGTCATGGATTTGAGTTTGGAGCAAAGAGTTCATTGCTTTAGAAGCATTGGAAAATTTCTCAATATCCAGCTTTGCTTTCTCAAACTCACTCTTTATCTTCTCATTCTCCTCTTCTTTCTGTTTAAGCTTAGACTCATACTGATCTTTCTCCCACTTCCAGTAGTTTGAGTCATAAGAGTGTTGAAGCTCATTGGCTTGGAAACTCTTGATCTGTTCCTCAAAACTCTCAACAATTCTTACATAGTCTTTTATATCTCTCTCTAATCTTTTAAGGTCATCACTCATTGTCTGGTTGTGATCCCTGTACCTTTTAACAGTTTCCATACAAGTTTTAGAGCAAAGATTAGACATTACCTCTGTGGGGATTTCTGTGCTTGAAGAATCTGAAACTTTAGCCATTGATGATTTCTGATTTCAAGGAAGAATGATGATTGCAGGTTTCTGAGAATACTAGCTCTGATACCACTTGTCAGGATCGAATTCTCAACAAGAATTAATTCTCTGAAACAATATCAAAGAAGTTTGCGGAATAACACTTTGATATTTAATCAAACAGAATATAATCAACAAACTGTAAACTTGTATTGAATGCTTTGAAGTTACAAGATTACACACTCAACCTCAATATTGATGAACAGGCTCACCAATACGAATTCTACTTCTCTAGAATTAGGATCTATGTCTTGAGGTTGATTTTCTCTCTTGAACTAAAACTTAGAATTAATTCATCTAAAACTATCTTGTATCTTCTATACATATACTATATATATATACTGAAGATAAAAGATAATTACAATTAATAAAATATCTTCAGAATATCTTCCATCATTATCTCCAAGCTTTCCATAATCTTCAGTTTATCCAGCTGTCATCCTTTCCATACAGATCTCCATCTTATAAGCAGTATTAATCATAAGCAGCATTAATACTTTGAGCAGTATTAACTCTAGCAGTACTAACCATGCTCAGCAGCATTAATCTCTTCAAGCAGTACTAACTTTGAACTAGCAGTACTAATCTTGTTGAGCAACATTAACCATCAACTAGCAGCATTAAAGAACAGAAGTACTAACTAGAAGTATTAACTGTTTTCTTCTAGCAGCATTAACTAGAAGTATTAACTAAAAGTATTAACTGTTTTCTTCTAGCAGCATTAACTTTGTTCCAGCAGCATTAACTACAACTAGCAACATTAACCACAGAAGTAGTAACCATGATGAATATTAACTTCAGAAGTAGTAACCATGATGAACTAGAAGTAGTAACCATGTTGAACTAGAAGTAGTAACCATGTTGAACTAGAAGTAGTAACCATCCTTGGCATATTTCAGACCCAACAGCCACTGAACAGAAGAATGTTGGATTCTTCAAGGAAATATCCGGCCAAAGAAATGATGCTGAGCAGGGATTTGAAGAAGAACGAAGCATCTTTGAGTCTGAGATTAAAAAGCTGACTGCCAAGCTATCTGAACTATCTGAGAAGGCACTAAAAGAGTAGAAGACAAAGTCTGAGTTCACGAAGAATATTGATCTGCTTGTTAAAGAAAGAGACAACTTTGCATCAACAATTAAAGTGCTTGAAAATAATGTATCAAGCTCAAATCAGAAATCTGTCTCTTCACAAAGGTTAGTTAAATCTTTTGATCGTATTCGTAAAACTAACCTTTTCTATGATAGCAATATAGATGGTTCAGGTACATTCCAAAGAAGAAGAAGACATAAAGAAGAGAAACTGGTCTGGCAGAAGAAACCAGTTGAAGATGAGCTGAAAGAAAAAGAATCATGTGTACATGCGTCTATTGCCAAGAAGAACAAAGCGAGTAAAGGTAAACCTGATCATATCTACTCAAGAGATCAATTACTCAGGTTGTCAGGTAAGAAATACCATTGTTCTTATTGTCATACACATGATCACATTCAGAAAACCAGTGATCATTTATGGTATGGTTCTTATTCTATTTCCCCCACAAGAAATGCAACTAACATTCATGGACCCAAATTCCAGTGGGTACCAAAGCCGAAAACTGATTCTTTGTTGCAGGCACCTACTGTCAAGGGGGAGTAGAAGAACAATGGCTTCTAAGTAAATCAACTTAGAACCCGAAATTCAACGAAGTTTGGCTTCTGATCACATGACAGATCAGGACCCGTTCTTCAACGTTCAGACTTGGATATGTTGCAAATATCCAGGGGGAGCTTAATAGATCTATATCGTTCTATCATGATTTGAAGGGGAGCTTATAAGGTAAACATCTTCTGAACTAGATCTCTGAGTGTTTGAAAGAAGAACAACTTTCAAGCATGAAAAACAGTTTCTGAAATGTTCAAACCACTTATGATTCTCAAAAGGTTTCATGAATCTAGAAGTGTGAATTTAAATGTTTTTCATTTTTTTGAGCTTTAATGTTTAACTGACTGTGTGTTTCTAAAGATCAATACTTGCGTATTATCTTATCCTTATACTGTAACGTATTCACACACACAGGTTCAGTACTTCATTTGTATTTGTTATTACCATGTCTCATAGCGAAACAATTTTTTCGATGGTAATACCCCCGCTTGAAATTCAATGTTGTTGAGCATCTATCATTATTTCTAAATGTGTGCTTTCATTGCTAAATTGTTTATATTTGTTCATATAAACAAAATATCCAATTCTTTGATACCCTAACCAGTTTAGTTGATCTGATTGATACATTGTCATATTCTCAAAGTTTAATTGCTCGAATTTCATGAGCATACATTTTGACAATGTTAAACATACATTTTGAGCTTAATTGTACAAGTTAAACTGTTGAGCAATCATTTTTTTTTACGAATTACATGGGAATCGTGTGAGAGCTTAAACAGAACTTCCATGGATTCACGTAAACTAGTGTTTCCTACCCCGAAAGTTATCCTAGAGTGATTTGAGGGGTGAGGGGTCATAAATCAAAGAGTGGGGGAGATAAATCATCGGGTTGAGTTTTTCTCATTGCGTGGAGTGAAAAAAAAATGGAAAAGAGAGTTTGGTTAGAAGTGAGCTTTACGGTAAAAAAGAAAGAGGGTGTGATAACAGAGTTAATAGAATATCAGAACTCTGCACCAACCACTTTCTGAGTCTGGCAGCCATATATTCTGATTGGTTCACATTCTTTGGTGACCATCATTGAAACAGACAGTGAGCCCAAGCCAACTCTTGCATATAACCCCACCAACCACTCGTTTCTTTCTTAACAAAGAAATGTTTCATTTTCCTTGGGGACGCAACATATCTGCTATCTAGTCTTCACTTGGAAGATTTAGATATTGAAAAAGAAGGAAAGTTGCCCCACCTTCGCACCTCTTTCATGCACATTGAGTCCGTGTAATATCTGTTGCTGTCTCAACAATTTACACAATTTGAGCCTGATCAAGCTAAGTAGCTTCAATCATTCATACACTTGCACGAGCACACAAGTAATGAGTTTTCTTGTCATAACATTCATAGAAAATTCCTTTCTGGTTTTTCGATGATTGAATGGAAGCCCTGGGGGAGTGAACATCACAAAAGCTCCTTTACAATGTACATCTGTTGTACAAAGTGGCTCTGTGATACTTACAGGCATACTAACTGTTTCATCTGTTGAATCAGAGTTACCTTGCTCATTATGTCTGAATTTGAAAAGATTCGGATATATACATTTCATGAATTGACGGATACTCAGATCACAGGTGGGAGAAAGTCACAATCATCAAAAAAGGGGGAGAAAAAGTTCAATTTCAAAGTTTTAAAGAAAGAAAGTTATTTCTGAAGACAGTCTAGAGATCAAAGAGATGAAGATGATGTTACAATTTTTCAAAGAGATTTCAAAGATTTTATTTCTTCTTTCCCGTATCATGTGGTGTCTGCTACAAGTTTGTTTATCATTCCTCCTATGTGCTGATTCAAACAAGTTCTTAAGCTGAAAGTCTATTCAACTCGCGGTTCAAAGACAGATTCTTTGTTTTAAACTGAAGATGCACCGTGGAAAGTCACGTAACTCTCACATTATCTTTCTTGTGTGCTGATCCGATGTGATTGAGTTTCTACAGTTGAAAGTTTCGTGATAGTGCATTCAGTCGAGGCTATTGTACACTGAATCTGGTTACAAAGTTGAAACTATGAAGACAAGAGCTTTATTCAAGGGGGAGCGTGGAAAGTCATGAAGACATGCAACACCAAAGTTCTTCAAAGATTCAAGAGGGAAAGAAGATCAAGGCCTGAAGTATTTCAAGAAGATAAATGCTTTATTCAACTTTAGGGGGAGATTGTTAGGACTGAGTGTTGAAAGTGGAATAAAGTATTTATAAGGGTGCATAATGTAATTAATTAATAGTTGTTTTATTAGATGGGCCCAAGCCCATAAGCCCATTAGGTCTGTAAGCCTAAGTATATACAGGCATTATTAGTTCATTATTCAGGTTAGACATTTTTCATTAGAGAGTTTTACACAAGTCATTTGTTAGATTGCTAGTCTATAGGTTTACATATTCTGATCAGATATTCTCTCTGTAAACCTAAACCCTTTGATTTCATATTAATCATATGACTAGCAGTTGTGGCTTGATTATTGTTCTACATTGAATATTTACTATTGATTGCACTGTATTGGGATCTACAGACAGTAACCTCGACTGAGTGCACATAAAGACAACTTTAATCTTTAGTAAACCCAACACATTCCTTAACGCTCACAAGAATGATATGTGTGGATTATGACATGAGAACCAGAGTGCATCTTCAGTATATAACATCAAATATGTCTTTGACCGCGAGTTAAATAGGAATTCAGCTTAAGAACTTAATCTGGTATGCTTGTCGTAGAATGCAACTTGTAGCAAACTCTACTAGGTAGGGTAGAAGATTTATCTGAGGAAAAATTTGACAGTTAAATCTCACAAGGCAACTTGTCGCAAAAATGGGTGTGAACAGTAACTTGTCGTAAAAACTCAGAACTCGTAGAACAAGTAAACTCCAGAACAATAAACTCGCAAAGAACTATTCACGTTCTTTCGCGCTAAACATGATGTGCGTGTTCTTGAAACTCGCAGGCCTTGACATGCGCGTTTTATGTCTTAGAAAAAATTTGACAGTATCAAAACTCGCTAAGCATGGAACTCGCAGACTGAAGGAAGTTAATCGCCCAAACTCGCAAGCTTCGTCTTGCGCGTTTCCAAAACTCGCACGCTTCATCTTGCGTGTTTACTCAAACTCGCAAGCTTCGTCTTGCGCGTTTCCCAAACACGCACGCTTCATCTTGCGCGTTTTAGGACTTAGAAGAATTTGACAATATCAAAACTCGCAGACGACATTTGCGCGTTTCTCTCTATCCTTGCGCGTTCTTCAGCTTGCGCGTTTTTTCAGATGAATCTTGCGCGTTCTTCGATGAACTTGCGCGTTTTACAGATCTAACGTGATGTCGAGTCTGAAATCTGAAAAACACCAAATCTTCCACATTTCTTCGAATTTTGAGATGAAACTTTATGAGCATGTTCGAAATTCACTACTGAACAACTTTGTAGTTGATGATCTTGTCTAAAAACATCTCAATACAAGAATTCGATCACAACTCAGTAACAAAAATATTTCGAACCAACAAATCTCAAAATCGACTAATTCTTCTAAACTAGTTGAAATCACACAAAGTGATTGATTACAGATGATTCGACTCTATACATATAATCAATCTAGCATCAAATCTCAATCAATTAAGCTCCAAAAAGAAGAATTTGAAATCACAGATACTGTTCATGCGACAAAATCACTGTTCCATCGAAAAATTGCGAATTCGATCGTTTCGATGAAAAATTTCTTCGATTAGGCTCTGATACCACATCTTAGGTCCGAGATCTGGATCATTTCATGTTTGTATAACAAGTTAGGATAGGAGAAGGACTTTATTATTCTAGAGAGAGAAAGTATAAAACTAATGTACAGAGAGAAAGTGCTTTAAGGACTACATTTTCATTAATTGGAATTATGAAATCATTACAACTCAAGACACTTATTTATAGTCCATATCTACACTCCCTTGTTACAACATTAAGCCCAGACCCATCTACAACTAAGCCCAATAGGCCCAAGGCCTTTTTACAAATACAAATACAAATACAAATCAAATACAATTAAATGTTATTTACTTTCCAACACTTTTATACACTAACAATTCGGCAAATTGATATTTAGTCGAAACAAAATAAAATTCAATAATATTAACTTCCACATAATGTATAATGAATTTGTGTCTCATATGAAAAAATTGGGTTGTACAAATTCAAGTTTTGGATATACTTGCTCAGATTCTTTGAAAAACACATGAGAAAACTGAAATAACATCTTTATCAGAGATAAATGCAGCGGAATAAAGTAGATGTACTCACAGTATCTCATTAGTCAGAAGCTAAAATCTTTGAAGAACGAGTCCTAAACTAACATGTTTAAAAGTCGTAGTCCATTGAAGCACGAGTTCTAAGCTGATGTACTTAGAAGCCAACTTTCTCTTACTCCCCCTTGACATTAGGTGCCTGCAACTCAGAAACAATATTTGGTTTTGGAACCCACTTGTATTTGGGTCCATGAAAGTTAATTGCAGTTCTTGTGGGGAAATATTTGTTAGATTTTACACGAAAAGCACGAGAAAGATTATCAGAATAATGAACATAAGAATCAGTAGAAGAGAAAGCATAATCATCTGAACTAGAATCAGAAGAAGAATATGAGACATCTTTTGAAATTTGAATCATTTGCTTTATAGAGTATTTTGAAATTTTATTACAATAAGCAAATGAATCACTTTTATAGTGTTTGTCTACATATTTATCCTCATCAGTCGTAAAATCATCTGATGTCCTCTTGACTCTCCATATCTGCCTTGAATGTGTGCTCAAAGTCCTATCTGAAAATTTTGAATCACAAGAATTAGAACTGTCAGAAATAACAGTATCTTGTTTCTTAGACTTCTTTGACCTTCTTCTTTTACGCTTTGGTTTATAATAATCATCATTTAGCGTAAAAGATTCAACAAGAATTTTCGATTTAATATTTGAATCAGAAGAAGAAATTTTACCTAAGAGACCCAACTGATCAACCAATAAATCTGAACTTACCTCGGAGTCAGAAAATTTTTGAGAAAAGATTTCAGATTTTAGAAATTCCTTTTTGTTTACTTGAAAATAAGAAGAAAGGCCAGAAATAGAATCTTGTTTTTGAGAAAATAATTTTTCTTCAAGACTTGATGTCATGAAAGAAAGAAATACTGCAGATTCAATTTCTTTTTGAATATTTTGATCTTCCATTTTATCTTCAAGGTTAATGATTTTGCCTTCTAATACTAATGGAGGAGTATATCTCTTAGAATCATAAAAGATTGGAGAGATATTTTCCTTATTAGATTGAGTGGCATATATATCAACATAATCATCAAACACTGAAGAGTTAATGGGAGATATTTCATTTAAACTTTTTCTGCCTTTCTTTGATTTGTCAGGAAAATATTTGGCATTTTCGCTTGTATAAACAAAAGAAATTTCCTTTTTCTTATTATTCATCCTTTTCTCATTTTCGATTTCTAACACATGCTTTTCATTCATCCAATCAATTTTAAATTGAGGAGCATATTTAGCAAGTGTTAGATAATCGTATTTATATAAAGTAGGGGATTTTTCTATCACATTGTTTAAACAATGAGGATTTTCAAAACCAAGTCCCCATTTTTCTTTTATAGACTCATAACTCCTCGGTTTGTTCAAATAAATAGTTTGTTCAGATTGATTTCTTCGATATAATTTTTCTTCTAACTCATTTATTTTATCCGAAAAATTATCTTTTAAATTGGTCATTTCAGTCAAAGAATCAAGATAAGTCATATTTGATTTTTCTAAATCATCTAATTTCTTTTGAAAGATGTCTTTTGTATGAGCTAAAATAGATTTTTCATCTTTCAAAGAAATTTTTAATTTATCAATCAAATTTGAATTTTCTGAATTTAAATGCTTTTCAGATAATAACTTCGAGCGTAAATCATGTAAAACAGTTATAATAATGTTCATTTGAGAAGAAATGAATTTGAAATCAGAAACAGAAGGTACCTCATCATCATCAGTAGTAGAATCTTCATCACTTTGATCATCTCCGATGAAGCACATATGAGTATTCTCGATATTATCAGCTTTGTCTTTAGAGTGATCTAGCCAGAATTCTTCTTCAGCTGGTAAAGCAGTTCCATTCTCTCTCTTTTCAGCTAGTTCCAATTTCTTTCTGTAATAAGCAGAATCCCGAACCACCTTTGCTCGACACTCATTTGCAATATGACCCGACTTTCCACAGTTAAAGTATGCAGTAGCTTTCTTAGCCTCGGGCACTTGAACATTCTTGGACCCAGAAGTGAAGCGAATAGTATTGGAACTGGAACGAGGTTGGAACTTCTTCTGATAGTGTTGAGAGAGAAGAATCATTTCTTTCTGAAGTGCCTCACCATCATCTTCAGTGGCCCCGTCATAAGCATTATCAGACAATTCTTAATCAGCCAGACGACTCGTTAGTAGTGCAACCGGGTCCACTTGTTAGATCACATATCTATTGGATTCAAGATCATCCAAACTGAAGATCGCAATCTGAAGCTAAAGCCGGAACGTCGACTCTCGATATTAAAGTCTAATGTTTATTTGTAATAAATGTCAAAGTAATTGTTTGTTATTGTATTAGTTAACTTAGTTAGTTTAGTTAGTTTATTATAGTTTGTTATTTAATATCTTTGTAATAGATATTATTTAGGGTAATATCTAGATATTAAAGTATCTAGATATTTAGTTATTAGGTAGATTAGATTGTGTATCTCAATCTCTCAATAAAAAAAAAAGATCAGATATTATCACACACAAACACACACTAAAAGGTGTAAAAGAGAGAAAACAGAGAACACATTCTAGAGCTTGAATCGATCAACCTTGTAACCATTTCTATTAATCAATACAGGTTGGTAATCGTTATTGTGTTGTTTCTATAGAACTTGATATAGTATTGTTGGACCGACAGAACTCATCTGTCATCAGAATCTCGTAAAGCTCTTGGATTTGCATCGAAGATATCCTGACATCATTCCTCAATCGATGACAAGATTTGTTCCATTCCGGTTGAAGTGCATTGAGGAATTTCAGATTTGTCTCCAGCTCAGTCTTTTCCACTTTTATCTTGCATAGATCATTCAGCGCAGTGCAAAACCTGTCAAAGATAACCTTCAGAGACTCATCGTCCTTTGCCTTAAATTCCTCAAAATTATTCATAAAGCATGTTTGGCGTATTTGTGTAGCAACTGATGACCCAAGCATGATATTTTCTAATTGAGTCCACATCATCTTTGGATCATGCTTGAAACAATCAATTCGATTGTAAATGGAGTTAGGTAGTGCTAGCATCAAATTGGACTTTGCTTCTCGATCGACTTTTTCGTGTTTAACCTCTTCAGTAGTCAAGGGAGTGTCATTTTTAGGTCTGATGAATGGTCCTTCAGTAAATGACTTCATCATATTTTCTCCGTTATCTTGACGCTCAATGAAGTTAATGAACCGATATTGCCACTGAGTGAACTCATTTTCATTGATTAAAATAGGTGGACGAGTATCTGTTCCCAATTGCATCATAAGATCATTCTTGTAGAACTGAGCTTGAAATGCAAACTTTGCAGAATCCATCAGAAAGTTTAGAAATAATCCAAGTCTGGAAGAAGAAAATTTGGCGCAAACAGAAGTTTTGCGTGAACAGTGACTGGAGCAAATTGAGAATTGCGCGAACTGAGGATGGCGCAAACTTAGCTTTGCACTAGACAAATGTAGTGCAAACTTGAATTTTGCTTTAGAAGAAGCCGATACAAACTAGATTTGCGCGAAGTGATGATAGCGAGAACTTGAGTTTTTCGTGAGCAGATAATGACGAGAACCTGACTTGTGTGAGATAAGGATGGCGCAAATTATGAATTGCGCGAGGCTTTGGTGGCGCAAAATTTGAGTTTGCGTGATATGCTGATAACGCAAAAATAGACTTTGTGTAATATGATCTGGCGAGAATCTAGCTTTGCGTGAGATATAGTAACTCAAAGATACTTTGCGCGAAACTTAGAAAACGCAAAACAGATTTTGCGTGAGCTTAATATGGCGCAAACTTTCACTTTTGTGCAATGAACTTAGAACCCCTCGATGAACTGGCACAAAGTCCCTGATGAACTCACGCAAACCTTATGAACTCGCGCAAAACTTGAATCTGGCGCAAAACGATGAGAAACTCAGATTTCTTCCAAAAATCGATTACAAAACAAAATTTGATGAAATTTTCTTGCACCAAAATGTTCGAAAACAGTTTTCTATCACTTTTAAAACAAAGAAATTGATTAAAAACCACAAAATCAAGAATTCGAGAATCAAACAGTACATAAACTCAGTTTTTCATAAACTCGAAAAATCACAAAATTGATCTTTAAAACATGATTTTCTTGCAAAAAGATGTGAATCAAAAGAGTTCTACAATCAAAAACGGATCCAACGAATCAATTTACAACAAAAATCGATCACAAACCAGTCCGAATTTGATGAAAAATCAAAATATGAGATTTTCTTCAAAAATTCAAGAAAATCGATCAAATATTCTGATTCAAACACAAATTCAGATTTCGAAAAATGTTTCTCTCAATTCTCTCAGATTTAGAACAACTCTGATACCAATTGATAATCCCAAAATCACTAAATCTTTAGAGAGAGAAAGTAGAGAGAGAGAGTTGAAAGCGCAGAAGTCTGAGTTCTATTCAATATGCGTGAAATCCTTACAACAAACAAAGCCACAAGGGACTTAAATACCCTTGGCTAATACAATACATAATAAGCCTCTAAACACAGTATTAGACCAAGCCTATAAATACAATGATTACTATAAAATCAGACTTAAAAATTACATCTATGAGCATACACATATCTGACCCATGTTTTCCATGTCTTAATTGTTCAAGTTAAACTATCTTGAGCAACATCGGCTTTATAGGACAATACGGGTTTCTTTGTGCTAGGACTTAAATGAAACTTCTATGGATTCACGTTAACCAGTGTTTCCTACCCAAGAAGTTAATCCATAGTGATTGAATGTGAGGAGTCGAAAAGAAATGAGTATGGGTTGTGCGTTGAGGTAAAATGGAAAAGAGAGTTTGGTTAGCAGTGAGCTTAATGATTAAAAGAAAGAGGGTGTGAGAATAGAGTAAAAGAATATTACACTCTGCACCAACTACTTTCTGAGCCGGACAACCACATTACTAATGTTTCATGATTCTTTGGTGAACATTATTGAAACAGGCAACTAGCCCATGCCAACTCTTGATAAAAACCCCACCAACCACTCATTTTCTTCTTAAAAAGAAAATGTTTCATATTTTAAGGGGACGCAACACATTATCTATCTGGTTTTCATTTGGAAAATCTGGATATTGAAAAAGAAGGAAGTCTGCCTCACCTTCGCACTTCAATCATGCACATTGAGTCTGTGTTTAATTACTGTTGTCTCAGTGGTTTACACAATGTTGAGCCTTATAAAAGCAATCATCATATGCTAAATTCTTTCTACACTTGCACGAACACACAAGGA
The DNA here is from genome assembly GCA_954870635.1 of Arctium minus. NCBI lineage: Eukaryota > Viridiplantae > Streptophyta > Magnoliopsida > Asterales > Asteraceae > Arctium > Arctium minus. Next base: position 24,152,326 of record OX941093.1, read on the forward strand.
ATTTGTTTTCTTGTCATAACATTCATAGAAATTGCCTTTGTGGTTTTCGATGATTGGATGGAAGCCCTGGGGGAGTGAACATCAAAAAACTCCTTTCCTATGTGTATTTATTACACACAGTAACTTCATGTTACTGACAGGCATATTAACTGATTCATTTGTTGATTCAAGCATTACACGAATATTTTGTCTGGATTTGTAAAGATCTAGATGAATACTTTGTTCGAATTGGCAACAAATCAGAGGCTCCGTTTGTCATATCAATGGTCAGAACATATAAAGACATTTCTTGGTGGAAGTTTTGATGATATCGTTGTTCTATTCATAAAAAAAGGGAGAAGAATTAAAGAAACGTCTGAGTCAGAAATTTCAAAGTTAAAGAATTGTTTAAAGATCAAAGGATAATTGTGAAAGAAGGATGCAAAGTTGAAGATTTCTGAAAGATGTGCTGATTTCACTGAAATTTTATTTGAAGATATTTTGCTAAAGCAATCCGAGCTAATTCTGAAGATAATTTCTTTCCGAAGTCTGAAAGAGTTGTGTGATAGTTTTGGGGAGATTGTTGAAGAGCTTTTCTGCTATATTTGGGGGAGATTGTTAATATCTTTCAAAGAGACAGACTTGGGAAGAATATAGTCAAAAAAAAGGGGAGATTATAATGTTTGTGCTTAAAGAAGAAGTTTGTCACAAAAGGAAGAGATTGTCCAGACTGAAGCTTAAAGAGAAGACCGAATTGCTACATATTTTTGAAGATGATCTTGAATCCAAAAGGGGAGATTGTTAGAGCAAAAATATGTTGGATACAAGCTCATAGAAGACAGAAGGTCAAAGTTCAAGAAGGTCAAAGTTCAAGAAGGTCAAAGCTGAAAGTCAACTCTTAGTGAAAGTCAAAGTCAATGTTTTGTATTTGTTTGTTTGTTTTAGTTTTGTCTTGTTTAGACTTGTAGGTATAAATAGTTTTTCTTTGTTTAATAGATATATGACTAGAGAAATTCTGTACGCTTCTGAGAGAGAGTTTTAGAGAGAGAAAGAGATTTGTAGAGAGAGAAAGTGAAAATAGATTGTAAACATTTGAATTTGAATTGAAATTGAAATAGGTAGTAAAACAATCTTGTTTTGTTAATTGTTTTGTGATTAGAAACTTGAATCAGGGACACACAGATCAATCCTAATAGCAACATTTCAATTGAAGTGTTAAGTGAAATGCTCGTGACATCATTCTTAGCCAAGATTTTACATAGTATTCAGGTTGACGAGCCATTGATAGTTAATAACTCTCAATATTTGATAATACACTAATTTTGTGTATTCTATCATTCAGACAAATGGTGAATATCATAAACATTTTACACTTGTTTCATCATCTATCTAGACTAAATATGTCACACCCTCAAATTCACCTAGGCGATACAACAAATTAACCACAAGTACACTCCAATATAGAACAAATATGAAAGTCAATCATCATACAATGTAAAGAAAATACTTATTAAAACAACATATGAATAGAAAACAAATTGAGATGTCCCTCCCATGATTGAATGAAATCATTAAAGTGTGAGGTAACCAGATTACTATCTTTGTGCAGCAATGGGATTCAACATTCAAAGGACAACTGTATAAGAAATGATTTCCATAAAGATATTCACAAAATAAAAATCTATATGGCCTAAATTATTGCCCCATTAAATCCATGTTCACAAACAGATATACTCACAAACTTGTTGCACGTACACACTTGTTCACGTATTCCGAGCAACAAGGATAGTAAAAAAAATAGTTTCTCAACAACTTTAGATTTACGCCTATCCCCAGTAACGACACAAAAAACTTGATGAGATAAGATATTGTATCTCTACAAAACTCAGTGGTAACTCATGCAAGTACAAATGTGTCAACCCTATCGTTTTATCAAATAATAAAATAGTAATAACCATCTTTTTTCGACATGGATCGATATCTTACGTTGCAAGATCTCAAGGTGAAAACTACCTTTAGATAGTGAATCCAAGAAAATGCTTGTCAAGTATGGCTAAAAATACTATTGTCGAATTAATTAAATTAAAATAACATTGGTGTAGGATTAACCAAGTCTTTGAAGTTGGAACCAAAAAGTTTGATGGAAATGAGGATACAACGTCATTATGTTGTAACAAAATGAGGTTATAGCACCTAACTGTGCCAATAACTTGACTTGTCCAACCATTAGCTTCTTGAAGACATTCTTTCGAAGTTAAGACATGTAACAACCCTAAAATTTGAAAACAACACACAAATAAAAACTTCGAAAATACTTCAAATACATAACTTGAGATTACAAATATCTAAAGTTTATAAGGGAAGGAATACTGAAACATGTATCAGAGTTCTAACGGAACTATCTAATCCTTCAAGCGGAGATAGAATAAGTCGGGTGTTACTCAAACCCCATAGTCCACTATCTTCCCAAAACTGGATGATGCCTCTAAAGCCATCCTACTACGAAGCTCCAAACGCCACTCAGATCCATGTAAGACCTGATATACATGTCGACAAAAAAATACTTAACGCCTAGTGAATTAAAGCAATTTTCATCATATAATTAATAAAATAGTTAAAACAGGCCTTTTACCATAAGTACAACCATCACTTAGAATATCAGTTAGGAAGAAGGATTTTATTTCAAATGCTTGTATCTCAAATCCAGAATATTCTTTTCAAGTAATGCCCAATATTCAAATTCACTCATTTCACGTACAAGACGTGAGTCCAAAATATCAACTATACGAATAAAATAATAAATTCCAAACATCGAAAAACATGGATGACGAAGTACCCAAAAATAGCACTTTAAGGTGACGGGGGAGACCCGATTCCATCGAATATGGCGGGAACACAAAGTTAAGCAACTTATCAATTTTCTCTAGATTCACTTTGGGCTATGGATCCCCGTATGCGGCTCCTTTGAGCACCACCGCAAGATTCACAAATGACCCTAGTGTCTACTAGACCTCTAGATGAGTCTCACCACAAAAGTCACAAGTCCCCGTATCCGGCTCCCATGAGCACCATCGCAAGACTTAGCTCCGTATATGGCTCCCATGAGCACCACTGCAAGGTTACTAACCATGACTTGGGGACCATTCACTAGACTCAAGTGTGGACATCAAAACTCTACGTTTAAAATAAACATACTCATATGCCTATTGATCCAATGCATTACAGTCTAAAACATTACATGATTTAATTGAATAACTAATGCACCCAAACATGTATTTATTCAACACTTATGCAATAATTGCATTTTACGTATCAAGTTCCAAATTGAGCCATTAAAACCGGACAAAGTCCCAAAACTCATTTGAGTATAAATCAAGCCAAAAGACATCATAAACGTTTGACTATAACAACAAATCCAAGATGGCTATGTTAAGTCCCTGAGACCATAGATTGATTGAATCATATAAAGATAACAAGGAATTAGGGAGGAAATCTGAGTTTTATTTATTGAATGTAAACTACAACTACAGACAACTATGAATTCGTACGACTACATTGCTGAATGAATACTTACCTACAAACAACTAAACAGAATCCTTATATACCCCCACATCCCTTGTACACATTAAACCCAAACCCAATACAAGGCCCAATATAGTTAATAAAGGATTACTTTACTAAACTTCTACAAAGAACATATTTATGTTCTAACATTCTCCCCCTAAGTTTTGTAACGTAATCATCCAATTTAAGCTCCAGCTTCAGCTCCTCTCCCCCTTGATTTCTTTATAAAACTTAGTGTTGCATAAACTTCAAAGCTCCTCTAGCTCCCCCTTGAAAGTAGCTCTTATCCTTAGAGTTTCAACTGAAATATCAGATCTGATGTAGACCATAACCTCGACTGAGTGCACATAAAGAAAGCTTTTGACTCTTGTAAACCCAACACATTCCGTATGCCCACAAGAATGATATGTGTTGAATATTGGAATGACAACCAAGTGCATCTTCAATGTATAACATCTGATTTGTCTTTGAACCTCGAGTTGAATTAAGAGTTCAACTTAAGAACTTCATCTGATCAGCTTAAGGGTGGTTGTGAATGATAAAATCTCAAACAATCAAGCTTTTCTCATACAAATTAACAATGATTTAACAATCAAGAACTAGAGAGAGAGAGAGAGTAGAGAGAGAAAGTAGATCTTGAATTCCATACGTCTCTTACAAAAATGAAATGTTTACAATGAAGTGCTTATCTTAAGAATACAAAGCAAACCCTATTTATATCACCTAACAAACAAAGACTTAATGACTAAGTAAACAAAACATACTTTGACCTTTACAAGACTTTGACATTGTTGACTTTCTAACTTTGACTTTCTAAATAAATCTTGGATACAATATTTTGACTTAACAGTGGTAGCATCAATAGCAACACTACAAGGCATGGGTTAGAAGGCAAGCAATGTTCAACAACTGGTAGAAGACGCTCATTTTCTGGCTGCTTTCCAGAATACTGAACAATCAAACCCAGAACTCCTTTCTTCAAGAATCAACTGGATGATTATAAGCACTCAGGATTTTGAATCACAACTCAAGCATCAGAACAATGATTACGATCGCTCACACTACTGAGTGATCAGTTCAGAAGAGTGATAAAGTGCTCTCAACGGTCTAACCACAAAAGAAGCTCTCCAGACTGATGATTGCAGATGCTCAAGCAGCTAACTCAATCCAATCAGAGACTAAATCATCAAATCCAAAATGTGAAAATCTTGAAAAGCATGAGTACTCGTGAAGATTTGATCAGTTGCTAAAGATATGTGACCAACATACGATAAGAGTGATGTCACATATGCATTACGCGTACAAAGCTTAGGAACATGGCAAACTTGTATCAAACAGGGTTCAGAACAGTCAAAATTCTCAAAAAGACCAAAACTTTTCGCATACTAATTACAATTCGCAGATCACTATTCACTTTTAAGCACAATTCACATGATGGCATAAGCCTAACAACACAATTTGCATAGGTCTGCATGCGAATTCTCACTTCTCGCAAGCGCCTATATGCGAAATCCTCGCATTTCGCATAACACACTTCTACGAATTCCTTCATTTCGCATCACACTCACCTGCGAAAACTTAACTTCTCGAATCACTCACACGTACGAATTCCACACTTAAAACAATTTCATCTTCAAGGAATGTTATCATGCGAATTTTTCAACATTTCGCAGATAACTCTTGTGCGAATTCTGTACTTAGCAAAATATCATCTTCAAAGGCTATACGAATTCTGACATGCGAATTCTTAAGCATGCGAATTCTATGTTGCGAATTCTTCTAAAAACCTTCATTCTGCGAATTCTTTCAATTCTTATGCGAGTTCTTCAATTTCTGCGAGTTTTTCATTGAATCATGCGAATTCTATGGATCTCGAACGTTTTTTACGATTCCTTCAAAATTAACCTTCAAAACTTTGAATTTTGAGTTGAGTTTTTGAGAGCCGGTTCAAAAATGACTTTTGAGCACATCTGTAGTTGATGATCTCGTCCAAGTATGTCTCTAAACGACAATTCGATCTCAACACAGTGACTAGATGGTTTTCGAACAAAAACTTCTCAAAATTGATCTAATCAACTAAATTTGATGAAATTGTACAAACTAATTGATTCTATACTAATCGACTTTATCCACAGAACCAATTTAATCAACAAAGACAAATCAAATTTCATCAAATCACAGAAATCAAAAATTTCCATTGTGACTGTTCTATCGAATCAAATCTGATCTCGATCGTCGTAGAAAAAATCTGCGTTCGGCTCTGATACCACTTGTTAAGTCCCTGAGATCATAGATTGATTGAATCATATAAAGATAACAAGGAATTAGGGAGGAAATCTGTAGTTTTATTTATTGAATGTAAACTACAACTATAGAGAGCTATGAATTCGTACGACTACATTGTTGAATGAATACTTATCTACAAACAACTAAACAGACTCCTTATATACCCCCACATCCCTTGTACACATTAAACCCAAACCCAATACAAGGCCCAATATAATTAATAAGGGATTACTTTACTAAACTTCTACAAAGAACATATTTATGTTCTAACAGGCAACATAAGCCAAAATATAAACTTTCCAACATTTAACAAATGCAAGGTACCCAATAACATGATTAGGTCCTTATTCAATACTTTATCAGGGTATAATGGTCAAAGGCCCAACACCGTATGGTTCATGTTTCCAAAATATTCATAAGGTTTAAGAACGAATATTTTCAAGAATTTACACTTTTAAGATCAAAATAGATTAAAGTACCAACATCAAACTCATGAGTAGGGTAGAATCCCCAATATAGACCATGACTCAAAAAATGGTCAATACTTGCCTCAACATACACAACAATACCTTTGAAAACCATATTTAGTCCAAATTGCACTTATTGGAAGTTAAATCGCTATTTTATCCAAAATCTTCAATAACCGAGAAATCTCAATTTTGTTAACTAAATCCCCTTTTTGGTGACTCAAGCACCTAACATAACATTGTAAATCATTTGCAAAGGTTTAATAACCTAAATATGTGCAAGTGTCCAAATATTCACAACACCCATCATATATGAATTGAATTTATGGAAATATGTTCAAAACCCAAAATATTTATATTTTGACATGTATATAGTTTTGTAAAGCAACTAGAACTCACCTTGCTAGATTTAGGATAAATCTAGGTTTTTACACCAAACTTGAGTTTTCTTGGTGAAAACTTATGTCTACAAGATTTGCCTCCTAACTCTTAGATCCAACACTTGCAAAGTGTTTCATTCACCTCCAAATATCAAAAACCTAAAGCAACACACAAAGAAGAGGAGAAGAAATAAAGAGTTTGCCAAATCATAGCTTAAATTGAGAGAGATGAGGAGCTTAACACCACATAATACTTTTGCGTCTTCCAATAACCTTCAATACTCATGAGCCATCCTTGAAGAGATCTAAAAAACGAGACCATAGCAAAATGAATCGTCAAAACCGGAGCTACGATGAGAGAGATATGACCAAATGAAGAAAGAGGCACAAAATCATATTTTATGCACACTCCCCCACCCCCCACCCCCCGAAGACACTGTCACTTTCGCCCAAAAAATGTACCATGAGCACCTTTTTCTTTGCGTAAGTGAAAGGATAAAGTTGCAGTGTCACTTTCTGTTAGACCACAGTCTCATTGGATTCAAGATCATCCAATCTGAAGATCCAATCTGAAGCTAATGCTGGAAAGTCGACTCTCGATTCAAAGTCTAATGTTTATTAGTAATAAATGTCAAAGTATTGTTTAGTTAACTTAGTTTAGTTTAGTTAGATTTATAATATCTTTTGTTAGATATTATTATTATGTTATTTTAGTTTAATATTGCAAGTGGTTTAGGAAGTGTGTTGTAGAAGCTAGATATCAAATCTGATATCTCAACTCTCTAACAATCAGATCACAACAACTCTCTCTAACTAATCAGAATATAGAACACACACACTAAAGGTGTAAAAAGAGAGAACACATAGAGAAAAGCTTCAATCGATCAATACCGAACCTTGTAACCATTTATATTAATCAATACAGGTTGGTAATCATATTGTGTTGTTAATCTTAAGAACCTGATAAACATTGTGGACCGACACTTTCGCATGGCACTTTTGCCCAGAAGGCACCTAGAGCCCATTTTACCCGTTTTCTCGATCGTTCCTAGACCGTTTTTGTCGGTCGTTCCTCGACCATTTTCTCGGTACATTGGATGCTATTATGCTAGTTATCGTGCCATTGTCATAACTTCCTGCCACATTCGTTGGGACAACCAAACACTCAGTAACACTGGTGCTATTGTGACATATGTCACAACTGCATGGCACTATAGCTGAGACTACCACAATTTCGGTACCAATGGTGCTATTGTGACATATGTCACAACCATATGGCTCTATAGCCGAGACGACCATACTCTTAGTATCATTGGTGCTATTGTAACAAGTGTCACAACCATATGAAACTATATCCCTACTCCATATTTAGTTCTTCCTTTACCGATTCACCCAGTTCAACATTTTTCTTCAATTGGGATAAAAATTAGGATGTTACAAAACATGCACTTATACATAAAATATGTTAGGACATAAAATGTCCTTAGTTTAAAAAGTTTTGTAAAGGTTTTTACAGTTGTTATTGGGCCTTGTCTTCGCATAGTGGGCTTGGGCTTAATTGTATACAAGGGGTGATTGGGGTATAAATAGAACAATGCTTCTATTGTTTGTAAGCAAGTTTGACAAAATATAGCCGTGTAATTCTAGAGAGTTTCTAGAAAGAGAAACCTCATTGTCTCTCTAGGTAGAGTGTTCTTTGTGAATAAAACAACTTTGTTCTATCCCAATCAATCCCTTATTCATCTCTATTCATTGATTAAGTTGTAAATCTAGGCAAACAAAATAACTGTTGATCCCTTATCGGTTTTAGAAGATTTGTGTTGGATCCCAGATTTAATCTTATAACAATGATATAAAACAATTAATAAGAATAAGAACAGCGGAAGCAATATAGTTTTAATATCAAAGCAGATTCAATATCACAATTTATAATAAGATATATAAATCTTAGAAGATCTTTCACTTGAATACTTTCAGTATATTAAAAGATGATTCATTTACAAGATCTATCAAAAAACACACTTTTGTCAATGGAGTGATGGTCCTATTTATAGGACCATAAAGTGAACAGTGTAGTATCTGACAAATAGAAGCATGCTTGAACAGTGTCTTACCTAAAAGGTAAGCTCAAGACATGCTTGAACAATGACCTACTCTAAAAAGTAAATTTTATCACTAATGACGTGTCATCTGTTTTTCTGTCAATACTTGTATAACTTTAGCTTTCTTCAGAGAGGGGCTCTTCAGAGCTCTGATGCAGGTGCCTCTGATGAATCCATCTCTGATGTCTTTCTATGAATCTCTCTATCTCTGGAATGTTCTTCAGAGACAGGTTTTCCCTCTGAAGTCTATCTCTGGAAGTCCTCTGAAATAGTACTTAGAATATTTTCAATACTTTTACACTTTAAAATTGGATCTAACAATCTCACCCTAAGTATTGAAAATAAAAAAATTGCAAAACTAGCAGAGAAAGAAAATTTAATCTAGAAAGCATAGAGGAGAAAATCATCCTCTTTAAATGTTACTTCTTCACGTGATGAAAATTACAAAACAAAGAAGATAACATAAGCAACAAAAAAGTTACAAATAAAGAACTAATTACTTTCACCAGAGCATATCCTATGGAACTTCATTATCAGCTCTCTGAAATTAATCATTGAGCGAATTTCCAAGTCTAGCTTTGCCAATAGGTCAGCTCTGTGCCGTTCTTTCTTTGTATGAATCATCTTCAAAACGCCCATTAGAGTCCCATCTGAGTACTTAGCGACCTCAGAAGCCAGGAATATTTTCTTGACTTTATTCACTTTGTAGACAAATCCAGAGGTTCTGGAATTATTGAGTCGGTCTTGTACCTGTCTAAATCAGGGATCTTCTCTATTGGTTCAGTAACTTTGAGCTTTTCTTCTCCTAGATTCATAACTATTTGAAAGTCCAATTTCGCTCTAAGCTGGATGTGAGCGTTCATGGCACTGTAGACATCATACTTACCCATTCTGTACTGTCTTCCTCTATCATAACTTGTTACACATCAAGCATGAAGTTGAGGCAGATAATACGGATTTAGATTTACAAGATCATTATCATTGAACTCGTAAACCTTCTTGTCAGCTCGGATAATGCAACATCCATAATTTGGAGACTTGCTTTAGTGATAGTTCGGGAGTCTTTTGGCTTTTGGAACGTAAAGGTGTTGGGAAATCAGATGAGATTTTCTATGGAATCATCGAGGATCGAATCAAGCGAGAAGACGCGAGAAAACCGAGATTTGGGCTGCCACGAGTTGTGGTGCGACTTGGTGTCGTGGCACAAGCTGTGTAACTCACTGGAAGTGAGTTATGGAAGTGAGTTCTGGAGGAAACGTGCGACTTATGCCGCGACTTGAGGTCGCGGCATAACCCGCGTGACGCACTGGTTGAGCTAAAAGCCGATTTTTCAACCATTAGTCTCATTTCTCTCAAACCGAAACCCGAAATTTCTTCCCTTTTCTCCCATAAACCCAAATGACAAACCATTACGTATTTTGAGGGTTTTTCCCCCTTGAACCACATGATCCTTCATCATCTAACTAGTGTGATCTTGAACCACAAAACCTCCATCTTCTTCTTCCTCATCAAGTCCAACGATTGGGAGCTCGGGTTGAAGAGTTGGAATGGGTGTCCTCGGAAAGTCTCATCTCTTAGAATGGTAAGCTTCCTTGATTTAATGTTGTAAATGCTCCATTGATGTCTCCCTAAGTGTTTGGTTTATCCAATCTCGGATTTTGATGGTTTTGGGAAATTAGGGTTTTGATCTAGTTGGGGATTTTAGTAAATAATGTTTGGGGAATGTTTCTAAACGGTTTGGTATATGTGGATCTAGGTTTTGGAAGTCCTCGACTTGAGGATTCAAGTGGCCTTTAAAAGAGCTCGTTGGGTGAAACCTAGATTTAGCCTAAATCTAGCAAGGTGAGTTCAAGTTGATTTGTGAAAACGGTGTACATGCCAAAATGGTTATTTTAAAGTGTTTTACATGAAATGGTTAACTGCTGATAAGTTTTGAGTATTTTGAAGTAAAAATGTATTTCACTTGGTATTTGTCAAAGTGTGAGTATTTTAATGAGTTTTCATATTTGATAAACTTGGCTTATTTTTGTTTCATAAAATGCTCACATTTTGGATTTGGACATCTTGATAAGTAATAGCATGATTTATGTATTTTGGGGATTTTGTACAAATAGAGTCTATTTCATGAACTATGCATCTTGGTGATTTTGGTACAAATGAAGTCTATTTCATGTTATATGCATTTTGGTGTTTTTGCATTCATAAACCCTTTGGAAAACCTTTGGTCCCGTTATGTGTTGAGTTTTGAGTTAATCTCGTCTTTGAGGTACGTGTCTTCGTAAACGTTGTTTAAAGACATTTTATTACTCGGGGGACCGATAATTATTGGTCAAATGGATTTTGAGCATTTTAGCTCGGTGTTGGCTTAAAAGAGTCTTGTGGACATTTGTCCGGGTTTAATGGCTCGATGTAGAGTCCCATTTCATGGTTTACATCTTAATGCATTTTATTGCATATTTATAATCATTACAGGCTCGAGTTCTGTTGTCATTCATGTGTAGTCGTGTAAATTTAGACTGTGTTGCATTGGATCCATAGGCACATGAGTCAGTCTTATTTGATGGTCAATAGGGTGGTACGGGGTTGGACTTCGGGACTCATGTTTTATGACCAAACTTGAAAAGTAGGCACTAGGAGGAGGTAGTCTTGGGCGACACCGTGTGGGTGGGTGCCTAGATCTCCGTCGTAGGGGAATTTCCTCAGTTGTAGTCCCCGGACGTGCCGGGCCTTTCGGGTGTCCTTTGTGGCATCAAGGTATCTCGTCTCTTGGGTCGAACTTGTCAAATATTTGTAGGGACACTTGGACTTTCAGGTCATTAGGTGTCATGTGTTGAATGTTGTAGAAGCGGCATACTTTGTGTTCTTCCGCTCTCAACAGATACGGGTATCCCCTGTCGTCGGCCCGCAGTATTTTGGATATTCAATTGTCCATGTTTTAATATTTGGATTTCGGTCCATTTTATGGTCGCGTGAGTATCATACTTATTTGGTTTGTTTTCCTTTATTTATGGGTCGAGTATTATATTCCGCTCCAGTTTTGGGTGTTCTGGGATATGAAGTATTATCTACATTATCACGAATTTGAGTATCGAACTATGACCCCATTTTGGGCGAGTTTCGGGTTGCATCGTTTTATAAGAAGTGTGTGTTTGGGAACATTGTCTTTAAAGGTGCATATTAAGGGAAATTGTGTCGTTTCTATCTTGAAGTATATTATTTCAAAATATCTTGCTTTAAAACTGAATTTCTTTCTTTTAAAGATATATTCATTCATGTTAAAACTCTTGAGCTCACTAGGCGTTAAGCCTAACCTTTTTATTTGTCGACATGTGCATCAGGTTCCTTTCGGGGGTTCGGTTCTAGCAGTGCTTTGAAGAGTTGAGCCTTAGCCGTACAAGAGTGAGTAGTCGGTGAAGTCTTCCACAGGTTGGAGTTAGTAACTGTTATTGGGTTTAGTAACATCGTCCTTTTCATAGAGTGTATGTATAGGATGAATGTGAGCTTTGAAGTTAATTCTCAGTTTATGTTGTAGTTCGAAGTATTTATTGATGTATTTAGAAAATTTTTATAAGTTGCTATCTTCAGATTTAAGGGTGTTACAAGTTGGTATCAGAGCTTAAGTTTGAGAGAACTAGGTGTTGATTTTGGATGCCTAGACTCAAACTAGCGTTCTTATAAGTGATTGTAAGTGAAGTTGCACATTAGGTACCTTAAGATAAGATATTTTGAGGTTGAGCAAGTCGCTAGAAACGGGAAACTTGTCGAGAGTTGCAAGGATGATCATGTTCGGTACGTTCATAATGGCACCTGGCCAATGTTATGGTGAACCTACATGCTACATGTGTATACTTGAACTACCTTGGTATGATGATCGTTGGGGTAGTGAGAAAGTTTCTAAGCGAGTGAGCTAAGGGAGCATTGATGTTTATAGCAATGTCACTTTGGGGTGGTAGCTAAGTGCGATGAACGCATTAAGTTGATAATCTTGAATCAGAGTTATTGGTTGAATTAGGATTATAAGTTCGTTATACCGTTTCTATTTCAAAGGGAAATCGTAAGCCAACCAAAGTAATGAGATTGTTGCTCTAAGATGTTGATGGATCCGAATGACCATAGTATGTCGGGTTATTGAGAAGTGTAATCCTAAGATGTGAGTGCTGACCAAATTCATGCACCAAATTCATGATCATAAATTGTTTCTCAAGTTCGCTAACCATAAAGTGTTTTGCATTATAAAGTCTTGTCAACGCATCTAGCACTCATCAGATTTTAAACTGTGAGCTTAAGCATGTATGAAATTGTTTTGTTGCACATGATTGCAAATTGTTATCAAAATTCTCTTCATTCACGTCTCGTGTTGAACGCTACTTCCGGATATTGTAATGTCCATGTTTTAATGTCTTTTGGGTATTGTGCAAATAACTATGAGATTTTAACCTAGACAATGGATCACCTCCACGTATGTCAATGGTTGTAAAGGAAAAGTTAATCCCATGTTTTGAGTCGAAATTTCTTGAGAATTTTAGTTTGTACGAGTTTTGCTAAATTTCACGGAGTATTGTTTTGCGATGTCTTTTGATGTGTGGGTTTTACTTTTGCTTTGTCTAAACTTGCGAGTTTATTCGGCGCCATGTCCAATGTAAATTTTGTTAAAAAGTGTCACTTTACCTTTCATTGCAATAAAAAGAGGAAACTCTTAAAATTTTAATATTTCAGACCTATTGTTGTCTTGCACACTTTGTTGAGAAATGAAAATTTTGACACCACTTGATTTTAGCATTAATAAGTTTTGCAAAAATTCAGTTGAGTTTATGGTGTCTCGTCTTACGTCATTTTGCGTCGCGTAAATAATTTTGGGATCATGTACTTGTGCATCATGGTGTGCGTTATTTTATGAATATTGTTATTCGAGGTCATCCCACATGTTGTTTTAGGAATTTCATTATTATATGAATTATCTTTGGGCTTTATGCAAATGTCAATCGTCGCATACTATTTGCATTTGGATTTACTTATAACTATGGTGTGAGTAATTATATAAACGATTTACGTTATTTTAAAACAGGACTTTTGTTCTGATCATATTTCAATCATGAACTTTTACTGTTAGAAATTTCCGCAATGCATTTAACGAGTTAGCGACATGCTTGTCGTTGGAGTTTCTGTTGGGTCAAATGTGTTTACCTATTCGACTTAAAGCTTTAAACTCGATTTGAGATTTTATTTGCATTCCCATCATTTTACCTGGCTTTGGGGAAATAAACTGGTGCGCAAGGGGTTGTTGATGATTTTATGCCACCATGTCTTCTGGGTTAAAGAGTCAGAAGTTTAAAGTTAATTTGTGAATCTCTCCTTTGGAGTTGTACAAACATTTATTGCACATGTGGTGGTGCAGGAACCTATTTTCACAATTATGGGTAAATTGTTGCGCATGCTTTATTATTGTTCTTATTAACTTAAGTACTGAACAAATGAGTTTTTGAAATGGTTTCATATGCGCCGTGTTGATAATCAATTTTGAAACCTATCGAATGATCGGTAGTGTATGTTCACCACACATTTAAGTGTTAAAAAGCTTATGTATTTGAAAGTTTTATAAATTTCAAATTGGCTTACTGGTTGAAAAACCTTGAACTCAGTAGGCCTAAAGATTTAAACCCCTGTCGTGAAAGGAGTTGTAAATAGGGACTAAGGGAGTCCTTGGTAGTTGAAACGTCGGATGATCTCACTTGCGGTCAGTCTTGAATTTTGGACTTACGTTTTCGAATCTGTGCGCGTTTGTATTATTGGAAATAGTAGATTTAAGTCTTCCCAGTTAATTAAGGAGTGATTTCATACTTCGGTAATCATGCGGGATAAGGTCTTAGGTGATTATCTGCGATTAGATTGGGTTCGTTTTGGTGGACTGCTCGTCGGTGTGACATCATAGTTTATGTGATGGTGTACCGTCCTTGTGGGCTTCACGATCAAGGAAAATTCTTGTGGTTCGTTTGTTAGAAATGTAAGACTTGGGATTTTTAGCACTCTGTTTGGTGTCATCCTTAGTGCGACCATCCGTCTGGATTGAAATTTTAGGTGGGTTGCCCACGTTTTCGAGGTCACCGTTTAGTCCTAGGTGTCGACTTGTTTTCTAGAAGTCAAAAGATCTTGGAATGTTCGGAAGTATCCCGGTTGGATCATGGGAAATAATGACCTTTCGGTGATGGAAATTTGAAAGAAGATTAGGTGTTGATGAGCAAGTACCGATGGGATAAGCATTCCTGTGATGATAAAGGTTCTATTAGGGGAATGTTGTAAGGTTGTGATTGGAATCGGAGTTGAGTGATAACCAACTCTGGGGTAACCAGTTGCTTGAAGGACACATTAGTGCGCCTTGGGAGGACAACTTTATTAGCATTAGGATTGGATCAGTTGAAAATTAAGGATTTTGAGAGTTCGTTGACGATTCTTGGCTTTGGGTTCAGAATCGTGTGGATTCGAAGTGATTTGGTTGTCGAGAAGTTGAGGTCACAAATTACCCCGAAGATAGTAATAATCATTTAAGGTTGGGAGATAGCCGAGATCTTAAGGGTGGTAAGGTAGTCGATAGGGACTCGATGTTCGTCCCATCCTCGGCAAGATTTTCTGGATTTTGAAATTGAGTTGTAATCGATTCATGCATGAGGCAAGGATGGTGGAAGCCCTGCTGTTGGGTAGAGAATCAATCTATCTCATTGAAGGCGGTATTGGGTGTTTAGTCGGTGTCAGATTTCGAGGACGAAATATCTTCTAAGGTTAGGAGGATTGTAACACCCATAATTTGGAGACTTCCTTTAGTGATAGTTCGGGAGTCTTTTAGCTTTTGGAACGTAAAGGTGTTGGGAAATCAGATGAGATTTGCTATGGAATCATCGAGGATCAAATCAGGCGAGAAGACGCGAGAAAACCGAGATTTGGGCTGCCGCGAGTTGTGGTGCAACTTGGGTTCGCGGCACAAGCCGCGTAACTCACTGGAAGTGAGTTCTGGAGGAAACGGGCGACTTATGCCGCGACTTGAGGTCGCGACATAACCCGCGTGACGCACTGGTTGAGCTAAAAGCCTATTTTTCAGCCATTACTCTCATTTCTCTCAAACCCAAACCCTAAATTTCTTCCCTTTTCTCCCCCAAACCCAAATGACGAACCATTACGTATTTTGAGGGTTTCCCCCTTGAACCACATGATCCTTCATCATCTAACTAGTGGGATCTTGAACCACAAAACCTCCATCTTCATCTTCCTCATCAAGTCCAACGATTGGGAGCTCGGGTTGAAGAGTTGGAATGGGTGTCCTCGGAAAGTCTCATCACCTAGAATGGTAAGCTTCCTTGATTTAATGTTGTAAATGCTCCGTTTATGTCTCCCTAAGTGTTTAGTTTATCCAATCTCGGATTTTGATGGTTTTGGGAAATTAGGGTTTTGATCTAGTTGGGGATTTTAGTAAATAATGTTTGGGGATTGTTTCTAAACGGTTTGGTATATGTGGATCTAGATTTTGGAAGTCCTCGGCTTGAGGATTCAAGTGGCCTTCAAAAGAGCTCGTTGGGTGAAACCTAGATTTAGCCTAAATCTAGCAAGGTGAGTTCAAGTTGATTTGTGAAAACGGTGTACATGCCAAAATGGTTATTTTAAAGTGTTTTACATGACATGGTTAACTGCTGATAAGTTTTGAGTATTTTGAAGTAAAAATGTATTTCACTTGGTATTTGTCAAAGTGTGAGTATTTTAATGAGTTTTCATATTTGATAAACTTGGCTTATTTTAGTTTCATAAAATGCTCACATTTGGGATTTGGACATCTTGATAAGTAATAACATGATTTATGTATTTTGGGGATTTTGTACAAATAGAGTCCATTTCACGATCTATGCATCTTGGTGATTTTGGTACAAATGAAGTCTATTTCATGTTATATGCATTTTGGTGTTTTTGCATTCATAAACCCTTTGGAAAACCTTTGGTCCCATTATGTGTTGAGTTTTGAGTTAATCTCGTCTTTGAGGTATGTGTCTTCGTAAACGTTGTTTAAAGACATTTTATTACTCGGGGGACCGATAATTATTGGTCAAATGGATTTTGAGTATTTTAGCTCGGTGTTGGCTTAAAAGAGTCTTGTGGACATTTGTCCGGGATTAATGGCTCGATGTAGAGTCCCATTTCATGGTTTACATCTTAATGCATTTTATTGCATATTTATAATCATTACAGGCTCGAGTCACATGAGTAATTTTAGACTGTGTTGCATTGGATCCATAGGCACATGAGTCAGTCTTATTTGATGGTCAATAGGTTGGTACGAGGTTGGACTCCGGGACTCATGTTTTATGACCAAACTTGACAAGTAGGCACTAGGAGGAGGTAGTCTTGGGCGACACCGTGTGGGTGGGTGCCTAGATCTCCGTCGTAGGGGAATTTCCTCAGTTGTAGTCCCTGGACGTGCCGGGCCTTTCGGGTGTCCTTTGTGGCATCAAGGTATCTCGTCTCTTAGGTGGAACTTGTCAAGGATTCGTAGGGACACTTGGACTTTCAGGTCATTAGGTGTCATGCGATGAACGTTGTAGAAGCGACATACTTTGTGTTCTTCCGCTCTCAACGGATACGGGTATCCCCTGTCGTCGACCCGCAGTATTTTGGATATTCAATTGTCCATGTTTTAATATTTGGATTTCGGTCCAAATTTATGGTCGCGTGAGTATAATACTTATTTGGTTTGTTTTCCTTTATTTATGGGTCGAGTATTATATTCCGCTCCAGTTTTGGGTGTTCTGGGATATGAAGTATTATCTACATTATCACGAATTTGAGTATCGAACTATGACCCCGTTTTGGGTGAGTTTCGGGTTACATCGTTTTATAAGAAGTGTGTGTTTGGGAACATTGTCTTTAAAGGTGCATATTAAGGGAAATTGTGTCGTTTCTATCTTGAAGTATATTATTTCAAAAGATCTTGCTTTAAAACTGAATTTCTTTCTTTTAAAGATATATTCATTCATGTTAAAACTCTTGAGCTCACTAGGCGTTAAGCCTAACCTTTCTATTTGTCGGCATGTGCATCAGGTTCCTTTCGGGGGTTCGGTTCTAGCAGTGATTTGAAGAGTTGAGCCTTAGCCTTACAAGAGTGAGTAGTCGGTGAAGTCTTCCGCAGGTTGGAGTTAGTAACTGTTATTGGGTTTAGTAACACCGTCCTTTTCATAGAGTGTATGTATAGGATGAATGTGAGCGTTGAAGTTAATTCTCAATATATGTTGTAGTTCGAAGTATTTATTGATGTATTTAGAAAATTTTTATAAGTTGCTATCTTCAGATTTAAGGGTATTACAGATAACAACGAAATGCATGTATATTATTTTGTTGTAAGCAAACTTCTTTTCAGAGATATCATTTATTTCAATGATGGGCTCCTCTAAATAGACTTGCTCTACATGTTGTGTTTTTTCCTTGATGAACCTATTCTCATAATCTTGCATATTTTCTTTCATCCTTGGGTTCAGAGGAAGCACTTGGGTGTATCAAGATTGAATTCAGAGTAGAGATATCTAAAATGATCTTCAATTGATTTCTCTGGCTCTGAAGCAAGAAATCTTGGTGGTTGGGTGAACCTCAATATGGCAGGAATACCAATGCTTGTCTTCTGAACAGGTTCCTTTGGAGGAGTCTGTTCATCAACAACCATGGTATCTTCTTCAGTAGACAATGGAGTTGTCTCTGGTTCCTTTGTTTGGACTTTTGGAGATTGTGGAGGGGTGTCATTTATGGTGGATGAGATGATGACTTCCAGCTCTGCAGTATCTACAATTTGGAACTTTGTTTCTGAAGTGGAGGGATGATGAGGTTGGGAATTTTTGTAAACATACTTTTCCACATTAATTACTTCAATTTCTTCTTCTTTAACCGCTTCCGTTTCTTCAGGTTCTGATTCAAAAGCATCTCTCATCACAAATTGTGGTCTTTCTAGTGATGAGAATGCATATTCTTTAGATGTTAAGAAGTCCACCAGTTGCTCCTCGTCATCTTCATCTAGAGAACCAATGGTCTCTGGCATTGCATTTATTACAGGAATGATTGGTGCTTCTGAAGACGATGGTGCTAAGAAGATGACTGGTATAGGAGATTCTAGTACATTCTGCTTATCTTCAGTAGAGGTGGAGTGCCTCTCTGGTTCCTTTTCTTGAGCTCCCCTGTTGGTGGATGTTGGTGGAGTAGAGCCACTTGTTTTTGCAGCTTCAGAGGGTGCAACTTCAGAGGGATGTCCTATTGTTCCTCTGATCTCCCCCTTTTGAGATTCAGAGGCTCCATCCTTATCAGAGTCCTCTGAATCATCAAATTTGAACTTTTTAGCTGCCCCACCGCAAGTGTCACCTCCG
Organism: Arctium minus; assembly: GCA_954870635.1. Classification (NCBI taxonomy): domain Eukaryota; kingdom Viridiplantae; phylum Streptophyta; class Magnoliopsida; order Asterales; family Asteraceae; genus Arctium; species Arctium minus. The sequence goes on from OX941093.1 coordinate 24,171,486, forward strand.
AATTTTCTTTTGTACTTTGGAGACTCTGGTGCAGCAAATCCCTTGCCCTTGGGGTCGACTACAGCCTGTCAGATGGATTCAATTGCCTCTGAAGATGTGTTAAGGTGTTCAGCTACCTGATCCTCTGTATTGAATTTATGAACCCCGAGTGTATCTTGAACCTGTTTGTGCGCAACATAGGAGATTTTGGAGGAGCAGGTTATTATTCTGCTCATTATTTCCTCCCTAAAAGATGCCAAGTCACTTTTAGTGACAAGGTCGTCAGCAGTTCTGGCAGTTGGAGGAGGAATTGCCTTAAGGACCTCTGCCTTTGCTTCTTGAATTTCTTTTGATAAGACAGAGGAAGTGGCAATGACTACCTTTTCCAGTGCCTCTATTCGTGAACTTTGAGTGTTGAGGGTTTTGCGCAGCTCAGAGACCTCTGAAGTGAGCTTTGCAACTTCAGATTTTGAGACAGAGGCCTCTGAGGTCTTCTTCAGATTAAGTTTTAGATCCTTCAAAGATCCTTTGATTTCATCACCAAAGATTTTGAGCTCTTCTTTGGTGACATAGTCAGAGTGGGAAAACTTAGAATCAACACATGATTCTAATTTACCCTCGAGATTAGAGGGGCCTTCTTTCGGAGTGTGTTTGATGTTGGCTCCGGAAGGACTTCCCATTAATCCTTGAGAATACTTTTTCAAGGATTTCTCTATAATGGTTCTAATAGGTTTTGCATCCTCTGAATCAGAGTCAGAAGAGGAAGAGAACCTAACATGAGTGGACACCTTGCTGTCCAGGCTGAGTCCTTATGCAAGTAGGTCATGCCATTGTCTCTCTGATAGACAATCCTTACGAAAGATATTTAGTCTCTCTTGGACTAAGGGACGATCACCTATATTATGAGCCACAGAGGCATCATGTGTGTGTAGGTATCGTACTCTGGGGAAAAGGAGTACTTTTGTTTTTGTCCAAGTCCTATTGGGAGGACTTAGCAATTTCAGAGGAATCCCCTTTGGTGCTTGCTTCAGAGGTAAAAGAATGTGCCTCTGAGTGGTTGGCTTGGGTAGGGCTCGAGGTGTGCACCTCTGTTTCAATATCCATTGGTGCTGGACCACCTTGGATAGTAGATTTGGTAGCACAGGGAGTTGGGCTTGGGAGTCTCTCATTTGTGCCTTTGAGGGCATCTTTTGCTACCTAACCTCTCTCGGCCTCTAGGTTAAGAAACTCACCCTCTAGAGTACTCTCAGCCTCACCTTCCTCATATCTGACAGAGTTAAGCTCTTCGTCAGAGACAGGGTTCTCTATTTTTCTCTCACTCACTTTCACAGAGCCACCCTCTGGTTTCTCTCTGTGATGATGTTGAGTAGCTCCAGAGATGTCACTCTCTGACTCTAACTCAGGCTCAGACCCTAAATGTGTTGGGGATCCCACCATCGGTTATGATGGTTGGGCAACACGACTAAGGAGGAGTCGGTTGGTAGATTCAACAGGAAGATATTCAAGCATGGACTTTGGGAATCGTCTTTCATTTGGGTATGGAGGAACAACTGTGGGTGTGAAGGAGTTCATCACATATAGTGGTGTTCTTGGGCCCTCCTCAGTGAAAGAATGGCGTTCCATGGCTCGTCGAATAACAAGAGAGATGAACCATGGAAAGAGTACATAAATTGGCTACTTTCCTTTGGCAAGATCCCTATTCTTTCTGTCCACTGCAGTTAACAGTTCATAGAAAAGCAGATTTGCCATGTTGATACTGCGGTTGAAGAAAAGAGCGTACATAATGGCGAGGACAGTGGGATGAGTTTGATCTTGACTTCCGATTTTACAAGTTAGTGTGCGATTCAACACACTAAACACGAAATTCCAGGTAGGAGGAAGGTATTGGCGTCTGAACTGGCTGATGCGTGTAATCTCCTTGTTGTAACCTAAATGATGAAGGAACTGTAGAAGAACTTCAGGAGTTAGTGGTCTTTCAAACTGCTGGATTTGGAGTTCACTCGTCGTTGGTAGGCAGAATCTTCGAGTCAAGGTATCAGGTGTGATTCTGATGTTGATGCCTTGTTCGCCTAGGTCAATGTATCCGACCAAGTCCCCTTGTTCGTCATTGTATTCACTTGAATACCACCACTGTTGTACATACCTTAGAGGTACGTCTTGAGCGTACTCAGTTAGGGAAACATTCAGTTCACACTTGCTTAAAAATTCTAGAACAGGACGAAACTGTTCGTCGAATTTGGCAGGGGTGATGTCTAAGTGGTAGTTATTGCCTTTCACTGGAACATCGAACTGAGCCATGTTTAAGCTTGGAATGATTCGACTAGAGTCATCTGAGTTTTGAGCTTGGGTTGCCATTGTTGCAGGTTTCGTGCTTGAGAGTTTTTTGGAGAGAGAAAAAGTGGATATGAATTTCTGAGAGCGTAAAGAATGAGGTGTGGAAGAAATGGGTTTTTATGGACAATGGTAGTGGGAGAGAGGCTACGGAAACGAAGATTGTGAGTTCCCATGTCAGAAAAACGTTCCATCATTTCCCTAATCAATAGGGTACACATGTAGAGGAATGATGAAGGGACGCTTGATGTCAGATAACCGTCAGTTGGATTTTTTATTTAAAATTGATGGTTATCCATAAAAGTAACCCATACACACATCCGTTTTCAAAAGAAATTCCTCTTCTCTAAAGACATTTTTAGAATAATTTTTTTTGAAAATAATTTAAAACTTGATTAAAAGAATATAAAAAAAATTAGTCATAAAATTTTCAGATATTGCTTCAGAGGTTCTGAAATCAATATCATAGATCAAATGACAATCTTTTTGATAATTGAATTTTGAAAAGAATCAAGTTTGATCAGAGACTCTGATATGAATATCAGAGACAAGATCAGAGACTCTGATATGAATATCAAAGATAAGATCAGAGACTCTGATATAAATATCACAGATTTCTGAAGCTTCCAAATTATTCTAGCTCCCCCTTGACAGATGAAGGGTATTTTTCTTTTGATCCCCCTTGACAAATGCTTAGTAAGTTTCGTTTGCTCCCCCTTGACAGATGCTTAGAGACATAATAGGATGATTTTGACCCTTGGTTAAAAGTCTAGAGTCTCTGAAACTAGTCTCAGAGGCTCTGGGTTTAAACATGCCACTCATGTCAGAGGCTCTGACGCGTTGATCAGAGACTCTAATGTTCTTGTTTGTGTTAGGTAGACATGTTCAACATTCCCAACTTGCTAATTAAGAAATTGAACCTTCGTTCATCTAAAGCTTTTGTGATAAATATCAACAAGTTGGAGATCAGTTGGTACAAAATACATCTCAATTGTTCCCTTTTTCAACATGATCTTTCAGAAAATGATACCTGACATCAATGTGCTTTGTCTTTGAATGTTGTACTGGATTGGCAAAGATGGATATGGCACTTTTGGAATCACACAGAATGGTAATTCTGTGATAATGTAAACCATAGTCTCTAAGTTGATTTTTCATCCAAATGACTTGGGAGCAACAACTAGCAGCAGCAACATATTCTGCCTCTGTCGTAGAAGTTGAAACACAGTTCTGCTTCTTGGATGACCAACTCACTAGCTTGTTACCCAATAATTGACAGCATCCAGAGGTACTTTTTCTGTCTAGTTTGCACCCTGCATGATCTGCATCAGTGTATGCTGTTAAATAAAAACTAGAGAGTTTTGGATACCAGAGACCTAAGGAAGGTGTGCCTCTGAGGTATTTAAATATTCTTTTAACGACAGATAAAAGAGATTCTTTTGGATTTGCTTGATATCTAGCACAGAGACAGGTTGCAAACATTATATCAGGCCTACTTGCAGTTAAGTATAGAAGTGATCCTATCATGCCTCTGTAAGTCTTGACATCTACAAATTTTCTAGAAGGATCAGAGTCAAGTTTGACTCCTGTCGCGATAGGTGTTTTCATAGAAGTTGAATAATTGAGCTTGTACTTTTTCAAAATGTCAGAGACATACTTAGATTGACTTATAAAAGTACCCTCTGAAGTTTGTTTTACTTGTAAGCCCAGAAAGAATGTTAATTCTCCCATGAGACTCATCTCAAATTCACTATTTATCAACTATGAAAACCTGTCACAATACTTCTGATTTATAGAGCCAAAGATAATGTCATCAACATATATCTGTACTAAAAGCATCTCATTTTTGTACCTCTTGATGAACAGGGTAGTATCAATTGTTCCTTTTTCAAAGCCATTATTAATCAGAAATGTGGACATAGTAGCATACCAGACTCTTGGAGCTTGTTTAAGTCCATACAGAGCTTTATCAAGATGATAAACATAGTTAGAAAACTCTGTACTTTCAAACCCAGGTGGTTGTTGTAGATAAACTTCTTCATTCAATTTACCATTTAGAAAGACAGATTTAACATCCATCTGATATACTTTGAACCCTTTGTGTGCAGCATAGGCTAAGAAGGTTCTAATTGCTTCTAGCCTAGCCATAAGTGCAAAGGTTTCATCATAATCAATACCTTATTCTTGGCAATATCCCTTACAAACCAATCTAGCTTTGTTTATGATTATAATGCCATCCTCATCCTTTTTATTTCTGAAAATCCATTTTGAAAATGTAATTCCCAATCAGAAGTGATAGAGTCCATGTAATCTCTGTTCTTGTGATTCAGAAACTGGATCATTCGTTTCTTCCACTATTGGTACTCATTTGCTAACAGGACTGGTGGTTTGGACTGGGAGCCCATGGAAAGGAGTTGGTTCGACATCTTCAGCAATTCAATTAGTAAGCAAACTTATATGTACAATTTAAATCAACTAATAAGATCTTTGAATCAAGAAATGAATTACAATCTACACTAAAAAATTTCCAGAAAAATAAATTTCTAAAAATGCTCAAGTGCAGAGTTCGCAAGCTACAGGAACCACAGAAAGATTCGCAAACAAAGAGAAAAATTTCATAATTCACAAAAGAGATAAAGAGAATTCACAGACAGGTGGAAATCGCAAAGAATTTATCTGAGAAACTTAGAATTCGCAATCAAAGGGCCTGCGAAACCTTGACAATTCGCAAAGCAGTAGTCAGCGAATGCTTCCCTTAAAACAATTTCAGAATGCAAGTCTTCACAAGTAGAATTCTCAGAGTATAGAGTTGAGAGTTCTATACTTAGTAAATATTCCAGATTGGAAGTATTCGCAGATAACAAAGAAATATCACTTTTAAAGCCTTGCGAGTTTTAGACTTAGAAAAGTTCAAGAAGATTGTAACTTTCGCAAAACACTGTTTTCGTAAGCAAGGATTAGCAAACAATAGTCTAGCGAATCCTGACCTTGGAAAATGTCGAACTTTTCTTTCAACTTTCCCAAATGAACTTTCTCAACCTGAATGAAATTATAATTTAATGAACCTACGAATCCTATACTTAGAGAAATTTTTTGGAAGATAAGGTTCAAGGATTCGTAAACACTACTTAAGAATCTTAGGGAATTTGTAAGCAAATGTTCTGCGAGTTCTTTAGCATTCGCAGACAGGGTATCTGCGAAACCTGTACTTAGATAAATATTCAAATTTTAAGAGTCCTGCGAGTTCTATCTTTCGTAGATAATGGTTCTGTGAGTCTTGAGATTTTTGTAATATTAACACATGCGAATGCTATACTTAAACACATTCACTACTCTGCGAAAATTAGAGTTCTTGCGAGTTCATCAGAGAACTTGCGAGTTCATCATAAGAACGTCCCTATACTTCGACTTTTGATCCAAAAATATAGCAAACAGTTAAAACACAGTGCAAAAACTCACACAATTCATCCACCAATGTATTTCAAGCAAACCCTAATCAACATAAATCATCAAAAACAACTCATATGCACTGAATCTAAAGAAACAGTGTTCGGCCTCCATATGAACAAAAACCTTCGAAAATCATCAAAATGGCAATCTATTGATGTTTTTAAATGAGATTAGGCAATCTGATAATGTTCTATAACATAAAACGCACCTAATCAAATCATTTTTATGCTAAAAACACAGTAAATCACGAAAACGATTTTCACACAGTGAACTTTTCGAAAAACCACTTTTCAATCCAAAAATCTTGATTCTTTGTGTTAGAACATATTTTATGTTCTATTTTAGAAGTTTTATGAAGTAATCAATATATTATGTATTGGGCCTTGTATTGGGTTTGGGCTTATATTATGTACAAGGGAGTATGGGGTATAAATAGGAATCATGTAGCCTTGTTTTAGGGTTAACCTTTCATTTTTTGTATCCCTTCCAACTAATACAATGTAGCCGTTTACTATGTTCTTTCTCTCTTAGTGTAGATTTATTTTGCTTTCAATAATCTACTGATTTCTATCCCCTAATCTTCTTGTTTATTATCAATCAATACCAATCATGATCTCAATTGGACCTCACAATTGGTATAAGAGCTAAACAGAAAACATCTTTTTGAACGATCATGAGATCTGATTGTGTTTTTTATTTATCAGAATTGGAACAGCCGATTTCTGGTTTTGTATTGATTAGATGTTCTTTATTGTTAAAATTGATTCAGAGTATATTGTAGACCATTATCGAATCAATTACTAGTGTCAATTTCATTCCAGAAATCAGTTTGATCGATTTTTTTTAGTATATTCTGTTCGAAAATTTTGTTTACTGTGGTTGAAATCGATTTGGTGCTTAGAGTCAAAATCAGACTATATGTTCAACTACAAATGTGCTCAATAGTATTTTTCGAACCTGTGGATAAAATTTCAACTCAGAAATCGAAGTTTTGAAGGTTTGATTTGAAGTTTTTTCAGAAAATCATTCCAGATCCATAAGTTTCGCAAGATCCAGATGAAGAACTCGCTAATGTGTGAAGATTTTCAGAAAGAAGAAGTTAGTTGGAAGATTTTGCAGAACATTGGACACAACAATTTTTACAAGGGAGGAATTCGCAAGTGGCATATTGCGAAAGTTAAAGGATTCGCAGGCCACTGTGCTACATGTTGTGTGCGAATTCTAAAGAAATTCGCAGGCCACTTGATTCTTAATGTCTAAGTTTCGCAGGTTGTATGTTTGCGAAAAGTGGCTTCCAAAATTTTGAAAAGGTTCTAAGTCCAGAATTCGCTGGTAAGGGAGTTGCGAATTCTGAGGATTCGTGAAGAAGAGAGGTGCGAAATGCGAGGATTCGCAGAATGAGCTCTTGCGAAAGTTGAGAATTCGCATGATAGAGCTCTGCGAATTGTGGTTTAAGCTTAATGCATCTTGCGAATTGTGCTTCATTGTCAATAGGGATCTGCGAATTTCAGTTGTTTGCGAAAGTTTTGGTGATTTTTGAGAATTCTGACTATTCTGAACCCTATTTCATACAAGTTTGCCCTGTTCCTGAGCTTTATATGCGGAATGCATATGTGACAGCTGTTTGGTCACATATCCTTAGCAACTGATCTATATTTCACGAGTGCTCATGATCTGCAAAGATTTTTATATTCTGGATTTGATGATTTGGTCTCTACTTGGATTGAGTTAGCTGCCTGAGCATCTGCAATCATCAGTCTGGAAAGCTTCTTCAGTTGTTAGACCGTTGAGAGCACTTTATCATTCTTCTGAGTTGATCACTCAGTAGTGTGAGCGACTGCAATCACTATTTTGCACTTTGGTTGTGCTTCAGAATCCTGAGAGCCGATAATCATCTAGCTGATTTGTGAAGAAAGGAGTTCTGGGTTTGATGACTCAGTATTCTGAAAACTAGTCAAAAAATGAGTACCTTTCATCTGTTGTTGAACATTACTTGCCTTCTAACCCTTGCCTTGTAGTGTTGCTACCGGATGCTACCGCCCGTATGATTATCAGATGAAGTTCTTAAGCTGAATTCTAAATTCAACTCATGGTTCACAGACAGATCAGATGTTATACACTGAAGATGCACTTGGGTGTCACTCCATAATCCACACATATCATTCTTGTGGGCGTTAAGGAATGTGTTGGGTTTACTAAAGTCAAAAGTTGTCTTTATGTGCACTCAGTCGAGGTTATTGTCTACATCAGATCTGATATTTCAGTTGATACTTCGAGAATAAGAGCTACATTCTAGGGGGAGCTTAAGGATGCTTTGATGTTTATGAAGCACTAGGTTTTATAAAGAAATCAAGGGGGAGAGGAGCTGAATCTGGAGCTGATAAGAGAATGATTACTTTACAAAAGTTAGGGGGAGAATGTTAGAACATATTTTATGTTCTATTTTAGAAGTTTTATAAAGTAATCAATATATTATGTATTGGGCCTTGTATTGGGTTTGGGATTATATTGTGTACAAGGGAGTATGGGGTATAAATAGGAATCATGTAGCCTTGGTTTAGGGTTAACCTTTCATTTTTTGTATCCCTTCCATCTAATACAATGTAGCCGTTTACTGTGTTCTTGCTCTCTTAGTGTAGATTTATTTTGCTTTCAATAATCTACTGATTTCTATCCCCTAATCTTCTTGTTTATTATCAATCAATACCAATCATGATCTCAATTGGACCTTACACTTTGGCTCTGATACCACTTATTAAACCCATAAATTAGTTGATAAATTGATACACAACACAATAATGATAAGAGATAACGAAGAATCGATCAATATAGTCATATATCTCTTGTAGCCGTATTACATAGTGTGTGTTCTTGGTGAAGGCACTACCTTGTGCGTGTGATACAGAGTGATGCGCTAGTGACCTTGTTACCTAGGGAATACCAAAGAAACTTTGCCATATAGGTAGGTCAACATGACCAAGGCAAAACTAGACAACTACCAAAACACCCCCTAGGAGAATATAGACTATTACAAATGAGACCCCTTTCTACATTTTAATCTTGAATACAATTACTGATCCAACACTTATTAATATTATTTGTGACACCTGTCAAATTCTGAATCTTAAGGTTAGCACCCTCAGATTAATTTATAAGTTTTGTCACTTTTAAATTTTTATTAAAAGTCTTTAAGATAAAAAGTTTCCCGAAAAATTTAGAAGTTGCGTTAAAAACCCGGAACAGTTCCGCATCTGACCGCCACTGTCCAGAAATGCCAAATAAGTAAATAAAAGTCCAAAATCCTTAAACTATATAAATCAGTATGTTAATTTCTCTTGTATTGCAAAATTTCCAAATCTGTCAATTATTTAGCAAATATTGAGAATCAGGTATTTCGGTTCTCAATTATATCTGAAATTTTATAAATTAGACTAGTAATTTAATTAATAATATTAAATAAATTTTTTTTTATGAAGATGAGTCATGAGGACACTTGTCTTAATTGTAATACATGTTAATTATTTTTAATTATTAAAAACAAATTAAAATCAAGAATTCATCCTCATTTTCAAAATTAACTTTTCACCTCCTTCTCTCTCTTCTCTCTTGTCTTCGGCCGAAAGCCACCACCACCATCACCATTTTTTTTTCTTCTTTTCTTCTCATTGCTAAGAATCAAAATCCAATCAAGAATCCATCTCCAAATTGAAGTTAGAATTCAAGTCTTCATCTCCTTTTGTGAAGGTAATCACTTAACACTTTCATTTTTCAAGTTTATTATCAAAAAGTTGTATATTCATATCTTTTCATGTAAATGTTGTACAATCCAAGTTTTGGAAGTGAAATGGGATACATTAGTATCAATATATTTGCTAATGAACCATTAAATGATCTTCCAATGAAACTAGGGTTTCCAAGTGTATTATTATGGGATTTCATCAAGAAATGATAATTTTATGAAATGTGGTTTTGGTCCACAAAATTTTAATAATGTTGGATTGAAATATATGCATTTACATCAATTTTGAGCATAAATAAACTCTTAGGATGAGATTGTTCAATCTCATATGATTAAAGAGTTTTAAATAGTGTTAAGTCATAAATTTAGTGTTTATTTTGTCTTGCATGTGATTGAAATTTTGATGATGAGAAGGATTATCTTTGATGTATATAATGTGAGTTTTTGATTCTTGTCACAATGAATGTTAGTATAAAAATGTTCTTATGAAGGAATTTCCCAAGTTCCACATGATTAAGAACTTAACAATAGTGTTAATGTCATTTTATATGGTGTTATGTTCATGCATGCATGTGGATGAGCATTTTGATTGCAATGAATCCATGATGCATAAGTTAGTTTATTATGTAATGAGGAGTGAAGACATGGTTTATATCCAAAAACCATGTCTAATGATCATTATTTGGTGGTATAAAATAGTATTTATTTCATTCTAGAATCTGTCCAGAAAATAGACTTCACTTCTAGCTTGCACAACTCACAAACCACTTGTCCAAATTTGGGGTTTTTGCTTCTAAACTTTAATTTAGAGTGTTAGATTTCTAAAAAGTCCGAAAACACTGAATTTGGAGTTGATTTGGGCACTTAGATGGATTTTACAAGAAAATGGTGCAATCTGTCCAGTGAAGACAGATTCATACACCTATCTTGTAGAGACCATAACTCCCTCATTTCTTATCCAAAATGAGTGAATCTTTTTCCAAATGTTAATATTTTGAGTTAGGTTTGCATCCATATATGGATCACTATCTAATTCCAAGAATTGATACCTCAAAAGCCTGTTGCAAGTGAGGTATGTCACTGATCCGAAAATCAGTGACACTCTATTTTGTAAAAATTATTTGAAGTATCAAAAGTTATTCAAAAATTATAAAAAATTGCAGATTTAATCTAAACATATCATAGTATCATCACAAAATTTGTGATTAAATAATTCTCTTGAGAAGTTAAGTTTCCGTGTTGAAATTACCGGATAACTTTCTGGACAGCATGTGCTGAATCCAGAAAGGTAAATTTATCAAGTTTAATTCATGTCTTACTATATTATGGAACTTTGTTTAGACAAAATAATTATGGACTAAGAAACTTATTTGATGGCATTTCATGGGACAATTGGACATATTGGCTGGATATCGGAATAGGGTATTAATGTGTTTCTTATGGCAACTCTTATATAGGGAAAGTTAAGGCGTGACAAAATTCATTAAGTTTAAAGTAAAGCTTCACCGTCGCATTCGTTAAGGTGAGTATTCACAGCCCCACTTTTATCGTTTTAATTGATTTTGGGGTGGAAAGCATGTTTAAATTGCGTATTTAAAGATTCATGAGAATTGTTTGAAAGTATTGCGATTTGGCAATTTATAAGGCTTTGTTAAAAGCATTTGGAATTATAAGCTATATGATAAGTATGCAATTGATGTGTTGAGTTTTTAATGTTAAGACCCCGTGACACTACTATTAACTCGAAGAAAATCGGGCCTATAGTATTAGTGGATAGCGCTATTTGGTGTGACAAGCCCACCTTAATGCTGACGAGCAGGGGTGCACTATACTAGATAAGATGACTAAACATGTGGCATGAACCACCGCTGAGTTAGTTCATTGGGGGCGTTGAAATCGGTCAGGGATGGCTTAGTAGTGGCTCAACGAAATATTATCTTTGCGTACACTTATCATAAAGAAATTAAATTGTGATGCTCATGAATCAAAGAATTGAAGTTGGTTTATACGTATGTTTTACAAATGTCAACTTGCATATAAAAATGATTTGTGCATATTTAAAACCTGTGAACTCACCAACTCTTTGTAGTTGACCTTGGTTTTTATTCATGCTTTTCAAGAATCAAGAAAGTAATTCCATGATGTTTTATCAGCGCACTTCATATTTTGAAGCAAGATTATTTTTGCTTTATGTGTATCGTTATATTCTATGTTTGGGAATTGTAAACAATGACGATACTATGTTCTTAAAAATGTAATGTATTTTGAAAGTTAAGTAAATGTGGGTATGTTATAATCTTATGCAATGACATCGGAGCTGTTATACCTCGTGTTTCCGCTTTAGCGGGATTATGAGTTTCTAGTTATGCCCTTTGGATTGACGAACGCACCAGCAGTTTTCATGGATTTAATGAATAGAGTCTATCGGCCGTATTTAGACAAGTTCGTGATTGTATTCATAGATGATATTTTGATTTATTCACGAAGCAAGGAAGATCATAAGAAACATTTGAAGTTGATCTTAGAACTTCTCAAAGATCAGAAGTTGTATGCTAAGTTTTCCAAATGTGAATTTTGGCTTCGAGAGGTACACTTTCTGGGTCATGTAGTTAATGAAAAAGGAATTCATGTTGACCCGGCAAAAGTTGAAGCCATCAAGAAATGGGAAACCCCAAGGACACCAACAGAAATTCGTCAATTTCTTGGTCTGGCAGGCTACTACCGAAGGTTCATAGCGAATTTTTCAAAAATCGCTCAACCGCTGACAGCACTGACTCAGAAGGATAAGAAATTCGTCTGGGAAGAAAAACAGGAGGAAGCATTTCAAATACTTAAGCGCAAGTTATGTGACGCACCAATTCTTGCATTACCGGAAGGTACGGATGACTTTGTGGTGTATTGTGACGCATCACATCAAGGCTTAGGATGTGTATTAATGCAGAGGAATAAGGTTATAGCTTATGCGTCAAGACAACTCAAAGTTCATGAAAAGAACTACACCACTCATGACTTGAAATTGGGAGCAGTAGTGTTTGCATTAAAAATCTGGAGACATTACCTTTATGGCACTAAATGTACCATCTATACTGATCACAAAAGTCTTCAGCATATTTTTGATCAGAAAATGTTGAACATGAGACAACGGAGATGGGTTGAGCTGCTTAATGATTATGAATGCGAAATAAAGTATCATCCTGGTAAAGCTAATGTGGTAGCTGATGCATTAAGCAGAAAAGAAAGAGTAAGACCAATAAGGACACGAGCTTTGGGAATATTGGTCCAATCAAACCTTAAGACGCAAGTTCGTGAAGCTCAAGAGAAAGCATTGAAAGCAGAAAATCTTTGTTGCGAAGCCTTGCATAACTTGGAAAGAAAGTTTGAATCACGACCAGATGGAGTACGATATTTCAAGAATAAAGTTTGGGTACCAAAGGTTGATGATCTACGATCAACTATTTTAGAAGAAGCTCACCGATCAAGGTATTCGGTTCACCCAGGAGCCGATAAAATGTACAAAGGATTAAAGGAATATTATTGGTGGCCGGGAATGAAGAAGGACATTGCTGATTTTGTGAGTAAATGTTTGACTTGCGCCAAAGTCAAAGCAGAGCATCAAAAGCCTTCTGGACTTCTTCAACAACCTGAGATACCACAATGGAAATGGGACCAGGTATCTATGGATTTTATCACCAAACTACCCAGGACTGGAAAAGGGAACGACGCAATGTGGGTCATTGTGGACCGACTTACGAAATCTGCGCATTTTCTCCCTATAAGAGAAGACTTCAAAATAGAAAGATTGGCACAATTGTACATAGACGAAATTGTCTCTCGGCATGGAGTACCCCTATCTATCATTTCTGACAGAGACAGTCGTTTTACTTCCCGATTTTGGCAAGCATTTCAGAAAGAGCTGGGTACCAGGTTGGATCTGAGTACTGCATATCATCCACAGACAGACGGACAAACGGAAAGGACCATTCAAACTTTGGAAGATATGTTACGCGCGTGTGCTATAGATTTTGGAGGAAACTGGGATAAGCATCTACTGTTAGTTGAATTCTCTTACAATAACAGCTATCACACAAGCATTCAATGTGCGCCATATGAAGCTCTCTATGGACGTAAGTGTAGATCTCCACTTAGTTGGGTGGAAATTGGTGATAGTCAACTGATTGGGCCTGACATTATACAAGAAACCACCGATAAAATATCAATCATCAAGGACAGACTCAAAGCTGCAAGGAATCGTCAGAAGAGTTATGCGGATAACCGCAGAAAACCATTAGAATTCCAAAAAGGGGACAAAGTTCTTTTAAAAGTATCACCATGGAAAGGATTGATCAGATTCGGGAAAAGAGGTAAACTAAGTCCAAGATATATTGGTCCGTTTGAGATACTGGAAAGAATTGGACCAGTAGCCTATAAGCTGAGCCTACCTCAAGAGTTAAGTGCTATTCATGACACTTTTCATGTGTCAAATTTAAAGAAATGTCTGATAGACAAATCAATGATTGTGTCCCCAGATGAAGTAAAAGTTGATGGGCGCCTATGTTTTAGAGAGGAACCTATCGAGATTCTCGATCGCGAAACTAAACGTCTTAGGCGCAGCAAAATTCCAATTTTAAAGGTTCGTTGGAATTCACGTCATGGACCTGAATATACTTGGGAAAGAGAAGATTTCATGAAACGCAAGTACCCTAAGTTGTTTAATGAAAAGCCTGTCCGGAATTATCAGTCATAAATTTCGGGACGAAATTCTTTGAAGGAGGGGAGACTGTGACACTTGTCAAATTCTGAATCTTAAGGTTAGCACCCTCAGATTAATTTATAAGTTTTGTCACTTTTAAATTTTTATTAAAAGCCTTTAAGATAAAAAGTTTCCCGAAAAATTTAGAAGTTGCGTTAAAAACCCGGAACAGTTCCGTATCTGACCGTCACTGTCCAGAAATGCCAAATAAATAAATGAAAGTCCAAAATCCTTAAATTATAAAAATCAGAATATTAAATTCTCTTGCATTGCAAAATTTTCAAATTCGTCATTTATTTAGCAAATATTGAGAATCAGGTATTTCGGTTCTCAATTATATCTGAAATTTTATAAATTAGACTAGTAATTTAATTAATAATATTAAATAAATTTTTTTTTATTTTATTAAGATGAGTCATGAGGACACTTGTCTTAATTGTAATACATGTTAATTATTTTTAATTATTAAAAACAAATTAAAATCAAGAACTCATCCTCATTTTCAAAATTAACTTTTCACCTCCTTCTCTCTCTTCTCTCTTGTCTTCGGCCGAAGAACACACCACCACCATCACCATATTTTCCTTTTTCTTCTCATTGCTAAGAATCAAACTCCAATCAAGAATCCAACAACAAATTGAAGATAAAATCAAGTTTTCTTCTCAAATCTTCAAGGTAATCTCAAAAACTACATTCTTCTTATGCATGTTTTCATATTTTGGATTTTGAGTTTGAGTAACAAAAGATTCATCCAAAATGTGGTATAAATTAGGTTTTGTTGATAAAATAGCTTTCAAATTTATGTTCATATATTCAAAAATGAGATTTTGATTCTTGTTTTTCAAAAGAAAACTTGTTTATCATCAAGTTTAGGGTTTATGATGAAAATGTGGAATTTTGGTATCATAAACCACTAAAATATTGGTATTATTGAATTTATGACTATGTTAACACAATGAATGTTAGTATAAAAATGTTCTTATGAAGGAATTTCCCAAGTTCCACATGATTAAGAACTTAACAATAGTGTTAATGTCATTTTATATGGTGTTATGTTCATGCATGCATGTGGATGAGCATTTTGATTGCAATGAATCCATGATGCATAAGTTAGTTTATTATGTAATGAGGAGTGAAGACATGGTTTATAATCAAAAACCATGTCTAATGATCATTATTTTGTGGTTTAAAATAGCATTTACCTCATTTTAGAATCTGTCCAGAAAATGGACTTCACTTCTAGCATGCACAATTCAGAAACCACTTGTCCAAATTTGGGGTTTTTGCTTCTAAACTTTAATTTAGAGTGTTAGCTTTCTAAAAAGTCCGAAAACACTGAATTTGGAGTTGATTTGGGCACTTAGATGGATTTTACAAGAAAATGGTGCAATCTGTCCAGTGAAGACAGATTCATACACCTATCTTGTAGAGACCATAACTCCCTCATTTCTTATCCAAAATGAGTGAATCTTTTTCCACATGTTAGTATTTTGAGTTAGGTTTGCATCCATATATGGATCACTATCTAATTCCAAGAATTGATACCTCAAAAGCCTGTTGCAAGTGAGGTATGTCACTGATCCGAAAATCAGTGACACTCTATTTTGTAAAAATTATTTGAAGTATCAAAAGTTATTCAAAAATTATAAAAAAATGCAGATTTAATCTAAACATATCATAGTATCATCACAAAATTTGTGATTAAATAATTCTCTTGAGAAGTTAAGTTTCCGTGTTGAAATTACCGGATAACTTTCTGGACAGCATGTGCTGAATCCAGAAAGGTAAATTTATCAAGTTTAATTCATGTCTTACTATATTATGGAACTTTGTTTAGACAAAATAATTATGGACTAAGAAACTTATTTGATGGCATTTCATTGGACAATTGGACATATTGGCTGGATATCGGAATAGGGTATTAATGTGTTTCTTATGGCAACTCTTATATAGGGAAAGTTAAGGCGTGACAAAATTCATTAAGTTTAAAGTAAAGCTTCACCGTCGCATTCGTTAAGGTGAGTATTCACAGCCCCACTTTTATCGTTTTAATTGATTTTGGGGTGGAAAGCATGTTTAAATTGCGTATTTAAAGATTCATGAGAATTGTTTGAAAGTATTGCGATTTGGCAATTTATAAGGCTTTGTTAAAAGCATTTGGAATTATAAGCTATATGATAAGTATGCAATTGATGTGTTGAGTTTTTAATGTTAAGACCCCGTGACACTACTATTAACTCGAAGAAAATCGGGCCTATAGTATTAGTGGATAGCGCTATTTGGTGTGACAAGCCCACCTTAATGCTGACGAGCAGGGGTGCACTATACTAGATAAGATGACTAAACATGTGGCATGAACCACCGCTGAGTTAGTTCATTGGGGGCGTTGAAATCGGTCAGGGATGGCTTAGTAGTGGCTCAACGAAATATTATCTTTGCGTACACTTATCATAAAGAAATTAAATTGTGATGCTCATGAATCAAAGAATTGAAGTTGGTTTATACGTATGTTTTACAAATGTCAACTTGCATATAAAAATGATTTGTGCATATTTTAAACCTGTGAACTCACCAACTCTTTGTAGTTGACCTTGGTTTTTATTCATGCTTTTCAGGAATCAAGAAAGTAATTCCATGATGTTTTATCAGCGCACTTCATATTTTGAAGCAAGATTATTTTTGCTTTATGTGTGTCGTTATATTTTATGTTTGGGAATTGTAAACAATGACGATACTATGTTCTTAAAAATGTAATGTATTTTGAAAGTTAAGTAAATGTGGGTATGTTATAATCTTATGCAATGACATCGGAGCTGTTATACCTCGTGTTTCCGCTTTAGCGGGGTGTGACAGATTTGGTATCAGAGCCATAGGTTATAGGGAATACCGGTTTTGTTTTAAAACCACACACTATAACCTTTTACAAATAAAGTTTTCAAATTAAAGTGCGCTGTAGTATAACTAAGATGTGTTTCACATTATCATATTTTAACTTAAGCAAAGCTTGATCACCTTTGTTTAATTTAAGTGTGTATAAAGGGGACATGGGTTGGCTATACTAGGAGTTACTAAAAATAGAAACTTTTTGATACAAAAATGAAAAGCATGACTGTTATGTGAGTTGCATGGTATTTTTGGTTTTTAATAAAAATTATAGCATGATTGACAATTAAAACTTTATTAATTATCGCAGTCATTATGTCACGATCACCATCTCACCAAGAATAGTCGCCTGACGGATCAGGCTACCTCACCTACATCCCTAGAAAAAAATTCTCCGACGAGTGATGACTATGACCCATCTGAGCACGATTATTCAGATTCTGATCGATCACCGGAGAGATCGGTCACACCTACCTTGGAGCCGACTTCACCCGCCACTTTTGAGCGAGAGAGTACACCTGTCCCACGTAGGGACGAGGCGGGGCCTTCTCGACTTAGGGGTCGGAGGGTATCGCCACCACCATGCGCTGGAATACCAGTGTCTCAACCAGCCAGTATGACAGCATTAGAAAACTACTGGGTTTTGGGTATGGCCCGAGAAGTGGAGAGAGTTAGAATGGAGGTAAACCATCATGAGCATTCCATTGATGCACTCATGACTATAATGAATTCAAGCGATCAGATTCTAAATGGGCTTATATCAATGGTAAGTATGGGCGATCAATCTATGAGTGGGTTTGTGAGGGAACTGATGGAAACTAGGTCTATGGTAGCATGGCTGCACTCTTGCTTATCTGTGATGATGGGACTTTTGGTAATTGTGATAGCATGGGCGATGATGTTGTTTTTCAGGCATCAGTAGTACGAATCATGGTTGGAGATTTGGGTGACTAACTTTCTTTTTGGACATGTAACTCGTCATATTAGTACATTATTAAATAGCTTGGCTATTACTTTTGGATGAATATTGAATGTTTGACATAGTAATATAATGATAATGGATATGATTATGATATATTGTTTATGTATGTTTATAAACTGTGAATTTCAATTCCATGAGGTTGATTTATGATATTTTGGATGTATGAATAAACAAATACAATTTGTATTGTATTAAGATTATAGGATAGAAATAAGGGAAATAAGGATTTGGAATTAAATATTAACGAGGCTTTAAAATAAATTGTTGCATTAGAATTATGCCGCCAAGAAGAGAAGATCCTGAGATTGCACGACTCGTATCCGAGCAAATCTTAGCCACACTTCCTAACATAGTTAGTCAGATAGCAGCGGGCCTAAATGCTAACCAACCTAATCAACCAAGAGCCGATGCAAATATAGAAAAAGAATGTACATATAAGACTTTTAGGTCTTGTAACCCAAAGGAATTCCGCGGTACCGAAGGAGCGGTTGGGTTATTATCTTGGATTGAAGGAATGGAATCCGTTCTCCACATAAGTAAGTGCTCTGAAGCAAACAAAGTAGAATTCGCAGCTTGTTTACTACAAGGAAGAGCACTGACGTGGTGGAACACTCAAGTGCAGACCCGAGGAAGAGAAGTAGCTAACAAACTCACTTGGGATGAATTTAAAGAAATGCTTAAGGAAGAATATTGTTCAAGAAGCGAAATGCAGAAATTACACGCAGAGTTATGGGAGCATGAAATGAAAGGAAACGACATTGATACATATACGGCACGATTTCATGAGCTGGCTAAGATGGTGCCACATCTGGTTACACCAGAAGAGAATCGGGTAGACAGGTATGTCTGGGGTTTAGCTCCAGAAATCCGAGGGGATGTGACCTCGGGTAACCCAAAAACCATTCAGGAGGCGGTAAATCTGGCAACCAAACTCACCAATAATGCCAATCGATCAGGGCTTTTCATTCACGATAAAGTCAAAGGAAAAAGGAAGGTTGAGGAAATTTCAAGGAGACCGTTTGACAGAAGAAGAGGAAAGGAACAAAGAACGGTGGGTAATTATGGAATTCAGACTCAAACAGCTGATAAAGGAAAGGAAGTATATCCGAGATGCGGCAAGTGCAACAATCATCATTTCGGAAATTGTGTTATTTGTCTCAAATGTAACAAAGGAGGTCATTATGCGAAAGATTGTAAGAATGGAGGAAGGCGAGCCTGTTTTGAGTGTGGGAGTCAGGACCACTTCAGAAATGCCTGTCCCAAATTTATCAGAAGGATGAACGTAAACCAGACTCGACCGGTCAATCAGAGGAATCAAAAAGGTCAAGCACGAGGCCGAGTATTTGAAATTGGAGCGGAAGAAGCGAGACAGGATCAGGATGTGATCACAGGTACGTTTCTCTTAAATAATCATCGTGCATCTGTATTGTTTGATTCCGGAGCAGATAGAAGCTTTGTGTCATTAAGTTTTAGATCTAAAATTAATCAAATGCCCCAAAAACTAAAAGAAACTTATGTTATTGAGTTCGCTAACGGACAAGAGATTAGGGTTGAAGATGTATTTTCGAATTGTACCCTAAGTCTAGCTGAAAAGGAATTTAAGATAGATCTAATTCCAATCAAGTTAGGAAGCTTTGACATAGTTGTGGGCATGGATTGGTTGTCTAATAACCAAGCGGAAATATGTTGCTCCGAAAAGACTCTTCGAATTCCGTTACCTAAAGGAGAAGTACTTATAGTACACGGATAAAAATCCAAAAGGAAGTTAAGAATAGTGTCCTGCATAAAGATGCAGAAGTATTTGAGGAAAGAATATAGTGCGTTTTTAGCTCATGTAGTCAATAAAGAGATCAAGGAGAAGTGTTTGCAAGATATTCCTGTGGTTCGAGACTTTCCCGAAGTATTTCCTGAAGATCTACCTGGGTTACCTCCACCGAGACAAGTCGAATTTCGCATTGATTTAATTCCGGGAGCTGCACCAGTGGCTAAGACACCATACCGTTTGGCACCATCCGAAATGCAAGAACTGTCTGAACAACTCCAAGAGCTGCTTGATAAAGGATTTATCAGACCGAGTTCTTCGCCCTGGGGAGCTCCAGTTCTTTTTGTTAAGAAGAAAGATGGAACATTCCGAATGTGTATCGATTACAGAGAACTCAATAAATTAACCCTCAAGAATCGATACCCACTTCCTCGAATTGATGATCTGTTTGATCAACTGCAAGGCGCAACGTACTTCTCAAAGATTGACTTGCGATCTGGATATCATCAAATGAGAGTTCGCGGAGAGGATATTGATAAGACGGCATTTAGAACTCGTTATGGACATTATGAGTTTCTAGTTATGCCCTTTGGATTGACGAACGCACCAGCAGTTTTCATGGATTTAATGAATAGAGTCTGTCGGCCGTATTTAGACAAGTTCGTGATTGTATTCATAGATGATATTTTGATTTATTCACAAAGCAAGGAAGATCATAAGAAACATTTGAAGTTGATCTTAGAACTTCTCAAAGATCAGAAGTTGTATGCTAAGTTTTCCAAATGTGAATTTTGGCTTCGAGAGGTACACTTTCTGGGTCATGTAGTTAATGAAAAAGGAATTCATGTTGACCCGGCAAAGGTTGAAGCCATCAAGAAATGGGAAACCCCAAGGACACCAACAGAAATTCGTCAATTTCTTGGTCTGGCAGGCTACTACCGAAGGTTCATAGCGAATTTTTCAAAAATCGCTCAACCGCTGACAGCACTGACTCAGAAGGATAAGAAATTCGTCTGGGAAGAAAAACAGGAGGAAGCATTTCAAATACTTAAGCGCAAGTTATGTGACGCACTAATTCTTGCATTACCGGAAGGTACGGATGACTTTGTGGTGTATTGTGACGCATCACATCAAGGCTTAGGATGTGTATTAATGCAGAGGAATAAGGTTATAGCTTATGCGTCAAGACAACTCAAAGTTCATGAAAAGAACTACACCACTCATGACTTGGAATTGGGAGCAGTAGTGTTTGCATTAAAAATCTGGAGACATTACCTTTATGGCACTAAATGTACCATCTATACTGATCACAAAAGTCTTCAGCATATTTTTGATCAGAAAATGTTGAACATGAGACAGCGGAGATGGGTTGAGCTACTTAATGATTATGAATGCGAAATAAAGTATCATCCTGGTAAAGCTAATGTGGTAGCTGATGCATTAAGCAGGAAAGAAAGAGTAAGACCAATAAGGACACGAGCTTTGGGAATGTTGGTCCAATCAAGCCTTAAGACACAAGTTCGTGAAGCCCAAGAGAAAGCATTGAAAACAGAAAATCTTTGTTGTGAAGCCTTGCATAACTTGGAAAAAGAGTTTGAATCACGGTCAGATGGAGTACGATATTTCAAGAATAAAGTTTGGATACCAAAGGTTGATAATCTGCGATCAACTATTTTAGAAGAACACACCACCACCATCACCATATTTTTCTTTTTCTTCTCATTGCTAAGAATCAAACTCCAATCAAGAATCCAACAACAAATTGAAGATAAAATCAAGTTTTCTTCTCAAATCTTCAAGGTAATCTCAAAAACTACATTCTTCTTATGCATGTTTTCATATTTTGGATTTTGAGTTTGAGTAACAAAAGATTCATCCAAAATGTGGTATAAATTAGGTTTTGTTGATAAAATAGCTTTCAAATTTATGTTCATATATTCAAAAATGAGATTTTGATTCTTGTTTTTCAAAAGAAAACTTGTTTATCATCAAGTTTAGGGTTTATGATGAAAATGTGGAATTTTGGTATCATAAACCACTAAAATATTGGTATTATTGAATTTATGACTATGTTAACACAATGAATGTTAGTATAAAAATGTTCTTATGAAGGAATTTCCCAAGTTCCACATGATTAAGAACTTAACAATAGTGTTAATGTCATTTTATATGGTGTTATGTTCATGCATGCATGTGGATGAGCATTTTGATTGCAATGAATCCATGATGCATAAGTTAGTTTATTATGTAATGAGGAGTGAAGACATGGTTTATAATCAAAAACCATGTCTAATGATCATTATTTTGTGGTTTAAAATAGCATTTACCTCATTTTAGAATCTGTCCAGAAAATGGACTTCACTTCTAGCATGCACAATTCAGAAACCACTTGTCCAAATTTGGGGTTTTTGCTTCTAAACTTTAGTTTAGAGTGTTAGCTTTCTAAAAAGTCCGAAAACACTGAATTTGGAGTTGATTTGGGCACTTAGATGGATTTTACAAGAAAATGGTGCAATCTGTCCAGTGAAGACAGATTCATACACCTATCTTGTAGAGACCATAACTCCCTCATTTCTTATCCAAAATGAGTGAATCTTTTTCCAAATGTTAGTATTTTGAGTTAGGTTTGCATCCATATATGGATCACTATCTAATTCCAAGAATTGATACCTCAAAAGCCTGTTGCAAGTGAGGTATGTCACTGATCCGAAAATCAGTGACACTCTATTTTGTAAAAATTATTTGAAGTATCAAAAGTTATTCAAAAATTATAAAAAAATGCAGATTTAATCTAAACATATCATAGTATCATCACAAAATTTGTGATTAAATAATTCTCTTGAGAAGTTAAGTTTCCGTGTTGAAATTACCGGATAACTTTCTGGACAGCATGTGCTGAATCCAGAAAGGTAAATTTATCAAGTTTAATTCATGTCTTACTATATTATGGAACTTTGTTTAGACAAAATAATTATGGACTAAGAAACTTATTTGATGGCATTTCATGGGACAATTGGACATATTGGCTGGATATCGGAATAGGGTATTAATGTGTTTCTTATGGCAACTCTTATATAGGGAAAGTTAAGGCGTGACAAAATTCATTAAGTTTAAAGTAAAGCTTCACCGTCGCATTCGTTAAGGTGAGTATTCACAGCCCCACTTTTATCGTTTTAATTGATTTTGGGGTGGAAAGCATGTTTAAATTGCGTATTTAAAGATTCATGAGAATTGTTTGAAAGTATTGCGATTTGGCAATTTATAAGGCTTTGTTAAAAGCATTTGGAATTATAAGCTATATGATAAGTATGCAATTGATGTGTTGAGTTTTTAATGTTAAGACCCCGTGACACTACTATTAACTCGAAGAAAATCGGGCCTATAGTATTAGTGGATAGCGCTATTTGGTGTGACAAGCCCACCTTAATGCTGACGAGCAGGGGTGCACTATACTAGATAAGATGACTAAACATGTGGCATGAACCACCGCTGAGTTAGTTCATTGGGGGCGTTGAAATCGGTCAGGGATGGCTTAGTAGTGGCTCAACGAAATATTATCTTTGCGTACACTTATCATAAAGAAATTAAATTGTGATGCTCATGAATCAAAGAATTGAAGTTGGTTTATACGTATGTTTTACAAATGTCAACTTGCATATAGAAATGATTTGTGCATATTTAAAACCTGTGAACTCACCAACTCTTTGTAGTTGACCTTGGTTTTTATTCATGCTTTTCAGGAATCAAGAAAGTAATTCCATGATGTTTTATCAGCGCACTTCATATTTTGAAGCAAGATTATTTTTGCTTTATGTGTATCGTTATATTTTATGTTTGGGAATTGTAAACAATGACGATACTATGTTCTTAAAAATGTAATGTATTTTGAAAGTTAAGTAAATGTGGGTATGTTATAATCTTATGCAATGACATCGGAGCTGTTATACCTCGTGTTTCCGCTTTAGCGGGGTGTGACATTATTATTGTTTATATCATTGTTATAAGATTAAATCTTGGATCCAACACCAAGTCTATGCACAACAATGTCTCTGCACTCATTTACAAAAATTGATTTTTCACTTTCCATTACAAATTCATATTGTACTTCATCAACATCATCAGAGTCAACAATAACTTCTTTCTCATTATCTATATCAACAATCTATGTATCAATTTTGAAAACGACTATATCATCAACATCCAGACAATATGTTCCTTGTTGATCAATTCAATTCTTTGCTTTTTTACTTCTCTCCCCTTTTTGGTGATTAGGATCATCCTGGTCATCAGACTTTTTTTGATTCTTCTTGGCTTGAGTTTTGCAAGTATCAACATGATACTTAGCAATATTTGATTTTAGCTCCTTGATAATTGTTAGTGCTTATTTTTTTAGTTGTATCAAAGTTGAAGGGTGCAAAGTGTAATTTTGTTAGAAGTATAAATAACCTGCTTTAGTTTCATTTCATGTAACTTGGTGAGAACATTTTAGAGAGAGAGTTTTCTATTTCCTTGTATTGTAAGACTTGTGACATCAATACACTTATGACTTGGAAACAATTTGTGTTTGTGATTTCATTGTTAAATTATGTTTTACACTTGCTTTTGGGATTAATAATTGGTATCAGAGCAGGGATTAAAAAATTTTGATATTTGTTTTGCATATTTTTGGAAAGTCGGCTGAATTTTTTGAAGAATCTTGATCTTGATTGAATTTGATAGAATTTTGTGGTGAATTGATTCAAGATTATCAATGGATGCTATTTGAATTAAGTTTGTTTGAAAAGGTTCATTGAAAGATTGAACTCAGAAGGTTTTTGGTAGTTCGTATTCGAAAATGTTTAGTCATTGTTTTGGATATGAAAAAAATATGGGATTTTGAACTTTCTTGAAAGAATTCCAAGCATTAAAGTTGTTCCTGTCACTGCATCGAACCTTCGTTGATAATTTCAGAGATTTGGACTAGATTTGAGTATTTTCGAAAAAAAATTGTGTATCTTCAAACTTTTCGCGAGTTGGAGATTCGTAGAGTTCATCTTTGCCTCGCGTAAGACCTTCTAACTTATCGCACGAACCTAGCTTGTGAACATTATCTTTTCGTGCGCCATTTATGCGACAAGATTTTTTATCGCGTGATACTTCTCAGTTACACGCGACAAGATCCTCTTCGAGCGACAAGATCCTCTTCGAGCGACAAGATTTCTTATCTCATGATATAGTGCGCAACAAGATTCCTTATTGCGTTGTTCTGATTTGATAAGAGACAAGAACTTATTGCGGGTTGAGTAGTTCTTTTGTGAGCGACAAGTTTCTTTTAGTGTCGAGCGAAAAGAATTCTATATTTAGCATCTTTTCAGTCAGAGACAGTGTTGACTTTGCGTTGACTTTTCATAAGCAAACAAACTCAAATTTTGTAATCAAAAGATCATTGCAAACGTGTAAACATGACTTCCAATGATGTCTTAGCTATTAGAACAAATGGCAAGCTACTAGTGATATTCATAGGGGAATATGAGCAGTGGAAAGATAGATTTTTAGATTTTGTTGAAAGACATGACAATGGGAAATATATTAAACAGTCATTGGAAGAAGGACCAATGGAACCAATACTTGTTGTTGTACTTATGGTTTTGATGATGATGAAGAGGGTGTTAGAAACATAAGAGTTGATTTTATGGATCCCGAAAACTACATTGAAGAACAGAAGAAGAGGTACAAGGCAGATAGACAAGCCAGATCTTTACTTCTACAAAGCATTCCCAATGACATCTATATAAAGATAGACAACTACAAAGCTACTGGTAAAAAGATGTGGGATCAACTTGAGAAGATGATGATGGGTTCTAAGATCAGGAGTCATATGAAAGTGGCAAACTGCATTAACAGTTATGAGAAGTTTAAAGCCAATGAAGGAAAGTGCTTCAACCAGAGTGGAATTGAGTAAGAACAAGGTGAAGAAGCAACAGATAGAGAACAATGTCAGGTTTCTAAGTGTCCTTCAACCTGAGCGGAAAAAGTTCACAAGACAAATGAATCAGCACAAAGATTTAAGTGAGATTCCACTACATGAGGTTTATGAGACACTGAGATAAAATGAGGAGGAAGTGGTAGAGATTAGAGTTGAGAAAAAGAAAGCTGAGAAACCAGTGGTTGATCCAATTTCCCTTGTTGTGGAAAAGAATAAGGAGAAAAGGTCTGTGCGGGGTAGATATGTGAGTTGAAGAAAGAGAAAGTGGTAAGTGATTCTGAAGTAGAAAGTGGTGATTCTGATTCTAATGATGGTGAGAATATCAAACAGGCCATGATCTTGTTGACACGGTCATTTCAGAAAAAGTTCTACAAGAAGCCTAGGTCAAACAACCAGAGGTACTCATCAAGATCAAGGAATTACGAGCACAAGGACAAGATAGAAGGTAAGAAGAGATATGAAGGGAAGAAATTTGATGACAGAATGTCAGAGGAGAGAAGGTATGTGAAAAAGTATGAAGAGAAGAAGTCAGATGAATTGGTGAAATGCTACAACTGCGGAAAGCATGGTCACTTTGTCAAAGAGTGTCGAAAGCCGATTGTGCGGAACTCCGAATATTTCAAGAACAAGATGCTACTTGCAAAGCAGAAGGAAGCAGGTAAGGCACTCATGGAAGAGGATGATCATTGGTTGGATTTGACTGATTTAGAGAGTGAGAAGGATGAATTTTCTCATATGTGCCTAATGGGTAAGAAAATGGAAGAAGTTGTCTCTGATGATGACACTTTTGATACGTAAATGAGTTTACGAAAAGTGATTTTTTAAAACAAATTCAATCCATGATGGTTGAACTTCAGGAATTGCATTCAAAATTAAAATGAGAAGAAAATGTCATTGAAAAGAAACGTCAAACAATTTACAAACTCAATAAAGAAATTGTTGAGAAATGTGAATTGATTGACTATTTGAACAAAGAAAATGACACTTTTGAAAACCAAAAGACTGCTTGGAATAAACAAATATCTGAAACAACTTTGATGTTCAATATTTGTGAACTTGAGAGGAAAGAGTATGCGAGAAAATACAAATCCATAAAAATATGTGGACAAATCTTTAGTGGAAAAGATAAATGATTTGGAGGAAAAGTTGTACGCGAGAAGACAAACTGACCAAACCATTCATCTTAACAGACGAAAACAGTTCACATATTTCAACTCACATTGCGGCATTGGATATAATAATCCTCACTAGTTGGCAAAGGGTATTTCAAAAAGTCCTATTCTTTACGAATTTGATTTTTTATAACTTGTCAAGAAAAACCCCAAACTTAAAATCAGATGGACTAAGTCATCTGAGGATGTGGAAGCTCAAGAGGATTTGAAAAGGAAAAACAGTGTTAAAATGCAGCTTCCATTTTGTTATGATAAACTGAATGCTAATTATTCATTAGATCAACCAAATTTTTTTATCACATGACTATTTTAAAATCTATTATGATGCTGAGATGGAGGCAAAGCCTGTTGAAAGTAAAATCTATATTCCGCCTCTTGTTTTAGAAAGTAAAACCAGTTAGCTTCAGAATGATCTTGAAGATGAAAGAATTTTAATTGATTTAGAAAAAGCTATACTTTTAACTATTTTTCAGAACACTAAGTCAAAATTTAAGGTGAAAGTAGAAGATAAACCTGAATCAGAAAGATTTTGTGAAAACAATTCTACTGATTCAGATGCATCTTCATGTAAACCCTTTATTGGCAATATGTTTTGTACTGTGAAGCTTTCAAATTTAGAACACACTCCTTATCAAAAACAGTGTTTAAAGTAATTTAAAGATTTTATTTTTCCAAAGCCTTCCTGTGAATCACCATCCATAGATGATTCAGACCTATCAGACTATGATGTTGATTTCTTGAACTATGCGGAGTGTTTTGATGAATGTGTTGGTGAGTTCCATTTTGCTGCAAAGCTTCCAGATCATAAAGATTTTGTTGTAAAAACAGATAAGATGCCAAGTGTTTTTGAAAAAGGTGAATCATCAACCAAGGTTGATGAACCAGTTCCTGTGAGTGATTACTATTCTATGGGTAAGTCAAAGAAGCATTCACAGAAACGAAAGAAAACTGGAAAATCTCAGAAAAAACTAACTCTGAATTCTCATGTTTTTAATCATGTTTCTTCTATCATTTCAGATATGCGTTTAAGAAATGCTGGAGTTAGACTTGAATGGAGAGCAAAGAAATCCACAAAGGACGTAGTCTCGGAAAAATCATTTACCGCTTCTGATAGTGAAAGGACAATCAATTTGTGTACTGATATATTCCCTTGCAAGGTTTACTTAATATAGCAATTGATTGAATTAGCTCATACTCAGATTCGTTGTTCTATTTATGGTGTAAATGATTTTGTTGATAGAAGTGTTTCTGATTATTGGTTTGGTTCTTATTCTGTCTATAATTCTTTTAGACCAAAAGTTTTTAAAGAAAAGGAGGACCCAATTTTAAATGGGTGCCAAAATCAAAGTTGCCTACTAACCCGAAAGGACCCATCTTCAAATGGGTACCTAAACTTGTTAAATGATTTTTGTTGTGCAAACCAGTCATATGTGGTACCTAGTGTAAACCCAGAATCAAGCACAAAACATGAAGATCAAACAAGAATGTGAAGAGAAAATCTAGAGAGAGAAAACTAGTCATATGTATATTGATTGCCACAAGATAACAATCACTAATGCTTCAACAATGAATGTTACAAAGAAAATGAACTAGGATATCTGTATATATATGGTCAAGGACATGCCCTTGGACCATTTGCAAGAAATGAACAAACAAACAAAAAGGTTGACTTTGGTTGACTTCCTTGTGTTGACCTTGACTTCCAACAATAGGGCTTTGACAATCTCCCCCTTTGGAATCAATCCAAAAATCGACTCCTTGTCTTTCTTAGGCCCAAACACATTTCAAGTCTTCTAAAAGTTTTTCTGAATTCAATCTTGTCATCCAGAGCCTCCAAAGCTTTAAGTAACTGTAACCTCTCCCTTCTTGGCATTCTATCACCATTACCGGCTTTCTCATTCTGTTTGTACCTACTGTCAAGCTACATTCAGATAACTTTTAGAGTCCCATCTGAATACTTAGAAATCTCAGAGAATCTCAACAATCTATTCACATTCTTTCTATTTTTGTATATAACTCCAAACTTTGGGTCTTGAAGGATCTTGAAAAGTGAATAGTTTTCTAAATCAGGAATCTCCCAATTTGGTTTAAGCATGTTGATCTTCTTCTGGCTACTCTCCAAACCATGTTGATAATCATAGCAGTACGAGTAGATGATGTTCCTGTGTAAGAATCTCTTGATAGCTTCCAAGGCAAGAATGATGTTCTTTTTTCTGATGGTCAGAGTTCTGAAGAGATGGTACATATACTCAAAATCCTCAATCTCCAGGTGATGAAAATCAACTTCAGTGAAGTTGTAGATCTTCTCGTATTCTCTCTGAATAGAAAATACAGGGTACTAGATTCTGTAAAACTGCTTAGCATACACCTCCTTGATTGACACTATCTTTTTCTTGTTTTTCACATGGCTTAAAGGAATTTCAAAGAGTTTATCATGTACAAGTACTCTTCTTGATACTATTTTGGTTGATGCTTCACCCCCAAAACTGCAAAAATATCTAATTGTCAGATGTAGTGCATAAAGATCTTCTTTGTATCTTCAAGAAATGGTATTCTCATCTCATTTTTCCACTGTTTCTCTTAAACAGGGTTTAGTTCTAAGTCAGGGTTGCCATAAGTTGATGGACTAGCTTGATCATCAGAAGATTGAGCAGGTTGAGATGATTGAGTAGGTTGAGATGATTGATCAGGTTGAGGTTTAGAAGGTGCAGGTTGACTTTGACTTTGACTTTGGCTTTGGCTTTGGATTTGGATTTGGCTTTGGCTTTGGCTTTGGCTTTGGGGAACTTGAACTTCAGGGAAGATGAACTCTGGAATGTCATTGAACGGGCTGAAATTGATGTCATATGGAGTTTTAGAGCCATACAACTGATTAAGGAAGCCTGTCTCTTTCTCATCAAACAAATTATCTATGTTGATAAACCAAGATCACAAGATCTGTAGAGAGAGAATCTAGAGAGAGAAAAGTGTGTTTGAATGTAACAGTAACTTGTATTCCAAAAATGTGAAAGTTCTTACAACCAAATAAGCCAAGGGGACTTAAATACCCCAAGGCACAAACAAGACAGAAAAGAACTAAAAGTACTGAAAGATAAAGGATATAAATACAATTATTACTATAAATCAGATCTAACAATCTCCCCCTTAGTAATCATTGGCGCCGAGGTTTTCAAAAAAAACAATCTTCAAAAACAACATTGACCATCTAGGCGACTTTGAAGGATCATTGACGTTCTTCTCGTTGACGTAGTCTGTTCAGCCCAACTAACACTTCCAATCGTCGCAGAGTTGAACGGAGATTCAGTCTATCTTGAATAGTGACCAAAGTTCTACGGATCAGACGAATTTCATCATTTTCAAAAAGATATGACTCTCTTCTTGTTTCCAAAAACTTTCTTCTAGCCTCTTGTAGACGATGCTCCAACTGAAGTTTGATCACTTTTAGAGTTCCATCAGAGTAATATCCAATCTCATCAAATCGTAGAAAGCATTTTTCACTTGAGCTGTTCTTATATACTACTCCGTATGGATCTTCGATAATGGTGAATAACGGATAAGACTCTAGATTTTGCAAACTCCGGTTGGGCCTTTCAAGATTAACCACAGGCTGAAAACTTTCGACGGCCATCTGGAAGTCAAAAACACGATAAAATCGGATCTGTTGTCGAATGAATCGTTTAATAACAAAAAGAGTTTGAGAAACATCCTGAGTCCGGTGACAAAGATTCCTGAAGTGATCATATAAGAATTCAACATCATCAATTGAAAGATCAACGAAATCAGCCTCTGAAAAGTTGTACCGCTTGCAGTTTCTTCTTTCCACTTCAAGGTCTGGATACCATATGTTCAGAAACTTATTAAATGTGACACTGAGAACTCAAACTATTAGATGAGAAGAAGCAACGGTGTTATTCCTTTTGTGCTGGCACTTGATAAATGCTAAGTATTCATGCTGATAAGCTTCTGATTCTTTCTCTACTCCAAGTATGGCATATATATTGATTGTCCTTCTTTTTGAAACAAAGATGTTGCTTTGGATATCTTCAAGAAAGGATGTTCTGAGTCTAGAAGCCATATATCTCTGCTGAATATTTCTCTGCCTTTGCTGTCTAGTTAAAGATTCTCCTTCTTCTAGAAGAGATGGAGGAATTATCGGTTCGGAAGAAGGAATATCTGCTTGAGCTCTAGACGACTGACCAACTTCAAAAGCACTTGATGGAATATTGTTTGTCGGAGCAGAACTAGTTACTGGAGTAGATGAAGGTTGATCAACTTTTGGAATCTCACCTTGACTCGGAAGATCAACATATAGCAATTCAGCCTCTTTTGTATCTGATGCATCCATGAAAACAGTATCATCCTCTGTATCAGATAAGATGATGATATTGTTGCAATCTTCTTCTTTAACTTGAGCAACTTTCTCAAATCTAACTTCTTCATCATCATCTGAAGTTATCTCTATGAAGTTTGCGAAGAAAGATCTCATGTCATTTGTTGCTTCCGACTCTTCAACTTCATAAGCTCTACCTGAGACATCTGGATCCACATACACTACAATTTGCATATTATTAATATTTGCTTCAGACATATTAAATTCATTATGCAAAGCAGTTACATCAGCATTGTCAACCATAACATTCACTAAATCTTGGATACTGCAATCTTGAACTGTATCAGCAGTCTTTTCTCTATCTCCAGCCACTTCTTTTTGAACAACTTCTTGTGCTTCAGAAGACCCTTCTGTTCTTTGTCTCTTTGCCATCTCCCCCTCATGGCCTTGATGATCGGGATCATCTTGGTCATGTCGGCGTTTAAGAGACGAGCCAGCCTCAGTCCTGCATGATTGCTCTAGATGATCAATCTTGTTAGATAGATCAGAGAAAGCTTGAGACATAAAAGAACGAAGATCAGATAAACTGGATCTAACTTCCGATCTGAATTCCTGAAATTCATGAGATAAAGCATTAATGCGATCAGAATCGGAAGAGGAACAAACTGGAGGCGGCGTTGGCTGGAAGTTCCTCAACAGAGAGATCAAATCTTGATCTTGATGATGTGGCGGAGACATAGATAGAAGACGCGCATAAAGAAGATCAGATAGCTCAGAAATCGGAACATCATCAATAGAAGCCCTGGAAATCTTCGCAGACTGAGTGAATAAAGACGGAAAAGGAAGAGATACAATCGGTGATGTAGATGAAGACACCGCAGAAGAAGGTTCCCGAAGAATCACCCCTGAAGGACGGCGGAAAGGAATCTCAGGAGGAAGAACCGAAGTATCTACCTCTAGCATTTTCCTTTTGAAAAACGACTTCAGCTTGTTAATATCTTCTTCTTTTTGAGCATCCACCCTTTCTGAGAACTGACGAATTACCTCATTAAGAGTTGTAAATTTCTCAGAAGAAACACGTGCAGGAACCATAGAAGACTCAATAGCAGAGACAGTGGTAGCAGTAACATCAACAGTAAAAGAAGCAAGAGCTTGACTCTGTGTTTGAGTGGAGGTTTGAACAAATGAGATATCCAGTTCATCAACGTTTAAACGGGCAACAGAGGGATCAATAGACACCGATTCATCTTCTGAAACATCTTCTGAGACAACAACCACTTCCGGTGTTCTTATTTTCTGTTCAGACACCTTCATATTTGGTTGATCGGCATCATCATCACCATCGTCTGAATCACTTGTTATATTTTCATCATCATCAGAAAGATCAGCATTTGTTGCATCATTATTAGCAACTCCAGTTTCATCAGGATTTTTCAAACATTTAGACATTTTACAAAGAATTTCAAACATTTCCTGAATAGGCATTTTGGAAATTCTGGGATCATTCCTCATTCGATGACAGAATTTTTCCCATTCAGGTTTGAGTGCATTGAGGAACTTCAGATTTGTCTCCAGCTCATTCTTTGTTACCTTGATCTTATACAGATCATTAATAACAGTCCAAAACCTGTCGAAGACACTTTTCAGACTTTCCCCATGCTTAGCCTTGAACTCTTCAAAGTTGTTCATGTATCTTGTCTGACGAAGCTGGGTAGACATAGCAGTACCAAGCATGATTTTCTCCAGTTGTGTCCACATCAGCATAGGATTATGTTTGAAACAATCGATTCTATTATAGATGGAATTTGGTAGAGCAAGAATCAAATTCGACTTGGCTTGATTGTCAGCTTGGTATCTTAGAAGTTCATCAGCCTCATATTCTCTCAGGGCTTTTTCTACAGTAGTAACTTGAGCGTTTCCAATAGCTGGTATCACTTTCATTGGCCTGACCATGGGACCTTCAGTCAAAGCTTTCATCATATTTTCCCCATTTGGTTGCCTTTCGATGAAATTAATAAACCGGTCCTGCCATTGTTCAAATTCGTTCTCATTTATCAGCACAGGTGGACGACTATCAGACCCCAACGACATCATGAGGTCATTCTTGTAAAGTTGAGCTTGTAGAGACATTTTGATAAAATTCTGGAATTTCAGAAAAAATAACCAAGTCTTGAAGACCCGAAGACCCAAGAAATGCGTTTCTGACTTGAATCACAAAAGAAACTATTCGGGTCCTTGATGATACGCAAACAAGGACTATCCGGGTGATAGGAGAACTATGCGTGTTCTGAGAGATACGCACTTGATACTTTGCGGGTTCAGAGTTACATGCACTTGAACAATGCGTGTATAGAGAGATACGCAAGATATACTATGCGTGTTCAACAGGGCATGCACTATATGTTATGCGTGTTAAAAGAGACACGCACTTGATGATCTGCGTGTGTCGAATGACACGCACTTGAAGATCTGCGTGTGTCGAATGACACGCACTTGAAGATCTGCATGTGTCGACAGATACGCACAAGAGTTTGCTTTTCCAAGAGAGACCCAATAACCTGAGACAAACACTAACACCCAAAAGTTAGTTACCCAATGAATATATGATAGAGGCGCATACTAATCATATGAATATGAATAACCCTCATACTTCATTAATCACACGCATACTTCAAAATCTATGACTAACATGCAAATTATAATATCAACCCGCACAACATATGAATCACACGCACAGTAAGATGAATGACCCGCATACTACTTGAATCACACGCATACTTACACTCGATGATAAATCTGCAATATCAATTATATCAATGAAATTACACCCAAACACATTGCACACAATCGATCGAAAACAAGTTTTTAATACAATTCTATTAACAATTTCGATCAAAACACTCCAAATCACAAAAAAATAAAAAATAACAGGACACAGAACTCGACTTTTTCAGAATATATTCAATCTCAAAATCGAAGCACCAAATCACGTTTTTATGCAAATCAACAAGAAACAAACTAGATCGACTAACTAAAATACATCTAATAACATCAAATTCATATCAATTCGATCACTAAAAAGACTGAAATTGTTGAAAATCCAGAAAACGAGATTTTTCTTGAAAAAAAACAACAAAAATCGATCAAATTTTCAAATTATCCACACAAATTAGTAACAGAATTACACTAATCTCAATCCTCTCAAGATCTTGAAGGCTTTGATACCAATTGATAAACCAAGATCACAAGATCTGTAGAGAGAGAATCTAGAGAGAGAAAAGTGCGTTTGAATGTAACAGTAACTTGTATTCCAAAAATGTGAAAGTTCTTACAACCAAATAAGCCAAGGGGACTTAAATACCACAAGGCACAAACAAGACAGAAAAGAACTAAAAGTACTGAAAGATAAAGGAAATAAATACAATGATTACTATAAATCAGATCTAACATATGTCAACTCCCACATTTTCATTGTCAGACAAATCAATCAAGTTTTCAAATTCTTCCTTTACTTTCCAAAACTTATCATACATGTCAGCACTTTATCTTCATCCGAACTGACATCTATCACTTCCACAAAAGCACTGGTAATCTTCAATAACTCTTCTTCTGAAGCAACCTTGGGCTTTTCAAATATTGGTTCAATATCCGGATTCACATATAATACAAGTTGCTTTCCACTTTCTTCTCCGTACTGAAACACTCTGAAATTTCTATGCATCTCATTAGCAGCTGAATCTGTAGCATGCAATTGATCTGAACCCTCATTTAATCTTTGTCTCTTAGGCCTTTCCCCCTCATGATCATGATCAGAACCATGGTCATGCCTCCGCTTCGAGCCCTGAGCCTGAACTTTGCACGAAGTCTGTAGTACATCCATTTTTCCCAATAACTCACTAATTGACTATTGCATGGACTGAAGAGTAGTAAGCACTTCTGACTTGAATGAATTGAACTCTGAGGAAGTCATGTGATATGATGGAGTGATAGTAACAGTTGGGAAAACTTGAGGTTGTTGAGATTTGAGAATTCCTACAAGATTTTCATCTGATTGATCTTCTAGAGCCTGAGAGAGTATCTTAGCAAACAGGAGTGGCTTCAGTTCATCAACGGATAAATCAGCTGTAGGTGTTTAAACTGATAGAGGTGGGGGTGGTTGTACAGGCTTGACTACCGGATTTTTCCCTTAAGCATCCGCTTCACATAAGAGAGTTCATCTAACAATCGGTCCTCAACATCCTTTAGGGCGTTGTCAAGAAATTCCCTTGATACGAAGTCGGGTAAAGTAACACCAGAGTCACATAGACGTTCCGTTGACACAACAGTTGCTGAAGCATTTGTGTGGCCTATGTTCATAGTTGGCAAGACGTTAACTATGATAAGACTTCCACCCTTTCCTCGTAGTCCAACTAATGGATCTACTCAGGGTGTTCCTATTGGGTCATTTAGACGTTCGATGGTAGCAGTAATAGTTGGCAATATTCTGGGAAATGAAGTTATATCAACAATGGGATTTAGACACACTGGTGCACTAAAAGAAGTCGAGAACCGGACCGAGAGTTCTCTTGTTTCAATATCTACACTCTCCGAGTGAGAATGGGATAGATCATGTGCTATTCCCCTATAAGAAGATGAAACGGTTTCCTGTTGAGAGGAAACTGAGTGGGTGGCTAGAGTGTGCAAATGCGTTAGTGGTCGACTAACGTTTTCTTCAATATCTTGATTCAGCACATGAGTCCTGGTAGTAGATGTGGTTGCTCGTCTGGAAAAGTCGGTTCGGATTCGCACACGCTCACCATGTTCTTTTTATGTCCCTTCGCTCATTCTCACACTTTCTGTATTTTCAACTATATCTCCCTCAGTTCTCCTTATATCCCCTATCACATCCTGAATGGATTGATCAACTTTTAGCTCCATGCCATGATCATTGTGATCATCATTGTTTTCATCATCATCATTGTCTTCATCATCATTGGCATCATCAGTTGTTGCAGGATCTGACTATGTTTCAATGTCTGACCTTTCATCGGCATTCTCAAGTTGTCGGCCAGTATGTCGTGGAATAACTATCGCATTATCTTGTGTCAAGGAATCATCATTTTGTGTAGCAGCTGGAGATGATTCCAAGGCCTCTGGTCCAGAAGGTTGGCCCTCTACAATACCCCTCACAGTGTTTTCTCTCTGCTCGACTCGTTCAGCTACCCAGTACGCTGACCCTTTCGACACCTCTCTTCTAGAGATGGAGCCTTGGGTAGGAACCGCCGGCTCTGGCCATTCCATAGACTCAAGATAATCAACTATACACTCTGCAGTCGGATCTACGTATGAAAGTAGAGATGTTGCAATTGGCTTTCTATAGTTGAACACTTGTTTTTGCTTCTATAACTACCGCATGTTGTTCTCAGGTTCGGAAGGATAGTTTGTCATCCTCGGAATCTGCTGGTTGGATCTTAGCATGATGAAGACTAGAAGTTACAGAAATCTCTGGTAAGGAACAAATGTGCTAGTTTTGTTGGTGCGCTTGGCTTGAACTTTGTCTTAGAGCTCATTCCAGAAAATGAATGCATAGTCCACATGCAAGTCATACACCACCGCATGAAAGAGTCGAAGGATGTGGATGCTAGAATTGTCTACACCTGTATGCTTTGAAGTCAGGCACCTGTTGATAACAGAGAGCAAGGCATACAAAATCGGTGGTAACTTGGTCTTCTTGAATTGGCTGATCATATTGAGCTCTCCAGCATAGCCAGTGCTCTTATTCCTTCAAATACTTCTGAGTCTGATAGGTATACATCAAAAGATTTTCTGCCTTCTCTGGAGTCGGCCTCAGGAAAGCGTAGCACCATTCTCAGTCTGGCATAGTCCAGAACAGTAACATACTCATCAATCTAGATCTCAAAAGTAGGCATGTTGTCCTCATAGACAAATTTGATAGTCTTCTAGGCTTGTTGAAAGTATATAAGCGACACACAAATGGTCTCAGTCAGTGCATATGCCAAAGGGGGATCTATATTCAGGTGGTCAAAGTCCACATTGTGGCTGTTGGCTTGGATCAGCACATACTCATTTAGGAGGATCAGTGCATGGTCAGGGTTCTCAGCATTGTTAGAAAGAATCCGTGATCGGGAAGATGGAAGTGGTGCCTCTATAGTGGCTTGGGGAATCAAATACTACTTGTTGCTCAATGGATTTGATATGTCCCAATATGCAAGTGTAATAAAGATTTCAATCACAAATCACAATTGTTATTGATATGAATCGAATACAAACTTTCTCTTTGTAGATTATCTTTCTACAAGCTATCTCAATATGTTCTAATGAACATCTAGCTACAAGACTAGAAAGAAAAATCTATTTATACCTACAAGGAATACAAAGGAAACTAAACAAACTTTGACAAGCATTGACTTTTACATAAATGACTTTGACTTTCCATTTAAAGCATGTTGACTTTGACTTTCCACATGGTTCTTTGACTTGAGGCTTTGACTTTGACTTCAAGCTTCATGATCTTGAATACAATAAAACTTGGACTAACAATCTCCCCCTTTGTATTCTAGATCATTCTTCAAACCACTTTCATCTTTAACTGTCTTCTCTCTTGAAGTCAAAACGTTTTTGAAAACAATCTCCTCTTTGAAATGAATTCAGACTTTAACAATCTCCAACGTTGTCTTTAACAAAAACATTCTTTATCATCTTTCAGAAACAATCTCTCCCTTTAGCAGCACAAAACCATCTTCAGCAAAGAAATTATCTTCAGCTTCTAACAATCTTTTCTTTTTAGATAATCTTCAAGAAAATTTTCTGAATCTTTTGCTTTGACATGTCTGAATCTTTAACATCTTCAACAAAGTTCCAGAAACTCCAAATCAACACAACTAGAACTTTGTCTTTTCAATTCTTTATCTCTCTATGATTCAAAATTGAAACTTCATAATTCTCTTCTTGAAATCATCTCCATTTAATTTCTTGACCTATCTCCATTTATTTTCTTGATCAAGATCATCAAAATATTACAAGAAATGCAGTCTTTCAATTTCTGACTAATACCATCTGATCTCTCCCTTTAAATATTCGAACCATCCGTCAATTCCAAAATATAGTTCCGAATCTTTTCAAATTCAAAACTGAATTGTTACCCTGAATCAACGAATAAAATAGTTAAAATGCTTGTAAGTAGCACTTAGCCACTTGGTACAACGGATGTACTTTTGAAAGGAGTTTTATTGATGTTCACTCCCTAAGGCTTACATTCAATTATTGAAAAACACAAGATAATTCTATAAATGTTCTGGCAGAAAAATATATTTTCTGTGTGTACGTGCTTGTGTATGAAAGAATTTAAGCATTATGTACTTTATCAGACTCAAAGTGTGTAAACTGTTGAGACAAAACAAGTTTTCCATGAACTCAATGTGCATGATTGAAGTGCGAAAGTGGGGAAAATTTCCTTCTTTTTCAATATCCAAATCTTCCGAGTGAAGATCAGATAGCATATGTGTTGCGTCCCCATGCAAAATTGAAACATTTCTTCGTTATGAAAGAAATGAGTAGCTGGTGGGTTAAATCAAGAGTTGGCATGGGCTTACTGTCGTTTTCAATGATAGTCACCAAAGAATTGTGAACCAATCAGTAATGTGGTTGCCCGGCTCAGAAGTAATTGGTGTAGAGTTCTCTTATTCTTTTAACTCTATGATCTCACCCTCTGTCTGTTTTTCATTTTGCTCACTTCTAACCAAACTTTTATTCCCAGTTTGATGCAAGATTATCAAGTTGAACAATGATTTCTCAATGAAATCTCCTATTCATTGATCTTTGAATATCACATTACAATCACTTTCTCTGTCAAGATCGAAATTCTAAACAAGAATTTAATTAACACTCAGAAACTTTGTTAAAGAAGTTTGCGGAATAAAACTTTAACAGTAAATCAATAGAACAGTGTATGGATCAAATCACAAGTTATATTGAATTAACTTAATGATTACAACCACAACCTCAATCTGTTGAACAGGCTCAACAGACGTTCAATACTTCTCTATTAAAAGGACTACAAAGAACCTTGAGGCTAATTCTCTCTAGAACAAAAATGTATATCTGTGTATTACATCAAAAACTATATCTCAATGCTAAGACTTCTAGACTACATATATACAAATCAGATTACAAGATAAATATGAAAATAATATTGATCTTCAGCATCCAGTCTATAATTATCTTCAACATTATCTTCAGCTCCTAGTCTTTCGCATCAAGCAATCAATCCATCTTTATCTTCATAAGCAACATTAATCTTCATCCTCAGCAGTACTAATCATGCTTGCAGTACTAATACTTGAAGCAGTACTAACTACTAGCAGTATTAACTTTCAAGCAGTATTAATACCTCTAGCAGTAGTAATCCTACAAGCAGTAGTAATACCTTTGAGCAGCAGTATTAAAATCTTCAGCAGTATTATTTCTTTCAGCACTTAGCAGCACTAACTGGACTTAGCACATTTTAGACCCAACAATCTCCCCCTAACTTAACTTTTCAATTCAAGAAGTTAAGTTCTTCAGGATGTGGTCTTCATGATGCTTTCAAAATATCTGCTCAAATTCCTAGATCAGGATTCAAACCTAGGCTTTGATTGATTGTTCTTTTGATCACAATTCTGGCCATTTCTGAACCTTTATCACATACCAGTTTAGCTCTCAACATCCCTTGTAACTTTGCTTTGATGTGGTCATATACCTTATCCACCAAGTAATACTCATGATAGCTTTTATCAATGGTTAAGACATAGACTCCACATCTTTCAAACAGCATCCAATGATCAATTCTTTTAAAACCATTTTCATGATGCAGGTCTTTGATAAGATACTTCACTCTATCTGGATCAAACATCATGCATAAAAACTCCATGACCATCTTTATTAGATTCATCCCAGCTCCTTTCAACACTTCACCATATAGATTCAGACCAACCCTATACATCTCCTCCAAATCTGTTCTGGAACAACTTCTGATGATCTTTCCCCAGGTTGAATAAACTTCATACTGATCACCCATTCTCTTGATTCTGATATATTTTGTTCTTTTGTCCAAGAGTGTATCCCAATGAATGATTTCAGGAGCATTCAATGAGATAGGATTAGCTTTCACTGGTTCTTCATCTGTTACTGTCATGTACAAATCAAACTGCACATCAGATTGACTTGACTGTTCTTGACTATGCTCAGTTTCAACATACTCTGTTGGAGGTGCAACAGTAGGTTCTGATGGTTCTGCATTCATTATTTTACTTTCCTTTTCTTTCTCCACTTCCTTAATCTTTGTCCTATTTACCTGTTTCTTTGACGCAATAGACTTCATTCTTTTAACAGCTCTGATCTTCTGGGCTAGTGTTTCTTCTTTCTTGACTTCTGCCCTTTCTTTTGTAGGAGTGCCTTCTTCACTGCCAGGGAAGGGTTGTTGAATATTCAGATCATGTCTCTCTTTCATTTTTCTTTCAAACTCAACCCTCTGACTGAAATCCCCTTGAAGCTTGGCCATCTCCTTCTTGTATAATTCCTCAATTCTGCTGAAGGACATATTTGTAAACATTCCTTCAGGAACTCCAATGGATCCTTTCAGGAAGTTGATCATCTTTCTTCTTTCTTGATTGGCTAAGAAGGTTTTTGAGGGCTGTCTTTTCTGTGGAGCTTTCATAATAACCCTCTTCACAGCAGTTTTCAAGCTTTTCTGATACTCTTCATTCAGGCTTTTTGCCAAATCTAAGTCAAGCTTTCTGTCCTTGGCAGTTTGGATCTCATTCTCTTTTTCAAGCTCTTCCTGCAGCTTCTTTGCCAACTCTTCATCCATATCTATTTGCTTTTGCTTTTTCACTGGTTTCTCAGATTCAACCACCTTCTCTTTTCCTTTCTTCTTTACATCTGACATGCTTATCTCTTTCTTTGTCTTCTCTGTTTCTCCTTCTTTGATTACCACTCCCTTAGCCTTTTGAGTGGCTTTAAGAGTGTCATGCTTTACCTTAACCAGATTTTCAGCTATCTCTATCTCTTTTCTGGACATTTCAATTTCTGCTTCTTGTTCTTTTGTTTCTACTGTTGGTTCAGTTACTACTTCTTGTTCATTTGTTACTGTTGCTTTCACTGTTTCTGCTGCTGACTGAGTTACTGCTGCTTTAACAGTTTCTGCTTCTTTCTCAGTTTCTGCTGCCTTACTAGTTTCCTTCTCACCCTTCTGTTCAGATTCACCATTAAACTCCACCTCAAACTTAGATTCCATAGCCTCTGAACTCTCCCCCTTTTTGGAAGCATCATGTGCAGTTCCTCTTTTCTTCAAGACAAAGTGGGTTCTCTTCTTCTTGTGCACTAATTTCAACACTAGCTTCTTGAGTTTGGCTATCTGCTCTTGTTGAGATATTATCACCTGTTTCATCTCCTTTATCTCCTTACCCTGACTGATGACATCCAGATTGACATTTCCAATTGTTTCCATCAATTCATCATAGTTATATCTGTCCTCACCTCCTTTAGGTGTTTTTACCATCCTTGGTCTTAGAGATGTTCACACTGTTCTGACCTACACCTTGTGCAGAATCAGTAGTGTGAGCCTTACTACCCACATGCTCTTCCTTCTCCTTAGAGAGAACCTTCTTGGGGTTGGGAGACACCCCTGTGGTTTCCCTTTGGATATTCTCTAATGGAGAATGCTCCATTAGAGGGCTTGCAGGCTATTGGGGTGAAGATACAGGAAGGGAAGGAACCTTCTGTACCTTTTTCCTTATATATGTTTTGGTGATGTGGGAAATTGGCTTCACAATAGGGTTCTGAGGAGGATTAATTGAAATGAATGGTGTGGGTAGGTCATCTGTGGGTTGGTCAGATGTGGGCTTTGACCCTGATGCCTCACCATGGGAATGAGACACACCCATCATTGTAGAGAACAATGGAGTGTCTTGTCCAGAAAAGTCCTTACTAGGCCTTTTCATGTTAGAGAACACCTTCCCTTTGGGAGGTTTAGGGACATACACCTCTTGAAAAGAGGGTAAATCCGTCAATTCATTGTTGAGTACTTCTTGTACAAACCTTGGATACATGTAAAATCGTTTAGTTTTGGTTTTGGTATCCAGGTTTGACAGCAGATCATTCAAAATCATTTGTGAAAAATTAAACTTTCTAGAGGTTGCTAAGCAGACCAAAGCATAAGCTATGGTACTGTTGAACTCACTCCATCCAGTTGTTTTGCGAGAAATACAATGCTGAAGGGTATGAACAAAGAATCTCCACTGAGGTGAAAATTTGCTCTTGAAGAACCTGTAAACCTCAGTGGGACCTTCATAACCCATTCTACCAATTTATTGGAAGAGATCATCCTTAGGAAGAGAAGATATACCTGATGCATCATCTAGACGTAGATGAGTGCGAATGCAGCCTTCTACTGTGATAGGTTTGGCACAGACCCTTGATTGGATGACCTGATTGCCATCAATAGTCTGTATAGAGGCATTGGCCCAGAACTGACGCATGTGCTCCACATAGATGGTGGGATTGACTGTGAGTGCATAGGCAATGTGGGATGCTTTCAGTAAATCCACAATTTCTTCAAAACCCTCAGCTTGTTTGGGTTTTGCAGCATTGCGAGTTCATTGTGATCGTCCACAAATTCCAGTCCTGCCATCGTTTTTGGGTTCGAAACAACTCTAGGGTTTATACACTGGGAAGCAAGAATTCGAGAGAGAGAGAGAGAGAGGATGAACACTCGTAGGAAATTGAAAGAGCCGTTTGGATTTTGGCGGTGAGAGAGGGTATTTATAGGTGGAGGGTTTCAGTTAGAAGCAGTACTAAGTACCCTAGAAGCATTAACAAGCCCGCAGTACTAACCCATATAAGCAGTAGTAATACATACTAGCACCATTAACCCAGACTAGCAGTATTAACACAAACTAGCAGTAGTAACACATACCATCAGCATTAACACAGACTAGCAGTATTAACACATACCAGCAGTAGTAACACTGTCTGGCAGTAGAAATATGATAAGCAGTAGTAACTTTGCACTAGCAGTATAAACCACCTAGCAGTAGTAACCATACTTAATCATATTTGAACTGGCAGCAGGATTAATAGTGAGAGCAGTATTAACTTAACTAGAAGTACCAAGTTTCTAATCAGCAAGTTAATCTGAAACACTTAAACACACATAGTTAGCAGCACCATACACAATACATTATGAGAAAGTAAGCATGAAGGAATCTACACAGAAACGGTACATAAAGAAAATCAAAAGAGGATTATTCAGTGTTTATCATGCCTACACTTGTGACCAAGAATGTGAATTTACCCACATCAAAAGCTTTGGTGATTAGATCAGCAAATTGGTTACTTGTGTGTACCTTCAAAACCTGAATTAGCTTCTTTTCATTGCAATCTCTAATGAAATGGTACCTGATTTCTATATGCTTGGTTTTAGAGTGCTTGACTGGATTATTAACAATGCTTATAGCACTGTTGTTGTCAATGAAGATTGGAGTGTGAAGAAAAGTAACACCATAGTCCAACATCTGATTCTGAATCCATAGCACTTGAGAGCAGCAGCTATATACTTTGCTTCTGTTGTAGAGGTGGACACTGTGGTTTTCTTTTTACACTGCCATGAAACTAGTCTTGCACCCAAAAACTGACATCCTCCTGATGTAGACTTTCTATCCAAGTTTGCACCATCCAAATCACTATCAGAATATGCAAGTAGATCAAATGGTGAGTCATGAGGATACCAAAGACCCAACCTCGGTTGTCCTTTGAGATATCTGAATATCCTCTTGACTGCTTGAAAATGAGATTGCTTAGGTCTTACTTGAAATCTGGCACACACACAGACAGTAAACATAATATCTGTCCTTGAAGCTGTTAGATACATGAGGGAGCCTATCATAGATCTATAATGATGAACATCCACATCCTCCCCCTCAAGATCTGTAGTGATCTGTTTGTGTGTTTCCATAGGTGTGCTTGCAGGCTTTGAATCTGAAAATCCAAACTTTGTAAGGATATCCTGCACATACTTGGATTGACCGATGAAGATACCATCATTCTTCTGTTTAACCTGTAGCCCAAGGAAGAATGTAAGTTCACCCATATAGCTCATCTTGAACCTTTTATGCATCAGCTCCTCAAACTCCTTGTACATATAATCTTTTGGGGATCCAAAGATGATATCATCCGCATAGATTTGAATAAGTAGGATGTCCTTCTTCTTCCTTTTAATGAACAAAGTCTTGTCAATGATTCCCCTTTCAAAACCATTTTCCAAGAGATAGGTAGACAGAGTGTCATACCATGCTCTTGGTGCTTGATGTAG
Organism: Arctium minus; assembly: GCA_954870635.1. NCBI lineage: Eukaryota > Viridiplantae > Streptophyta > Magnoliopsida > Asterales > Asteraceae > Arctium > Arctium minus. The sequence goes on from OX941093.1 coordinate 24,216,177, forward strand.
CCCATAGAGGCCTTCTTAAGTTTCTATACTTTGTCAGGAAAGGTAGGATTCTCAAACCCTGGAGGCTGACAAACATACACTTATTCATCAATTATCCCATATAGATATGCACTCTTGACATCCATCTGAAATACTCTGAACTGCATGAAAGAAGCATAGGCTAGAAACAACCTAATTGCCTTAATTCTGGCTACTGGTGCAAATACTTCTTCATAATCTATCCCCTCTTCTTGTGTATACCCTTGTGCCACAAGTCTGGCCTTATTCTTTATTACAATACCTCTATCATCTTTCTTATTCCTGAAAACCCATTTAGTGCCAATTGCTCTTTGTCCTTGTGGAAGGTCAACTAGATCCCACACATTTTGCACCTCAAACTGCAGCAGCTCCTCTTGCATTGCTTCTATCCAGCTTGGTTCTTTCATTGCATCATAGGCCTTCTTGGGTTCAATATGAGATAGAAAAAAAGATAACAACCCTGACTGCAAGTCTTTCAATCCTCCTAACTTACTTTGATGCCTTGTTATCCTAGGAGAATTTATGTCATGAATCACCAACTGAGGAGGATGATTCTTCTGAATTCTTGTTTGATGTGCAACCTCCTCATTGATATTTGCATCCAGATTAGAGTCATTCTTCTCAGGAGTGCTTCAACCAAATACTAAAGAATTTTCTTCATCAGTATCATCTTCTGACAGTATGGGCATCTCAGGACCTGTGTTTCCTGAAGGATGAGGATCCTCTTTATCACCCTTATTCTCTTTATCACCTTTGTCATCTTCATTCTGTTCTGGTTCAGACTCCTCTTTTTCTGAATCATTCTTCTGTTCTTGTTGACAAAATTCAACAGGATCAACCGTAGGTATAGGAAACAGCACAAACTCTGGTTTCTGTGCTTGTTTCTCTTCTGAACTTGTTCCTGCAATTTGTACATCACTAAAATCCAAAGAGTTAGTTAGTGAATCAATGTCAAACAGCCAATCAAGACCTGCACCAATTGGATTTGGTGTGTTCTCATTGCATTTGACATTGTCACTTTCCTATATAATCCTTGAAGAACTATTGAAAACTCTATATGCCTTACTCTGAGAGGAGTATCCAACAAGGAATCCATCCTCAACTTTGCTTTCAAACTTTCCTAAATGAGATTTGGTATTGAGGATTGTACAAGGACACCCAAAAGGTTTGAAAAATCCAATAAATAGTTTCTTCTTTTTGAAAAGTTCATAAGGTGTTTTTCCTTGGGATTTGACTACTAGAACTCTGTTTTGGACATAACAAGCAGTATTAACTGCTTCTGCCCAAAAAGTAATTGGTAATTTTGAATCTGCCAACAGAGATCTAGCAGCCTCAATCAATGTCCTATTTCTCCTCTCAGCAACACCATTCTGTTGAGGAGTTCTAGGAGCACTGAATTGTCTCTCAATACCTTTAGTCTCACAAAAGTTGTTTATGTCACTATTTTTAAATTCAGTTCCATTATCAGATCTGATGACTTTAACTCTTAGATTTGTTTGGTTTTCAACCCTAAGAACAAAGGATTTGATCAGTCCACTTGTCTCATCCTTAGTCCTCAGAAAATATACCCAAGTGAATCTAGAGAAGTCATCAACAATGACTAAGCAGTAGGATTTCTTACCAATACTCATCACATTTGTAGGACCAAAGATATCCATATGTAATAACTGAACAGGTGAAGAGATTGTGTTTATTTCTTTGGACTTATGAGAAGTTTTGTGCTGCTTGCCTTTAAGACATGCAACACAATGATCATCACATGAAAACACTTTTTGAGGCAACCCTCTTACAAGGTTGTTTTTCACAAGATTGTTCATAGTTTTAAAATTCATGTGACACATCCTTCAGTGCCAAAGAGATGATTCATCTAAAGAATCTTTTGAAAACAGACAGTTTAGTGATGAATCAGATGAAACACTCTCTAGGTCCAAACAATAAACATTGTCTTTTCTAGGAGTTCTAAGTAGTATCATATTTTCATCAACTACCTTGAATCCTGGAGCAAGGATAATACATTCAGTATCATTAAATAATAGACCTGTGATACACTTAACAGGTTGTATCTCAATTGCTCAACATAGTACACATCTTCAAAAGTCATCTTACCTTTTCAAACCATACCTTTTCCACTTATCTTACCTCCTGCTGGATTGACACCAAAAGCAACACGTCCTCCATCAAACCTTTTGAAATTTTGAAGGAAGGACATGTTACCTGTCATGTGCCTAGAGCAACCACTGTTTACATGCCAAATGCTCTTCCCCTTGAGCTGTTAGTTACCCTGCACATAAGATAAAATAGTTAATTTCTTGAGGGAACCCAAGCCAAAGTGGTCTTGGGTTGTCCTTTCTCATCAACATACTCATATTCATTAGGCTTAGTCTTGATGAGATGATCAGAGTCAGGAATCTCATGGGTAGAATACTTTGTCTTAATTATAGGCTTGGCAGTATTAACACTGGTAGCAGTACTATCCTTGTTAGCAATATTAACTTGGTCAGCAGCACTAACTTTGTTAGCAGTACTAACCTCATTAGTAGTACTAATTTTGGTCAACAGTACTAACTCTGGTAGCAATACTAACTTTATTAACAGTACTAACTGGGTCAGCAGTAGTATTGCTATTAGCAGCACTATTTCTGTTAGCAGTACTATTTGAGGTAGCAGTACTAACAGGTTTAGTTTCTTTTGGGACCCAAATTAAGACACATTTGTTTGCTTTCTTATTCTTTGTGTTACTCCTTGATTTGCTTGGAGTATTTTCTTTGGCTTTAACAAACTTATTCTGAATATGAGATTTTGCAGTACCAGTTTTCACTGGTGCTGTTCTCACATTCTCAGCCATGTGGTTCCTTGATCTTCTTGATTGCTTCCTATAACCAACAAAATTTTGATGTTGTCTTTGAAAAGTAAATCTTTGGTTAATAGGATTGAAATAACAGTGTTTGGCTAGATGATTCAACTTGCCACAAATAAAACAAGGCTTTGGTCTATTGACTTTGCTTAGATCAATTCCCTGTTTTTGAGCCCACTGGTTATTTCTGTTTCTCTGATTTCCCCTTATTTTATCATGTTGATGGGGCTTTTTCTGTTGACAAGTACAGGGATTTACAACAGTAGTTTACATATAGTGATCTCCCTGTACCTTTTCCTTCCTTTTCCTAGAGGTCTCAGCTTTCTCACTCTTGACAGTCTCTTCCCCAGTCTTAAACTTCTCTACTTTATCACTCTTGACAAATGGTTTACCTCCCCTCTCATTTGTAAGAATGTGGTTTTCTAGGGGAACTTCTTTCTGGTCTACCTTGTTCTCTTCTTCAGATTCTGCCTCAATCACTACAGTGTCTAAAGGATCTACTTCTGTGGCTCCTTCAAGTAAGTCATTCTTATCCTGCCTTTCTAAGAGGTCTAAAGTGGGTGGAATATAGTTATTGTTGTAAGGTGGAGGAGTGTTATTATATCCTATACCTCTCTTCAGTTTGTCATGAACTTGAGATTTGAGTAAAGTGTCCATTGCTTTAGAGGCATTGGAAATTTTCTCAATGTCTAGTTTGGCCTTCTCAAATTCACTTCTGACTTTTTCACATTCTTCTCTAGCCTTTTCTAGCTTAATCTCCAACTCCTTTTTCTCCCACTTCCAATAATTTTGATCATATGAATGTTGAAGTTCATTGGCCTGATATGCCTTAATTTGTTCTTCAAAATTCACAATGATCAAATTATATTCTCTCCTATGTTTCTCCAGTCTTTTAAGGTCATCACACATGCTCTAATTGTGATCCCTGTACTTCTTAATAGTTTCAAGACAGGCTTTAGAGCATAATTTATATTTTACCTCTGTGTGGATTGCAGTGCTTGAAGACTCTGAAACCTCAGCCATCAATGTTTGATTCTGGATTGCTCTTCTACTTGATCACTCCAATCAAATCCTATTCCATCTTGTGATACAAGTGCTTGAGATGAGTTCCAGTTGTTGGTGGACTTTGATTGTTGATTATTGCCCCCATGCTGTTGAGATATTCCCCCTCTGCATTCTCTTGCAAAGTGCCCCAGTTTATGACACTTGTAGCATTCTACTTTGGATTTGTCAAATCCAGCACCATCTTCTCTTCTCATGGCAAAGTTGTTTCTTCCAGTTCTTTTAATGAATCTTTTGATTCTCATGTTCAGCATTGCCATTTGCCACTTAATGTCCATCTCTTCAAGATCATCAACATTAATTTGCTCCATATCATCATTAATAAGATAAGACTTTGCATGACTAGCAAGGAAGGCTTCCAAAACAGAATCATTGAGTCCATCCTGTTTTGAGCCATAAGTAGTACTAATTGATTCTGTATTAGAAGAAGAATCAGTAGTAGATGATAAGAGAGCAACATTATGAGAGTATCCAGATGGCCTTTTCTTAGATTCAACTTCTGCTTCAAACACCCTGAGATCATTATAGAGATCATCAAGTTCTTTATCCTCCAGATTATCATTTTGTCTGAATGATACTGCATACATTACCCATTCTTCACCAAGAGATCTTAAAAACTTTCTGTTGACATCATCCTGGTCCATCTTGACACCAACATTGGCCAATTCTCCAATCAACTTGTTGAATCTATCAAAATTTTGAGTCATAGACTCATTCTTTGTGGACATAAAGTTTTCGTATTGTTGCTTGAGAATAGATTTTTGATTTCTCTTAGTGCTTTTAGTACCTGGAAATCTCTTCTCCAACGCATTCCACAAGATTCTGGCATCAGTACAGTTGCAAAACTGATGTTGGTATTCATTAGGAATAGCCAAAAGCAGAGTGCTCAAGGCCTTCATCTCAGTCTGCCCCATCTTTCTTTCTCCATCAATCTTTGGTGGAGGTCTTTTTCCATATGCTCCCATCTCTCCTTCATTGGAGGGACCATTCTCAATGATATCCCACATTGAGTAATCTGTAAGAAGGATATATTGCCTGATCCTGATTTTCCACATGTCAAACTCATTGGGTTTGAGCATGGGAACCTTTGAAACAAGAACACTGCCATGTGATCCGTCCATGATGATTATAGCTTTCTGAGTTCCTTTTCTCTGATACCACTTGTGAAGATCGAAATTCTAAACAAGAATTTAATTAACAATTAGAAACTTTGTTAAAGAAGTTTGCGGAATAACACTTTAACAGTAAATCAATAGAACAGTGTATGGATCAAATCACAAGTTATATTGAATTAACTTAATGATTACAACCATAGCCTCAATCTGTTGAACAGGCTCAACAGACGTTCAATACTTCTCTATTGAAAGGACTACAAAGAACCTTGAGGCTAATTCTCTCTAGAACAAAAACGTATATTTGTGTATTACATCAAAAACTATATCTCTATGCTAAGACTTCTAGACTATATATATACAAATCAGATTACAAGATAAATATGAAAATAATATTGATCTTCAGCATCCAGTATATAATTATCTTCAACATTATCTTCAGCTCTTAGTCTTTCGCATCAAGCAATCAATCCATCTTTATCTTCATAAGCAACATTAATATTCATCCTCAGCAGTACTAACCATGCTTGCAGTAGTAATTATTCAAGCAGTACTAACTACTAGCAGTATTAACTTTCAAGCAGTATTAATACCTCTAGCAGTAGTAATCCTACAAGCAGTAGTAATACCTTTGAGTAGCAGTATTAAAATCTGTAGCAGTATTAATTCTTTCAGCACTTAGCAGCACTAACTAGACTTAGCACATTTTAGACCCAACATTCTCTCTCTACTTTCTCTCACTAAGATATACAATATGCTCTTCTCTAATAAGCTCTCTACATTACAAAGACAAAGGTATTTATACCTAGACACATTACAAGGAACACACAAGCACAAAACTAACAAGCTTGACTTTGATTGACTTCGACTTTCCACTTGATGACTTTGACTTTGCATTTGAAGGCTTTAACTTGGGCTTTTGACTTTCAATCTAGATGATCTTGAAGACAAAAATTTGTGTTCTAACATTCTCCCCCTTTGGATTCTAGATCATCTTCAAAAACAAATTCATCTTCAAAACAAATTCTCCCCCTTTGATTCAGAAACAAGTTATCTCCCCCTTTGGATAAACTTGCATTTATCTTCAAATGAATTTCATCTTTAAATCACATTCTCACCTTTTCAAGAAAATTATCCCCGATGAAAATTGATAATCTCCACTTCTTGTGATCTTTAACATTCTCCCCCAAAGACTTAGATAAACATCATCATCTCTAGCAAAGAAATTATCTTCGGTTATAGCTCACCTTTCTCTTTCCAAAATAACCTTCAAAGAACATTTCTTGAACGTTCTTGAAATCTTGAACTTTCTTCACAATTTCTTTCTCATTTCTTGACTTTCTCCCATAACTTCATTTCCATTCCTTGAAATTACTTCTCCCCCTTTTTGATGATGTAGAGCATATAAATCATCAAAACTTCTTCAAAAAATATCATGAACGATTTTCTGACCAGTGATCTTTCAAAATGAGCATCTGAACCATCCGTCAATTCATAATATATTCATCTGAATCTTTTCAAATTCAGTCAAATAAGAGTGAAAACCCGAATCAACAAATGAATCAGTTAAGATGCTTGTAAGTAGCACTAAGCAACTTTGTATAACGAATGCACATTAGAAAGGAGCTTGTTGATGTTCACTCCCCCAGGGCTTTATGTGTAGAATGAATGAAGCTACTTAGGCTTTTCAAATAAGCTAAAAATGTTAAACCATTGAGAAAACAATAGTATTACACTGACTCAATTGTGCATGATCGAAATGCGAAGGTGGGGCAAACTTCCTTCTTTTTCAATATCCACATCTTCCAAATGAAGATGAGATAAATTATGTGCTTCGTCCCCAAGAAAAATTGAAACATTTATTTGTTAAGAAAGAAATGAGTAACTGGTGGGGTTAAGTCAAGAGAGCTAGTGCCTGTTTCAATGAAGTCCACGAAAGAATTGTGAAACAACAGTAATGTGGCTGCCCGACTCAGAAAAAGTTTTCGTGTAGAGTTTTGATATTCTTTTAACTCTGTTCTCACACCCTCTTTATTTTTAACATTGAGCACACTTCTAACCAAACTCTCTTTTCATTTTACCTCAGCACACACCCACACTCAGATATTGACTCCTCGCCTCTCGATCACTCAGGATAACTTCTTGGGTAGGAAACACTGGTTGTCATGAATCCATAGAAGTTCTTTTATAGATTACACCATTCCCATGTATGTTGTCCTAAAAGCAAAAAGTTGCTCAATAGTTTAACTTCAACAGTTAAAGCACAATACATATGTCAGATGTAAGTATGCGCAATAAAATAATCATGAAGATTTAAGCATTTTAATCATGGAAGATTCTCTCAAAAACAAGTATATTTGAAAGAATGAAATGAATACAAAAGACTTGTTTGAGAATCTGACATTGTATGAAAAGATCAAATATGAATGATATAACATTAAAAGCTTAGGTCATGAAAAATTGGATGTTGTCCATACGAACGAAATATAGACATTCTTGAAAGAAACGCTTTGAATGAAATAACACTCAAATATTATTGAATTTCAAACGGGGTGTCTTACCATCGAAAAAATAGTTTCATTTTGAGACATGGTAAGAACATAGTTAATAAAGTACTAAACCGGTGTGTATTAATACTTGACAGTATATGGAAAAGATAATACACAAATATTTATCTTTGGAAACACACGGTTAGTTAAACATGAAAGCTCATGAATGAAAACATTTAAAATCACACTTATAAATTCATGAAAATTTTTTAAGAATCGAGAAGTGGTTTGAACATTTAGAAACATGTTTTCCATGCTTCAAAGTTGTTATTCTTTCAATCATAATGAGATTAAGAGTAGAGTAATCCTTACACTCAGCTTTAATCTCAGAAAGTCAGCTCCAAAGTCATGATTGATATGATCATGTAAGCTCCCCCTCAAATTCTGCAAATAGTCAAAAAGTCGTCAAAGCAACAAAGTCTTATTGAAAAACAAAAACATACATAATGAGAAAAACTCAACTGTATGAGTTATCTCCCCCACTCTTTGATGTTGACCCTTCACCCCTCAATAACTCAAGGATAACTTATTGGGTAGGAAACACTGGTTGACGTGAATCCATAGAATTATGTTAAGCTCTCACACTTATCCCATGAAATTTTGTCCTAAAAAGAATGGTGTTGTTCAACAATTTAACTTGAACAATTATAAATCTCAGAATATGAATCATATTGTCCAATAAATGTACGCTCCGCAAAAATATCATCATTATTTGAGCATTTGAACTTTAAAGATTTCTCACAACAAGAATATTGAATGAATGAAATGAATTCGAAAGATTTGTTTGAGAATCTGACAATGTATCAGAAAGGTCAAATAATATGAATAATAAACATGAAAGCCTTAGGTCATTAAAGAATTGGAATTTTGTCAATATGAAAAAATATAAATAATCATGAAAGAATCACATAAGTTTGAAAGAATATGATGTTCAACAAACATTGGAATATAAATGGGAGTATTACCATCGAAAAGTGTTTCTTTTGAGACATGGTACTAACAAAAATGAATAAGAAACTGAACTGGTGTGTATGAATACTTGAAAGTATATAGAAAAGATAATACACAAGTATTTATCTTTGGAAACACACGATCAGTAAACCAGTAAAGCTCCAATATGAAAACATTTGAAATCACACTTCTAAATTCATGAAATCTTTTTGAGAATCGAGAAGTGGTTTTAATGTATAAAAAAAATAGTTTTCATACTTCAAAGTTGTCCTTCTTTTAAGTACTCCGAGTTTGAGATTAGAAAATACTTACATTTAGTACACATCTCATAACTCCCCCTCAAATAATGAGAAATTGAATAAAAATAGATAAGGGTCCCCTCAATATCTGCAAAAAGTCAAATTTTAGTCAAAATATCAAGGTCACAATCAAAAACAGAAATTAAAACATTGAAAAACGAGTCCTGATCTGAAGTGACCAGAAGTCTTATCTATAGAGATTGAGTTCTAGACTGATTTATCTAGTAGTCATGAACATCTTCTCCTCCTGAAACATTGCATAAATGCATATGTATAACACCAAAATTTGTCAATATAAAAATTATTATGCTCCCCCTTGAATATTGATCATATTATCATGTCACACACTCCCCCTCAAATAATCAACAAACCTTCACTGCAGGTATCTTTCAGAATTAAAATTAAAAACATGAAGAAAACTCTAAACCAAACTATACTAAGAAAATACAGATTATGTAAAGATTAGGTTTTAAGATTCAATATGCCAAATTTTGATATTAGAAAGTTATATCACTTTTAATCTAAAATTTTTATTCCCGGTATGTGCAATAAGATCAAGATGAACAACAATTTCAACTCAAGATGTCATATGATTGATCTTTGATTTCAACGATTACAAAATGCTCTCTGTGAAAATATTTCTCTCTCTACAATGTAATTCTCTCAAGGTGCTTCCAAAGTTCTACACGAAAATACAAAAAAAAACAAAAGGATTTTATACCAACAAGTTACAAAGACAAACTAACTAAACTAAACTCTTTGAGTTACAAGGACTTTGACTTTTCTCTTTAATAGCTTGACTTTGACTTTTGCTTGCAAGTTTGACATAGGATTTTGACTTTCAATTCCAATGATCTTGGATCCAACATATTTGTGCTCTAACAATCTCCCCCTTTGGATTCAAGATCATCTTCTCAATAATAAGCTAGTTAACTCCCTCTTTTGATTCAAACAGAAATTCAACATTAACGAGCAATCTCCCCCTTGTTTGATCTTTAACGGATTCAATTTTCACATTTATCATGTAAACATGTAATCTTCTTCTTCTTTGCAGCTTAACATACAATCTCCTCTTTTGAAAACCAATGTCCCCCTTTCTTTTGTTTAAGAATTTTATCAAAAACTATGACAATCTCCCTTTAAGTCTGTGATAATGTTTGTCAAGAACTTTAACAATCTCCCCCAAGCGGTATAGCAATGCTCTTTCAGACTTTGAAAAAGAAATTATCTCCAGATTTAGCTCACTTTTGCTTCAGCAAATAATCTTTAAAAAAAAAAATCTGTAAACTTCATCAAACTTTCAGAATTCTTCGAACTTTCTCTTTTATTCTGAACATTCTCTCCATAATCCAATTCTTGACTTTCTCCCCAAAACTATTACAAACTGTTCACCATACAACATTTCTTGAAATTATTTCTCCCCCATTTTGATGATGTTTAGCATAGAAATCATCAAAACTTCATCAAGAAATGTCATGTACCCAATCTCTGACCTCTTTCAGTCTCTAATCTTTCCAAACAAACATCTGAACCATCCATTAATTCATAATGTATTCATCTGAATCTTTTCAAATTCAGACAAATAAGAGTGAAATCCTGAATCAACAAATAAATCAGTTAAGATGTCTGTAAGTAGCACGAAGCCACTTTGTACAATGAATCTACTGTACAAGGAGTTTTATTGATGTTCACTCCCCAGGTCTTCCATTCAATCATCGAATAACACAAGGTAATTCTATGAACGATCCGACAGAAAAACAAAATTTCTATGTGTATGTGCTTGTGTATGAAAGAATTTAAACATGAATGTTTTATAATAGGCTCAAAATGTGTAAACCATTGAGACAATAATAGTAATACACGGACTCAATTGTGCATGATCTAAATTCGAAGGTGGGGCAAACTTCCTTCTGTTTCAATATCCACATCTTCCAAATGAAGATGAGATAGATTATGTGTTGTGTCCCCAATCAAAATTGAAACATCTTCTTATTAAGAAAAAGATGAGTAGCTGGTGGGGTTTAAATCAAGAGTTGAAACATATTCTTACAAACTCCACTTTCTCTCACTACAAACACACACACACACTCTCTCTCTCTCTAGAATGATAATCTATTCTCTTCTTCTCTCATATGCTCCGTATCATACACTCTTACCATCTACTTACAAAGACAAGGCTAGCAACCTATTTATACCACCATCTAAGATAAAGAAACAAAATACAACAACTTTGACTTTGACTTATTACAAAGACTTTGACTTTGATGCTTGAGAGTTGACTTTGAACTTTGACTTTTATGTTCATTCTTCTATGATCTTGTATCCAACATATTTATGCTCTAACAATCTCCCCTTTTGGATTCAAGATCATCTCAAAAAGATTTCAGCAATTTAATCTTCTCTCTTTAATCTTAGTAACTGTAATTTCCTCCTTTAACAGTCTTTTATTTATGCCTGAAACAATCTCTTCTTTCTTTGATCTTTAACAATCTGTAATCTTTCCAAAGTCTTTCCTTAAACAAATAACAATCTCCCCAAAGATGGTAGATATGTTCTTCACCAATCTCCCCAAGGTTATCTCAAACCTCTTTCAGACTTCAGAAAGAAATTATCTTCAGAATTTGCTCAGTTCACTTCAAGCAGATTATCTTCAAAGAAAATTTCTGTAAACTTCAGCACATCTTCAGAAAACTTTGAACTTTTCACTTTCAAAGTTTCAATCTTTGCAATTTTCTGAACTTTTCTCCCATAACTGATATTAGCTTCTCTTTTCAACCAACATTTCTTGATATCTTCTCCCCCTTTTTGATGATTAGAGCATAGTGATCATTAAAACCTTCAACAAGAAATGTCATTGTCTATTCTGACCACTGATCTTTTGAACTTAGTCTCTGATTCACCGTCAACCCATAAAGATATTCATCCGAATCTTTTCAAATTCAGACAAATTGGAATGTAACACCTGAATCAACAAATGAATCAGTTAATATGCATGTCAATAACACAAAGTTACTGTGTGTAACGAATACACATTGAAAAGGAGCTTTTTGATGTTCACTCCCCCAGGGCTTCCATTCAATTGAAAAGTAACTATAAACGTTATGACAAGAAAACAAATTCCTTGTGTGTTCGTGCAGGTGTTCGAAAGAATTAAGCACATGATGATTGCTTGTTAGAAGGCTCAAATTTGTGTAAACCACTAAGATAACAATAGTTAAACACAGACTCAATGTGCATGATCGAAGTGCGAAGGTGGGGCATACTTCCTTCTTTTTCAATATCCAGATTTTCCAAATGAAAATCAGATAGATTATGTGCTACGTCCCCTTGAAAATATGAAACATTTCCTTTTTGAGAAGAAAATGAGTGGCTGGTGGGGTTTTTATCAAGAGTTGGCATGGGCTAGTTGTCTGTTTCAATGATGTTCACGAGGAATTGTGAAACACTAGTAATGTGGCTGCCCACCTCAGAAAAAGTTGGTGCAGAGTTTGATATTCTTTTACTCTGATCTCACTCCCTCTTTCTTTTTTAAACATTGAGCTCGCTTTTAACCAAACTCTCTTTTTCATTTTACCTCTTCACACAACCCACACTCATTTCTTTTTGACTCCTCACACTCGATCACTAAGGATTAACTTCTTGGGTAGGAAACACTGGTTAACGTGAATCCATAGAAGTTTCATTTAAGTCCTACACAATGAACCCATATATTTTCCTAAAAGAACATGTTGTTCAGATGGTTTAACTATATTAGTTAAAGCATAAAGAATGAAATACAAGTCAGATATAGGTATGCTCATAGATATAATCATGAAGATTTGAGCATTTTTAAACATTGAAGACTTTTCAAACAAGATAATTGAATGAATGAAATGAATACAAGAAACTTGTTTGAAAATCTGACATTGTATTAAAAAGATCAATATCGAATGATTTATCGATTAAGGCTTAGGTCAGCAAAAATTGGATATAGTCTATACGATTCAAAATATAGACAAGTCTTGAAAGAACGTTTAGAAATGAAATCACGCTCAAACTTTGAATAACAATCGGGGTGTCTTACTATCGAAAATTTTGTTTCAATTTTGAGACATGGTAAGAACTAATTCAACAAAAATTAAACCGGTGTGTGTGAATGCTTGACAGTATATAGACAAGATAATACACAAGTATTAATCTTTGGAAACACACGGTTTATAAACATTTAAAGCACAAATATCAAGAAAACATTTAAAATCACACTTCTATATTCATGAAATCGCTTTAAGAATCAGAAATGGTTTGAACATTTAAGAATATGTTTTCTATGATTGAAAGTCGTCCTTCTTTCCACCATATATGAGATTAAGAATAGAAATAAACCTTTTCAATTTGTCTTAAATCTCATGAAGTCAGCTTAAAGTCATAATGATATGATCATTAAGTATCCTCTCAATCTGCATCAGTCAAAAAGTCCCTCAAAGCAACTTTATCACAACATTATTCACAAAAAGTCCGTCAAAGCAACTTTATTCACAACTTTATTAAATGTACGAGTTCTGATCTGAAGTAATCAGAATTCATATTCTTTACTCCCCCTGAAAATATGCATCTAAAATATGTCAGTGAAAAAGCACATGATAGAGATCTACAACCCCTCCTGAAGTGTAGTTCATCATATCTCCCGAATGCATATTTCCAGAAAAATATGTACTCCCCCTTGAAGGTTGATTTCCTCATTCATGTATTGAAGTACATTCTCTTATCAGCCCGGGAGTAGCATTTCTTTCATTTATGAAGTACGAGTCCTAAATTGTTGTGTTTAGAATTCAAACTCCATTGAAGTACGGGTCCTAAACTGATTTATTCAGAAGCCTCAGTTCCTTTACTCCCCCTTGACTTGAGATGCCTACAACACAGATTCACTTTTTGGCTTTGGTACCCACTGGTATTTGGGTCCATGTTTGTGAGTTGAAGTTTTATTGGGAGTAATAGAGTAAGAACCATACCAGAAATGATTACTTGACTTATGAACAAAATCATATATACGACAGTAAGAACAATACCTTTGTCTATACAACCTAATCAATTGATTTCTCGAGTAAGCAAGATCAGGTTTACCTTTCAGCACTTTGTTCTTCTTTGCTTTTGATGCATGTACACATGACTTGTTTTCTTTCTTCTCATCATTATTCTCATCATCAACTGGTTTTACCTTCCAAACCAGCTTCTCTTCTTCATATTTCCTTTTTCTTCTTCTTTGTGTACCTGAACCATCTACATTTCGATCATAGAAAATGTTAGTAGTATGAATATGATCAAATGAATTAACTGACCTTCTTGAAGAAGCGGTTTTCTGATGTGAGCTTGAGGCTGGCTTGTTAGAACCAACTGAACTATTTCTAGGTGTGTGAATTTTTGACTCTGGAGTCGTTTGCTCAGTCACCACAACCTTTGAAATAATGTCTTTAAGCTCTGTTATCTTTGAAGTGAAATTGTCTCTTTCTTTGACAAGTAGGTCAATCTTCTCTTGAAACTCAAACTTCGTTTTCTGCTCTTTCAGTGCACTTGTAGATAGTTCAGATAGCTTGTCGGTAAGCTTCCTTATTTCTCCTTCAAACATGTTTCTTTCTTCTTCAAAGCCCTTCTCAGCATTTGTTCTTTGACCAAATATTTCTTTGAAAATGCCAACATTCCTCTATTCTATGGTCTTCTTTTCTTTGTCAAACTTTTCTCTTTCCAAAATGATGACTTTCTCAAAATCTGAAATCTGTTGAGAAAGCTTTATACAATTCAACTCAACTGTCTTCTTCTCTTCAGCACTTTTTCTGGAAAATTCTGAGAATTTCTTTGCAAATTCTTTTTTCTCTTTCTCAAAAACTGATCTCTCTTCAGCAATTTGCAGTTCTAGTTCAGAAATCTTCTTCATCAGCTCTTCATTAGCACACTTTGTTCGCTGAATCTTGACACTTTGCTCTTCTAAGTCTGAGATCTTTCTTTTCAGCTTTGTATTCTCAGCTTCCAAAAACTTTACTCTTGATGACATCTTTGATCCTACCATCATCTTCTCAAGTTGTTCCCACAACTGTTTTCCTGTAGCCTTTTTACTCTCTAATTTGATAGAAATCTCTTTTGAAATCTCATCTGAAAAACTTTTTAATATAAAAGATTTGGCTAATTTGTCAGCTTCATATCTCTTTTTCTGCTCATCTGTGTACTTATCAATTGATATTGGACACTCTCTTCGTTCTGTTAATCCATTTCTTATTAGAAAAGTGCCAATCCTTGTTGGAGTTTTCATTTTTCTTTTCCTCAGAGATAATCTGATATGATTCCCTAAATCATGTCTATCAATGAAACCTAGAAAGCAGTTCTTCCATTGCTCATACTCTTCTCTAAAAAGCACTGGTGGCTTCACATCCGTACCTATTGCAAGAGGTTCTTTGGAAGTAGAAATCTTATACTCTTGACTTTTCTCTTTACACTCTTCCGTAGTATATTCTTCAAAAAAGAAATAATCATCCATGATTCCTATTCTTTTTTAAAAAAATTAACTTGAAAATGATCGTCAGAAATTCAGAAACAACTTGTACAACAAAAAATCAGATTTGGTCAAAAATTAAGAAACTCAGAAAAATATTCTAAGTATAAAACTCGCAGAACAAAGATATTGAACATTGCTCAAAAACAGTACTATGCGCGTTTTAACTTCTCGCTGAACACAATGTTCGAATTCAGAGGTTCGCGCACAAAGAGCATGCGAGTTCTTTACTTCGCGCTAGAAGAGTCATGCGAGTTTCCGGTTCGCGCACACCAAAGCTTGCGAGTTTCTCACTTCGCGCACGATGAGCTTTGTGTGTTTCTCTTTCGCGCACACTACTACGTGCGAGTTCTTGACGCTTCGCGCTAAACACTTTGTGCAAGTTTTTGAATTTGAGAGTTCGAGACTTAGAAAAATTTGAAAACACCACTTCGTGCTAAATGCAAACTCGCAAACAATCACCTCTCGCTAAGCTTCTGCGTGTTCAACACTTAGACAAATTTCCAATCTTCACTTCTCGCAACCCAACTTCTCACAGAACCCAACTTCGTGCACGTCAAAGAGGTTGAACAGTACAAACTCGCACACAGATACATGCGAGTTCTGACTTCTCGCAAGCATCGTCTTGCGTGTTTTTCACCTTTATGCGAATTTCAAGCCTATGCGAGTTCTTCAACTTTAGTGAATTCTTTTTCGTGCGAGTTCTTCATCTGCGAGTTCTTCGTTTGCGTGTTTTCTAGATCTTGCGAGTTCTTGCCTCTGTCGAACAAAAACTTGATTTTTCGCACAAAAATCAATTCAAATCTTTACCAACTGCTTTGAAACTCTGCATATCTCATCGATTTCATGTCTAGAACACTTTACAAACAAAGAATTTCAAACTAAAACACTAGATATTGCTAATCGATCTAGAACAGTTCATTTATAGACTTCGAACAAAAAACTTACAAAAATCAAAATTCACACGAATTTAACATGAATTGGACTAAACAGTACAAATGAAGAGTGTTCTATATGGAAAATCGATTACAAAGATAACAAAATCAGATCAAAAACATCGTTGGAACTCAAAAATCGAATCTGAACAGTGTAACTTGCGAGTTCTTGAAAAGTCGACCAAAATCTTGAATTAAATCCATGTTTCTGAATTTCCTCTGCTCTGATACCAATTGTTAACCCCATAATTCAATTTCTAATCGTAAACAAAAATCAAGATGAGAATAAAATGAAATCACATGTCATTGATAATGCAATCACAAATTACAAACTCAACTTTCTCTCACTACAAACATTCTCTCTCTCTAGAATGATATTCTATTCTCTTCTTCTCTCATATGCTCCGTATCACACACTCTTACCATATACTTACAAAGACAAGGCTAGCAACCTATTTATACCACCATCTAAGACAAAGAAACAAAATACAACAACTTTGACTTTGACTTATTACAAAGACTTTGACTTTGATGCTTGAGAGTTGACTTTGAACTTTGACTTTTATCTTCATTCTTCTATGATCTTGGATCCAACATATTTATGCTCTAACACACTGGTTATCGTGAATCCATAGAAGTTCTAGTAAGTCCTCACATTGATCCCATGTATTTTGTCCTAATCAGCAAAAATATTGCTCAATGATTTAACTTTAACAGTTAAAACACAGTACATATGTCAGATGTATGTATGCTCAATAAGATAATCATGAAGATTTGAGCATTTTTAAACATAGAAAATTTTCTCGAAACAAGGAAATTGAACGAACGAAGTGAAACCAATAGATATGTTTTGAGAATCTGACAATGTATTAAAAAGATCAAATATAAATAATATATTAATAAAAACTTAGGTCATGAAAAATTGGATGTTGTCTATATGAATCAAATATAGATATTCTTGAAAGAAACGCTTTGAATGAAGTAACGCTCAACAAACTTTGAATTTCAAACGGGGTGTCTTACCATCGAAAAATAGTTTCAATATGTGACATGGTAAGAACATAATCAAAAGAAATACTAAATCGGTGTGTGTAAATACTTGACAGTATATGGAAAAGATAATACACAAGTATTTATCTTTGGAAACATACGGTTCGTGAAATATTGAAACTCATAAAATGAAAAACATTTAAAAGCACACTTCTAAATTCATGAAATCATTTTGAGAATAAGAAGTGGTTTGAACGTTTAAGAACATGTTTTCATATCAGAAAGTCGTCCATCTTTCAATATGTATGACATTAAGGTTAGAATAATCCTTATGCTCAGCTTAAATCTCACGAAGTTAGTTCCAAAGTCATGATAGATATGATCATGTAAGCTCCCCCTCAAAATTCACAAATAGTCAAAAAGTCGTCAAAGCAACGAAGTCTTATTGAAAGTAAACTTTGAAATACGAGTTCTGATCTGAATTAATCAGAAGTCATTTACTCCCCCAGAAATATTGCATTTACAATATTCACCGGTAGGAATAATATGAACTCCCCCTTGAAGGTTGATTATCTGCAAGCTGATAATCCGTATTCACAAAGTACAATTCTATTGTACCTTTCTCGACATGGTCTTTTATAAAATGATATATGACGTCTATGTGCTTCGTTTTAGTGTACTAAACATGATTTTTTTGATATGGCAATTGCGCTTTTCGAGTCACAGTATATCAGAATATTGTTATAGTGGAATCCATAGTTTTGCAGTTGTGTCCTCATCCACAGTACTTGGGAACAACAGCTGGCAGCAGCTACATATTCCGCTTCAGCAGTTGAAGTGGTAACACATAATTGTTTATTTGAATCCCAACTTACGAGCTTGTCTCCCAAAAACTGTATATGACCCGATGTGCTTTTCTTGTCCAACATGCATCCAGCATGATATGCGTTTGAATAAGCAGTCAGTTCAAACCCTATATCGTTTGGATATCACAAACCAAGGTTTGCAGTGCCCTTCAGATATCTAAATATTCTCTTAATAGCTGAGAGATGGGACTTCTTGGGCTTGGCTTGATATCTCACACATAAACATGTCGAGAACATGATATCAAGTCGACTCGCAGTTAAATATATTAAAGAACCTATCATACCTCGGTAGTAGGGGTGTTCGCGGTCTGGTTTGGGCGGTTTAAGCCCTCCAAACCACAAATGGAAGTTTAGGAAATTTTAAAACCGACCGGTTTGGTAACAAGTGACCAAACCGGTCAAACCGGACCACAAAAAGGCAGTTTGGTATGACCGGTTTGGGCTTCTTATGGGATTTAAACCAAAAAAACATAAATTCTATATCCAAAATAAAATTTCAACCAATATAACATTGTTAAAAAATAGTACATCGAATTATAAAAGAACGTTTATATATTGAATTATACAAAAACATTAAGTAAGTTGAAAAAATGTTATACAAGTCCATCTACAATTGTTTAATTTTGGACAAATATTGAGAAAGTCGAATGACAATTTGGATATAGATTTGAACTTTTAACGATAAAACTTTGTCAATTTAGATAACACAATCAATTGAGAAAAAGAAAACTAAAGACATAATTCTTAGAACTTTTTTAATTGAGTCGTAAAGTTGAGCCTACAACATGAAAACTAAATATGATTAAAACATGCGTATTTTCGGCGGTCGGTTCTATCAGACCGCTCAAAAAAAAGGTCAAACCGCAGACCAGACTGAATCGAGCAGTTTGGTTATTTTTCAGACCATACCGGACCACTAGACCGCTCAAACAACCAAAAACGGTCCAGTTTGACTTGGTTCGACCGACTTGAGCTGTCCAATGGTTTTTTTGAACACCCCTACTTGGTAGGTCTTTAGATAAACATCTTTCCCATTAAGGTCAGCGCCAATCTTTGTACCTGTTGCCATCGGGGTGCTTATGGGTGTACAGTTCTCCATTTTGAACTTCTTTAAAATATCGGATATGTACTTAGATTGATTTATAAAAATCCCCGTAGAAAATTATTTGAATTGTAATCCGAGAAAGAAATTCATCTCTCCCATCATACTCATCTGAAATCTGGACACCATCATGGCAGAAAAACTTTTGCAGTACTTAGGGTTTGTAGACCCAAAAATTATGTCATCTACATAAATTTGTATGAGAATGACATCGCCTTTTTCTTTCTTAATGAAAAGGGTAGTGTCAATCTTACCTTTGGAGAACCCTGACCTGACTAGAAATTTTGAAAGTACGTCATACCAGGTACGGGGTGCTTGTTTCAAACTGTAAAGAGCTTTGTCTAAGATATAGACATGATCTGGCTTATCAAACCCTGTTGGTTAAGAGATGTATACCTCCTCTTTAAGTATACCATTCAAATATTGTTGAGCCTAATTGTTGTATTCAAGATTAAAGGGTCTAATGTTCAATGTTTGTAAAAGTCAAGATGTTTGACTTTCTTTAAATAGCTTGTGTAGTAAAGTCAACATAGTTGACTTGGTATAAATACTTTGTTGTCGTTTGTAATCTTGTAACTCTAACTAGCCGTGTATATTTAGAGAGAGTGAGATTTATATCTAGAGAGA
The DNA here is from genome assembly GCA_954870635.1 of Arctium minus. Taxonomy (NCBI): domain Eukaryota; kingdom Viridiplantae; phylum Streptophyta; class Magnoliopsida; order Asterales; family Asteraceae; genus Arctium; species Arctium minus. The sequence continues at coordinate 24,236,062 of OX941093.1, forward strand.
GAAATTTTATGAGCATATAGAGAGAGAATTCATTGTAAAATATTTACATATCAATATCAATGACTTGTGATTAGATCTGTGTTTGATATATGATTGAGTTTGAAACTGGAACAACAATTGGTATCAGAGTAGATCAAAGAAATTCAGAAAATGGTCGGTTTTTTATCAGATTGAAAGAACTCGCAGAACATACTATGTGAAATTGAATTTTGTGATTTTGAGTCGTTTAGATCGAATTGTTGCTTGATTTGTATTCATTTTTATGTTTAGAACAATGTTTGTTTCGATTACATTGTTTAATTCCTTGTAAATCTGTTCAATTTTATGGATTTGTAAAAGTATGAGTTCGAAGTTCATACGCACTGTGCTCAGATCTAAAATGGTGATCTAGTGGTTTTTGATCGAAAAGGTGTGCTAAGAAGTTGTTCCTAATATAATTGTGAGCAACTCTGTGAATTTTGATGAAAATTGGATGAGATTTGAAGAAGTAATGGATGATTTTTGAACTTTTAGTTCGATTTTCTCAAGAACTCGCAAGATCTCGATAATCCGTAAGATTCAATGAAGAACTCAAAAGATTTGTTTCTTGAAGTTTGTATGTCCGAAAATTTGAACAAGGATAGAATTCACAAAGCACAATCTACGATAAGTGAAGAACTCGCAGGACAAAGGCTTCGAAAAACTACTATTGATTGAAGATTTCGCATACCTTTGTCTGCGTCAAGTGATCTAGAATTCGCAAGATGTTTTATATGCAAGTCAAGAACTCACAAGACTTAGTTCTTGAAGTTTTTGTGTTTTTGAAAAAGCTAAGGACAAAACTCGCAGACCTAAGTCTATGAGAAGTCAAGAACTCGCAGACCTAAGTCAACGAAAAGTTGGAATCCGCAGAGTTCGTTGTGCGAAAAGTATAGAATCCGTAGAGTATTGATTGCGACAAGTGTTCAATCTGCAGAACACATCTTGCGACAAGTGATCAACTCGCAAACTACACCTTACGACAAGCATCACTCCGTAAGTCAAAGCCTATGAAAAATGCATAATTCGCATGAAGTTATCTGCGAGTAGTGGGAATTTGTACATAGTTGTCTACAAAAAGTTGGTTGCTTTGTTTGATACTAAGTATAAAACTCGCAAGACTCATTATGTGAGAAGTTTCTTCATTCGATTTGCGACTAAGTACAGAATCCGCAAGCATAATCCAGGTTCATTTCTTTAGCCTGCGAATTCTATACTTAGAATTTTTCTGATATTTTTTTTACTGTTGACCAAGTTTGACTTTTTATCAGTCAAATTTTATGATTTCTTGTTAACGATCATTTCAAGTTCATACTTTACAGATTCTAATCATGTCAAAAGATTTTGTTGAGCATGGGTTCTCAGTCAAAGCCTCCAGCCCTATCAATTGGAGAGTATCCTCAGTGGAAAAAGAGAATGATTTAGTTCCTGAATAACAAGGACAGGGATTTGATGAAATCTATTCAGAATGGCCCAATTAATCCTCAAATTAGAGTACCTGGTATGGCTGATACAACTACGTCCCCTGAGATACCTAAAAGATATATCTTGAAACCTTATGAGTACTTTAGTGAAGCTGAAAAGGCATTGGCTAAGATTGATGAGCAAGCTCTTATCTTACTGACCATGGCCATCCCGAAAGATCTGTGCAACAGAGTGGACAGTAGGGATTCAGTAAAGGCTATGTGGGATTATTTGGAAAGGAAACATCAGGGTACTGAGAGGTCTATCAAGGCTAAGCTGAACCAGAGCATAAGGCTAAAGAAGGTGAATCTTTGACAGATACATACAACATATTCAATGTGATTCTGAATGATTGAGAAGAAACGGGTTGAACAAGTCAGTGTCAGAGATCAACTACAAGTTTGTCAAGAACCTAAATCCAGAATGGTATAGTTATTCTATCAATCCTCAAATGACCAAGAACATGGATCAGGAAGATGTTAATGATCTCTTTGTGACTCTTATTCAACATGAGGATAACGTGAAGCAAATCAGTGCTGAAAAGAAGATAGATGTTGAGTCACTAGCACTATTGGCATAAAATCTTAGTGCATAAATATGTTGGATCCAAGATCATGGAAATTAAAAAGTTAAATGCTCAAGTCAAAGCCTCTCAAGCAAAAGTCAAAGTCAAAGCTTCTTTAAGTGAAAAGTCAAACAAAGTCAAAGTGTTGTTAGTTTAGTTAGTTTTGTCTTGTATTAGTAGGTGATTTAAATATATTTTTATGTTTGTAGAATCACTTAACACAATTTGCAGAGTTAGCTTAGAGAGAGAAATATTTGTTTCAGAGTATCTTGTAATATCGAATTTGAGATCAATAGAAATGACATATTGAGTGATTTGATTGTACATCTTGATCTAATTGCAAATTTTGGGATACAAAATTGGTATCAGAGAAAGCACAATTACGGAATCATGATTATAATCTGAGATTTTTGGCCGATTTTCAAGAACACGCACATCTTACTGTTCCAGAATCAAAATCTTGATTTTGTGTTGTTTTGGTTGTAATTTTTGTTGATTTGTAATCATTTTATGTTCTTGAACATGATTGATTTGTATTGTTTCATCCAATTCACATTCTATTTGTGTGAATTTGGATTTGATTGAGTTTTTGTTCGAATTGAAAAACTCACTGTGTTCTTGATCGATTTTGTATTGTTTGTTATTTTGATTGAAATCGATCAACTGTAAAGTGTTCAGATTGTAATGGAAGACTAATTGATGAAGTTTCAGAACCTAATTCAAAGTTTTGGATTGGTTTTGGGTTGAAAATTGAAGATTTGGATTGAGATCTACAGAATTCGCATGGAAAATGAAGAACTCGCATGTTCTTGGTAGAATTCGCAGAGCACTGTGGTGGTTGAAAGCTAAGGACATAATTCGTATCGTGTTATATGCGAAAAGTTTGGATTTTGCATCGTTCTGTACACGAAAAGTTAGAAATTCACACGGTATTATGTGCGAAAAGATAGAATTCGCATCAAGCGACATACGATAAGTGAAGAATCCGCATCGTGAAGCATACAGATTTTGAGGATTTCGCATCTCACATCATACAAATTTTGTGGATTTCGCATAAGAAAGTTGAAAATTTTCCAAGTATAGAATCTGTATCGATACAGAAAGTTTGAGATCGAAAATTTGGCTAAGTATAGAATCTGCATAAGTCAGAATTCGCATCGCCTTACATGCGAAAAGTCAGAATTCGCACCTTTCAGCGTGCAAAATCTAGGAACTCGTATCTGTCAGCGTGCAGAAAGTTGGAATTTGCACACTTCAGTGTGCGAATTCTAGAAATCAGCAACATTTGGCGTGTGAATTTTGTGTTGTGCGAAAAGTTTTTCTTAGTTGCATGCAAATTCCATACATAGCAAACTTTTACTAGCTGAAATATGATTTTTCCCCCCGTGCTAAGTCTGCGGAGGGGGACAAATTTTTTTGAGTGTGATCAAAATTTCTGATTTTTGTTAACGATCATTTGTGCAAGTTTTATCAGGAACAATGGATGATTATTTGTTTGTTGCAGAATATACTTCTAAACAACGTCAAGAGAAAGATTAGAAGCGTAAGATGTCAAGACTTGAAGAACAACAGAAAGCACATACGCATATCATTGAAAGGTTGAGAGTTGATAATGATAGACTCAACAAAAGTTCAATTCGGGTTGGAAATAAACGGAAAGAGAATGAAGGGAAATTAAATATTTAGATCAAGTTGGTTGAAGAAAAGTCAAGAGTATTGGAGACTGAAAATGGTGATCTAAAGAAGAAGATTTCTGAGAAAGAGAAAAATGCCATAAAAAGAATGCTGAGAGGTCCAAGATATTAGAAAGTGCAAATTCTGAGTTGGAAAGAAAGATTTAAGCTCAGATTGTTAAACTCAAGGAAGAAGATTGTGTCAAGAAGAATGAGATGATAGAAAAGGATTTAGCAAGTGCTAATGCAGAATTGAGAAAGAAAGTTTCAGAATTGGAACAGGAGATTGTCAAAGACATAGATAAATTTGAGAAGGAAAAGAAAAGGTTTGCTCATAAATTCTCTGAATTTTCAAGGAAATCATTTGAAGAAAAGAAAGTTGTTGAACTTAAATGTGCAAATATTTCTCAACAAGTGTCAGATTTTGAGAAAGTAATCATTATGGAAAGGGACAAGTTTGCAAAGGAGAGGAAGGTAGTTGAGAAGAAAAATGTTGGATTTTTCAAAGAATCATCTAATCAAAGAAAGAATATGAAGAAGGATTTTGAAGAAGAAAGGAAGATTTTTGAGTCAGAGATTCGTAAGCTTACAAAGTCTGAATTTCAGAAAAAGACTGACCTGCTCACCAAGGAAAGGAACAGTTTATCTTCCAAAATAACATAACTTGAAGATATTGTCTCTAAGGTGGTTTTGACTGAGCAGAAGACTCCGGAGTCAATTATTCAAACACCTAAAGATGATACATCGTCAAGTTCACCTCATACAAATGTTTCTACAAAGAGGTCAGTTAATTGAAATGATCAGATTCGTACAACCAACCTTTTCTATGATCGGAATGTTGATAGTTCAGGTACATTTAGAAGAAGAAGAAGAAGAAGAAATGGTAATGAGAAGTTAGTATGGAGAGTGAAAGAAGGTTTTAATGAGAAGAATGATCAGAAATCATTTGGGCATACACTCAATGCGAAGAAAACAATGTGCCAAAAGGTAAACATGATCTTGTTTATTCGATAAATTAATTAATCAGGTTAGCTCAAAAGAAAATTAACTATTCTTACTGTGGCTCAAATGATTTTGTTGGTAAAGGTTTTTCTAATTACTAGTATGGTTCTTATTATATTACTACGAACAGAACTGCAACTAACAAACCTAGACCCAAATACCAGTGGGTACCAAAGCCAAAAGATCCATCTGTGTTGCAGGCACCTCAAGTCTAGGGAGAGTAAAGGAACCATGGCTCTTGGATAACAAAGTTGAAGGCCCGTTCTTCAATGTTAAGGAGTTTGACTTCTAGACAAAGCAGTCTAGGACTCGTGCTTCACAGATCAAGTTTGACTTCTAAACACAACAGTTTAGGACTCCTACTTCAACGATCAAAAGAAAGTGTACTCCGATGCATCAAAAGAGATGATCAATCTTCAAAGGGGGGTATACATATTATTCCTACCGATGAATATTGTAAATGAAATATTTCAGGGGGAGTTAATGATTTCTGATTAATTCAAATCAGAACTTGTGTTTCAAAGTTTTTCTTTGACTACATGCAGTTTTTGAGGGGGAGCTTACATGATCATATCCATCATGACATTCAAGCTGACTTTATGAGATTAATGATGAGTGTAAGACATATTCTACTCTTAATCTCATTGTGTTTGAAAGATGGACGAATTTCAGACATGAAAACATGTTTCTCACCGTTAAAACAACTTCTTATTCTCAAAAGATTTATAAATTTTGAGGTGTGATTTTAAATGTTTTCTTTCATGAACTTTAATGTTTAACAAACCGTGTGTTCCCAAAGATAAATACTTGTGTATTATCTTTTCCGTATACTGTCAAGTATTCATACACACCGGTTTAATATTTTTGTTGACTTTATTATTACCATGTCTCAAGATGAAACAATTTTTTGGTGGTAATAAACCCCGTTTGTACATTCAAAGTTTGTTGAGCGTTGATTCATTCAGAGCGTTTGTTTCAAGAATGTCTATATTTGCTTCATATAGACAACATCCAATTTTTCATGACCTAAGCTTTTAATGATAAATCATTCCTATTTGATCTATTCATACATTGTCAGATTCTCAAACAAGCAGTTTATATTAATTTCATTCATTCAATTACTTGTTTGAGAGAATCTTTCATGATTAAAATGCTCAAATATTCATGATTATATTACTGAGCATACATATATCTGACATGTATTTTATATTGTGCTTTAACTGTTGAAGTGAAACCAGTTGAGCAACATTTTGATTTTAGGACTAAATACATAGGAATTGTGTGAGATTTTAATAAACTTCTAGGGATTCACGATAACCAGTGTTTTCTACCCAAGAAGTTATCCTGAGTGATCGAGAGGCGAGGGGTCATAAATCAAAGAGTGGGGGAGGAAGTTCATCCGGTTGAACAACCTCATTGTGCTGAGTTGTAAAATGGAAAAGAGAGTTTGGTTAGACGTGAGGATAATGATAAAAAGAAAGAGGGTGTGAGAACAAGGTTAAAAGAATATCAAAACTCTGCACCAACTTTTTCTGAGTCGGGAAGCCACATTACTATTGTTTCACAATTCTTTCGTGAACTTCATTGAAACAGGTAACTAGCCCATGCCAACTCTTGCTTAAACCCCACCAGCTACTCATTTCTTTCTCAACAAAGAGATGTTTCATATTTTCTTGGGGACGCATCACATAATCTATCTCGTCTTCAATCAGAAGATGTGGATATTGAAAAAGAAGGAAAGTTTGCCCAACCTTCGCATTTCAATCATGCACATTGAGTCTGTGTATTACTATTGTTGTCTCAATGGTTTACACATTTTGAGCCTATTTGAAAAGCCTAAGTAACTTGTTACTATTCTACACTATGCACAACCACACAAGAAAATTTGTTTTTCTGGCAGAACGTTCATAGATTAATCTTGTGTTATTCGATGATTGAATGGAAGACCTAGGGAGTGAACGTCAATAAAACTCCTTGTACAGTACATTCATTGTACTAAGTAGCTTCGTGATACTTACAAACATTCTAACTGTTTCATTTGTTGATTCAGGATAACATTCTTATTTGTCTGAATTTGAAAAGATTCGGATTAATACACTATGAATTGACGGATTCGGTTCGAAAGATCATGGTCAAAGATTATGTACATGACATTTCTTGATGAAGTTTTGATGATTTCTATGTTCTACATCATCAAAAAGGGGGAGACAATATCAAGAAATGAAAGTTGTGTGAATGATAAATTTCAGAATTGTGGAGAATATATAGTTCATGGTGGAGATATTTGTAGAAATGCAAGACTGTGTTGGAGAAAGTTCAAGATTTCAAGAAAGTTTGTTGAAGATTACCGAAATTTTCTTTGAAGATTATCTGCTAAAGCAAAGTGAGCTAAATCTGGAGATAATTTATTTTCCTAAATCTGAAAGAGGTTTTTATAACCTTTGGGGAGATTGTTAAAGTTCTTAAAGAGCATAATCACAGATTTTGAGGAAGATTGTGATTTCTGAAGACATTTCAAATTTAAGAGGAGTATGTCAAAGATTTTGATGAGATTCGTAAATTAGAAGAAAATGGGAGATTGATTTTCAAAAGAGGAGATTGTTTTTTCAGAAACTTAAAGAGGGGAGATTGTTTTACATAGAAGAAGATTTTCAGTATTCATGCTAAAGAAGGGCATTGAATATGGTAATGATCTGACAAAGGAGAGATTGCTCGTTAATGCTAAATTTGTTTTTGGAGATGATCTTGAATCCAAAGGGGGATATTGTTAGTACATAAATATGTTGGATCCAAGATCATGGAAATTAAAAAGTCAAATACTCAAGTCAAAGCCTCTCAAGCAAAAGTCAAAGTCAAAGCTTTTTTAAGTGAAAAGTCAAACAAAGTCAAAGAGTTGTTAGTTTAGTTTGTTTTGTCTTGTATTGGTAGGTGATTTAAATAGTTTTTTATGTTTGTAGAATCATTAGACACAATTTACATAGTGAGCTTAGAGAGAGAAATATTTGTTTGAGAGTATCTTGTAATATCAAATCTGAGATCAATAGAAATGACATATTGAGTGATTTGATTGTTCATCTTGATCTAATTGCACATTTTAGGACACATAGAAAAGAAAGTTGTAAAGCCAAGTTCTTCAAAATCAAAACTATCCAAAGCTTCATAGCTGACAGAATTACCTGAGCCTGTCGTAGAATCATCTACAGAAGAAGAGGATGAAGATTCAGATGAGGATGTGAGGAGATTTGCTGAGAATCTAGCTTTGTTGACTAAGCAATTCAACAAAAGGTTTGGGAAGAAAAATTACTATTCCAAGAGCAAACCTGATCTTTACAAGGCAGACAAGTCTGAAAAGTACAAAGCCAAGTTTGAAAAGAAGAAGGGTTATGAGAAGAAGGAAGAGAAAAAAAAGATAGATGTACAGAATGTTAGATGCTTTAACTGTGGAAAGCCAGGACATTTTTCCAAGGACTACCGATTCAAGAAGATAAAGAATTCTGAGTATTATGCCAGAAAATCTTTGTTGGTGAAAAAACAGGAAGAAGGCAAGGTCCTCATGGCCGAAGAGGAAAACTGGCTTGATGAGACTTCAGATGAAAAAGAAGCACATTTTACTGAAGTTCACTATAACTTCATGGCCAATCTAGATGAGGAGCTAACAAAGGAAAGTAACACAAAATCAGAATCCGAGGTAAGTCACAACTCTGACAATTCTGATGAAGTTCAAAGTTTGATTTCTCAAATTGATTTTATGAAAAAGGAATTTGAAGTTTTGAAAGAAAAGTTGAACCATGAACGACAATCAATGATGAATTTCAGAGATGAAAATGCATTATTGAAAGTTGTGATTGAGGAGAAGGAAAATGAGAAAATTTTGTTAAAGAAAGAAAAAGTTGATTTAAACGCCAAAATTTCTGAACTTCAAAAGGATTTAGTCAATATGAATTATGAAAAAGGTGAATATAAATAAATGTTTGAAGTTTGTTACGAAGAACGAAATGTTGCTTATTGCAAAATTAAGCAACTTGAGGACTTAAATTTTAAAAGAGGTCAGACTGAACAAACTTTGAATCTTTTGACCAATGTCCCAAAGATGTCAGATTTTACAATCCTAAGATGGGTTTGGGCTTATCAGAAAATAATATTTTGAAATGTGCTCCTGAAAACCTTTATAATTTTGATAAAATGGGGCTAAATTCTCAAAAGATTCCAGATATCCGAGAAACGTTTGTCAAAGTTGGAACTCTAATATCTGAAACTTCTGATGATAGTGTTGATTCATCTGATGAGAGTGCTGATTCAAATAATTCAAGTTTTAAATCAGTGGGATTTCAATATGATGTTTTAAGCACAAGCTACAAGAGTAGAAAGTTGGAGTTTTTTGAGTTTGAATCATAGTTTTCCACAACAAGTACATTTGTTGAATCAATGTCTAAAGATAAGGATAACACTGAAACCAAATGTAAGTATGATGACTATGAGTCTGATTCTGATAATTGTGTTCAGAACATTAAATCTGAATCTACTACTTCTGATTTTGATAAGAAGTGGAAGATAGAAAATTCAGCTACTTTTGTGGAATCTGAGAAAAAGTCTGAATTCATCAATAAAAAATCTGAAGAAAATTTTAATGTAATGAATGCTTCAGATTCTGAACCTGATTTACAAAAAGGCAAATCAATCTCTGAGACTAAAAAGATTTCTGATTTGCAAAAAGAACTCTTTGATTTACAGATGCTTCTTGAAGAAGTTGAAGATGAAAAGTTTGATCTTCAATTTAAGCTTGAAAAGTCTTTAAATGAAAACCAAGAGCTTTGTAAAAAGATTTCATAGTTAGAGAGTTTGAATTTTAAAAGAAATTTAGTTGATCATAAGAGTTTTGAAAGTCAAAATTGGAATGTCCATTCCAATCCAGAGTTTGTATATTTTGCAAAACCCTCAGTTGTTTCCATTGAAAAGACTGAAAATCAGCAAAGCATTTTTGAGATTGGAGAAACTTCAGGCACAAAAAATATTCATTCATCTTCTAAGATTTCTATTGACTGTAATTCTTGTGGTGTTTTAGAGTTGAAAGGCAAGAAAGGTGGATTGTGGAAGAGAAAGGTTTCTAAACATAAGGGAACACAAAATGTTTCAAAACCTTGTACTTCTGTTAAGAATGTTCTGAATGTAAAAGCAAACAATGATAGTTGTATTTCATTTGATGCTAATAAATGTCAATTTTGTTTGGATAAATGTAATTCTTTGGATAAATCAAAGGTTTTGGCATTAGCTCAAAAGAATCTCAAATGCAATCATTTAGGGCGAAATTAATTCTCTTTCAACTCCGCTTTTTCAAAGAAAAAGAATGTTAAGAGATTTTCTCATAAGAAATCATTTTCCAAGGCCTCAACTCAACACATTCATGTTTTCAAAGCTAAAAAAGATAAATTTTCAAAGAAGAATGCTTTCAAAACTATTGATGTAAATTTTGTTTGGAAATGGTTACCTAAGCCTAGATACGAATGGAGAATCAAAGGCTCGGTAACAGATCTTAAAAAATTGAAGGATACTAACCATAAAGGACCTATCTGGATATGGGTACCTAAAGCTAAGTAAGTGTTCTTTTGCAGGACTGTCATATGTGGTTCATTGACTCTGGATGCTCAAGACATCTGACAGGGTTCAAGCACTTACTGCATAATTATGTGGAACATCCTGCTGGAACAGTTGGCTTCGGGAACAATTCGGTCAAAGGTTTTGTCAGAGGTTACGGGATGCTAATAAATGAAACCATCACCATCTAGAAAGTACTGTATGTTGAAGGATTAGATCATAATCTTTTCAGCACCAGTCAATTTTGTGACAGACATTTCCAAGTTAGGTTCAATATCACAAGTTGCTCAATTGATGATAAAGATGGTAATGAGATCTTTAAAGCATAGAGAGTTGGTAATCCTTATGCTGTTAATTTTCCTACACTGCCAGCTTCAAGACCAGTTTGCTTACTTTCCAAAGCAACAAAAGAAGATAGCTGGATTTGGCACAGAAGATTATCACATCAGAATTTCAAAGCCATCAACAAGTTAGCAAGCAACGGTCTAGTAAGAGGTCTTCCAGATAATGAGATTTGAGAAAGATTCCTTGTGCTCATCATGCGAAATGGGAAAGATTAAACGCAGTTCCCATAAGGCAAAGGTGGAATCTTCTTACAAATCACCGTTAAAGATAATTCATATAGATCTCTATGGACCTATGAGAATTCAATCAATCAGTGGCAAAAAGTATATATTAGTCATGATTGATGAATACTCAAGATATACATGGCTAGAATTCCTGAGAGCTAAATTAGACGCACCAGAGTTGATTATTGCACTTATCAAGAAGATTCAAGTTCTTCTACAACTTCCTGTTCAGAAAGTTAGGGGTGACAATGGTACTGAATTCTAAAATGAGACCCTTTAGAACTTTCTACAATCTGTTGGTATATCTCATAACCTTTCAGCGGCGTGTACTCCTCAACATAATGGAGTTGTATAACGGAAGAATCGGACTTTGGTGGAAGCATCAATAACCATGCTAGCATATTCAGGGTTACCATTATATCTTTGGGCTGAAGTGATTGCTACTACTTGCTTTACTCAAAACAGAACAATCATCACAAAGCGTTTGAACAAAACAACTTATGAGATTATTAATCATCGAAAACCTAATGTCAAATTCTTTCGTGTTTTTGGATGTAGGTTGTTAGAACATAAAATATGTTCACTTTAGAATTTAGTAAAGTAATCAATATAATTGTATTGGGCCTTGTATATGGGTTTGGGCTTATAATGTATACAAGGGCTTGGCGGTATAAATAGAAATCTTGTATCCTAGTTTAGGTTAAGCATTTTCATTCTCAATGTAGGCATACAGCTCTTTGCTCTCTAGTAGTGTAGTTTACATTTCCAGTATCAATAAACTACAGATTTCTATCCCTTTGATTCCTTGTTTATCATTCAATCAATCCAATCATGATCTCAATGGACCTAACAAGTGGTATCAGAGCTTAACAGAGAAATTTTTCTTTGAACGATCGAGACTGATTAGTATTGACAGAACGGTCTTTGTTGAAAATTTTGATTTCTGGATTTATTGCTTGATTGATTGTTATTTGTAGCCAAATTGATTCAGAGGTTATTGTAGATTACTATTGAATCAATTACTTGTATTAATTTCATTCCAGATAGTCGAATTTGTCGATTTTGAGTATTTTTTTTGTTCGAAAACTTTTATTCACTGTGGTTGGATCGAATTGGTGTTTAGAGTCAAAATTAGACAATATGAACAACAACAAATATGCTCTATTGGTGTTTTCGAACCTGTGTATAAAGTTTCAACTCAAGATTCGCTGTTTTGAAGATTTTGTTGGAAGTAATGTGAAAATCGTTCCAGATCCTTAGAATTTCCAAGATTCAATTGAAGAACTCGCAGATGTTAGAAAGAATTTGCAGAATGAAAGTATTTTTGAAGGTTTTGTAACATAGAATTCGCATGCTAAAGGGTTTCAGAAATTTGCATATCAGAATTCGCAAAGACTTTGAAGCTGATATCTTGTTAAGTATAGAATTCGCACCATAGTTATCTGCGAAAGGTTCAAGGATTCGAAGGAAAACATTCTCTGAAGATGAAAATTTTAAGTGTGGAATTCGTACATATGTATGTTGCGAAAAGCAGAGAATTCGCAGATGAGAGTGTTGCGAAAGTTAAGAACTCGTAGGTATGTGAGATGCGAATTGTGAGGATTCGCAGGTATGTGTTCTGCGAAATGCGAGAATTTGCAGATTAGGCACTTGCGAAAATTAAGGATTCGCAATGTAAGCATATGCGAATTGTGGTTTTCAGCTTAGTCTATCTTGCGAATTGTGCTCAAATGTCAATAATGATCTGCGAATCGATAGTGTTTTGCGAATAGTTTGTATTTTTGAGAATTCTGACTGTTCTGAACCCATTCTGATACAAGTTTGCCCTGTTCCTGAGCTTTTTACGCGGAATGCATATGTGACATCACTCTTATCATATGTTGGTCACATATCTTTAGCAACTGATCTACATTTCACGAGTTCTTATGTTTTTCAAGATTTTCAGTTATTGGATTTGATGATTTGGTCTCTGCTTGGATTGAGTTAGCCGCCTGAGCATCTGCAATCATCAGTCTGGAAAGCTTCTTGAGTTGTTAAACCATTGAGAGCACTTTATCATTTTTCTGAACTGATCACTCAGTAGTGTGAGCGGCTGCAATCATTGTTCTGATGCTTGAGTTGTAAATCAGAATCATGAGTGCTTATAATCATCCAGCTAATTCGTGAAGAAAGGAGTTCTGGATTTGATTGTTCAGTATTCTGGAAAGCAGTCAGAAAATGAGCAGCCATTATCAGTTGTTGAACATTTGCTTGCCTTCTAGCCCTTGCCTTGTAGTGTTGCTACCGGATGCTACCGCCCGTAAGCTGATCAGGTGAAGTTCTTAAGTTGAACTCTTATTTCAACTCATGGTTGAAAGACAGATCAGATGTTATACACTGAAGATGCACTTGGTTGTCATTCTAATATTCAGCACATATCATTCTTGTGGGCATACAAAATGTGTTGGGTTTACAAGAGTCAAAAGTTGTCTTTATGTGCACTTGGTTGAGGTTATGGTCTACATCATATCTGTATTTCAGTTGATACTTCAAAGATAAGAGCTACTTTATAGGGGGAGCTAGTGGAGCTTTGAAGTTTATGCAACACTAGGTTTTATAAAGAAATCAAGGGGGGGAGGAGTTGAAGCTGGAGCTGATCAGAGAATGATTACTTTACAAAACTTAGGGGGAGAATGTTAGAACAGAAAATATGTTCACTTTAGAGGTTTAGTAAAGTAATCAATATAATTGTATTGGGCCTTGTATATGGGTTTGGGCTTATAATGTATACAAGGGCTTGGGGGTATAAATAGAAATCTTGTATCCTAGTTTAGGTTAAGCATTTTCATTCTCAATGTAGACATACGACTCTTTGCTCTCTAGTAGTGTAGTTTACATTTCCAGTATCAATAAACTACAGATTTCTATCCCTTTGATTCCTTGTTTATCATTCAATCAATCCAACGATGATCTCAATGGACCTAACATAGGTATTTCATACAGAATGACCGTGACAATCTTGGGAAATTTGACAAGAAAGTGATGAAGGATATTTTCTTGGATATTCGTAAACGTCAAAAGCTTATCGGATATACAAGAAGAGAACCAAGACTGTCATGGAAAGCATAAACGTGACTTTTGATGAAAGCCTGACAACGACTTCTGGACAAAGCAGTTCAGGACTCGGATTGAAAGAAAAAGCTTCAACTCAATCTTGAGTGGAACCTGCATTGAAACAGACTAAGAATTCTGATTCTAATGCAACATCTAATAATTCTGATTTAGATTTATTGTTTATTGATGCATTCATGGATATTTGCACAAATTTTGACAAATCAAGCATATCCATTCCATCAACATCAGTGGTCCCACATACCAGAGTCAATATTTTTGGACCATCTGAACCTGTTTATACTGTTTCTACTTCTACAAGTACAAATAACTCTGATCAAACTAATTCAGTTTCTGCATCTACAGATCAAAACTATGAGGCAGAAGTTCCAAGTACTGAATCAGTAATCCCAGAGTTACAGTCATCAGAGTTACCTACTAAAGAAGTTCAAACAGTTGATTCTGAATTAATACCTGCTATTACGGATGCATATGATGATGAAAATAATCGGATTGATGTACAACCCCTACCCAGTACACATATATGGACTCGTGATCATCCCCAACATGATACCATTGGTGACATCGATAGTGGTGTAAAGACGAGATCGGCATCTGCAAATTTTTTCTTATATTCAGGTTTTCTCAGTGCTATAGAGCCGAAGAAAGTCTCGGAAACTTTACAAGATCCTGATTGGATTTTAGCTATGCAAGACGAGCTTCTACAATTCGAGAGAAACAAAGTTTGGCGGCTAATTCCATGACCCAAGGACAAATCGATAATCGGAACGAAATGGGTATTCAGAAATAAGAAAGACGAATCTAGAGTTGTAGTCAGAAACAAAGCTAGGCTGGTAGCTAAGATTATTTTCAACAAGAAGGTATAGACTATGATGAGACCTTTGCTCCAGTAGCTAGGATCGAAGTCATTCGAATTTTCTTGGCCTATGCAGCCCATAAGAACTTCCGAGTTTATCAGATGGACGTCAAGTCTACTTTTCTGAATGGGATCTTTCACGAAGAGGTATATGTTGGCCAACCGAAAGGTTTCGTCGATCCACAACTTCTAGATCATGTCTATGTTATCGATAAGGCGTTGTACGGTTTAAAACAAGCACTGAGAGCATGGTATGATACTCTGAATGATTTACTTTTAGCTTCAGGTTTCAAGAAAGGTACAATCGATACTACCTTATTTCTGAAAAAGCATGGTAATGACTTAATCTTGATACAGATTTACGTAGATGACATTATTTTCGGATCTACAAATCCTAAATTTTGCAAAAACTTTTCAAAAATAATGGAAACTAGATTTGAGATGAGTATGATGGGTGAGTTAAACTTTTTCCTTGGTGTCCAAGTGAAACAATCACCTGAAGGAATATTCATTAATCAATCTAAATACGTAAAAGATATTTCGAAAAAGTTTAACATGGTTGAAAGTTCTTCAATGAAAACTCTGTAACACCCTCAAATTTGGTAAGAGCAACTAATTAAAAATCTCAATTTAATAACAAATAAAGGACAAAACTTCCACTTTACATAACAAAGCTCAAAATGCCTCGAATATAAAATTCTATAATTAACCTCAACAATAACAAACTTCAGTATTAAACAAGGACCTAACTGAAGTCGGGTGCTACTTAACCCCAGTACAAGTTGCTCTTCACAATACTAATGCGGAAGACTTCACTAAGTTAATCACCTCTTCGGCACACCACTAGCACTCATCTCTTCATAGTGTCACTAGGACTATTCCCAACCGGAACCTGTTGCACATGCCGACAAATAAAATGGTTAGGCTAACGCCAAGTGAGTTCAAGAGTTTTCAACATAGATGAAGATATCGTTAAAAAGAAGTAATGCAATTTAAATCACAATCTTTCAATTTGATATGTCTCAAGTATGAAAACGACTCATTTTCCAATAATATGCATTTTAGCAATGAAACACCAATATAAACGTTTTCCAATCCAAACTACCTCAAGGACAAAGATCTCAATATAAAACGTTCTTTCGTAAATTAGTTTCAACCCAAAACTCACTCAAAACGTGACTAGAAATCGAACTCTCCATTTATGAAAATGCGGATAAAACTTTATATACCATAACACCCAAAACGCGGGTGGGGCATAATACTCAATCCATAAATCATGGATAAAAATCCATTTATACAAAATGTCACCGAAACTTGGATAATAAAATTCAATACCTAAAACAACACCTTTCGGTGACGGGGGATACCCGAATTCCATCGAAAGTGGCAGGCACACAAAGTTAAGCCACTTATCAATGTTCTCGAGCTTCACAACGAGCCATGGATCCCCGTATACGGCTCCCAACCGAGCTACCATCGCAAGATACCCAAATGACCCTAGTGTCTGCTCGACCTCTAAATGAGTGTCACCACAAAAGCCACAAGTCCCCGTATCCAGCTCACAATCGGCACCACCGCAAGACTTAGCTCCGTATACGGCTCTGCAGAGCACAACCGCAAGCTTACATAAAAACATGACTTGGGGACCACTCACTAGACTTCAAACGCGGACACTAAATTCCACGATGAGTAACTAGACTGGATTACAAACGGGCATTGAGTTCAACCACCCATGATCTATACCTCGAGCCCTTCAATAGAGGTTACGCAGTTATCGAGTTCAACCACCCACGATCTATACCTCGAGCTCCTGCTAGCCATAAACAATATCCAGTCCCAAAACGGGGGTAAAGTCCCCAACTAAACCAGTTGACTGACTCATATGCCTATGGATCCAATGCATTACATTCTAATACGTTACATGACTCAAACGAATGAACTAACGCATTCAAAACATGTAACTCTCAAGTAAGATGCAACTAAGTACACCATACATCCAAGACTCCTTAACGAGCTACCAAAACCGAACCAATGTTCCAAAGACTCAACCGAGTACAAATCAAGCCCCAAGAGGCTTAATAGACGTCTGGCTAAAATACGAGAGCCAATATGGTTACATAAACCAAAATACACATTTTTCCAAAATCTTTGATTCTCAAATTACTATTTGCCTTCGGCCCAAAACCCAAAGAATTATTATTTCTATAATGTTCCCAAGGTCGGGGATGACCCAACCCAAAAGACTCACACACTCTTACTTTTAAAACGTCACATTACATGAATGATGCATAAGAACCCTATGAAGACCAAAATGCATTTTTGACCAAATATCCATTTATGCAATAAATCATTAAAATACATTTATCTATGACACATTTAACAAAATGCCCAAAAACCCCAAAAGTGGGTGTTTTACAAAGTTTAATAAGCTAAACACTTCAAATAACCAAAAGTTACCAAATAACTTCACAGTTGGCAATTTCATGTAAAACACATAAATATTTTAAAATGGACATTTTCGCATGTACAACGTTTTACAAATCAACTTGAACTCACCTTTCTAGATTTAGGCAAAATCTAGATTTTACCCCACATAGAGCTTCTTTGAAGAAACTTGAATCCACAAGAAAATTCTTCCAAAAACCTAGATCCACAAGTTTCCAACCGTAAATATACATATTCCACCATATATAATTGTTCCCCAAACATTTTACACAAAGACCTCATCATATATCCAAAACCTAATTTCCACAAATGAAAAAAATAGGAGGTTACCATAACCATAACTTCAATCCACCAACCAAGATACTTCTAGGTCACCAAGGTAAGCCATAAACTCCCAAACTTTAAGTGATGAAAAGGGTTGGCTGAAAACCCTAGACAATTGATGAAGATGATGAAGGAAATAGAGAGGACGATGATAGCTTAACTCTAGCTTCCACATCTTGCTAGATGAGGAAGAATCACTTGAAACACTCTAGCTTTGGTGTTTCAAATGCCCAAAATCAACAATGGGGGTAAAGGGTTCGGTTCTTGGGAGAGAAGAATGAGATGGGTGAAGAGACAAATGAGAAAAAGGCTAAAAACTTGATTTTAAGCAATCTTGCTCCGAATGCGATTGTGCCAAGAGAAAGTGACATGGTCACTCTCATGAGGCACTCTCACTGAGAGTGTACCACGGTCATAAGGACCTCCGCGAGAGTGACACGCGATTGTGACACATGTCACTTTCGCTGTCACTTTTGCCCAGACTCCCCGAAGCCCGAAAATCCGATCTTTTTTGACACTAAGGCCCTCGACACTCGTTGGAACTTTTATTAGAGTTTTCCCAACATGAGTCCCACCAACACAAGGTACAGAAACGCCTGGGTGCTCCTATACTTACCGAAAATTACGGGTGTTACAAACTCCAATGGTGACTGGAACACTTTTGGATGTAGATTTATCTGGTAATTCTGTTGACCAAAAGAACTATGGAAGAATCATTGGATCTTTTCTTTATCTAACAGCTAGTAGACCCGATAAAATGTTTACGACATGCTTCTGTGCAATGTAGCAGTCAAATCCAAAAGAGTCACACCTTGCGGTTGTCAAAAGAATTCCTAGATATCTTAAAGGCACTCAAGAGTTAGGCCTTTGGTATCCAAAGGATTCGGGCTTTGATTTAACTGTGTTTATAGATGTTGACCATGCAGGTCGTAAGTTAGACCGAAAGAACACTTCTGGATCGTGAAAGTTTTTAGGTGACAAATTGGTTAGGTGGACATCGAAGAAACAAAACTATACCTCAACTTCGACAGCAGAAGAAGAATATGTTGTTGCGGCGAGTTGTTGTTCATAAGTTTTATAGATGATGACGCAATTGAAAGATTTCGGCTACACCTACAACAAAGTGCCTATCTACTGTGATTCGAAGAGCGCAATTGCAATAACTGCTAACCCGATACAACACTCCAAGACTAAACACATACCATTTCATTAAAGACCATGTCGAGAAAGGTTCGATAGAGATGCATTTCGTACAGACTGACTATCAACTTGCAGGCCATTTCACCAAGCTGTTGGATGAAAAGAGGTTCAAATTCCTGATCAACAAGTTGGGTATGTTAAATATGTATATCTGAGTGTGTGTGATTTTCTTGCATGAGTCTAGGGGGATTTCATGATCTTTATGCTTAATCCGAGAGGGAGTTCACAATTTTGATTTCATTTTCTAACTACTAACGAATGCGGAATCATCCTAGATGATTACCAAAATCTTTTATCTTTTGCAGGTAATTCATTTCTTCAAAGGGAGTTGATTTTCCTAAAAGGAATTAATATCTGACGATGGATTCTGAATACTTCAGTTCAGAACCCGCACTTCAAAGATTTTGATCTTTGCTGACTACATTGAATGATCAATCTTTCAGAGAAGTATTTCTAATTTTTAAGAGGGGGATTAGAATATTTTCTTGATATTGTTGATAATAGTTTGACTTTTTTTGCAGATATCAAGGGGAACATATCTGATTTTAGTCAACTGTTCTTATTTGAAGGGGGAGCTTAAATGATTAATTTCTTTCAAACATGTTGAGATTTAAAGGGGGAGCTATGATTGTTATATTTTCAAACAATTAAATATTAGTGCTTATTTGAAAGAAGAACAACTTTCAGATATGAAAAATGTTTTCTAAATGTTCAAACCACTTCTTATTCTCAAAAGTTTTTATGAATTTAGAAGTGTACTTTTAAATGTTTTCTTAAATGAGCGTTATTGATTAACTGACCGTGTGTTTCCAAAGACTAATACATGTGTATTATCTTTTCCATATACTGTCAACTATTCACACACACCGGTTCAATACTTCATTTGACTTTGTTATTACCATGTCTCTAAAAGAAACATATTTTGATGGTAATACCCTTGTTTGCTTTCAAAGTTGTCAAGCATCGTTCATCATTTCTTAATTTTGTGCGTTCATTGCAAAACTGTTTATATTGTTTATATAAACAATCTATCAGTTCTTTGATACCCTATCCTTACCTGTTCATATTTTCATGATATTTGATCTAATTGATACATTATCAGATTCTCAAAACAAATCTATTGTTTTCATTTCATTCATTCAATTTCCTTGTTTCGAGAGATTTTCAAAGTTCAAATGCTCAAATTTCATTCATATTCTTGAAGAGCATACATTCATGTGACAATGTTATCACATTTTGGGCTTTACTTATAGAAGCTAAATTGTTGAGCAACACTATTCTTTGTAGGACAAAGTTTTAATGGGGTTCGTGTGAGAGCTTAACAGAACTTCTATGGATTCACGTTAACCGGTGTTTCCTACCCAAGAAGTTATCCTATAGTGATTGAGGGGTAAGGGGTCATTAAATCAAAGAGTGGGGGAGGTAACTCAATAGGATGAGTTTTTCTCAGTGTGATGAGGTAAAATGGAAAAGAGAGTTTAGTTAGAAGTAAGCGTAAATGATAAAAAGAAAGATGGTGTGAGAACAGAGTTAAAAGAATATTAAAACTCTGCACCAAATCTTTTTCTAAGTCGGGCAGCCACATTACTGTTGTTTCACTATTATTTTGTGAAATTCATTGAAACAGGCACTAGCCCATGCCAACTCTTGCATTAACCCCACCAACCAGTCGTTTCTTTCTTAACAAATAAATGTTTCAATTTTCTTTGGGTACGCAACACATCTGTTATCTCGTCTTCATTTGGAAGATGTGGATATTGAAAAATAAGGAAAGTTGCCCCACCTTTGGACCTCTTTCATGCACATTGAGTCCATGTAATACTTGTTGTTGTCTCAACAGTTTACACATTTTGAGCCTGAAAAAGCCTAAATAGCTTCAATCATTCTTACACTTGCACGTACACAAAAGGATTAAGTTTTCTTGTCATAACGTTTATAGAAAATTCCTTCGTGGTTTTTTGATGATTGAATGGAAGCCCTGGGTGATTGAACACCATAGAAGCTCCTTTCCAATAGTACATCCATTGTACTAAGTGGCTTTGTGCTACTTACAAGCATTCTAATTGTTTCATTTGTTGATTCAGGGTTACAACTTTTAATTGTATGAATTTGAAAAGATTTGGATAACATATTTTAAATTGACGGTTAATTAGATTAGACGGAGACATTATTGTTATATTCTTCGGAGGAGATTTCTATTTTATCTTAAAGGGGAGATTGTATTCAAAGACAATGTTGAAATTGAAAAAAAAAGTTTTGATGATTCTGATGCCTCACAATTCATCAAAAAAGGGGAGATAATTCTGGAGTTTCAATTTCAAGTAAGAAAAGATACAAAGTTAAAAATGCATGTTTTTAGCAAAAAAAAGGGGAGAAGTTATAAGTTTTCAAAGTTTAGGGGAGAAATCTTGAATTATTCAAAGTCGGATATACAGAAGATGTTTCTGAATGTTTAAATTCAAATATTCGAGGAGATCAGTTGAAGTTTTCAAGGTCAAAGTGCCAGATGAAAAGTGTGAAAGCTAAAAGTTTGATGATGATTCGTTTGTGAAGAAGAATTTTTGGGAAGATTGTTTTTGAAAGACTGAAAAAAGATATAGAGGATACAAATGTTTTGATCCAACGAGGGAGATAAACAAATGTTTCAAGTGTTGAAGAAACAAGTTTGTAAAAACTGAAATAGCAACTTGTTGAAAAGAGATATTTTGAAGATAAAGTGGGAGATGAGTTCAAGAAAGTTTGTTCAAGAAAGTTTGTTCAAATGATGAAGATGTCAAAGTTTCAAGAATTTGAAAGCTACAAAGTTAAAGAATTTTCAAGAGAAGAGAGAGTTGAAGATTCATGTCAAAAAAATAAATTAATCTTGAATTCAAAGGGGGAGATTGTTGAGCCTAAATGTTGTATTCAAGATTAAAGGGTCTAATGTGCAATGTTCGTAAAGTCTTGTTTGTAAAAGTCACGATGTTTGACTTTCTATAAATAGCTTGTCTAGTAAAGTCATCATAGTTAACTTGGTATAAATACTTTGATGTCCTCTGTAATCTTGTAACTCTAACTAGTCGTGTACATTTAGAGAGAGTGAGATTTGTATCTAGAGAGAGAAAGTCTACGAGCATATAGAGAGAGAATTCAACATAAAATCATTACATATCAATATCAATGACTTGTGATTAGATATGTGTTTGATATATGATTGAGCTTGAAACTGGAACAATAGATAGGTCGTCTTGATCCATCTGAAAAACAGTAAAGTTTTTGTACGCTGCATATGCTAGAAACATTCTAATTGCCTCGATGCGAGCGACTGGAGAAAATGTTTCGTCGTAGTCAATCCCCTCTTCCTGACGGTATCCTTTCGCTACAAGTCGGGCTTTATTCCTGACATCTATCCCATCATCATCTTTCTTGTTTTTAAATACCCTTTTGTGCCGATTATGATTTTACCTTCAGGTCTAGGCACGAGTCTCCATACTTTCAATGCTTCAAATTGGTTTAATTAACTCCTCCTGCATAGCCACAATCCAGTCTGGATCTTCAAGAGCCTCATATACTCGAGTAGGTTCGATCTTGCTCAAGAAGGAATCGTATAAGTACTTATTCGTTATAGCTGACCTAGTTTGCACCGGTTTAGATGGATCTCCAATAATTTGGTTCACCGGATGCTCTTTGGTCCACTTATGTGTGTGAGAGAGTGGAGTGTATGTATATTGATCATTTTGATCATCTAAGTATTTATCATATCGAGGTTCAGTTGAAGGTATGGCTGCAGAAGTTTCAACGGGTTTAACACTTTGTTAGATCCCATTCTAGACAACAAATGAAGAACTCCATATAAAAGAATATATAAGAGAGAAATAAAGAAGGAACATCATAAACTCATCTCATAGGCTTTGATTGATTATCAATGGAGGGGAAATTAGAATAACACCACACTTAACATTTACTCGACTCTCATGGACTCACCTAGTCTGTGTGTGTAAAGTGTATTCTTCTCCAAGTTTCTCCAACTAGCAAATGATCCATGGGAACCATTAAATAGGACTCATTTACAAGAAATTGTCTCAAGCCCATACAACTAAATAAAAATCCCAAATATAATTTCTTTATAAAACATTCAATTAAATTAGGGGCTAATTTAAGCTAACAATCTCCCCTAAATGTTTTATAAAGAAAGCACCATCATATAGTCTCCCCATTGCTTTCTTTAGAATCTTTGGTGTGCCATTCTTCGAGTCTTAAAAGCATCACAAGCTCCCCCTCAAATGTAGGTTCATATTCTTGAAAGACCAAGACAATTACCCCATTTTGTCCAGCTTTCATATCTCAACTTCACCGTTGTTTTTTACCATCAAGGAG
The DNA here is from genome assembly GCA_954870635.1 of Arctium minus. NCBI lineage: Eukaryota > Viridiplantae > Streptophyta > Magnoliopsida > Asterales > Asteraceae > Arctium > Arctium minus. The sequence goes on from OX941093.1 coordinate 24,259,237, forward strand.
CCTGATTGAGAGAAAAAATAAAGCATGAAAATTGAACTCCAGCCTCTTAGATTTCCAACAAGATTTGATTCATCCATTTTGGATGAAAATTGAGTGAGTTGTGCACGTTTTCCCTCAGCTGCGCAGAATGGTCATCAAAATAGAAAATTTGACTCTTAAGATCCTATTGAGTAAGCGTTAAGCACCGAGCCTTAAACTTGAATAACTAAGGAGGGAGTGACAATAAATGTGTCACATATGTATCTTGAAACAATGAAGAACTGACGAGAGAACACCGTTCTTCAAAGCGGAAAGAGCACGAGTGAAATGCAATGCTTTCGGTCCAACACTCTAACGCAGACTTTGACACTGATTCTGGCATATCATATCACAGAATTTGAGAAAACTCAAAACATCAAAGTCATACGTCTGTGTGTTATAAATCCAACACAACTAGACTCATGTCATTTGGAGCTTCGAGTAAAACATTGTGCGCGTGTTTTTGAAACAGCGCAATGCTGTCAGAAAATCTGAAAAATTCGGGCTTCTTGCATTTGGCTCATTGCGATCTCTGGACCATCAACCTCTGATGTTCATGTTCAGGTCTACCTCTGGTCCCCCCCCCCTTCGGTCGTTGTTCTTCTGAGGTTTTGGTCCACGGAGCCTCTTGATGTCTATGTTGCTCTAGGTCAGAGCCTCTGCGGACAACTTAAGCATTTAATCATTTAAGAGCATATACATCTGCACGTGCACAAAGCTTATCGATCAGATTCTAGATAGCCTACAGAGGCTCTGCGATCTACCTATGATGTGTATTTTCTGCAGAACTTCTGGACAGATAATATCATTTCTGGACAGCTTATGTATGTGCACAAAAGCTCTAGAAGCCTCTGATGTGCCTATTTCAGCCTCTGATCACAATGTTAATGACCAGAGCCTCTATTCCATGTCCAGAGCTTATGATTTTCTCTGGAAAACCTCTATGCACAACCTTTATCAACATCTGCGCACTTCTGGAACTCATGGACAGATTCTTTTGCACTTTTGATTGCACATGACAGCAAGAGAATGAAACTGCACAACTTTTGCATCAAGGAAACAATCCCATCAACATCTTCATTAGATTCCCGTAAGCCATTGTTTCTGCAGCTGTGAGTTGTGTAAGGGTGGTCGAAACCATGTCTTCTTTACTTTTGTGTGTAAAATGTTGCTAAAGCATTGCTTGTTGTGGAACACGAATGAGATAAGCTAATCATGTGTTTGAGCAAGGGACACCATAGTTAAGAACCTGATTGCACAGAACTCTGATGATGATCTCCATAGCTCTAGGGTTGCCATTGGACCAGGAAATGTCAATGTGAGAGACCCTCTGTCCCCAACCAAACCTGAAGGTACAAAGAAATTTTTAGGTGTCTTGAGCTTCATCTCAAAAACTAACAGTTTGTCAAGCTCATAATCGACATTCGACAAGATCAAAACCGACAAGCTGAACCGAAACAGATATCCTTCTAGCGAATGAGCCCAATCAACATACTCAGTAGTATTCGTTGGGGTTTCTTGTAAAGCATTTGCACCATATCAGAGGCTTTATTTTCTATACAGCCTCTGTGCATTTCTGCAGAGGGCTCTTATGCACAGCCTCTGGTCGAATTTTGCTGCTAAACGGTTTGCACAGCAGCAGCAAACAACAACTTAATCAGCAACTTAACAACATGAGTACAACCTTATGCGGTAAAATCTGAAATGAACCACCTTTATTTCGGACTTTAAACCTATACAACTGTTATACACGACAGATTTTCACAATGATTAGCACAAAAATCTGTAGATCAACAACATTTTTGTACTTCTCGAAATCAGCAACAACCCTTTTTCGAATGTGAGAACACTTTTGGGGTGAATAGAGAGAATCAGGCCTCTGTTTCTGGAAATATGTATCTGTGAAATTAGCAGATGAATCATTAACACTGACAACTGTGGTCGAAATCTGGAATTTTCATAATATGATGCTTCTGCAGGTTCTCGGTCATCACAGATTGAATATAATTGAAAGAATATGTGAATGATAAAATCCCAATACAATCAAGCAATTCTCATAAAATCAACATTAAAGTCTAGAGAGAGAGTAGAGAGAGAAAGTAGATCTTGAATCTTCAAGTCATATATCTCATGTATCTGATTTTACAATAAAAGTATAAATAGCTTTAGCTTTGTTATTTCCTAAAACTTTGACAATGTTGACTTTGTAACTTTGACTTTCTAATTAAATCTTGGATACAATATTTAGACTTAACAGAATATCTAACCCAATTCAACAGCAGGTAAGCCTTTGATTTCGATGGACTTGATTCACTTCTCTACACATTTCAATTAAGCATAATCAAGCTTTGCACATGACTTCCATCACTTGACCAAAATCAGTCACATGGACCTGCACCTTTCGAAATCTACACAGCAAACGATCATTGTACATTGAAATCGATTCGATGATAGTTCTGGAATCTGGAAGAACTTTGCAAATGAATAGTCGAGCTCTCATAAATAGAAATTTAACTTTGTTCGACTTCTGAAGACATTAAGCCAAAATCTGTGTAAACACATATTGCAATCTGTCAAATGCTCCAATCTGTCCATAATAATTCATAAATCTGAATGCTCACGATTCTGGATCATCAACTTCATATTTCTGGGTTTTCATATTTCAATTTCGACAGAGCAACTATTGAAACTTTGGTAAACTGCATATAACTCTGAATGATCAACCACTTAATTTTGATTACATCGATACTAAAATATGGAATCTATCTGAATTTGAACATGGACAAACTTCAATATCTGCACATAAACAGATAAAACTCTGCTGCAAACCTGCACTTTTAGAAGTCTTTTGCAAGGACAACAACAAACATCAGCAAGAATAAGTTTCATATTTTTTTTCAAAACCATTCCATCAACAAACATCTCAGGACTCTTCAAAATCTGTTTGATAATAACTGTGGTTGCTCAAGATGATCAAACATTGGAATCACATAAACACAAATCTGCAGCCCCCTTTAGTTTTGAGCAATTCTTGGAGTATCACTTTTAATCTGCATATTCTTCTATAGTTCTTAAAATTTGTACACGAACAGATTGAAGACCTTGCTATCTCAAAATCAAATTGACAGTCGTATAGATCTGCATATTTCAAATGTTCTTTTGGTGCTGCACTTCAAGCTTATACACAACATGAACAAGATATATATATCAAAAACATAAACAGACTTTTGTAGGCTCTCTTTGAACATATGAACAATATGAACAGATTATAGAACTTGTGGTCGCAACATCGATTGACAGAAACACAGATTAGCATTATGGACAACACCTGATTTAAATCTTTAAGGTCAGATTGATTGACAAATCCAATCTACTAGGTTGTATGCATCCAGAACACACTATAAGACATATCCTTATCATTCCAGATCAAAGAAAAATCTGCCAATCCTCAAACAAACCCAAAAAAGTTAGTGGTTGAGCTAAACGTTGAAAAGTTAAGACATATCCTGAAAGAAAAGTTAGTGGTTGAGCTAAACGTTTCTCAGGCTTATATAGAGAGATGGGAGTTGTGTGTTTAGGTGGAGGAGTACCTGATATGTCAAGCATGTTGAAGAATTGCATATCTCCTTCAAAATTTTGATTATCAGGTCCTACGGATGCAGCATGAGGAGGTTGTTGCATAATAATGGGTGGGCTATTGACCAAAGAAATAGTGGAAGAAGGAATAATGGGGATAGAAGAATTTAAGAGAGCAGTGGAAATTACCTCAGTTGATTGGTGTTGAGGAACTAAGGGAATTTGGGTTGTTACTGGTGCAGTGTCAGCAGTTGTCATCACTGACACGGTTGAAGTTGGAGCAGCAATTGTGGAGGAGATACCCACGAAAGCATCCAAAGTAGTTTGTTGAGAAACTACTTCAGGTATAGTTCCCGATGAGGTTGACTCCTTGGTCTTTCTGGCCTTCTTAGAGGGACCAGAGAGAGCAGTTGATTGTCGTTTTGGAGCGGTGGTAGCAGCAGGAATAGGAGAAGAAGGAACCTCATGCGTGGTCGCTGAAGCAGAAGAATGGAAAGAGAGAGGCGGGAACGTAGGGTTGAAAGACTTACCTCATTGTCGACAGGCTTGATCTCAAGCGTTCGCTGACCACTTTTGAGAAGGTGCCATCATTAGAAGTAGGGTACTTCTCAGGTTATAGAAAGTGTAGGTAGGCGCAGATGAAACGCACGTATGGGATCTTGAGATCCCTATCCGTCTTCTCAATCTTTGACTTTAGATCGTCAAAGATTGCGCTAGCATAGTCGTAGTATTTATCGGCTATCACTGAGTAACCCATATGAAGCTGCATCTTGCTTGTCTGGTCCAGAGAGCCTATCTTCCCACTCATGCTCTGAATGATGTGGGTGATGATATAGTTCAGCTGGGAAGGCATGTTCACCTTCTGAATCTTGGTCAACTTTTTGTTTGGAATCTTGGAGCAAGGTTTTTTTTCCCATGAGTACTCCATGTCATCCAGAAACATGATCAACTCAGCGTCAGTAGGAAGAGAGTCGAAGCCAGCATTGGTCTTTGCAGGGAATCTCAAAGCCTTCCTGAGACCAAAAGCAGTGAGTAGTCTGGGACCAAGTTCAGTAGTGAAAGAGATGGCAGGGACTACTTCACCCTCTTTGTTTGTCACAGTGGTCTCATCAGTTGTGAACCAGAATTGTTGGAGAAGAGTCTTTGAAGGTTTTGGGTTCACAGAGATAGCATAAGCAATGCAAGATTGCTTCAGAAATGCGATTGCATCCACCAGATGTGGGTACTTCTCAGCATCAAATTCCAACCTAGCAAGGTGGTTGTTCTTTGGGACTTCAGATTCAGTGATGGAGAACTTCACGTTCTTGGAAGCAACTAGAGTAGCTTGGGCCATTTCTAAATTTAGAAAGAAGTAGAGTGGAATGAAAGGTTTAGAGTCTAAAAACAATTAAAATTTTACTAGTTTCTGTATTTAGAAAGAAACATAGAAAAAACAAAGTAGTTTTTAGAGTAAAACAATGTTCTTTGTGAAGAAGAAAGAACATGTTGAAAAAACAAATGTTTAGAGTGGAGATAAAATCAAAAGAAATGATTTTATATTTAAGAAACATTTTAAAGTCCAAAATAATAGAATATTTAGGATTTTAAGAATATGTTGAAGATGGGAAGAACAAAAACCTGTTAATCTTGAAGATATGAATATTTGAAGATTATGATTATGATGTTCTTGTTCGTTTGAATGCCTTGGAAGCTATTTGCTTGCTTGGGAAGTTTTCAGTGAGCATAAAAAGATAAGAATGGAAAAAGGCATTCTTTTTATATGAGGAGAGAGAGAAAATGAGGCGGGAAAACAAATGCTCATCATGACATGGACACGTCTTACGAAGTTGATTGGATAGAAGAGCAACAGAAGAACGTGTCAGAGAAAAAGGCATGTCGTGGATTGTCTGTTCAAATGACGTCATAGGAGAGAGAAAAAAACGTTTCATTTGTCCTTTATGAAAGTATCTCAAAAGAAAGGTCAGAGATAGGTTTTCTTTTTGAAAGAATCTCTGATAGAAATTCAGAGATAGGTTTTCTTTTTGAAAAAGTCTCTGATGGAAATTCAGAGATAGGTTTTCTTTTCAAAGGATCACTGGTGAGAAATATCAGTGATAAGAGTTGTTTATCAAAAAGCTTTTAATCATTTGAAGAAAATCAGTGATTGAAGATTTGATTTTTGAAAAACGTCATACTGAATGATATATATTCAGTGATAGAAAAAGAGAGAATCAAAGATATTTGGACAGAGAGTAGGTGATGAAGGGGAACTCTGTATTACTGACATAATTCATGAAGGATGAAGAGTCAATCTTCAAGATTCAACAGTCCAAGCTCACTTATGAGAAAGTTGAATCTTGTCTCATCAAGAGGTTTGGTGAAAAGATCAGCAAGCTGATAGATAGTGGGGATAAAGTGGAGTTCAATATCCCCATTCATCACATGATCTCTGATAAAATGACATCTGATCTCTATTTGTTTTGTCTTTGAATGGAGTACTGGAGTGTTTGCTATAGTGATGGCACTAGTGCTGTCACAATAGATTGGAATCTTTGATAGCTAAAGGTCATAGGCTAATAGTTGATTTCTCATCCATAAGACTTGACCACAACAACTTCCAGCGGCTACATATTCAGCTTCAGCTGTGGAAGTCGACTCTAAATTTTGCTTTTTCTTGTCCAACTTACCAGCTTTCCTCCTAGAAGTTGACATCCACCAGTGGTGCTCTTTCTATCAAGTTTACAACCTGCAAAATCACTGTCTGGATATCCAATTAGATCGAACCCTGAGTCTTTGGGATAACAAAGACCGAGGTTACGAGTTCCTTTCAGATATCTGAAGATTCGCTTTACAGCGATCAGATGGGATTCCTTGGGTTCAGATTCATAGCGTGCACACAGACATGTAGAGTACATGATGTCAAGTCGGCTCGCTGTTAGATACAACAGGGAGCCTATCATTCCTCTATAAGCAGTGACATTAACAGGTTTTCCAGTTGGATCCTTGTTTAATGTCAGAGGAGGTGCCATAGGAGTTTTCATCGCTGAAGTCTGAGTTAGATCAAACTTTTTCAGCATATCTGTAACATACTTACCTTGGTTGATAAAAGTACCTTTTTCAGTTCGCTTAATCTGAAGACCAAGAAAGTAAGTTAGCTTGCCCATCATACTCATTTTGTATTATTTCTTCATTTTTTCTGCGAAACGAGTACACAGAGATAAATATTATGTCATCAACATATATTTGCACAAGAATAATGTGACCTTTTATCTTTCTGAAAAACAAGGTATTATCAATTTTACCGTGTTCAAAATTTTCAGAGATAAGAAAAGATGAGAGAGTGTCATACCAAGCACGAGGGGCTTGTTTTAGACCATAGAGAGCCTTATCCAATTTATATACATAATTTGGATGCTTAGGGTCAGAGAACCCTGGCGTTGTTCTACATAGACTTTTTCATTCAGCTTTCCATTCAGGAATGTTGATTTTACATCCATTTGATATACAAAGAAGTCTTTGTAAACTGCATAAGCTAAGAAGAGTCGAATTGCTTTTAATCCTAGCCACAGGGGCAAAGGTTTCATCATAGTATATTCCTTCCTCTTGTCTGTATCCCTGAGCAACAAGTCTAGCCTTATTGCGGGTTACAGTTCCATATTCGTCTAACTTGTTTCTAAACACCCATTTGTGCCTATAATAGTTTTATCAGATGGTCTAGGAACGAGGTTCCAAACTTTATTTCGAGTAAACTCAGTCAGCTCTTCTTGCATAGAGCTGACCCAGTGTGGATCTCTGAGGGCATCGTCAGTCTTCTTTGGCTCTATTAAAGAAATAAACTTGACAAAGAGACAGATATTACCTGAACTTCGTCGAGTCTGAATACCTGCATTGGGATCACCAAGAATTTGATCTATGGGGTGATCTTTGGTCCATCGCTGAGTAGGAGCATGATCGCTCACTTCAGGAGTTGGATCAACAATAGGAATGTTCACTGATGAAGAAGCTTGAGGTTCATCAGCAATTAACTGTTGAGTGTCATACAAACCATTATTTTCTGAGAGGTTTTCAGACAAAGGCAGATCTGATGGAGGGAGTGTGTTTAGAGGCTCAGCTGAGACCCATGAGGTGGATTCAGCATTAGGTGGGATGATGTTTGGATCATCATCAGCAGCTGGATTATTTGTGTGTTGATGGTTTGAGAAGAAATGTTCTGTTTCTCTATAATGAGAAAACATCCAAGCATTTATTTCTTCATTGTTAGCGATAGGTTTAGAGTTCGCTGAACGGGTTTCATCAAAGGTGACATGAATTGTTTCTTCTACAGTTTGTCTTCTCTTGTTGAAAACTCTGTAGGCTTTAGAGATGGAAGAATATCCAAGAAATATTCCATCATCAGCTTTTGGATCGAACTTTCCAAGAGAATCTTTGTTGTTTAGAATGAAGCACTGACAACCAAAGATCTAAAGAAAACTGATAGAGGGTTTTCTTTCATGAAATAGTTCATAAGTTGTATTTCCAAATCACTTTACTATCAACGATCTGTTTTGAGTGAAGCATGTAGTGTTAACAGCTTCAGCCCAAAATTGAGTAGGGAGATAAGAATCGTTGAGCATTGATTTGGCAGCTTCAATGATTGTTCTGTTTCTTCTTTCAGTGACTCCGTTCTGCTGAGGCGTTCTTACAAGGGAAAAGTTGTGAGAAATTCCCTTGCTCTCAAAGAAATTGTTCAGGGAGCTATTTTTGAATTTAGTTCCATGATCACTTCTTATTGAGCGAACAATAAGATTATTCAGCACTTCCATCTTTCTAACAAAATATATCAGTTCTTCTGGAGTATCACTTTTGCAGCAAAGAAAGATAGCCCAGGTGTAGTGAGAGTATTCATCTACAATGACAAGTGTATATTTCTTTCCAGCTATGGATTGGATATTGACAGCGCCAAACAAATCCATATGAAAGAGTTGAAGAGGACTTGTCACTGAGGAAACTTGTTTCGATTTGAAACTAGTCTTAGTCTGTTTTTCTTTTTCACATGCTGAACATAGAGATTCCTTAGCATATGAGTGTTGAGGAAGACCAGAGACCAGTTCCTTAGAAGAGAGAGAATTCAAGGTTTGAAATTTAGATGAGAAAGCCTTTTATGCCATAGCCAGTTGACATTAGAGGAGGATTTAGAAAGAAAACATACGTTTTCAGAGGTAGTAGAGTTCATATCTATTACATAGACATTTTTCTACGATAACCACTTAGAGCAAGTTTTCCATTCTCATTTACCACTGAACATGCTTTCTTAGTAAAGTGAACTTCATAGTCTTTGTCACATAGCTGACTGATGCTTAGAAGATTGTGCTTCAGTCCGTCTACGTAAGCGACTCTTCTGAAGGTAGTTATCCCATTGCTGAGGACACCAAATCCTCGGGTATATCCTTTTCCATTCCTCCAAAGGTCACTGAGGGACCTTTCTTTTCCTTGTATTCAGTAAGCAGGTCTTTTTGTCCTGTCATGTGACAAGAGCATCTACTATCTAGATACCAGATGCCCTTTGATCCCTGCAAACATAAGGAAGATTAAGTTTTGTTTGGTACCCACTTCTCAATGGGTCCAGTAGGGTTAGTGGAGATGGAACGTTTAGCAATCTTCACGGCAGATGAAGATTCAGCTTCAGTGGTAACCTTCACTTTGGTTAATTTCTTAACCTTAGTGGTATTTTTCACCTTGGTCGATTTCTCAGCTTTGGTGACCTTCTCAACCTTGGAGGCATTCATCTTGACTTTAGCTGTTTTATCAACTTTTATGGTAGTTGGACATTTACTAGCAATATGGTCATTGCATCCACAATGATTGCATTTTCTATATTTGAAGGTGGTTTTAGGACCATGAGTAGTAAGATTAGAAAATTTGAGATGAGCAGGGCCAGCTCCAAGAATGCCTTTAGTATAAGATCTGAGAGGAACTTTTAGTTCTTCAGAATTCTTAGGCTTAAGATCAATCTTCAGCTTTGGAGGACAGATATCAAATATTTATGTCACAGAGCTAGAAGATCGATTCACTGAAGGTTTAGAAGGAACTTTCAGTTTTGCTTTCTTGGTAGCCTTCTGAGGATGGAAAATGGATTTTCCTTTATCTACAGGCTTAGATCCTTTTGATAATTCCTCAGGGATGGGATTAGAAGAAGAAGAGCAGTGAGCATAAGAGGTGTCAGGGATAGAAGAGACAAACATTCCAAACTTAAGCATGGAACTGTCTTCCTTAGGTTCATCCTATTGTTTCCAAAAACCAAGACCAGTTCTATCACTGGCAGAGATTTGAGCACTTATAATCTCAGTGATCTTTGTTGAGGATTTGCACCATCCTTCAACAGTTGCCTTTTCTGCTTTTAAAGCAGCGATGGCTTGTTCACGTTTAATGCTGATGATTTCGTTGACAATGACTTGATCTTTCAAACTTTCCTCTAAAACAGTCAGTTCTCTGATATTTTCATGACATTTTTCTAGCTGTTCAGTTAAATCAATATTTTTGTTTTCAGCTAGAGTTTTGCCACTTAGTGCATTGTATAGATCAATTGTCAGCACATCAACAGCGCGACTTCTCTCAGCTTCAGATAGAGAGAGATTGGTAGAGATTGATACCTGAGAGAAGATACAGCTCATGGAAGTTTCTGGTGATTCTTCCACTTCTTCTTTAATCTCAGCCATAAGACAGAGATTAGCGACTTCCTCTTCATCAGAACTTGATTCCTCTGATTCAGCCCAGTCATGCTCTTCAGCGATAAGACCTTTACCTATTCTTTTAATGTCTTACAACTTTTGATATTTTTCTTTTAGCTTAAGGTATTTGCTATCGTTGGTTTTCCTTGAGGTAGAAGGTTTGAAGACTTTCTTTGACCTGCACTCACTTGCAAAGTGTCCAATATTTTCACAGTTATAGCAAGTAGCAGTAGCCTTATCAATAGGGGTTGATTTTGGTTTGTCATTTAGAGAGAGAGGCTTATTTCTTCTATAATTGCTCTTTCTTGCAAATCTCTTAAAAGAGTTTGTCAAGAGTGCTAAGGATTCATCAAACTCTGAAAGATCAGTGTCTGATATTTCCTCAGTGTCAGAATCTAACTCAGTGATAGTAAGAGTATATCGCTGAGATGGAATGATCTCTGAGGAGACTAAAGCAACAGGAGTGCTTTTGGAGTCTTTAGAATCTTTTACAAGATTCTTCTTCAGGAGATTTGTAGTTGAGCAATATTCCATACTAGGTGCTAAGAGAGAGAGAATTTAAGTCTTTTGTCATCTTGAGACACATTGAATAACTGTCCCAACTTTCAGGAAGACATTCTAAGAATGTAGTTAAGACCTCAGAATTAGAATAGGTCCTGCCAGCAGTTCTTAGATCAATGATTAAGCAGTTAAATCTCTGGTGAACATCAGAAAGAGATTCGTTCTTACCAACGATAAAACTTTCATACTGTCTTACCAAGTTAATCTTTCGAGTTTCTTAGACTTCAGTGGTTCCTTCATATTGAACACATATAGTGTCCCACATTTCTTTGGAAGTTTTAAGATGCATGATGGAATGGAAAGCTTCATTAGACAGAGCCATAGAGATAATGGTTTTTTCCTTTGCATCTAGACCAACCTTCTTTTTGTCTTCATCACTCGAATGTCTTATTTCCTTAATAGCATAACGTTCAGGAACAGTAGGAGTGATGGTAGTAGCTGGAATGGCATCTATGATTGTGAAAGGTTCATATGGGCCATTTTCTACATATTCAGGTATAGTATGATCTACACCTTCTAGAAATAGCATCATTCGATTTTTCTAGAGAGCAAAGTTATCTCTATTAAATCGAGGAGGTTTTGATAGTGAACCATTATCATAGTAGTTTGTGTTTGCATTAAGTGCCATATTTAGAATAGCAAGGAAGAGAATAAAGCAAGATCTTGTTTATTAGATTAAACAGTCCACTCTGATACCACTTGTTGGTCCCCGAAGGTGCTTAACAAGTTTGTAGAAGGGGGGTTGAATACAAACACATAATTTTAAAGTTTAATAAATTGTTTATTGATAAATCAAAACACAATTTACAAGTTTGTTGCGGAATAAGATAAAGTAAAACCTAATCTAAACAAATTTAAAAAACACTAAGATGGTTGCACTAGAAATAGAGGATAAGGGATTGGGAGAATATAGAAAACAAGGATTTCTATATATTTAGAAAGATGAAGGCGACTCTCAGATGGAGTGTTGATCTTTCTATTTATACCCTATGCATTAAATGCATGGCGTACTTTACTGTTAAATCACAGTTTTATTGGATTCAAAATCATCATTATCTGAAGATGGAAAAGTCGTCTCAATAAATAGTCTAGGGTCCTTTTGTAATAAATAGTCAAAGTATGTTTTCGTATTTTCATTATTAGTCTTTTAATTTAAGTTATTGGTTGTTTTAGTAGTTGGGCCCAAGCTAAGCCAAGCCCATTAGGCTTATTAGCCTAAATATAAATTAGAGTTATTAGTGTTAATTAGGTTAAGGAGAGAGCTTAGAGAGAAAAATTAATCATTGAGAGGCTAGTTGTGGTTTGCGCCGTGGATACAGAGAGATAGAAGCAGAGATAGTTCGATTTCATCATCAAGAACAATTGTATTCGCTCAATTCGTTTGATTAATTAATATCAGGTTTGCATAATTGTGTTGCTTATATGTTTGCTTGATTGAATTGATAATCACTGGGACACACAATTGGTATCAGAGCAAGTTAAAGATTGAATTGAATATTTTTTGTTCGGTTCTGTTTTTCTGTCAAAGATTCATAATTTTTATTGTGTGATTGTTCTTTCAAGTTTTTATATATTGGGTTGTAATCGATATGCATATTCTATTGATTTGGTTCGGTTTGATTTGAATATCGCGTCGATTTTGATTATCAATTTGGTGAATTTACTGTTCTGGGTTCGTTCACGAGTCGGCATTGCCATCCGAAATCAAATATCTCTTAAAGTGGTTTTTATTGAAATTAATTAATTGGAATCTGATCTAGTTGGTTATTTGAACGTTTTAGCAAAGTTTGGTTGTTTAATTCGAGATATCAAGTGTTTTCTAGGTTCATTTTGGTTTCTGGGTCGATAAAGTATCAAGAACATATCGGTCTTTGTTATTATCGGTCTTTGTTATTATCGGTCTTTGTGTTTTATCGGTCTTTCATACCGGTCAAAGGCCAATTCCGGTCGAAGACCTCTATCGGTCGAACACACATTATCGGTCGACCGCTACACACAGAGTCCACCCCGTTCGAACTCACTTTACCGGTTGAAGCCAATACCGGTCCATCCATTTTTTTTCGATCTTAGAGTTTATCGGTCGAAACACAATACCGGTCAACACTTTATCGGTCCAATCAAGCTTCCGGTCCTAGCAACGTACCGGTCGTGCAACATACCGGTCGAATAGTTTCCGGTCGTCTACAGTGTTTGCGCGACCCACTTGATACGCAAACCACACTTTGCGCGACCCACTTGATACGCAAACCACACTTTGCACGACCCACTATTCGCGCAATTCTCACTTTGCGCCACGGTCTTCTCACGCAAACTTCTACTTTGCACCACCTGCTTCTCATGCGAACTTCTTCTTTGCGCCAACCTTGTCTAGCGCAAACATCTATTTGCGCGACCTGCTTCTCGCACAAACCGTCCTTTGCACCTCTATTCTTGGCAAATATCTTATTTTTGTACCTGTTTTAACTGTGTTTAATCTAATTGTGCTTTATACTGTGTGAGAGAACTACATTTAATTATTTTTGGAAATTTATTTTTCTGAAAATTCTTGAGTGTGGTTTTTATCTTAATTTCTAACGATCTCATCTAGTTGATTGTTTAATCGTATCAAATAAGTTTGATTACTAATCGTATAAGTAAAGATGTCTCGGGAAGCTCTTGCTATTGGAACAGATGTGAAGCCACCAGTACTCTTCAAGAAGGAGTACGAGCAATGGAAGGACAAATTTTTGGACTTCATCGATCGACGTGATTTGGGAGATTATATCAGAAAATCTCTGAAAGAAGGAATCATGACACCTCCGACCAAGGTTCTCACTGTAGCCGGAGAAAATGGTGAAGAAGAAGAGACAGAGTATAAATTACCGATTGGTGAATATTCGGAAGATCAGCTAAAGAGACAAAAGGGTGACAAGCTGGCAAGATCATTTATTCTCCAAGGCATACCGAATGAAATATATGTCAAGATTGACAGCTACAACGCTACCGGTTAGCAAATGTGGGATCAGTTGGAGAAGATGATGATTGGATCAAAAGTCGGCAACCAACTTAAAGTTTCCAACTTCTTGAATAATTATGAAGAATTCAAAGCCAAAGCTGGAGAATCACTCGAAGCCACTTATGACAGATTTTTCACTTTGCTGAATGAACTCAGCATGAACAAGATCAACAAATCTCAAGTTGAGCTGAATGTGAAATTCCTCAGCAACCTTCAGCCAGAGTGGAAGAGATTCACCAGACAGATGAGGCAGTTGAAAGATCTGAACGACATTCCACTTCATGAAGTTTATGAAATCCTCAAACAGAATGAGGAAGAGGTGGATGAAATCAAAGCTGAGATGAAGAAGGCTGACAAAGAAGTTGTTGATCCAGTTGCTCTTGTGGTCAAGAAAAAGTCCAAGAAGAAGAAGGTGATAGCATCTGAATCTGAAGAAGCTGATAGTGAGGCAAATTCTGACTCTAACGATTGTGAAGAACTGAAGGAAGCCATGGTATTGTTAACCAAGGCTTTCCAAAAGAAGTTCTATAAAAAGCCAAACTCCAACAGTCAGAGGTACTCGTCGGGTCCGAATAACTACAAGCATAAGGAGAAAGTTGAAGAAAAGAGACCAGAAGACAAGAAGAATGATGGAGCCGAAGAGTTCAAGAAGGAAGAACTGATGAAGTGCTACAACTGTGGCAGACTCGGTCACTTTGCCAAGGACTGCCGAAAACCAAAAGTCCGAAACTCTGAATATTATAAGAATAAGATGCTTCTAGCCAATCAACAAGAGGCTGCAAAAGCATTAATGGCCGAGGATGAATACTGGCTCGACCATTCAGACCAAGAATCTGACGAAGGAGAGAAGGACGAGACAGCACACCTGTGCTTGATGGGTAAGGAGCAGTCAGAAGCTGAAGCTGATTCTGATGATGGAGACAATGATGAGGTATGTAACTTAACTGAATCAGATTTTCTGAACCAAATGCATGCCATGATGTCTAAACTCCAAAAATTAGAGTCTAAACTGAAGCGTGAGAAAGGTGTCATAAACGAGAAAAATCAATCTATACATAAACTTAGTAATGATATTGCTGAGAAAAATGTATTAATTGAAACTTTGCACAAAAATATAGACACCTGCGCTAAAGAAATGACTATAATTCATAAAGAGTTATCTGAAACTGTTTCTAAATATAAAGAATATGAGTTTAAGACTATAGATCTTTCTAAAAGGTACTTTTCTACTTCAAAAGAAAAGAAATCTTTAATAGACAAGGTGAATGCCTTGGAAGAGAAATTACATACTTTAGGTCAAACTGAACACACTATTCATTTGAACAAACCTAAAGAGAAACCTGATACTTGGGGACTTGGTTACAAGAACCCACATCATCTCAAAAAGGGTATATCTGAAGTGCATGCACTGTATGACTTTGGGTTTATGTTGTTGGCTCCTCAACATCAGGAACTCAAACCCTTTTGGACTAGTCTGTCTGAAAAAGATAAAGCCAAGAAATATGATAAAAGAAAGAACACATCTAAAGTTCAACTTCCATTTCGCTATGAGAAGTTGAATAACAGTTATAGTTCTGATAAATCAAAATTTCTTTCAAATGATTATTTTGAGAGTTATTCTGTAAAAGAATTGGAGACTAAACCCATCGAAGGTAAGCTTTACGTCCCTCCTCTTGTTTTAGAAAGTAAAATTTCTGAACTCGAGAATACTCTTACAGATGAAAGAATTTTGATGGACTTAGAACAAACTGTATTTTCGACAGTGTTCAAAAATACTAATTTTCCTAAATTTTTCAAGGCTTTAAATTCTGATGACAGATCTGGTTCACTTGAGAATGAACTTAATTTCTTAAACTCTGAAGGTGTTCTGAACGATAGTGTTGCTCAATTTGATTTTACTTCCAAACTTCCTGATCCTTCATCTTGTGTTGTTAATTCGTTTGGATTACCCAGTGTGTTTGAAAAGGGTGAAACATCAACGAAAGTTGATAAATCAGTCTCTGTGAAGTCTAAGAATGCGAAAGGTAAGAAAAGAAAATCTCAGCATTCATAGAAACCGAAAACCACGGGTAAGCCAAAGAAGAAGCATTCTTTTAATTCTCATCATTCTAACTCCAAAGTTTCAAATGTTTCAGATATGAGAAAGCAAAGGGTTGGAGTTAAGACTCCATAGATACCGAAACAGAAGATAGACGAGAAAGTTAAATCTAGTTCTAGTTTTATTTTGAATAAAAAGACTTCTACTAAAGATGATGTGATTGTGAATGTTGCTATTTTTAAATCTAATCTTGTTGATTCTCGCAAGAAGTACTCTATAAAGCAATTATTCCAGTTAGCACCATCTAATAAAAAGTTTTTAAATCATGGTGAATGTGATTATGCTTCTCGTAAATATTCTGATGTTTGGTATGGTTCATATAGTGTTTCATCTTATCGTTATCATTCGTCTTATCATGCTTCTGGTTTTCAAAGAAAAGGCGGACCCAAATTTAAATGGGTGCCAAAATCAAGTACTAACAGTGGAGGTCCCATTTATAAATGGGTTCCTAAACCTCTTCTTTCCTGATTTGTTTTGTGCAGACCCATCATATGTGGTATTTGGATAACGGGTGTTCCAAACATATGACAGGGCAGAAGAGTATGTTGTCTAATTTTACGGACAAATACTGCGGCACAGTTCGTTTTGGGAATGATCAGTTTTCACCTATTCTGGGATATGGTGATGTTGTACATGAAAATCATACGATCAAGAAGATGAGCTACGTTGAAGGCTTAGGGAACAACCTATTCAGCATTGGCCAGTTCTGCGACAAAGACTTAGAGGTTAATTTCAAGGCCAAGACATGTTCAGTACGCACTGAAGAAGGAAAAGAACTCTTGGTCGGCATCGCAAGTCAAACCTCTACACCATCAACTTGTCAAAGGTCCAGGCTGACAATCAGGTATGTCTACTATCAAATGCCTCGATGCAACAAAGTTGGTTATGGCATCGACGGCTTTCTCACCTCAACTTTCGGTACATCAACAAGCTGGTCAGTGGAAAGTTAGTGAAAGGACTTCCAGAGCTGAAGTATGAAAGAGAACATCTATGTGCAGCATGTGAAAAGGGAAAGATGAAGAGAGCCCCACACAAACCAAAGCCTGAACCGAGTACCAGCTCTTCATTAGAGTTATTGCATATGGATTTATGCGGTCCTATGCGAACGCAAAGCTTAGGAGGAAAGAAGTATGTGTTGGTTATCGTGGACGACTATACACGATACACTTGGGTCAAGTTTCTACGGTCTAAAGATGAGACACCCGATGTTCTCATTACATTTCTGAAGACGACCCGAGTCAATCTACAAAAGCAGGTCAAGATTCTCAGAACTGACAACGGCACAGAGTTCAAGAACAAGATCGTTGAAGAATATCTCGAATCAGTCGGGATATCACATCAATACTCTGCTGCTCGCACGCCTCAACAGAACAGAGTCGTCGAAAGGCGAAATCGTACACTTGTCGAGGCCGCTCGGACAATGCTCAACCAATCTGACTTACCTTTATTTTTGTCGAGGCCGCTCGGGCTGAAGTTGTATCGACTGCGTGTCACACCCAGAATCGCTACATGATACACCGCCGATTTCAGAAGACTCCGTATGCGTTGATCAACAACCGAACACCAACCATTAAATATTTTCATGTTTTTGGTTGTAAGTGTTTTGTTCTAAACGACAGAGAGAATCTGAACAAGTTCAGTTCTAAGGCGGATGAAGGCATCTTCGTTGGTTATTCCTCTACATCTTTTGCATATCGTGTTTATTTGAAGAAGTCGAAGACAGTGATCGAGAGCGTCAATGTTACATTCGATGAGGATATGGCTTCTGAGCACGTCAGTTCAGAACCCGTAATTACCGGAGTACTAGCTTCTGGACAAACCAGTCCAGGACCTGTACCTCAAGAGAACAAATCAGATGGTGCTTCATAGTCTACTTCTAAATTATCTTATTTTGATTTATTAGAACTGTTCTATGATGAATTTCTTGGATCTAAGTTGCCTAACTCTGTTGTGGTTGACAGGATAGAAGACTCGATGACTACTCATCCAACCACTTCCGATATCTCTACTGAATCAAATTCCCCGATTCGGCAAGAAGTTCCAGTTCAAAAGCCTACTCCGACAGTTGAAGTTGTGACCAACACCGCAGAGACAGAGGTAGCTGACACAGTAGGATGTACTGTAAGGACTGATCAACAGATTGACCAAGCTGTACCTTCTGCAACTTTTGCAACGACTACTTCAACTGCAACCCCCGTTAATTCTGAACCATCTGAAGGAGATAACAGTGGATTCCTAGATGTGGACAATGATCAATCTACATCTAATCCACTCCCTCATGAACATAAGTGGACCAAAGAGCACCCGGTACATCAAATTATTAGAGATCCTTCTGCACCGATGCAAACTAGGTCTGCAACATCAAATATATGTATGTATGAATCCTTTCTGAGCAAGATCGAACCTACTCGCGTATCTGAGGCCCTTGCCGATTCAGATTGGGTAACTGCGATGCAAGATGAGCTGAATCAATTTGAAGCACTGAATGTCTGGAGACTCGTACCCAAACCGCAAGCTAAAACCATCATTGGTACGAAATGGGTGTTCAAAAACAAGAAAGATGAAGATGGTACCGTTATCTGAAACAAAGCACGACTTGTTGACAAGGGATATAGGCAAGAGGAAGGAATTGACTACGACGATACTTATGCTCCAGTGGCACGTATAGAGGCGATTCGGATGTTCTTAGCCTACGCAGCCCACAAGAACTTCACCGTCTATCAAATGGACGTGAAGACAACTTTTCTGAATGGAGTACTCAAAAAATAAGTCTACGTCTCACAGCCAGAAGGGTTTGTAAATCTAGATAAGCCGAACCACGTCTACATCTTGGATAAAGCTCTTTATGGACTGAAACAAGCTCCTCGTGCCTGGTATGATATTCTATCTCAGTTCTTGGTCAAGTCAGGTTTTACAAAAGGTACGGTTGATACCACTCTTTTCATTAAAAAGGATAAAGGTGATATCATTCTTATTCAAATATATGTGGATGATATTATTTTTGGTTCTACAAATCCTAAGTATTGTAAGAACTTTGCAAACCTCATGGTGTCACGTTTTCAGATGAGCATGATGGGAGAGATGAACTCTTTCTCGGATTGCAAGTCAAACAATTTTCAACGGGGATTTTTATCAATCAATCTAAATACATTCTGGATATTCTTCGGAAATTTAAAATAGAAAATTGTAAACCGATTGGTACCCCAATGGCACCTGGTACTAAAATTGGCACCGATCTATCAGGAAAGGCTGTTGATGTTAGGACTTATAGAGGTATGATAGGTTCCTTAATGTATCTTACTTCTAATAGGCCAGATATAATGTTTTCTACATGCTTATGTGTTAGATATCAGGCCAATCCTAAGTTATCTCATTTGTCTGTTGTTAAGCGGATTTTCAGGTATCTAAAGGGGACTGCAGATCTTGGTCTGTGGTATCCTAAGGATACAAGCTTTGAACTAACATCTTATTCAGACGCAGATCATGCTGGTTGCATGTTATACAGGAAGAGCACCTCGGGTCATATCCAATTTCTCGGAGATAAACTCGTCAGTTGGGCTTCGAAGAAGCAATTATGTGTCTCCACATCAACGGCCGAAGCGGAATATGTAGCTGCTACTAGCTGCTATTCTCAGGTCTTGTGGATGCGAACACAACTGCGTGACTATGGATTTCATTTCAATAGAATCCCGATCTATTGTGATTCGAAGAGCGCTATTGCGATTACTGCTAACCCTGTTCAGCATACTAAGACCAAACACATAGATGTCAGGTATCATTTTATAAAAGATAATGTAGAAAAGGGAACAATTGAACTTTACTTTGTAAAAACCGATTATCAGCTTGCAGATTTGTTTACCAAACCTTTAAACGAAAAGAAATTTAATTTTCTTGTCTCAAGACTTGGTATGCTAAATCTTAACACCTAATCGGTGGTTACCTATTAAAGTTTATTATTGTGTCTCTTTATCATTTCTTTATTATTATTTCCGCATGATACCTGCTCTTAAATAGTTTGTTCATGATCTCAGGGGGAGTGTGAGAAGTATCTTATAGATGGTCAATGTTATTTTGAGGGGGAGCATATTTAATTCATTGTGCTTACTGATAATTTGTTAGTGATGCATGATTTTAGGGGGAGCATCCAAGTAAAGAGTATGGCAATGACTTCTGATTACTTTTGATCAGAACTCGTACTTTAATTGTTTTACTGCTTTCTGTAATTTCAATTTCAGTGAATAAAGTTACTTTGACTAGACGTTTAGACTTTTACAGGTTGAGAGATGCTTCAAAGATCATATCTTTATGACTTTAAGCGTGACTTCGTGAGATGTAAGACTGGACTCAAATGGTAAAATTCCTTATCTTCATCTCATCTATGGTTGAAAGAAGGACAACTTTCAATCATAAGAAAACATGTTCTTAAATATTCAAACCACTTCCCGATTCTTAAACAGATTTCTTGAATTGGAAGTGTGCTTTTAAATGTTTTCTGTTTCATCTTTGAGCTTTAGCTGATAAAGTTAAACCATCTAAGAATCATATGCTTTATAGGATAACATGGGATCAGTGTGCTAGGACTTAACTGAACTTCTATGGATTCACGTTAACTAGTGTCTCCTACCCAAGAAGTAAATCCTTAGTGATTGAGTGTGAGGAGTTCCATGAAATGAGTGTGGGATGTGTGATAAGAGAAATTGTAAAAGAGAGTTTGGTTAGCTGTGAGCTTAATGATAAAAAGAAAGAGGGTGAGAGATCAGAGTAAAAGAATACTAAACTCTGCACCAACTACTTTCTGAGCCGGGCAGCCATATTTCTAATGCTTCACATTTCTTTGGTGAACATTATTGAAACAGGCACCTAGCCCATGCCAACTCTTGACATTACCCCACTAGCTACTCATTTTCTTCTCAACAAGAAAATGTTTCATTTTCAAAGGGGACGCAGCACATATGATATCTGATTTTCATTTGGAAAATATGGATATTGAAAAGATGGAAGTTTGCCCCACCTTCACACTTCATTCATGCACATTGAGTCTGTGTTTAACTACTTGTCTCAGTGGTTTCACTTTTTGAGCCTTATAAGCAATCATCATATGCTTAATTTATTCTATCACTTGCACGAACACACAAAGAATTTGTTTCTTTGTCATAACGTTCATAGAAATTACTGTTGTGTTGTTTCGATGATTGAATGGAAGCCCTGGGGGAGTGAACATCATAAAAGCTCCTTTATATTGTGTATTCATTACACACAGTGACTTCGTGTTACTGACAGGCAATTTTAACTGGTTCATTTGTTGATTCAGGTGTTACCTTTCTATTTTGTCTGGATTTGCAAAGATCTGGATGAACATCTTTATGAATTGACGGATAATCAGTGGTTCTGTTTGCAAGATCAGTGGTGGAATACATTTCTTGAAGCAAGTTTTGATGAATTCTTTGCTCTTTTCATCAAAAAGGGGGAGAAGCGTCAACCAAGAAATGGGGAGATCAAAAGCTTAATGAAAGAATTTCTGAAGATATGCTGAAATGAAGAAATTTTCTTTGAAGATGATTTGCTGAAGTATTCTGAGCTGAAACTGGAGATAATTTCTTTCCAAGAGATTTTATTTTATCATCATCGATTGGGGAGATTGCTACATTCTGAAGACAAAGAGGAAGATTGCATTTTCTGAGCTTAAAGAGAAGGATTAAATTGCTAAATCTTTTTAGTAATGATCTTGATCCAAAGGGGGAGATTGTTAAAGCATTGTTTTATTGGATTCAAAATCATCATTATCTGAAGATGGAAAAGTCGTCTCAATAAATAGTCTAGGGTCCTTTTGTAATAAATAGTCAAAGTATGTTTTCGTATTTTCATTATTAGTCTTTTAATTTAAGTTATTGGTTGTTTTAGTAGTTGGGCCCAAGCTAAGCCAAGCCCATTAGGCTTATTAGCCTAAATATAAATTAGAGTTATTAGTGTTAATTAGGTTAAGGAGAGAGCTTAGAGAGAAAAATTAATCATTGAGAGGCTAGTTGTGGTTTGCGCCATGGATACAGAGAGATAGAAGCAGAGATAGTTCGATTTCATCATCAAGAACAATTGTATTCGCTCAATTCGTTTGATTAATCAATACCAGGTTTGCATAATTGTGTTGCTTATATGTTTTCTTGATTGAATTGATAATCACTGGGACACACATTTACACGTGTCATTCATTGATTGGTTGTATGGGTCTAACATTAGGAGACATGCTTTCGGCCTTATGATGAACTGTGTAGTTGACAGAGTTGTTGTACGAATTGCTGCAGAGGTATGTCCGTTATGACAGATCGTACAGGTGTGCAAGGGTAAGACAAAAGAGACTTGAGGCATAAGCTAAGTGATCACCGATCGCTGAATATCTCTTCCTTCAGAGATACAAAGAAGTTCAGCTATCGCTGAAGCTTTTCCTCAGGTTTCTTCACTTGTGTAGATTCGTCTTTGCTTCATTGATATCCGCATCAGGTCATGAGTAGACTTGTCTTTGTTCAGCAACTTTGTCTTCGATTCAGCAGTGAACAACTTTTGTCGCGAAACTTGTCTTTAGGGATTACGTCTAACTGTTTACATAAGAATTCATCAGTGATACTGAACATACTCAGTATTTGATCGCCGATAGTGAAACACTTTTACATATGAATGTTTACAAGAGAGATCATCAGTGATAGCTGAACATACTTAGCATGATCACTGATGATGAAACACTAATACATAATATTAAACGTAATTTTCACTAAGTATAGAAAAGGGTCGTTATCAAATCACTAAGAGAGTATGGATCAACAAAACCCTTTGCGGGCCATGAAACTTGGCTACATGGTAATGATGAAATGTGAAGTCTATATTCCACCAAGAAATAGGCATGGAGTCAATGGGTAATAGTTGTGAGCTTCCAAGTCGGGCAATGGCCAACGACCGTTAATTGCAATTTCTTAGGATGAGTGAAATCTAAAGGCAATGGGTTTGTTCATTGCTTTGTAGTGGGCCTATAAAACATGATTGCGTGACCCACTTTTGTGTTCCGTCACCGACATAGAAATTGGGTCTCCCCCGTTATCACATTAGGCATGTATGCATCGCTAAAAGTGGAAATTTAAAGGATTTACTCGAAATGGTAAAACAAGTTATATTTCCGGAATTTTATGCTTATGATTAATTATAAATTGCATGAACTCACTAGGTGTTAGCCTAACACTTTTCTTAAATGTGGTTTGTGTAGCAGCTCATAAGATTTAGCGGGGAGTCCTGCTTGAGTAGACTGCTAATTGCCAATAACGGCAACTGAAAGTTCCAGATTCAAGCTCTATTACAGATTACACACAAGATTTAGTCACAAGTTATATTCATTGACATTGATATAACAAATATTACAATGAATTCTCTCAATCTACTCTCACTGAATTTATCTCTCTAAAGTATGTGTGTGTGTTAACAATAAGCGTGTCTACAAGTTTACAAGACACAATAACTATTTATATTAGTCAACTATTGTTGACTTACAACTCAAACAAGTAAACGGAAAGTCAAACAACCTTGACTTTTACACAACATTATACAAATGACCATTAACACCTTTTTAATCTTGAATACAACATTGTGACTCAACATTATCCCCCTTTGGATTCAAGATTAAAAAAACATTGACAATAATCTTCAGGTCTTCTCACAGCTTTAAAACCTTCAACTTTGCAGCTTTTTCAACTGGAAACATTCAGTAAATCTTCTTCTTTGGAATTCCTTTTAACAAGGTTGCTTTATATCTCTTCACAAACATTGACACTTCAAAACTTGAGCACTTTTCAATCTCCCCCTTTGTTCACAAAAATGCAATAAACTTTCATACTTCCAAAATAATCTCTTCTTCTTGATATCTTTTTCAATCTTCCCTTTTTCAACTTTGACTTTGAGTTCTCTCTGAAATTGAACTTTGAAATATCTCACCCTTTTTGATGAATTTTGAGACATCAGAATCATCAAAACTTTATCAATTTCAGCATCGTCTTTGATAATATCTCCCCCATACATCAAAATAAGCATAGTCATCATAATATGCAGCAACAATCTCCCCCATTCAGTATAACAAGCCGTCTCCCTAGAAGAGAATAGTTTCTCCCTCTAATCAAATATGAACATATATCCGTCAATTCATAAAATGTATTTATCCTAATCTTTTCAAATTCAGGCAAAATAAGGATTGGTAACCCAAAAAATCAACAAATGAATCAGTTATACTGCATGTGAGTAGCACGGAGCCACTTTGTGCAACGGATGCACATTGGAAAGGAGCTTTTTGATGTTCACTCCCCCAGGGCTTCCATTCAATCATTGAAAAACCACAAAGGATTTTTCTATGAATGTTAAGACAAGAAAACTTATTCCTTATGTGCTCGTGCATGTGTAAAATGATTGAAGCATAAGTAGCTTTAAACAGGCTCAAAATATGTAAACTATTGAGACAGCAACAAGTATTACATAGACTCAATGTGCATGATAAAGGGTCGAAGGTGGGGAAACTTTCCTTCTTTTTCAATATCAAAATCTTCCAAATTAAGATCAGATAGATTATGTGCTATTTCCCCAAAGAAATATGAAACATCTTTTTGTCAAGAAAAAGATGAGTAGCTAGTGGGGTTTTAATGCAAGAGTTGGCATGGGCTAGTGCCTGTTTCAATGAAGGTCACGAAGAAGTGTGAACCAACAGATTATGTGGCAGCTCGACTCAGAAAAAGTTTGGTGCAGAGTTTGATATTCTTTTACCCTGATCTCTCACACTCTTTCTTTTGAACATTTGAGCTCACTTCTACCCAATCTCTCTTTTCCATTTTACCTCATCACACACCCACTCTCTTTGATTTTGACACCTCTCCCCTCAATCACTCAGGATAACTTCTTGGGTAGGAAACACTAGTTAACGTGAATCCATAGAAGTTCGTTATGCTCACACAAAAAAACCCATGTATTTTGTCCTAAATATATGTTGCTCAACAATTTATCGTGACAAATAAGCACAAGATATCACTGTCAGAAAAGATATGCTCATCAAAAATAAAAATGAGATTTGAGCATTTTGAACTTCTAAGAACTCTCAAAACAAAGGAATTGAATGAATGAAATGAAGTCAAATTAAGTGCTTTGAGAATCTAACAATGATTCGATCAGATCAAATATCGTGAAGAAAAATATTGGGATATCAAAGAATTTGAGATGTGTTTATATGAACAAATATAATCATATGAACAATGAAAGCACAGTTATTAAGAAATGATGTCTGATACTCAATCAACTTTGAAACTCAAACGGGAGTATTACCATCGAAAGATTTAACATTTAGAGACATGGTAATAACAAAGTCAATGAAAAATACTGAACCGATGTGTGTGATTACTTGACAGTATATGAAAAGATAATACACAAGTATTTATCTTTAGAAATACACGGTCAGTTAAGCATGAAAAGTACTGATATGAAAAACACTTAAAATCGCACTTCTAAATTCATGAAATCATTTTAGAACAAGAAGTGGTTTGAACGTTTAAGAAATCGTTTTTCATACTTGAAAGTCGTTCTTCTTTCAAATATGGTAGAGATTAAGAATTAGAAATGTATACCTTCAGTATAGAATTCTTAACTCCCCCTGAAATGAATATTTATCTATTAAGCTCCCCCTTGACAAAACCTCAGATATTTTCTTCAATACTTGTAAAAGGTCAAGCAGATTAGCATACAACAAAAATATTTCTTTATTCTTCTCCTTAAAAATATATCTATTAAAAATCAATAATGTCATCATCACATTTTCTTTATCTCCACCTAAAAACAATATTAATCAATTAACTTTTAATCTCCCTCTTCAATTATGGTAAGTCAGATAAGCTCCCCCTGAAAAAGCAGCAAGTATATCAGTAAAAATATAAAACATATAAGCTCCCCCTTAACATTTGCATAATCCTTAATCATTAAACCGAGTTATGAATTACTAGGATTTAAGTAAATTCAGAAGTCAAACTCGCCCTGAAAATTTGTATTCACAAATTTAACAGAAGAAATAATTACCCCCCCCCCCTTGAAGATTGATCATCTTATATGCTTCGGAGTACAAAAACTCTTTTGATCTTTGAAATGTGAGTCCTAAACAGATGTTTTTAGAAGTCTATCTTCTTTATCATTGAAGATCGGGTCTTAAACTTCTTTGTTCAAAAGCCAATGCTCTTATTCCCCTTTTACTTGTGGTACCTGTAAAACAGATTTGACAGGTTTTGATACCCACATGTATTTGGGTCCAGACAGGTTAGATTTTGGAATCTACTTCTCATTAGATTTAACTCTTTTAAGTTCATTTTGTTGAGAAGTGATTCTGTAAGTTCCATAACAATTATGAGCATAATACTTATTAACAAAATCATCAGTTCCACAGTAATAACAACTAAGTTTCTTTTGCTCTTGCCTGATTAAATGATTTACAGAATAAACAAAATCAGGTGTAGCAAAAGATTTACCTTTCGGAGCATTGTTCTTTTTGTTCACTTGAGGTGTAGGAATAAATGACTTTGAATTATCTTTCTCATCTTTCCTTCTCCAAACCATTTTCTGTCGAGACTTGTTCTTTCTGATAGTACCTGAACCATCAACAAATTTAACATAGAATAGATTAGTAGGACGAATTTAATCTTTATGCTTAGACACAATATCATCTGAATCAACAAATAAAGGATTGTTAGAAACATTTGCATAAAGTGAACTTCTAGTTGATTTGAATGAACAATCTAAAGCAGCTGAATCATTCATAGGTTATTGAGCAATTGTATCTGGACTTCGTTGTTCCCTCAATTCAACCTTGAAAATGATTCCTTCAAGTTCTGTGATCTTTTTTGACAAACTATTTCTTTATTCAAACAATATATCAATCTTTTTCTGTAATTCAGACTTCGTCTTTTGTTCGTTCAGTGCAATTGCAGATAGTTCAGATAGCTTCGTTGAAAGCTTGTTGATTTCTTTCTCAAATACCTTCCCTTCTTCTTCAAAATCCTTTTCAACACTTTTTCTATTATCAGATATTTCTCTGAATAGTCCAACATTCTTCTGTTCTGTTAACTTCTTCTCTTTCTTAGCTGTCTCTTTCCATGACAATAACTTTCTCAAAATCTGACACTTGTTGAGAAAGTTTTATACATTTAAGTTCAAATGTCTTCTTTTTTTCAAAAGATTTCCTTGAAAAGTCAGAAAATTTATGTGCAAAAACGTTTCTTTCTTTTTCAAATTCTTCTCTTTGTTTCTTTTCTTTGGCAACTTGAGCTTCCAATTTATAGATTTTATTTTTCAACTCAACATTCCCTTTTTCTAAACCATTTCTTTTCTTTTCCATCTTCTTCATCTCCTCTTTGATACTTGGGTTTTTTTTCTCTTGAGTTGCTCTCTCTTTCAACATGTTTATCTCAACCTCAAGACTAAAAACTTTTTCTCTTAACTGATCTCTTTCAGAGAAGATTTGTGAGTTTATCTTTTTCAGTCCATCACAGGTTTCTCCAGCAATGTTTGCTCTTGTTCTCAGATCTTCAATCTCTCTTTGCATCAATTCCTTCTTGGACTATGTAGTGTTTGCATTACTTGCTCTCAATATTGTGGATTCCTCTTCAGATTTCTTCAGTTTGATTTGAAGATTAGAAATCTCTTTCTCTTTTGATGCAATTATCCCTGCAAAATTATTTTTAGAGTTAGAAATACAATTTGAGCAAATAATTTTTTTCTCTAAAACTTTAGAATTTTCTTTCAGTTTAATAATCTGATCCTGAAGAGATGAATTCTGAATTTTCAGATTCTCATTTTCAGCTTCAAGGGCTTGAATCTTTGGCATATAAGCGATAGTGCAATCTCTCTTGGTTAGAACAATATTTCCCTTTTCGTCAATGTAAGGCATCTTGAAATCTGTAAAATATAAGCTTGAAATGATCGTTAACAAAAATCAGAAACTTTGATCACACTCAAAAATATGTCCCCCTTCGCAGACTTAGCACGGGAGTCCTGCTATCCAGTTAGCGGGTGGGGTCAAGGGACAACGCCCTTGCGGGGTCTAGGGACAACGCCCCGAGAGAAAAAAAAATTGACATTTAAAAGCCATATTGCAACTTGTAAAAATTTCACTAAGTATAGAATTCGCAAGCTGAACTTTTCACAGGCTTAAGATGCGAAACTTGAACTTTTCGCATGCCTAAGGATGAGAATTCTTCTCTTTTCGCACGATGAGGGATGCGAAATTCAACTTTGCGCACGCTGAAGGATGTGAATTGTAATATTTCGCATGCAAAAGGATGCGGATTCTGTCTTTTCGCACACAAGGAGATGCGAATTCTGGACTTAGAAAATTTTCCACTTGTCCATTTTACGTATCGATGTGAAATTCTCCCTTAGAAAAATTTAATGTCTTCAAGATGCGAAATTTACTCTTTTCGCATGAAGTGTGATGTGAAATCCTCACTTCGTATGAAGCTTCTTGCGAATTCCTTCTTTTCTTACCAAGAGCGATATGAATTCTATCCTTAACTATTTTCAATCATCCAGTGCCATGCGTGTTCTTCCAATATCATGCGAATTTTGCAGATCTTGCGATTTCTTCAAAGTACGACTCTAATTTTCAAAAATTCACGATATCTGATTCAAACCTCAATCAATTGATATCAAACTTCACAGGATTGATCACGATTATGTTCTGAACAAACCTTTGGCACCAATTTCACCAAAACAACAATGAATCAAAGATCTTGATTTGAATACAGTAGCCAAAAATGTCGAACTCTAAAACTTACAAATTCGAGAAATTAAGTACAAATTACAAGGAAGTTGCAATTACAATCTGAATGAAATACATTCTAAATCACAAAACGATTACAATACAAGTAATGATTTGATAATTACACCGCAAGATCACAACATCAATCTAAGAACAGTAAGTCTGAGAGTTCTTCATTCTCTGAGTGAAAAAAATCGATTTCTGAATTTCTTTGTCAGGCTCTGATACCAATTGAAAGATCTAGATTCAAGCTCTATTCCAGATTACACACAAGATTTAGTCACAAGTCATATTCATTCATATTGATATAACAAAGATTACAATGAATTCTCTCAATCTACTCTCAGTGACTTTATCTCTCTAATGTATTTGTGTGTATTAACAATGAGTGTGTCTACAAGTTTACAAGACACAAGAACTATATATACTAGTCAACTATTGTTGACTTACAACTCAAACAAGTAAATGGAAGGTCAAACAATCTTGACTTTTACACAACATTATACAAATGACCATTAAAACCTTTTTAATATTGAATACAACATTTTGACTCAACAACAACTTTTGGGAGCACGGTATCTTGGGAAGAGGAGACATTGGAGATAGTGGGCACATACAACCCCTTTTTGGTGATCTTAACGACACCCATCCGTAATCTAAATTATAATAGTCTAGATTAGTAGGTTGTCGTATAAGCGTTCATTTACGTCTTTTATAAACCCCTATTAATTTGTTTCCCATTGTTGGGTGATTATTTACACTTAGATGGTTTTGTGGTATATATATCGGTTTTAAATGGCTCAACTTTTAGGCATCATATTGCCAAAATTTCAATTTTAATGCCTTAGATTTTAGGGCGTTACAAGTTGGTACCGCTGGAGCCGGAAGGAGTACAGAATTGACTTGGTGTCCAGTTTGATAGAGAAGATAAAGGCGTCCCAGGCCGAGGCATTGAAAGAGGAGAACCTTAAGGGTGAGTCGATGGGGAAGTTACATCTTCAACTGACGGAAGACGATCGCGGAGTGAAGTTATTTAATGGGAGAGTGTGGGTACCCAAGGTAGGAGGCAGTCGTGATCTAATTTTAGAGGACGCCAATAAGTCTAAGTACTCTATACATCCGGAAAGTAACAAGATGTATAGAGATCTGAAGTTGAACTATTGGTGGCCCGTGATGAAGTTAGATGTGGCAAAGTATTTTGAGCGATGTGTGACTTGCTTACAAGTGAAGGTCGAGCACCAATGACCGTACGGGAGCCTTCAATCCCTTGAAATACCGGAGTGGAAATGGGAACACATCACCATGGACTTCTTGAAGAAGTTGTCAAAGACTTCAAGAGGCCATGACACCATATGGGTAGTTTTCGATCATCTAACTAAGAGTGCCCATTTCCTAGCCATACGGGAGACGCTACCCATGGACAAATTAGCGAAACAATACATCGATGAAGTTTTCTCGAGACATGAAGTGTCGTTGTCCATCGTGTCAAACACAGATAGTCGGTTCACCTCAAATTTTTGGAGTAGCCTTCAGAAAGAGTTGGGCGAGAGGGTGAAGTTAAGCACAACCTATCACCCATAAACCGACAGTCAGAGTGAAAGAACCATTCAGACTCTTGAGAACATGCTTCGGTCATGCGTCATCGATTTCGAAGGAAGTTGGGATTCCCACTTGCCGCTAGTGGAGTTCGCCAACAACAACAGTTACCATTCTAGCATCGGGATGGCCCCATTTGAGGCCTTGTATGGTCGAAATGTAGGACACCGACTTATTGGCTAGAAGCGGATGAGAAGCAATTCGTCAGACTGAAAATGGTGCAAGAAATGGTGGACAAAGTAAAGGTCATTCGAGAACGTTTGAAGGCGGCTCAAGATCTTCAAAAGGGCTACTCAGACAAGAAAAGGAGACCGATGGAATTTCAAGTGGGTGACCGTGTAATGTTGAAAGTGTCGCCCTGGAAGGGGATCATTAGGTTTAGGAAGAAGAGGAAGCTTAGCCCTCGTTTCCTCAGGCCTTTCCCTATTATGGAACGCGTGGGGATCCAAGCCTAGAAGTTAGAGCTACCACCCGAGATGAGTGGGATTCATCCCACATTCCATGTGTGTTACTTACAGAAGTGCTTGGCAGAAGAAAAAAGCGTCATCCTTTCATCTGAAATTCGCATAGAAAACGACCGGTGCGTGGAGGAACCAGAAACCATCTTAGAGAGAGAAAAGAAGAAACTTCGCCACAAGGAGGTAGTAATGGTCAAAGTGTAGTGGAAGCATCACCGTGGAGCGAACGTAACATGGGAAGCGGAGGAACACCCCCCCCCCACACACACACACACACCTTTTTGGTTGAAGCAAGATTTTGGGACGAAACCTTTTCTAAGGAGGGGAGGATTGTAACACCCCAAAATCTTGGAAGGTAATTTTATTGGGTCCAATTAGTGAAATCATAATTTACAGTTATTTATAACAGTAAACTATTCTAGATATCAATCATAAGATCTCGGTCGTCTTCGCTTTGAAAAAATCACATTTATCAGACTCGGTACGTGGCCGACGATTATGACCGGAAATTATGCCCATGTCACAGTCGCATAGGGCATTGTCGTCGAGGGTAATTGGGTCTTGGTACATACTACGCGAGTATGCCCAGGTCATACTCGTCGTGTCAATGTCGCCCCGTGCTTAAGACATACGGTACATGTGAGGCATTTGTGCCTCGCGATAGTGACAATGTCACTATCGCCTGGGCAATGTCGCCGATGCTGTAAAGGGCATTAAATACCCAGCTTGATTTCTATCAGCTCACAACTTCATTTCACCTATTTTGGTCGGTCTTCTTGGTCCAAGGACGTAAGAATCTACCCTAATCATCTCTCCTCATTAATTCTTGGTGGGTTTGACCTAAGATCATTTATGGTGATGATATAGGATCTTCACTTGCACATTCTAGGGGATCTTCAAGTCATCTCTCAAGTTTCTCTACTCTGCTTCTTCTAGGGTTTTAGGTTTTGTCAAACCTACAAGGTGAGTTCATCTTGTACTACTAAATCCAACACATACTTAACCATTATTGCTTGACATTATGATCTTACTCTAATTACTTGTGTAAAACTAATGTTTTGACCTAACTCTTACATTTTGGGAATTCTAGGGTTTCCTTTACTTTCATGAAATATATTGGGTTTTGTTGCGAGGGTTTAAAAATACATAGTAAGTGTATTTATTGTTGGAAAATATGAATATCCTAATTGTGACCCTTCTTGTTGATTTTTGTTTAAACATTATTCATGCCAAAGTGTGGTTTGAGGTCTTATGTGGCTAAATATTGTGGAGAATGTGGAGAAATCTACTCTTATCCGATCGTATGGATGAAACCCTTTGTGGCCATGGAACCTGGCTACATGGTAATGATGAAATGTGAAGTTCTATATTCCACCAAGAAATATGTTAGAGCATAAATTTGTTGGATACAAGATCAAGAAGACTGAAGGTCAAAGTTCAAGAAGTCAAAGCTGAGGAAAGTCAACTCTCATGTGAAAGTCAAAGTTCTTTTGTAATAAAAGTCAATGTCAATGTATTGTATTTGTATTTTAGTTTCTTTGTAATTCTTGTAGGTATAAATAGCATTGTATTTCTGTTTTAAAAGAAGTATTCAGTTGTAAATTGAGAGAATAGATTTAGAGAGAGAAATCTGTAGAGAGAGAGAGTGAGAGTTCTAGAAAGAGAAAGTTTGTAATCTTGAGATTTGGAGTTTAAATCAAACAGGTAATTTGATTGAATCTTGTTTGTTGATTTGTTTGTGATTAGAAACTAGAAAACAGGGAATAACAATTGGTATCAGAGCAGATCCAAATCGAAAATCAAGAAAATACAGAATGTTCGACTCTGTGTTCGACGGTGCAAGATCGAAATTCGAGTTTTAGTGCGAATTAGAAGTTGTAATCGATCAGGGTTGTTCTTTTAGTGAAATCGATCGAGTCTGTATAGTTTGTTTTCAAGAATTGCACTGTAATCAATCGTTAATTTTGAATTTTGTTGAGTTTGGAGTTCACGAGTTGTCACGCACTGTATTCGATCCTTTTTATATTGATTTGTGTTTTTGATCGAAATTAAGTGCTAGAATTGGGTTCTAGTTGATTAGGCGAGCAAATTGTTAAAATTTCATGTTAGAATTCGAGGTCTAGATGAGTTTTTGATGAAAATTTGATCGAGTTTAGAGGTTTGCGTGAGATCTAAACTTTGCGCCAGTTCGTCAAGGTTTGAGCGAGTTCATCCCGGTTTGCGCCAGTTCATCAAGAGACTCACCAAGTGGTTCTTCTGAACTTTGCGTCTTCAACTAGAAACGTAAATTGAATTTTGCGTCTTTAACCAATAACGCAAAGTGAGCTTTGCGTAATCAACGGGATACGAAAAGCTGAAGTTTGGGTTCAGATAGACAAGTCCTCTTTGCGCAATCAGTGGTTTACGAGAAGTTCATGTTTGCGTATTTCACATGTCACGCAAAGTTAGATTTACGCAAGTAACTTGTCACGCAAAGTCAGATTTGCGGTAGCCTCTCATCACGCAAAGCTACTCGACACGCAAGACTTGGTTTGCTTCAGCTACTCAAAACGCAAAGTGTGGTTTGCGTAAGCCGCTCAACACACAAAGTATGGTTTGCACAAGCAGTGTGTCACGCAAGGATGTGGTTTGCGTTAGTCTCGGGTCACGCAAAGTATCGTTTGCGCAAGAAGCACGTCACGCAAAGTCTTGGTTTGCGCAAGACGCCAGTCGCGCAAAGTCTACTTTGCGTTACATGTGCAAAACGCAAACTTGTCCTTGAGTTTCAATCGTTTCATCCTTTCTGTGTTGTTCATACTTAGCTAATTTTTCTGTGATTTTTCTTGAGATTTCTATTTTGGACTAACGATCAGTTCTAGTTTCTTATTGCATAAATTTCTCAAACAGGTTTAAACAATATGACTTTTAAAGATGCTCTTTCCATTGGCACTGATGTCAAGCCTCCAGTTCTTTTTAAAGGAGAGTACGAACAGTGGAAGGATCGATTCCTTGATTTTGTGGACCGACACACAAATGGAGAAAATATTCTTTTGTCCATCATGGAGGGTCCTATGGTACCAATCACAGTTCAAATACCTGATGATGACTCATCTGATAGTGAAGATGGTACTGAGGAAAGAGAACAGAAGATGAAAACAGTTCCAGTAGAGTATAGTCAATATTCAGAGGAACAGAAAAGCCGATATAAAGCAGACAAGCAAGCAAGATACCTTCTTCTTCAAAGTATCCCGAATGACATCTACGTCAAAATAGACAGCTACAAGGCAAATGCTAAAAAGATGTGGGATCAGTTGCAGAAAATGATGATGGGTTCAAAGGTCGGCAATCAAATGAAAGTAGCAAATTGTATCAATAGCTACGAGGAATTCAAAGCCAAAGAGAATGAGAGCTTAGAAGATACTTATGAACGGTTTGTCTTGCTTCTGAATGAATTGTCCAAGAATAAGGTGAAAAAGAAGAAACTTGAGAACAATGTCAAATTCCTGAGCATCCTACAACCAGAGTGGAAAAAGCATACTCGTAGGATGAAACAAATGAAGGATCTCAATGACATTCTGTTACATGAGGTTTATGAGACTCTGAGGCAAAATGAGGAAGAAGTGGAAGAGAAAAGAGCTGAGAAAAAGAAGGCAGAGACAGTTCCTGAACCTATTGCTTTGGTAGAAGGAGAGAAGAAGAAAGAAAAGAAAGAGAAGAAGAAAAAGAAGAAAGTGCTTACCAGTTCTGAATCAGAATCAGAATCAGATGGAGATGATGGAGAAAGCCTCAAACAGGCCATGCTTTTACTTACCCGAGCTTTCCAAAAGAAATTCTACAAAAATTCGGGATCAAATTCTCACAGATACTCTTCATCTAGTTCCAAGAATCATGAGCATCGAGAAAGAGTTGAAGGAAAGCGACATGAAGAGAACCGGTATGTGGAAAGGAATCCGGAAGAAAATAAGAAGTTTGTGAATGACTACGCAAGTACTGAAAAGAAGACTGCTAATGATCTGATCAAATGCTACAACTGTGGCAAGATTGGACATTTTGCTAAAGATTGTCGAAAGCCGAAGGTTCGAAACTCTCAGTATTATCAGAACAAACTGCTATTGGCCAAACAGCAAGAAGCAGGCATAGCATTAATGGCTGAGGAAGAATTTTGGCTGGATCAATCAGAGGGTGAAAAGGAAGAGAAAGAAGAAGTTGCTCATATCTGCTTAATGGGCAAAGCGGTGAAATATGACGAGTCAGATGACGAGACAGCTGATGAGGTATTAAACTTAACTGAAAAAGATTTCATAACCAAAATGGAAGCTATGTTGGTTGAGCTTAATGATCTTCAAGTAAAACTGAAAAAAGAAAAAGACAGAGTTGCTAAAAGAAACAACAAGATCTTTGAGCTTAATAAGTCTGTTATTGGGAACAAAGATCTAATTGATTCTTTATGCAAGTCTGCTTCTGATTCTAAACTTCAAGTAGATTGTTTTGAAAAGAAGATTTCTGATTTTGAAGTTAAAATTTCTAAGTATGAGTTTGAGAAGAATGAATCTGCACTAACTGTTCATAAACTGCAGGTTGAGAACAAGTTTTTGAATAAGAAGGTAAATGGTCTGGAAGCCAAACTTTATGCAAGAGGCCAAACAGATCAAACTATTTTTCTTAATGCACCCAACGAAGAGGCTGATGTTAAGGAAAAATGGGGACTTGGTTTTCAAAACCCCCATTACTTAAAGAAAGCCATCAGAAAACAACCGGCACTTTATAATTTTGATTTTCTTGCTTGTGCTGGTAAACATACTCATTTAAAACCCAAATTTGTTACCAAATTATCAGAAGAAGATGAGATTAAAGAAACTGAAAATAGAAAGAATGTAAAGAAAATGCAACTACCATTTAACTATGCAAAGTTAAATGATAGTTATCTTTCAGAAATACCAAAAGTTCTTTCAAACGATTATTTTGCTAGTTATTCTGTTTCTGAGATGAAGGCAAAACCTGCAATTGCAAAGGTTTATGTTCCTCCACTCATTCTTGAAAGCAAAATAGTTGAACTTGAAAATGTTTTATCTGATGAAAAACTTTTGGTTGATATTCAACAAAGTGTGTTTTCTACAGTTTTAAAGAACACTGTTTTTCAATCTAAATCTACAAAGTGTTCTACAGTTTCAAAGGCACATCAAACTTCGTCTGATATTTTTGATGACTTATTTGAGTCTGCAAATGACTTTCTTAACTCTGATGGTGGGTGCATAGAAGAAATTGATATGTTTGACTTCAATGTTTCTCTTCCTGATCATTCTACTTGTCTTATACCTGAAAAAGTATTACCAAGTGTTCTTAAAACTGATGAATCATCTACAGTTTCTGTGACTGCTGAATATTATTCTAAAGGTAAGAATCATAAGAAACAGCAATCACAGAAATGGATTAACACTGGTAAACCAAAGAAAACTCATTTTCAGAAATCTGATTTTCCTAATAAATCTAAATTTTTTATTTCAGATATAAGCAAGAAAAGGTCGAAAGCTCGAACCGAATGGGGACCAAAAAGGAAGGATGATGAGATAGTTGAATCAGTTTCTGATAACTCTTGTAATAGATCAGTTAGTAGTGATAATGATGTAGTTGATCAACTTTCTTGTCATAAACAAAACCTTGTAACTTCTTACAAGCGGTATTCAATAAAGCAATTGATTCAATTATCTCCTATTACTACTAAATCTTATCATTATCGGAGAAATGATTTTGCTATTCTCATAATTCTTCTGATTGGTTTGGATCTTATTATGTTTATTCTTCAAGATCAAATGTTTTTAAAAGTTTTCAAAGAAAAAGAGGATCCATATTCAAATGGATACCAAAATCTTGTGCTAATCTGTTAGGACCCATTTTTAAATGGGTACCTAAATCTATTGTTTCCTGATTTCTCTTGGAGACCCGGCATATGTGGTACTTAGACAGTGGATGTTCCAAGCATATGACTGGGAAAAAAGCTTTATTGTCTAATTATATAGAGAAATTCAGTGGAAATGTCAGATTTGGAAACGATCAGCTTTCACCAATCTTAGGATATGGTGACATCATTCAAGACAACATAACGATTAAGAAGGTGAGCTATGTCGAAGGCCTAGGGCACAATTTGTTTAGCAGCGGTAAATTCTGCGACAAAGGGTTAGAGGTCAACTTCAAAGCTAAGAGATGTTCGGTTCGTTCTGAAGACGGCATAGAACTCTTAGCAGGTAAGTGAAAAACAAATCTCTACACCATCAATCTTTCAAAGGTTCAGAATGACAGTTACGTTTGCTTATTTTCAAAAGCTTCGATGCAACAAAGTTGACTTTGGCACCGACGACTATCACATCTGAATTTTCGTTATATCAACAAGCTGGTTAGTGGAAATTTGGTAAAAGGACTTCCTGAGCTGAAATATGAGAAAGAACACTTATGTGTTGCATGTGAGAAGGGTAAGATGAAGAGAGCCGCACATAAACCGAAGCCTGAACCAAGCACCAGTTCTCCTCTAGAGTTACTGCATATGGATTTGTGTGGTCCGATGAGAACACAAAGCTTGGGTGGAAAGAAATACGTGTTGGTTATTGTGGAAGATTACTCAAGATACACGTGGGTCAAATTTCTTCGATCAAAAGATGAGACGCCAAAAATTCTCATTACTTTCTTAAAGACGAACCAGGTGAATATGCAAATACAAGTCAAGTTTCTTAGAACGAACAACTGCACAGAGTTCAAAAACAAGATAGTTGAAGAATATCTCGAATCGGTCGGGATATCACATCAGTACTCTGCTGCTCGTACGCCTGAACAGAATGGAGTAGTCGAAAGGCGAAATCGGACGCTAGTCGAGGCCGCTCGGACTATGTTGAGCCAGTCTGACTTACCTCTATTTTTGTGGGCAGAAGTTGTGTCAACTGCATGTCATACTCAAAATCGATCCATGATACACCGCCGTTTTCAAAAGACTCCATATGAGCTGATCAACAACAGAACACCGACAATCAAGTATTTTCATATATTTGGGTGTAAGTGTTTCGTTCTTAACGACAGAGAGAGTCTGAATAAATTCAGTGCTAAGGCGGACGAAGGCATCTTCATTGGTTATTCTTCAACATCTGCAGCATATCGTGTTTATCTGAAGAAGTCAAAGACAGTTGTCGAGAGCGTTAATGTTACATTTGATGAAAAAATGGCTTCTGAACAACTCAGTTCAGAACCCGTTATCACTGGAGTATTAGCTTCTGGGCAGATCAGTCCAGAAACTGCTTCTACAACAAATAATTCGAATAACGCTTCTACTTCAGTTTCACATTTATCTGATTTAGATTTGTTATTTGAATTCTTTTATGATGAGTTTCTAGGATCTAATGTACCTAAATCTGCTGTGACTGACAGGTCTGAAGACACAAGTTGCAATCATCCAGTCACTTCAGAAGTTTTAACTGAACTTGTATCCCCTATTCAATCAGAAACTCACATTCCAACATCTACTCCTACAATTGAAGATACACAAGTAAATGCTGAGCCAGAAGTAACTGTGTCAGTTGGATGTGATACTCTATCTACTCAACAACCAGAGTCTGTTGTTCCAACTGATGCTTTTGCACCTGAATCTTCAACTGCAAACCCCCTCCATCTATTCAATCTGAAGAGTCTGATAGTGGATTTCTACATGATGATCATGTTCAATCAGTATCTACTCCACTACCTCATGAGCATCGTTGGACCAAAGAGCATCCATTACATCAAGTAATTGGAGATCTCAACAAGCCTGTACAAACTAGGTCAGTGACTCTTAATCAATGTATGCATGACTCATTCCTCAGTAAGATAGAGCCCACGCGAGTATCAGAGGCTCTTGCTGATTCGGATTGGGTATCTGCTATGCAAGAAGAGATCAATCAGTTTGAATCCCTAAAGGTTTGGAGATTAGATCCAAAACCAGAAGTTCAAACCGTGATAGGCACTAAATGGGTATTCAAAAACAAGAAGGATGAAGATGGTATCGTCATAAGGAACAAAGCTAGACTTGTTGCCAAAGTTTACCGGCAAGAGGAAGACATAGACTACGATGAGATGTATGCTCCAGTAGCGCGTATAGAGGCAATCCGCATATTTCTAGCCTACGCAACTCACAAGAATTTCACAGTCTATCAGATGGACGTGAAAACGGCCTTTCTGAATGGCATTCTTAAGGAGGAAGTCTATGTGTCTCAACCAGAAGGGTTCGTGAATCCAGATAAGCCAGATCATGTCTACATCTTGGACAAAGCCCTATATGGTTTGAAACAAGCCCCTCGAGCATGGTATGATGTTCTATCTAAATTCTTGGTCAAGTCAGGTTTTTCCAAAGGTAAAGTTGATACTACTTTGTTCATCAAAAAGGAAAAAGTTGATATTATTCTTATTCAGATATATGTTGATGATATAATATTTGGTTCTACTAATCCTAAATTTTGCAAAAACTTTTCTAACTTCATGGTGTCATGTTTTCAAATGAGTATGATGGGAGAGATGAATTTCTTTCTCGGATTACAAGTTAAACAGTTTTCAACGGAGATTTTCATTAACCAATCTAAGTACATTTTGGATATTCTTCGGAAGTTCAATATGGAAAATTGCAAACCAATTGGAACCCCGATGGCACCAGGTACTAAGATTAACACTGATTCTTCGGGTAAAAGTGTTGATATTAGAACTTATAGAGGTATGATAAGATCGTTAATGTATCTTACATCTAGTAGACCAGATATTATGTTTTCAACATGCTTATGTTCTAGATATCAGACTGCTCCTAAAGAATCCCATTTGGCTGCTGTCAAACGGATTTTTAGATATCTGAAGGGGACTGCAGATCTTGGTCTGTGGTATCCTAAGGATACTAGGTTTCAACTGACTGCCTTTTCAGATGCAGATCATGCAGGCTGCATGTTGGATAGAAAGAGTACTTCAGGTCACATTCAATTTCTTGGAGACAAGCTCGTTAGCTGGGCATTAAAGAAACAATTATGCGTTTCCACATCGACTGCTGAAGCAGAGTACGTAGTTGCTGCCAGTTGCTGCTCTCAAGTCCTGTGGATGCGAACACAGCTGGGAGACTATGGATTCAAGTTTGATAAAATTCCAATCTATTGTGACTCGAAGAGTGCAATCGCGATATCTGCTAATCCTGTCCAGCATACGAAAACCAAACACATTGATGTCAGGTATCATTTTATAAAAGATAATGTAGAAAAAGGAACAATTGAACTTTATTTTGTAAAAACAGATTATCAACTTGCAGATTTATTTACCAAACCCTTAGATGAAAAGAGATTTAATTTTCTTGTTTCTAAGCTTGGCATGTTAAATCTTAAGACGTAATCGGTTGTTACCTAATAAAGTTACGTATTGTTATTTTTCATCATTTTCTTTATCTTTATGTATGAAGGATATCTGCACTTTAATTGTTTGCTCATGATCTCAGGGGGAGTAAGAGAAGATTTTAGATGATCTACATTATTTTGAGGGGGAGCATAACTAATTTCTGCATTTTACTTAAATGACAAAATTTTTGTAATGCATGATTTTAGGGGGAGCTTATATGTCATACCAAAAGGAGTAAGACTATGATTTCTGATTATTTCAAATCAGAACTCGTACTTTAATTGTTTTACTGTTTTATGTCTTTTACATTCGAATAAATTTGTGAATAAAGTTGCTTTGACTAGACTTTGAGATTTTTGCAGGATGAGAGAGGATGACACGATCATATCATTTTGACTTAAGCATGACTTCATGAGAATTAAGATTGTGCGAAAAGGTAAATTTCTTATCTTAATCTCAAATATATCTGAAAGAAGGACAACTTTCAGATATAGAAAACATGTTCTAAAATGTTCAAACCACTTCCCGATTCATAAACAGATTTCATGAATTGGAAGTGTGATTTTAAATGTTTTCATTTTTATTTTTGAGCTTCAATGTTTAACAAACCATGTGTTTCCAAAGATAAATACTTGTGTATTGTCTTTTCATATACTTTCAAGTATTCACACACATCGGTTTAATTTTTGATCAAATTGTTCTTACCATGTCTCTAAATTGAAACAATTTTTCGATGGTAAGACACCCCGCTTGTACTTTAAAGAATTTTGAGCGATATTTCATTTCGAAACGTTATTTCAAGAATGTCTATATTTTTGTTTCGTATAGACAATATCTATTATTCTTGACCTTAAGCTTTGATTGTTATATCATTCATTTCTGGTCATTTTCATACAATGTCAAATTTTCAAACAAGCTTTTTGCATTCATGTTCATTCATTCAATATACTTGTTTGAAAATACTTCAATGTTTAAAAATGCTCATATTTCCATGATTTTATCTCTGAGCATATTCCTATCTGACATTTGTATATGAGCTTTAACTAATAAAGTTAAACTATTTGAGCAACATTATGCTTTCATAGGATTATATGGGTTCTTTGTGCTAGGACTTTCATGAACTTCTATGAAATCACGTTAACCAGTGATTTCTACCTAAGAAGTTAATCCATAGAGATTGAGTGTGAGGAGTCTAAAAGAAATGAGTGTGGGTGTGATGAGGTAAAATGGAAAAGAGAGTTTGGTTAGTAGTGAGCTTAATGATTAAAAGAAAGAGGGTGTGAGATCAGAGTAAAAGAATATCAAACTCTGCACCAACTACTTTCTGAGTCGGGCAGCCACATTACTAGCGTTTCACAATTCTTTGGTGAACGTTATTGAAACAGGCAAATAGCCCATGCCAACTCTTGACTAAACCCCACCAACTACTCATTTTCTTCTTAAAAAAAATGTTTCACATTTTCAAGGGGACGCAGCATATAATCTATCTGGTTTTTATTTGGAAAATTTGGATATTGAAAAAGAAGGAAGTTTGCCCCACCTTCGCACTTCAATCATGCACATTGAGTCTGTGTTTATCTACTGTTGTCTCAGTGGTTTACACTATGTTGAGCCTTAAAAAGCAATTATTCGTGCTTAATTCTTTCTACACTTGCACGAACACACAAAGAATTTGTTTCTTTGTCATAACATTCATAGAAATTTCCTTTGTGGTATTTCGATGATTGGATGGAAGCCCTGGGGGAGTGAACATCAAAAAGCTCCTTTATATTGTGTATCCGTTACACGCAGTGACTTCGTGTTACTGACAGGCATTTTAACTGACTCATTTGTTGATTCAGGTGTTACACATTCCTATTTTGTCTAGATTTAAAAAGATCTGGATAAATACATTGTTCGAATTGGCAAAGAATCAGAGGCTCGTAAACAGATCAGTGGTCAGATTGGATACAAACATTTCTTACTGAAAGTTTTGATGATATTGATGCTCATTTCATCAAAAAGGGGGAGTTGGTATCAAGAAATGATAAAGTTTTGAGAGATGATTTTCAGAAATGTTCATGTCAGAAAATTAAAAGTAAAGATTTGAAGAAAATCAAAGAGTTTCTGAAGATTTGAGGAAATTTTCTTTGAAGATTATTTGCTAAAGCAATTTGAGTTGATTCTGAAGATAATTTCTTTCCAAAGTCTGAAAGTGTTTTGTGAAAGTTTTGGGGAGATTGTTAATCGTTTGAAGACAGTTTTGGAAAGAATGCCGTCAAAAGAAAAGAGGAGATTGTACTGGCAGAGCTTAAAAGTGAAGACTGAATTGCTAGATCTTTCAACAGTGATCTTGAATCCAAAGGGGGAGATTGTTAGAACATAAATTTGTTGGATACAAGATCAAGAAGACTGAAGGTTTCAAGAAGTCAAAGCTGAGGAAAGTCAACTCTCATGTGAAAGTCAAAGTTCTTTTGTAATAAAAGTCAATGTCAATGTATTGTATTTGTATTTTAGTTTCTTTGTAATTCTTGTAGGTATAAATAGCTTTGTATTTCTGTTTTAAAAGAAGTATTCAGTTGTAAATTGATAGAATACATTTAGAGAGAGAAATCTGTAGAGAGAGAGAGAGAGTTCTAGAAAGAGAAAGTTTGTAATCTTGAGATTTGGAGTTTAAATCAAACAGGTAATTTGATTGAATCTTGTTTGTTGATTTGTTTGTGATTAGAAACTAGAAAACAGGGAATAACAAAATAGGCATGGGGTCAACGGGTAATAGTTGTGGGCATCCAAGTCGGGCAACGGCCAACGACCGTTAATTGCAATTTCTTGGGATGAGTGAAATCTATAAGCAATGGGTTTGTTCATTACTTTGTAGTGGGGCTCTAAAACATGATTACGTGACCCACTTTTGTGTTTCGTCACCGACATGGAAATCGGGTCTCCCCCGTTATCACATGAGGCATGTATGCATCGCTAAAAGTGGAAATTTAAAGGATTGACTCGAAATGGTACAACAAGTTATATTTCCGGAATTTTATGCTTATGATTAATTATAAATTGCATGAACTCACTAGGCGTTAGCCTACTACTTTTCTTAAATGTGGTTTGTGTAGCAGGTCATAAGATTTAGCGGGGTGGCATGCTTGAGTAGAGTGCTAATTACCGGTAACGGCAACTTTTGGGAGCACCGTATCTTTGGAAGAGGATACATTGGAGATAGTGGGCACATTGAACCCCTTTTTGGTGATCTTAACGACACCCGTTCGTAATCTAGATTATAATAGTCTAGATTAGTATGTTGTCGTATAAGCGTTCATTTACATCTTTTGTAAACCCCTATTAATTTGTTTCCCATTGTTGGGTGATTATTTACACTTAGATGGTTTTGTGGTATATATACCGGTTTTAAATGGCTCAACTTTTAGGCGTCATATTGCCAAAATTTCAATTTTAATGCCTTATATTTTAGGGCGTTACAGCGACAACTATGAATATAGCTTCAGGCGATAACTTTGAATGTTCTTAGAAAAAGAACACCAAATTCAAATTTGAGTCCACAACTTATCCAATCGACATAAAATTTGATAGGGTTGCTTGTGAGGATGTTCTGAACACCATTAAAATTGGACTTTTCACCAAAACAAACAGGATCTATGATATTTGATCTAACACAGTAGGTTTCTTCTTCGAACTCAAAAACCTCTGAATTACCCAAAATTGATCTAAACATATAGTTTTGTGGAATCAAACTACACAAAAGTTATATCCTGTCCAATTCAAATCAATTTGTCCAATAAATCTGTACAAAAACACACAAATTCAACAATTTCTTGATCAACAGTCAACTTATTGCAAAAACTTTCAAGAATTCGGAAAATTCAAGAAATTGACCACTTCAAATTCTGAAATATTTTGCTCTGATACCAATTGTGATTCCAGAACAAGTAATTCAAGAATGTAGAAACAATCTAGATCACGATATGATGCCACAAGTCTCAATGTTATTGATGTGAAAGAGAGAGTACAAAGAGAATGTTTGCATGAAAGTACACAATGAAATCTTAGTTACAAATCAAAGAAAGCAAAAAGCTATTTATACCCAAGGGGTATTTACAAGATAAGTCCCTCTACTTTGATACAATATAAAATAAGCACAAACAGTTATAAACAACAAACCACAAGGAAGAAAATCGTAGTTTACTCTATAATAAATGCATGATGTTTTTCATTAAATTTCTTGTCAACAAATATTTATTTTGTTTTACAAAATATACTTT
The DNA here is from genome assembly GCA_954870635.1 of Arctium minus. NCBI lineage: Eukaryota > Viridiplantae > Streptophyta > Magnoliopsida > Asterales > Asteraceae > Arctium > Arctium minus. The sequence continues at coordinate 24,303,658 of OX941093.1, forward strand.
TTCATATAAAAAATAATATAATGTTTTTTTTCTGGTTTATACGATATTTGATTAGACCTAAATAATGCTAATTTTTTCTAGATGTCCTTTTTGGTAATTTTACATGCTCATAAGCAAGTTTTTGTCAAACGTAATTTTTTCATCAGCTAGCTTATCAGCTATCAGCTAGCTTATCAATCATCAGTTAGTTTATCAATTATCAGATAGCTTATCAGTTATAAGCTATCTTATTAGCTAGTTTGCCAAACATAGCCTTAGTGTTTTTTTTCATATGTAAATTAAAAAAAAAAAAAAAAAGGAACCCTAGCTTTTTTTTGGGTGTTAGAGTTCTCCTAGCATATGTTACTTGTATAAAATTTGTGTTATTTTTTATTAATCTTACAGTTTATAATAATTACATAATCTTCGTTATTTCATATTATGAATCAGCATAATATTACTCACGTGAAATAATATAATGTTGCTTCATTATGTGAAACTATGTAGTGTAAAGTGAAACAACACATAGTTTAACACTTAAATGTTGTTTCACACTATGAATCAAGAAAGTGTCATCAACGTGAAACACTAAAAGATCAATTCACATTGTCAAATATCACAATATTAAACAAAATAGTATCGTTTCACAATGTTAAATACAAGTGTCTCTAATTTGAAATATTGAAGTTTTGTTTTACATAGTGAAAAAATAAGTGTCACAAATATAAAACATGAAATGAAATACAAAAGTGTTGTTTCATATAATAAAATAACATATGAGTTAAATTACCTGTATTGTTTTATATATAATTGCAATGATTAGAAATTCTCAAAAATTATATATAGATATTGATGACAAGTTAAAATGAAAATAAAAATAAGCCTTTATTTGGCATAATTTTTTAAATTTAAAGTTTATTATAGTTAAATATAGATTAATAAATAGTGTTTTATCTTAGTTTTAAAATATAAAAAAGGAAAAAAAAACTATTTAGATATTTCAAGGAAAAATAGGACAAAATAACGCCGTCTTACGAATCTTAAAAATAATTAAATTTGTTAAAGAAAAAGCAAAATAGAACAACAATATACGGAGATAATGAATCTGTAATTCTCATTAATCAAAAACCCTTTAAATAGGGATGAGTTACAAGTAGATAGTTATGAGATATTTCAGTTCTAATCTAACTCTGATATACTTATCTCTATCTCTATCTCTATCTTTATCTCTATCGTCATATCCTTTAGACGATGGCACACTTATCCTACAACACTCCCCCTTGTGTCGAGTTAAAGGAGTGACGGTGCACAATTGTTGCCTCGTTAAAACATTACACCAAAATAAAAACCCAGTGGAAAAAAAATAAAAGTCTGACGAAGGAAAGAGTACAACGCACCAACTTCTTTGCAATACATAGACTTTTCCTTCAGTCTAGTTTTCTCTTAGATTCGTACTTTAATCATGAGAGTTAGGAAAGCATGATGGTATATAAACAGTTACCTCACTAAAACCTTACACCAAGGAACAAAACTCAATGGGAAAAATAAAACCTTGGTTGAAGGAAAGAACACAACATACCAATATCAAATATATAGTAGACTCCCCCTTTTGTCTACTACTCCCCCTGATTTGTGCATTAATCAAGGGAGTTTGAAAACATTTGCATTTACATGTTTTCCAATATATGGTTTTAGTTAATGACTTGGTAAAATATGTCACTTGAATCTAAAGGAGAGTCTTATATCGCTGATTGTATAGAAACTTAGGCAGAATATGTTTTGTGTTATTACCCTTGATGTATCTTATGTTCATTTCTTCAATATATGATGCATCATTTCCATATATGCAAGTAGGATACTGGTTGAACCCAAAATTACTAGCTCCTCTAATATATGTAATGATAGTCCTTAATCATATACATTCTTTAATTATCTCATGGAGAGTAATATTATCGGATTAGTTCAAGGAGGTAGTTTACAAGGGTTTGCTTAGCTTACTTTCAAGCAATATGGGTGTTCATTGTGGTAATTCCTTATCCAGTTTGAGAACAACCTTTCTATGGGTCAGACATATACCTAATATCAACAAACACATACCAAGACATTGTTTGGTGTTTTTCTATAAGAGCTAGTACTTTTGCTGCTTATATTCTAAGTAGGTATTGAAGTTCCATTATCAATCTCATTTTTCTTTCTATAGGGAAAGTATAAACCCATGTCAATGGTTCCAAAAGATTAATTTGATATCATTCCAATGACTTTGCGTTGGCGTTGAGCTAAATCTAGCTAACAAGTTCATTGAAAAATATAATATATGGTCAAGTGTATTATGCTAAGTACGATAATGCACATATTGTACTTAGATAGGGAGTTCCAACTCCCATCATTTTTCGTCATCATCCTTTAGACGAAATGGATATTTCCTTATATCCGACAGTTCGACCGATCATGGGAGTGCTAACCAGATGCGTTTTGTCCATATTAAATTGCCTGATTATTTTCTGGACATATGCGGTCGGTGAATTAATATTTCACAAACTCGGTGTCCTAGCTTAAATATCTAGACAAAACCAAGTTTTCCCAAGATCTTTCCTCTCAAAATCAGATTTCAAGTAGCTTGTGGTTTCTCTTATTTCATTAAGAGTGCCTATTATGTTCATAACATTGACATATAAAGCTACTTTGAAATCTGGAACTTGTTTTTCATAATAAATATGCAAGGGAACAGTTCATCGTTCTTATATATCATTTCCCAATCAAATATTTCATTAGGCGGGTATACCACATCCGCTTATATTGTTTTAATCTATAAAGTGGGTGTTTCAATTTTATTACAAGCACATTTCGTGGTTTAGAGTTACTTGATTTTGGTAATGTCATATCATCAAGCACTTTTATATATCTCTAAATCTAGATCCCCGTAGAGATATGTGGTAACCACATTCATGAGCTGCATTTCCAGTCCTTCGAAAACTACTAGGCTAACAAATTATTCGGATGTCATAACATCCATCATGAGAGAGTAAATCTCCTCGTGGTCAATCCAGGGCGTTGTGAGAAACCTTGTGCCAAAGGAGAGTCTTATATATTAGGACTTCATTATTCTCATTAAGCTTTCTGACAAAAACTCAGTTATTTCCTACAGGCTTTACACTTGGTAGGTTAGCACTACCTGACCAAATACCCGATTCTTTGTCAAATAATAGAATTCTTTCTGGATTGTTTCTTTACATTTAGGCCAATATTCTCTTTGTTGATACTATTCAACTGAGTCTGGTTCGATGTCATCGTGCTCGATAATTTTTGAGCCATCGTATATGCGAATAAATCATCAATGATTATATATGATTAGTCCATCGACTCATATGTACTCTCATAGTTCATTTGAGATTAATATTCATCTCTAGAATCAATATTAACTTCGAAGCGTCCTCCAGTGATGATTCATGGACATAATTATAATTAGAGACAATCTCTTGAGAGTTTTGAGTGTTGATGATAAATGGATGTGCCTCACTATTCTCTTCCTTTAGAATAGTATCTATCGAACCAAGTAGCTTCCACCACTTCCATTTGGTAGCTATGACCTCAACCACACCTCCACTATGTGTGATTCCAACGCACTTTCCAATGGCGTTGTGCCCCTGTTAGGGACTTTTTAACCTTGCGAGTATATTTTCAGCTCGTATATGTGATCTTGTCACTTTTGGAATAACATTAAACGTATCAGGTATCGAGTCTGATTCGTTTGACTTCAACATTACGTTGTGAAGTTTTGGGGATCAAAATGAGACAGAGTGGGAATATTTAATGACACTTCCTGTCGTTCCCATGGAAAATCCTTTTTCCTATCTCCCCCTAACGACGGGAAAACTGTCTCATGAAAGTGAAAACCCGCAAATCTAGCGGTAAAGAGATCACTAGTCAAATATTCTAATTAGCGGCTAATTGTTGGGGATTCATATCCAACATATACCAAATCGTCTTTAAGGACCCATTTCAATGCGCTGTGGGGGAGCAATTGACACATATAATCAAACATGCGTAAATATAAAGTATCAGACTTATATCCAGTTACCAACTGGTACGCATGAGGCTGGTTAGCAATCAGTGGGTCTAAAAACGACAAAAAAACTGCATATAATAATTTCATAACCCCAGGTAGATGTGGGTAAATTGATGCACATTACTAATACCCTAGATGTCATCATATTTTTTTGATAACAACTTCTATGAGACCATTTTATATATACACATGGGGTATAGGAAACTCTACATTGATCCTAATACATATGCAATTAACATCAAATCCTTATGATGTAAATTCTCCAGCATTCCAAGTCATGTAGACTTGATGAAATAATAAGGGTGGTGAGCCCTTAAATGTATAACTAGTGCTAGGAGTAAAGTATTTCATGTGGACAATAATACGACATGCGTTCATCGTGTCGAAACCAGAACCATAAAGTACTTTAATGGCCCGCATTCTGGATGTTTATGTCCATAAATATCACCTTGTATTCGTTGTAACAATGGAATATTTTTGTATAATGTTCTTAGCTTTAGGACGATCTCATTCCTGTATTGGCTAAGGATTAGGGTATATACAAAAGTTTTATGTATTCGAGAGGGCATATTATGATAGCAATGTTGTTTCTTATGCTTCAGAAGTCAACATTTGCAATTTGCATCATTTTGCCTTTCACTCGAAAGAGAATGTGTCTATGTGTATTTTGCAATACACGGATCACTATGTCATAACCACGGTGTCCCACATGGTCATGTCAAAACATATATGTGTTATTGCCCCCAAAATTTCTTTATTGGTGACAAAATATGTTCCGATGACCCAATAATCTACTAGTTTGACACATTAGTTTTCATGATATATGTTGTAAGTTCAAGAATCTCTAAATCTTTAGAGAGAGAAAGTAGGAGCGCCAAATGTAATCAAATGTATTCAAATGAAGTGCAAAAGTTTTACAAAACATAAAGGCCACAAGGGACTTAAATACCCTTGGCCAAAGTAACAGATAAAGCTAACTAAACACAGTATTAGCCAAGACAGATAAATACAATGATTACTACAAAATATGACTTAACAATCTCCCCCTTAGTGATCATTGACGCTCTTCTCTTTGACGAATTCTATTCAAACCAACTGAAACTTCTAAGCGTCGCAGAGTGGAGCGGAAATTCAATATCTCTTGAATAATATTCAATGTCTTCTTGAGAAGACGAATTTCATCATTTTCAAACAGAAATGTTTCTTGTCTTGTTTCCAAAAATCTTCTTTGAGATTCTTTCAGACGTTGCTCCAACTGAAGCTTGATCACCTTCAAAGTTCCATCAGAGTAATGTGCAATTTCTTCAAATCTAAGAAAACATTTTTCATTCGATCCATTCTTGTACACAACTCCATATGGATCTTCAACAATGGTGAGAATATGATATGAGTCTAAGTTTGGCAAGCTTCGGTTGGGCCTTAGAAGATTAACAACTGGTTGAAAACTTTCGACAGCCATCTAAAAGTCAAACACTCTGAAGAATCGGATTTGCCGTCGAATAAATCTTTTAATAGCAAACAGAGCTTGAGACACATCCTGAGTTCTGTGATAAAGATTTCTGAAATGATCATATAAGAACTCAATATCATCAATAGAAAGATCAGTGAAGTCTGCTTCAGAAAATATATATCTCTTGCAATCTCTTCTTTCAACTTCAAACTCTGGATACCAAAGATTAACTAGCTTGTTGATCGTAACACTGATAACTCTAATAATCAAGTGTGGAGAATGAACAAGTTCATTTCTTTTTCGCTGGCACTTGATGAGCATCAAGTATTCATACTGATATGCTTCTGACTCCTTTTCATCACCAAGTATTGCATAAATGTTGATCGGCCTTCTTCTAGAAACAAAGATATTTATCTGAGAATCTTCTAGAAAGGCAGTCTTTAGCCTTGATGCCATATACCGATCTTGAAGATTTCTTTGCCTCTGCTGTCTTGTCAAGTCTGTTCCTTCTTCTTGAGTATTCGAGGGAACCACAGATTTAGAAGTAACATTAGCTTGTGCTCTAGACGACTGACCTACTTCAAATGTTCCTGAAGGAGCAGAGGTAGTCGGAGCAGTACTTACAACAGGAGTAGAAACTGGAGCAGAATCAGGAACAGTTTCATAAACTTCATCTTGAGAAGGAAGATCTCTGTACAACATATCTGTAATCTCTTCATCCTTAGCATCAAAGAATACAAAATCATCTTCAGTATCAGAGATAATGACTATGTCATCACAATCTTCTTATTTAACATGGAAGATCTTCTCAAATGTCACATCATCATCATCATCAGAATTTATCTCAATGAAGTTTGCAAAATATGACCTCATGTCATTAGCAGCTTCTGAATCCTCTATATCAATTGGCTGTTGAGAAAAGTCAGGATCAACATACACAACAATTTGCATGTTATTTTCAATATTTTGTTCAGAAAAGTTCATAACATTTGACATGGATGATAAATCAATATTATCAAGCATAACATCCACTAGATCTTAAACACTGCAATCCTAGACATTATCAGTACTCTTTCCTTTGTCAGAAGCCTCTTCTTGTGTCTGATCTTCTCTTGCTGACAACCCTTCCACTCTTTGTCTCTTACTTATCTCCCCCTCATGACATTGAGGATCGGGATCATCTTGGTTGTTGGGAACTGAAGAAAAACTCAAGTATGGTTAATGCTGCTGGTTCAAAGTTACTACTGCTAGAAGACTTAAAGGTTAATACTGCTGAGTGTTACTACTGCTAGTACTATTAATACTGCTAGTCAAAGTTAGTGCTGCTTGAACAAAGTTAGTACTGCTTAGCTAGTTAGTACTGCTAGTAGTTAGTGCTGCTTAGTAGTTAATGCTGCTAGAAGAAGTTAATGATGCTGATCATAGTTAGTGCTGCTAAAGAGATTCGGATGGAAAGAATGACAGCTGGATAATCTGAAAATTATGGAAGCTTAGAGATATACATGGAAGATATACTGAAGATATTTTATTTATTGTAATTATCTTTATATTCAGTATATTTATTGTATAGTTTAGAATAATGAGTCAACTTTTGTTTTCATTCTTTTAGAGAGAAAATCAACCTCAAGGCATAGATCCTAATTCTAGAGAAGTAGAATTCGTATTGGTGAGCCTGTTCATCAATATTGAGGTTGAGTGAGTAATCTTGTAACTTCAAAGCATTCAATATAAGTTTACAGTTTGTTGATTATATTCTGTTTTGATTTTCTGTTTGATTAAATATCAAAGTGTTATTCCGCAAACTTCTTTGATATTGTTTCTGAGAATTAATTCTTGTTGAGAATTCGATCCTGACAAGTGGTATCAGAGCCTAACTCTCTCAGAAACAGTTATTCATCATGGAAAATCTTACAGAATCAAGCAGTACTTTGGTTTCTAAGGTTCCAATGCTCAAACCAAGTGAGTTTGACATGTGGAAGATCAGAATCAGACAATATATTCTTCTCACTGACTACTCAATGTGGGATATCATTGAGAATGGTCCTTCTGAAGCTGGAAGGATAGTACTAGATGGGAAAAGACCTCCACCAAAGACAGATGGTGAGAGGAAGATCAGACAGACAGAGATGAAGGCCTTGAGTACTCTGCTCTTGGCCATTCCCAATGAATATCAGCATCAATTTTGCAACTGCACTGATGCTCAGATTCTCTGGAATGCTCTAGAGAAAAGATTTGCTGGAACTAAGAGCATCAAAAGAAATCAAAGAGATGTTCTAAAGCAGCAATATGAGAACTTCACCTCCACAAAGAATGAGTCTATGACTCAAACTTTTGATAGGTTCAATAAACTCATAGGTGAACTGGCTACTGTAGGGGTGAAGATGGAACAAGATGATATCAACAGAAAGTTCCTCAGATCTCTTGGGGATGAATGGACTATGTACACTGTCTCATATAGACAGAGTGACAATCTGGAAGAGAAAGAACTTGATGATCTATACAATGATCTAAGAGTTTTTGAAACTGAGGTAGAAGCCAAGAAGAAGCCCTCTGGTTATATTCACAATGCTGCACTTCTTTCAGTATCCACTGATACTACTGCCAACCCTGAAGCAGTTAGTACTGCCAGTGGAGTAAGTTCAGAAAAAGGCACTGAAACTATCTTTGAAGCCTTTTTGTCCAGTCATAGCAGCAATTCTCTGATTAATGATGATCTTGATCAAATTCACCCTGATGATCTGGAGGAGATGGATATTAAATGGCAGATGGCCATGTTATCCATGAGGGTGAAAAAGTTCATTAAAAGAACTGGAAGAAATAACTTCTCTCAAAGAAGAGAAGATGGAGCTGGTTTTGACAAAACCAAGGTGGAATGTTATAAGTGTCACAAGAAAGGACACTTTGCTAGAGAATGCAGGAGTGTTGTTCCAAACAACAACCATCAACAAGCTCAGAATGGAGGATACAATCTGAACAAGAATCCTGCTCAAGCCCTTGTTTCTCAACAAGGAATGGGATTTGACTGGAGTGATCAAGCTGAGGAAGCCATTCAGAACCAAGCTCTTATGGCAGAAGTGTCTGATCTCCCCACTGAGGTAAGTTCTAATCTTTGCACTAAATCTTGCATTGACACTGTTACAAGATACAGGGATCACAATCAAAGTATGTGTGATGACCTCAAAAGATTAGAAAAGGACAGAAGAGATTATGTGTTGATAGTAGAGAGATTTGAAGAGCAAATCAAAGGCTTTCAAGCTAATGAACTTCAACACTCTTATGACACAAACTATTGGAAGTGGGAAAAGAATGAGTTAGAAACCAAACTGTCTAAGTCCTTAGAAGAGAATGATAGACTGAAAGAGGAACTGTCAAAAGTTAAGCTTGACATAGACAAGTTTTCTTATGCTTCAAAAGCAATGGACTCTCTTCTAAAGGCTCAGATACATGATAAGATGAAGCCTGGTATTGGATACAACAATACACCCCCTCCTTACAATAACAACTATATTTCTCCTACATCAGACTTGTTAGAAACTAAGGAGAAAAAGGACTTGTCTGAAGAAGCTTTTAAGATAGATCCTTTGGATAAGGTAGTAGTTAAGGATTTGACTGAGAAAGGAGCCAGTGAAAACAGGGATAATAATGTGTGTAAAAAGATACCATTAGAAAACAATATTATCACCAATGAGGGATGTGGGAAAATCTGGGTCAAGTCCAAGGAGATAGAGAAGACTAAAGGAAATGATAACAAGGTCCATTACAAACAAACCACAGTTGTGAATCCTGGATCTTGTAAATAGTGTGATTGCAATAAAGCTAAGAGCCTATATTCTGGTTTAAAAAGAGGAAATCAAAGAAACTGGAATAATCAATGGGCTCAGAAACAAGGAGTTGATCTGAATAAAATCAATAGACCAAAACCTTGTTTTATATGTGGCAAGTTGAATCATTTGGCTAAGTATTGTTACTTTAACCCTATTAACCAACAGATGAACTTTCAAAGATTTGTGCAAAAATCTGTTGGTTATAGGAAGGCTGGAAAGAAACATGTGATAAAGAAATCTATTGAAAGTAAAGGCACTTTAAAGAAAAAGTTTTTAAAAGAAAATGTCAAAATGTGGGTACCTAGAAGTACTAACAGTGTTAGTACTGCTAACAATATTAGTACTGCTAACACAGTTATTACTGCTAACAGTGTTAGTACTGCTGAAAATATTAATGCTGCTAATACTGTTAATACCTCTTCAAAGGTTAATACTGCCAACACAGTTACTGCTGCTAACACAGTTACTACTGCTAACAAGGTTAGTACTGCTAAGCATGCAAGTGCTTCCAAGGCAGTTAGTACTTCTAAAACTAGTACTGATTCTAGCAAACATATTTCCAAGCCTATTATTGTAACAAAGTACTCCAAGAATGAGGAGTTAAAGTTCAAAAATCTTGTCAAGAAAGAATGCAAGTATTTTGATGAGAAAGGGGTACCCAAGACCACTTTGGCTTGGGTTCCTAATTCATACTAATTGATTTATCTAATGTGCAGGGCAACCAACAGCTCAAGGGAAAGAGCATTTGGCATGTTGATAGTGGTTGCTCTAGGCACATGATAGGCAACATGTCATGCCTTCAGGATTTCAAGCATATCAATGGAGGACATGTTGCATTTGGAGATAATCTTACTGGTGGTAAGATAAGTGGAAAAGGTAATGTCACCAAAGGTAAGATGACATTTGAGGATGTCTACTATGTTGATCAATTAAAGTACAACCTGTTAAGTGTATCACAGGTTTGTGACAAACAACATAGTATATTATTTACTAATAATGAGTGTATGATCCTTGCTCCAGGGTTCAAGGTAGTTGATGAAAGCATGATACTACTTAGAACTCCAAGAAAGGACAATGTTTACTGTCTTGATATGGACAATGTTGATAGTGATTCATCTCTAAATTGTCTTGTTTCAAAAGCTTATGTAGATGAATCCTCTCTATGGCACAGAAGGATGTGTCACATGAATTTCAAGACTATGAACAATCTTGTTAAAAATAACCTTGTAAGAGGTTTACCTTCAAAAGTCTTTTCATGTGATGATTATTGTGTTGCTTGTCTTAAAGGCAAACAACACAAAACTTCTCATAAGACCAAAGAGTTAAATTCTGTTTCTTCTTGTCTCCAGTTACTGCATATGGATCTGTTTGGTCCTACAAATGTTATGAGTATAGGCAAGAAATCTTACTGCTTGGTTATTGTTGATGATTACTCCAGATTTACTTGGGTATATTTTCTAAGGACTAAGGATGAAACAAGTGGTCTTATCAAATCCTTTATTCTAAGAATTGAAAACCAAACTAATCAAAGAGTAAAAGTCATTAGATCAGATAATGGAACCGAGTTTAAAAATCATGATCTAAACACCTTTTGTGAAGAAAAAGGTATTGAGAGGCAATATAGTGCTCCTAGGACTCCTCAACAGAATGGTGTTGCTGAAAGGAGAAATAGAACACTAATAGAGGCTGCTAGATCTCTGTTGGCTGATTCAAAATTGCCAATGACCTTCTGGGCTGAAGCAGTTAATACTGCTTGTTATGTCCAAAACAGAGTTCTAGTGGTCAAGCAAAAGAACAAGACCCCATATGAGCTTTTAAATAAAAGAAAACCTTTTATTGGTTTCTTCAAACCTTTTAGGTGTCCTTGTACAATTCTAAATACCAAATCTCACTTAGGTAAGTTTGATAACAAAGCAGATGATGGATTTCTTGTTGGATATTCATCTCAGAGTAAGGCTTACAGAGTTTTTAACTCTTCTTCTAGAATAATTGAAGAAAGTGACAATGTCAAATGCAATGAGAACACACCAAATCCTGTTGGGTCTGGACCTCAGTGGCTATTTGACATTGATTCACTAACTAACTCTTTTGGTTTCAGTAATGAGTATACAGGAACAGAAAGTGGAGGATCAGGGATCACACAAGTTCAAGAAAGTATATCTAAATCTGTGATTTTTTCCATACCCACAGTAAATTCTGTTGAAGACTGTGAAAAGGAATCATTTACTGGACCAAGTCAGAGTGAAGAAGAAACTAGAGATGAGGAGACTCAAGAAAATAATGAAGTGGCATCTGAAAACACTTCAGTTGAGTTGCATGAATCTAATCTTGAGGCTGGACTGAATGAAGAACCTAGTCATAACACCAGAGTTCAAAAGAATCATCCTCCACAGCTGGTAATAGGAGATATCTCTTTTCCTATGATGACTAGACATCAAAGCAGGCTTCAGGAAATGCAAGATCAACAGCATACAGTGCTTTCTTGTTTTCTATCACAGCTTGAGCCTAAAAAAGCACATGATGCTATGAAAGAATCTAGCTGGATAGAAGCAATGCAAGAGGAACTGTTACAGTTCAAGCTACAAGATGTATGGGATCTAGTAGACCTTCCTAAAGGTCACAGAGCAATTGGCACAAAGTGGATTTTCATAAACAAGAGAGATGAAAGAGGTATTGTCATAAGGAACAAAGCAAGGCTGGTAGCTCAGGGATATACTCAAGAAGAGGGTATAGATTATGAAGAAGTGTTTGCACCTGTGGCTAGAATAGAAGCAATCAGACTATTCCTAGCCTATGCTTCTTACATGAACTTCAAAGTCTATCAAATGGATGTAAAAAGTGCCTTTCTCTATGGGTCAATTGAAGAAGAAGTATATGTCTGTCAACCACCAGGGTTTGAAAACCCAAGCTATCCAGACAGGGTATACAAATTAAAGAAAGCACTTTATGGACTACATCAAGCCCCAAGAGCATGGTATGACACTCTGTCATCCTATCTCTTGGAAAATGACTTTGAAAGAGGAGTCATTGATAAGACTCTATTTATCAAAAGAAAGAAGAAGGATATCTTGCTGGTCCAAATCTATGTTGATGACATTATCTTTGGATCTACAAGAAACAACATGTGCAAGGAGTTTGAGGATTTAATGCATCAAAGGTTCAAAATGAGTTCCATGGGGGAACTTACTTTCTTCCTTGGACTCCAAGTTCAACAGAAGTCAGATGGCATTTTCATATGTCAATCCAAGTATGTGCAGGATATTCTAACCAAGTTTGGTTTCTCAGAATCAAAACCTGCCAGCACACCTATGGAAACACACAAGCAGATCACAGCAGATCTTGAGGGGGAGGATATGGATGTGCATCATTATAGATCCATGATTGGCTCTCTCATTTATCTCACAGCATCAAGGCCAGATATAATGTTTCCAGTCTGTGTATGTGCTAGATTCCAAGTTAGGCCAAAGCAATCTCACCTTCAAGCTGTTAAGAGGATATTCAGATATCTCAAAGGGCAACCCAGATTGGGACTTTGGTATCCTCATAACTCACCTTTTGACCTAATAGCATACTCAGACAGTGATCTAGGTGGGGCAAACTTGGACAGAAAATCTACTTCTGGAGGATGTCAGTTTTTGGGTGCTAGACTAGTCTCATGGCAGTGCAAGAAACAAACCACAGTATCCACATCTACAACAGAGGCAGAGTACATAGCAGCTGCAAGTTGCTGTTCTCAAGTCTTATGGATTCAGAATCAAATGTTGGATTATGGGGTAACCTTTCTACACACTCCAATCTTTATTGACAACAGCAGTGCTATTAGCATTGTGAATAATCCAGTCAAGCACTCAAAAACAAAGCACATTGAGATCAGGTATCACTTTATAAGAGATTGTAATGAAAAGAAACTTATTCAAGTTGTCAAAGTTCACACTGATAATCAGTTTGCTGATCTATTCACTAAAGCTTTTGATGTGGGTAGATTCACTTTCTTGGTAACAAGTGTGGGAATGATCAACTCTGAATAATCCCCTTCTCAAAAAGTGGTTGTATATCTGTATATTATTCTTGGAGTTACTAATCTTCTGTTTCAGGATATGCATAGCAGTACTCAGTGTTTAGCAAGTTTAAAAGGAGTAAGTTAGTTAATACTGCTTTTAGTGGTTAATACTGCTTTTAGTGGTTAATACTGCTTTTAGTGGTTAATACTGCTTTTAGTGGTTAATACTGCTTTTAGTGGTTAATACTGCTTTTAGTGGTTAATACTGCTAGTGGTTACTACTGCTTTCAGTTAATACTGCTAGTAGTTAATACTGCTTTCAGTTAATACTGCTAGTGGTTAATACTGCTTTCAGTTAATACTGCTAGTGGTTACTACTGCTTTTAGTGGTTAATACTGCTTTTAGTGGTTAATACTGCTTTTAGTGGTTAATACTGCTAGTGGTTACTACTGCTTTCAGTTAATACTGCTAGTAGTTAATACTGCTTTCAGTTAATACTGCTAGTGGTTAATACTGCTTTCAGTTAATACTGCTAGTGGTTACTACTGCTTTCAGTTAATACTGCTAGTGGTTAATACTGCTTTCAGTTAATACTGCTTTCAGTTAATACTGCTAGTGGTTAATACTGCTTTCAGTTAATACTGCTAGTAGTTAATACTGCTTTCAGTTAATACTGCTCTAGGTTAATACTGCTTATGTTCCGAATACTATAAATATTCTTTGCCCGCCTAAAAGTTCATAACGACTCTTTGCATACTGTTCTCTTGCACTCAACACCTTTTCTCTCTCAAGTTCGAAGTTTTCAGGCAAGCTTTTCACTAAGATCAATGGCATCCATGACTTTCATCGACGAGCACAACGAGATTGCGATGCTACAAAAGCCAAAGCAAGCTGCAGGATTTCATCAGATTGTGGATTTCCTCAAGTCAAGCCACATTGCTCATGCTCTTATTGTATCCCCTACAATCTATATCGAGCATCAAAGGCAGTTCTGGGCTAATGCAACCATTGTTGTTGAGAATGGTGTGCAGATGATCAAGACAAGAATCTGTGATCAATCACTAACGGTTACTGAAGAGGTTATTCGCATCAGTCTACGTCTAGACGATGCCTCTGGTATAACCTCTATCCCCAACGATGAACTGTTTTCAAATCTTACAAGAATGGGGTATGGAGGCCCATTGGGAGTTTTCAAATTCTCTAAAGCAAAATTTTCACCCCAATGGCGTTTCTTTGTCCATACTCTTATGCATTGTATCTCCAAAAAGACTACTGGATGGAGTGAGTTCAGCAGCACTATTGCTTATGCTTTAGTGTGCTTGGCCACTGCCAGAAAGTATAATTTTTCTAAAATGATTTTCAGTGATCTTGTCTCAAACATGGGAAACAAAAAGAGCTTCTTTATGTATCCTAGGTTTGTTCAAGAAGTTATTACTCATGAATTGACGGATATACCTCAACCTGTTGGGGTATATGTACCTAAACCCCCCAAAGGCAAGGTTTTCTCAAATATGAGAAGATCTGCTGGGGACTCTGAAGGAGTTGACACCCCATTGTTCTCTACAATGATGGTGGTGTCCCATTAGACCAACCCACTGCTAGCCAAGCCCAACCTTCCCTCTCAAAATCAATTCCCTAGTCCCTTCTTGAAAAATCAACCTCTCCAATCACCCAAACTTACAAGAGGAAACAGGTAAAGAAGGCTCCTTCTCTTCTTGTACCATTACCCACTAAGCCTATAAGCCCTCTAAGGGAGAATTCTCCCCTAGAGAATATCCAAAGGGAAACCACAAGGGTGTCTCCCAACCCAAAGGAGGTGCTCTCTGAGGAGGAGGTAGAGCATTTGGGTGATGAGGCTGCCACTACTCCTGCTAGTACAGAGGAGGAAAGTGGTAACATCAATAAGACCTCCCCCATGGAAACTTTGAATGAGCAATCATTTGAAGGTCCCTGGTGCCAAGAAACCACAGGGGTGGATAGTGCTTCTGCAAGGCAGAAGACTTCCACTAATAAAAGATCCAATGATCCTTCAAAGGAGGGTAACACTTCTGGAGAGGGTGAGGACAGATATACGTACTATGAATTGATGGAAACAATGGGGAACATCAATCAAGATGTTCTCAAACAAGGCAAAGAAATTGAAGAAATGAAGCTAGTCATTCTGTCACAACAAGAACAGATTGCTAAGCTGAAGAGGATGGTGGTTAGTCTGGTACAAAGGAAGAAGAGAAAGCAATTCCAACTAAGGAGAAGGAAGTCTGAAAATGATGCTCCCAAAAAGGGGGAGATCAACATGGAAGAAGTCACAAGAAAGTGGGAGATTGATAGAGAAAAACTTGATGTTGAGGGGGAGCAGGAAGCAGAAACACAAACAGATTCAGTGCCAAAAGAATCAAAAGAAGCAGCAGAAACAGTTACTACTGCTGACATTAATAAAGCAGCAGAAACTGTGAAAGAAGTTTTAACAGATCTTGAGATTGCAGAAACCTTACTAAAAGCCAAGAATGATACTCCCAAGGTCACTTCAAAGACCAAAGGTGTAATCATAAAAGAACAAGGTGAAGTGATCAAGAAAGATAACAGTAAAAAGGCAATGAGCAAAGACAAAGGAAAAGCAAAGATGGTAGAATCTGATCAACCAATCAAAAAGCAAAGGTTGGTTGAATCAGATGAAGCCCTAGCTAAAAAGATGCAGGAGGATATTGAAAAAGAAGAAAGAGTTCAGATGGAAAAGGACAGGGAAATGGCAAAAGCTCTAGCTGCTGAACTGAATGAAGCTTATCAACAGAGTATGGCAACTGAAATTGCACAGAAGAAAGCTGCAAGTATGAAGAAATCAGTAGTGAAAACAGCTGCAAAGAAGAGAAAACCCTCAAAGACACTCCTAGGCACCCAAGAGAGAAACAAGATGATTATATTTCTTAAAGGTGTTGTAGGAGTCAAAAAGGAGATGTTCTCTAAAATGTCTTTTGAGAAGATCAAAGAGCTCTATGATTCAGAGATGTTAAAGCTTCAGGGAAATGAAACTGCTAGGGTGGAGATGGAGAAGAGGATAAAAGAAAGTAATGACTTTGATTGTCAAAAGCCATTTCCAGATGAGCATGAAACACCTCCTAAGAAAGAGTCCACTCTGGGAGAAAGTCTAAGAACTTTAAAGAGAACAAAAATGATGGCAAGGAGAAAGCCAATCAAGAAGCCTAAAGTATCTGAAAAAGAGGCTAAGAAGGTTGCTGAAGAAGAAGGGGCACCTGAGTCATCAAAACAGAAAGAGCCATCAAAAACAAATGATGTAAATTTGTATATGGTAGTGATGGACAAAGTGCCTGAACCAATTTCAGCAGAACCTGTAGGAGTTAAGCCTCCTGAAGTCATTCTCTGGGATACATTGACAGTGGATGGAAAGGAATACATAAGGTTAAAAAGGAAGGATGAAAAGTATGAGGTGTTCACTACTTGGGCAAAGATAGTAAGAACATGCTCTAGATCAGATCTTGAAGAGATGTTTGAGATAGGAATGAAGTTGTATGCAGATATTCTAAAGGCTCCAGGAATTTCAATTACAAAACTGGTAATGGAGTATCTGTGTATGATGTTCAAACCTGAAGAAGTAAAGCATATGATCAAGGATGTATTCAAGTCGGTCAACAGTTGGACTCTATATGAAATTAGTGGAGTATATACAGTGACTTTGGATTTAAATCACACTGAATACTTCCTAGTGGATAGAGTGTATAATCATAGCAGATTGAAGCTTCGTGCCATGCTGAAGAAAAAGTTAAGATGTGTTCCAGATTCAGAAATGGCTAAATACTTGATTCAAAGAACCATCAATCAGAGTTTGGGATTGGATGCAAACACTGGGATTTAGGCCATGATAGAGTTTTGGGAGCATCTTGAAGATTAATTCTGAAGAACTTGACTTCTTTTCCTAAAAGTCAAGTTAGGGGGAGATTGTTGGGAACTGAAGAAAAACTCAAGTATGGTTAATTCTGCTGGTTCAAAGTTACTACTGCTAGAAGACTTAAAGGTTAATACTGCTGAGTGTTACTACTGCTAGTACTATTAATACTGCTAGTCAAAGTTAGTGCTGCTTGAACAAAGTTAGTACTGCTTAGCTAGTTAGTACTGCTAGTAGTTAGTGTTGCTTAGTAGTTAATGCTGCTAGAAGAATTTAATGCTGCTGATCATAGTTAGTGCTGCTAAAGAGATTCGGATGGAAAGAATGACAGCTGGATAATCTGAAAATTATGGAAGCTTAGAGATATACATGGAAGATATACTGAAGATATTTTATTTATTGTAATTATCTTTGTATTCAGTATATATATTGTATAGTTTAGAATAATGAGTCAACTTTTGTTTTCATTCTTTTAGAGAGAAAATCAACCTCAAGGCATAGATCCTAATTCTAGAGAAGTAGAATTCGTATTGGTGAGCCTGTTCATCAATATTGAGGTTGAGTGAGTAATCTTGTAACTTCAAAGCATTCAATACAAGTTTACAGTTTGTTGATTATATTCTGTTTTGATTTTCTGTTTGATTAAATATCAAAGTGTTATTCCGCAAACTTCTTTGATATTGTTTCTGAGAATTAATTCTTGTTGAGAATTCGATCCTGACATTGGTCATGTCGGTGTTTAAGAGACGGACCGGCCTCAGATCTGCAACTTTGTTCATGAATAACAAACCTGTTAGACAGATCATAAAATGCTTAAGTCATGAAAGACTTAAGATCCGCAAAACTTGTTCTAACTTTAGATCTGAATGCATGGAACTCATCAGTTAAAGCATTTACTCTTGCAGAATCAGATGTAGGAACCGAAGGCGGTGTAGGCTGGAAGTTCCGTAGCAAAGAAAGAAGATCTTGATCCTGATGTTGTATCGGTGACATAGACAGTAGACGCGCATATAGTAGATCAGTCAACTCAGAAATAGGAAGTTCATGAAGGAAAGACCTTGAAGATGTACCAGAAGGAGTAGACATAGAAATTCCCGCAGACATAGAAACCACCGAAGGAAACGGAAGAGAAACAATCGTAGAAGTAGTTGAAGTCACAGCAGAAGAAGGTTCACGAAGAACTACCCCAGTTGGTCGTCTGAAAGGAATCTCTGGAGGAATGACAGACGTATCAATCTCAGGCATCTTGCCTTTGAAGAAAGTCTTCAACTTCAGAATTTGTGCTTCCTTTTCTGCATCCATTTTCTCTGATAACTGACGAATGACATCATTCAAAGTAGAGAATTTGTCGGAAGAAACCCGAGATTGATCAGAAGTATGCTCTACAGCTGGAACTGTTGAAGACTGAATAGCCGCAAGCGAAGTTGCTGGAACTTGACTTTGTACCGAAGCTGAGGCTTGATCAAATGTTGTATCCAATTCATCTACTTGAAGATGTTCAACAGAAGGATTAACAGGAACATAATCATCTTCAGAAACAACTTCTGTTAAACCAATCACTTCCGGTGTCCTGTTCTTTCTTTCATAAATCCGAATACTCGGTTGATCAGCATCATCACCAGAATCATTATCATCATCCCCAGAATCATCATCATGCACATCTTCATCTTGATTACCATCATCATCAGAAACATCAATAGCAGCATCATAAGTATCATGAATCGGGGAGTCAGTAGCAATTTGAGCAATTACATCTTCAATTTGTTGAGAAGCGACATCTGCTTGAACTTCTTGATGTTCAATATTTACCTCAACTTCTTGTTCAACAGCTTTGTTGACCTCTTGTTCAGAAACAGATACTTCAACTTCAACTTCTTGATTAGCAGGAACTTCAACTTCTTGATCAGCTTCCATAAGTATTTCATTATCCATGCAGTATTCGATAATACTTTCATCTGAAGGATCTGCATAATTCACAATAAGCTCCGAAGAAATAGGCATCGAATAGTCAAAAGTCTGCTTCACCTTTTGGATGTAAGTCATTTCTGTATCAGGAACTGTTGGCCAAGATAATCTTCGAGGAATATCCGGATTGCTTCTGAGTATGCTTCTAATGATAAGCTTCAAGAATCGAATGAATGGAATAAACTTGCGTTTCTTGTTGGTAAGCTTGTCATGCACCACCTTCGAGAGTTCGGTCTAGAAAATGAATGTGTAGTCGACATGCAAGTCATAGAAGACTTCATGGAACAAACGGAGATACAGTAGACTTGCACTGTCCGTGCCGGAATGTTTTGACGTTAAGCACCTGATGATGACAGAGAAGAGAGCATACCAAACTGGAGGTAATTTAGACTTATCAAAATCACGCACTTTGTCCAATGTCCCAACATATCCAAGATTCCTTATCCCTTCAAATACTTCCTCTTCAGATGGAAAGCTGTCATATGTAGTTCGGTCGGGTCTGGAATTAGGCTCAGGAAGCTACAGTATAAGTCTGAGACGCTTGTATGAAATATAAGAATCATACTGATCTATTTGAAGCTCAAAGCGATGCGGACGAGCCAGTTCATTCTTTGTAATTGTATGCCAGGCTTGCTGAATGTATACTTCTGGAACTTCAGCACACGATGAAAGAGCCTGAGCAATTGGATGTCCTCGAAGAATTGCACAAATCACCAGATGTATTTTGATTCTGTCGAAGTCCACAAAATAATTGTTGGGCTTGTAAGGCAAAATATACATCAAAGAAGGGAAGACATCGTTCGGCGTTCGGCGAGATGCAGAAAGATTAGCCCCGACTGAAGGAACAGAAGGCATCGGCATCTCAAGTGATGCTTGATCAGAAGGATCCTCGAGAAATACATTCTCGTCTTGAATCATTGGATCTGTATTGGTTTTAGAAGACATTTTATACCTAAAAGAGAAAACAAAGAAGAATAAGACAAAACAGGAAAAAACACAGAATTCACAAGGCAGGTTTGCGCACCAAGTTAGATGCGCAAACCAAGATTTGCGTATTGAACAAGATACGCAAAGATAGGTTTGCGTATCTAACTAGATCCGAAAACAAGACGGAAATGAACTCCAAACAAGAAGGTTTGCGTATCAAGAAGGATACACAAAGTACACGTTGTGTATTCAACGAGGTACGCAAAATAGACTTTGCGTGACCTTTGTGATGCGCAAAACAAACTTAAGGAAAAAACACAATAAACAAGGGGTTTGCGTATCAAGTGAGATACGCAAAGTACACTTTGCGTGTCCAACGGGATACGCAAACTTAACTTTGCGTTTCCTGTTAGTTGCGCAAAGTAGACTTTGCGTACAACATGATACGAAAACAAACAAACACAAACAAAAAGAGGGTTTGCGTATCAAAGAGGATACGCAAAATAGACTTTGCGTGTCCTTATTGATACGTAAACTACACTAAACAAGAACAAACACAAAAAACAACAGGTTTGCGTATCAAGTATGATGCGCAAAGTATACTTTGCGTATCCAACGGGATGCGTAAACCACACTTTGCGTTTCCAGTTAGATGCGCAAATCACAGTTTGCGTTTCTAACTAGATGCGCAAAGTATATTTTGCGTAACAATCATACTTGATGCGAAAAACCCTAGTTTTCGGGTGTTCAAACCGAAAAACAAAAATAGACAAAATTAAAGCTAAAAAACAAGAAAATAGAGTAAAAGGAAACATACCTGAGGAACGAAATTCGATTCTAAACACAACCCAATACCTAATTCGAACTAATAAAGATCGAATCTGAAGATTTAGAACAGATGAACAGTAAAAACGAGAAACATTCAGTAAGAAATCGAACATGAAATCAAAATCAGAATAAGAACAATGCTAAGCTAATCATAATAACAAATCAAAATAAAAGGAGAACACATACCTAATCGAAATGAACAACAATCTAAAAGCAATGGAAAAAAAATATGAATTCGGCCCACAGAGAGTAGGAGGGAAGAAGATGAACAGTTCTCAAGTTTCAAAAAGATAAAGGAAGCAATAAAAGTGAATAGTCACATACTAACCTCTATTTATACTAAATTTTTAAAAAAATAACACTAAAAAAATACACTTAAAAAAAATAATATTCCTAAAAAATATATTCTTAAAAAAAATACAGCTAATTGAAAATTTTACCTGTCAGATTCCTTTACTCCCCCTACACAAATGCATAAAAAATTAACATATCAGTATAACAAATGTGTAGGAATATCAGAAAACTTACCTGATAAATTTCTGATTAGTACGTGAAAAAAATTTATCAGCTATGATCACTTCCCCTCAAATTAGAATGTTGTCAGATTTGACAAGCAGATGATCTCTCCCCCTCGAAAAATGCACAGACCATATACAAAAACACAGATACTCAAACATAAAGACATCAGTATGAAAGATGATCATATTGAATATAAATTTTGTAACAACTGAATATATAAACTTTTAAACACTAAACAAATTAAAGTCTACTCAGTAAAATATCACAGATTTATCAATCAGTTGAAATCAAGCATATGTTGTTGGATGCAAGACCAAGTACAATTGCATATCAAGTTAAGACATGTTCAGTTTCAACAACTTCCATCTGTCTATTCAGTGTGCTCGCATGTGAACTTCAATTAGCTTCAAGAAAAATGCAATTCGAAAATTATTATAGAAAACTATGCATGTACTGACACTAAGTCATCAAAAATTAAGACTTTCACAAATTTACAGGTTTATCACAACTCAAACATATCACCAAGTATCATGAGATGTGTGCTCATTGGCATCTTTTTAGCAGTGTGCACATTGGCATCTTCACATGAGTGTGCTCTTTGGCATCTTTTAAGCGTTGTGCACTTTGGCATCTTTTAATCATTGAGTTCATTAAGTAAAGAACATGCCATAAACGTAACTTTCTATCTGACCCTATTGCAGGATTTGGGTCAGCCACTCCCAGACCAGTTGGCCTTAGGGGACTAGGTGTCAAGCACCCCTTGGAACTTACTTTCCCGGATCAGAAAGGCTACATCGACACATCCTAAACCCATTCATACCAGTAGAACATGACTTTCGATCTGATTCTATAGAAGGATTTGGGTTCGATCACTCCCAGATCAATTGACCTTAGGGGACCAGATGACGAGCATCCTATGGAACTTTCTTTCCCAAACCAGAAAGGTCACAGGTACAAGCTTTTAAACTCAGAGATTTCTGTATTTTAAGAATTTATAATTCATCTCAATCACTTAGATCAATGTCTAAATGCTTAGCCCATATTTTCATTCCGATCTATAATTCTGATCATTTAGGTAGTCTAAGCAAAGTAAACTATAAAAATTCCGACTCACATATCTTTAAAGCAGTATCAAAAGCTACAAACATGTTGCTGACTTTTCGACTTTTGTAAGACTTGAAATTTGAACATATAAAACTATAATATAAACAAAGAACTTGTAAAAGATCCTAGACATACATTTTATTCAAAAGAAAGAAAATCTGTAAAATTTTACTTTATAGAATAAAATTTGTAAAGATTTAAACTTTTAAATTCAACATGCCTAATTTTGAAAGCAAAAAATTGAAACGTTTTTCATCTAAGGCTTTTGTAAAGATATCAGCAAGTTGATATTCAGTTGGTACAAAATATAATTCAATAGTACCTTCTTCCACATGATGCTTTATGAAATGGTACCGCATGTCTATGTGCTTGGTCTTAGTGTGCTGGACCGGATTGACTGAAATAGCAATTGCGGACTTGCTGTCACAATATATTGGCACTGTCTTGTACACATCCCGTAATCCCGAAGTTGCGTTTTCATCAAAAGTACTTGAGCACAGCAACTAGCTGCAACGACGTATTCAACTTCGGCTGTTGATATTGACACGCAATTTTGCTTTTTCGACGCCTAACTTATCAGTTTGTCTCCGAGAAACTGAAGGTGACCTGATGTGCTCTTCCGGTCCAATTGATTACCGCCAAAATCTGCATCTGAATAATCAATCAATTTATAGTCAGAACTTTTAGGATACCATAAACCTAAATAAGGAGTTCCTTTAATATATCTAAAAATACCCTTGATTGCGAGTAGATGAGATTCTTTTGGTTTGGCTTGGAATCTGGCACACAAACATGTCGAGAACATTATGTCCGGGCGACTTGCAGTTAGATACATCAGTGATCCGATCATTCCTCTATATGTCTTTTGATCTACAGCTTTTCCATCTGGATCGAATCCGATTTTGGCACCATGAGCCATCGGTGTTCCGATTGAAGTAGATTTGTCCATCTTGAATTTCTTCAAGATGTCAAATACATACTTTGACTAGTTGATGAAGATACCATCAGGAAGCTGCTTCACTTGTAAGCCGAGGAAGAAATTGATTTCTCCCATCATGCTCATCTGGAATCTAGAGGTCATTAGATCAGAAAACCATGTACACAAAGATTTGTTAGTAGCACCAAAAATAATATCATCAACATAAATTTGTACTAAGCAAATATCCAAGTTCGAATGATATATAAAAAGAGTAGTATCGATCGAGCCTTTGGTGAAGCCGGATTTGACTAAGAAAGCTGACAACTCGTCATACCACGCCTTGGAGCTTGTTTCAAGCCGTACAATGCTTTATCGAGAAAATATACATAATCTGGACGATCTTTGTCAACAAATCCCTCTGACTGAGATACATATACTTCTTCTTTCAGCTTGCCATTGAGAAATGCCGTCTTGACGTCCATTTGATATACTGTGAAGTTGCGATAAGCAGCAAAGGCAAGAAACATCCAGATAGTTTCCAATCTGGCAACAGGTGCAAATGTTTCATCGTAGTCAATACCTTTTTCTTGTCGATATCCATTGGCTACCAACCTTGCTTTGTTTCGCACGACGATACCATCTTTATCCTTTTTGTTCTTGAAAATCCACTTAGTGCCAATAACGCTTTTTCCTTTCGGCCTCGGTACAAGTCTCCACACTTTGAGCGCATCAAATTGATTAAGCTCCTCTTGCATAGCAATAATCCAATCCGGGTCCTCCAACGCTTCAGAAAATTTTGTAGGTTCAATCTTGCTTAGGAAGCAAGTGAAGAGACATTCGTTGGAAGTAGCCGACTTGGAGCGTGTAGAAACACTGGCTTGAGGATCTCCAATAATTTGATGTAGAGGGTGAGATCTTGTCCATTTTGTGGTATGAGGGAGAGGATTAATGATGTCTTGAACCACTTCTGATCTTGAATAGACTCTTCTTGAATAGGTTCTTCAAGAATAGGCTCAGTTTCTGATTGAACATTGTCTGATTGAACAAATTCTTGTTGTGCCGGTTCTTGTTGAACAGGAGAGACTTGAGCATCATCATTTTGTCAGAGATAGATGCAGCGGAATTTGGAATAGATGAGCTCTCAGTTTCCTGATTCAAAACATTAGAAACATTTTCAGAATTAGATCTAGGCACATCATCATAAAATTTTTCAAACAAAAAATCAAGATCAGAAAGATTAGGAGAGGGAGTAGAAGAATCCTGGTTATCCGGTGAAAGAGCAGGTTCTGAACTGATTTGTTCAGAAACTGAATTTTCAGTAATAGCGGGTTCTGAGTCTGAGTGACTAGAAACCAAATTAGCAGCTTCGTCAAATTTTACATTGACACTCTCTATGACCTTTCTTGCAGAGAACAGAAAAACTCTATAAGCAGCAGAGTTTGAAGAATAACCCAAGAATACACCCTCATCTGCCTTCGGACTAAACTTGTTGAGATTCTCCCTGTCATTCAAAACGTAGCATTTACACCCGAATGACTTGAAATACTTGATGTTCGGTTTGATCCCGTTCATAAGTTCATACGGTGTTTTGTTAAAGCGACGATGCAGAATTGATCTGTTCTTTGTATGACAGGCAGTTGATACTGCTTCAGCCCAGTAAGACAAAGGTAGACCTGAATAAGCGAGCATTGATCTGGCTGACTCAACGAGCGTTCTGTTTCTTCTTTCAACAACGTCGTTCTGTTGCGGAGTACGGGCAGCAGAAAATTGTTGTTGTATACCTTGAGAATCATAGAAGGCCTGAAGAGAACTATTCTTGAATTCAGTGCCATTATCTGATCTTACCACTTTGACTTGCTTATGCTTATTCGTTTGAGTTGTCTTGATGAGATTGATAAGAACTTCGAGAGTCTCGTCTTTTGACTTCAGAAATTTTACCCATGTATATCTGGAGTAATCATCAACAATCACCAAAACATATTTCTTATGACCTAAACTCTTCGTCTTCATCGGACCACACAAGTCAACATGCAAAAGGTCAAGAATAGTCGAAGTGCAGTGTTCAGGCTTAGGCTTGTGAGGAGATTTCTTCATTTTTCCTTTCTCACAATCTTGGCATAGATGGTCTTTTTGGAAACGGAGAACTGGAAGACCTCTCACTGAATCATTCTTGACCAGGCGATCCATATACTTGAAGTTAAGATGAGCCAGTCGACGATGCCAAATCCAACTTTCATTGATAGAGGCTTTGGATAGTAAACACATATCTGATGAGATCTTAACTTTAGAAAAATCAATTGTATATAAATTAGATCTTCTCTTTCCAACCATTAAGTCTTTGCCACTATCGTTCTTTACAGCAACCCTTTTTGATTTGAAGCTGACTTCAAGATCTTTATCGCAGAATTGGCCGATGCTGAACAGGTTGTGACTTAGACCCTCGACATAGCTTACTCTTTTGACAGTTATGTTTCCTTGAACTAGATCGCCATAACCAAGAATCGGAGTTGTCTCACAGTTGCCAAATTTCACACGACCGCAACATTTATCTTTAAAATTAGACAGAAGTGATTTGTTGCCAGTCATGTGTTTTGAACAACCCGAGTCCAGATACCATAATCGACTTAGCTGCATACACAGAAACTGCACCTTTTTAGGTACCCATATGCTTATGGGTCCCTTGTTAGATTTATGTCTTTTATTTTTTACAGTCTTATTTTTCATGCAAGAATGAAAGCAATTATCAATAGAAGATAAAACACAATCATCAGAATCAGAACTAGAAGAAGCATATGAGATATTCTTTGATATATCAATCATTTGCTGAAAAGAATATTTTGGGTTTTTATTACATGAAGCAAATGTATCAGTATCACAAAGAGTGTCTACACATTTAACTCCTAACAGTTTAGATTCTGGTGATTGCTGTTTAATCTTCCAAATCTGCCTTGGTGACTTCCTCACAATCCGATCTGAAGAAGAAAAATCAGAAACATTAGAATTTTCAAATAAGACAGTATCATGTTTCTTTAACTTCTTTGATCTTCTTCTTTTACGCTTCTTTTTATAAAATTGAGCATTTAGCAGTAAAGAATCATCAATAATTGAATCAGAAGAAGAAACTTTATCAAAGAAATCAGTCTTAGCATTTGATATTGAAGAACTAGTCTCGGAGTGAAACTTTTCAAAAATGCATAAGTCTGGAGGAGGTTTGCGCTTCCCATTGGAGGCGCAAACTAAGCTTTGCGCGTCCAACTGTATGCGCAAACTTTCAGTTTGCGTTTCCAACATGGAACGCAAATGCTCATTGTTTTTCAAAACTTTAGCATTTTCCTTTGAATCTTTTGAAAATTTAGTATAAATTTTATCTTCAAAACTTGTTTTTATTATTAAAAGAAATATATCGTTTTCTAAACAAGTTTGAAGATTTTGTTCTTCCAATCGATCTTCAAGATCAACAATTTTTTCTTCTAACACTAATGGGGGAATGTATTTCTTAGTATCATAAGACACCGGAGATACATTTTCCTTATCAGTGTTAGCAAATATATCAACAAAATCTGTTGATAATGAAGATTTATTGGAAGATTTGATATTTAAAATATTTTGAAATTTTCTGAATTTCTTAGATTGATCAGGAAAATACTTTGCATTTTCAGGTGTGTAAACAAATGGCATTTCCATCCTCTTGTTTTTCATCCTTTTCACATTTTCATCTTCCAAAATTTGTTTCTCAGTTGTCCAAAAGAATTTAAACTGAGGAGCATATCTTGCAAGAGTAAAATGATCATATTCATATAAAGTAGGAACTTCATTTTTAGCATGATTTAAAAAATGCGGGTTTTCGAAACCAAGTCCCCACTTTTCCTTTATAGCTTCTTCACTCCTTGGTTTGTTCATGTAAATGGTTTGCTCAGATTGTTCTCTTTTATATAATTTCCTTTCTAAAACAATTATTTTCTCAGAAAGATTTTGATTTGAAGAAGTCAGTTCAGTCAACGAATCATGATAAGTCTGATTTGAATTTTCAAGATCAACTAACTGCTTTTGACATTTCTCTTTTGTATCAATTAAAATTGACTTTTCATCTTTTAGAGAAATTTGCAGTTTATCGATTAAATCACACTTTTCTTGATTTTTAAACTTTTCAGAAACGAACTTTGAGCGCAAATCATGCATAGCAGTGATAAAAACATTCATTTGAGATAAAAAGAAATCATCGTTAAACGCAGATATTACCTCAGAACCATCAGATGAGATATCATCTTCCTCATCATCACTTTTATCGTCACCAATAAAGCACATAGCCGCAGTCTCCTCATTTTCAGCCTCGTTGTCCGAATGATCCAACCAGTATTCTTCTTCGGCCAACAGGATAGTTCCACTTTCCTTCTTTTCAGCTAGAGCCAACTTCTTTCGGTAAAAAGCAGCAACCTTTACCACTTTGACTCTGCAATCCTTAACCATATGTCCAGGCTTCCCAAAGTTAAAACAGTTCATCACCTTTTTGTCATCTTTCTTTTGGTCAACTACCTTAGCCGGTTCATACTTTGGAGTGAATGTCTTTGAAGGAGCACCAGGTTCTATCTTCTTAGAACCAGAAGTAAACCGCAGGTTGTTCGACCCAGATCTGTGTTTGAATTGTTTCTGATAATGCTGAGTTAAAAGAATCATGGCCTTTTTGAGAGCTTCACCATCATCATTTGTAGATCCATCATAAGTCGATTCGGTCAAAGCTTGCTCAGCCAGTTGGCTAGATATAAGAGCAATGGGATCTACTGACAGAGGCTTGTTCTTCTTATCCATTTTCGCCTTCTTCTCCATTACCATAGATTCATCTGTCATCAAGATTTCGTATAACTCCTGAATTGGCATGGTTGAGATTCTGACATCGTTTCTCATTCTGTGGCATGACTTGTTCCACTCTGGTTGTAACGCGTTCAGGAATTTCAAGTTAGCCTCCAACTCAGTCTTAATAACTTTAATCTTGTAAAGATCGTTGATGACAACCCAGAATCGATCAAACACACTCTTCAAACTTTCCCCATCCTTAGCCTTGAACTTTTCAAAGTTGTTCATGTACCTAGTCTGACGCAACTGAGTAGACATTGCAGTACCAAGCATAATCTTCTCAAGTTGAGTCCACATCAGCATTGGATTATGTTTAAAGCAATCGATTCTGTTATAAATGGAGTTTGGAAGAGCAAGAATCAGATTTGACTTAGCTTGACTGTCAGCTTGATAACGAATGAGCTCATCAGCATCATATTCTATTAATGCTTTTTCTACTGTTGAAGCATCAGAGGTTGCAGTAGCAGGAATAACCTTCATTGGCCTTACCATTGGACCTCTAGTCAAAGACTTCATCATATTGTCCCCATTCGGTTGCCTTTCAATAAAGTTGATAAACCGATCATGCCACTGTTTGAATTCGTTCTCATTGATCAGTACTGGTGGACGTGTATCAGACCCCAATGACATCATGAGGTCATTCTTGTAGATTTGTGCTTGCAAATACATCTTTTGAGAAAAACAGAAATTTCATACAAAGATTCTAAGTCTGGAGCTTGCGCAAACAGAAGGTTTGCGTATTCAGTGGGGTGCGCAAAGTATACTTTGCGTATACAGAGAGGTACGTAAACTTGGCTTTGCGTAAGCAGGGAGGTACGCAAACTGAGTGATACGAGAACCAGACTTCAGATAACGAAGGATGCGCAAATTTGAAGTTTTCGGACCACTGAGGATACGCAAGATGAGGTTTTCGTACCACCAAGGGTGCGCGATCTGAGGTTTGCGTATCTAACAGAATACGCAAACTAAGCTTTGCGTATTAAGCTTGAGCCGCAAACTGAAGAGGTGAACTTTTTCGGAAGCCACTTGGTGCGCAAAATAAGTCTTGCGTATGTAACTTGATGCGAAAACCTGAAATACACTAACACCAAAATTAGAAGAACAGTGAACTTGCGCAAATCAAAATGAATGATGCGCAAATCTATATGAATGATGCGCAAACATACAAGAGTGATGCGCAAACCACAGAAAATCAAATATAATGCGTAAGATCGATTAAAACACTGAAATTCAAACAAGTAATTCACACAATAATGAACGAAAACAACTTTCTTACACAATTCAACTAACAAATTCGATTAAAAACTACAAAAACTCAAAATCTTGAATGAAACAGTACGTGAACTTCGAGTTTCCAGAAAATCACAAAAACACAAAATTAAAGATCAGATCATGGTTTTTATGCAAACTAATGTGAATCAAATATGATCGACTATCACAAACGCAACTAAAGAAATCAAAAACGCACAAATTCAATCAGAAACCTATCCAAATTTTATGAATCAAGCAAAAAACGAGATTTTTCTTGAAAAATCAAGAAAATCAATCAAATTCTCTACTTATTCTACAAATTCAGTATCTAAAAACAATTTCTCTCAATCCTCTCAAGATCTAGTATGCTCTGATACCAATTGTAAGTCCAAGAATCTCTAAATCTTTAGAGAGAGAAAGTAGGAGCGCCAAATGTAATCAGATGTATTCAAATGAAGTGAAAAAGTTTCTTACAAAACATAAAGGCCACAAGGGACTTAAATACCCTTGGCCAAAGTAACAGATAAAGCTAACTAAACACAGTATTAGCCAAGACAGATAAATACAATGATCACTACAAAATATGACTTAACATATGTTTCCTTTCATATTCATTGGAATTTTTGTATATATGCTCATTTTCATTTCCATTTGATACGAATATCTTTACAAGGTTCCTATTAAACTTGTTCCACCAAGAAAGTGATAGTCCATTGTCTAACTAATTTGGTTGGATGTATTATAAAACAAGTATTAGTCTATCTTTTTTTTTCGATTGTGTGATAGGTCAAAAAAATCAATTCTCCTCGATACATTCCTACACGGAACGGAGAATATTGAAATTTTTTGTATTTGTTTTGATGTATTTCTTTACATCTATAATGGTTACATATTCGATTTTACTTTAGCAAAGAAATTAATTTTGGTACTTAAAATTAATTTCAAAAAAACATATGCATAATCAATATTAAATATTAAAACAAATATGTGATATTTCATTTTCAACGTGTTCCCTTTTTGATAGAAACACTTTTTAGTGCATATCTTATTTGATTGTCCATTATCACCTGGGTAGTAGTTGTATCTACTCCAGGTGTTGAAAAATCCTTCCTGGCTCTTACCAATACCCTGACCCTTTATAGGGTCTCATCCACATGGTGCAGAAATATCATATGTGTGAAATTGTTTTTAACTCACAATCATTTGGAGTTGTTTCTACCTCTAACACTTTCACTATCGATATCGGAAATTTTCTTTATCCCGACATATGTGGTGTTATTCGAAAGAACCTTGTTATGTCTCCCAACCACTTGCATTAGGTTGATGAGTTTGTCTAAAAGTTGCATTCCAACTTATATTTATATTTACTTATATATGAAATGTGGAAATAATGTTAAAAATCATGTCATCTTCTGTGAGTTCCTTGTCACAGAGATTGAGACACGTTTTGGATATAACATTTCTTTGTTGACATCAATTACCTTTTTGTAATCGAGTAAGTGGGTTTCATTCCAATGTACGATTAGTTCGGGAAGTATATATTCATGAGTACTCCCGATTATCCCTTTCGGGACATCCCACATTTCTTTGGGGGTTTCTAGTAAAGGTATTCCTATGAAATTTAGGATTTATATGTCGTCTCAAAACATGAAGGTATTTGCTTGTACCTTTTCAAGAGGTTGATTTTAGAGTCAATAGGGAGTTGGACTTTAGGTATTTTCTTGTACCTTTTCAAAATGAGGTTTATATACTCATTTATGATACTCAAATTCTTTTGAGTTTACGACATTGATTTTGGGATGAGTTGTTTTAACCATTTACATATATAAAGGATAATATATGATTTTCTTTTTGATAAGAAAATGGATTATGGTTATGAAATTTCATTATCATAACAATATTGGATTTTGTATGCTTTAATTTTATTGATAATACTTCATCAATATTTCAATTTTTGCGAAAAGAAATCACTCAATCTATTGGATTTCCAGGTAGTAGGGGAATCACATGGATTTCTTAAGTCCCTAGAAACCTTAAGGTTGTTTACACCCGTTTGACAAAATCCAGTCGATATGTTGTAATTTATTTCATTTAGATATAACATTATTAATTATAGAGCATTTGGCATGAGGCCAAAATGACTATGAGTTTAGCATATGAAGCCAATTTTAATATTTTAATACCTTAATAGTATTTTTGGAGATTTTGGTAAAGACCAAAATATATGGGGTTAGAAGTGTAACATACAAAAATTAATTATATAGTTTGAAATTATGAGTAGGAACTCATAATCAAGATAAATGTTTGAATTTAACATTTCCATGCTATTTTTGAACCTTTTGACAAAATAATAAAAATTATGGGGGTTAGAAGTGTAACTTCTAAAAGTTTATTATAGATTATAAATTATAATTAAGATAAACATTTAAATAAGATATGGATAAATAATAAATATTACTTAATAAGACAATAAAAGTCAATCATATAAATTAACTAGCCATGTAAATAACTATCATATTTCACAGTAATATAATTAGTCTAATTTAAAGATATAAATCAAATTTAATTGTCAGATAAGTAAATAACATCAAGATAATTAACTTATCCAACTAAACATATCTTATTATAAATTAATTGATCATGTCAAAATAAATGGCAATGATAAGTTTAAAACAATAAAATTATGCTATCATGATTGAAACTAAAGAACGATAAATTAGAACTAAATTAAATATACAACCTAATATACCAATTATATATTCAATAAATGGATGGATAAACAAAATCAATTAAAAAAATGTATTACATTTGATTTAAATAAAATAATAAAACAAATGTTAACCTCATAAGTAAGAACGGTTCCTTATTATCACTTAAAACCCTTAAAGTTTTCATCTTTTATCCACCTTCAATCTTAAGCAACTAAGAAAAAGTTGTCAAACCATCTGGTTAATCTCTTTCATACATTAATCTGATAGTCTCCTCATCTCTTATTCTATTCCGGTTGTATATTGGTTTGCACTAAGTGAACGGTTTTTCGAACATAAACTTGAAGAATGGAAAATATTCAATAGATCTAAGACCCTGATTCGATTGGTAGTAAGCATAAATTATGATATACCACACGGAAAAAATACATATAAAGTGTTCATATAAAAGTTGATAACATATTTTGATTCAATGGATATACGATTTACTAAGGTGCTTATATAAACTTATTGTGTATATTAATAATGGAGATTGATAAAAAAAATAGAAAGGAAAATACAATATAAGATTACATACTTTATGCAAATTGTATGTTTTATTGTAGATCGATATAATTTGACATATTATATCACAACATCAACATGCATATCATATAAATTTGCTTACTTGATTTTACATCGGGAGTAGCAGTGTTGTTTCAGCAGCAGCCTATGGGTTCGAAAAGGGTTTATAATATCTGAGCGTTCGTGCTGATAACGTGTTAAAGAAAAAGCAGAATAGAACAACAATATACGGAGATAATGAATCTGTAATTCTCATTAATCAAAAACCTTTTAAATAGGGATGAGTTACAAGTAGATAGTTATGAGATATTTCAGTTCTAATCTAACTCTGATATACTTATCTCTATCTCTATCTCTATCGTCATATTCTTTAGACGATGGCACACTTATCCTACAACAAAATTCAATTTATATTAGAAAGCAATTTTTGGAATGTCGTGGATCTCTTTTTAGATCCTTATAATTTGATATAATTACCCCTTAAACTTGTTGATATTACAAATAGTTTATTTAAGTTAATAACCATGATTTAAATCAATATATGGATTAAATCGATTCTTATGATACTCTACTTTTTCATGATTCTCATTTAATTTAGGCCTTCTACATACATACATACATACATATATATATAGGGTTGTGTTTCGGTAAGAAGTGTGAGAAGCATAAGAAGTGATTATCAACCGTTTGATAAAAAATGAACGCACATTAGGATAAGATGCACAGAGATGCATCAAATCAATTCGCTTCTAAGGCGTAATTTATGGGAGGGCATTGGATTAAAAGTGATCAATGGTTCAGATCCATTTCTCATACTTTCACATTAGGCTCAACTTCTCACACGACTTCGTCTATACAATACATACATACATATCATTTAGAGTAAACTACGATTTTAGTCCATATGGTTTGTTGTTTATTGCTATTATCGTCCCTGATCTTTGAAAATTGCTTTTTTCATCCTCATAGTTTCTATTCCTTTTCATTTATTATCCTTAGAATTAACTTTGTTAGAAAATGTCAGTTAACTAAGGGCCATTTTAGTCATTTACTATTCTTTTTTAAATTTATATTAAAATTAAATTTAATATAATATATTTTATATGTATATATACATACATATATACAACATCCCCTTCCCTACCATCATCTCAGTGACCACATAACCTTTCTTCTCCGTCACCAAAAACGTTTTCGGTGCCCCCTCTCCCTCCACAAACTTGCGCCACTGTAACCCTTCTCCTCATCTTCTTCCTCTCTACCCCTCCCTTCGAGTAGGAAATCTCCTAGCGTCAAATATTAAATTGAACCTACGTTAGCTCCAAATTCATTGTATAGAAAGTATTGAAAAATAGGCTAAGTTTAGGAACTTCAGAAGACTGCTGTATACACCAAGGTACACCGCAGAAGTGCTAACGACAGAAGCTCTGTCGACCATCTACCCGAGAAGATACCAACCTAATCATTCTCAGACCACAGAGCCTCTGTGATCTCTCACAGAGCCTCTGTGTGGCTATGCTCTAGAGATGGAAGACTTGAAGAATTCAGGATACAATGGACAAGACAACACCACGTGCAGAACACGTGAGCCTGTTGTACGAAGATTCTCAAGATCATAGTATGCACGTCCACAATGTTCTACTTTCCAGGTGGCATTCCTTATATGGAATGTCAGTCTTTGTCTTGTACTATTGTGTGCTCCCCGTTGTATATGAAGGGAGCACCTCCTGTAGGATTAAACATGCGAGCACACACAAATCTTCATACCCTGATTTAGCAGTACTATCTTAGAGAGCATTTTTGCACCCAGTTGTGCGTGTTCTTGGTGTATTATTCAAAGTTAATGAAGCATTTGATTCAGTGACTAAATCATATCTCATTTATTGTTTGCTTTATTAACAGCTTGTGTGTTTACTACCAAACTAAATCACTCTACTACATCTTAAATCGCTTCCGCACTTCTATTACTCTGATTTGTGTAGTTTAGTGGTTTTATCATTTGAATAGAACACATATTTGGGATCAACAATTGGTATCAGAGAAAACTTTGATCATTAATATCAAAGGATCCTGTTCTATCCATGATCTCTTGTTGTTTGGTAGTATTTTGAGTTGTTCATCATCTTGGTTCTCACTCAAAAGGAACATACTATGTTTTCTAAGTTTCTATCAACAAGTTTGATTTAGTTTCAATAATAGATTTGTTTCTCTTTTTGGAACAACTCAAAGCTTGTAAGCTGAGTTAATAGATTCCATTTCATCGTATTCTCACTATATTACTTCCTTTTTCATCCCTGTTCAAATCACCTCATTCATACCTTGTTTTTTTTATTAAGGATTATGCAAATGTTAAGGGGGAGCCTATATGTTTTATATTTTTACTGATACATTTTCTGATTTTTCAGGAGGAGTTTAAATGATAAATTCATTATTACTTTTAAGGTGAGTTACTATTCTCATTGGAGAATATGTGACAATGGCTTCTAAATATCTCCGTTCAGAACCTGCTCTAAACGATTTTTCTTCTAAGGATGCTAATCAGATAACATCTTTCAAAGGAGTTTTTACTGTTGATTTGAGGGGGAGTTTATAAGATTTTCACTGTTATATTTTTAAGGGGGAGATGAGAAAAGTTAGTCATACTTTCACTGTCATATTATTCTGATGATTTGACTTTTTACAGATACTAAGGGAGAGTATCTGAAGTTTTGTCAAGGATGCTTAAAAGATAATATTCATTTTAGGGGGAGTTGAGTCTTCTATACTACAGGTATATATTTCTAAATCTTAAACTCTATCATATTTTGAAAGATGAACAACTTTCAGGTATGAAAAATGTTTTCTTAAATGTTCAAACCACTTCCTATTCTTAAAATGTTTTCATGAATTGAGAAGTGTGCTTTTAAATGATTTTCACTTGGATACTTTAACGATTATCTGGCCATGTGTTTCTTAAAGAAAAATACTTGTGTATTTTCCTTTCATATATTTGTCAAATATATACACATATCGGTTCAGTACATTATTTTTGACTTTGTTATTACCATGTCTCAAACGATTAATCTTTCGATGGTAATACTCCCGTTTGGAATTCAATGTTGTTTGAGATCAAACGTCATTTCTACTTTAAATGTGCTTTCATTGTTAAATTGTTTATATCCTGTTCATATAAACAAGTGTCCGTTCTTTGATACCCCATTACATTTTTCTTCATAATATTTGATCTGATTGAATCATTGTCAGATTCTCAAAACAATGAAATTGAATGATAATAACTGTTCAAAATTTTGAGAGATCTTAAATGTTCAAAATGCTCAAATCTCATTCATATTCTTAATAAGCATACATATTCTGATAATGATATCTTGTGCTTAATTGTCAACATAAACTGTTGAGCAACACATTCTTTTTAGGGAAATATACATGAGACTCAGTGTGAGTACTTAAAATGACTTCCATGGATTCACGTTAACCAGTGTTTCCATCCCCGAAAGTAATCCTTGAGTGATTGAGGGGAGAGGGGTCAAAAGAAATGAGAGTGGGTGTGTGCTGAGGTAAAATGTAAAAGAGAGTTTGGTTAGAAGTGAGGTTAAATGTTTAAAAGAAAGAGGGTGAGAGATTAGAGTAAAAGAATATAAAACTCTGTACCAAACTTTTTCTGAGTCGGGCAACCGCATATTCTGTTGGTTCACATTCTTTGGTGACCTTCATTAAAAAAGGCAACTAGCCCATGCCAACTTTTGCATAAAACCCCACCTGCTACTCATTCTTTTCTCAACAAAAGAATGTTTCAACTTTCTAGGGAAGCAACACATAATCTATTTGATCTTCATTTGGAAGACTCGAATATTGAAAAAGAAGGAAAGTTGCCCCACCTTCGACCCTTTCTCATGCACATTGAGTTTGTGTATAACTGTTGTTGTCTCAATGGTTTACATAATGTTGAGCCTTATAAAAGCAATCATTATGCTTAATTCTTTCATACACAAGCACGAACACACAGAAATTTCATTTTTCTGTCAGAACGTTCATAGATTAATCTTGTGTTTTTCGATGATTAAATGGAAGTCCTGGGGAGTGAACATCACACAAGCTCCTTATACAATACATCTGTTGTACTAAGTAACTTTGTGTTACTTACAGGCATTATAACTGTTTCATATGTTGATTCAGGGTTACCATTCTTAATTTGTTTGAATTTGAAAAGATTCGGATGAATACATTCATGAATTGACGACAACCTATCAGATCAGACAGAGCTTGGTCATATCATTCTTTGGGGGAGATTGACTATTTTCCTACATTGGGGAGATTGTTTCTGTTACTCATGAAGACTGTGCTTATTTGTTCATAAAGGGGGAGATACTTCAAAGACAGAGCAAACCTTGAAATGTTTTGATGATTCTGATTCTCACAATTCATCAAAAAGGGGGAGATAATTCAAGATTTCAAAGTCAGATGGTTGTTTAATGATTGTTTGATTAAAAGGGGGAGAATACAAGGATGAGAAATTAAAGTCAGATGGTTGAATGTTATAAAGGGAAGAGAATACAAGGATGAGAAATTAAAGTCAGATGGTTGAATGTTATAAAGGGAAGAAGTTTTTCAAAGTGAAGTCTGAAGATTCTCAAGTTGTTGAGCTTATCTGAAATTGCATTTTTTACTCAAATGGGGAGATTAAAAAGTGTTAAAGTTTTGAAGACTTTAAAGTTTTGTGACGAGTGTGAAATATGTTCAAGAAATCCAAAGGGAGAGTTACTTAAAAAGCTATCAAAGTTTAATCAAAGTGACAAATATTTAAAAATGTCAAAGTTGTGAAATATTATTTGTTGAATATTTTTCTGAAGAAAGAAGACCTGAAGATTCATGCCAAAAAAAATTTAATCTTGAATCCAAAGGGGGAGATTGTTAGATGTGAATTGTATTCAAGATTAAAATGAGGGTCTATATTGTAATTGTTGTAAAAGTGTGAGTCTGTATTTGTAATTGTAAGAGTAGTTGACCATTGTGCTAAGGTCATGTTGATCATATAAATAACAGGTCAAGGTGTTCAATTTCATCAAGAAGAGATACGCGCATTCATAGAACACACACAAATTTCGTATAGAATCTAGAGAGAGAGGTACACACACAGAGCTTATTGTAAATTGCACGAAATAGGGATATGACTTGATGTAGTTTGATTGATCAATAAAGAAAAGTTTCCTAAATTGATTGTGTGTTAATCATAAGCTAGAATCTGGGATCACCTTTTATTGATATTGGATTCAAGATTAAAATGGTCAAAGTGTAAATGTGTGTAATTAGTTGTAAAGTCAAAGAATGTCAAATATGTAAAAGTCTTTGTAAAGTCAAGTATGTTTGATGCCTTTGTAATTCATAGG
Organism: Arctium minus; assembly: GCA_954870635.1. NCBI lineage: Eukaryota > Viridiplantae > Streptophyta > Magnoliopsida > Asterales > Asteraceae > Arctium > Arctium minus. Next base: position 24,341,896 of record OX941093.1, read on the forward strand.
TATAAATAGGTTTTCCTTGTAAGTAATTAGGTTAGGGATTCCTTGATATTGTCATACGTACAGAGAGAGAGAACTTATAGAGAGAGAAAATATGTAGAGAGAGAAAGTTCAAGATTCATCAATAAAATGTCAGATTTATGATTCAATCTTATTTGTGTGGGACTTTCATAGTATGCGCGTCCACGATGTTCTACTTTCCAGGTGGCATTCCTTATATGGAATTCCAGCCTTTGTCTTGTACTATTGTGTGCGCCCCGTTGTATATGAAGGGAGCACCTCCTGTAGGATTATTAAACATGCGAGCACACATAAATCTTCACACCCTGATTTAGTAGTACTATCTTAGAGAGCATTTTTGCACACAGTTGTGTGTGTTCTTGGTGTATTATTCAAAGTTAGTGAAGCATTCGATTCAGTGACTAAATCATATCTCGTTTATTGTTTGCTTTATTAATAGTGTTGATCCCAGTTATGATGTTCTTTAACTTGATTTAACCTTTTACTACACACAGATTAATTAAACAGAGTGTGGAAGCATTTGAGATGTGTAGAAAAGATTGAACATGCAAGGTAGTAAACACACAAGTAATTAATGAACAGGAAGTAAAGTATTATAAGAAAGTTACTCAAAGAACTGTTTCATTGATTACTGAAGAACACCAATAACATGCACTGGTATGTGCAAATATGCTCAAGGATTATACAGACTGCTGTTTTTGTGTGTGCTCGTATTCTCACTCTTTAAACTCTAAGGTGGTGCTCCCTTAATATACAAGAAGGATGCACCCCTTAGTACAAGACAAAGACTGACATTCCATAAACGGAATGCCACCTGTAAAGTAAAACATCGTGGGACGCCCATTACTTGATCATGTGGATCTTCGTACAGCAGGTCTCACGTGTTGTGCACGTGGTCTTGTCTTGAGCCATCCTGCAAAACTCCAACACTGACCTCCAGAGGTTAGCCTTCACAGAGGCTCTGTGAGTGATCACGGAGGCTCTGTGAGTGATCACAGAGGCTCTGTGATCTGAGAATCATCATCAGGTTTGTCCTCTGGCGCGTCTTCTGCGGAGTAGTCTCTGAGCTTCGTATCTTCTGCGGAGACTTTCTAGATAGCAGAGGTTTCTATACTTAGCCTATTTTTCAACACTTCTAAACATGGTAGATGGAGCTAACAAACAGCTTGTGTGTTTACTACCAAACTAAATCACTCTACTACATCTTAAATCGCTTCTGCACTTCTATTACTCTGATTTGTGTAGTTTAGTGGTTTTATCATTTGAATAGAACACATATTTGGGATCAACAACCTACAATGGTATTAATGTATAGTAGCTTGATATTATCTAAATTTAAGGTCCATGACATTTAAAATAGAATAAAAAACGATTTTTAGGTGAAGAATGGTCGGATTTATCTTCATATACCACCACTTCAAATACCACCAGTTTCCATCTAGCGCTCCTACTACAATCCTACTACCTTTGATTTGTCTCACTTCCGATGAGGTACCTTTGTATAACGATTATCGTTTGGACAATTTTCTGTAATATATATACATATATATATATATATGATAATCCCAAAATCACTAAATCCTTAGAAAGAGAAAGTAGAGAGAGAGTTTGAAAGTGCAAAGTAGAATCTGTATTGAGTATGCGTTAAGTTCCCTTACAAACACGAAGCCACAAGGGACTTAAATACCCTTGGCTAATACATACAGAATAAGCCTCTAAACACAGTATTAGACCAAGCCTATAAATACAATGATTACTATAAAATCTGACTTAACAATCTCCCCCTTAGTAATCATTGGCGTTGTGGTCTTCAATATCCATCTTCTAAATCAACGCAGACCATCTAAGCGACTTAGCGAAGCTTCTTGACTTAAGAAAAAAAAATTCTTCTCAGAATCTGTTAATCTCAGTTGCTTTTGTTGCCTTGACAAGACTGGACCAGTATGTAATAAGCTTGAAAGAACAGTTGGTTCATCAGCTTGTGCTCTAGACGACACACCTCTTTTAAATGTACTTGAATGAACTGTGGTGATCGGAGCAGGAACAACAAAAAGACAAGTATAGTTGAAGAAATAGAATCTTGAGCGAATCTTGATCAGCAGATAAACGTTTGAACTCTTTGTCTCTTTAACTTCTCCTTAAGACAAATGTAAAGAATTCGGCAAATTGATATTTAGTCGAAACAAAATAAAATTCAATAATATCATCTTCCACATAATGTATAAAAAAAATTTGTATCTCATATGAAAATTCGGGTTGTACAAATTCAAGTTTAGGTTGAACTTGCTCAGATTCTTGAAAAACATGAGAAAACTGGAACAACATCATTATCAGATATAAATGTAGCGGAATAAAATAGATGTACTCACAGTATCTCATTAGTCAGAAGCTAAAATCTTTGAAGAACGAGTCCTAAACTGACATGTTTAGAAGTCGAAGTCCATTGAAGTACGGGTTCTAAGCTGATGTACTTAGAAGCCAACTTTCTCTTACTCCCCCTTGACATTAGATGCCTGCAACTTAGAATCAATCTGTGATTTTGGTACCCACTTGTATTTGGGTTCATGAAAGTTAGTTGCAGTTCTTGTGGGGAAATATTTGTTATATTTAACATTGAAAGCACGAGACATATTATCAGAATAATGAACATAAGAATCAGTAGAAGAGAAAGCATAAACATCTGAACTAGAATCAGAAGAAGAATATGAGACATCTTTTGAAATTCGAATCAATTGCTTTATAGAGTATTTTGAAATTTTATTACAAGTAGAAAATGAATCACTTTTATAGATTTTGTCTACATATCTATCATCATCAGTCGTAGGTTCATCAGATGTCCGCTTGACTCTCCATATCTGTTTTGTATGAGTGCTCAAAGTCCTATCTGAAATATTCGAATCAGAAGAGTTAGAATTTTCAGAAATAACAGTATCTTGTTTCTTAGACTTCTTTGACCTTCTTCTTTTACGCTTTGGTTTATAATAATCATCATTTAGCGTAAAAGATTAATTAAGAATTTTCGATTTAATATTTGAATCAGAAGAAGCAGTTTTACCTAAGAGACCCAACTGATCAACCAATAAATCTGAACTTACCTCGGAGTCAGAAAATTTTTGAGAAAAGATTTCAGATTTTAAAAATTCCTTTTTGTTTACTTGAAAATCAGAAGAAAGGCCATAAATAGAATCTTGTTTTTGAGAAAATAATTTTTCTTCAAAACTTGATGTCATGAAAGAAAGAAATACATCTGATTCAATTTCTTTTTGAATATTTTGATCTTCCATTTTATCTTCAAGGTCAATGATTTTGCCTTCTAATACTAATGGAGGAGTATATCTCTTAGAATCATAAAAGATTGGAGAGATATTTTCCTTATCAGATTTAGTGGCATATATATCAACATAATCATCAGACACTGAAGACTTAATGGGAGATATTTCATTTAAACTTTTTCTGCCTTTCTTTGATTTGTCAGGAAAATATTTGGCATTTTCGCTTGTATAAACAAAAGAAATTTCCTTTTTCTTGTTATTCATCATTTTCTCATTTTCGATATCTAAAACTTGTTTTTCATTCATCCAATCAATTTTAAATTGAGGAGCATATTTAGCAAGAGTTAGATAATCGTATTTATATAAAGTAGGGGATTTTTCTATCGCATTGTTTAAACAATGTGGATTTTCAAAACCAAGTCCCCATTTTTCTTTTATAGACTCATAACTCCGTGGTTTGTTCAAATAAATAGTTTGCTCAGTCTGATTTCTTCGATATAATTTTTCTTCCAACTCATTTATTTTATCTGAAAAATTATCTTTTAATTTGGTCATTTCAGTCAAAGAATCAAGATAAGTCTTGTTTAAAGTTTCTAATTCATCCAATTTCTTTTGAAACTTATATTTTGTATCTGTCAAAATAATTTTTTCATCTTTCAATGAAATTTGCAATTTTTCAATCATGACAGATTTTTCTTGATTAGTTTGCTTTTCAAATAAGAACTTTGAACGCAAGTCATGTAAAGCATTTATTATGACGTTCATTTGAGAAGAAATAAAGTTGAAATCAAACTCAGTAGGTACCTCAGATTCATCAGTGGAGGTGTCCTCATCTTCATCATCACTCTTATCATCCCCAATGAAACACATGGCAGTTGTTTCCTTATTCTCAGCTTCATTGTCTGAGTGATCAAGCCAGTATTCCTCTTCAGCTAACAGAATTGTTCCATTCTCTCTCTTTTCTGCCAGTTCCAACTTTTTCCTGTAAAACGCAGAATCTTTGACAATCTTCACTCGACACTCCTTTGTTATGTGTCCTGGTTTTCCACAATTGAAGCAGTTCATAACCTTCTTATCTTCCTTTTTCGGCTCAGTCACTTTAGCAGGTTCATACTTTGGAATATATGGCTTTGAGGGAGCACCGGGTTCCACTTTCTTTGAACCAGAAGTGAAGCGGAGGTTGTTTGAACCTGGTCTGTGTTGGAACTTCTTCTGATAATGTTGAGAGAGGAGGATCATAGCCTTTTCCAAAGCCTCACCATCGTCATCAGTTGACCCATCATAAACATTCTCAGATAATGCTTGTTCGTCTAACTGACTAGCTAGAAGAGCAATCGGATCCACTGACTTCGGCTTGTTTTTCTTATCAATCTTTGCTTTCTTTTCCAGTACCATGTTCTCATCAGTCATCAAGATTTCATAAAGTTCCTGAATTGGCATTGTGGAAATCCTGACATCATTCCTCATTCGATGACAAGATTTGCTCCATTCTGGTTGAAGAGCATTTAAGAATTTTAGATTGGCTTCCAGTTCAGTCTTTGTCACCTTTATCTTGTACAAATCATTTATCACTGCCCAAAATATGTCAAACACACTTTTCAGACTCTCTCCATCTTTTGCCTTAAACTCCTCAAAGTTGTTCATGTATCCAGTCTGACGGAGTTGAGTGGCAACTGCTGATCCAAGCATTATCTTTTCTAGCTGAGTCCACATTAGCATCGGATTATGCTTGAAACAATCAATTCGGTTATAAATGGAATTTGGCAGTGCGAGAATCAGATTAGACTTTTCTTGATTATCTGCTTGATGTCGCAAAGTCTCGTCAGCATCATACTCACTTATACGCTTCTCAACCCTCGTAGCCGGTATGTTTCCAATTGCGGGAATTTCTTTCATCGGCTTTACCATTGGTCCTTCAGTAAGAGACTTCATCATATTGTCACCAGTAGGTTGTCGCTCTATGAAATTGATGAATCTGTCTTGCCATTGCTGAAATTCATTTTCATTTATCAGTACTGGAGGACGAGTGTCTGACCCCAAAGACATCATTATGTTGTTCTTGTAAAACTGAGCTTGTAGAGACATTTTGACAGAAGTACAAAGTCAGAAAGTTCCAAGTCTGGAAGCTTATAATCTGGCGCAAACTTAGATTTGCGTGAGAAGCCAATGGTGCAAAAGAGATTTGCGTGAGCAGTAGGTTACGCAAAAGAGATTTGCGTGACTCGTTGATGGAGCAAACTAGGATATGCGCGAAGCGTTGATGGCGCAAAACAAACTTTGCGCAAGATGTTGGTGACGCAAATGTAACTTTGCGTGAGATGTTTGTAGCGCAAAAGATCACTTGCTCGCTCTGAACTGAACTTTTCTTGAGACTGAGATAGCGCAAAAATATTTTGCGCGAGAAGCTGATAGAGAACTTTAACTTCTCGTGAGATAAGGATGACGCAATCTGTATTTTGTGCGATACAAGAGTGACGTAAAGTTTACTTTGCGTGATGAACCAAAGACGAAAAGCTGAACTTCTCGTGAAGAAATGAACTGGAAGAACTCGCGCAAATTCCAGATGAACTCGCGCAAAAACCTGAAGAACTGGCGCAAATGTTAGATCTGACGCAAAACTCAGAGATTCAAGAAAAACCTTCTAAAATCGATTACAGATACGAAATTAAAGAAACTTTTCTCACACACAATTGATCGAAAACAGATTTCTAACACTTTTCAATCAAAAACAACAAAATCTTGAAATCGTGATATGAACAGTACATATATCGAGTTTTCCAGAAAATCTAAATTTCTCAAAATTGAACTTCAAAACGTGAATTTCTTGCAAAATGATGTGAATTAAAAGTGTTCCACTATCAAACGAATCCAACGAATCAATTTACAACAAAATTCAATCAGAAATCAGTCCGAATTTGATGAAAAATCAAAAAACGAGATTTTTTTGAAAAAATCAAGAAAATCGATCAAACTTTCTGATTTAACTACAAATTCAGAATCAAAAACAAGATACTCTCAATCCTCTCAGATTCAGAATGGCTCTGATACCAATTGATAATCCCAAAATCACTAAATCTTTAGAGAGAGAAAGTAGAGAGAGAGAGTTTGAAAGTGCAAAGTAGAATCTGTATTGAGCATGCGTTAAGTTCCCTTACAAACACGAAGCCACAAGGGACTTAAATACCCTTGGCTAATACATACAAAATAAGCCTCTAAACACAGTATTAGAGCAAGCCTATAAATACAATGATTACTAAAAAATCTGACTTAACAAAATATATATATATATATATATATATATATATATATAATATGTACCTCCAAAAATGCATGCATGAAGAAGGGTTTTACAAAGTTAACATAGATAGTCAACAAAGGAAGCTATATATAAAGGAGAAATGGAAGCAACGGTGTACAAACGTGACTCTCAAGTGACTAAACCCGCATGCATCTCGCCTTAGCTTCTGTGTTCTTTTTCACATTGGGAGGCCAGGCAATTTCCATGTGGTTTTACCCGCCGGAAAGTCACCCCAAGAGCAGATGGACGGTTTTTATTATTGTTTCTTCATATTTTGCTATAGTACTCTCCAGAAATTTAGATCGATGAATTCTCCCAACATCATAGATAGTTTTATTAGCATTTAATCTGTAAATTTCTTCAACATCGACGATTATAGTGGACTCCTCGGTGGTCTCCTCTGTCCGTGGTTTTTCCCGTTTCGGGATTCTACATGAATCCGGTGTCGTTTTCTCCCTTATTTATTTCCGTCAAGTTTCAATTATTATTTGTGGTTGATTATTATTTTCTTTGAGAGATTCGAGTTTATTGTTTTCTCATTACAAACTCGTTTGAGTTTATTTTTTGTTCTTGAGTTAAATTCAATTAAGTTCTACTTGATTCGATCTCGTTTTGTGGGGTTTGATCGAGTGTGGTGTGTTCGATATTTTGCAACACCCTCTCCCTTTCTTCACACTTTTTCAGATACGCAGTTGTGTAAAATGAAACTGAAACGGATTTCTGGAATGTTATCGGCAATTACCCCTCATGCCCAGATTTGGATTTGGGAAACGAGAGAGAGAGAGAGAAGAAGAGAACTATGAACTCCATCCTTACTGTTAGGAGAATTTACGATGGTTGATAGAAACTGGTTTGCATGGGGTGGTGTTGGGTGAGAAAGAGTTGATAGCATTCGCCATATATCGAGTTTGGAGAGGACATTTTTCAGGTTAGAAAAGTGAACAGAGGAGAGTTGCAGGTCATTGCGGTGACTTGTGGTGGCTGAAAGCCTTGAACGGAGGAGAGTTGTAGTGAGCGTGGAATAGAGAATGGGGCAAGAGACAAAAGGGAATTTCGTGGTGGTTGGTTGCGGTCAAAGAAGGCAAAGAGAAAGGTAACAAAAAGAATCGGTGGTCAGAGAGGGGGATGCTGGAGACTGTTGTCGGCGATGGAAAAGAAATGGAATGGTAATGCTCTAATTACGATGATGGTAGGATCAAATACTCAGATGTTATATATATATATATATATATATATATATATATATATATATATATATATATATATATATATATATATATATATAGCCTTAGGTTCATTTGAGAAATGGTAAATATATGAGAAATAGAGAAGTAATCCTAGTCATTCATACGGTCAAGATCTGATTTGACTGGTCAAATATTTCGGCTTTGACCGGTCAAAAGTTGCGGCTATTCCAAAAATATAAGGACATTTTCGTAATTTTTACAAAATACACGGGCTGTGTTCATATATGAATCTTATACTTCACATATGAACTATATGTTCATATGTGAATCAGTGTAATTCACATCTGAACTCTTTTAACTGATTCATACAAGAACCTTTGTGATTCATATATGAACTAATTAACTGATTCACATATGAACTAATTAACTGTAAGTTCATATATGAATCAGTTGAACTAATTAACAGATTCATATATGAACTAATTAACTGATTCACATATGAACGTATGTGAATCATATAGGTTCATATATGAATTCATCTCGTGTATTTTACGAAACTACCCATCTACCTTCTAGAGATCATGCAAGGAATTATCCAGTGTTTTGCGGTCAAAGCCGCAAATGCTGACCAGATGAATGACTAAGATTACTTCTCTATTTCTCATATATTTACAATTTCTCAAATGAACGTCTCCCTATATATATATATATATATATATATATATATATATATATATATATATATATAACAATGATATAAAATATAGAGTGAATTGTGGATTTGGTCCTTGTGGTTTTGTGTTTTCTTTAACCATGGTCCTCATTCTATGTTTATTGTGGATTTGGTCTTTGTGGTATTCAATTTGTTTTGACCATGGTCCTTCTGACTAACGTCTCCGTTAACTCTGTTAAATCAAGGACCATTTTAGTCATTTGCCAATTTTTTGTTCTTTTACGATAAGGAAAAAAAAACAATATTTTTATACACACATATAACCATATCAAAATAAATAAAATAAAATATTATTGTATGATTTGATTGTTTAACTTTTTTAAAAGATTAACTATATTAATACGATTTAATTTTATTATTTTATTATAATGATGGAAAAATATATTGAGACAAAAATGGATGAGAACCGAAATTTCAAAACCATAGAAACGAAATCTGCAATTTTTAACAAATCGCAGGAACAAAAAACGTAATTTACTCTAAAAAATAAGATGACGTATTGTTTTATAATTATTTATGTGTTTTTTTCTAATATTTTGCCATTTTTGTTTATTGAAAACATATCGAAAATTTAGGACTTTATAACTTGTTTTTTTTAGGATTTATTCATATCTTCAAAGAAAATGAGATTTCATACAAAGGAAAAAACACACAAAAACTCTACGGACTGTCTAAATTTGGTTGATCAAATTTTTTTGAACAGCTAAATTATCTACAAAAATTAGTTAAATATATTCTTTTGATTTATAGAACCAGTTGATGTAAACAATAAAACAATATTTTTCCACCGTTATAATAAAATAATAAAATTAAATCGTATTAATATAGTTAATCTTTTAAAAAAAGTTAAATAATCAAATCATACAATAATATTCTATTTTATTTATTTTGATATCGTTATATATGTGTGTGTATATAAAAATATTATTTTTTTTCTTATCGTAAAAGGACAAAAAAATGGCAAATGGCGAAAATGGTCATTGATTTAACGAAGTTAACGGAGATGTTAGTCAAAAGGACCATGGCCAAGACAAATTGAATACCACAAGAACCAAATCCACAATAAACATAAAATGAGGATCATGGTCAAAGAAAACACAAAACCACATAGACCAAATCCACAATTCACTCTAAAATATAATATAACATATTAATATTAATTTTTAATAGAAAATTAAATAAAATTATAAAAGACAAAATTACCCCTAAGTTAACAACAGACATTTTCTAACAGAGTTAGTTCTAGGGACGAAAAGCAAAACAAAATGGAAACCATGAGAATCAAAAAAACAATTTTTAAAGACCACTACGAAAACAGTAATAAACAACAAACCACAAGGACGAAAAATAGTAATTCACTCTATCATTTATGTTTCCTTGGCACTAAGGGTGCGTTTGGTTTGCAGACTGGATGGGACAGGACGGGACAAAAATTCACTGTCCCATGTTTGGCGTGACATGGGACAGGACAAAAGTTCACTGTCCCATGTTTGGCGCGACATGGGACAGGTACAAAGACTGGACAGGGTGGGACAAGATGAGACAAAAACGGGTATTTTCTTGTTCCACCAAAATAGGTGGAACAACATAGGACATAAATGAGACAGAAACTAAAAATCACTGATTTACCGCCATTTGATATATAATCCTAATATGATATTAGTCTTAAGGGTCACCACTACCCATCGTCGCTACTACCACCATCGGCGGCCACTAGTAGCCACCGCCAACCACCGTCGGCCACCTCTACCTATTTCTCCACCATAACAACCTCCTTCACCACCTCCACAATCATCGGTCATCGCCACCACCACTACCATCGTCGTCGATCACCTCCACTAACACTGATCACCACCACCTATTGTCGCCACCACCATCGACGGCCACCGGTAGCTACCACCAACCATCGTCGACCACTTCCACCTCTTCCTTCACTACTACAACAAATTCCTCCACCACCTCCACAACCACCGCCCATCGCCACCTCCACTAATCACCACCACCCATTGTCGCCACCGTCACCGACGCTCACCGCCAACCACCGTCGCTTGCCACCAACCATCGTTGGTAACCTCCGTCTCTTCCTCCACTACAATAACCTCTATTATCACCGTGCACCGTCACCACCACTACCTCTATTACTATCTTTCATCTTCTTCACAACTATGTCTTTCACCGGCCACCCATCATCTTTTATCTTTACTCGTCACTGCAACTATGCATCCACCAATTCATTAAGATCTTCCAAATTGAATCAACTATTATATTTTTTATATGAATCGGATTTTTTCGAACTACCGTCAATTATTTCAGATTCTTCATTCAAATTTCCTACTATTGTTTTTGTATGTATTTATATGTATGGAAATTGTGTAAAAAATTACTAATGTTTTTTAATTAAATTATTTAAAGATATACTTTATTTGTGTTATTTATAACTATTATATGACATATAAAATTATCAAACAACTTTTAGGGAAACTTGTCCAGTCCTGTCCTATCCAATCCTAGTCGTACCAAACACAAGACAGCCATTTGTCTTGTCCAGTCCAGTCTTGTCCTAGTCTCTTGTCCTATCCAGTCCAGTCCTGTCCTATCCAGTCCCGTCCAATCTTGTTTGGGTACCAAACGCTACCTAACTGTACAAGTTGAGATGGGAGGGGATGGACCGCCCCATTTGAATAGATGGACAATAGAGGCCAAATTGGCATTGTTTCCACACTTATAGTCAACTTCCTATGGAACAATGTTCTTATCAAATTCCTCCTCACCCAAAACTAAACTAGCTTACGTCATATTTTCCTATTTACGATGATTAACTCAAAGTAGCAATAAATTTTGGTTTTTATTCTCATTTTCAGATATCATAAAAAAGCAATCAAGGATTTTCCTAACTATTTTTCATGGTTTAATGGAATTAGACGAGGTATGCAACAAACTAGTCATAACTACTGTTAATAACAACAACGAGAAAAAAAAAATCCTGCCGCCAATTTGATTCCCCTTCTCTCTTTGTTTAATGGACGGATATTTTTAACTTATAATTATAAAGAGAAACAAATATTACGATAAAAATTATTGAAAGTGAAAGATGTTTTCACACTAGTATCATCAAATGTTTCGTTTAAATTACAACTGATTTGTCTTTTACGACATATTGTGTTGTAGGCTCAGATTTTAAATCGCCTAATTGTTGGGGAGTTCACCGACACTATATTGAACACTTAGAGCATCCACAATAGAGGTTTTTGTTGAGGTTTTTCATGTAGTTTTTACAAAAACCTCCACTGTTGGACAAAGGTTCTTATACAGTCACATGTTCTTATTAGAACCCAGGTGCTTTAGCAAGAATTCAGACTCTTATATACATTCATTTTATGTTATTATTTTATTTATTTATCAACCATTTTTTAATAAATTTATAAAATATATAAGTTCAACACAAAAAAATATAAATTAATTATTATGAAATAATTTTTATTTTTGTTTTTTCTAAATTTTTACACAAGTTTTTGTAGTAATAAGTCTAACTTTTAATTATCTCATTATATTATTATGATTAGATTAATTTTCATATACTTATATATATATATATATATATATATATATATATATAATTATAACTAGAAGCGTACTCGCGTAATGCAGCGAGATACATCACGATTTTAATGTTTCATTTTATTTTTTTGTCGATTTACAGTACGATTTTGGATGGTTTTGAGAAAATGATAATGTGTTTTTATAAATTTGTTTAATTTAGGCTTAATAATATAATGTTTTTTATATAAAAAAATTAAATATTTTGTTATAATTCAATGATTATCTTATATATTTTAATGACATCTAGAAAAAATAATCAATTACATATTTAATAATATAATTAGAACAAAATTATAGTAATATAATATATTAATTAATAGTGATACATGGAAATGTCTACATAAAAGAAAGATCATGTACATACCGAATTGGTGGGTGTTAGAAGCATGCAGTAGTAATATGTATCTTGTGCTTTGATACTTGTAAATTAATAGATTTTTAAAATCTTGCATAAATGATGGTACCTTGTGCCTAATAATTTGTATTTAAGAGTTTTTAATCCGTGCTTTATAATATAGTATAGATTAATTTATAAATCGTAAATTAATAAATGTAAAAGTATATTTTCTATTTTTAAAAATTATATTAAATTTATATATGTATATATATATATATATGAGTCGGGTTCAAACGAGAATGATATCTGTTTTGGTAAAAAATAACAAAGGTCCTTTGTCGTACGACTAGAGATTCCAACAGTCCATTAATCCATAGTCGCACGACCAGAGAAATAACTGACGCCCTTCCTTTGAAGCGACTTCGACCAAACTATCAAAACCCATCCACGATGGCTGTCGTACGACATGATTTCAGTTATTAAACTATAACATATTTTATATTATGTTTAATGCAGGATTACAAGGACGTTTTTAGAGATCATAACGGAAGACGTTACCAATAACAACGGATGTAACGGACGCTATCATCAATATTAAACGGATACTCTATTAAAGATATGAATTCAAGACTTGCTAACGGACAATTGGAGTATAAAAATGAAGATTGAACTTCACATTCGGACATCTGATGCTCAGACCTTAGAAGCTCACAAATTACGCTCTCAAGCTTGCTCGGTTTCTTTCAAAGTTCATAAAATCTATTGCTGTTTGTCGTACGACGCACGATTGAAGTCTAAGAACACACGACGCACGACCGACTTTATTTTATTGTATTGTTTTACATTACATTTCATTTGTAACACTTGTTAACAAGGACGACGTCCCTGATTGACGTCCATAGTGCACGACGACTCACACTCGTCCGCGGTTTTTACCCATTTTAGGGGTTTTCCGCGTCACCAATTCTCTCGTCTCATTTATTTTAATCTTATTATTGTCATACGATTATCAAAGTTACTTTCTTTGGTTGGATTAAGCTCCACATTTACCTTAAATTTCCCTTGGGAGATTTTTTGCATACATTTTGAAAAAAAAATTAATTCATTGTGAATCACATGAGATTTTGATGAAAATTGTGAATTACATTTTGAAGTACATGTGATCTTATATATTAATTTTAATTGTGTTTTGCTACAGATCACATATGATTTTGTTTTCATTATTTTTTTCAGTGTTTAATTTGAATCATTGTTTTTCAAATTTTAAATCACATATGATTAGGAAAAATTTTGAAAAAAAATTAATTTATTGTGAATCACATTTGATTTTAATGAAAAATTATGAATTATGTTTTGAAGTACATGTGATCTTATACATTAATTTTAATTGTGTTTTACTACACATCACATATATTATGTTTTCATTATTTTTTCTTTACAATGTTTAATTTGAATTATTGTTTTTCAAATTTTAAATCACATATGATTAGGAAAACAAATTGAAAAAAATTTAATTTATTATGAATCACATGTGATTTTTATGAAAATTGTAATTTTTTAAATATTACTTTAAATAAAAATAATAATTCTTCAGATGAAAATTAAATATGCTTATTTTAAATGAATTAAATAAAAAAATTTATTTAATAAAAAATTAAATCATATTAAATTTACAAATATAGTAAAAATAGAATCTTAAATAAATACCTAAAATAAATTTTATATAACTAAATTACTTTTATACCCTTATTTATTTATTTTTAGAATTAATTATTTAAGGTATTATTTAAAAAAATGATTAGCCTAAAATTATTCTCTTATTCTTTTGAATAGTTAGCATTCTCGTTTGATCCTCTCTCATATATATATATATATATATATATATATATATATATATATATATAATTAAGTTCATTTGAGAAATGCTAAAAATATGATAAATAAAGAAATGATTCTAGCCCTTTATCTGGTCAACATTTGCGGCTTTGACCGTGAAGCACCAGATAATTCTTTGTGTGAATCAGTTAATTGGTTCATATATGAATCAGTTAAAAGAGTTCATATGGGAATTACACTGGTTCACATATGAACATATAGTTCATATGTGAACCATACAGGTTCATATATGTTGGTCCCGAAGGTGCTTAACAAGTTTGTAGAAGGGGGGGTTGAATACAAACACAGAATTTAAAGTTTAATAAATTGTTTATTGATAAATCAAACACAATTTACAAGTCTGTTGCGGAATAAGATTAAGTAAAACTCAATCTAAACAAACTTAAGAAAACACTAAGATGGTTGCACAAGAATATAGAGAATTGGAGATTAGAGAGTATAGAAAACAAGGGTTTCTATGTTTTAGAAAGATGAAGGCTAGAGGTGAGCACACTCTCCAGATGGGGAGGTAATATTTCTATTTATACCCTATGCATTAAATGCATGGCAGGGCACTTTACACATGTCTTTCTTTGATTGGCAGAGAGAGTCTGACTTTGGGAGACATGCTTTCGGCCGCATCATGAACAGTGTAGTTGACAGAGTTGTTGTACGAATTATGGCAGAGGTATGTCCGTTCTGACACATCATACTGGGTATGCAGGGAAAGACAAAAGAGACTTGAGGCATAAGCTAAGTGATCATCGATCGTTGAATATCTCTTCCTTCAGAGATATAAAGAAGTTCAGCTATCGCTGAAGCTTTTCCTCAGGTTTTTTCGCGTATGAGTAGAGTTGTCTTTGCTTCACTGATCTCCGCATCAGGTCACTAGTAGACTTGTCTTTGTTCAGCAGCTTCGTCTTCGATTCAGCTATGAACATTTGTTGACGCGAAACTTGTCTTCAGGGATTACGTTTACATAGAAATTATTAGCGATAACTGAACATACTCAGTCTGATCGTTGATAGTGAATCACTAATACACATGAGTGTTTAAAAGAAAGATCATCAGTGATAACTGAACAGACTCAGTCTGATCGCTGATGGTGAAACACTAATACAAATTAATAAACGTAATTTTCACTAAATATAGAAGAGGGTCTTTATCAAATCACTGAGAGAGTTTTGATCAACAATCTCCCCCTATTTGATAATGACAAAGTAACTGAAGAAAATTACTTTATAGTTCAAAATGAGGAATAATCAGGACTCATAACATACATGTCCCAATTACTATTTTGAGGGATCTTTTACAGTACTGATAGGGTTAAGTACTTCACTGAAATTTTCATTAATTCAAAGAAAGAATTACAAGATATGAAAATATAAAGTACAAGCGAAGAACTAACTACTGTAAGTCTAACTAATAGATTACAAGAATTAAGAAACTAATCTATCAGTTATCTAGAGAAGACTTTGGAGGATTGATCATATAGTCAGGTATTTCTTCTCCTCTTTGCCTTCGATCTGAAGATTCTTGACTAATGATTGCCTTGATCGTTTCAGCTAAAGGAGAGAAGTCGCACCTTAGACACAAAAGATCTTTGAGATGGTCAAGGGGGCAGATGGGAATCTCAGAGACTCTTTGGAATCTAAGTTGTTCCTCATCATCTCTGAAGAAGATTCCAAAAGGATCTTTAAGTACTTGCCCAACAAGATATGGACCACCAGGAGGCAGAGATAGATCCAAAACTGAGAGATCAGGAGGAGGACCAAACAAAGCTTCTTTTGAGAATTTGATGGAGGTGTCGTTTCTGATAACAACGACATTTCCAGATGAGGAGGAGACAGGCTTTCTTTTGAGTTGCCTTGGCTTAGAAGGAAGAGCAGATGGTACCTTTAACACAACAGTGACTCTGTTGATGAGGGCTTCTAGGATGCCTTCGACATAGGCTCTGTAGGTTGATTTGGATTTCTTCAGCGCATCTTTGAACTCTAGCCATTCCATGTAGCCGAAACTTTCAAGAATTGAAACAAACATAGCCTTTGAGCTTCCATCCTCTTTGGTTATCTCAATTGTTACAGAAGTTCGGTCCTTCTTCTTTCTTCCAGAGATGACAACAGCTGTTATTTTTAATGGTTCAGATTGATAGTCGACTTTATGCTTACACCATTTGACAGAGTTATCGCTGACCGCTTGTTCTTTTGAGCGCTCCTCTTCAATTTCTTTCAGTAGAGCAGCCTGAACTTCCACTGGATTCTTCTTTATCTTCTTGTCTTTTACTTGAGAAGACTAAACCTTGAGAGCTAGAGAAGCATCTATTTGACATTCGACGATCAGTTTCTCAGCTCTGACAGATTCTTCAATTTCTGCTTCAGTCAGGAAATCAAGCTCTGTAGAAGTTATTTGAAAAGGAACTTTCAGCCGTTGATTCTCTAGATGAGAGATCATTTATGTTCTTCTATTTAGCTCTTCCTCTTACCAGTGAGATGGTCTAGAGGGCCTTTCTGGATGGAGCAGGGCTTCTTCTTCTACTTCTTGTTCATCAATCTCATTGAAGGAGATTGGGATTATTTGATCTTCAGCTGTAGAAGCTGGGATTATTTGAAGTTCATTTCCCTTAAGCAGGGGAGAGAACTGTCTGGTCAAGAAGTGAAAAGAGTTAGTGTTTATTTTGGGAAGGAGAAAGATAAAGGCTTAGAAAGAGACAGGGATGGGAGGAGTATAGTAAGATAGGGGTACAATAGAAAAACATACCTGAGAAGGATTATCCCCCTCAGATTGTGATACTACGTTCAGGTTTCCCTCGGCAGCTATACCCTTCTGCTTGCCTTGGGAAGGAGCACATGAAGTAGGTTCACTTCTCCCCCTGCTGTGACAGCTCCTTTCGACGTTGTCGCTGATGAGACGTTCGTTGTTGAGACCCAAAAAGATTGGTCCTCTTCATCATCATCGTCATCGTCAGCTTGTTGCTCTTTTTCTTGATCTTGGAGATCAAGTTCTTCTTCATCTTCATCCTCCTCTTCCTCTTCTTCTTCATCTAGAATTTAAGCGAGAGAAGCAGAGGGAGGAGTTTTGTCAGCAACCTTGTAACACCCCGAATTTCCGTTTTGTAATTCTGGTATTCTTGTGGTTAAGCTTTTATAAGACCGAGTTCGTCACCCTGGGGAGCTCCGGTCTTGTTTGTAAAGAAGAAAGATGGCACGCTACGAATGTGCATCGACTATCGGGAGTTGAACAAAGCTACAGTGAAGAACAGGTATCCGCTTCCGAGAATAGACGACTTGTTCGATCAACTTCAAGGAGCGGGTTGTTTTTCCAAAATCGACCTACGTTCGGGATATCACCACGTGAAGGTAAGAGAAGAAGATGTTCCGAAGACAGCTTTCAGAACGTGTTACGGCCATTACGAATTTCTTGTAATGCCTTTTGGCCTAACGAACGCATCGGCGATATTTATGGACTTGACGAATAGAGTGTGACGACCATTCCTCGACCAGTCGGTCATTGTATTCATTGATGACATACTCGTATACTCCAAGAGCGAGTCAGAACACGAACAACATCTACGAGAAGTGCTTGAAGTGTTGAGAAAGGAAAGATTGTACGCCAAGTTTTCCAAGTGTGACTTTTGGCTTAAAGAAGTACAATTTCTGGGTCACGTTGTCACTCGAGACGGAGTGAAAGTGGATCCCTCCAAGATTGAAGCTATGATGAATTGGGAATCTCCCAAGAGTCCGTCAGAGATCCGAAGTTTCTTGGGTCTGGCGGGGTACTACCGGAGATTTATCTAAGACTTTTCGAAAATCGCTTCTTCCTTGACAGTTTTGACTCGGAAGAATGTGAAGTTTGAATGGACCGAAACGCAAGAGAAGGCGTTCCGAATACTTCAAAAGAAGTTATGTGAAGCTCCAATCTTATCGTTACCTGAAGGGTCAGAAGACTTTGTGGTCTATAGCGACGCTTCAAAAATGGGTTTAGGTTGTGTGTTGATGCAACGGGGCAAGGTAATCGCTTACGCCTCGAGGCAGCTTAAAATACACGAGGAGAACTATCCTACCCACGATTTGGAGTTAGCAGCAGTAGTGTTCGCTTTGAAGCTTTGGCGACATTATCTCTATGGCACGAAGTGTACACTCTACACAGATCATAAGAGCCTGAAGTATGTCTTTGATCAGAAGGAGTTGAATATGAGACAACGGCGGTGGCTTGAGTTGCTTAAAGATTACGACTGTGAGTTGCTTTACCATCCTGGTAAGGCAAACGTGGTAGCCGATGCGTTAAGTCGGAAGGACTATAGTGTATGTATTCGGGCTACCCATTCTAGAATCGAGTTGGTGTCTAGTCTTGTTGAAAAGATCAAAGCATCGCAAGTTGAAGCATTGTTAGAAGAGAATCTCAAAGAGGAAGTCATGACAAAACAACGTTTGCTCTTAACGGAAGATAGCCGTGGGGTAAAACTGTTCAACGGTCGCATGTGGGTACCCAAGCTTGGGGGTAACCGTGATCTGTTGCTTGAAGATGCACACAAGTCTAAGTATTCCATTCATCCGGGGAGTACAAAGATGTACAGCGACTTGAAACTGCACTACTGGTGGCCGGTAATGAAACTTGACGTGGCGCATTACGTTGAGCGTTGTGTGACGTGTTCGCAAGTTAAGGCCGAACATCAGCGACCGTATGGGAGTCTTCAGTCTCTAGAGATTCCCGAGTGGAAGTGGGAGCATATCACTATGGACTTCGTGACAAAGTTACCTAAAATTCTTCGAGGTCACGATACCATTTGGGTGATAGTTGACAGATTGACAAAGAGCGCTCACTTCTTGGCCATGCGCAAGACATTGCCGATGGACAAGCTAGCGAAATTGTACATCAATGAGGTGGTCTCGAGGCACGGCATACCATTGTCGATCATGTCGGATCGCGACAGTCGGTTCACTTCGAACTTTTGGGATGGGTTTCAGAAACAGCTCGGTACACGAGTTAAGTTGAGTACGGCTTACCATCCACAAACCGACGGGCAAAGCGAGAGAATGATCCAGACATTGGAAGACATGTTGAGGTCTTGTGTCATTGATTTCGGGGGTAACTGGGACTCTCATTTACCTTTGGTGGAGTTCGCTTACAACAATAGCTACTACTCGAGTATTGGAATGGCACCTTTTGAAGCATTGTACGGGCGAAAGTGCCGAACTCCCGTGTGTTGGCTTGAAGCGGGAGAAAAGCAGTTCGCCGGACCTGAAATCGTGCAAGAGATGGACGATAAGGTCAAGAGCATCCGTGAAAGATTGAAAGCGGCTCAGGATCGACAGAAGAGTTATGCCGATAAAAAGAGACGACCGATGGAGTTCCAAGTGGGCGATCGTGTGTTGCTTAAAGTATCGCCGTGGAAGGGCATTATTCGGTTCGGAAAGCGAGGGAAGCTGAGTCCTCGTTTCCTCGGACCTTTCAAAGTGCTCAAGCGGGTGGTTTTGCAAGCCTACCAATTGGAACTGCCGCCATAGTTGAGCAGAATACACAACACGTTTCATATTTGTTATCTTCGGAAGTGTTTAGCAGAAGAGGAAAGTGTCATTCCTCTCTCCGAGTTAACAGTAGACGAGGGTAACCGTTGTGTAGAAGAGCCCGACGCCATCTTAGAGAGAAAGTCTAAGAAGTTGCGTCACAAGGAGGTCACTATGGTCAAGGTGCAGTGGAAGCATCATCGGGGAGCCAATGTGACGTGGGAAGCTGAAGAGGATATGAAGCGAAGATATCCTCATCTTTTCAAATAGTTAGGATTTCGGGGACGAAATCATTCCCAAGTTGGGGAGGATTGTAACACCCCGAATTTCCGTTTTGTAATTCTGGTATTCTTGTGGTTAAGCTTTTATCGTTAGCACCGTGTTTGGTTTGAAGTTGAGTTGGATTTTGAGAATTTTTGGGACAAGCAGTGAACTACGCGAGTTGCACCGCGACTAGAGGTCGCGGCACAACCCGCGTAACCCTCTGTTTGATATGAGATTTGTGGAGCTACGCGAGTTGCACCGCGACTTGAGGTCGTGGCACAACCCGCGAAACCCACTGGATGATGTTGGGTTTTGGGACACGGGCGAGTTATGCCGCGAGTTGAAGTCGCGGCATAACCCGCGTAGTTGCCTGGCCGACTTAAGGGTTTTCAACCAAAAATATCTTCACTTTCTCAGATTCATTTTCTCTCTCTCTCTCCCTCTAAAGTTTCTTGGGTTCTTCAAAGGCTCGTTAATCGCTGGTATTAGGTGCATTGCTCGGGGTTTCGGTGTTTTAAGCTTCACCTCTACGTCGTGATCGTTATTTGGTTTTTCGGGTTTTATCCTAAAACCTACTGGTGAGTTCCTACTATCATTTTAAACTGTATACATATCAAAAGATACCTTTTGGAACTCCTATATATCTCCATGGTTTCAGATCTAAGTTTTCTACATATTTGATATAACTTGAGTTTTGGGAGATTTTAGGGTTCCCGATCATTGTGTTTACTAAAATGATGGATCTTATCTTATTAAAGTAAAATGATGTTTTACTTGTACATTTTGTGGTATGTGAGAAGAATGTTTAAGAACTCATTTTAATTATTTTCATTTTTACCAGAAGTTGAACTGGAAATGACATTTTGTTTATAAAATGTGTTTATACCATATGTTTATTTATTGTTGGTCACATATGTTGTTGTGACGAGTCTGTACCATTACTAGCGGATCCTTAGGTTTTGAGTCGACTGTATTATTGGGATGTCATATTCCCCATTTTGTAACTATGGATGCATATGATCCTCGGGGGAAACTTGGTACGGTTATGTGAGGCCGGATACTAGCCATGGTTCATAGTGATCCTAGTGAAGGAGTATACATTGGTTTTGCTTGGGGCTAGATCTCACGTTGTAGCACGAACCTATGTGTTCGTATCCTCGGATTCCAATTATTTAGCTCATAACTCGGATTTTGGCCTACTTTGTGTTACGCCACAATCCTTGGTAAAATGTTTTATCGTTGGTCATTTGATGACATGTTTATAACGGAAAAGCCCGGTTGTGGCAAAGGTTTCAATTGTAAGATTTAACCTCTTTGGAAATATTATCTTATGATACAAATGTTATTATCTTTTGAGCTTATTAAACTGTATGTTCTCACCAGGCTTTAAGTCTGACACTTTTTCTCAAATGATGTGTATAACAGGTTTCCCTTAGCGGTGGGTTGTCGGGGTTTTGAGAGACGGGTTGGTATCGAGGCATTTTGAGATGACTAGTATTGTATCTGGGTATTTTTTAAGTCCCATTCTTTTGATGAATTATGGTTTGTCAACAGATGTAATCTTGGTAGAAGTGTCTAGATTAGTTTGTTGATGAATCCCATTTATGTACAGGTTTTGTAAAGTCAAAATGACTGACCCCCTTTATGGGAGGTTTATATCAATGCGAACGTCATGTTGCCAGTTTTCCCAGGTTTTATTTTACTCTGATTTCTAGGGCGTTACAAACCTTCTCCCCCTCAACATGAGAAGGAGGTTCTTCCGTCTAGACATCACCAGCAACTTCCTCAATATTTTCTTTAGTACGCTCTTTCTCCCCCTCTTTGTCATTATCAGAATGGGGGAGTTCAGTGATGGGAGGAGTAGCCTTTGCAGTTGTCAGGGACTGGACTTCAGCCTCCAGTCACTCAAGACGTTCTTCAATGACGGGAAAATATGAAGTAGCCTGATGAATGAATTCAACGGCTATGTTCAGAGATGTCCGATCATTTTCAGTGAAAGAAGGTTTTGGCGATGGAGCTGGTTCAGTCAGCTTCAGAAGCACCTGTTGAAGCATGGAGGTGCAGGAAACAACCTTGAGTGAGAGATCCCGAAAGTCATCTCTTAGGGCGTTCTGCGTACCATGAATAAGATTGACCTGTTGTTGAGTCCTGACCAGGTCGTCCTTGATGTGGATGACGTCCTCCTGTACAACCGTTAGCTGAGAAGAGTCAGCTTTGGAGGAGGAGGCATCAGTCAATCTCTTGAGTTCCGCACCAGCAAGATTAACAGCGCCAGTGGATTCTTGAATAGAGTTGGTGAGACTCTTCACTTTCTCAGCGAGAGTGTTGACATGAGTGTCAACAGTAGCCAAATTAGGACCTGCACGTAGAGTTAGCAGATGAGCACAACGATGCTCAGGCTTATATGGTGAGACGGGAGTAGTGTTTGGGTTAATAGGAGTACCTGAGTTTTCAAACATATCGTAGAAATGCATAGATTCTTCAAAAGTTTGATTGTCAGGTCCTATTGGTGCAAACTGAGGTTGCGTAGAAAGAGATGGAGGGTTATAGACCAAAGAAATAGAAGGATGAGTAATGGGGATAGAAGAAGTTGGGATAGTGGAAATTACCTCAAGTTGTTGTTGAAGAACTGAGGGGATGGGGGGGGGGGGGCGTCACTGTGGTTGTGGCAGCAATGGTAATCGCTAGCATGGTTGATGTGATGACTGTTGAAGTTGTGGAGGAGAGACCCACAAAAGCATCCAAGGTAGTTTGTTGAGAAACTACCTCAGGCATTGAACCACTAGAAATTGTCTCCTTAGTCTTTTTGGCCTTCTTAGAAGGACCATGAAGACTAGCTGATGGTCTTTTAGAAGCGGTAAATACACCAAGATGCACTACATAAGTGCCAAGCTCAGATGCTCTGTCAACCATCTACCCGAGAAGTTCACAACCAGAAGATCATTCTAAGATCACAGAGCCTCTGTGATAGCCAACCTCTGGAGATGGAAGACTTACGGATATCAAGACACAATGGTCAAGACAAGATCACGTGAGCCTGTTGTACAAAGATTCTCAAGATCATGGTATGCGGTTCCACGATGTTTCTACTTTCCAGGTGGCATTCCTCGTATGGAATGTCAGCCTTTGTCTTGTACTATTATGTGCTACTCGTTCTATATGAGGGGAGCACCTCCTGAATTGTAATTACATGCGAGCACACACAAATCTTCACACCCTGATTTAGTATTATTATCTTAGAGAGCATTTTTGCACACAGTTGTGCGTGTTCTTGGTGTATTATTCAAAGTTAATGAAGCATTCGATTCAGTGACTAAATCATATCTCGTTTATTGTTTGCTTTATTAACAACTTGTGTGTTTACTACCAAACTAAATCAGTCTACTACATCTTAAATTGCTTCCGCACTTTTATTACTCTGATATGTGTAGTTTAGTGGTTTTATCATTTGAATAGAAAACATATTTGGGATCAACAAGTATTAACCATCTTAGACTGTCACACATGAGAAAGAGATTAAGAGATCATATAAATACCATAACAATGAAACGTACTACTACATTCGTCAATCATCGCAATAACAGTAAAGTCAAGTATGCTCACATAACAACATATTCATAATAGTAGTAGCTAAGTGAAGTTATGAATACATTATACACAAGAATTCTTGTTACATCGTCACAATTCTCAATTAGTGTATTTTTGTCGACTTTATAACCCTCGTATCTTAAAAGTTCTACCCATGTCTCACAAATCATAACTTAATGTCTCAACTTAAGTTTAGGCATCTTACTTTCATACCTAGTTCGCTTAAATTAGAGCTCTGATACCAACTTGTAACACCCCTAAAAAATGGGTAAATTTAAACCTGGATATTGACATGGAACTTTCTTAAATAAATAAATCACCCAAGAATGTGGAAATGGTATAGCGTTTACAACCCAAATATGTGAATAAGATAATTAACAACCTACTAATCTAAACTAAGTTAAGCTTGGATTAAGAACTGGTGTCACTATCTTCTTCCAAAAGATTTCCTGTCTAAAGAGTATACACTCATATATCCAAAAAGTCTTTAATCCCAAAAGATGCCTCTACCAACGACCAGCAATCCGCTCATGACTTTGGAGCCCTACCACTAAGAGAGCCTGATATACGTGTCGTTTTAAGAAAAAAATTGAGGCTTGACACATAGTGAGATCAAACAGTTATAGAATATAGCTATAAAATATTAAAACATAAAATGTAGCTTTAACACAACATATTATACCGTTTAAACCAATTTCACCCTTGGAAGAGCTCTACACATCTTATGATGATGTGGGAGACCTGATTCCATGGATAATGACGAAACACAAAAGTAAACCACAATTCATGTTATATAAATCTCACTCAGGATTACAATCATTACGATTTATCAAGCTCAACTACTCCAAGTCTGTTGCTTATGGAGTCCCAAGTTCAACCACACTTGGTATGTACCTTGGGTTGTCCGAAATCCGAGTCTAGACTTGTTCACTATGAAATTACATTTTATTGCTCATTGGCTGATGCCCGACTCTTGGAGCCCACACCTTACTTTCCAATAGAGACCCAATGCCTATTTCAAGTTACAATAGAGAAATTATTATCCCAAGTCCAATTCCACAAAAAAAACGACTTCTATGCTTATAGATCCATTACATCATAGTGTAACATGTTAACACTCTAAGATATACCTAAATATACCCAACATAATAACATTTGTAAAATAAGCCATCAAGTGAGAAATTTTCATATTTTACCAACAAAGTCATAATTTGACCATCACCCATTTGGGTCCCAAAACTCATCCAAATCTAGAAGTAACCAATATTTATGTATGTAAAACCATTCTTTATACTCATTTCATCAAAATACGTCAAAACCTTAGTTTTGACCTAACTTTTCCAAAATTAACCAAATGAGAAATAATGAGGTAAAAGCTTTGAGGAAATATAAAAGTAACCTTTTAATATGTATATAGTTTTAGAAAAGGTGTAGGAGAAACTCACTTGCTAGGTTTTGATGAAAACCTAGAAATGTTGATGTAACCCTAACACTTGAAGCTTGATCAGGACTTGAGACTCTTCACACTTTAATGCTAACAAACCCTAGAGATGAACAATAAATGCTCTTGAGGGCCTTTCAAACATATTGAATGAAGTGAGAGGAAAGGAAATGGGATGAGTTTGAAGTTGGGTGAAAGAGTTATGAAAAAAGGATGGAAAATTGGGCATTTAACCCTCTGGACACCGACCGCAAGTGTGCCCGACGATTGTGCCCATGGCACAGTTGCTCCGCTTGTATCGTGGCTATTCTCCCTTATGCGATAATGCCTAACGATTGTGCCCTATGGAACTATCGCCTGGCACAATCGCGCCACATGTACCAAGACTTATCCCTTCGTTGCAACCTTGACAAGGCGACTGTGCCCTTGGCACAATCACAGGGTATTATCGCCTAGACTGTACCGCGAGTAAAAGTGGAATTCACCCTCTTGAGCCATTTCTTCACTATGGATGATACCCCAAAGAATTTACTAATATAACTACTTCACAATTTAAAAGTGTAAGCAAAATATATGTCAAAGGCATAGAGGTTTACTTACCGAAATTTTCCGGGTGTTGCACAAAATGTCCAATAACACAACAATATGCATTTTCCAAACCAAATACACAAAAATGCATTATCACCAAATAATCTCCATTCATAAGATAAATCGTCAAAATAACCAACACTTATGATTATTTATCAAAATGTCCAAAAAGTATAGGCATTTTACGAGATTTATAAAATCAAATATACCAAAAACACAAATTTCATCAAATAACCAACACATTTGATAAACATAAAGTAAAATACTTTAAGACTTCAAAATGAATATTTTTGGCATGTACAAAGTTTTTACAAAGCAACTTGAACTCACCTTTCTTGGTTAGGTTAAACCTAGTCTCCAAACCTAATCTCTAGCTTCCATTGGTGAAGGTTTTAGATTCCCAAGCTAAGTTTCTAGATCTATGGTCGAAAGCCTCTCAAGAACACTTCCCTTACTTTCAAATCATATTGAGGGTTGAGGGTGACAAAACCAAACCCTAGACCTTTAATAGAAGAGGTTAGAGAGTTACCTTCAATAATCGACTTTTCAAATCGCCAAGGAAAGCTCCCACTGACCTTCAAAATTGAGGCTAAAGTAAAAAAATATTCATATCTAGAGAGGGAATGAAGGAAGAGAGTGTTGAAGGAAATGAGGAGAAAAAAAGCTAAAAATCAAAATTTTAAGGTTTCAATAGGTCTACAGGACCTGTGCACGTGACCCATGGATCGTGTTACCTAGGTCGCCCATCCCCAGCCCCCTTTGACTTTCCAAAATTGTTGCCTTTGGTCCCAGACGTGAAAATCGTTCGCGGACGCGAAGCATGCTGAAATCTTTTAGGTTTTCCTTGATTAACTAGTACCTAAATACAAACCAACTCAAGATTCATTCTAAGAGTTATTCTAAATGACAATTATGTATAATACCCGAAAATTATCGTACTAAAAGTTCGGGTGTTATAGGTTCATAGGTAAAATCATATATCAAAGTTCATAAGTGAAACTAGAAACTGAAACTAAAATTTTTATTTAAAGTTCACAAGTGAAAGATAACAATTTTTGTTTAAAGTTCATAATGTTGTTTTGTGTATAAACTTTTATTCCAAAGTTTTTACCAAAGTTGATAGGTGAAACCAGAAAATAAACGAGATAATTAAGTTTAAAAACGTTCACAAGTGAAATCAGAAATTTCATAGGTGAAACGAAACAATTAAGTGAATGGGATAATTAAAGAACGTAATAATTTTAAATGTCGTTGGATTTAATTGACTTAAGAGGTTTTTCAACGGATGTTGGAAGTAGAGACTTAAAGATTGCAAAAATGTAAACCACGAATTTCATCTTTATACTTGGTTTGAGTTTTAAGACTAAAAGGAGTAAAAAGTGTGAAATAGATGAACCAAATTTATAATTTACTCTATATATTATGAAGCATTTGAAAAAAATGCTCTTAAAAACAAGTTTTTATGTCTTATGTATTGTTTATTGATGCATATTACTTAAAATTCAAGATTACAACTAAATGATACATGAGTATAATATTTTAAAGTTACATAACTAATTGATAAATGTAATCAAATTCAGGATAAACATCTCATTCTAAATATAAATGATCTAAAATACAATTAGGATAACCATTGAATTCTAAGATAATGCTTAAATTATTATTTTTATAAAAAAAATTATATTATTAAAGCTAAAATAAATTCCATTATTATTAAATCCAAATTAAAATTAAAAAATTAGAATGTGACAACGAGTGAGAAATGGAAAAGGAAATAGTCAACATATATCAGCCAATTGATGTTATAAATATTCAATAATATTATTTACAACTTCACTCCATTCGATAAATACGCACTACAAATATCCCACACCAAAAAGAAAAAAAAACTATCTATTTTCTAAAAATGGGAAGTGTTGGAGTGGAATCGCCGGCGACGGTTACCAAGAAACTATCGGAGGAAGAAGACGAAGAATCTCCGATCGAAGAGGTCCGGTTAACCGTTCCGACCACCGACGACCCGACCCAATCTGTATGGACCTTCAGAATGTGGGTTTTAGGTCTCGTTTCCTGCGTTATGCTCTCTTTTCTAAACCAGTTCTTTTCTTACCGAACGTCACCGTTGGTGATAACTCAGATCACCGTTCAGGTGGCGACGCTGCCACTAGGGCGGTTAATGGCGGCGCTCCTCCCCACGACTAAGTTCAGCCTGAATCTACCGGGATGTAAGAGCCGGAAGTTTTCCCTGAATCCGGGACCGTTTAACATGAAAGAGCACGTATTGATTACGATATTCGCCAACGCCGGCAGCGCTTTTGGGAACGGCTCGGCGTACGCCGTCGGAATAGTGAATATAATAAAGGCGTTTTATGGCCGGAATATTTCGTTCATTGCGGCGTGGCTGCTCATCATCACGACTCAGGTTGATTTTGCATTATCTTTCCATAAAATAATTAAAAGTTGGTATTAAAGTTAAAAGGTGTAGGGGTTGTTGCTAACATGCTCCGATATATGATATGATAATGAAATAGGTTTTGGGGTATGGTTGGGCCGGCCTCTTAAGGAAATACGTAGTTGAACCCTCACACATGTGGTGGCCCAGCACCCTCGTCCAGATCTCCCTCTTCCGGTATGTTTGCTTCCTCCAATTCTCTTTTATACATTTTCCTAATCTTAGGGGTTTCATTTGCAACCCTTCAAAAGCAACCCACATCTTAACCGTCGGATTCATGATCGGCGGTTACAATAAATATGGGACCCAATATTTTTAATTAAAAAAAACAGAAAAATAAAAATAAAATAACCGTCGATCATGAATCCAACGGTTAAGATGTGGGTTGCAAGGGTTGCAATCTTTTTCAGGGTTGCAAAATATCCTTCCACTATATATATATATATATATATACATACATACATACGGGAGAGATCAATTGGAAACCAATATTACATTGGAAACTTTGGAAACCGAAATTAACCAATCATTGAATTTCTTTTTTCTATTTTTATTTTTAATTGATAAGGTTGTTTTAGTCTTTTACTTAATTTCATAATATATATGGTAAGTGTTATTATTATTATAATATTAATTATTTAATTTTAATGTATTTTATATATGGTAATATTGATCATTTATTAATTTAAACATGAAACATTTAATTTAGGTAAACACAAATTGATTCATACGCAAGCTACAAATCAAATTATTATTTTTGATTCTTATGAATCAACGATTGATTCATTCAATGAATAAAAGTTGATATTCATATGAAATATTCAATATTATCTCCAGACACAAAATATTAATATAGTGAAACATAATGAATTTGATATAGTGAAAACAAAATATTAACATATTGAAACCTGATGAAACATAAAATGTTAATATAGTGAAACCTGATGAAACATATTTGATATAGTGAAACATAATGGAAAAATAATGAAACAAAATATTAATATAGTAAAACTGGATATAGTGAAACAAAATATTAATATAGTGAAACCTGATGTAACAGATTTGATATAGTGAAACATAATGAAAAGGTAATGAAACAATAATGGTAATGAAACTTACTGAAACATATTTGGGTTTTTACATACCGCATATTGATGAACATGTAATAAAAAGATAGTCTTGATATGTTCTCTCTATTTTTTTTAAGAAATATACGCTTTTCTATATTTAAGCATATTTTATCTTTGTTGCCAAATTTGAAACACAAAAGAAAAAGACACATTTACCCTTTTAACATATTAATATTATCTTTTATTAATAAATAAATTAATTTATTACCATATATAATCCAAATGATCTTAACCATTGATTAAAAATATCAATGGTTGAAATTTGGTTTCCAAAGTTTCCAATTAAATTTGGTTTTCAATTGAAACCACCCCTATATATATATATATAAATAAGCGACATACATTACGATTTTAATGTTTTCATTTATTTTTTGTTTTTTATCGATTTACAATACGATTTTAGATGATTTCGTGAGATTGATAATGGTTTTTTTATATATGTTTTTAATTTAGACTTGACAATATAATGCTTTTTATTAAAAAAAATTAAGTACTTTGTTAGAATTCAATGATTATCTTATATATTTTAAGTTCTTTATATTTAAATTGAGATGATTATCCTATTTTGATAATGTTTATCAGTTAGTTATGAATTCAAACATATATCTTTAGAAATTTGTACTCATACATTATCACTTGTAATCTTGAATTTTAAGTAATGTGTATCAATAAACAATACTTAATGCATAAAATCTTGTTTTTAAAAGTTTCTTCAATAGTTTAATAATAATGTAATTTATTTTAGGTTTAATAATATAATGTTTTTATAAATAAAACATTAAAAATTTTGTTAGATTTTCTTAATATATTTTAATATTTTTTATATTTAAAATTTGATTTTTATCCCGTATTTAATTATGTGGGGAGTGATTTTAGGAAGTTGAAGTGGGGAATGATTTTAGGGGAGTTAAAGTGGTTAGAGGTGTGGATTGAAAGTTAATAAATAACATTAAATGTAGTACATAAACTTTAATGGTTGTTTTTAAGAGATTTTAAGTAATTAGAATTAAATAACGGTACATTAAGCTTTAGCAACTGATTTTAAGAGTTTTTTATAAATGTTTTATAATATAGTATAGATATAGCATATTGGAAAAATTCTAGGAAAATCAAACCTTTTTTTTATTTTGAATTATTAAGATTTTAACTTTTTTTTTTTCTAAATGAAAAAAATCATTACATTTTCTTATTTTAAATGTAAAGTCCTGGATAATAAACAAATCATAAAACTTTTAAAAAATGGTTACATACATCGTTTTAACTTAAAAACAGCTACATATAATTGACTAAAAAAGTTTAGAAGAAAAAAAAAACCTAAATCAATTTTATTGTTTCCAAATCCTACATCATTCAAACCCTTCGCCACTTCTCTCCGCCCCATCATCGTCCGCTCTCCATCACTTCCCATCACTGTCGTCTCCTATCATAGATCTCCCACATTTTGATACTTTTTTTTTTCGATCCTCCATCTTTTGAATCTATCTACACATGCTCCATTAATTTTTTGTAAAAGAGGAATAAGTGAAACATTAAAACGAAAATAAAAGAGGGAGATCAATTTTAAGGGCCGAGTGATAATGATTGGATGCAAGGGGTTTGAATGGCATAGAGTTTGTGACGATAAAACTGATTTAGGTTTTTTATTTTATTTTTTTAAAACACTAGAAGCGTACTCGCGCAATGCAGCGAGATACATCAAGATTTTAATGTTTCATTTTATTTTTTGTTTTTTTGTTGATTTACAGTACGATTTTGGATGGTTTTGTGAAAGTGATAATATTTTATTTTATAAATTTGTTTAATTTAGGCTTAATAGTATAATGTTTTTATATAAAAAAAATTAAGTATTTTGTTAGAATTCAATGATTATCTTATATATTTTAAAGTAACCAATTACATATTTAATAATATAATTAAAACAAATTTATAGTAATATAATATACTAATTAATAGTGATACATGGAAAGGTCTGCATAAAAGGAAGGTCCTGCACATACCAAATTGGTGGGTGTTAGAAGTTTGCAGTAGTAATATGTATCTTGTGCTTTGAAACTTGTAAAGTAAGAGATTTTTAAAAGCTTGCATAAAATGATGGTACATTGTGCCTAATAATTTGTATTTAAGAGTTTCTTATACGTGCTTTATAATATAGTATAGATTTCTAACCGTTTACAAGGTTGGATTAAAATAATGTAGATAACCAAATTTTAAAAGTTCGATGATTTTTTTAAACCTTCCTCATCGTTATTACTAGTAACTAGTGCATTTTATATATGTGTATAGAGGGAGATTCATTGAGGAACATTAAATATTTAAAAACTCATAGATGATCTAGCTATTTTATATGCTAGTCATGATAAATAACCTTGAATAATAATAATAATGAATATTATTTATTATGAATATTTATCACGACATGCATCATGAATAATACATAGGTGGGTATTAGGTTCTCAAAATATTTAAAGTTTCTAATTTTTCCCCCTATGTATATATCATTTTATTGCGATGCAATTTTTTGCATTGAAAAGAGATTATAGTTGGTAACAAGTCGTTTTTAAAACGAAGTACACAGACTATTAAATCTTTTGGACTTTATAAAGCGTATAATGACATCGCTTTCTTTGGAAAATGTAGGATTAAAACACGAAAAAAAGGCCATAATATATATATATATATATATATATATATCAATATTTTTACATTTACTTGGCCTATTTTGTGTAATGCCGAATCAAAATCGTCAATTAAACTAACAAAATTTCTATTTCGGGACAACCTTACTCCATTGTATTGATCGTCATTTAACAACTAATTTTTGTCAACACCTTAATTTAAAAGAAAGATAGGTTATTTCTGTCAAACACCTTAAGTTAATACAAAGTTTATGAACATACTTTTATGTGGTTGTAAGAACTAGGAAACTAATCTTTTTGACTTATTCTCAATAAATTGTAAATATTTAATTATCACTATTTAATTTGATCAATAGTGTTGTTAAGATACCTTTCATTAGTCAATGTAGATCTACAATGTCACCCATAATTGATTCCATGTTATATTTAATTAAACTAAATAAGTACATAGAGGGAGGTTCAAGGGAAAACCTCAAAAAAACGGAAAACTGAAGAACATTCTGGTAGTCCTTCATTTGGACGGTATGCACTTGTGCATAATGGTAAATCATGTTGTTTTTTTGGTTTTATGCACAAGTGCATTATGCACTTATGCATATGCACATGTGGATTTTACAAATTACTTGTATGCACAAGTGCATACCGTATGGATGAAGGGCTACCAGGGAGTTCTTTAGTTTTCCCTTTTTTTGTGGTTTTCCCCTGAACCTGACCCTAAGTACATATATATATATATATATATATATATATATATGCCATAGGTTCAAATGAGAAATGCAAAGTGTGTGAGAAATAGAGAAATAATCCTAGCTTCATCTGGTCAAC
The DNA here is from genome assembly GCA_954870635.1 of Arctium minus. Classification (NCBI taxonomy): domain Eukaryota; kingdom Viridiplantae; phylum Streptophyta; class Magnoliopsida; order Asterales; family Asteraceae; genus Arctium; species Arctium minus. The sequence goes on from OX941093.1 coordinate 24,374,644, forward strand.
ATTTGCTGCTTTGACTGTGAAGCACCGGATAATTTAATTTCTCGCATGGTCTGCAGAAGATAGAAGGGTAATGTCGTAACTTCAACAAATAGGCGGCAACTGTGTTCATATATAAACCTGTGTGATTCATATTTGAACTATATGTTCATATGCGAATCAGTTAATTAGTTCATATGTGAATCTTTTAATTAGTTCATGTGATTCACATATGAACCTAACGAGTTCATATGTGAATCAATTAAAATATAGTTCATATGTGAACTAGAAGGGTTCACATATGAACATATAGTTCATATGTGAATCACACAGGTTCACATATGAATAAAGTTGCCGCCTATTTGTAAAAGTTACGACACTATCCTTTTATTTTTGGCATAGGCGTAAATTTTGACCAGTCAAAGCCGTAATTCTTGACCGATCAAAGCTGCAAATTTTGATTAGTCAAATCCGATCTTAACCGTATAAATGACTATGATTACTTCTCTATTTCTCATGTACTTGGTATTTCTCATTTAAACTTTTCCCTATATTATACAATTTAACTGTACATACTTAAAATAATCCACCAAGCTGGAAAGTATAGTCCAAGAAGTCACATGTGGTCCATAAAAAATAAAATATATTTTAAAGAAAATATAAAACATTTAATTTCAGGACTTAAGTACAATTTATTCATTCTTAATTCTGAAAATTAAATTTATTTTTAGTATGATAATAATAGTTAGTATTTGGTTGTATAGAATCTATAGATAAATTGAGCAACAATATTCAAAAGTAGAAACTTTAAACTTTTAAAATTAAAATAAACTTTAATTAGGCATGATGATAAAATTATTTTTTTAAAATAAAATAGGCTAAAATAATAATTACAAAAAAAAATTAAAGTAATTAGATGACCCATTGCTATCATTTTGCCAACAAGAAAAAGCAATTAAATGACATCTTTTGACAATGCACCTTCAAGAGTGGGGACTTGTTCACGTAGACATACATAACTGATAATACAAAATACATTAACTCAGCCGATAATAAGATTTAAGTTTTAAGAATTCTTTTTAAAAGTACATCAGTTTAAGTCTCTCTAAGAGATAGAGACTAGTGGAGGTGTATGTAAACCGGCTTTGATACATACATATATAGGCCGATAATCAAATGAAAACCAAAAATATGTTACAAACCCTTGAGAACCGATATAAAAATATTTTTTTACATGATTTTTTTTCATCAAAACCTATGATTTAAGATATTGTTTCACCTATATTTTTGTTCACCTTGTGAAATGATTGCACGTGAAATTTGATTTTTGATTCACCTAGTGAAATGAAAAATACAGGTAAAAAATATTCATGTGGTGAAACAAATACATGTGAAACTATCATATTATGAAACAAATATATGTGAAACAATATTTTAAATCCAAGCATTTTGTAACACCCCCATTTTACCCTTGGGTAATGTCACATCTTTCAGCCCAAATATTACCTTATGTCGTCGAATATGACATCAAGATATAAGCAAATCACCATCACAACGGAAGTCTTAACTTAAAGTAATACAAGTCTCCAACATTAGTCCGTCCTATACCGGACTATATTACATAACGCTCCAAATACATAATAATTAAGTTGATAACTAGCAAAGCATTAAAGAACATAATAAAAGTAAATCTAATTATGCTTTGCCCTTTCCTTTGTCCACACCTGAACCACCGGCTCCTGAGATGCATACTAGTAGTTAGCTAAAAAGCTAAGTGAGTTCATGGTTTACGTGCACATAAATAACACTCCATCAAGCATAAAAATATCAAGCACCAATTAAATAGTATGCATATTGTTTTTGGAAAACATTTGAGACAATGTAATTCCCTAAACCTCCTCGTCCACTTTGTCACTGGCATTCCCGGGGTCGTGCCAATCCTCCCTTAGGTAGGTTTGCTCTGTCACTGGCATTCCCTGGGTTGCACGGCTCACACCCGTCCGGCACCCATTACGGGGTCGTGCCACTCCTCAACGTGACATATCGAGCTCGATCCCATACCCCATATCGGCACCAAAATGTGTCACATAAAATTACCCCATGAATATGACATGCTAAGAATGTTTATAAACCAACAAAACAATAGCATGCAATCTCCTTTATAAAATAATGTACATGAAACATTCACCCGTAAACATGCACATAACCCAATTATCATGCATAACATACGTACTCCAAATAAATAACACATTTATATACATGCAATAATACACCATAAACATGCACATAAAAATGTATCATTTTTACACCATGTACGTACTCCAAATAATTATCATGCCAACATAATTTTAACTACGTATGTATGCATCCCAGAAAAGTCTCATGAAGACTCACCTCGATTTAATGTAGGTTCACCCTTCGCAAAGTAGCTCCCGAATCCTACATAAATAGTAATAGTTTCTAAGTACCCTTTTCTTATAAATAATTGCCCTTTACGAGTTTTTAAAATAATCTCGTAAAATTTTATTTAACCTCTTTAACCCATTAGACGCCTTAGTTCATATATTGTCTACACTCCTTAAAAATAGGTGTCTATCTCATTCCTCGTTTTATTAGATACCCAATATATGTATTTACATACATATACATATATTCACAAACATATACATGTACACATGTATACTGTGAATATATTAACACCTTCTTTCTACACCAACATATATATAGACATATGTGTGTGTGGTGTACCTTTATATATACATGACACCCAACGTATATATACATACCCACATATATAATATATACATATACATGTACTATTGAGACTTTCAAGGAAACCCAAAAAGAAAAGCTACATCTACCTACTGCCATCATCTCCATCATATCCCTTTTCTTTTTCTTTTTTCTCTTTCACTAGCCACATCCCACCCTCACGTACCTACACCCCTTTTCTTTTCATTTTAGATTTATAATATGTATATATATATATATATATATTTATATACACACATAAGTAAACCTGCAACTCCATAACCCATTTGGTTTCCATGAACAACAGTCTCCAAATTTCAATGTTCCAACATATTTATTACCAAAAGAAGTTTTCACCCGTAAGTGTCCTTAAAGGAAGGAACTCTCAACCATTTTTTTTTTCAGAAATACATAAACTTCCATCTTTTAATCCATGCATTATATATATATATACACATGTATGTATATATAACTTTCTCTCTATCAGAAAACCCTTTTAGAAGAAAGCCCCTTTTACTTTATTTTTCTTTTATTCTTCATTTACATACAAACACATACGTGACATATATATATATATATACACACACACATATGTGTGCACGTATGGTTTTCATCCCCCATGGAACTTCTCAAAAGCAAGTTCCCTCCTTTTCTCCTTATTCACATATATATATATATATATATATATATATACACACGTATAACAAGCACACATCACTGGAACAACAATGATTCAAGAGATGTATAAGCTTCTTACCTTGATTTTCAGACCTCCTCAAGTTGACGACCCGAAATCTTGCTTCGTTCTCCGGCGGAGTTCCTCACTATCTCCTTTCCTTCTCTCAATGTGTTTCTCTATCTCTCTCTCACTTTCGGAAACATGCGAAATGAAAATAATGGTCACTTCCTCATAGTTCTTATTCGTAAACGAATCAAAACCCAAAACCGTTGCCTCCATATCTCAATCCATGTCCCATTTTGAAAATTTTAGGAGTTTGGCAAAATAGGTCCATGTGGTTTACACTCCACACCCTTAACCTTTTCTCCATTTTTCGCTTTTAACCCTCCACTTAAGTTTGAATTATTTTATCCCCTCAACCTTTATTCCAATTATTACTCTTTTTTTTTTTTTTTGAGTGTTACAACTCTCCCCTCCTTTTAGGAATTTCCGTCCCCGGAATTCATACCACTTGAAAATAGTTGAGGGTATTTCACCCTCATTTCCTGTTCGGCTCCCAGGTCATTTCTGACCCTTTATGAAATCTCCATTTGACCAGCACCAAGGGTATAATCTTGCTCCTCAGTCGTTTCGTTTTCCGGTCCAACACCTGGACTGGCTCCTCAATATAGTCGAGCTTATCGTTTAGCTCAACTTCTCCTATATTCACCACAGCTGAATCGTCAGCCAAACACTTCCTTAAATTTGACACGTGGAACTTTAACCGATAAGCCACCGCTCCTATCCGTGCAATAACCTCAAATGGTCCAACATATCTTGGACTTAGCTTGCCCCTCTTTCCGAATCTTACGATTCCTTTCCATGGCGATATCTTTAACATCACCCTATCTCCTACTTGAAACTCCAAAGGTCGACGCCTCTTATCCGCATAACTTTTCTGCGTGTCACGTGCGATTTTCAACCTTTCACGTATTTGCACTATCTTGTCTGAAGTTTGCTGGACTAACTTCGGTCCAGCCAACTGCCTTTCTCCGACGTCAGCCCAACACACTGGCGTCCTACATTTACGACCATACAAGGCCTCAAACGGCGCTGCCTTGATACTAGAGTGATAGCTATTATTATAAGCAAATTCTACCAGTGGAAGATGGTTATCCCAACTCCCCCCAAAATCTATAGTGCAAGCTCTTAACATATCCTCCAATGTTTGTATCGTCCTCTCACTTTGACCGTCAGTTTGAGGATGATATGCAGTGCTCAAGTTCAATCGAGTTCCCATTTCTTGTTGAAAACTAGCCCAGAATCTCGACGTGAACCTTGTATCCCTATCCGAGACAATCGATAGTGGCACTCCATGCCTTGAAACTATCTCATTGACATACAATTGCGCTAACCTTTCTAAGGAATACTTTTCGCTGATCGGTAGAAAGTGAGCAGACTTTGTGAGTCTGTCAACTATCACCCATATCGCATCATGCCCTTTCACCGTTTTTGGCAATTTAGTCACGAAATCCATCGTGATTATCTCCCATTTCCATACCAGAATCTCCATTTGTTGCAACATACCCGACGGCTTCTGATGTTCCGTCTTCACCTGTAGACATGTCAAACATTTCTCTACATACTTTGCTACTGCCTTCTTCATGCCAGGACACCAGTAGCTCTCCTTTAAACTTTTGTACATCTTATCACTGCCTGGGTGCATAGTGTATTTGGCTTTGTGCGCTTCACCTAACACTATGTCCCTTAAATCTCCTTTGCAAGGAATCCAAATCCGATTCCCAAACCTATATACATCATCTGACCCGACGGTCAACAGTTTAACCTGTCCGACCATCTTCTCCTTCTTGACGTTTTCTTCCAATAGGGCCTCTTTTTGAGCTCCTCGTATTTGGTCAATCAAATCTACCTGAATATTCACCCACATGGCACGAACCTTAATCGGTTCGGCCCTCTCATTTCTACTTAGGGCGTCAGCGACCACGTTTGCCTTGCCCGGGTGGTAATGAATCTCACAATCGTAATCTTTTAATAGCTCCATCCACCTTCTCTGCCTCATGTTTAGCTCCTTTTGATCGAAGAGATACTTCAAGCTCTTATGATCCGTGTAAATCAGGCATTTTGTGCCATACAAGTAGTGCCTCCAAATTTTTAGTGCAAAAACCACTGCGGCCAACTCCATGTCGTGTGTTGGATACTTCTTTTCATGCTCCTTTAGTTGGCGTGAAGCATAGGCAATAACCTTGCCTATTTGCATCAATACGTACCCTAGTCCCATTTTTGAAGCATCACTGTACACAACAAAGTCTTCCATTCCCTTTGGTAGGGACAGTACTGGTGCATTGCTCAACCTCTCCTTAAGCCTTTGGAAAGCTTCTTCTTGTTTATGACCCCAATCAAACTTAACTGCCTTTCTAGTCAAGGTTGTCAAGGGCGCCGCTATCTTTGAGAAATCCTGGATGAATCTTCTGTAGTAGCCTGCTAAGCCAAGGAAACTTCGGATTTCTGATGCTGACTTAGGCGACTCCCAATCCATTACTGCCTCAATCTTGGCTGGATCCACCTTGATCCCCTCTGCGTTAACCACATGACCAAGAAATTGCACCTCTCGTAGCCAGAATTCACATTTCGAGAATTTGGCATACAACCTCTCCTTAGCCAACAGCTCGAGAATTGCTCTCAAATGTTTCTCATGCTCCTCTTTGCTCCTTGAATAAATAAGGATGTCATCAATGAAAACTATGACAAACTTATCTAGGTAGGGTCCACAAACCCGAACAGATCCATGAATGCAGCTGGTGCATTCGTCAACCCAAAAGGCATTACCAGAAACTCATAGTGCCCATAACGAGTTCTGAAAGCCGTTTTCGGTATATCCTCCTCTCGAACCTTCAACTGGTGGTAACCAGATCTCAGATCAATCTTTGAGAAATAACTGGCTCCCTGAAGCTGATCGAATAAGTCATCGATCCTTGGTAATGGGTACCTATTCTGGATCGTGATCTTATTTAACTCTCGATAATCGATGCACATCCTCATCGTACCGTCTTTCTTCTTGACAAACAATATCGGTGCTCCCCAGGGTGACGAACTCGGTCGTATGAACCCCTTATCCAACAGCTCTTGGAGTTGCTTCATTAGTTCTTGCATCTCCGTCGGAGCCAACCGATATGGTGTCTTTGCGATTGGTGTTGATCCTGGCGCCAAGTCAATTCGAAATTCCACCTGACGTTCTGGTGGTATCCCTGGTAATTCCTCCGGGAACACTTCTGGGTACTCCCTTACTACTGGTACACTTGCTACCGTCTTCTCCTCCAGCTTGGTGTCTATAGCATAAGCTAAGTAAGCTATGCACCCCTTTTGAAGACACCTTCTCGCCTTCAAGGCCGTAATCACTTTAGTGTTGTCTTTTTTTCGATCCCCATAGACGTGAACTATCTCTCCCTCTGGGGTCTGAATCTTGATCAACTTCTTATTGCATACGATTTGAGCATGGTTGTCAGATAACCAATCCATGCCTAAGACCACATCAAAACCTCCTAAACACATTGGCATTAGTCTAACAGGCAACTCCTTACCATCTATACAGATCGTGCAACCATCAATTATCTCTTCTACCTTAACTTGACCACTGCCAGTTGTTTCTACAGTGTAGCCCTTCTCTAGTCTACATGCATCTTTGTTCAAGTAGTGGCGAAAAGCAGTAGACATAAAACTACCATTTGCACCCGAATCGAATAATACATGAGCATAGACATTGTTAATAGGGAACATACCTGATACGACGTCAGGGGTCTCCCTAGCCTCCTCCAATGTCATGTTATACGCTCGGCCACGTCCCTTGGGCACCTCTTTCTTTTTGTCAAAACTCCTTCCCGCACCTTCAGCTGATGACTTCACACTATTCACTGTTCCTTTCTGAATCTTAGGGCACTCATAACGCAGATGCCCTTCTACACCACACTAATAACAAGCCTTCCTTTCTGGACATTCAAGCGCTGTATGTCCTGGTTTTCCACGCCTATAGCAAGAGTTGCTCCCAGCCCGACACTCACCCTTGTGCCTTCGCCCATATTTACCACACTGAGGAACAACGATCTCTCCTTTTATCTTCACCACAGATGAACTCACCTTCGCCTTCTTAACTATCTTGCTTGGGCCTTCCCACTTTCTCTTATTGTCCCTCATTTCACCAGTTGCCTTAGCATTATTCTCCTCTGCCACTGTCGCCATTTCCACAGCTTGAACGAATGTCTTTGGGGCGTTCATGTCAACATATCGCTTGATTTCTATTCGGAGACCGTCCTTAAAACGATCTATCTTTCTCTGCTCCGTCGCCACCTGATAACTTGCAAACCTTGCCTTCTTCAAGAATTCATTGACATATTCATGAACTGAAGATGACCCTTGCTCCAACCTCAAGAATTCTGACTCTAGTTTCTTCACCTCTGACTGGGTGCAGTACTTCTCCATCATTAGTTTCTTCATTTGCTCCCAAGACATAGAAGCACTTTCACCCTCCCCTCTAATCTCACACTCAGTATCCCACCAGTCAAGTGCCGAGTCCACCAGGGTAGTAGCTGCATATGTCACCTTCTGATCCTCGGAACACTTGCAGATTTTAAAGCAGCTCTGCATTTTCTTTGTCCAGTTCATTAGGGCTACCGCCCCCTCGATACCCTTAAACTATTTCGGACGTGTGTTACTGAAGTCCTTAAAGTTGTATCCCTTCTCCTTTGTGGTTGGAACCACCATCTTGTCCTCTTCATTCATACTCACCTTAGTATTCTCCTGGTTGCTTGCCTCAGTATCTTTCTGGTCTCCCATCTCAGTATTTATTTGTTCAGTCTTCTCCTCTTCTGCCTGTTTCTTTAGTCTGGCCTCTAACGCTGCCTCTATCATACCAGGTAGGGTATTCTGGAGGATCTGTGTCATTCTACCAGCCATCGTCTCCTCGGTCATAGGGTTTCCGCCTCCCCCTCGTTGTGCCCTCCCACGTCCTCGGCCTCTCCCTGTGGCTGTACTAGCATGTACAGACGGGGTGACACTAGAGCTGGCAGTATGACCATCACCACGACCTCGACCTCGGCCTCGGCCCACCAGTGGTACCACATCATTGGCACCTTCCTCGATGAGTTCAATTCTCCTTGATCCTCTAGACGCCATACTGATACAAAAAGGCACCGTTAATCTCCATATTTACTTCTAACCATAGGCTAAATAGACATCATCACACAAGGTCACATACTAAAAGAAACGACATTCTCATTCACATAACTAATAAGTTTGTACATTAATAAACGTTACTGAACATAAATAAAGGACAACCAAGATAAGATAATTGAGTCTAAAGCCGACCACGCATGCACGGCAAAATACAAACTCCTAATGTAAACAAAGTACTAAGAAATAACATTCTCCCTACATAACGCCATCTCTCATTGCATGTCGTACGGATAGTAAATGGCTCACACCTCCTCCTCATAGCTCCTCTCTGGACGGTACCTCCAGAGAAACCTCAGGCTCGGGCCTCGGCGGAACAAGCGCCTCCAACGAAAGAAGTAATCTCGAATCGTGCCAAAATATCCCGATGCTGCAGCACGGTAGTATCGAGTACGGTCTCCTATGCGAGTCCTCCAAGATCTACTCGCTAGCCTCAACTCCCACTCCAACTCGACAATCTGCCAACTAAGTACGTTGTTCATCTCTCGAATCGCGTCATTCTCATCAGTTAGTGCGTCTACCCTCGCCTGTCGGTCTGCGTGCACCCTTTGCAGGTGGTGCATCATGTCTCTCACTCCGTCGGTCTCCTCCTGGGATCGGGATAGATCATCCCTGAGCATGGAAATCTCACCATGTAGTCTGAGTGCCTCCTCCTGATAGTCCTCCCGGGTGGGTGTACTGGGGCTATACTCCTCGTATGAGTGCTCAGATGGCGTGACTGACCGCTCCTCCTCCGGCTCCGACAAGACCTGAATGTCCCTTGTGCTAGGGATGCTCTCACGACTCCTACTGCGTCGACTCCTACTGGGGCCACTCCTGCTAGGACCGCTCCTACTAGAGCTACTGCGATGGTGGTCACCGGATCCACCCCTCACACCTAGCCCTATCGCTGCTGCGCCACCTCTCCTGCAATCTCCTCGATCTCGAGCTGCAACCCTACCGCCTCTAGGCATGCTCCTACAAAACCATAGAAGGACACTGGGTCAGGTATCATAGTGGGATCAAACTTAATATAAAGCAAGATAATGCTAGGACATAAACGATCACATACACCTACTCCTGCCTAACGAAATCTCTATCCCCTCCTCTCCAAAACAAAGTCCAGTTTAAGCTTAGGCTAAGTACTTAACCTAATTCTCTTAAACTATGGCTCTGATACCAACCTGTAACACCCCCATTTTACCCTTGGGTAATGTCACATCTTTCAGCCCAAATATTACCTTATGTCGTCGAATATGACATCAAGATATAAGCAAATCACCATCACAACGGAAGTCTTAACTTAAAGTAATACAAGTCTCCAACATTTGTCCGTCCCATATCGGACTATATTACATAACGCTCCAAATACATAATAATTAAGTTGATAACTAGCAAAGCATTAAAGAACATAATAAAAGTAAATCTAATTATGCTTTGCCCTTTCCTTTGTCCACACCTGAACCACCGGCTCCTGAGATGCATACTAGTAGTTAGCTAAAAAGCTAAGTGAGTTCATGGTTTACGTGCACATAAATACACACTCCATCAAGCATAAAAATATCAAGCACCAATTAAATAGTATGCATATTGTTTTTGAAAAACATTTGAGACAATGTAATTCCCTAAACCTCCTCGTCCACTTTGTCACTGGCATTCCCTGGGTCGCACGGCTCACACCCGTCCGGCACCCATTACGGGGTCGTGCCAATCCTCCCTTAGGTAGGTTTGCTCTGTCACTGGCATTCCCTGGGTTGCACGGCTCACACCCGTCCGGCACCCATTACGGGGTCGTGCCACTCCTCAACGTGACATATCGAGCTCGATCCCATACCCCATATCGGCACCAAAATGTGTCACATAAAATTACCCCATGAATGTGACATGCTAAGAATGTTTATAAACCAACAAAACAATAGCATGCAATCTCCTTTATAAAATAATGTACATGAAACATTCACCCGTAAACATGCACATAACCCAATTATCATGCATAACATACGTACTCCAAATAAATAACACATTTATATACATGCAATAATACACCATAAACATGCACATAAAAATGTATCATTTTTACACCATGTACGTACTCCAAATAATTATCATGCCAACATAATTTTAACTACGTATGTATGCATCCCAGAAAAGTCTCATGAAGACTCACCTCGATTTAATGTAGGTTCACCCTTCGCAAAGTAGCTCCCGAATCCTACATAAATAGTAATAGTTTCTAAGTACCCTTTTCTTATAAATAATTGCCCTTTACGAGTTTTTAAAATAATCTCGTAAAATTTTATTTAACCTCTTTAACCCATTAGACACCTTAGTTCGTATATTGTCTACACTCCTTAAATAATAGGTGTCTATCTCATTCCTCGTTTTATTAGATACCCAATATATGTATTTACATACATATACATATATTCACAAACATATACACATACACATACACATACACATGTATACTGTGAATATATTAACACCTTCTTTCTACACCAACATATATATAGACATATGTGTGTGTGGTGTACCTTTATATATACATGACACCCAACGTATATATACATACCCACATATATAATATATACATATACATGTACTATTGAGACTTTCAAGGAAACCCAAAAAGAAAAGCTACATCTACCTACTGCCATCATCTCCATCATATCCCTTTTCTTTTTCTTTTTTCTCTTTCACTAGCCACATCCCACCCTCACGTACCTATACCCCTTTTCTTTTCATTTTAGATTTATAATATGTATATATATATTTATATACACACACATAAGTAAACCTGCAACTCCATAACCCATTTGGTTTCCATGAACAACAGTCTCCAAATTTCAATGTTCCAACATATTTATTACCAAAAGAAGTTTTCACCCGTAAGTTTTCAGACCTCCTCAAGTTGACGACCCAAAATCTTGCTTTGTTCTCCGGCGGAGTTCCTCACTATCTCCTTTCCTTCTCTCAATGTGTTTCTCTATCTCTCTCTCACTTTCGGAAACATGCGAAATGAAAATAATGGTCACTTCCTCATAGTTCTTATCCGTAAACGAATCAAAACCCAAAACCGTTGCCTCCATATCTCAATCCACGTTCCATTTTGAAAATTTTAGGAGTTTGGCAAAAACAGGTCCTGTGGTTTACACTCCACACCCTTAACCTTTTCTCCATTTTTCGCTTTTAACCCTCCACTTAAGTTTGAATTATTTTATCCCCTCAACCTTTATTCCAATTATTACTCTCTCTCTTTTTTTTTTAGTGTTACACATTTGGTGAAAATATATCATGTAAAAAAATATTTTTATATCGGTTTTCACAGGTTTGTAACATATTTGTGGTTTTCATTTGATTTAGCCCCTACATATATATATATATATATACATATATATATAGGGGTGGTTTAATTTGCAATCCTTAAAAAAGGTTGCAACCTTTGCAACCCACATCTTAACCGTCGGATTCATGATCGATGGTTACAATAGATATGGGGTCCAATATTTTTAATTAAAAAAAACAGAAAAATAAAAATAAAATAACCGCCGATCATGAATCCGACGGTTAAGATGTGGGTTGCAAGGGTTGCAACCTTTTTAAGGGTTGCAAAATATCCTTCCACTATATATATATACATATATATATATATATAGAGGGAGGATCATGCGAGAAGTTAAACATTTCGAGAAGGCGAGAAGTGTTTAATCATAATTACATGGCTTGTAGGTGTGTTTAATCATGTATGATTAAACGTCTATGTATTGTCAATATAACATGTGTTTAATCATATATGATTAAGCTTGTGTATCATATATGATTAAACATTTCTCGCCTTCTCGCAAAATGTTTAGTTTCTCGTTTGAACCTGCCCCTATATATATATATATATATATATATATATATATATATATATATATGCAAGATTGGGTTTCGGTGAGAAGTTGAGTTAACGTGAGAAGTGTGAGAAGTGGTTATAAATCGTTGGATGCACATTAGGATGAGATGCATCAAGATAAGATGTACCTAGATGCACCGGATCAATTCCCTTATGAAGCGTGATTCATGGATGGGTTTGAGATTATAAGTGATTAAGAGTTCAGATATGCTTCTAACACGATCCTTCGCCTATACATGCATCGACACGTTTATATATGCATCGACACATTTATACATGCATGCAAACATACTTACACACATACTCATACACCTACATGCTTGCTAAAAAAATAAATCATGAATAATAGGTTTATACTTGATCTGTCCCAAAATAGGGGTGAGTTATTATGCAACCTTTTACATGATGCAACCCTTTTATCCACCACACATTTTACTTTTAGCTTTTTTCTTTTAATTACATAAATTGTGTGGTGGATAAAGGGGTTGCACCATGTATAGGGGTTGCATTTGAACGCTCCTCTCCCAAAATAAGTCTTTTAAGTTAATTTTCATTTTAGTTTTAAAAAATAAATAAATAAATACCTACTTTTAAAAGTGTCCACTTTTTTATTATGCCTAATTATGAGACGGAGAAAAATTCTCTCTATTATTGTGGGTAAAATTGTCATTAGTTAATTAAAAAGTGTATTAATTACAAATATGTAAAACTGTCTGTATTTTTAATTATGGACATTTATTTTGGGACATAAGGAGTAGTTTTTTTAACCATGTATCCTAAAATGAACTAATTGTTTTTGTAGCGCACTTCACGATAATGGCGACGAAGGCGAAGGCGAAGACGATCCTAACAACGACAATAAAAAACGCATGTCACGATCAAAATTCTTCGTCATTGCTCTTGCTTGTAGTTTCAGTTATTATCTGCTTCCGGGGTACTTCTTTCAAACGCTACAAAGCATTTCGTGGGTATGTTGGGCATTTCCTAATTCCGTCACGGCCCACCAATTGGGGTCGGGGTTCTCCGGCTTAGGCATCGGAGCATTTTCCCTTGATTGGGCCACAACGGCTTCGTTCTTGTTTAGCCCTCTTATTTCCCCTTTTTTTGCCATAGTCAATGTCTTCTTGGGCTATTTCTTGATAATGTACATGGTGATTCCGATATCATATTGGGGATTTAATGTGTACCATGCCAAGAACTTCCCGATTTATTCGGCTGATTTATTTACTGGAGATGGTCAGTTGTATAATATCACAAAGATCGTGAATAGCAAGTTTGAGATAGATTACGGGGAATATGCGAAGCAAGGGAAGGTTAACTTGAGCACGTTTTTCGCTCTGACTTATGGTTTTGGATTTGCTACAATCGCATCTACGATCACTCATGTTGGTCTTTTCTATGGAAAGTAAGTTTCTTTCGCATTTAATATGTAAGTCGAAATTATAGAAATATGAAATCAATTGATTCTAACTTGCTGGGTTCTCATGTCGTGTCGGCTAGACTTGGATCGTTTTCCCTTAACGAGACCCTTCTTTTCCTTTCACTGGGCCTGGGCATATTCTCTCTTCAACGACATTTTTGAAGGGTAATTTGACATATTCTCAGATAACTAAAGTTAAACGATGCAATTTTCTTACAGGGAGGTATATCACCGTTACAAAGCATCCACTAAGGGTAAGGTCGACGTGCACACGAGACTTATGAAGAACTACAAAGACATACCGGCATGGTGGTTTTACATGCTTCTTATCGTGACGCTTTTGATTAGCCTCGCCCTCACTATCTTCATGAAGGACCAAATACAAATGCCATTTTGGGGACTAATATTCGCGGCTGCCGTTGCTTTCTTTTTCACCCTTCCCATCAGCATCATCACCGCGACAACAAACCAGGTATATATTGTGTCATTTACTTTTGTAATTTATCGAATTTGAATAATATAAAACGAGCCTATATATTTCACTCTTAGACTCCGGGCTTAAATATCATCACGGAGTATGCGATGGGGTTGATCTACCCCGGAAAACCGATTGCCAATGTCTGCTTCAAGACCTATGGCTACATGAGCATGACTCAAGCCATCTCGTTTCTAAGCGATTTCAAGCTCGGTCATTACATGAAAATCCCGCCACGATCTATGTTCTTGGTCCAGGTACACAACTTTAAAATTAAAAACAACGATACATTCAAAATACAACCAAGTTTGTCTTCGTCCTTATTTAATTAATGATACATTTATTTTCTTTAATGAATTTAACAAAGTTTCCTATTTGATATGTAACAATGTTTCAAACTTTTTATTTTTATTTTTGATCCATCTTGACGAGTAACCTGCTGATCTTGTAAGATTTGATGACGAGAATGTCAAGTTTATCGTCTAATTTGCTGTAAACATTTCACAAGCCTCTCGTAAACGGGTATCCACATCATCAAATGTTACAAGACTAACATGTTACCGGCCAAAATGGGTAAAAAAAAAAATTGAAACTCTGTTATGTCATCTTGTAACATTTAATGATGTAGATGTCAAGTTTATCGTCCATTTACCTGTAACCCTTTTGTAAACATTTCGAAAGCCTTTTGTAAACGGACATCCACATCATCAAAATGTTATAAGATCAACATGTTACCCATCAAGCTGGTAAGTAATTGAAAATCTTGAAACTTTGTTACGTACTCGATCACGAAAAGAAATTTCTGTTACACTATCCCTTGTTATTGCAGTTTCTTGGAACAATAATAGCTGGAACCGTGAATTTAAGCGTCGCATGGTACCTATTGACCAATATCGACCAAATATGCCACCCAGACCCGAAGTCCAATAGCCCGTGGACGTGCCCAAATGACCACGTGTTCTTCGATGCATCGGTTATTTGGGGATTGGTCGGGCCAAAAAGGATCTTCGGGACTCTTGGAAATTACGGTGGTCTTAATTGGTTCTTTTTAGGCGGGATCGTTGGGCCAGTGGTGGTATGGTTATGTCATAAAACATTCCCGAATGTATCATGGATTCCTCTCATTAATCTCCCGGTGCTCCTCGGTGCTACCGCCTATATGCCGCCAGCAGCCGCCGTGAATTACAACTCGTGGATATTAGTGGGGACCATTTTCAACTTTTTCGTGTTTAGGTACCAGAAAATGTGGTGGAAGAGGTACAATTATATCCTCTCGGCAGCTCTTGATGCCGGAGTTGCATTCATGGCAGTTTTACTGTATTTTTCGACGGGGCTTGAGGACGTAAACGTACATTGGTGGGGGACCGATAACTCGCAACATTGCGATCTTGCGGAATGCCCGACGGCCAAGGGGATACAGATTGATGGTTGTCCTTTATTTTGATCATACTTCCTCGTATCATCATTGTTCATAAGAAAAAAGAACCCCCAAAATCACAAGCGTTTTTCTTCCTTTCTCTCAAAATTTAAGTGATTTTAACGTGTGTCAATTTCTTTGTAACATATGTTCATGCGAAGTGAAATTCAATGGAAAACCAAATTTACAGTTACCATCAATGTCACTATAAAGTTTCATAGCGCTCAACCTGGGTTCGATTCCCTGCATTGGCAACTTTGTGGCCACTGGGTATAACCTTAGGGTTGCATGCTTTAGTAGTCGGTTCATTGCCAAGGGATTAGTCTGGGCCAAAGGCCCATGACACCCTTTCCCAAAAAAAATGTCACTATAAAGTTACCAGTTATTACGGACAATAGCCGATCCAAAATATTTGGTATAGGGTTAAGATTTGAATTTATAAATGTTTGGGGATAAAATTTATAATAGAGTTAATTGCAAATTTGGTCCTTGTGATTTACATAATGTAATGAGTAAGGTCCCTAAAAATAATTATTAATGAGGGACGTCCCTATAGTTTTATTTTTTATAACGAATATGGTCCCTTATGTTAACTCCTTTAGTAAAGTTTCCGTTAGTAAGGTAGCGTTTTGTACGTGGACATAATTGGATAGAACTGGAGAGGACTTGACATGACTGAACATGACAAGAGGGTAGGACTGGACAGGATAAATGTCTGTCTAGCGTTTGGTACGACTAGGATTGGATATGACATGGCTAGATAAGTTGACCCTAAAATTTGTTTGATAATTTTATATATCATATAAAAGTTATAAATGACATAAATAAAGTAAATATTTAAATATTTAATTTATAAGCATTTTTACATAATTTTCAAATACATAAGTACATCATAAATAAGAGTACAAATGAATGAAGAATATGATATAATTGATGGTAGTTTGAAAAAAAAACTTGAAATTTGGATGATGAATCTGATATAATTGGCGAAGGCACAATGAAGGTTGTTGCAGCTAGAAGTAGAGGTAGCGGCGATGGTGGCCGGTGAATGATGGTGGTTGTGAAGGACGTGAAGAAAGTGGATAGTAGTGGTGGAAGAAGTAGTTGCAGTTGATGCGATAGAGGTATAGGTGGTGGTGGGCGGCGATGGGTGGTGGTGATCGATGAAGGTGGTCGAGGATGGTAGTAGTGAAGGCGATGGACGGTGGTTGTGGAGGTGGTGGATGAGAGATTGTTGTAGTTAAGAAAGAGGTGGAGGTGGGCGATGGTGGTTGGTCGTGGTCGTTAGTGGCGGTGGGTGGTGGTGATCGGTAAAGGTGGAGGTGGTCAATGATGATAGGCGGTGGTTGTGGAGGTGGAGAAAGAGGTTCTTGTAATGGAGGAAGTGGTGGAGGTGACCGACGGTGGTTGGCAATGGCTACCGGTGGTCGTCGATGGTGGCGGTGGCGATGGGTGGTGGTCATCGGTGGAGGTGGTCGACGATGGTAGTTCTGCTGGCATTGGGTGGTGGTTGTGGAGGTAGTGGAGAATGTTGTTGTAGTGGAGGAAGAGGTGGAGGTGGCCCACGGTGTTGGCGGTGGCTACCGGTAGCCGTCGGTGGTTGATGTTCCGGTTTCAAGCTATTTCAATCACAGATCAATTGACACATATTTGAATCACAAGTCATTTGTATTTGATATACTTTGATTACAAAATGACTCTCACAATAAGCTCTCTGAATACAAGAAATTCTCTCTCTACAATCACAAGTATGTATGTGTGTGTGTCTACACTCACACTTACAAGGACACAAAACCTATTTATACTCTAAGATTACAAGGCTTACAAAACAACTAACTACTTTGACTTTACAAGACATTTAAAGGTACTTTGACTTTTGTTGACTTTTGACATTCTTTGACAATTACATTGACTTTGACACATACAAACAATTACAACTTGACCTTTTAATCTTGAATACAATATTAGACTCAACAATATCCCCCTTTGGATTCAAGATTAAAAAAAAATTGACACTAATCTTCAGGTCATCTTCTTGAAAAAATCTTCAACAAAGAATCTCTAACAACTTTGAATCTTGAACAACTTTGACATTCTTTACAAAAGTTTTAAGTCTTCAAATCTTTAACATCTTCAACAATCTTCCCCTTTGATCACAAAATACAACAAGTTCTCAGAAAATCTCTTCAACACAACAATCATCAGTCTTTACTCTGATTTGAAATTTGAATTCTTTCAGCTTTACAACTTTCTCTTGATTTTGATCACTTCTTTGAATCATCTCTTCAACAAACTTTTCTTCCTTTAGAATAAACAACAATGTGACTTTATTTTCTCCCCCTTTATCACTCTTACTTGACTTTGCTTTGTAACACCCGTAATTTTCGGTAAGTATAGGTCACCCGGACGTTTTTATAATTTATAGATGGTGGGATTCTTGGTGGGAAATCATTATTTAAAGTCCCTTAGAGTATCGGGGGTATTGGCGCTGAAAAAGTCGAGTTTCGGGGCTTGGTATGGGCACAACTACAATGCCCAACAACTATGACAGTGTCATAGTCACACCTGTCATTGTCGCAGCAAAAGTCAGAAACCATGGGGAGGTTGGCGACATTGCCATGCGACAATGCCCTGGGCATTGTCGTTGGTCAATGTCGCACCAAGGGGCTGAAGGGCTGATAAATTCGGGATTTTGCTCATTCTTCATTTCTCACTTCTCCTTTTCACTCCTAACTCTCTCTAAACTCTCCCAAGAACACCTACCTTCATCTATGGTGATTTTGGAGCATCTTTGGCTCAAATCCTTTGGTATTGTGGGGGGTAAACCATCATCATGTGGTAGATTGAAAGCATTGACCAAGAACTCTCCATCTTCATCTTCAACCTCAAGCTTCATTTTAGGGTTTTCTAGGTTTTCACCAAAACCTAAGTGGTAAGTTTATCCTCTCCATTTCTAAACCTTAATATAAGTTATAAATGCCTTCTTGATGATTTTCTAGCGTTTGGTTTCTCAAATTTCGGATTTGTTGGTTTTGGAGAAATTAGGTCAAAATTAGGGTTTTGACCAAAATGGAGATTTTAATGTAATGTGTTTGGGGATCGATTCTAAATGGTTGAATGTGATTATTTATGGGTGGAATTTGTGCATCTAGGTTTATGGAGGCTTTGACCTTGAAGATTTAAGTGTTTTTCAAAGGAGCTTAAGTTGGGGTAAAATCTAGATTTAGCCTAAATCTAGCAAGGTGAGTTCAAGTTGATTTCTGAAAACGGTGTACATACCAAAATGTTCGTTTTAAAGTGTTTTGTGTTTTACATGAAATTGTTAACTACTGATCACCTGATAAGTTTTGGTTATTTTGAAATGTTTAGTTTTATAAACATGGTGAAACACCCATTTTGGGATTTTTGGGAATTTTGGTAAATAAGTCATGTTGAAATGTTTCATCGATGATTTTACATATATAATTGGAGTTCATTTGACGTAAGTGTCATTTTGTGTATTTGACCTTATAAACCTTTTCGGAAAATGCATATTATTGTGTTATGAGGCATTTTGGAAATATAGGGGTACGAGTTCATTTGGAAAATGGTTTGCCTCAACCAATGATGAGATTTGAGTTAATCATACTTTTGGCCGTTGTGTTTGAATGATAGTTGGTCAATCGTATTTCAATGTTTATACTGGCTTTCATTTGGGGGTTTACGTAAATTGTTGGGCCTTTGGCTCGGTTTTGACTAAATTGAGTCTTGAGGACATTTGTCCGGTTTTAATAACTTAAAGTGGAGCCTTGGGTGTGAGTTGCATTTATTGCACTTTATTTTGGAGAATATATGTTTTGAGTGCATGTGTCATCCAATAGGAGTCATGTAGTTTAGACAGTAATGCATCGGTTCCATAGGCATGTAAGTCAGCCGTGTTTAATGGTGAGGACTCTTGGGATTCTCACCTTGGGAAATAATGTCGTGTTGGCATTGGTGTCGTCTCGGTTGTTTGGCGAAGAGGAACATTTATGGGTTGTACTTCGGGACCATGGGTCTTGTGTTGGATGTCTAATTCTTGTGCACGAGGTTAGACATCGAGAGTTATCAGGAGCTGAGGCTCCTATCTTGAATGCTAGGGAGTAGGCATTAGGGGTCGAGTGGGTACCCTGAGGATGAAACTCCGCTAGAGACCGAACATGCAATACGATCACGTATCCTTGAGGTGTAGCTCGACAGAGCAGGCAATAAGGGATACGATGTTTGGGACTTGAAATAAAGTCCGACTGAAGGTGTAGCTCGGCGGAGCAGGCAATACAATCACGACTAGAGGTGTCGCTCGACAGAGCAGGCAATATAGTCACGATCTGAGGTGTAGCTCGACAACATGGTTATGTGGCTTAACTTTGTGTTCCGCCACGTACAATGGAATCGGGTCTCCCCCGTCACCGGAAGGTGTTAATTGGGTATTTAATTGTATTATTTTTATCATCCATGCTTTCGGTGACGTTTTGCTTGTGGGGAATTGTTTACTCAATATTTATGGGTTATGTATTATGTCCTGCCCACGTTTGGGGTGTTTCGAGAAGTAAAGTTTTATTACGCATTATTATAAATTGGGAGTTTTGCTTACTATTCACGTTTTGGGTGAGTTTGGGATTAAAGTGGTTTTACGAAAGAAGGTCCATGTGGGTTCCTTGTTTTAAAGGTGTACTTTTGGAAAATGGTGTCGTTTGAATATTTAAAGTAAATCTTTCTGAAGGTCTGTAATTTAAACTACTTTCTCTCCCTTTAGTAAATGTACTTATTTCATGATGTAAACTCTTGAACTTACTAGGCGTTAGCCTAACATTTTATTTGTCGGCATGTGCATCAGGTTTCGGTTTGGGGAAGAGGTTCTAGCGTTTTGGTGAAGTGTTGAGTGCTAGGAGTTTGTGCAAGGGTGAGTGGCTTGATGAAGTCTTCCGCTTTAGTCGTTGAGAAGAGTAACTGTTTCTTTTGGGTTTTAGTAACACCCGACCTTGATTAGTTTTTATTCGAGACTTGACCTTTTATTTGTTGAAGTTAAATCTAGTATTCTTATTGAGTCGACTCAAGTGTTGATTTGTAGAATAGATTTTATTCTTTTTGTTGTTTAATTGAAAATTTTAAATTAGTTTCTCTTTCTAATTTCGAGGGTGTGACATGCTTTCTTTTTGAAATTGATCTTTGAAAACTCTCCCCCTTTTTGATGAATTATGAGAATCAAAATCAACAAAACATTATCAATTTCAGTTATGGCTTTGAAATATCTCCCCCAAATAGCAATGTAAGCACAGTCTTCATGAGAAACACAGATAGTCTTCTCCTTCTTTGGAAAAAATAGACAATCTCCCCCAACGAGAATATAATCTTCGTCTGGTCTGATTGGAATAAACTGTCGTCAATTCATAAATGTATTTATCCGAATCTTTTCAAATTTAGACAAATTAAGATTGGTAACCCTGAATCAGCAGATGAAACAGTTAATCTTCCTGTCAGTAGAATGATTGAAGCAATTAAAGCTTAAACAAGCTCAAAGTATGGAAGCCATTGAGACAACAACAATTGTACATAGACTTAATGTCCATGAGAAAGGGTCGAAGGTGGGGCAACTTTCCTTCTTTTTCAATATCAACATCTTCCGAATGAAGATCTAATAGAATATGTGTTGCTTCCCCTTAAAAATATGGAACATTCTTTTGTTGAGAAAAGAATGAGTAGTTGGTAAGGTTTGAATGCAAGAGTTGACATGGGCTAGTTGTCTTTTTCAATGAAGTTCACGAAAAAATTGTGAAACGACAGATAATGTGGCTGCCCGGCTCAGAAAAAGTTTGGTGCAGAGTTTGATATTCTTTTACTCTGATCTCTCACCCTCTTTCTTTTAAAACTTTGAGCTCGCTTCTAACCAATCTCTCTTTTACATTTTACCTCAGCACACTCCCACACTCTATTCTTTTTTTTAACCCCTCTCCCCTCAATCACTTAAGAATTACTTCCGGGGTAGGAAACACTGGTTAACGTGAATCCATGGAAGTCTTTTAAGCACTCACACTAAATCCCATGTATATTGTCCTAAAAATAATGTGTTGCTCAACAGTTTATTTTGACATTTAAGCACAAGATATCATTATCAGGAAATGTATGCTCATTAAAAATAAGAATGAAATTTGAGCATGTTGAACATTTAAGATCTCTCAAAACAATGAAATGAATGAATTCAAGTGAAGTGTTTTGAGAATCTGACAATGATTCTATCAGATCAAATATCATGAAGAAAAATGTATTAGGATATCAAATAACGAATATTTGTTTATATGAACAAGATATAAACAATTTGACAATGAAATCATAATTGTTAAGAAATGACGTCTGATACTCAAACAATTTAGAATAGCAAACGGGAGTATTACCATCAAAAGATTTATCTTTTGAGACATGGTAATAACAAAGTCAATAAGTATGTACTGAACCGATGTGTGTAAGAATACTTGACAATATATAGACAAGATAATACACAAGTATTGATCTTTGAGAAACACACGGTCAGATAAACATGAAAGTATTAATATGAAAAACATTTAAAATCACACTTCAAAATTCATAAAACATTTGAGAACACGAAGTGGTTTGAACATTTAAGAAAACATGTTTTTCACATCTGAAAGTCATTCATCTTTCAAATATGATAGAGATTAAGATTCCGAATGATATACCTTCAAAGTAGAAATCTTAACTCCCCCTAAAATGAATATTATCATTTAAGCATCCTTTGACAAAACTTCAGATACTCCCCCTTAGTATCTGTAAAAAGTCAACTCATCAGAAAAATATAACATTGAAAGTTTTAAGTAACCCCCCCTCAAACACACAGTAAAAACTTCTTATAGAGATGTATCTTTTCAGCATCCTAAGAAGAAAAACAGTTAAGTGTGGGTTCTGAACAGAAGTATTCAGAAGCCATCGTCACGTATTCTCCGGTGAGAATAATAACTCTCCATCGTTACCATTGAAGACCGGGTCTTGAACTGTTTTGTTCAAAAGCCATTATTCTTAAACATTGAAGACCGGGTTTTGATCTGGTGTAATCAGAAACCAATGCTCTTACTCCCCCTAAACCTGTGGTACCTGTAAAACAGATTTGACAGGTTTTGGTACCCATTGGTATTTGGGTCAAAAGTGGTTAGATTTTGGAATCCACTTCTCATTAGATTTAAACCTTTTAAGTTCATTTTGATGAGAAGTGATTCTGTAAGTTCCATACCAATTTCGAGCATAATATTTATTAACAAAATCATTAGTTCCACAGTAAGAACAACAAAGTTTCTTTTGTGCAAGTCTGATTAAATGATTTACAGAATATGAAGAATCAAACTTACAAAAAGATTTACCTTTCGGAGCATTGTCCTTTTTGTTCACTTGAGGTGTAGGAACAAACGACTTTGAATTGTCTTTCTCATCTTTCCTTCTCCAAACCATTTTATGTTGAGACTTGTTCTTTCTGATGTTACCTGAACCATCAAGAGATTTGACATAGAAAATATTAGTATGACGAATCTGATCTTCTTGCTTTGACACAATATCATCTGAATCAACAAATAAAGGATTGTTAGAAACATTTGCAAAAATTGAACTTGCAGTTGATTTGAATGAACATTCTGATGCAGCTGAATCATTCATGGGTGATTGAGAAATTGTATCTGGACTTCTTTGTGTTCTCAATTCATCCTTGAAAATGATTCCTTCAAGTTCTGTAATCTTGTTGGACAAACTGTTTCTTTCTTCAGACAATGTATCAAGCTTCTTCTGTAATTCAGACTTCGTCTTCTGTTCTTTCAATGCAGTTGCTGATAGTTCAGATAAGTTTCTTGTCAACTTCTTTATTTCAGCCTCAAACACTTTCCTCTCCTCTTCAAAATCTTTCTCTACAGTCTTTCGCTGATCAGATATTTCTTTAAACACACTAACATTCTTCTGTTTAACTTTCTTCTTTTCTTTCTCAAATTTATCTCTTTCCATGATAATAACTTTCTCAAAATCTAACACTTGTTGAGAAAGTTTTGTACATTTGATCTCCACAACTTTCTTCTCTTCAAATGATTTCCTTGAAAAATCAGAAAATTTTTGTGCGAAAACTTTTCTTTCCTTTTCAAATCCTTCTCTTTCTTTCTTAACCATCTTTACACCTTCAGAAAACTTTTCTTTCATTTATGTAATCTTTCTTTGAAGTTCAACATTTTCCTTTTCAAACTTGTTTATCTTTTCTTGAACTCCTGTGTTGTCTTTCTCTTGTGAGGCTTTCTCTTTGAACATGTTTATCTCAACCTCAAGACTAAACACTTTATCTCTTAACTGGTTTCATTCAGAAAAGATTTGTGAGTTTATCTTTTTCAGTCCATCACATGTTTCTCCAGCAATATTTACTCTTCTTCTGAGATCATCAAGCTCTTTTTGAATTAATTCTTTCTTTAACCAAGTAGAATTTGCATTAAGACCTTCAGACTTCTTCAGCTTGGTTTGAAGATTTGAAATCTTCTTTTCTTTTGACTCAATGATTTCTGCAAAATTGATTTTAGAGTTAGAAATGCAATCTGAACAAATAAAATTTTTCTCTAAAACTTTAGAATTCTCTTTCAATTTATTTATCTGATCAAGAAGAGATGAATTCTGAATTTTTAGATTCTTATTGTGACACCCCAAAATGGAGTAAATATATAAATATAAAAAGAAAAGGAAAACAAGGAAAATGGAAAATAAAATAAAATGAGTTTTATTTTATCGGACCAAAAATGTGAAGAAAAATGTAAAGGCGGCCATTTATTCCATTTTAAGGAAAATGAGAAGTGAAGAAATGAATTTATGTTCAATGGAACTAAAAAGGAAAGAAAATATCAAATCATGGGTGAAAAATGTAATGTTGGCTAAAATGGTGAGAGTAGGGGGCCGAATGTATTTTTCAGAAAGTTAAGGGGGCCGAAAATAAGCCTTTAACAAGTCCAATGACCTGTCATGAAAAAAGGACATATCTGAATTTTTTCAGAAAATGGAAAACGACCACTCATTTGGAGCTTCTTATTGGCTCGTTTTGTCAACTATTAGGACAAAAAAATCGTAGATAAATGAAGGTAATGGTTAATGATCATTTTGGTTCAAGAAAATCGAGATTTGGTCGAGTTTAGAAGGAGAAATCGGAGGTTGAAGTTCGGTGTCGAAAAGCTCCGTTTATCGACGATTGGAGGTAAAATACTCAACCAAATTTCAAGTTCTTTATATGGTTAGCTTCGTTTTTAAGTTCTTTATCGAACTTTAGTAGCCTTATGTCTCAGATTTTTGTTTAGAAGGTCCAATTTTGCGCTTTTTTACTGATTTTCGAGTGGAATTTTAAGCCAAACTTTAAATGAGCGTATGGGACTCAATAGTTGATGGTTTTCATTGATTTTTGTTCCTATGGTTAAGGAAAATGATTTTCTAGAGTTTAGCAAAAAGAATCAACAAAAACGGTCAAAAAATAAGGCTAATCGGTCATGAAATCTTGCTGCCGGCAAGTGTAGCCGCAACAGTTGGACATCGACGGTAAGGCAAACATTAGTTGATCGTTGGGGCAGGCCTTAGGCTTGGATATGGGCCACAAACTGTTAATACTTACTACTGGACTAAATCTTCATTGGTCCATTAGCTCATTTGTTGGGTTTTATATATATTAATCTTCATTGGTCCATGAGTCTTGGGCTATTAATCATTTTCGAAGTCCAACTAAAAAAATAGATTTTTGTAAAATTATTTACTATATTAACTTAAATTGTTATTATATTAATATAATAGACTATTTTATAAATATATAAATAGTTTATCAATTATAAACCCTTAAATAATTTAATAATCGTTTAAAGTGTTCTTTGGGTTAGAATTTTGACTGTTCTGAACCTAGTTTGATACAAGTTTGCCCTGTTCCTGAGCTTTATACGCGGGATGCATATGTGACATCACTATTATCATACGTTGGTCACATATCTCTAGCAACTGATCAGATTTTCATGAGTGCCCATGCTTTTCAAGATTTTCAGATTCTGGATTTGATGATTTAGTCTCTGATTGAATTGAGTTAGTTGCCTGAGCATCTGCAATCATCAGTCTGGAAAGCTTCTTTTGTGGTTAGACTGTTGAGAGCACTTTATCATTCTTCTGACTTGATCACTCAGTAGTGTGAGCGACTGCAATCATTGTTCTGATGCTTGAGTTGTGATTCAGAATCCTGAGTGCTTATAATCATCCAGCTGATTCGTGAAGAAAGGAATTCTGAGTTTGATTATTCAGTATTCTGGAAAACAGTCAGAAAATGAGCATCTTCTATCAGTTGTTGAACATTGCTTGCCTTCTAACCCTTGCCTTGTGGTGTTGCTACTGGATGCTACCGCCCGTAAGCTAATCAGATGAAGTTCTTAAGCTGAATTCTTATTTTCAACTCATGGTTCAAAGACAGATCAGATGTTATACACTGAAGATGCACTTGGTTGTCATTCCAATATTCAACACATATCATTCTTGTGGACATACGGAATGTGTTGGGTTTACAAGAGTCAAAAGTTGTCTTTATGTGTACTGAGTCGAGGTTACTGTCTACATCAGATCTGATATTTGAGTTGAAACTCCAAGAACAAGAGCTACTTTCAAGGGGGAGCTAGAGGAGCTTTGAAGTTTATGCAACGCTAAGTTTTATAAAGAAATCAAGGGGGAGAAGAGCTGAAGCTGGAGCTGATAAGATAATGATTACTTTACAAAACATAGGGGGAGAATGTTAGAACATAAATATGTTCTATTTAGAAGTTTAGTAAAGTAATCAACATAAATGTATTGGCCCTTGTATATGGGTTAGGGCTTAATTGTGTACAAGGGACTTGAGGGTATAAATAGAATCTTGTAGTTAGTTTTAGGGTAAGTTTTTCATTTGCAATGTAGACATACGACTCTTTGCTCTCTAGTAGTTGTAGTTTACATTTTCATTTGAATAAATCTACAGATTTCTAATCCCAATCTCTTGTTATCTTTATCATTCAATCAATCATGATCTCATTGGACCTAACACGCTTTAATTTGGAGAGATATGTTTATAAGGTTATAAAATGATTATTTTGACGTTTTAGGACTTCGTCGAGTTTTAGACTTGGGTTTCGACTAAAGTTAATCGAGGTTGACCGCGTTGACCAATGGTTGACTTTTATCTCGTTTGACTCACAAGTAATTTGACGACGAGATCAAATGGAGATATTTGAGTTATTAAGAGACCCGATTTTGGAGTTTGACTTTAGGTCGAGTCGGGTTGACCATAGTTGACTTTTGGAGAAAATAAGCCATTAATTGGATATGGTGGTATGAAATGTGTAGGTTTTTCATTCAAGAGCTATAAGTAGCCGATCTACACGCAATCAGGTGAGTCTTCATGAGACTTACACTGGGATGCATACTTACGTACAAATTTATTTTCAGCATTATATGATTTATATGGTGATGTTTACGTATGCATGACGTTTCAGTTTTCATACATGATACATTATATTTCTCATGTATGTTATTTATGATCAGTTGCATGCTATGTGTTTATTTTGTTTTCAAATAACTCTAGCATGCTATTTCATATGAAAGTTTTATGACTGGTTTTAGTGGATGGGCATTTGACCAGTAAGTCACGGACAAGTGGCACGACCCAGTCAAGTGGGTGATCGAATAGAACAGAAAGTTCAACCCAGGGCGTGTGAGTGACAAGTGGCATGACCCAGTTAAGTGGGTGATCAAACATAACAGAAAGTTCAACCCAGGGCGTGTCAGTGACAAGTGGCATGACCCAGTTAAGTGGGTGATCGAACAGAATAGAAAGTTCAACCCAGGGCGTGTCAGTGACAAGTGGCACAACCCAGTCAAGTGGGTGATCGAACAGAACAGAAAGTTCAACCCAGGGCGTGTCAGTGACATAATGACCCTTACCTGACGAGACAGTTTATGATATCTCTTTTCTTTCAGCGTTGCATGTTTTCAGAAAGTGCATACTATTTGATACAATGTTTTGAGGTTGATATGTATTATGTGAAATGATTTTATTCAGGCAAACCATGAACTCACTGAGCTTTATAAGCTGACTATAGTATGCATCTCAGAGACTGAAGGTTTCAGGTTGGATAAAGGAAAAGAGCAGACATAGAGACTTGCCTCATCTAAGTTCAATATTTATGTTCAGGCATCTATTAAGAATAAATAATGTAACGCAACTCGGTATGGGACGAGTTAGCATTTAAGTTACATATTTATTATTTTAAAGTCTTCCGCTGTAAACGGTCTAAAGTTTTAATTTAACCGTTATTTTGGAGTATTTTAGAGGAATTGTTTAGATTATGTAACAATTTTCTGGCGAAAAATAAATGGGTGTTACAAGTTGGTATCAGAACAGTAGTTCAAGAGAAATAGGTTATGATCTATAGCCTAAGCTTGAACTGTTAGTTGTAAGAATAATGTTTCAACTTTAGGTACAAATCAATATTAATATCGTACATTGACCAATATGAGCATAACACATATTAGACGCAACATAATTCAACGTAAGTACAATATAACATTGTTGTGGCAATGCAATAAATTTAAGTGAAGTTATAATTGATCAAATTTCTTTCTCTTAGAGTTGATTGGCATTAAGAATGCACGTAGGGTGCTGAGAAGTAATTTTTTGTAGAGTATGACAGAACAACTAGTATGGGCTTAGGTCCGAAAGTTAGTCATGTAAGTATTCAGATTTGGAAACGTCAAGGAAAAATATGACCTGTATTAATGCAATGAGACAAGTTAATCGCTTATGCATTAAGTCAACTATAAGAACATGAGAAGAATAGTACACCACATGATAAAGAGTTAACAATGTGGTAATTGTACTCGAATCTTGTGAGACAATACTAAGACGATTCAAGGTGTATTATGTACACATATCACAATAGTTAAAAGCCCATGTTTGATTGTAAAATGATAAAGTTTGAGCTAGAGACGTTGATCAACATCGTTGAAGAATTTTGATGGTGAAATTACATTATCATCGAGACATGCAAGAAAAACAGAGTTAATCAGATGATAAGTTGCAATGATATACACCACATTGAGTGCGAGTAATCAGACGCAAAATAGATCAGTAAGGAATTATTTGATAAGAGAATGATAAGAAATAAAGAATACCACCTTCAGTTTATAGTAAAAGACCCAGATGAAATATGGTAGGTTTTTGGAACAAAATAGGGGTTCTAGTATAAAGGGTCTGAGAAATATAATGTTAAAAGGATTATGTAAATCCTTGTGTTTTGGGCATATCGATAGTGATAAATGTGCAAGAATTTGAAAAGATGTTTTAGAATGTAAAGAAAAAAAACACGTTAAGACTTCAAATCAGTAACAGTGAGTCGGGGGAAAGCTCCAAGTTTTAGTAAGGACTAGTATATTCCTGAGGGTCTATGTACAAAGTCAAATTCGTAAGATAAGCATTCATGAGATTATCATCTTAGGTGATCCCTAAGAGCCTGTAAGCAAAGTTAATTAAGTTTACAACATGTGTTATCTACCACATAAAGAGATTGTAATGCGAGGTTGTTAGTGCACATATTTGTTGGATACAAGATCATGAAGTTTGAAGATCAAAGTAAAGCAAGTCAAAGCTCAAAGTCAACTCTCGAAGTGAAAGTCAAAGTCTTTGTAATAAAGTCAAAGCCAAAGTTTATATTGTGTTTTGTATTTGTAGCTTAGTATAAATGGTATTGTTCTTGTCTTAGTAGTGGTAACAACAAGCATAGACGTATGGAGCTTATCAGAGAAGAGGTCGATTGTATATTTTTCTAGTGAGAGAAAGTAGAGAGAGAGAGAGTGGGATTGTAATATGTGGTTTCTAAATCAATGACATATGATTACAAATTTCTCATCTTGATTGTGTTAGCAATTAGAACTTGAATTGGGACATTATCAATTGGTATCAGAGCAAATCCAATTCGAAATCAAGAAAATATGGATGTCAGATTTTGTTCTTGAGTTTTAGATCGATTTTTGATTTTTTGTGTGTAATTCGATTTATAATTGAGTTCTTTGTATTCGCTGAGTGATATAGTATAATCTTGTATAGGTTTGTAAGATCATAGCACTGTAATTGTCGAGAATTTTAGAGTTTTGGTCATTTGAAGTTTCACGAGTTTTGTGCACTGTATTGGATCGAATTTGTAAGTGTTAGTGTTCTTTATCGAAAATCCTTGGTAGAATTCGATTCTAGATGTGTTAGAGTGCAAATTGTCAAAGTTTCAGATTGTAATTCGAAGTTTAGATGGGTTTTTGAGTGATTCAGAGGATATTTTTATCGTAGATCTCAAGAACTCGCAGATACCTGAAGAACTCGCATCATGAACTCGCAGACTTTAACTAGATTTCGCATAAATTGTATTTCTGAAAAATTCAAATGTTGAATTCGCTCCTGGGTGATGTGCGAATTGAGAAGTATTCGCATATGTGTGTGATCACAGTTTAGTAGAATTCACATATGTTCACATGTTAATT
This sequence comes from Arctium minus, assembly GCA_954870635.1. Taxonomy (NCBI): domain Eukaryota; kingdom Viridiplantae; phylum Streptophyta; class Magnoliopsida; order Asterales; family Asteraceae; genus Arctium; species Arctium minus. The sequence continues at coordinate 24,405,024 of OX941093.1, forward strand.
GATAGAATTCGCATCAGGGTTTGTGCGAAAAGTTTTCAGAAAATTGTTCCAAGGCTAGAACTCGCATAAGACTCATATGCGAATTCTTTAGAATTCGCAGAAGAGTATCATACGAATTCTTTTGTTTTCGCATAAAAGTTTTGAGATTTTTTTTTCTAAGTAATGAATTCGTGTGAGTGTGTCATGCGAAAAGTTTGTGCGAATTCTGATAATATCTTACATACGAAATTTGTAGTGAGACTTGTATGTGAATTCTGTTGTTAAGTGTGTTGTGTGCAAATTCTGTTTGATTCTTGCTTGTATGCGATTTGTTCATGTGAATTCCATGTCTTTCACTCTTGCTTGCAAATTCCTCACTTAAGAGAATTTGGAAATTTTATTTCTGAATTTTCTTTGTAGTTTTATGTACTAACGATCAAATTAAAGTTCTTTTTGTTAACAGATATTCAAGATGAGTTTTTCTGACGATGAAGAGAAGATTGCCAAGCTTAGAATAGAGAATAAAAATCTTGCTTCTTCAGTTGACTACTATTCTAAGAGGTCAAAAAGGTATCGTGAAGAAAAACGGATACTGAAAGAAGAAGTTAGTGTTTTAAGGGCTATAAATGAAGATCTTTTGAAACAGACTTCTGGCCTGAATGATGAAAAGGTACTGAGTTTAGATGCTGACAACACTGAGCTGAAAAGAAAGATATCTGTCTTGGAAAATCAGATTGTCCAAATCCACAGCTTCTGTTGACAATTATGAGGAGAAGATTAAGAATCTGGAGGATACTAATGCTGAGCTTCAAAAGAAAATATCAGATTTGGAACAAAAGATGGTCAAAGACAGGAATGATTTTGAGAGTGAAAAGAAAGGGTTTTCAAAGAAGTTCTTAGAATTTTTAAGGAAAAGCTTTGAAGAGAAGAAAGGCATTGAGCTTAAATGTTTAAAGCTTTCTCAACAGGTGACTGATTTTTAGAAAGTAATAATAATGGAAAGAGACAAGTTTGAGAAGGAGAAAAAGACCATTGAACAGAAGAATGTTGGAATCTTCAAAGAAATATCCGGTCAAAGAAAGAATGTTGAGAATGGTTTTGAAGAAGAAAGACAAAATTTTGAATCAGAGATCAAGAAGCTTACAAAGAAGTTATCTGACTTGTCTACAAGTGCACTGAAAGAGCATAAAACGAAGTCTGAGTTTCAAGAAAAGATTGACATGCTTGTCAAAGAGAGAGAGAGAGACGGTTATTCTTCAAAGATAAAAGAGCTTTGAAGACATTGTTTCAAAGGTGGTGGTGACTGAGAAAACGACTCCAGAGTCAAAAATCCACACACCTAGAAATGATTCAGCTGACTCCAAAAAGATATCCTCAAGCTCACGTCAAAGAACTGTTTCTTCAAAAAGGTCAGTCAACTCATATGATCAGATTCGTACTACTAACATTTTATATGATCGAAATATAGATGGTTCAGGTACACAAAGAAGAAGAAGAAGGAGATATGAATAAGAGAAACTAGTTTGGAAAGTGAAACCAGTAGATGGTGAAAAGAATGATGAGAAGAAGGATGAGAAGAAAGAAAAGAAATCATGTGTACATGCATCAAAAGCCAAGAAGAACAATGTGCTGAAAGGTAAACCTGATTTTGCTTACTCGAGAGATCAATTAATTAGATTGTCTATAAAGAAAAATTATTGTTCTTACTGTCGTACTTATGATTTCGTTCATAAAACGAGTGATCATTACTGGTATGGTTCTTACTCTATTACTCCCAATAGAACTGCAACTCACAAACATGGACCCAAATACCAGTAGGGTACCAAAGCCAAAAGATGATTCTGTGTTGCAGGCACCTCATGTAAGGGGGAGTAAGAGAACCAAGGCTTCTGAATACTATAGTTCAGGACCCGTTCCTCAAAGATAAAGAGTTTGACTTCTTAACGCAACAGTTTAGGACTCGTACTTCAACGAACAAAAGATGTTATACTCCGTGCTGAACGAGATTGTACTCCAATACTCAAATGAGGAAATCAACCTTCAAGGGGGAGTACATATTTTTACTGAAAAATATGCATTCGAAAGGTAAGATGATCTACATTTCAGGGGGAGTTGTAGATCTCTATCATGTTTTTCACTGACATATGTTATGATGCATAATTTCAGGGGGAGTATATGACTTCTGATTACATCTGTTCAGAACTCGTACATTCAAAGTTTTACTGTTTTATGTCATTTACTTTTCAATAAATGTTGTGAATAAAGCTTTGTACTTTGACAGACTTTTTGACTTTTGCAGAATTGAGAGGAAGCTTAAACGATCATATCAAATATGACTTAGAGCTGACTTGATGAGATTTAAGACTGAGCGAAAGGTTAATTTCTAATCTTAATCTCATACGTATCTGAAAGACGGACAACTTTCAGATGTGAAAACGTGTTCTTAAATCTTTAAATCACTTCTTGTTCTTAAAACGATTTCATGAATTTAGAAGTGTGAATTTAAATATTTTCATGTTACTTGTGCTTCAATGATTTATAAACCATGTGTTTCCAAAGATTAATACTTGCGTATTGTCTTTTCTATATACTTTTAAGTATTCACACACACCGGTTTAACTTTTATTGAACATGTTCTTACCATGTCTCTAAATTGAAACAAATTTTCGATGGTAAGACACCTCGATTGAACTTCAATGAATTTTGAGCGTTGATTTCATTTTGAAACGTTTCTTTCAAGACTTGTCTATATTTTGGTTCATATAGACATTATCCAATTTTTGCTGACCTAAGACTTAATCGATAAATCATTTCGATTTTGATGATCTTTTTCATACAATGCCAGATTTTCAAACAAGTTTCTTGTATTCATTTCATTCATTCAATATACTTGTTTTAAAAATTCTTCAATATTTAAAATGCTCAAATCTTCATGATTATAACCGTGAGCATAAAGACATCTGACTTGTATATATTTGTGCTTTAACTGCAAAGTCAAACTAGTTGAGCAACATGTTCTTTTAGGACAACATGGGTTCATTGTGTGAGCTTAAATGAAACTTTTATGGATTCACGTTAACCAGTGTTTACTACCCAAGAAGTTAATCCTTGAGTGATCGAATGTGTGAGGAGTCAAAATAACTGAGTGTGGGTTGTGTGATGAGGTAAAATGTAAATGAGAGTTCGGTTAGAAGCGAGCTTAATGTTTAAAAGAAAGAGGGTGAGAGAACAGAGTAAAAGAATATCAAACTCTGCACCAACTTTTTCTGAGCTGGGCAGCCACATTTCTAGTGTTTCACAATTCTTCGTGAACATTATTGAGACAGGCAACTAGCCCATGCGAACTCTTGATAAAAAACCCACAAGCTACTCATTTTCTTCTAAAAAAGAAAATGTTTCAATATTTCAAGGGGACGCAACACATATGCTATCTGGTTTTCATTTGGAAAATCTGGATATTGAAAAAGAAGGAAGTCTGCCCCACCTTTGCACTTCGATCATGCACAATCGAGTATGTGTTTAACTGTTGTTGTCTCAGTGGTTTACACAATTTTGAGCCTATCAAAAGCAATCATCATGTGCTTAATTCTTTCAAACACTTGCACGAACACACAAGGAATATGTTTTCTTGTCATAACGTTCATAGAAATTCCTTTGTGGTGTTTCGATGATTGAATGGAAGACCTGGGGGAGTGAACATCACAAAAGCTCCTTTCCAATGTGTATTCATTACACATAGTGACTTCGTGTTACTGACAAGCACTTCTAACTGATTTATTTGTTGATTCAGGTGTTACACTTATAATTTTTCTGAATTTGCAAAGATTCGGATAAATATCTTTTTGGATCGATGGATGGTCAGAGGCTCAGTATAAAAGATTGATGGTCAGAACAGATTTCAGAGACATTTTTTGTAAAAAGTTTTGATGATTTCATGCTTCATTCATCAAAAAGAAGGAGACAGAATAAAGAAATGTTATAGTTGGGTGACAGATTCAAGAAATCTATGAAGTGACCAAGAAATTTATGTCAAGTTGAAGAAAGGTTGTGGAAGATTGTTGAGAGTTGAAACGGAAAGTTCAAAGATTTCAGAATGTGAGCAGAATTTGCTGAAATTTTCTTTGAAGATAATCTGCTGAAGCAAACTGAGCTAAATCTGAAGATAATTTCTTTCTAGTGTCTGAAAGAGGTTTCTACCATCTTTGGGGAGATTGTTATCATTCTTGAAGACAGACGTTGGGGAGATTACAGAAAATTGTGAAGATTGTTTTGAGTATAAAGGGGAGTCTGAGATTCAATGTCTATTATGCTAAAGTTCAACAAAGGGGGAGATAAATTTGTTAAAGGCTGACAAAGTGGGAGATTATATTGCAAAATCTTTTTGAGATGATCTTGATCCAAAGGGGGAGATTGTTAGTGCATATATTTGTTGGATACAAGATCATGAAGTTTGAAGATCAAAGTAAAGCAAGTCAAAGCTCAAAGTCAACTCTCGAAGTGAAAGTCAAAGTCTTTGTAATAAAGTCAAAGTCAAAGTTTGTATTGTGTTTTGTATTTTGTAGCTTAGTATAAATAGTATTGTTCTTGTCTTAGTAGTGGTAACAACAAGCATAGACGTGTGGAGCTTACCAGAGAAGAGGTCGATTGTATATTTTTCTAGTGAGAGAAAGTAGAGAGAGAGAGGGATTGTAATATGTGGTTTCTAAATCAATGACATATGATTACGAATTTCTCATCTTGATTGTGTTAGCAATTAGAACTTGAATTGGGACATTATCAGAGGTAAAGTATGTATTATAAATTATGTCACGATGCCTTGGCAGTTTTTAGTATAAATGTTAAGTAAACATTAATGATTTCATCAGTTATCAGTATCTGCATAAGAGTATCAACAAGGACATTACCATTGTGCATCACTTTCGCTAAAGTATTCCTAGTAGTGTTCATCTATCTCAAGTTTGAGGAGTATTCCGCTCAATGTTCATGTTAACGCACGCTATGTTTAAGCATTGCATTTCAGCTAGGAGAAGTGTGTTTGCATGACTCATGTAGTAATATGTGATGTGCAAGAAGTTGTCTAACATTTGAACAAAAGTTCACTAGTCAGATATGTTATCAGTATGGGTAAAGTAACGACATTAGTATAGTAGAAATGCATGATGCTTGGAAAGTTATGCTAATAAGCAACATAAACCACTAGAGATTCCGACAAGGGAAATGAGGATGTCAAAGACATCACTTTGAAACGACATAGTTGTATACGGAAAGCGAGATAAATAAAGTCCAAAGTACTTTATAGCAAAGAATTAGTTCCAAGAGTTAATAGAGTAACCTATCAACCAAGTTGGCCAACGGAGTTATAAGATAAATTATCGGCACTCTTCACGTGTCAAATTCGAGGAAATGCTTAGCTGAGAGAGATTCAGCTGTCATAAGTTTGGAAAGCGTCGAGGTTAACGACATGCTCATTGTTAGCTCCAACTCACTTGTATAGAAGTATTGAAAAATAGGCTAAGTGTAGGAACTGCTGAAGACTGCTCAGAACAACCAAGGTCACCACATAAGTCACAAGCTCAGAAGACTCTATCGACTGTCTACCTGAGGACACCTGAAGATCACTTTCAGATCACAGAGCCTCTATGATCACTCACAGAGCCTCTGTGATGGCTAACCTCTAAAGATGAAAGTTGGAAGTTTACATGACTACAGTTTAAGACAAGATCACGTGCAGAACACGTGAAGCCTGCTGTACGAAGATTTTCCAGATCATTTACGCGGCGCACGATTGTTTACCCTTCCAGGTGGCATTCCGTTTATGGAATGTCAACCTTTGTATTGTACTACGGGGTGCATCCTCCTTGTATATTATAGGAGCACCACCTTTGTTTGTATCATGCGAGCACACACAATTCAGAGAGCACCTTGTATTTCCTGAGAGTTTTTTTTATCACACAGTAGTGGGTATTCTTGGTGTTCTTGAGCAAATCAATGAAACAGTCTCTTCAGTAATCATCTTGTTACATTCTACGTTACTGTTCATTATTTGCTAGTGTATCTACTACCTTGCATGTTCTATTTTCTCTACATATTAAAACGCTTCCGCACTCTAATCTGTTAGTTCGTGTGTAGTGAAAAGTTTATCAAGATTAGAACATCATATTTGGGATCAAGTGGACAGAAGAGAGGTATGGATGGAAGAGAGTATCAAAAAGCCCACTCAATCATCAAGAAAACAATGAGGGAAAAACTGCTATACTACAGTGTAGTGGACTTTCCGGTGGCTCTTGATCTCGACGTAAAAAGAGTCAACCTTTCTTCACCAGAGGACAGCCTACCTCCCTCTGCCACCATCCTTCCAAACTCCATCATCAATGCCCCAAAATTTGGCTTTGTATACATTAATCCCAAAGGCGAACAAAAGATCTTCATGGGTATAGAAAGCCAAAAATACTCAACTCAGTCTCTACTGAATATTCAAGGAAAAATCATCAAGCATAGAGGCACACCACTTGTTCCTGCTGAAGCTGCAGATGTCCTTCTAGAAAATATAAGTGCAACTCTGAGCTTCAGAGACTTGTATGCTTTCTACTACAGAGACCTGAAAAAGGAAGGAGGATTTGGAAAAGAATCAATGATTTCCCAGACGCCAAGATATAGGCTCTGATGTCATGTAATTTTTTTGTTTTCATTCTTGAACTCTAATGTAATTGCCTTCTGGCACCTTTATTTTGAATGAAAATTAGTATTCAGAGGTTGAGTTCCTTTCACCTCTTCTAGTTTCTAACTTAGCCAAAGACTCAACATTCCAAATTTTTATTTTTCAATTCTTAGGGGGAGATTGTTAGCTCTAACTCACTTGTATAGAAGTATTGAAAAATAGGCTAAGTGTAGGAACTACTGAAGACTGCTCAGAACAACCAAGGTCACCACAGAAGTCACAAGCTCAAAAGACTTTGTCGACTGTCTACCCAAGGACACCTGAAGATCACTTTCAGATCATAGAGCCTTTGTGATCACTCACAGAGCCTCTGTGATGGTTAACCTCTGGAGATGAAAGTTGGAAGTTTACATGACTACAGTTCAAGACAAGATCACGTGCAGAACACGTGAAGCCTGCTGTACGAAGATTTTCCATATCATTTACGCGGTGCACGATTTTTTACCCTTCCAGGTGGCATTCCGTTTATGGAATGTCAGCCTTTGTCTTATACTACGGGGTGCATCCTCCTTGTGTATTATAGGAGCACCACCTTTGTTTGTATCATACGAGCACACACAATTCAGAGAGCACCTTGTATTTCCTGAGAGATTTTTTATCACATAGTAGTGGGTGTTCTTGAGCAAATCAATGAAATAGTCTCTTTAGTAATCATCTTGTTACATTCTACGTTACTGTTCATTATTTGCTAGTGTGTCTACTACCTTGCATGTTCTATTTTCTCTACATATTAAAACGCTTCCGCACTCTTATATGTTAGTTCGTGTGTAGTGAAAAGTTTATCAAGATTAGAACATCATATTTGGGATCAACAATTGGTATCAGAGCAGGCTTTGATTCTTAATATCAAAGGATGTTGTTCTATACTTGATTCATGTGCTCTAGGTAATAGTTTGAGTCTTTTCTTTACTTTGAACTCCATTCATAAACACACTCTATTTTCTGGAACTATTTCAACCTGTTTGATATAGATCCAAAGGCAAGTGTGCTTGACCCACGAAAGACAGATTCAAAGCTTATTTGTTGGTTATTAGTTCTCTCATACCAAATACTCATCATCGTAGAGCACATTCTTTTCTCATTTACAGTTCATCTCATACTCTGTTTTCTTGTTCTATTCTTTCCATCTGAAAATGGCAAACACAGTCAACTATTTCAGTGCAGGATCTCAATCAAAACCTTCTACTCTACTTAGGGATGAATATCCTCAGTGGAAAATCTGGATAGTACACTTTCTTGAAGGTGTGGATCCTGGAATGGTTGAGTTTCTTCATAATCCTCCTTACATTCCAATGACTACTATTCCTCATGTTCCTGCCACTACAAACACTCCAGAAATACCTGAATACCAGCATCCCAAACCTATTAACGAGTGGACTGAACAAGAGAGTGTCATGCATGAACTTACAAAGAAAGCCAAAAGGCTAATCATAATGGCCATTCCAAATGACATCTTTCAGTCCCTTGACTCCTGTGAAACATCAAAAGATCTGTGGTTGGAGCTTGAAAAACAACTCGAGGGTGGTGCTAAAACCCTAAAGAACAATAGAGCTTTATGCATTAACAAATACTTTGCATTTAAGGCTCTGCCAGGTGAATCCATTCAGAGCACTTACAACAGATACAACTCCTTGATCAACAAGTGCAAGAGGTATGGCATCCACAGAACCTCTGAGGAGAACAATGTCAGATTTCTTCAGAGTCTCAATGACGAATGGCTTCATCTCACCATGTCCATGCAAGAAACCCTAGATCTTGATGTCTGGTCTATTTCCGACCTTTTTGGGACATTAATTAGCTAAAAGAACCGAATTTCAAAGTTGGTGACCCCTGTCGGTGGACCTCTAGCGTTGGTGGGAAGTGCCACAGAAGGTGAAGACAAAGGAAAGGAGAAGGTGACAGAGGATGCACAGAAGAAGAAGAAGAAGAAGAAGAAGAAGAAGAAGAAGAAGAAGAAGGTATTGGTGGCGGAGAGTGACAGTGAAGAAAGCTCAGAGGAGGAGATCGATATGGCTGCCCTGGCCAAAACTCTTGCTCTTATGACCCGACAATTCAACAGGGGTCTTAAGAAAAAGCCAGAATACAGAGAAAGAGAGGAAAGAGAAGACAGAGGAAGAGGGTATGATGAAATGAGGAAGTTTGGGAGAGAAGAGTTTGGTGATCAGAGGCAAGATGATAGAAGAAATGGACAGAAGGTGGACGGCAAAGGTGCAAACAAAGCCCCCCAACAAAATGAAGGCTGCTTCAAATGCGGGAAGCCGAGTCACTTTGCAGCAGAGTGCAGGTCCAAAGCCATCAAAGGGAAACCTGTCAGAGATGCTGCTTTCTATTAAAAGAAAGCAGAATACTACACTCAAAGATCCCTAATGGCAGATCAAGAAAATCTTGTGACCGATGAATCCTCTGACGAAGGGGATAACAATGCACTCTTCTGTGTAATGGCAAAAGTCCACACCTCTGACGGCGATAGTGAGGTATCTACTTCTGATTCATCTAATATAGACTCTGAAAACAAACTTCTTGAATTACAGAACGAATTTCTTGCTTACAAAAACACATGCTCAGACCTAGAGAAGAAATTAGCCTTCTTTGAGAGAGAAACAAAACTTCTCACCCAAGAGAAGGACAAACTTTATCTTGAAAGAAAATCACTTGTCTCTGAGAATATTTTCGAAATGAAGAGTCTAAAAGAGAAGGTTTCCAAACTTGATCAAGCTCTAAAAGAAAAGGTTAAGGAGCTAAAGTACAGTGAGAGTGATCGCCAAAACACTATTTCTTTGAAAAAAAATTTCCAAAAAGAAAGAGAAGTACTTCATCAAGATCTGTTCGACAGAGATCTTCTGATTAAGAGATACCAGGATGCTCAGAAAGTTCATGAGAAAGTTAATAGCCAGATTGGCAGCAGAGGTATAGGGTTCGATGACACAGACCCCTATACTGGAAATAAAAGAAACAAATCTTTAGCAAACATCTTCTGCCCTGGACAATTTCTAAAACCAAGTCTTCCAAACCTATTGTCCACATTTAAGAGGCACAGAACCTCTGAAGGACCACATTTGAGGAAACCTCTGTAGATGGCAAATGTATGGTATGAAAACAATGATTTACCATCTGAAATCTCTTCAAAGAGAAAATCCTCTCCAAGGAAATATCTGTCTCAAAAGCAGATAGGGATCTTCATATTTGGTCATCCAGAAACACAAACTCAAATGGCTTTTGTGTGCATGATGATTCCTGAAAAGGAACTGTCCTCTGATGCACCAGAGTTTGTTTCGGCCTTTGTGGAAGAAAAGTTGTTTAAAAGATTTTTGGAAAGTGACTTGAGAAAAACCTATGAAAATCACTTTCTTCGTCATCATGATGTAGCCTCTAAAGTAGAAGAAATCTTTGAGCAAGATCTTCTCAATTGTCTAAGTGTTCCTATGGTGATCCCATGCATTTCAAAAGATCTAAATATTCCCAAGGACACTACCAATGAACAAAGCAATGCACTTTCAGAAGGTCATGCTCTCATTCACAGAGACTTTCTTGATTCAAATTCTGAATCAGAGTATGAGTCCTCCTCTGTCGTTATTGAGACAAGTTATGTGGAACTTGAGATAGTCCCTTGTGGTCCAGAAGAAAATAAGCTTCCCTCTGGTATTCTTAACAGAATAATCTCTCCCAAAAGGAGAACTACAGGCATACCCATCTACCCTGACTCTTTGGATATGTGTCTGCAAGCAAAGACTTCTCTTGAGCTTAAAAAATTAAACAATGAAAAGATCAAGATCTCTCAAGTTTCCAAAGCTCCAAAACCCATAAAACCATTTCAAGAAAAATTCACTTGGCAACAGAAGGGAAAATGGCCCAAATTTGATAAAATTGATGATTCTGTGGCAGTGAAAGCAAGAAAGGGAGGTCATCAAGGGAGAGTACAATCAAGGAGCCATCCAAGAGGAGTTTTTGACAAAAATCAACCTAGATTAGACAAAGTTTTCTATGAAAAGAAACCCAAATCTAAAAAGGGTTGTTGTAAACAATGCTCTGTACCCTCCTTTGACAAATTTAATGAAATATTTAAAAAGTTTGCTTCTGGAGTATCTCATTGTAAATGCTTTGATCTAATGCATGCTCTTAATCAACATTTCTCAAGGCCTTCCTGTCTTATATCTCACCCGAAGCCAAAGAATGCGAAATTCAAGGATGAGAAAGGACAATCTGGTACCTCTGTTAAAGAGGATAAAACCAACACCAAAGGTGCTAAGGCATCTTTAAAGACTCCTAACAAACCTGGACCCATTTGAAAATAGGTACCTAAATCCTCTTGATCTGTCCGTAGAAGAAACAACATGTGCCCATTTGGTACCTAGACTCCGGGTGTTCAAGGCACATGACTGGCGACAAAGGATTGCTCTCCTCTTATAAAGAAAAACATGGAGGTGGATCTGTGACCTTCGGAGACAACAAGAAGGGTCAAACCAAAGGCTATGGAGTCATTGCCAATGGAGACATCGATATCAACAGAGTGGCTTATGTGGATGGCCTTAAACATAACCTACTAAGTGTCAGCCAACTCTGTGATAATGGACTAGATGTGATGTTTAAAAAGCAATATTGCTCACTGTTAAAGGAAGATACATCCACATAACTTCTGCGAGCCAAAATATGAGGTGATCTGTACCTCATGGACTTCAAGTCGATCAGAAAAGATGAAAAGCTTTGTCTGGTCTCAAGTAAGAATGAGGAAGCTTGGCTCTGGCATAACAGGTTCTGTCACTTAAACTTTCACTCTCTAGACAAACTTGTGAAATTGGACCTGGTAAGAGGGTTACCAAGTATTAAGTTTGACAGAGATCATCTATGCTCTACTTGTGGAATGGGCAAACTCAAAAGGGCCGCCCATAAGACCAAGTCAGACATATCTTGCACAAAACCTTTGCAAATGCTTCACGTAGACCTCTGTGGTCCTATATCAGTGCAGAGTCTTGGTGGCAAGAAATACATCCTTGTATTCACAGATGAATTCTTTAGATACACTTGGGTGGAGTTTGTTCAAAAGAAATCAGATGTTCCTGAGGTATTAATCAATCTTATCAAGAGAATACAAGTTCTTCATGATTGCAGGGTACAGAGAATTCGAAGTGACAATGGCACAGAGTTCAAGAACTCAACCATTGAAGCCTATCTTAAGACATAGGGCATTTCATAGAACTTCTTGGCTTCAAGGACTCCACAACAAAATGGTGTTGTTGAACGCAAGAACATAACACTAGTGGAAGCCGCCAGAACTATGCTCACTGCCTTAGGACTCCCGATTTCCTTTTGGGCAGAGGCCATTTCAACTGCTTGTTTCACTCAAAATCGTTCATTGATTGTGAAGAGGCATGAAAAAACCCTTACCACTTTCTCAACCAGAGGAAGCCAAACATCAAGTACTTTCACGTCTTTGGCTGCATATGCTTTGTGTTGAACGACAAAGAGAAAATAGGGAAATTCAGCCCTAAAGCTGATGAAGCCAAATTCTTTGGTTATTCATCAAACTCCAAGGCTTATAGAGTCTATGTACTGAAATCAAAACATATACTTGAAAGTATTAATGTTTCATTTGATGAATCTTTTCAGATGACTTATGAGCAAATCGGCTCAGGACTCAAATTACAGGATGAAGAATCTAGTGATTCATCTAGAGCAAATGATCATCATCATCTGTTTGAAGAGATGTTCAATGATGATGGACCCTTTGAGGATGACCACAGAGCCTCTGGAGCTGAAGCCTCTGAAGACCAAACAGGTACTTCTCTAACTGGTCCTAGCAATACTTCACCCTCTTCCACTACTTTTGTAGGTGCAAATGTCGAGGGGGAGCACTCAGAGGCCAATACTGAACAAGGATCCAAGCTCAATCATGATCATGATCATCTTCAAGACACCTCTGAAGGGTAAACACCAGGACAATCAGAGAACTCTGAACAAGACACCACATAGCTCATCACATCAACTCACAATGATCAATCAAGCCCTGTGGCAAGTACAAATGATCATCTCTCTCTGACATAGGGTGATCAACATCAAGAGGAAGAACATGCTCTAAAAATGACCTCAGAAGGTTCCTATGATCACCTACCTCGCATGACAAGATGGACCAGAAGTCACCCGCAAAGCCAAATCATAAGTGACCCCTCTGACAAAGTGAGGACTCGATCCAGTACTGCAAACTTTTGTTAATATACAATTTTTGTAAGTATTATCGAGCCCAAAAACATCTCTGAAGCTCTTGAAGACCCAAACTGGGTAGAAGCAATTCAAGAGGAGCTTCTGCAGTTTGAAAGAAACGAAGTATGGACCCTAGTGCCTCTGCCGAAAGTCAAAACTGCAATAGGAACAAAATGGGTCTTCAGGAATAAGAAGGACGAGGACGGTGTGGTGATCAGGAATAAATTAAAACTGGTGGCCAAGGGATATTGCCAAGAAGAAGGAATCGACTATGAAGAAACCTTTGCTCCTGTGGCAAGGCTCGAGGCAATAAGAATATTTCTTGCCTTCGCAGCCCACAGAGGTTTTAAGGTGTTCCAGATGGATGTAAAGTCAGCCTTCTTAAATGGGCAAATTCAAAAGGAAGTATATGTCCAACAACCACCAGGGGTTGAAAGCTCTAAGTACCCTAATCATGTGTATTTCTTGGACAAGGCTCTGTACGGACTAAAGCAAGCCCCCCGAGCCTGGTACGACAGACTTTCAAACTTCCTTCTTGCTAATGGTTTTGAAAGAGGTACAACTGATACTACCTTATTTTATAAGAAAAGAAAAGGTGAGATTCTACTTGTGCAGATTTATGTTGACGACATTATTTTTGGGTCCAAAAATAAGTCTTGTTGTAAAAAGTTTTAGTCATTGATGAAGAGTGAGTTTGAGATGAGCATGATGGGAGAACTCACATTCTTCCTAGGATTGCAAGTCAAACAAACCAAAGAGGGCATCTTCTTAAATCAATCAAAATATGTCTCTGACATACTTGAAAAATACAAGCTCTCTGACTCCTCACCAGTGAAAAATCAGTCCACTGGATCTAAGCTCTATGCAGACCCTGAAGGCAAGTCTGTGGAGTGCAAACTCTACAGAGGAATGATAGGGTCTCTGTTGTACTTAACTGGAAGTAGACCCGATATAATGTTTGCCACATGCCTCTATGCAAGATTTCAAGCTAACCCTAAAGAATATCATCTTCATGTTTTCAAGAGGATCTTTAGATACTTAAAAGGGACCAAGAATCTTGGTCTCTGGTATCCAGAGAACTCTGGTTTTGATCTTGTGGCTTATACAGATTCAGATTATGGAGGATGCAAGCTAGACAGAAAAAGCACCTCATGGAGTTGTCAATTCCTTGGAGGCAAACTAGTCAGTTGGACTTCTAAGAAACAAAATTGTGTTTCAACTTCTATGGCAAGAGCAGAATACGTTGCTGCCGCTAGTTGTTGCTCACAAGTTCTATGGATGCGAACCCAACTCAGAGACTATGGATTTGACATTGAGAAAATCCCCATCCTCTGTGACTCCAAAAGCTCCATTGCGATCTCTGCCAACCCTGTTCAGCACTCTAAAACCAAACACATCGACATCAGGTACCACTTTCTGAAGCATCATGTGGAGCATGGAAAAATAGAGATGTACTTTGTTCCCACAGACTACCAGCTTGCTGACCATTTCACAAAGGCTTTGGATGAGAAAAGATTCACTTTTCTTGTTGGCAAGATTGGCATGCTAAATATGAGTTGACTCACAGAGACTCTGTACCTTGGCACAGAGCCTCTGTCATAAATATTTTTTTTATTTAAGTCTTTTTCTTTCTGCTTGCATAGTTCTTCTCTTGTACATTCTCTTTCTTTATCAAGTTCACTCGATTCTGTGTCTTGTCCAATGCCTATTTCTAAAGATCCAAGCACAAATCAAGGGGTAGCTAAAATAGGTGACCTTGACAATTCTAGGGGGAGCTCGACATTATACTCCAAATATGTCTTTCTCTGCCTTTCAAATCCTTTCAAAACTTGAGTGATCAATACTTTCAAATCTTTACTTAATTATAAATCTTGGGTCTCAGAGCCTCTAAGGTCCTTCACAGAGCCTTTGTGACCTATCACAGAGCCTCTACACCTCTCAAAAGGGATCTCTCGTCCATTAAGCGTGTATTTGGATTGTACTCGATCATCTCATAGTTCTTTCGAAATTGTTTGGGACATCTTTGTGTTCAGAACCTTGCTCATGACCTCATAAGCTCTAAACCCACAGAGCTTCTGCGTGATATAAATCTCTTGAAATGCTTTACCATATGGTCATTCAATGTGGGTTATTTTTTAAAGTCACTGTCATGTGGGTATAGTAAATGCCACGCACGTGAGAATAAGAGGAGGCACACGTACTCGATTGTGCACCGCCCAGTCTAACGTGGCAAAATTTCATTGGTCCATATTTGTACCGTCGTTTTTCAGAAATGTATCCTTATCCGTTTGTACTAATTACGGATTTCAAATTTTTATCATTTACCGCCTAAACCTTTACCCCCTCTCAGTATATAAACCACTCTCTTTCGTTTTACCCATTTTCTTCTACCTGCAATCCTCTCTCAAGAACCCTAAAAGCAAGAACTTCTTTCCTTTTCTCCTAGTTTCTACAATGGATTCTCCTTCTATTTCATCCAAGAACTCCCAAGGATCTAAGGCCTCAAATCACTCTCAACATTCCGTAGCACAAAAGGCTGATTCTCACTCCGTTGGACAAGAACCAAGTACTGACTAGCCGAATATTATCCTTCACCAGGCACGACTATCATTTAAACCAAATGAACATTAAGCCCAACAACCACTTTGTCACTCTCAACCCAAAAGGATTTCCCACTGAAGATGAACCATTGATCAATATTATGAAGAATCACTTCCTTACCAAAGCCTTAACCATGAAAAGGAACGATGTCCCTGAGTCCTACATCCAACAATTCTGGTTAAGTGCTCGTCATGTAAAAATGGACGGATATGGGTACTGCATCATGGGATATGCAACTCACCCATCAACTGAGAAGATATTGGATTTGGGCATCAACAGAAGAAGGTTATCTGACATCTTTGATTTGCCCACCAAAGATGATCTAAACCTCCAGAAATTCTCTGAAGAGCCCACAGAAGAAGAACTCCTGAAATTCCTATGGTTCATAGGCTATGCCATCCCAATCTCCAAGAGGACTGATTTCAGAAGACAGAACCTTCCCCCTCTATGGAACGTTCTGTTTTCCATACTGAACAGATGCCTAACCTCCAAGGTAGGCAGTCCTGACCAATCAAGCCATACAATTATGGCCATCATGTACGGGATCTTCTATGATCTTCCACTCGATTATGCAGGATTGATCTTCAGAGAAATAAGGAATGCAGTCATAACTAAACAACAAGATCAAGACAGGGGAACAGAACCTAAGAACCTGGTCTTAAGAAGATTCTTGGCTCTACTTCTTGGGGATGACCTGATTGGTGAAGGAAAACTACCCGCAGAGGGCAAGGTCATCAAGCTCCACGAGATGAAGTCTCACAAGCATACCACATTAAAGAAAGGGTATCCAGCAGCCCGACCTCTACTAGCTCGACTTCTACAGTATGTGGGTAGTGAATAGGGTGTTCAGGCTTACATTCGTGGGCACAGGACTCCTGAACCAAGTCCTGCACCCCCCCCACGTGTAGGATTTCAGGTAGGCGAAATAACAATATATCTTAGGGATGAGAGTCTTGAGGGAACTGAGGATGTGGCTGCAGAGGCACAGTTAGTGAGTGAGAAGAGAGTAGCAATTAAGACGGGGGTGGGGAGTGATAAAAAGGAGAAAAAGAAACAACACAAGAAGAGAACCGCAAAAGTAGAGGTTCCAAAGGCAAATAAGTCAAGGAAGGAAACAACAATCGCAGAGGACACCACAGAAACAGTCTATGTCACAAAAACCACAAAGGTGGTTAAGTCCTCTGAAAAGAAAAAGAAGAAATTGAGAAGATTGGCAGAGAAGGACTAGACCGAGGAAGCTAAGGCTGAGGCTTTCATTATCGAGAATGAACTTGCAGAGGTTGCTGAAGAACCTCTATAGAGGGCAAGACGAAGAGCCTTGATCTTCGAAGATACTCAAGAAGAAAGACCTCAGAGTCCTCTGCAAATAGCCACTGAAATTGCTAAAGTGGTTACGCAGAGGTACTCAGGAGGTCTAGGAGACACGGTCGATATCGAGATTGAGGACGTGACAGGTAAGTCCCAGAGTGACGATGAGGGGATAGAGGGAAAGAAAAAATCGAAGGAGGAGGGAAGTACAAAAGATTCCTTAGGCACACATCCCAACCAAACTCCATGTGCACCCCATATTTCTACCTCTGCAGTTCTAGTGCATCAGGGTATTGAACAAGGACTGCACGGTCCGAACTTGAACCCATCTGACCGGATTGAGGATATTCATTCATCCTCTGTACCACACTTAACCGGGGAAACCAAATCCACCCCATCTTCTCAAAAGGATAAAGGTGTAGACATAAGTGTCTATTTGCCCCAAGACACGACACATACCCCCACAGAGGCATTTGTTGCCTCTGTAGCACACATGAGTGACCCCCAAAACAGTTCAGAGTTAGTGGTGCGAGATCACAATAGTTATGTGGTTCTAGAACAACCACATGACTCACTCAATAGAAATCTTGAGGGAACCCTCCCCTAGGAAACCTATTGACAGAACTTCCATAGATGATTTCTTTATGGAACATCGAGGATTGGAAGGAAATCCTCCAGAGCTCAACATTCTCACAAGCTCTGAAGGTGCCAAAGACTCGTTGGCCAAATCAGAGACATGTGTTGTTCCTGAGATTACCACAGACTCCTATGTCACAAAGGGCGAGTTTAAAGCCTTTGTTGACTTAGTAATCCAAAATTTGATGAGTTGAAAAACTCATTCACTCCTGCACATCCAAAAGATTCAAGTGTTATTGTAGAGGCTCTGAAAGCACTTCAAAGAACCTCAGAGCAACACTCGGCCGATATCCAAAAGCTCAAGGAGACCTCTGCCACAAAGAACAACTTTGATGACTGCACCAAATCCATCAATATCCAGACTGGCGCCATCAAGGTCCTTGGGGATATCTGCATGGAAGAAATGGGAAAGTCTACTGCAGAGATAACGTCCTCAGGAATGGCCGAGCTCAAGCAATTAAATAATGAAATCAAGGACATGACTCGCAGTGTCATGGTCCCTATTATAGCTGAAGCCACCTCCTCTGTGACACATGTGAAAGCCCTGGCCACCAAAGAAGATTTTGAGGCCATGCAAAGATTGCTTCTGCGAAACCTGAATCTCCTCTGTAGTGACATCACTAAAGAAGGAAAAACAGTCGCCACAGAGCTCAAGTCTACAACTGCAAAGCTGAAATTCAAATCAGACTATGAAGTAAACAAGCTCTCGTTGGCCACAAAGGATGTCATGAAAAAGATTTCTAAACACACAGAAGATCACCTCTGCAAGAGAAGGAAGAGGAAGGCACCTGCCACCTGCCACCTGCTAAGCTTAAGTAGGGCAGAAGAGGGCAAAGCATGAGGACCAAGATCCTGATGCCTCTGGCCCTGGTCCTCATGAGACTCTATAGAAGGCAATTAAAGATGTAACAATCCAAGCAGAGCCCCTGAGTGAAGTTCCAATAAGATCAGAGCCAAGACCTCAAAAGTCAAATCAACAAAAGGGCTCTACAGCTTCACCTCCTAAAATCCAAACCCTAAACTAATAGACAAAAGACAAGGGCAAAGCAATAGCCACAGAACCTCTGAATACTAAAAGGTCACCTCCTCCCAATACCGAAAAACTCATGAAGAGCTCTTTTGAGGTATTCAAAGGGGTAAAACCCGAAGAGGAGGACTGGGCATTTGACTTACAACCCTTTTCAGAACTTCCCATCCTGGACCCGATTGTCAAACCCTCTAAGGATAGAGTTGCAGAGGTCATCCAAGGCTTTGAGAGTTTAAGAAAACCCTTCCCTGTCCCTCCAAAGAAAGACATTGAAGAAGAGGTCTACAAATATCTCTACAGCTGCGGAGTTCATGATCTTCAGCCCACTATCAAACTTTCAGAGGAAATAATCTCAGAGGAAAGGAGAAGATTCAGCAAGGAAAAGGCTCAACCCAAACACAAAGTATTCTCCCTATCAAAAATATCAGAGGTTCTGGGGATAAAGTTGGGCCACACTAAGTGCAAATATTTCTAGTTCTGCGATTATGCCGTGAGAAGAGAAGATGGAAAAATATGGACATTCACAGATGTTGATCTACCAAACCTCCATCCTCATGATCTCTCAGAACTTTTCAAGTGGACAGAAGAGAGGTATGGATGGAAGAGAGAATATCAAAAAGCCCACTTAGTCATCAAGAAAAAAATGAGGGAAAAACTTCTATACTACAGTGTAGTGGACTTTCAGGTGGCTCTTGATCTCGGCGTAAAAAGAGTCAACCTTACTTCACCAGAGGACAACCTCCCTCCCTCTGCCACCATCCTTCCAAACTCCATCATCAATGCCCCAAAAATTGGCTTTGTATATATTAATCCCAAAGGCGAACAAAAGATCTTCATGGGTATAGAAAGCCAAAAATACTCAACTCAGTCTCTGCTGAATATTCAAGGAAAAATCATCAAGCATAGAGGCACACCACTTGTTCCTGCTGAAGCTACAGATGTCCTTCTAGAAAATATAAGTGCAACTCTGAGCTTCAGAGCCTTATATGCTTTCTACTACTGAGAGATGAAAAAGAAAGGAGGATTTGGAAAAGAATCAATGATTTCCCAGACGCCAAGATATAGGCTCTGATGTCATGTAATTTTTTTGTTTTCATTCTTGAACTCTAATGTAATTGCCTTTTGGCACCTTTATTTTGAATGAAAATTATTATTCAGAGGTTGAGTTCCTTTCAAATCTTCTAGTTTCTAACTTAGCCAAAGACTCAACATTCCAAAATTTTATTTTTCAATACTTAGGGGGAGATTTTTAGCTCCAACTCACTTGTATAGAAGTATTGAAAAATAGGCTAAGTGTAGGAACTACTGAAGTATTTTCTCTACCCGAGGACACCTAAAGATCACTTTCAGATCACAGAGCCTTTATGATCACTCACAGAGCCTCTGTGATGGCTAACCTCTGGAGATGAAAGTTGGAAGTTTACATGACTACAGTTTAAGACAAGATCACGTGCAGAACACGTGAAGCCCGCTGTACGAAGATTTTCCAGATCATTTACGCGGCGCACGATTGTTTACCCTTTTAGGTGGCATTCCGTTTATGGAATGTCAACCTTTGTCTTGTACTACGGGGTGCATCCTCCTTGTATATTATTGGAGCACCACCTTTGTTTGTATCATGCGAGCACACACAATTCAGAGAGCACCTTGTATTTCCTGAGAGTTTTTTTTATCACACAGTAGTGGGTATTCTTGGTGTTCTCGAAAATGACCCGAATAACCCGTTTATATATATATATATATATATATATATATATATATATATATATATATATATATATATATATAAGTATTTCTTTTAATGCTTTGGATTTTTAGTGTTTTAGATTTGATTATAATTTTGAACTATAATTTTTGGATTTCTAATACTTTCATTTGAATTTTGTATTTGTATTTTTTTGTGAATTTTCGATTTTTAATTATAATTTTATAAATGTTAAACGGGTTAGGCAGGTCGTAGCGAGTTAGGCGGGTCGGGTTAGGGTTGGGATTTTCTGACCCCGTTTATTAAACGGGTCGGGTTAGGGTTAGACACTTTCAACCCGTTTAACTTTGAACCCGACACGACACGACACGTTTGCCAGGTCTAATCAACACTCAGTTATAGAGGGGATCGTCGAAGTATTGGTCAGGAAGACGAAATGATTATGGAACAAGAGTACATATTTGGTACTAGTGATGATGTTAGAGAAATTAGAATTTATAAATTTAACATGGTAGTAACAGATTAGACAAGGACTGAGAATCCTCAACAGTCTAACCATCACAAAATTCCGAGGACGAAATTCCTTAAAGGAGGAGAGATTTGTGACACCCCAAAATGGAGTAAATATATAAATATAAAAAGAAAAGGAAAAAAAAGGAAAAAGGAAAATGGAAAATGGAAAATAAAATAAAATGAGTTTTATTTTATCGGACCAAAAATGTGAAGAAAAATGTAAAGGCGACCATTTATTCCATTTTAAGGAAAATGAGAAGTGAAGAAATGAATTTATGTTTGATGGGACTAAAAAGGAAAGAAAATATCAAATCAGGGGTGAAAAATGTAATGTTGGCTAAAATAGTGAGAGCAGGGGGGCGAATGTATTTTTTAGAAAGTTAAGGGGCCGAAAATAAGACTTTAACAAGCCCAACGACCTGTTATGAAAAAAGGACAGATCTGAATTTTTTCAGAAAATGGAAAACGACCACTCATTTGGAACTTCTTATTGGCTCGTTTTGTCAACTATTGGGACAAAAAAATCGTAGATAAATGAAGGTAACCGGTTAATGATCATTTTGGTTCAAGAAAATCGAGATTTGGTCGAGTGTAGAAGGAGAAATCGGAGGTTGAAGTTCGGTGTCGAAAAGCTCCATTTATCGACGATTGGAGGTAAAATACTCAACCAAATTTCAAGTTCTTTATATGGTTAGCTTCGTTTTTAAGTCCTTTATCGAACCTTAGTAGCCTTATGTCTCAGATTTTGGTTTAGAAGGTCCAATTTTGCGTTTTTTTACTGATATTCGAGTGGAATTTTAAGCCAAACTTTAAATGAGCATATGACACTCAATACTTGATGGTTTTCGTTGATTTTTGTTTCTTTGGTTAAGGAAAATGATCTTCTAGAGTTTAGCATAAAGAATCAACAAAAACGGTCAAAAAATAAGGCTAATCGGTCATGAAATCTTGCTGCTGGCAAGTTTAGCCGCAACAGTTGGACATCGACGTTGAGGCAAACATTAGCTGATCGTTGGGGCAGGCCTTAGGCTTGGATATGGGCCACAAACTGTTAATACTTACTTCTGGACTAAATCTTCATTGGTCCATTAGCTCATTTGTTGGGTTTTATATATATTAATCTTCTTTGGTCCATCAGTCTTGGGCTATTAATTATTTTAGAAGTCCAACTAAAAAAATAGATTTTTGTAAAATTATTTACTATATTAACTTAAATTGTTATTATATTAATATAATAGTCTATTTTATAAATATATAAATAGTTTATCAATTATATACCCTTAAATAATTTAATAATCGTTTAAAGTGTTCTTTGGGTTAGAAATTTTATTAGGACGCTTTAATTTGGAGAGATATGTTTATAAGGTTATAAAATGATTATTTTGACGTTTTAGGACGTCGTCGAGTTTTAGACTTAGGTTTCGACTAAAGTTAGTCGAGGTTGACCGCGTTGACCAATGGTTGACTTTTATCTCGTTTGACCCACAAGTAATTTGGCGATGAGATCAAATGGAGATATTTGAGTTATTAAGAGACTCGATTTTGGAGTTTGACTTTAGGTCGAGTCGGGTTGACCATAGTTGACTTTTGGAGAAAATAAGCCATTAATTGGATATGGTGGCATGAAATGTGTAGGTTTTTCATTCAAGAGCTATAAGTAGCCGATCTACACGCAATCAGGCGAGTCTTCATGAGACTTACACTGGGATGCATACTTACGTACAAATTTATTTTCAGCATTATATGATTTATATGGTGATGTTTACGTATGCATGATGTTTCAGTTTTCATACATGATACATTATATTTCTCATGTATGTTATTTATGATCAGTTGCATGCTATGTGTTTATTTTGTTTTCAAATAACTCTAGCATGCTATTTCATATGAAAGTTTTATGACTGGTTTTAGTGGGTGGACATTTGACCAGTAAGTCACGGACAAGTGGCACGACCCAGTGAAGTGGGTGATCGAATAGAATAGAAAGTTCAATCCAGGGCATGTCAGTGACAAGTGGCATGACCCAGTTAGGTGGGTGATCGAACAAAACAGAAAGTTCAACCCAGGGCGTGTCAGTGACAAGTGGCATGACCCAATTAAGTGGGTGATCGAACAGAACATAAAGTTCAACCCAGGGCGTGTCAATGACAAGTGGCATGACTCAGTCAAGTGGGTGATCGAACAGAACAGAAAGTTCAACCCAGGGCGTGTCAGTGACAAAATGACCCTTACCTGACGACACAGTTTATGATATCTCTTTTCTTTCAGCACTGCATGTTTTCAGAAAGTGCATACTATTTGATACATTGTTTTGAAGTTGATATGTATTATGTGAAATGATTTTATTCACGCAAACCATGAACTCACTGAGCTTTATAATCTGACTATAGTATGCATCTCAGGGACTGAAGGTTTCAGGTTGGATAAAGGAAAAGAGCAGACATAGAGACTTGCCTCATATAAGTTCAATATTTATGTTCGGGCATCTATTAAGAATAAATATTGTAACGCAACTCGGTATGGGACGAGTTAGCATTTAAGTTACATATTTATTATTTTAAAGTCTTCCGCTATAAACGGTCTAAAGTTTTAATTTAGCCGTTATTTTGGAGTATTTTAGAGGAATTTTTCAGATTACGTAACACTTTTCAGGCGAAAAAAAATGGGTGTTACACTTATTTTCAGCTTCAAGGGCTGGAATCTCTGGCATATAAGCAATAACACGGTCTCTTTTTGTCAAAACAGTATTTCCTTTATCGTCAATGTAAGGCATCTTGATATTTGTAAAATATAAGCTTGAAATGATCGTTAACAAAAATCAGAAACTTTGATCACACTCATAAATATGCCCCCCTACGCAGACTTAGCACGGGGGTCCCGCTACCCGGTTAGCGGGTGGTATCAAGGGGCAACGCCCTTGCGGGGTCGAGGGGTAGCGCCCCTAGAGAAATTTTTTTGACATTTAAAAGTCATATTGCAACTTGTAAAAATTCGCACACACACTAGAATTCGCACACAAAGTAGAATTCGCACAACCAGAGAAATTCGCACACTTCTTTATGCGAGTTATGTGAAATTCGCATGCTCCAGTATGCACATTCTTGCCTTAGAATTTTCTCGAACACCAAACTTTTCGCATACACTTTTCGCTCAACAGAGGGATGCGAATTCTATACTTAGAAACTTTTCTTCCAACTTTTCGTACAATGAACTATGCAAATTCCATCTTTTCGTATATAAGCCTATGCGAATTCTGAACTTTTTGTATATAAGCCTATGCGAATTCTGAACTTTTCGTATGAAGGCTGATGCGAATTCTGACATTTTCGTACCCAACACCATGCGAAATCCACACTTAGATTTTTCAAACGTCTAATGTCATGCGAATTCTTTAGATCTTGCGAGTTCTTCGTGATCTATGCGAGTTCTTCAAGTTTCAGCTCAAAAATTCAAAAATCCTCCATAGATTCTTCAAACCTTGATCAATTGACACCAAACTTTGAGGAAATGTGTTAGAACATATTTTATGTTCACTTTAGAAGTTTAGTAAAGTAATCAACAATATGTGTATTGGGCCTTGTATATGGGTTTGGGCTTAATAGTGTACAATGGTATGGGAGTATAAATAGGAACCTTGTAGTTCATTTGTTTGTAAGTTTACTTTTCACAATGTAGCTCTCATACGAAATCCTCTCTATAGTGTAGATTTACTTTCTGTTCAATAATACAACTACTAATTCCATCCCTAATTCCTTGTTATTGTTATTAATTCATTCAATCTTTATCTCATTGGACCTCACAATTGGTATCAGAGCCGAACGCAGAATCATTCTACGACGATCGAGATCAGATTGAGTTGAAAAAGAACAGTCACTGTTGGAAATTTTCGAATTCGTTAATTGATGTTGTTCTTGATGTTCTTTGATGTTAAATCGATTCTGTACTTATACTCAATTATCATAGAATCGATTACTTTGTTAAATTTCAACATTTGAAGACGAATTGATCGATTTTTGAATTTTTCCAGTTCGAAAATGTCAGTTCACTGTGGTTGGATCGAATTATGATTTAGAGTCGTATTTGAAAGAGATGATCAACTACAAATATGCTACAAAGTCTTTTTCGAACCTGTTGTCAAAGTTTTAGCTCAAATTTCGAAGTTTTGATTGTCTGATTTGAAGATTTTGTGAAAATCAGTTCGAGATCCATAAAATTCGCAAGATTCAAATGAAGAACTCGCAAGAATGTTGAAAGAATTCACAGAAAGAAAGACTCTTGAAAGGATTCGCATGATAGAATTCGCAGGATTCCTTGAAGCTGACATTTTTGACTAAGTACAGAATTCGTACTTATGTATATTGCGAAAAGTATAGATTTCGCAGATCAGTGTGATGCAAAAAGTTGAGAATTCGCATGGGCTTTGAAGATGAAATTTGTTTAAGTAAGGAATTTGCAGATGAGAGTGTTGCGAATGTTAAGAATTCGCAGGTGTGTGTGATGCGAATTATGAGAATTCGTAGAAGACTATTCTGCGAAATGCGAGGAATTCGCAAATATGAGGCTTGCGAAAAGTAAGAATTCGCAGAAGAAGCCTTTGCGAATTATGGTTCAGGCTTATTCCATCTTGCGAATTGTGCTCATTTGCTAATGGGATCTGCAAATTGATGATGATTT
Source organism: Arctium minus (assembly GCA_954870635.1). Lineage (NCBI taxonomy): Eukaryota > Viridiplantae > Streptophyta > Magnoliopsida > Asterales > Asteraceae > Arctium > Arctium minus. The sequence goes on from OX941093.1 coordinate 24,430,380, forward strand.
GCGAAAAGTTTGTGGTTTTTTTGAGAATTTTGACTGTTCTAAACCCATTATGATACAAGTTTGCTCTGTTTCTGAGCTATATACGCAGAATGCATATGTGACATCACTCCTATCATATGTTGGTCACATATTATCAGTTGTTGAACAATTGCTTGCCTTCTAACCCTTGCCTTGTAGTGTTGCTACCGGATGCTACCGCCCATATGCTTATCAGATGAAGTTCTTAAGCTGAATTCCTATTTCAACTCATGGTTCAAAGACAGATCAGATGTTATACACTGAAGAAGCACTTGATTGTCACTCCATAATCCACACATATCATTCTTGTGGGCGTTAAGGAATGTGTTGGGTTTACTAAAGTCAAAAGTTGTCTTTATGTGCACTCAGTCGTGGTCATGGTCTACATAAGATCTGATATTTCAGTTGATACTCCAAGGATAAGAGCTACTTTCAAGGGGGAGCTAGAGGAGCTTTGAAGTTTATGCAATACTTTACAAAACTTAGGGGGAGAATGTTAGAACATATTTTATGTTCACTTTAGAAGTTTAGTAAAGTAATCAACAATATGTGTATTGGGCCTTGTATATGGGTTTGGGCTTAATAGTGTACAAGGGTATGGGAGTATAAATAGGAACCTTGTAGTTCATTTGTTTGTAAGTTTACTTTTCACAATGTAGCTCTCATACGAAATTCTCTATGTAGTGTAGTTTTACTTTCTGTGCAATAATACAACTACTGATTCCATCCCTAATTCCTTGTTATTGTTATTAATTCATTCAATCTTTATCTCATTGGACCTCACAAAATGCTCACGAAGATGTTCTGAACAAATCCTTAGCAACAATTTTGTCCAAAAACAACTGAATCAAGGATCTTGATCTGAATACAGTGCGTTTCAACTTCGAACCAAAAATTTACAAAGATCCAAAATTGAAATAGATTTACAACGAATTTTCTAATACAATCTGAACAAACATTGTTCTAATTCACCAAACGAATACAAATCAAGCATCAATTTGAACTAAACAACTAAAAATCTCAAAAATCGATCTAATCATAGTCTGTGTGCGAGTTCTTCATATTTTGAACAAGAAATTGATTAATATTTCTGAAATTTGTCTGCTCTGATACCAATTGATGTTCCAGTTTCAAGCTATTCCAATCACAGATCAATTGACACATATTTGAATCACAAGTCATTTGTATTTGATATACTTTGATTACAAAATGACTCTCACAATAAGCTCTCTGAATACAAGAAATTATCTATCTACAATCACAAGTATGTATAGGTGTGTGTCTCTACACTCACACTCACAAGGACACAAAACCTATTTATACTCTAAGATTACAAGGCTTACAAAACAACTAACTACTCTGACTTTACAAGACATTTAAAGGTACTCTAACTTTTATTGACTTTTGACATTCTTTGACAATTACATTGACTTTGACACATACAAACAATTACAACTTGACCTATTAATCTTGAATACAATATTAGACTCAACAGTGGTGGTGGCGGCAACTATGAGTGGTGGTGACCATTAAAACAAATACCATATTAGGGTTATATATATCAAATGAGGGTAGATCAATAATTTTTTAGTTTCTGTCTCAACCTTGTTCCATGTTTTCCCACCTATTTTAGTGGAACAAAAAAAAGCCTTTTTTGTCCTATCATGTACCACCTTTTCCCGGTCCTTGTCCCTGTACCCTGTCGCGCCAAACGTGAGACAGTGAATTCTTATCTTGTCTCATGTCACACCAAACGTGAGACAATGATTTTTGTCTCGTCTTGTCATGTCATGTCATGTCCCATATACCAAACACAACCTAATAGACAATTTGTCCGTTCACCTTCCACTCCCTCAACTTTCATTTTCAATAACGGATTTTTGTTCCTCAAACTACTTTTCATTTTATAACATATTTGGTCCCTCAAATTAATTTACATTATTATAACAGATTTGGTCCCTCAAAGTATTTTATTTTTATAGCATATTTGATTTTCATTTTATAACATATTTGGTCCCTCAAATTAATTTACATTATTATAACAGATTTGGTTCCTCAAACTATTTTTATTTTTATAACAGATTTGATCCCTGCCTCAACTTTTATTTTTAGGATTTGGTCCCTCTGTTCAATCAATAAAATTTGGTGGCACAAACATATATTTTCTAGGTGTAATTATCAAAATAATTAAATAAAATTTGAAACTTTTATTTTGCCATTAAATATTTTGTTTTTTCAGAAACATTACTTTCATTAAATCTTTAAACTCAAAAAAAATAAATATAATTTGGATAATTTTTTGTTTTAGTTAGTTGAAAATTAAAAAAGTTTTAAAACTAAATATCCAACAACATATTATGTAATAAGATATAAAAGTATTAAGTTTAAATATTTTACTAAAACTAATTAATATACAAAAATAATATTATAGTTAAATTAGATATAAAAATACAAATTTAACTAATTACTTAAACTAACTAATATAGACAAAAATGGTTATAATTAAATTATAATTAATAAATATATACAAATATTATAATTTAGCACTAATCAGTTGAAGATTATTAATTTTATTATGATGAAATAGTATTATAATTTAACACATCATAATAACACTGTTGGTCCCGGAGGTGCTTAACAAGTTTGTAGAAGGGGGGGGGGTGAATACAAACACATAATTTAAAGTTTAATAAATTGTTTATTGATAAATCAAACACAATTTACATGTCTGTTGCGGAATAAGATTAAATCAATCTAAACAAACTTAAGAAAACACTAAGATGGTTGCACAAGAATATAGAGAATTGGAGATTTAGAGAGTATAGAAAACAAGGGTTTCTATATCTTAGAAAGATGAAGGCTAGAGGTGAGCGCACTCTTCAGATGGAGAGGTAATCTTTCTATTTATACCCTATGCATTAAATACATGGCAGGGCACTTTACACGTGTCATTCATTGATTAGTTGAGAGGGTCTGACTTTGGGAGACATGCTTTCGGCCGTATCATGAACAGTGTAGTTGACAGAGTTGCTGTACGAATTGTGGCAGAGATATGTCTGTTCTGACACATTGTACTGGTTGTGCAGGGAAAGACAAATGAGACTTGAGGCATAAGCTAAGTGATCATTGATCGCTGAATATCTCTTCCTTCAGAGATATAAAGAAGTTCAGCTATCGTTGAAGCTTTTCCTCAGGTTTCTTCGCGTATGAGTACAGTCGTCTTTGCTTCACTGATATCCGCATCAGGTCACTAGTAGACTTGTCTTTGTTCAGCAGCTTCATCTTCGATTCAGATATGTACATCTGTTGACGCGAAACTTGTCTTTAGGGATTACGATTACATCAGAGAACATTAGCGATAACTGAACAGACTCAGTCTCATCGCTGATAGTGAAACATTAATACATATGAGCGTTTATAAGAAATATCATCAGTGATAACTGAACAGACTCAGTCTGATCGCTTATGGTGAAACACTAATACATATTAATAAACGTAATTTTCACTAAGTATAGAAGAGGGTCTTTATCAAATCATTGAGAGAGTTTGGATCAACAATCTCCCCTATTTGATAATAACAAAGTAACTGAAGAAAATTACTTTATAATTCAAAAAAAGGAATAATCAGGACTCATAACATACATGTCTCAATTACTATTTTGAGGGATCTTTTACAGTACTGATAGGGTTAAGTACTTCACTGAAATTTTCATAAATTCAAAGAGGGAATTACAAGATATGAAAATATAAAGTACAAGTGAAGAACTAACTACTGTAAGTCTAACTAATAGATTACAAGAAATAAGAAACTAATCTATCAGCTATCTAGAGAAGACTTTGGAGGATTGATCATATAGTCAGGTATTTCTTCTCCTCTTTGCTTTCGATCTGAAGATTATTGACTAATGATTGTCTTAATCGGTTCAGCTAAAGGAGAGAAGTCACACCATAAGCATAAGAGATCATTGAGATGACTGAGGGGACAAATAGGGATTTCAGAGACTCTTTGGAATCTGAGTTGTTACTCATCATCTCTGAAGAAGATTCCAAAAGGATCTTTAAGTACTTGTCCTGTAAGATATGGTCCACCAGGAGGCAGGGAGAGATCTAGAACTGAGAGATCAGGAGGAGGACCAAACAAAGCATCCTTTGAGAACTTGATGGAGGTGTCATTTCTGATAGCAGCGACATTCTCAGATGAGGAGGAGACAGACTTTCTTTTGAGTTGCCTTGGCTTAGAAGGAAGAGCAGATGGCCCCTTTAGTATTGCAATGACTCTGTTGATGAGAGCATCAGTGATCCCTTCAACATAGCCTTTGTAAGTTGATTTGGATTTCTTCAGCGCATCTTTGAACTCTAGCCATTCCGTGTAACCGAGACTTTCAAGCTTTGAAACAAACATAGCCTTAGAGCTTCCATCCTCACTGGGTATCTCCATAGTTATAGAAGTTCAGTCTTTCTTCTTTCTCCCAGAGATGACAACGGCTACAATCTTCATTGGGTCGGAGCAATAGTCGACTTTATGCTTACACCATTAGACAGAGTTATCGCTGACCACTTGTTCTTTTAAGCGCTCCTCTTCAATTTCTTTCAGTAGAGCATCCTGCACTTCCAATGGATTCTTTTTCAGCTTCTTGTCTTTGATTTGTGAGGACTGAACCTTGAGAGCTAGAGAAGCATCTCTTTGACAATCGACGATCAGTTTCTCAGCTTTGACAGATTCTTCGATTTCAGCTTCAGTCAGGAAATCAAGCTCTGTAGAAGTTATTTGAAGAGGGACTTTCAGCCGTTGACTCTCTAGATGAGAGATCATCTTTGTTCTTCTTTTTAGTTCTTCCTCTGACCAGTGATATGGTCTAGAAGGCCTTCCTGGATGGTGCATGGCTTCTTCTTCTTCTTCTTCTTATTCTTCTTCTTCATCAATCTCATTTAAGGAGATTGGGATTATCGATTCATCAGCTATAGATGCTGGGATTATTTGAAGTTCCTTTCCCTTAAGCAGGGGAGAGAACTGTCTAGTCAGAAATAGATAAAAAGAGTTGGTATTTGTTGGGAAGAAGAAAGATAAAGGCTAGAAAGAAACAGGGGTTGGGGATTTATAGAATGATATAGGGACAAATGAGAGGCATACCTGAGAACAATTCTCCCCCTTAGATAGTGAAACACTTTTCAGGCTTCCCTCAGCAGCTGAACCCTTCGGTTTGCTTTGGGAAGGGGTTCTTGAAGAAGTTTCATTTCTCCCCCCCTGTTGTGACAACTTCTTTCGAAGCTGTCACTGATGATGTGTTTGCTGCAGAAAACCATAAAGACTGGTCTTCTTCATCGTCGTCATCATCGTCTTGAGGTTGCTCTTTATCATCCTGATCCTGAAGATCAAGATCTTTGTTGGTCCCGGAGGTGCTTAACAAGTTTGTAGAAGGGGGGGGGGGGTTGAATACAAACACATAAATTAAAGTTTAATAAATTGTTTATTGATAAATCAAACACAATTTGCAAGTTTGTTGCGGAATAAGATTAAGACAAACTCAATCTAAACAAACTCAAGAAACACTAAGATGGTTGCACAAGAATTTCAGAGAATGGGGGATTAAGGAATATAGAAAACAAAGGTTTCTATTTGGGGTTTAAGGATTGAGCACACCCTCAGATGGAGGGGTGATCTTCCTATTTATACCCTATGCATTAAATGCATGGCAGGGCACTTTACACGTGGCGTTGACTGATTGGCTTTGGAATTCTGACTTTGGGAGACATGTGTTCGGCCGGATCATGAACAGTGTAGTTGACAGAGTTGTTGTACGAATTGTGGCAGAGGCATGTCCGTTCTGACACATCGTACTGAGTTGTGCAAGGAAAGACAAAAGGAAACTTGAGGTATAAGCTTTGTGATCATTTGATCGCTGAATATCTTTTTCTTCAGAGACATCAAGAGTTCAGCGATCGCTGAAGCTTTCCTCATGTTCCTTCGCGTATAAGTAGAGTTGTCTTTGCTTCACTGATATCCGCATCAGGTCATTAGTAGACTTCTCTTTGTTCAACATCTTCTTCTTCGATTCAGCTATGAACATCTGTTGACGCGAGACTTGTCTTCAGGGATTACGTTACTGTTTACATCAGAACTATCAGCGATAACTGAACAGACTCAGTTTGATCACTGATAGTGAAACACTAATACATATTAAATGTTTATAAGAAAGACTATCAGCGATAACTGAACAGACTCAGTCTGATCGTTGATGGTGAAACACTAATACATATTAAACGTAATTTTCACTAAGTACAGAAAAGGGTCGTTATCAAATCACTGAGAGAGTTTGGATCAACAATCTCCCCCTATTTGATAATGACAAAGTAACTGAAGAAAATTACTTTATAATTCAAAATGATGGAATAATCAGGACTGATAACATACATGTCCCAATTACTATTTTGAGGGATCTTTTACAGTACTGATAGAGTTAAGTACTTCACTGAAATTTTCATTAATCCAAAAAAAGAATTACAAGGTATGAAAATTACAAGTACAAGTGATGTACTAACTACTGTAAGTTTAAACTAATAGATTACAAGAAGAAAACTAATCTATCAGCTATTTAAAGAGGGTTTAGGAGGATTGATCAAATACTCAGGTATATCTTCTCCTTTTTGCTTTCGCTCTAAAGATTCTTTGCTAATGATCACTTTGATTTGCTCAGCAGTAGGAGAGAGATCACACCATAAGCACATGAGATCCTTGAGAAGATCGAGGGGAAAGATAAGGATTTCAGAGATTCTTTGAAATCTGAGTTGTTCCTCGTCATCTCTGAAGAAGATTCCAAAAGGTTCTTCAAGTACTTGTCCAGCAACATATGGTCCACCAGGAGGCAGAGATAGATCCAGAACTGAAAGATCTGGAGGAGGATCGAACAGAGCTTCTCTTGAGAATTTGATGGAGGTTTCATTCCTGATCACCGCGACATTTTCATAGGAGGAGGAGACAGGCTTTCTTCTTATCTGCTTTGGCTTAGAAGGAAGAGCAGACGACACTTTTAGGATTGCAGTGACTCTGTTGATGAGAGCATCATTTATCCCTTCAACATAGCCTCTGTAGATTGATTTTGATTTCTTCAGTGTATCTTTGAACTCAAGCCATTCCATATAGCCAAGGCTTTCAAGCTTTGAAACAAACATTGCCTTGCAGCTTCCATCCTCTCTGGTAATCTCCATAGTGACAGAAACTCTGTCCTTCTTGTCAGGATCTGATTCTTAACAAGAATAATGAAACTCAGAAACAATATTAAAGAAGTTGCAGAAAAACACTTTAATATTCAAATATCGATGTAACAGTAAAGTAGAAATCACAACTTGTAAACTTTATTAAATGATTAAAGTTACAAGCTTTCACACAAAACCTCAATCTTGATGAACAGGCTCACCAAGACGAATTCTACTTCTCTAGAACTAGGGTTGTAAACCTTGAGGTCAATTCTCTCTTAAAACAAAAGCTTAGAATACTCGTCTTACAAACTATTCTGAATAATTCTATACATATACTGAAAATAAAAGATAATTACAAAACATAAAAGATCTTCAGTATATTCTTCCATAATTATCTTCAACCTTCCATGATTATCTTCAAACCTTGATCTGCGCGGTTTACCAAGATTATCACATAAGCAGTATTAAGTCATAGCAGCATTAACACTCTGAGCAGTATTAATCTTCACCAGCAGTAGTAACTATGCTCAGCAGTATTAATTTCTACAAGCAGTAGTAATTTGGCTCAGTAGTAGTAACCATGTTGTACTGGCAGCAGTAATCATACTTAAACAAATCTTCAGTTCCCAACAATCTCCCCCTAACTTGACTTTTAGAGAAGAGAAGTCAAGTTCTTCAGATGCTCCCAAAACTCCATTGCTCATAATCCTATATCAGGATTCAGCCCCAAACTTTGATTAAGAGTTCTCTAGATCAAGTATCTTGCCATTGCAGAATCTGGGGCACAACCAAGCTTTTTCTTCAACATAGCATGCAGCTTTAGCCTGCTATGGTTGTAAACTCTATCCACTAAGAAGTATTCAATGTGATTTGTATCCATAGCCAGTGCATATACTCAACTTCTTTCATACAGAGTCCAGTTGTTAATGGTTTTGAAAACATTTCTGATAACATGTTGAACTTCCTCTGGCTTGAACAACATGCATAGATATTCCATCACAAGTTTTGTAACTGGTATCCCTGGAGTTTTCAGCTTATCAGCATATAATTTCATCCCCACCTCAAACATTTCCTCTAAATCAGATCTGGAGCATACTCTTACAATCTTGGCCCAAGTAGGATACACTTCAAACTTGTCATCTTTCCTCTTAATCCTGATATACTCCGTTCCATCTACTTCCATGGTATCCCAGTGAATAATCTCAGGAGGCTTGACACCAACTGGTTCAGCTGTTATAGGCTCAGGCACTTTTTCCATCACCACCATGTACATATTCACATCAGGAGTACTGGATGGTTCTTCCTGAGATTGAGCTTCCTGTTCATCAGACTTAGGTGCCCCTTCTTCTTCAGCTACCTTCAGTTCTTTCTCAGCTTCTTCCTCATCCATTCTAGGTTTCTTAGCTGGTTTTCTTCTTACCATCATTTTTGTTCTTTTCAAAGTCCTCAAACTTTCACCTATAGTAGCTTCCTTCCTTGGTGTTTCTTGATCATCAGGAAATGGTTTTTGTATTTGAAGATCATGCCTCTCTTTCATCTTCTTTTCCACTTCAACTCTTGCTTGGTCATTTCCTTGTAAGTTAGTCATCTCTGCCTCAAACAAACCTTTGATTTGATCAAATGACATTTTTGTAAACATTTCCTTTTTGACTCCCACAGCACCTTTGAGGAAAGTGATCATCTTCTTTCTCTCTTGGGTGCCAAGGTAGGTCTGTGAAGGTTGCCTCTTCTTTGCACCCATTTTGATCATTACAGGCTTTTTTAGAATTGCAGATTTCTTTTGTGCCATCTCTGTTGCCAAACTCTTTTGATATGCTTCATTAAGCTCTGCAGCTAGATCTCTTGCCATCTCCCTATCTTTTTCCACTTGATCTTTTTCTGCTTGCTCAAGTTCTGCCTGGATTTTCTTAGCCAAAGCTTCATCTGACTCAACCAACTTTTGCTTTTTAAGTGGTTGGTCAGATTCCACTATCTTGGTTTTGCCTTTGTCCTTGCTTGCTACCTTATCAGCACTAGCTTTCTTGATAACCTCAGCATTGTCTTTGATGACAACTCCTTTGGTCTTTGAAGTGACCTTAGGAGTGTCATGTTTAGCCTTGATTAATGTTTCAGCTATCTCAATTTCTTCCAAATTGCTGCTAAGGATGTCGGTTAATATCTCTTGAACAATTTCTGCTGCTTCATTTATTTCAGCAACATTAACTGTTTTTGCTGCTTTGCTTGCATCAGCAGTATTAATTGTTTCTACTGCTTTCTCAAACACTGTTTCTGTTTCTACTGCTTTCTCTGTAACTGTTGCTTTTTCAAACCCTGTTTCTGTTTCTACTGCTTGTACCTTATCCCCACTACCACCAGCAAACTCCCCCTCATCTCCATGTTTCTCCCCCTTATTCTTAGCATTCTCCATGTTGGCCTCAGCTTCTGACTCCCCCTTTTTGGGAGCATCATTCACTGGGTTCCTTCTTCTGAGCTCAAATCTTTGCTTTGACCTTCTTTGAACCACCTTCTTAACCAACTTCTTTAAGGTGTTGATTTCTTCTTGCTGGTTGATGATGACTTTCTTGAGTTCATTTACAACCTTCTTGTGAGAATCCAGTTCAGTTGCCATGTTGGACATGGCAGAAATCAATTCCTAGTAGTCATATCTATCCTCACCTTCTCCAGGAGTGTTACCCCCTTTTGAGGGATCATTGCAATGTTTAATAGGGATCTCCAGCCAGACGGAAGCACCACCTATTCCCTTGGTTTCTGGGCACCCGGGACCTTTAAATGATTTCTCATTCAAAGTTGTCGTGGGGAAGGTCTTAGTGATGTTACGACTGGCCTCCTCTGTGCTAGCAGGAGTAGTGGCAGCCTTCTCACCCACATGCTCATGCATCTCCTTAGTGAGCACCTCCTTGGGGTTTGGAGACACCCCAATAGTTTCCCTATGGATATTCTCTAATGGAGAATGCTCCATTAGAGGTCTTTGAGGTTCTGGGTTTGTAGGAGGTACAACAAGGGAAGGAGCCTTGTGTACCTTTCTCTTAGTATAAGTTTTGGATATAACTGGGGTTGACTTAAGAACAAGGGACTGAGAGAGTGATATAGTGGTTGAAGGTTGGGTTTGGCTATCAGTGGGATGGTCTAGTGAGGGCCTTGACCCTGATGCCATACCTTCTTGGTTGTGGGACACCACCATCATATTTGAAAATACCTTGCCCTTGGGGATTTTAGGTACATATACCGCATTAGACTGAGGCATATCCGTCAATTCAGAGGTGATAACTGCCTGGACAAATCTTAGATACATATAGAAACTCTTTTTATTATCCAAGTTTGATACAAGGTCATTGAAAATCATTTGTGAGAAATTATACTTTCTAGCAGTGGACAAGCAGACCAAAGCATAAGCAATGGTACTACTGAACTGACTCCATCCAGTAGTTTTTCGAGAAATACAGTGCATAAGAGTATGAACAAAGAAACGCCATTGGGGAGAAAAGTTAGCTTTGTAAAATTTGAAAACACCCAGTTGGCCTTCATACCCCATTCTTGTGAGATTGGAAAACAAATCCTCATTAGAGATAGAGGTAATACCTGAGGCATCGTCTAGTCGTAGACTGATGCGAATGACCTCTTCAGAGACTATCAAGGGTTTGTCACACACCCTTGTCTTGATAAACCGCACACCGTTTTCAGTAACAGCGGTGGCATTCGTCCAAAATTGCTTCTGGTGCTCGATGTAAATTAGTGGTGACACTGTAAGAGCATGAGCTATATGACTGGACTTGAGAAAATCAACTATTTGATGGAATCCAGCAGCCTGCTTAGGCTTTTGAAACATTGCGATCTCATTGTGTTCATCAATAAATGCCATGAATGCCATCTGGCTTGAGGATTCTTGACTGAAACACACTGGTTGCTTGAGATAAAAGAGTTAGAGAGAAGATGAACAGTATTTAAAGAGTCGTTGTGAGCTTTTTGGCGGGCAAAGAGGGTATTTATAGAATTCAGGAAAGAAGCAGTATCAACCCTAATTTCAGTTAAAGCAGTACTGACCCACTCGCAGTATTAACTGAGAGCAGTAGTAACCAACTAGCAGTATTAACTAACTAGTAGTATTAACTAACTAGAAGTATTAACTAACTAGCAGTAGTAATAATGAACCTGCAGTAGTAACTTTGCACTGGCAGGATTAAAATTGCACTGGCAGCATTAACGATACTTACACTGTTGAAGCTTGTGTTAGTCTGAGCAAGGCAATAAAACTTCCTGAGAAAGATGATTAGTAGCACCAAAAAAATAAACAAATAACAGGTATACAAACACTTTCTAAACTTGAGCTCATTCAGAGTTGATCATGCCCACACTTGTGACCAAGAAAGTGAATCTACCCACATCAAAAGCTTTAGTGAATAGATCAGCAAACTGGTTATCAGTATGACCTTTAGCAACTTGAATAAGCTTCTTTTCATTACAGTCTCTAATAAAGTGATACCTGATTTCAATGTGCTTTGTTTTGGAGTGCTTGACTGGATTGTTAAAAATGCTAATAGCACTGCTATTGTCAATGAGGATTGGAGTGTGAAGAAAGGTTACCCCATAGTCCAACATTTGATTCTGAATCCATAGAACCTGAGAGTAGCAACTTGCAGCAGCAATGTACTCAGCTTCTGTTATGGATAAGGACACTATGGTTTGCTTCTTACACTGCCAAGAAACTAGTCTTGCACTAAAAAGCTGACATCCTCCTGAAGTAGACTTTCTATCCATATTAGCACCACCCAAGTCACTGTCTGAATATGCAATCAAGTCAAAAGTATATTCATAAGGATACCAAAGACCTAATCTAGGTTGCCCTCTTAAGTATCTGAAAATCCTCTTAACTGCTTGAAGATGTGACTGCTTTGGCTTGACTTGGAATCTGGCACACACACACTGGAAACATGATATCTGGTCTTGAGGCTGTGAGATACATGAGAGATCCAATCATTTATCTATAAAGATGGACATCAACATCCTCCCCCTCGAGATCAGCAGTGATCTGTTTGTGTGTTTCCATTGGTGTGCTTGCTAGCTTTGAGTCTGATAAACCATACTTATCTAGGATGTCTTTCACATACTTTGATTGACTTATGAAAATCCCATCTTTCTGCTGTTTCACTTAAAGCCCAAGGAAGAAAGTGAGTTCACCCATTGAACTCATTTTGAAGCTCTTGTGCATCAACTCTTCAAAGTCTCTACACATCTGATCTTTTGTGGATCCAAATATGATGTCATCCACATAGATCTGAACAAGTAGGGTGTCCTTCTTATTTCTTTTAATGAAAAGGGTCTTGTCAATGATTCCCCTTTCAAACCCATTTTCCAAGAGATAGGTAGACAGAGTATCATACCATGCTCTTGGGGCTTGATGTAGACCATAGAGTGCTTTCTTAAGTTTGTATACTCTGTCAGGATATGATGGATTTTCAAATCCAGGGGGCTGACAGACGTATACTTCTTCATCAATTGTTCCATATAGAAAGGCACTCTTCACATCCATCTGATATACCTTGAACTTCATATATGAGGCATAGGCTAGAAACAGCCTAATTGCCTCTACCCGTGCAACTGGAGCAAAGACTTCCTCATAGTCTATGCCTTCTTTCTGAGTGTACCCTTGTGCCGCTAGCCTTGCTTTGTTCCTGATTACTATTCCTCTCTCATCCTTTTTATTTCTGAAAATCCACTTGGTGCCAATTGCTCTATGACATTTTGGAAGGTCCACCAAGTCCCAAACATCTTGCAATTTAAACTGTAGCAACTCTTCTTGCATGGCTTCTATCCAACTTGAATCTTTCATTGCATCATAAGCCTTCTTAGGCTCAATCTGAGATAGAAAGCAAGAGAGTATTGTATGTTGCTGATCCTGCAAATCTTGAAGTCTGCTTTGATTCCTCGTCATCATAGGAGAAGTGATGTCTCCTATTACCAGCTCAGGAGGATGATTCTTCTGAGTTCTTTTCTGATGACTAGGTTCTTCATTAATTCCCACATCTAATTTGGAGTCATTTAAGTCAGCTGAGGGGATCTCATCAGCTACTTCTGGCTCTTCATGCTTTGGATTCTCCTCATCTCTTCTTTCTTCTTCACTATGAATTGGTTCAGTAACAGTCTCCGTTTCACATATTTCAATAGGGTTCATTGTAGGTATGGGAAAGATCACAGACTGAGGAATAATATCTTGTCCTTGTTCATCCCCTGATCCTCTACTTCCTGATCCTGCATGATCATCACTACTGAAACCCAAAGAGTTAGTTAGTGAATCAATGTCAAATAACCACTGAGGACCTGAACCAATAGGATTTGGTGAGTCCTCATTGCATTTGACATTGTCACTTTCCTTAATTATTCTAGAAGAAGAATTAAACACTCTGTAGGCCTTACTCTGAGATGAGTAACCAACAAGAAAACCATCATCTGCTTTGCTATCAAACTTTCCTAAGTGAGTTTTGGTATTGAGAATGGTACAAGGACACCCAAAAGGTTTGAAAAAACCAATAAATGGTTTTCTTTTCTTTAAAAGCTCATATGGTGTCTTGTTCTTAGGCTTGACTACTAGAACTCTGTTTTGAACATAGCAAGCAGTATTAACTGCTTCAGCCCAGAAAGTAATTGGAAGTTTTGAATCAGCTAACAGAGATCTAGCAGCCTCAATCAGTGTCCTATTCCTTCCCTCAACAACACCATTTTGTTGTGGAGTCCTAGGAGCACTGTATTGCCTCTCAATTCCTTTTTCCTCACAAAAGGTGTTTAGGTCAAGATTTTTAAATTCAGTACCATTATCTGACCTAATGACTTTTACCTTTTGATTTGTTTGGTTTTCAATTCTTAGAATAAAGGATTTGATCAGTCCACTTGTCTCATCCTTAGTCCTTAGAAAATATACCCAAGTAAATCTAGAGTAATCATCAACAATAACTAAGCAGTATGATTTCTTACCTATGCTCATGACATTTGTAGGACCAAACAGATCCATATGCAACAACTGAAGAGAAGAATAAATTGTGTTCAACTCTTTGGACTTATGAGAAGTTTTGTCTTGTTTGCCTTTGAGACAAGCAACACAATGATCATCACATGAAAAGACTTTTGAAGGCAGACCTCTTACAAGGTTGTTTTTAACAAGTTTATTCATTGTTTTAAAGTTCATGTGACACATCCTTCTTGCCAAAGTGATGATTCATCCAAAGAGGCTTTTGAAACAAGATAGTTTAGGGATGAATCATTTGAAACATTTTCCATATCCAAACAATAGACATTATCCTTTCTAGGAGTTCTTAGTAGTATCATCTTTTCATCAACTACCTTGAATCCAGGAGCAAGGATAATGCATTCTGAATCAGTGAATAATATACTATGCTTTTTGTCACAAACCTGTGATATCTTAACTGCTCAACATAGTAAACATCTTCAAAGGTCATCTTACCTTTTGTTACATCTCCCTTACCACTAATCTTACCTCTATCTGGAGTATTACCAAAGGCAACCTGCCCTCCATCAATTTTCTTGAAATTCTTGAGGCAAGCCATGTTCCCTGTCATGTGCCTAGAGCAACCACTATCAACATGCCAAATGCTCTTTCTCTTGAGCTGCTGGTTGCCCTACACATAAGATAAATCAATTAGTATTGACTGGGAACCCAAGCCAAAGTGGTCTTGGGCCTCCCTTTCTCATCAAAGTACTTACACTCCTTTTTGATGAGATTTTTAAATTTAGAATACTCTTTACTGGAGTACTTTGTCAAGATGATTGGTCTAGAAGCACAAACACTAGAAGCAGTACTAATTTTAGAAGTACTAACAGAGTTAGCAGCACTAACAGGTTTAGCAGTACTAACCTTGTTAGAAGCACTAACAGAGTTAGTAGTATTAACATCTGATGAAGTACTAACAATGTTAGTTTTAGAAGTACTAATACTCTCAGCAGCACTAACATTGATAGCAGCAGTATTGCTTCTTGCAGCACTATCTTTGTCAGCAGCACTATTTGTGGTAGCAGTACTAACAGTTTTAGTGCTTTTGGGAACCCACATCTTGACACTCTCTTTTACAGTCTTTTTCTTCATGTAACTTGTAGATTTAACAGGTTTCTTAGCCACATGATTCCTTTCATCCTTCCTATAACCAAAAGGGTTTTTGCACAGATCTTTGAAAATTTATCCTTTGGTTAATAGGATTAAAATAACAGTGCTTGGCAAGATGGTTCATTTTGCCACATATGAAACAAAGTTTTGGTCTGATGATTCTACTCAGATCAACTCCTTGTTTCTGAGCCCACTGATTATTCCAATTTCTTTGATTGCCCCTCCTTTTATCATGTTTTAGGAGCTTAGACTTATTACCTGCACACTGTTTGCAAAGAACATGATTCACAACTATAGTCTGCTTGTAATGGACCTTTTTAGACTTTCCCTCAGTCTTCTCTATGTCATCAGATTTGACCCAATCCCTTCCACGACCCTCATTGGTAAGAATGTTATTTTCTAAGGGAATCTCACCACTCACAGTATTATCCTTACTCTTACCAGCTTCTTTCTCAGTCTTGTCCTCAACAACTACTTCATCTAAAGGATCTATCTTAGTGGATCCCTCATGTAAGTCCTTCCTATCCTTGGTCTCTAGCAAGTCTGATTTAGGAGGGATGTAGTTTTTGTTGTATGGTGGTGGTGTGGTATTGTATCCAATTCCTGGTTTAAGCTTATCATGGATTTGGACCTTTAGAATTGAATCCATGGCTTTAGAAGCATATGAAAACTTTTCCACATCTAGCTTAACCTTGGCTAGCTCTCCTCTCAACTTTTCATTCTCCTCTCTAGACTTTGTCAGTTGGATTTCTAGCTCATTTTTCTCCCACTTCCAATAATTTGTATCATATGTGTGTTGAAGTTCATTGGCTTGGAACCCTTTAATTTGTTCCTCAAACCTCTTAACAATTTTCACATAGTCTTTTCTATCCTTTTCTAACCTCTTAAGGTCATCACTCATACTCTGGTTGTGATCCATGTACCTTTTAACAGTGTCTATACAAGTTTGAGAACAGAGATTAGAGAGTACCTCAGTTGGAAGATCAGATACCTCTGCCATGAGAGCTTCATTTTGAATGGCCTCTTCTGCTTGATCACTCCAGTCAAACCCCATTCCTTGTTGAGAAACAAGAGCTTGAGCAGAGTTTCTGTTCTGGTTGAAGCTTCCAGTCTGAGCTTGTTGGTGATTGTTGTGAGACACTCCACTTCTGCATTACGGACGAGGTCTCTGGTTCAAGTCCAGGATGGCCCAGCTGCGCCAGGGAAAAGAATATAAGAAGCGTCTGACTCCTTCATGCATGCTCCACTTGGCTCGGGGGGATATAGCTCAGTTGGTAGAGCTCCGCTCTTGCAATTGGGTTGTTGCGATTACGGGTTGGATGTCTAATTGTCCAGGCGGTAATGATAGTATCTTGTACCTGAACCGGTGGCTCACTTTTTCTAAGTAATGGGGAAGAGGACCGAAACATGCCACTGAGTATCCCTTCATATGACACTTTTAGCACTCCACCTTTGACTTATCAAAGCCTGCTCCATCTTCTCTTCTTTGGGAGAAGTTGTTCCTCCCAGTCCTCTTGATGAACTTCTTCACCCTCATAGAAAGCATGGCCATCTGCCATTTAATATCCATTTCTTCAAGATCATCAGGATGAAGCTGTTCCAAGTCATCATTGATTAAAGAGGAGTTACCATGGCTGGAAAGAAAGGTTTCAAAAACAGATTCATTGCCTTTTTCTTGATTTACTCCATTAGCAGCATTAACTGATTCAGGGTTTGCAGTAAAATCAGTTGATGCTGATAGGAGTGCAACATTATGAACATATCCAGTAGGCTTCTTCTTTGCTTCCACCTCAGATTCAAACACTCTCAGATCATTGTACAGATCTTCCAGTTCCTTTTCTTCCAATTTGTCATTCTGTCTGAATGAAACAATGTACATGATCCATTCATCTCCAAGAGATCTGAGGAACTTTCGGTTGACATCATCTTGTTCCATCTGGACTCCAACAGTAGCTAACTCACCAATTAACTTATTGAATCTATCAAAAGTTTGAGTCATAGACTCATTCTTTGAAGATGTAAAATTTTCATATTGCTGCTTGAGAATATCCCTTTGATTCCTCTTAGTGCTCTTGGTGCCAGTAAATCTCTTCTCTAAAGCATTCCATAGAATCTGAGCATCAATGCAGTGGTGAAACTGATGTTGATACTCATTAGGAATGGCCAAAAGCAGGGTGCTTAAGGCTTTCATCTCCAATTGTCTCACTTTCTTCTCAGCATCAGTTTTTGGAGGTGGTCTTCTTCCATCTTGTCCAATTTTACCTTCAGCAGAGGGACCATTCTCAACCATGTCCCACATAGAAAAGTCTGTAAGGAGGATGTACTGCTTGATCCTAATTTTCCACATGTCAAACTCATTAGGTTTGAGCATGGGAACCTTTGAAACAAGAGTACTGTTTGATTCAACTGTGTTGTCCATGATGAATGAAGGTTTCTGAGAATACTAGGCTCTGATACCACTTGTCAGGATCTGATTCTTAACAAGAATAATGAAACTCAGAAACAATATTAAAGAAGTTGCAGAAAAACACTTTAATATTCAAATATCGATGTAACAGTAAAGTAGAAATCACAACTTGTAAACTTTATTGAATGATTAAAGTTACAAGCTTTCACACAAAACCTCAATCTTGATGAACAGGCTCACCAAGACGAATTCTACTTCTCTAGAACTAGGGTTGTAAACCTTGAGGTCAATTCTCTCTTAAAACAAAAGCTTAGAATACTCGTCTTACAAACTATTCTGAATAATTCTATACATATACTGAAAATAAAAGATAATTACAAAACATAAAAGATCTTCAGTATATTCTTCCATAATTATCTTCAACCTTCCATGATTATCTTCAAACCTTGATCTGCGCGGTTTACCAAGATTATCACATAAGCAGTATTAAGTCATAGCAGCATTAACACTCTGAGCAGTATTAATCTTCACCAGCAGTAGTAACTATGCTTAGCAGTATTAATTTCTACAAGCAGTAGTAATTTGGCTCAGCAGTAGTAACCATGTTGTACTGGCAGCAGTAATCATACTTAAACAAATCTTCAGTTCCCAACACTTCTTCTTTCTTCCAGCGATAGTAACAGCTATGATCTTCATTGGGTCAGAGCGATAGTCAATTTTATGCTTGCACCAATCGACTGAGTTATCGCTGACCGCTTTTTCTTTTGAGCGTTCCTCTTCAATCTCTTTCAAAAGAGAAGCCTGGACTTCAACTGGTTTCTTTTTCAGCTTCTTGTCTTTGACTTGAGAAGACTGAATTTTGAGAGCCAGAGAGGCATCTCTTTGACAATCAGCAATCAGCTTCTCAGCCCTGACGGATTCTTCAATTTCAGCTTCTGTTAGGAACTCTTGATCTGATGATTGAGAGGGGATCTTTCGCCGTTGATTCTCTAGATGAGAGATCATCTCTGTTCTTTTCTTCATCTCTTCCTCTGACCAATGAAGTGGTCTAGAGGGCCTCCGTGGATGTTGCAGGGACTCTTCTTCTTCTTCATCCTCTTCATCAATCTCTCTTACAGAGATTGGGATTATCTGGTCATCAGCTTCAGCAGCTGGGATTATTTGGAGCTCTTTACCCTTAAGTAGGGGAGAGAACTGTCTGGTCAGAAAATGAAAAAAATGTTAGTTTATTTTTAGGGAAGAAGAGAGATAAAGGCTAGAAAGAAACAGGGGTGGGATTTTTATAGAAGGACAAGGGAACGAGAGTAAGGCATACCTGAGAAGGATTCTCCTCAGGTAGTGAGGTCATCTTCAGGCTTTCCTCAGCAGTTTCACCTTTGCTTTGAGAAGGGGTTCCTGAAGATGTCTCATGACTCCCCCCTGCTTTGATAACTTCTTTCGAAGCTATCGCTGATGAAGTGACGGCTGAAGAACACCATAGAGATTGATCTTCTTCATCGTCATCATCATCATCTTGATGAGGTTCTTCCTCTTGATCTTCAAGATCAATGGCTTCATCTTCATCTTCCTCCTCTTACTCTTCATCGATTAACTCATCGATGGTAGGAGGGGCTTTTTCAGCAGCTATCTCCCCCTCAACATGAGAGGGAGTTTCTTTCTGTTGGACCTCAACAGCAGCTTCTAACTCCGTATTTTCTTCAGCTGCTTTCTCCCCCTCTTTGTCATTATCACAGAGGGAGAGATATTTGGAAGGAGACGAAGTGTGTGCAGCGGCCAACTTCTGAACTTCAGGCTCCATACTGTCCAGACGGCCTTCAAGTACAGGGATATCTGACATAGCTTGATGAATAAACTCCACAGCTATGTTCAGAGAGGTGTGATCGTTCTCTGTAAATGAAGGAGCAGGAATTGGAGCTGGTGCCTTCAGGTGAGTCAGGATTTGCTGAAGAAGAACATCACAGGAATCAACCTTTGTAGACAGGGCCGCAAACTGTTGTTGTGAGTCCTCCCTGACTTTGACAATCGCTTCTTGGAGAGTAGCGATTTGAGAGACGTCAGCTTTGGAGGCACATTGAGTTGTCAGCGTCTTCAGTGCTTCACCAGCGGTATGAACAGCGCTGGTGGTGTTGTTGAGAGAGGCAGTCAAAGATTCCACCTTGGCACTCAAACTGTTGACATTGGTATCAACAGTCGCCAAACTAGGACCTGAAATATAAGTTAGTTTTTGAGAAACAGGCTTATATGGTGAGTTGGGAGAAGTGTTTAAGGTTATAGGAGTACCTGAATTATCAAACATTTTGTAGAATTGCATAGATTCCTCAAAAGATTGATGTTCAGGTCCTATGGGTCCAAACTGTGGTTGTGAAAAAGTAGATGATGGTTCAGAGACCAAAGAAATAGAAGGATGAGAGATGGGGATAAAAGTAAGGATAGGGGTAGTTACCGTTGTGATCACCTCAGGATGTGGAGTAGCTGAGATGATGGGTAATGTCACTGTTGATGTGACAGCGACAGTAGTCGATGGCATGGATGATGTGGGTATCGCTGAGGATGTGGAGGAGATACCCACGAAAGCATCCAAGGAGGTTTGTTGAGAAACATCCTTAGGTATTGAGCTAGAGGTACCTTTCTCCTTGGTTACCTTGGCCTTCTTCGAAGGACCAAGGGAGACAGTTGATGGTCGTTTGGAAGGGGTAGCGGCAGGGATAGCAGAAGAAGGAACCTCCTGCGTGGCCGATGAAGACGAAGAAGTGAGGAGAGAGAGACGGGAGCGGAGTTCAGAAATACTTACCTCGTTGGGGAGCGGCTTGACATCCAGGGAGCGCTGACCCACTTTGGGAAAAGTTGCATCAGAATTAGTGGGGTAAGTAGCAGGGTAGAGGAACTTCAGGTACGCACAGATGAAGCGTACATAGGGGATCTTGGGATCCCTCTCGGTCTTCTCTATCTTTGACCTTAGATCGTCAAAGATAGTTGTTGCGTAGTCGAAATTTCTTCCGGCGATCACTGAGTAAGCCATTTGGACCTGAATCTTGCTGGCCTGGTCCAGTGACCCACTCTTCCCACTCATACACTGAATGAAGTGAGAGAAGATGTAGTTAAGATGAGAAGGCATGAGCGCCTTCTTCACGAGAGTCAGCTTCTTGTTGGAAAATGTCGTCCTCAGTTTGGGTTCCCAAGAGTATTCCATAGCATCCAGAAATTGGATGAGTTCAGCATCAGTGGGCAAGGCATCGAATCCATTCCTGGGTTTGTCAGGAAATCGCAGAGCTTTCCTTAGCCCTAAGGTCGTCATCATCCCTGGTCCAAGTTCAGTGCTGAAGGAAATAGCAGGAACCAGTTCACCCTTTTGGTTGGTGATAGAGGTCTCTTCAGCGGTAAACCAGAATTGTTGGAGAAGAGCTTTTGAAGGTGTGGGATCCACAGTGATAGCGTAGGCAATGCAGGATTGCTTTAGAAACTTTGCGGCTTCCACCAGATGTGGGTATTTGACACCATCAAAATCAAGGCGAGCAAGATGATTGTTTTTCGGAAGCTCAGAGTCAGTGATGGCGAACTTGACGTTCTTAGAGGCGACAAGTGCAGATTGAGCCATTCTGAATATGAACAGAGAGAAGAATAGAAGAAAGGTTTTAGTCTAAAAATAAAGAAGGTTTTCCCAGTTTCTATTTTGGGGAAAGAAACATAGAAAAATCAACATATTTGAAGATTAAAAAGGTGTTCTTAATATAAGATATAAGAACAAGAAGAAAAACCAAAGATTTTGAATGAAGATAATCAAAAGAAAATGGTTTTAAATGAATAAAATCAAAAAGAAAATTGATTTTATTTGATAAAATCTTTATAAACCCATAATGGCAGTCCATAAATGAAGTATTATGTAAAAAGATTTAGAACAAGAATAAGAAGAAGATCAAGAATAACCTGTTGATCTTTGAAGGAGATGATGCAAATGCTTGAGAATGCTAGAATGCTTTTGAGAGAGTTTTCTTGCTTTAAAAGAATTTCCAGAAAGCGTAAAACGATAAGAATGGAAAAACATTCTTTTTATAAGTGTGAGAGTAGGAGAGAGAGTGTGAGAGGCAGGAAAACAAATGTTCATCATGACATGGACACGTCCCACGAAGTTGATTGGATAGAAGGGCAACGGACGAACGTGTCAGAAAAAAAGGCATGTCGTGGATTGTCGGTTCAAATGACTTCATAGAAGAGAGAGAGACTGTTCATTTGTCCGTTTTGAAATTATCGCTGAAGAAAATTCAGCGATAGATTTTCTTTGAAAGTATCCCTGATGGTAAAGTTAGGGATGAATTTTCTTTTAAGAAGGATCACTGACTAGAAATATCAGTGATAAATTTATTTTTCAAAAAGCTTTTAATCATTTGAAGAAAGTTCAGTGATTAAAGTTTATATTTTGAAAAACATCTTAACTGAATGAAGATTCAGTTGTAGGGATGGAGAGAACATACCTGAGAGTCAGAATGTTTATCAGAGAATGATAAAAGGGGAACTTATGATTACTGACACAATGCATGAACGCTGAAGAATTATTCTTCGAGATTCAGCATTCCAAGCTCACTGATGAGAAAGTTGAACCTTGTCTTATCAAGAGGTTTGGTGAATAAATCAGCAAGCTGAAAGTCAGTAAGGATGAAATGAAGTTCAATATCACCGTTCATCACATGATCTCTGATAAAGTGATATCTGATCTCTATGTGTTTCGTCTTTGAATGTAGCACTAGATTATTTGCTATAGCGATAGCACTAGTGCTGTCGCAATAGATTGGAATCTTTGATAGCTGAAGGTCATAGTCTAATAGTTGATTTCTCATCCATAAGATCTGAGAACAACATCTTCTAGCGGCTACGTATTCAGCTTCGGCTGTGGAAGTGGACACTGAATTTTGCTTCTTGCTTGTCCAGCCTACCAACTTTCCTCCTAGGAGTTGACATCCACCAGTGGTACTCTTTCTGTCAAGTTTACAACCCTAAAAATCACTATCAGAATACCCAGTTAGATCGAACCCTGAGTCTTTGGGATACCAAAGACCGAGATTAGGAGTTCCTTTCAGATATCTGAAAATTCGCTTAACAGCGATCAGATGGGATTCCTTGGGTTCAGATTGATAGCGTGCGCATAAACAAGTGGAGTACATAATGTCAGGTCGGCTTGCTGTAAGATACATCAGTGAGCCTATCATTCCTCTATAGGCAGTGACATTAACAGGTTTTCCAGATGGATGTTTGTTAAGTGTCAGGGGAGGTGCCATAGGAGTTTTCATCGCTGAAGTTTGTGTAAGATCAAACTTCTTTAGCATATCTTTAACATACTTACCTTGGTTGATAAAAGTACCTTCGTCAGATTGTTTAATCTGAAGACCAAGAAAATATGTCAGCTCACCCATCATACTCATTTTGTATTCTTTCTTCATTCTTTCAGCGAAGCGAGTACACAGTGATGGATTAGTAGAACCAAATATGATGTCATCGACATATATTTGTACAAGAATAATATGACCTTTTATCTTTCTGAAAAACAATGTATTATCAATTTTGCCACGTTCAAATTTTTCAGAGATAAGAAATGATGAGAGAGTGTCATACCAAGCACGTGGGGCTTGTTTTAGACCATAGAGAGCCTTATCCAATTTATAAACATAATTTGGATACTTAGGGTCATAGAACCCTGGTGGTTGTTCTACATAGACTTCTTCATTCAGCTTTCCATTTAGGAACGCTGATTTTACATCCATTTGATAAATGATGAAGTCTTTATAGAATGCATAGGCTAAGAATAGTCGAATTGCTTCGAGCCTAGCCACAGGGGAAAAGGTTTCATCATAGTACATGCCTTCCTCTTGTCTGTATCCCTGAGCAACAAGTCGAGCCTTGTTGTTGGTTACAGTTCCATGTTCATCTAACTTGTTTCTAAACACCCATTTGGTTCCTATAACAGTTTTATCAGATGTTCTAGGAACGAGATTCCAAACTTTGTTACGAGTAAACACAGTCAGCTCTTCTTGCATAGCGCTGACCCAGTTTGGATCTCTGAGGGCATCATCAGTCTTCTTTGGTTCTATTAAAGAGAGAAAGTTAACAAAGAGACAGATATTACCTGAGCTTCGTCGTGTCTGAATACCTGCATCTGGATCACCAAGAATTTGATCTATTGGGTGATCTCTGGTCCATCGCTGAGCAGGAGCATGATCGCTTAACTCAGAGGTTGGATCAACAATTGGGATGTTTACTGATGAGGACGTTTGAGGTTCATCAGCAATTAACTGTTGAGTATTGGACAGACTATTGTTATCAGAGAGATTTTCAGACGAAGGTAGATCTGATTGTAGCAGTGTGTTAAGAGGTTCAGCTGAAACCCATGAGTTGGATTCAGCGTTAGGATGTATGATGTTTGGATCATCATCAGCAATAGGTGGTTCTGTGTGCTGATGGTTTGAAAAGAAAGGTTCTGTTTCTCTGTAATGAGAAAACATCCAAGCATTTAACTCTTCATTGTCAGTGATTGGTTTAGAGTTCGCTGAGCGAGTTTCATCAAATGTGACATGAATTGTTTCTTCCAGAGATTGTCTTCTTTTGTTGAAAACTCTGTAGGCTTTGGAGATGGAGGAATATCCTAGAAATATTTCATCATCGGCTTTTGGGTCGAACTTTCCAAGTTGATCTCTGTTGTTTAAGATATAGCACTGACAACCAAAGATATGAAGAAAGCTGATAGAGGGCTTTCTTCCATGAAAAAGCTCATAAGCTGTCTTTCCAAATCGCTTTACTATCAGCGATCTGTTTTGAGTAAAACATGCAGTATTTACAGCTTCAGCCCAAAATTGAGTAGGGAGATGAGAATCGCTGAGCATTGATCTAGCAGCTTCAATGATCGTTCTGTTTCTTCTTTCAGCGACTCCGTTTTGCTGAGGTGTTCTTATTGATGAGAAGTTATGAGAGATTCCCTTGTTCTCAAAGAAATTGTTCACAGAGTTGTTTTTGAATTCAATTCCATGATCACTTCTTATTGAACGAACAGTAAGATTATTTAGCACTTCCATCTTTTTAACAAAAGATATTAGTTCTTCTGTAGTATCACTCTTGCAGCGAATAAAGATAACCCAGGTATAGCGAGAGAATTCATCTACAATGACAAGCGTATATTTCTTTCCAGCTATTGATTGGATATTGACAAGGCCAAATAGATCCATATGTAAGAGCTGAAGAGGACTTGTCACTGAGGAAACTTGTTTAGATTTGAAACTAGCTTTTCTTTGTTTTCATTTTTCACATGCTGAGAAGACAGATTCTTTAGCATATGAGTGCTGAGGAAGACCAGAAACCAGTTCCTTAGATGAGAGAGAATTCAGGGTTTTGAAATTTAGATGAAAAAGCCTTTTGTGCCATAGCCAGTTTATATCAGAAGAGGCTTTAGAGAGAAAACATAAGTTTTCAGTGGTAGTAGAGTCCATATCTATTACATAGACATTTTCTCTGCGATAACCACTGAGAGCAAGTTTTCCTTTCTCATTCACCACTGAACATGCTTTCTTAGAAAAGCGAACTTCATAGTCTTTGTCACATAGCTGACTGATGCTTAAAAGATTGTGCTTCAGTCCATCTACATAAGCGACTCTTCGAAAGGTAGTTGTTCCATTGCTGAGAACACCAAACCCTCGGGTATATCCTTTTCCATTTCCACCAAAGGTCACAGAGGGACCTTTCTTTTCCTTGTATTCAGTGAGCAGGTCTTTTTGTCCAGTCATATGACGAGAACATCCACTATCGAGATACCAGATGCCCTTTGATCCCTGCACACATAAGGAAGATTAAGCGTTGTTTGGTACCCACTTTTCAATGGGTCCTTTAGAGTTAGTGGATATGGAAGATTCAGCAGTCTTCACAGCAGATGAAGATTCAGCTTCAGTGATAACCTTCACCTTGGTTAATTTCTCAACCTTAGTGGTATTCTTCACCTTGGTCGACTTTTCAGCTTTAATGACCTTTTCAGCCTTGGAGGCATTCATCTTCACTTTAGCTGATTTATCAGCTTTAGTGGCAGTTGCACATTTGCTTGCAATATGGTCAGTAAAACCACAGTGATAACATTTTCTATATTTGAAAGTGGTTTTAGGACCATAAGTAGAAGGTTTTGCAAGTTTAAGATGAGCGGGGCCAGGTCTAAGAATGCTTTTCTCATGAGATCTGGGAGGAATTTTCATTTCTTCAGATCTCGTGGGTTTAAGGTCAATCTTTATCTTTGGAGGACAGAGATCGAAGATTTCTATCACAGAGCTAGAGGATTGATTCACTGAAGGTTTAGAAGGAACTTTCAGCTTTGCTTTCTTGGTAGCCTTCTGAGGACGAAGAATGGATTTTCCTTTATCCGCAGACTTAAAGCCTTTGGATTTTTCCTCAGGGATAGAATTTGAAGAAGAAGGCTAAAACTGATTATAAGAAGTGTCAGAGATAGGAGTGACAAACGTTCCAAACTTAATCATGGAACTTTCTTCTTTAGGCTCATCCTGTGGTGTCCAAAAACCAAGACCAATTCTATCACTTTCAGGAGTTTGAACATTAATTGTCTCAGAGATCTTTGTTGATGATTTGCACCATTTTTCAACATGAGCCTTTTCTGCTTTTAGAGCAGCGATGGCTTGTTCGCGTTCAATGCTGATGATTTCATTTATAATGACTTGATCTTTCAACTTTTCTTCTAAAAGATTTAGTTCTCTGATCTTTTCATGACATTTCTCTAGCTCTTGAGTTAAATGAACATTTGTATTCTCAACTTGATTTTTGTCGTTTAGAGCATTATAAAGATCAATCGTCAGCACATCAACGGCGCGACTTCTCTCAGCTTCAGGCAGAGAGGGATTAGTAGAGATAGATACCTGACATGATATGTAGCTCATGGAAGGTTCAGATGCTTCTTCCACTTCTTCTTTAATCTCAGCCATGAGGCAAAGATTAGCAACTTCTTCTTCATCAGAACTTGATTCTTCTGATTCAGCCCAGTCATGTTCTTCAGCGATAAGACTTTTACCTTTTCGCTTGTAGCTTTTCAGCTTTTAATATTAGTTCTTCAGCTTTAGGTATTTGTCATCACTGGATCTTCTTGAGGTAGAAGGCTTGAAGACCTTTTTAGACCTGCACTCACTAGCAAAGTGTCCAATCTTTTCACAGTTATAGCAAGTGGCAGTAGCCTTATCAACCGGGGTTGATTTTGGCTTATCAGTTAGAGAGAGAGGCTTATTTCTTCGGAAATTGCTCTTTCTTGCAAATCTCTTAAAAGAGTTTGTCAAGAGTGCTAAGGACTCATCAAACTCTGAAAGATCAGGGTCTGATAGATCCTCAGATTCAGAATCTAACTCAGTGATGGTGAGAGTAGATCGCTGAGATGGAATTATCTCTGAAGAGACTAAAGCAACAGGAGTGCTTTTGGAGTCTTTAGAATCTTTTACAAGATTCTTCTTTAAGAGATTCGATTGCTCATAGTTGAGCAATATTCCATACAGAGTGTTGAGAGAAAGATAATTTAAGTCTTTTGTCAGCTTAAGACATATTGAATAACTGTCCCAGCTTTCAGGAAGACATTCTAAGAATTTTGTTAAGACCTCAGAATTAGAATAGGTCCTATCAACTGTTCTTAGATCAATGATTAAGCAGTTAAACCGCTGATGAACGTCAGAGAGAGATTCATTCTTACCAACGATGAAACTTTCATACTGTCTTACCAAGTTAATCTTTCGAGTCTCTTGGATTTCAGTAGTGCCTTCATATTGAACACATATGGTTTCCCAGATTTCTTTAGAATTTTTCAGATGCATGATGGAATGGGAAACTTCATCAGGCAGAGCCATTGAGATAATGGTCTTTGCTCTTGCATCTATGCCTACCTTCTTTTTGTCTTCATAACTCCACTGTCTTATTTCCTTAACGACATAGCGTTCAGGGACAGCTTCAGTGGTGGCAGTAGCGGGAACTGCAGCTATAATTCTAACAGGTTCATAGGGTCCATTTTCTATATATTCAGGTATAGTAGGATCAGCACCTTCAAGAAATATCATCATTCGATTTTTCCATAGAGAAAAGATATCTCTGCTAAATCGAGGAGGTTTAGAAAGTGAACCATTATCATAGTAGTTTGTGTTTGTGTTAAGTGCCATTCAGAACAGCAAGGAAGAGAATAAAGCAATATCTTGTTTATCAGATTAAACAGTTTGCTCTGATACCACTTGTTGGTCCCGGAGGTGCTTAACAAGTTTGTAGAAGGGGGGGTTGAATACAAACACAGAAATTAAAGTTTAATAAATTGTTTATTGATAAATCAAACACAATTTACAAGTTTGTTGGGGAATAAGATTAAGACAGACTCAATCTAAACAAACTTAAGAAACACTAAGATGGTTGCACAAGTATTTCAGAGAATGGGGGATTAAGGAATATAGAAAACAAAGGTTTCTATTTGGGGTTCAAGGATTGAGCATACCCTCAGATGGAGGGGTGATCTTCCTATTTATACCCTATGCATTAAATGCATGGCAGGGCACTTTACACGTGGCGTTCACTGATTGGCTTTGGAAGTCTAACTTTGGGAGACATGCTTTCGGCCGGATCATGAATCGTGTAGTTGACAGAGTTGTTGTACGAATTATGGCAGAGGCTTGTCCGTTCTGACACATCGTACTGAGTTGTGCAAGGAAAGACAAAAGGAAACTAGAGGTATAATGTAACACCCTAAAAATAGGGATAACAAAAATCCGAAAAACGGACATGCGGTATTTAAAATTGCCAAAGCAAGAGCCTCCCAAAAATGGGGAAAATACACGAACCTGTTTAAATACAATCGTAATTAAACGGATAATAAATAACAACCAACTAATATAATTTCTATAACCAGAAAAGAGATTACAATCAAGGGTGCCATTTATAGACCCAAAGGATTCTCTACCAATAGTAAGTCCAAAAGCGATATTCCCAAATCTCTCACCCAAGCACTACGCCAGCTTAGGACCAATGCCGCTAAAACCTGAGATACACATCGACACCAAACAAGTGTTAGGCCAAAAAGCCTAGTGAGTTGAACAATAAATAGCATGGTAGAACATATACAGTTCTTATCAGCAGTTAACCAGTTTTCAACATGTATGGAGTCAACGGGAGAGACCCATAGCACCAATCAATTCCACTCCAAAGAGTCGATGCACCTTGATGCCCTTAACAAGGAACACCCCAAAGGCCCGGCCTACCCGGAGATCAGACCGTATAGGAAACTTTCCGAGTGGCGGAGGTCTACTGGGCACATACCATCACAGTGGCGCCCCGAGACTATATCCTCCTAGTGAACTTGCCTTGGTACGTCCAACATAATGCATATAGGAGGTCCTTAGGTATCTTTCAACCAAGTATATTTCACCCTCCTAATAGCTCGAGTCTAACATAAGACTTAAATATTCACATAACCATGTTGCAGATACAATAACACCAAGAGTGTATTCCGAATGGAAATCATCATGTTATACCAAACATATATTCCATAATCATGTCAAATACCCATCGTGGGCACACATAATGTAAATCCCCAATTAAATTATACAACATAGAGTAAATCATGGGATGATACTTCATATACACATATCTCACATAATCTCATGGAAATACCATCAAATACATAAACCCGTAAAGATGACCATTTTGAGCAAATATGTGATACTAGCAACAATTAAGCAAATATGATGTGTATCCAGTTTTAACAAAAGTTTAGTAAACTCACCTTGCTAGATTTAGACTAAATCTAGATTTTACCCACTTAGAAATTTCCTTGAATAACTTGATTTTTCAAACCAAATCTTCCAAAAACCTAGATCCACAAGGTTCCAACCACAAAGAATCATTTCCCAAACCATATACATGGATACCTCAACTAATACCGAAACCCTAACTTCCATAACCAAAGAGAATAGAAGATTACCTTAACCCAAGCTTGAATTCACCAACCAAAACACTTCTAGTTCACCAAAATGATCACAAACCTTTAATCTATGAAAGGGAGAACAAGGGGTGGATGAAACCCTAGAATATTTTAGGGAAGAAGATGAATAGGGAGATATGAGAAGATTACCACCACAAAATACTCTATTATACTTCAATAGAATTCCAATCTCTTGCCATATCCTTTAAAATCACTCAAAAACGAAACCATAGCAACTTGAATCACCCAAATCGGAGTTGTGATGAAGAAGTTATGAAGAAATGAAGTTTTGGGTGAAATGAGGCAAAAATCAGGTTTTAACCCGAGTCTCTAACCCCCGCGCATGGCCCGTGCGTTTTTGTGAAGGGCCCGCGCACGGCCCGTGCGCCCCCTTCAGCCTGCCCATGATTTCCCCAAAAACCGTTTTGGTCATAACTTCTTCGTTATAGCTCCGTTTTTGCTCCGGAAAGAACCGTTGGACTCGTAATTGAATCCTTTATCCATTAAGACTATAAAATCAAGGATTCAAGCCCAAAATCAAATATCTTATTTTTGCCTTAACTTACCAATTTCTGTATTAACTTGAAACGATAGCTTTTAGAAATCGGGGTGTTACATATAAGCTTTGTGATCATTTGATCGCTGAATATATTTTTCTTCAGAGACATCAAGAGTTCAGCGATCGCTGAAGCTTTCCTCATGTTCCTTCGCGTATAAGTAGAGTTGTCTTTGCCTCACTGATATCCGCATCAGGTCATTAGTAGACTTCTCTTTGTTCAGCAGCTTCTTCTTTGATTCAGCAATGAACATCTGTTGACGCGAGACTTGTCTTCAGGGATTACGTTACTGTTTACATTAGAACTATCAGCGATAATTGAACAAACTCAGTTTGATCACTGATAGTGAAACACTAATACATATTAAATGTTTATAAGAAAGACTATCAGCGATAACTGAACAGACTCAGTCTTATCGTTGATGGTGAAACACTAATACATATTAAACGTAATTTTCACTAAGTACAGAAAAGGATCGTTATCAAATCACTGAGAGAGTTTGGATCAAAAATCTTCATCCTCTTCTTCATCCTCCTCCTCATCTTCTTCTACAAATACCTAATCGTACAAAGAAGATGGAGGGGTTTTTTCAGCAACTTTCTCCCCCTCAACATGAGAGGGAGGATCTTCCGGCTGAACCTCAGCAGCAGCAGCCTCAAGATTTTCTTCAGTACGCTCTTTCTCCCCCTCTTTGTCATTATCAGAATGGGGAAGTTCAGAGACGGAAGTAGCTGCCTTAGCAGTTGCCAGGGATCGGACTTCAACCTCTAGACGGTCTAGCCGGCCTTCAATCACAGGAATGTCTAAAGTAGCTTGATGAATAAATTCAACAGCTATATTCAGAGAGGTACGGTCAGCCTCTGAGAAAGAATGAGTGAGCATCGGAGCTGGTGCATTCAGCTTTTCCAGGACCTGCTGTCGAATTGATGTGCAGGAATTGATCTTGGTAGATAAGACTTGGACGTCCATGCTAAGAAGTTGAGTTTGTTGATGGTTGATGACTACGTCCTCCTTGATTTTGACAAGCTCTCCCTGAAGATTTGAGATTTGGGAGGCTTCAGCT
This sequence comes from Arctium minus, assembly GCA_954870635.1. Classification (NCBI taxonomy): domain Eukaryota; kingdom Viridiplantae; phylum Streptophyta; class Magnoliopsida; order Asterales; family Asteraceae; genus Arctium; species Arctium minus. Next base: position 24,461,703 of record OX941093.1, read on the forward strand.
TTCGAGGAGCAAGCAGTCGTCAATTTCTTCAGCTCTTGACCAGCGGTATTGACAGTGCTGGTGGTTTCGTTGATGCAGGTGGTGAGAGAATCCACCTTGACACCCAAACTGTTGACATGAGAGTCAACAGTTGCCATATTCGGACCTGAAATAAAAGTTAGCTTCTGAGTAACAGGCTTAGATGGAGAGATGGGAGGGTGAGTTGTGTGTTTAGGTATCCTGATGATTCAAACATATTGAAAAATTGCATATCTCTTTCAAAGGTTTGAGCATCAGGTCCGATGAATGCAACTTGAGGTTGCTGCACGAGAGATGGAGGGTTAGAGACCAAAAAAGTGGGAGGAAGAGTAATGGGGATAGAAGAGGTTAGGATTTGGGTTGTTACCTCAGTTTGTTGTTGAACTGGAATGGTTGGTGGCATCACTGATATTGTGGCAGCGACCGTGATCGCTGGCACAGTTGATGTGATGACAACTACATATGTGGAGGAGAGACCCATAAAACCATCCAAGGTAGTTTGTTGAGAAACTACCTCTGGCCTTGAGCTAGGGGTAATAGTCTCCTTAGTCAATTTGGCCTTCTTAGAACGACCAGAAAGACTAGTTGATGGTCTTTTTGAAGCGGTGGTAGCGGCAGGGCTAGCAGAAGAAACAACCTCCTGCGTAGCCGCTGAAGTAGAAGAAGTGTGGAGAGAGAGACGGGAGCGAAGAGTAGAAATACTTACCTCGTTGTCGATCGGCTTGACCTCCAGCGATCGCTGACCTACTTTGGCGAAAGAGCCATCGTGAGTAGTGGGGTAAGTGTTGCGGTAGAGAAACTTCAGGTATGCACAGATGAACCGTACATATGGGATCTTTGAATCCCTCTCCGTCTTCTCAATCTTTGACTTGAGATCGTCAAAGATAGTGGTGGCATAGTCGAAGTTCTTTCCAGCTATCACTGAATAAGCGATCTGGAGCTATACTTTGCTTGCCTGGTCCAGTGAGCCACTCTTCCCACTCATGCATTGAATGATGTGTGAGAAGATGTAGTTTAGTTGGGAAAGCATATTAGCCTTTAAGATCTTTGTCAGCTTCTTGTTGGGAATGGTGGTGCGAGGCTTGTTCTCCCAGCAGTATTCCATATCATCCAGAAACTGGATGAGTTCAGCATCAGTGGGAAGGGCACTAAATCCACCCTTGGGTTTGTCAGGGAATCGTAGTGACTTCCTTAGGCTGTATGCAATTATCATGCCTAGTCCTAAATCAGTGCTGAAGGAGATAGCAGGAACCTTGTCACCTTTCTTGTTGGTGATAGTGGTTTCGTCAGCAGTGAACCAAAACTGTTGTAGAAGGGTTTTGGATGGTTGAGGATCCACAGTGATGGCGTAAGCAAGACACGACTGCTTCAGGAACTTAGCTGCTTCCACCAGATGTGGGTATTTGACACCATCGAAGTCCAAACGTGCAAGGTGATTGTTCTTGGGTATTTCAGATTCAGAGAAAACAAACTTGACGTTCTTGGAAGCAATGAGAGCAAATTGTGCCATTTCTGAATAAGGAAAGAAGGAGAAAAATATAGAAAGGAAGGTTTAGAGTCCAAAAATACTGAAAATTTTTAGAATAAAACAGTGTTCTTAGTTGAAGAAGAAAGAACAATGAGAAAACCAAAGGTCTGAATCAATAAAATCAAAGCAAATGATTTTAAAGTAAGAAATCTTGTGAAAAAACCATAATAATATAAAATATTTAGGATTTTGTAACAAAATTTAAGAAGAACAAAGTAAATTGTTGATCTTAAAAGAAGAAGATGCAAAATCTTGATGGAGATGTTTGCTGGAGAATTCTTGCTCAAAAAGATTGCCAGAAAGCGTAAAAGATAAGAATGAAAAAAAAACATTCCTTTTATACGTAGAGAGAGAGAGAGGCAGGAAAACAAACGTTCATCATGACATGGGCACGTTCCACGAAGTTGGTTGGACAGAAGGGCAATGGACGAACGTGTCAGAAAAAGGTATGTTGTGGAATGTCGATTCAAATGACGTCATGAGGAGAGAGAAAAACGTTTCATTTGTCCTTTTTGAAATTATCTCTGAAGAAAAGTCAGAGATAGGTTTTCGTTTTGAAAGAATCCCTGATGAAAGTCAGAGATTGATTTTCTTTTCAAAAGAATTACTGACAAGAAATATCAGTGATAGATTGTGTTTATCAAAAAGATTTTAATCATTTGAAGGAAACTTCAGGGATTAAAGTTTTATTTTAAAACAACGTCTTACTGAATGAAGATTCAGTGATTAAGAGTAAGAGAACGTACCTGAGAGTCAGAAATTTATTCAGAGATTGAGTGATAAAGGGGAACTTAGAATCACTGACATAATGCGGGAAAGATGAAGAGTTACTCTTCAAGATTCAGCATTCCAAGCTCACTGATGAGAAAGTTGAACCTTGTCTCATCAAGTGGTTTGGTGAACAAGTCAGCTAGCTGATAGTGAGTGGGGATAAAGTGAAGTTCAATATCACCATTCATCACATGATCTCTGATAAAATGATATTTGATCTCCATGTGTTTCGTCTTTGAATGTAGCACTGGATTATTTGCTATAGCGATAACACTACTGTTGTCGCAATAGATTGGAATCTTTGATAGCTGAAGGTCATAGTCTAATAGTTGATTTCTCATCCATAAGACCTGAGCACAACAACTTCTAGCGGCTACGTATTCAGCTTCAGCTGTGGAATTGGACACAGATTTTTGCTTTTTACTTGTCCAGCTTACCAGCTTTCCTCCTAGGAGTTGACATCCATCGGTAGTACTTTTTCTATCGAGTTTACATCCTGCAAAATCACTATCAGAATAGCCAATTAGATCGAACCCTGAGTCTTTGGGATACCAAAGACCGAGGTTAGGAGTCCCTTTCAGATATCTGAAAATTCGCTTAACAGCGATCAGATGGGATTCCTTGGGTTCAGATTGATAGCGTGCACATAAACAAGTAGAGTACATGATGTCAGGTCGGCTCGCTATAAGATACAACAGGGAGCCTATCATTCCTCTATAGGCAGTGACATTAATAGTTTTCCAGATGGATCTTTGTTTAGTGTCAGAGGAGGTGCCATAGGAGTTTTCATTGTTGAAGTTTGTGTTAGATCAAACTTCTTCAGCATATCTTTAACATACTTACCTTGGCTGATAAAAGTACCTTTGTCAGATTGTTTAATCTGAAGACCAAGAAAATATGCCACCTCACCCATCATACTCATTTTGTATTCTTTCTTCATTCTTTCAGCGAAGCGAGTACATAGAGATGGGTTAGTAGAACCAAATATGATGTCATCGACATATATTTGTATAAGAATAATATGACCTTTTATCTTTCTGAAAAATAATGTATTATCAATTTTGCCACGTTCAAAATTTTCAGAGATAAGAAAGGATGAGAGAGTGTCATACCAAGCACGAAGGGCTTGTTTTAGACCATAGAGAGCCTTATCCAATTTGTAAACATAATTTGGATACTTAGGGTCATAGAACCCTGGGGGTTGTTCTACATAGACTTCTTCATTCAACTTTCCATTTAGGAACGCTGATTTTACATCCATTTGATATACAATGAAGTCTTTGTAAACTGCATAAGCTAAGAAGAGTCGAATTGCTTCGAACCTAGCCACAGGGGCAAAGGTTTCATCATAGTCTATGCCTTCCTCTTGTCTGTATCCCTGAGCAACAAGTCGATCCTTGTTGCGGGTTACATTTCCATGTTCATCTAACTTGTTCCTAAACACCCATTTGGTGCCTATAACAGTTTTATCAGATGGTCTAGGAACGAGATTCCAAACTTTGTTGCAAGAGAACTTAGTCAGCTCTTCTTGCATAGCGCTGACCCAGTTTGGATCTCTGATGGCATCATCAGCCTTCTTTAGCTCTATTAAAGAAATAAAGTTGACAAAGAGACAGATATTACCTGAACTTCGTCGTGTCTGAATACCTGCATCGGGATCACCAAGAATTTGATCTATGGGGTGATCTCTGGTCCATCGCTGAGCAGGAGCATGATCGCTCATTTCAGATATTGGATCAACAATATGAATGTTCACTGATGAAGAAGCATGAGGTTCATCAGCTATTAATTATTGAGAGTCAGAAAAACCAGTGTTTTCTGAGAGGTGTTCAGACGAAGATGGATCGGATGGAAGAAGTGTGTTTAGAGGCTCAGCTGAAACCCATGAGATGGATTCAGCGTTCGGAGGTATGATGTTTGGATCATCATTAGCAGCTGGAGAAGGATCTGAATGTTGATGGTTTGAGAAGAAAGGTTTTGTTTCTATATAATGAGAAAACATCCAAGCATTTAACTCTTCATTGTCAGCGATTGGTTTAGAGTTCGCTAAGCGAGTTTCATCAAAGGTGACATGAATTGTTTCTTCCACAGATTGTCTTATTTTGTTGAAAACTCCGTAGGCTTTGGAGATAGAGGAATATCCAAGAAATATTCCGTCATCCGCTTTTGGATCGAACTTTCCTAGTTGATCTTTGTTATTTAAGATAAAGCACTGACAACCAAAGATATGAAGAAAACTGGTAGATGGTTTTCTTCCATGAAAAAGTTCATAAGTTGTTTTTCCAAATCGCTTTACTATCAACGATCTGTTTTGAGTAAAACATGCAGTGTTTACAGCTTCAGCCCAAAATTGAGTAGGGAGGTGAGAATTGCTGAGCATTGATCTAGCAGCTTCAATGATCGTTCTGTTTCTCCTTTCAGCGACTCCGTTTTGCTGAGGCGTTCTTACTGAAGAGAAGTTATGAGAAATTCCCTTGTTCTCAAAGAAATTGTTCAGAGAACTGTTTTTGAATTCAGTTCCATGATCACTTCTTATTGAACGAACAGTGAGATTATTCAGCACTTCCATCTTTTTAACAAAAGATATCAGTTCTTCTGGAGTGTCACTCTTGCAGCGAAGAAAGATAACCCAGGTGTAGCGAGAGTATTCATCTACAATAACAAGTGTATATTTCTTTCCAGCTATTGATTGGATGTTGACAGGGCCAAACAAATCCATATGCAAGAGTTGAAGAGGACTTGTCACTGAGGAAACTTGTTTAGACTTGAAACTAGTTTTCGTCTGTTTTCCTTTTTCACATGCTGATCAGAGAGATTCTTTAGCATATGAGTGCTGAGGAAGACCAGACACCAGTTTCTTTTATGAGAGAGAATTCAGGGTTTTGAAGTTTAAATGAGAGAGCCTTTTGTGCCATAGCCAGTTGACATCTGAAGAGGCTTTAGAGAGAAAACATATGTTTTCCGTGGTAGTAGAGTCTATATCCATTACATATACATTTTCTTTACAATAACCACTGAGAGCAAGTTTTCCTTTCTCATTTACCACTAAACATGCTTTCTTGGTAAAGCGAACTTCATAGTCTTTGTCACATAGCTGACTGATGCTCAGAAGATTGTGCTTCAGTCCATCTATGTACGCGACTCTTCTGAAGGTAGTTGTTCCATTGTTGAGGACACCAAACCCTCGGGTATATCCTTTTCCATTTCCACCAAAGGTCATAGAGGGACCTTTCTCTTCCTTGTATTCAGTGAGCAGGTCTTTTTGTCCTGTCATATGACGAGAGCATCCACTATCAAGATACCAGATGCCCTTTGATCCCTGCAAACATAAGGAAGATTAAGCTTTCTTTGGTACCCACTTTTCAACGGGTCCTTTAGAGTTAGTGGATATGGAAGGTTCAGCAATCTTCACAGCAGATGAAGATTCAGCTTCAGTGGTAACCTTCAGTTTGGTTAATTTCTTAACCTTAGTGGTATTTTTCACCTTGGTCGGTTTTTCAGCTTTGGTGACCTTCTCAGCCTTGGAGGCATTCATCTTCACTTTAGCTGTTTTATCAGCTTTAGTGGCGGTTGGACATTTGCTTGCAATATGGTCAGTAAATCCACAGTGATAGCATTTTCTATATTGGAAAGTGGTTTTAGGACCAGAAGTAGAAGGTTTTGAGAATTTAAGATGAGCAGGTCCAACTCCAAGAATGCCTTTAGCATGAGATCTGGGAGGAATTTTCATTTCTTCAGATCTCTTAGGCTTAAAATCAATCTTCAGCTTTGGAGGACAGAGATCAAAGATTTCTATCACAGAGCTAGACGATTGATTCGCTGAAGGTTTAGAAGGAACTTTCAGCTTTGCTTTCTTGGTAGCCTTCTGAAGATGGATAATGGATTTTCCTTTATCCGCAGACTTAGAGCCTTTGGATATTTCCTCAGGGATGGGATTAGAAGATGATGAAGGATAAAACTGATTATAAGAAGTGTCAGAAATAGAAGAGACAAATGTTCCAAACTTAAACATGGAACTTTCTTCTTTAGGCTCATCCTGTGGTTTCCAAAAACCAAGACCAGTTTTATCACTGCCAGGAACTTGAGCATTTATAATCTCAGTGATCTTTGTTGATGATTTGCACCATCCTTCAATAGTAGCCTTCTCTGTTTTAAGAGCAGCGATGGCTTGTTCGCGTTCAATGTTGATGATTTCATTAACAATGACTTGATCTTTCAAACTTTCCTCTAAAAGAGTCAGTTCTCTGATCTTTTCATGACATTTCTCTAGCTGTTCAGTTAAATCAACGTTTTTGTTCTCAACTAGAGTTTTTCCGTTTAGATCATTGTATAGATCAATCGTCAGCACATCAACAGCGCGACTTCTATCTTCTTCAGATAGTGAGGGATTAGTAGAGATAGATACCTGAGATTATATATAGCTCATAGAAGTTTCAATTGGTTCTTCCACTTCTTCTTTAATCTCAGCCATGAGGCAGAGATTAGCGACTTCTTCTGATTCAGAACTTGATTTTTCTGATTCAGCCCAGTCATGTTCTTCAGCGATGAGACCTTTACCTTTCCGCTTGTAGTTTTTCAACTTTTGATATTTTTCTTTCAGCTTAAGGCATTTGTCATCGCTGGATCTTCTCGAGGTAGAAGGTTTGAAGACTTTCTTTGACCTTCACTCACTTGCAAAGTGTCCAATCTTTTCACAGTTAAAGCAAGTAGCAGTAGCCTTATCAACAGGGGTTGATTTTGGCTTGTCAGTGAGAGAGAGAGGCATATTTCTTCGAAAATTGCTCTTTCTTGCAAATCTCTTAAAAGAGTTTGTCAAGAGTGCTAAGGACTCATCAAACTCTGAAAGATCAGTGTCTGATATATCCTCAGAATCAGAATCTAACTCAGTGATAGTGAGAGTAGAACACTGAGATGGAATTATCTCTGAAGAGACTTAAGAAACATGAGTGCTTTTGGAGTCTTTAGAATCTTTTATAAAATTCTTCTTCAAGAGATTTGATTGCTCATAGTTGAGCAATATTCCATACAAGGTGATGAGAGAAAGAGAATTTAAGTCTTTTGTCAGCTTGAGACATATTGAATAACTGTCCCAGCATTCAGGAAGACATTATAAGAATTTTATTAGGATCTCAGAATTAGAATAGGTCCTACCAACAGTTCTTAGATCAATGATTAAGTAGTTAAACCGCTGATGAACATCAGAGAGAGATTCATTCTTACCAGCGATAAAACTTTCATACTGTCTTACCAAGTTAATATTTTGAGTCTCTTGGATTTCAGTGGTTCCTTCATATTGAACACATATGGTTTCCCACATTTCTTTAGAAGTTTTAAGATGCATGGTGGAATGGAAAACTTCATCAGGCAGAGCCATAGAGATAATGGTCTTTGCCCTTGCATCAATACCAACCTTCTTTTTGTCTTCATCACTTCATTGTCTTATTTCCTTAACAACATAACGTTCAGGAATAAAAGGAGTGGTGGTAGTAGTTGGAACGACAGCTATAATTTGGACAGGTTCATAGGGTCCATTTGCTACGTATTCAGGTATAGTAGGATATGCACCTTCAAGAAATAGCATCATTCGATTATTCCAGAGAGAGAAGTTATCTCTGCTAAATCGAGCAGGTTTAGAAAGTGAACCATTATCATAGTAGTTTGTGTTTGTGTTAAGTGCCATATTAGAATAGCAAGGAAGAGAATAAAGCAATATCTTGTTTATTAGATTAAACAGTCTGCTCTGATACCACTTGTTGGTCCCGGAGGTGCTTAACAAGTTTGTAGAAGGGGGGGGGGGTTGATTACAAACACAAAATTTAAAGTTTAATAAATTGTTTATTGATAAATCAAACACAATTTACAAGTCTGTTGCGGAATAAGATTAAGTAAAACTCAATCTAAACAAACTTAAGAAAACACTAAGATGGTTGCACAAGAATATAGAGAATTAGAGATTTAGAGAGTATAGAAAATAAGGGTTTCTATATCTTAGAAAGATGAAAGTTAGAGGTGAGCGCACTCTTCAGATGGAGAGGTAATCTTTCTATTTATACCCTATGCATTAAATGCATGGCAGGGCACTTTACACGTGTCATTCACTGATTAGCTGAGAGGGTCTGACTTTGGGAGACATGCTTTCGGTCGTATCATGAACAATGTAGTTGACAGAGTTGTTGTACGAATTGTGGCAGAGATATGTTTGTTCTGACACATCGTACTGGTTGTGCAGGGAAAGACAAAAGAGACTTGAGGCATAAGCTAAGTGATCATCGATCGCTGAATATCTCTTCCTTCAGAGATACAAAGAAGTCCAGCTATAGCTGAAGCTTTTCCTCAGGTTTCTTCGCGTATGAGTAGAGTCGTCTTTGCTTCACTGATATCCGCATCAAGTCACTAGTAGACTTGTCTTTGTTCTGCAGCTTCGTCTTCGATTAAACTATGAACATTTGTTGACGTGAAACTTGTCTTCAGGGATTACGATTACATCAGGGAACATTAGCGATAATTGAACAGACTCAGTCTGATCGCTGATAGTGAAACACTAATACATATGAGCGTTTATAAGAAAGATCATCAGTGATAACTGAACATCGCTGATGGTGAAACACTAATACATATTAATAAACGTAATTTTTACTAAGTATAGAAGAGGGTCTTTATCAAATCACTGAGAGAGTTTAGATCAACAAACACTAATAATATTCAAACGATTAATGCAAAATACTAATATTTTTATGTATTTATAAATTTATTAATTATAATCATTTTAGTGTATATAAAGTTACATTTACATTTTTATATCTTATCTAATTATAATATATTTTTTGTATATTAATTATTTTTATTAAATTACTTAAACTTATACTTTTGTATCTTATTATTTTATTAGAAGTGTACTCGCGTAAAACAGTGCGATACATTTCGATTTTAATGTTCATTTTATTTTATGTCTTTGTCGATTTTATGATACGGTTTTGTGTGGTTTTGAAAAATCGATAGTCTTTTTTATAAATTTGTTTAATATAATTTTTATTATAGTTATCATTTAGGTTTAATAATGATGTAGTTTATTTTAGGTTTAATAATGTAATGTTTTTTTAAATAGTAATTAAGTATTTTGTTAAAATTCAATGATTATCCTAATTATATTTTATATTCTTTATATTTAAAATGAGATGTTTATCCTGTATTTGATTATGTTTATAAGTTAGTTATGATTCAAAAATCCAACTTTAAAAAGTTGTACTCGTGTGCATCAATAAACAATACATATGCATAAAAATTTGTTTTCAAAAGTTTTTCTCAAATGTTTTATAATATAGTATAGATATATTGTCGTGTATTTGTTTTTAAACCTTTTTTTTAATTTTCAACTAAGTAAAACAAAACAGTTATCAAAATTATAATTTTATTTGAGCTAAAGAATTTCATGTAAGTAATTTTTTTAAAAAGATAAAAATACTCCATGGCAAAATCTTAGTTTCAAATTTTATTTAATCATTTTGCTAGTTATATTTAGAAGATATATATTTGTGCCATCAAATTTCATTGATTAAAGGAGGGACCAAATCCTAAAAATGAAAGATGAGAGAGGGACTAAATCTGTTAAAAAAATAAAAAATAGTTTGAGGACCAAATCTAAGTTAGTTTGATGGACCAAATGATATAAAATTAAGAGTAAACTACACTATTGGTCCCTGTGGTTTCTCAAAAGTAACACTTTTCGTCCCTACAGTTTCGAAATTACAGTTCGGCCATCGTGGTATGAAAAAACGACCAGATTTAATCCCTCCATTTAACGGCCGTTAGAAAAAACCGTTAAGTTAGGGGTATTTTAGACTTTTTAGGTTTCTATTTTATTTTCTATTAAAACTTAAAAATTTTATATATACGTGTCCGTCCCACCCACACTATTTCCACCAAAAACAAACTTACATACCTCTTTTCCATTTCCCCTTTCCGGCCATCTTCTCCGGTCAAATTCCGACCATCTTCTCCGACCAAACCGAAATCTAATAACTAACATTAAAATCAAATCCAAATCCAAACTTTAAAATCAAAATCAACATTAAAACCGAACCCCCTATTCAAAACTAGTTGACCTCAAACTAAACCTTAAATGGCACAACGTTATAAACGGGACACAAAACCAACACCATTAAGAAAGATTTAATCCTTCCAGAGAGTTTCTGGAACCTCAAGACCACTAACTAACCTAGTTTACTAACTAAGACCAAAAAACAAAAGCTTGATCATCTCTAGTTAACCTAATATGGTAAGAATTAACAAAAAGAAATATTGACTAAAAGCCCTAATCAGCTTTCGGATAAAAGTTTTTTTTTAACTGAAAGAAAAACCTCAATTAGCCATTGATGCCTTGCATCAAAGAAATGCAAAACATATCCCAATATGAAATAAATAGAAGAAAAGACAAGATAAATCAAGATATGAAAACTTTGTGTTCCTCGTCTTCATTGAAGTTTAGAAACCATGAACTTCAAAATCGAGCAGGCGGCTTGGTGGGTCGACAATGTACAACGGTTGAGGAGTTTGGAACCATAGTGATTATTGTTGAGGAGTTCGATTTGGTGAAGGAGAACGATTTGGGTGAAGAGTTGATAATGTACGACAGAGGGAGACAAGTTTAGATGGGGAGGGATACACCAAAAAAGATGGGAAGATTGGGAAAGGAGCTTACTGGAGGTAGATGTCATCATTAGTAAGATTGATTTGGTGAAGGAAGGAACAAAGGTGGAGTGGTTTGGTGGTGGATGTAGTGGAGGTTGAATTTGGTGAAGGCGGAAAGTGAAGTGTGTGTGTATATATAAGTTTTTATATTATATTATATAGTTAGTGTATATATATATATATATATATATATATATATTTAAATAGTTTTTTAAGGAAAATGACATAAAAGGGGCAAAAAGACTAAAATACCCCTTATCTTATGGGGTTTTTAACACCCGTTAGAGGGAGGGACCAAATCCGGTTGTTTTTGCATACCATGATGGTCAAGCTGTAATTTCCAAACCGCAGGGACGAAAAGTGTTACTTTCGGGAAACCACAGGGACCAAAAGTGTAGTTTACTCTAAAATTAAAATAGTTTGAAGGACCAAGTTCATTATTGAAAATTGAAGTTGAGGGTGAGGAGGGTGAATAGATAAAATTGCCCCTCAATAACAGAAAGTTAACAGAAGGAGTTAGAGGAGGGACCATATCCGTTATAAAAATGAAACTATAGAGACGCCCCTCGTTAATAATTCTTTTTAGAGACCTTAGTCATTAATTTATGTAAACCATGAGAAGCAAATTTGTATTTTGAGAAAAATATGGGGATTAGTTGACCACGAACTTCCCAACACAGATCCAACCAATGATTATCAAAGGTTGTTGGTTTTGTGATGTTTGGCTTGTAGCCTTATACGTAGAGTTATGTAGGACCCAAATCAATCACAAAACATGAAAGTTTAACAAAAAAAAACTACATGGAAATTGCTTGTTGCTTGGTACGGTTTGGTGACCAAGTTTTTTTGTTTTGCCGTTTGGCGTTGGGTGTGGCGGTTTGCCTAAACTTTTTTTTTTTTTTTGTCTTTTATAATATTGCCTAGAGAAATCCATTCCAAAATTTTTTTTAACAAAAATCTAGAAAGAGTTTCTAGAGAAGAGAAAGTGTCATATTCATTGACAGAGTCACAAGATTACAAGTGTGCCATATGCTTACAATGAAAGAGTTGTTACCACAAAATGAACCTAGACAAACTTTATATATGGTTAAGACATACCCTTGAACCATTACAATGAAATCAAAATAACAAGATAAAGAGTTGACTTTCATGAGAGGACCTTGAATTCCAACAAATGCTCCAACAATCTCCCCCTTTGGAACCAAGGAATGAAACGTCTTCTTGTTTTCCATATGCCCATGTGTGATTCAAACCTCCTCATAGCCTTCCTAAACTCAATTCTATCATCCGGTGCCTCCAAAGCTTTGACAAGAATCAACCTTTATCTTCTAGGCATTTTATCACCTTGTGTTGCTCTTGCTCTCTCATTATGTTGGTGTCGGCTGTCAAGTTGCATTTTGATCACCTTCAAAGTTCAATCTGAAAACTTAGCGATCTTTGAAAACCTTAGAAACCTTTTCTCATTGTTACCATTCTTATAAACAACACCAAACTCTGGATCTTGAATGTAACACCATCAAATTTGGTAAGAGCAACTAATTAAAAATTTCGATACAACATCAAGTAATGGACAACACTTCCTCCTACAAATCAAAACTCGTTGTTCCTCAAATATAAAATTCTATAATTAACCTCCACAACTATAGACTCCAGTATTATACAAGGACTAAACCGAAGTAGGTTTTTTCTTAACCCAAATAAAAGTTGCTCTTCCCAAAACAAATGCGGAAGACTTCACCAAGCTATTCACTTTTCGAGCCCATAACTAACATTCTTCTCTTCACAGTGTTACTAGTACTGTTCCTAAATTGAAACCTGTTGCACATGCCGACAAATAAAAAGATTAAGCTAACGCTTAGCTAGTTCAAAAGTTTTCAACATCGATAAATATATCGTTAAAAGGGAAGAATGCCACTTAAAATCATAATCTTTCAAATGGTTTACTTTAAATATGACTACGACCCATTTCCAATAATGCGCATGTTTTAAAGATGGACCCCCAATGTAAAAACATTCTTTGATGAGGTGATGCAATCCAAAGCTCACTCAAAACGTGAATAGGAATCGAACTCCGAATTTATGAAAACGTGAATAAAACTTTATATCCCGAAACACCCAAAACACGGGTGGGGCATAATACTCAACACATAAATCATGAACAATAATCCACATATATAAAACGTCATTGAAAACATTGATACTAAGACTCAATACCCAAAACAACACCTTTTGGTGACGGGGGAGACCCGATTCCATATAATGTGGCGAAACACAAAGTAAGCCACATACTATGTTAGTAAGACCAATCACATCGTCATACACATATTGAATGTCGAGCTCGACTACTTAAAGCGTACACTCATGGATACTAGCATGTAAGACTTTCACCATACCGTCGACGTCTATCCGTGCCTCAATGGAGAAAGCTAGCGTCCCACCATTGGACATAATGATTCTGTTAGCGCGTAGGACTTACACCATACCATCGATGGATAATCCGTGCCATGATGTGAAAAACTATCCTTCCATCATCGGACATAATGACTCTACTGCTCATGGATCCATAGCAAATCAGGTCTAAAACATTACATGACTCCGAATGAATGACACACACACACACACTCAAAACATGTAAATCTCAAATAAATATAAATTATGAAAAAAGATCTACGTTAAGCTATTAAACCCGGACAATTGTCCCCAAGACAAGACAAAGATGAAAACCAAGCCTTAAGCTCAACCAATCAAATGACCATATGCTAAAATCCATAAAATGTAATAAAACGCAATCGACCAACGTTTATGCAAACACATGCTCCAAAATACATCAATAAACTCCAACACAATTTAGATTGAAACAAATCATTTTCCAAACAAGTTTAATCCATTGACTCTTTCAAAACGTCTCATACACAAGATCAAAACATTTCTCCAAAACACACACTAAAAGTGCATTTACACCATAGGATTTAGACTCGTAAAATAAATCGCTAAAATGTCAATACCTAAGATTTACTCATCAAAATACTCGAAATACATCTTTCCCCAAAACCAAAAAGGTTTATAATTTCCGAAATGTTCACAAGGTCCTAAATGAACAAAATCCAATGACCCACACGTCGGTACTTTCAAAACATTCCATAACACAAACTATACATATTTCCAACAAACTCTACAATGCATTTTTACCAAATAACCTCCATTTACAAAATAAATCACCAAAAGACTCTCAGTTAAGATTTATTTATCTAATTGTCCAAAAATCCCAAATGTGGGTGTTTTACAAGGTTTAGAAAGTGAAACACTTCAAATAAATAAAACTCACCAAATAACTCAACAATTGATAATCTAATGTAAATCTTATAAACACTTTAAAATAGACATTTTGGCATGTACAATATTTTCATAAATCACTTGAACGCACCTTGCTAGATTTAGGCTAAATCTAGATTTTCCCCAACTTGAGCTCATTTGAAGTGACTTGAATCCTCAAGCCAAAACTTCTAAAAAACCAAGATCTATAAATTTCCAACCATAAATATTCATATTCAACCATATAGAATCGTTCCCCAAACATTTTATATGAAGATCTCAACTTACACTGAAACCCTAATTTCCATAGATGAAGAAAAGAGAGATTACCTTAATCATAACTTGAATCCACCAACAAAATACTTCTAGGTCACTCAAGTGGACCTCAAACTTTCAAATCTTTAAGAGAATGGAAAGGGTTTTGAAGAGGTTTGATAAAACCCTAGAAAGTTAGAAATTCTTGAAATGAGGTGGAATGAAGAGCTTCACACCCTTGCTTCCAAATCCTCACTAAAATGAGAAGAATCTCTTTACATAACATGGAAATGCACCTTGGAGACTCTAAAATCCGACTTCTATGGTGAGGGTTCGATTCTTGGGAGAGAATAGTGAAGTGAGTGAAGTAACCAGTGAAAAAGGGTTGAAATTTCGAGTATTAAAACAGCCTAGGGCTGACCGCGATTGTGCTCGACGATTGTGCCCAAGGCACTCTCGCTTGAAGTGTACCGCGGGCGATACCATCTCCGCGAGAATGACACGGCAATAGTGACACTTGTCACTGTCGCGGGAACTATCACCCCGCCTCCCCCGAGCTCCAAAATTTGATTATTCCAAAACGCTTGCTTCCCGACATAACCAAAAGTTTGGGTGCTACAATCCTCCTAACCTTAGAATGATTTCGTCCTCGAAATCTAGATCTCACACAAGGCATTCTCTTACCATCCTCAACACTAATTGGGTTTCCTCGGTCCCCAAAGGTAACAATATAACATAGACCTCAATGCTGATAATTTCCCAAAACGACTGTCTCCCTTCCCAAGGGCTTGTCTCTAATCCATTTTCATCCTTGAGTTAAAACTCGTTGACTTCCTGACGCAACTGCCATAATGATTTTCGTGAAGACTCTCACATCCCATATCCACCTTCATACGTTACATTCATACTAGAATGAACATCAAACCTTACTGGAGAAATTTCTAACCATACGATTCCGGTTGCATCCGAACCTTAGGTGACACGTAACCTCAACTTCTCACTGACTAATTCATCCCAACTCAACACGATTCTGAATCCGTATTTCAATGATCAACACCAAACCCTAAAATTCACAAAATTCCTTAATAGTTCACCCTTGATATTGGTAAAGCCTTCCTTCCAAGGACATACCAACACGCTTTCCAGGGAGTTGGTTAGTTCCAGTTAGGCTATCGCGCAACTCCGAACTTTTCCCAAACCTCAAATATTCAGTCGATATAGATCGTTACCACATCAAGGAAATCTTAATCATCGATACTTAATTACAAACATCTAATCTCCTTGAAGTTCCACCACTGCGAGCTAACACCTCTTATGGCCCGGAGGTACTTCCAAGCATTCCAAAGATCATTGACCTCAAAAGAACGAGTCGACACCTAAAATTAAAATAAACTTACTGCGAATGTGGGTATGCCAAGAACTATTCCATCCCTGATTGCACTAATTCAATCCCCAATAACGACGTAAAGTTACACCCGGTACGGAAATAAAACTTCAAATCTTATCGCTTAGCAAGCGAATCACAACATACCCTTTATTCATGAAGACCCAATAGGATGGTACACCACCAACACATAACATGTTGTCGAATAAACAATTCCTCGATTCAAATCCAACCATACGCAAGCAATCACACCAGGCTTTAACCCAAAGATTTTACCGAAAGGGGAAAGATCGCCACTTACACAACTGAGATAATAGCATAAATCTACTACCTTAATTATACATACATAAACAGACTACATGAGGTCAAATTCCCAAAATTCAAAGTTGTCTACAACTGGGATCATTCCCCCTTTTTAATTCCCAAGGGCGTCTCTAGTCCCTTTACACAACTTCTTTCTCAAGAGGGTTTAAATCTATAGCTGTAATGAGTTCCAGGTTTTTTTTTCCAATTATAGAACTCGACAAATATGTGAATTGAAATTTTATAAGACTTTCAAATGCAAAATCTTTATACTTATTAATTGTACGTGTAAAAATTCACTACCACTTGCTTGGTAGTTGTGCAAAGTGGTCACAAACGCCACACATATAAAACCATTTCGAAAACTATTTGATTATTATCCAAGTTAATAATGATAATAACAAGTGATGCGCAACAAACTTTTCAAATGGACCACTATGGTCCTAACATGCATCAATTTATGTCGTGTTCGAAAAATATTTTTCTGCACTAAAACAATGTGTAACAAATGTTTGTACAAACTCCAAAATAGGAACTTCACAATTTAAAGCTCCAAAATTCTCTTTTAACCATAAAAATGACATGGAATGAAATTTCTCAACAAGCTCCGCATACATTAGTTTATTTCCCAAGCTTAGTAAAACGATAGATGCATGCGATTTAGTCAAAACGTAAATAATTTAAATCGACCTCAAACTTTAAACCGGACCACCAATGTGCTCCATGTTTTGAAATAGTGGTCATAATGCCATGCACACCAAGCAATCAATATAATGCATTTGTGGGAATCAATAACAATGGTAATAACGACCGGAAATGCACAAAACAAAACATTAGTATAAAACATCATAGTACTACTACACAACCGGTGCGCCAAGAGTATAAATCTATCGTGCGCTAAATAGTGTGCTGCAAAATATACTAGCACAAAACCCAAAAGTGACATCACATGATATTAAAACTCCAAAACGACTCTCTTGGTTGCGAAAAGACATGGGATATATTTCCGTCGACAATACTCACATGAGGCAAAATATTCAATAAAAACACATAAATTAACATACACAATGATTCAAGTATATGCATTTCAAAGTTCCCTCCATGCGTCACAACACGTCGTAAACAATAATACTACATAAAACTCGACAAAACCCGCACGGAATAAAATTCCCAATAAAACTCGGGCACCAAAACATGGAAGTAAATTTTTCCTTTAAAACCTTAACATATGTGGAGGAGATCCAATGTTAAAGTCATAAGTCGCAATTACTTGTCCAAGACCCTAAACGACATCAAAATACGGACAACGCCATATCCGAAAATAGTGTTGGACAACAACAAGAATAAGGAAAGTCTCAACAAAGTTTGCAACCACATGCAATAAAATGATTTTATGCATGTTTAATAAAATCATGGTTTAAAATCTTGCGTGTGCTAAACATTTTTCCAAGATTTCGTAATATAATCCATATGATGATTTGGAAACACGAGAAACAATTGATGCAATTTATTTTAGAAAATAGATTTCGTGCACGGACTTGATCGGCACTCAACGTCTCGAATCCACACTCCTCAATTTCCCAGTCACACTATCGTCATCTGGATGCTCAAACATCTTAAGGCAATAATCGAGAATTTCATCGGTTTACCTTACAATTCCTCCTCGAATGATGTCGATTCCATAAGTCTATGGTTCTCATCCAACCAATAATTCTGACCCGAAACGGTTCACTAATGAAATCGTCATGCTTACTGTCACTCAAAGTGACGAATGTTAAAATCATCAACCTCTTCTAACGACTACTCACTTAGAAACTTTTGCACTACCCCAACGGTCGCCACATCAAATTAGTCCAAGTATACACATGTAACTTGTAGGTTCACCATAACACTGGCCAGGTGCAATTATGAACGTACCATACATGATCATCCTTGCTACCCCTCGACATTATTCCTGTTTCTAGTAACTCCATCAACCTCAAAATATCCTATCTTAAAGTGCCTAATGGTGCAATTTCACTTGCTTAAAAGAACGCTAGTTTGAGTCTAGGTATCCTAAATTCATACCTAAATCTCTCAAACTTATGCTCTGATACCAACTTGTAACACTCTTAAGTTTAGTAAGAGCAACTAATTAAAAATTTCGATACAACATCAAGTAAAGGATAAAACTTCCTCCTACAAATCAAAACTCAATGTTCCTCAAATATAAAATTCTATAATTAACCTCCACAACTATAGACTCCAATATTATACAAGGACTAAACCGAAGTCGGGTATTACTTAACCCAAATACAAGTTGTTCTTCCCAAAACAAATGCAGAAAACTTCACCAAGCTATTCACTTCTCGAGCCCACAACTAGCACTCTTCTCTTCACAGTGTTACTAGTACTTTTCCCAAATTGAAACCTGTTGCACATGCCAACAAATAAAAAGGTTAGGCTAATGCCTAGTAGGTTCAAGAGTTTTCAACACGGATAAATATATCGTCAAAAGGGAAGAATGCCACTTAAAATCATAATATTTCAAATAGTTTACTTTAAATATGAATACGATCCATTTTCAATAATGTGCATGTTGTTGGTCCCGAAGGTGCTTAACAAGTTTGTAGAAGGGGGGGGGGTTGAATACAAACACAAAATTTAAAGTTTAATAAATTGTTTATTGATGAATCAAAATACAATTTACAAGTTTGTTGCGGAATAAGATTAAGTAAGAACCTAATCTAAACAAACTTAAGAAACACTAAGATGGTTGCACAAAAATTAGAGAATAAAGATTAAGAGAATATAGAAAGCAAGGGTTTCTATATGTTAGAAAGATTGAAGGTTGAAGGCTTCGGGGCACTCTCAGATAGAGTCGTGATCTTTCTATTTATACCCTATGCATTAAATGCATGGTAGGGTACTTTACACGTGTCTTTCTCTGGTTGGTTGCATGAGTATGACTTTTGGAGACATGTTTTTGGTCGTATGATGAACAGTGTAGATATCAGAGTTGTTGTACGAAATGTTGCAGAGGTATGTCTTTTCTGACACTCGTACTATGTGTGCATAGATAAGACAAAAGAGACTTGAGGTATAAGCAATGTGATTATCGATCGCTGAATATCTCTTCCTTCTCAGAGATAGAAAGAAGTTCAGCTATCGCTGAAGCTTTTCCTCAGACTTCTTCGCGTATGAGTAGACTTATCTTGTTTTCGCTGATATCCGCATCAGGTCATGAGTAGACTTGTCCTTTGTTCAGCAGCTTTGTCTTTGATTCAGCAGTGAACATCTTTTGTCGCGAAACTTGTCTTCAGAGATTACGTCTAACTGTTTACATAAGAAATCATCAGCGATACTGAACATACTCAGTATTTGATCGCTGATAGTGAAACACTTATACATACAGAGGTTAAACATAATTTTCACTAAGTATAACAGAGGGTCATTATCAAATCACTGAGAGGGTTGGATCAACACATGTTTTAAAGATGGACGCCCTAATGTAAAAACATTCTTTGATGAGGTGATGCAACCCAAAACTCACTCAAAACGTGAATAGGAATTGAATTCCGAATTTGTGAAAACGTGAATAAAACTTTATATCCCGAAATACCCAAAACATGGGTGGGTAATAATACTCAACACATAAATCATGGACAATAATCCACATATATAAAACGTTACTGAAAACATTGATACTAAGACTCAATACCCAAAACAACACCTTTCGGTGACGGGGGAGACCCGATTCCATATAATGTGGCAAAACACAAAGTAAGCCACATACTATGTTCGTAAGACCAATCACATGGTCATACACAAATTGAATGTCGAACTCGGCTACTTAAAGCATACACTCATGGATACTAGCACGTAGGACTTACACCATACCGTCGACGCCTATTTGTGCCTCAATGGGGAAAACTAGCGTCCCACCATTGGACATAATTGTTTGTGCAATATTTGTTGTATTCAAGATCATCAAGATTGAAGTTGAATGTCTCAAGTCAAAGCCTCATTGTGAAAGTCAAAGTCAACTCATTTAAAGAGAAAGTCAAAGTCAAAAGATGCTTATATGGAAAGTCAATGTCAAAGTCAAAGTGTTAGTTGTTTTGTCAATGTCTTTTGGTGTTAGTTTTGTTAGTTGTAGTTTGCCTTGTAATCTGGTAGGTATAAATAGTGTTTTTGTTCTTGTAATTCTTGTAGCACTTATCATTGAGAATTATTAAAGAGAGTTTGTAGAGAGAGAAAGTAGAGAGATAGAGATTGTAATTCTTGGAAATCAACACATATGAGATTTGGTCATTGTGATTGTTAATCTTGTTGATTACTTGCTTACGACAAGTTCTCCTCAAATAGTTGTTATATTTTCTAAGTTCAGAACTCGTACCACTTTGCTTGCGAGAAGCTACTACTCGTCTACTGCGACGTACGACAAGCCAACTTCTCGTATCCTTCAGTCTGTGAGAAGTTTAGTTCTCGGTTCCTTTGCTTTACACGAAGTTCAGAACTCGCATCCAATGGTTTGCAAGTTGTTAGTTCTCGGGTGTAGTGCTTTGCGAGTTGTTGGTTCTTCTGTATAGTAGCGTGTGACAAGTTTGATTTTTCGTGTTCAGATCTTTGAGAAAAGTGTTCTACTGTGGTTTGCGATTTCTATACGTAGTCAATTTTTGATAAGTTTCAGATTTTGAGAAATTTTTCTGATTTTTGTAAACGTTAAAAGCAAGTATTTTCAAGATGACTTCCAAGGATGTGTTGGATATTGGTACTGATGTAAAGCCACCTATACTGTTCAAGGGAGAATATGAGCAGTGGAAGGATAGATTTTTTGATTTCATTGATCGTCATGACAACGGTGAGTACATAAAACAGTTTATTGATGAGGGTGTGATAAAGCCGATAACTACATAAGTTCCAGATGATGATTCTTCAGATAGTGATGATGGTAATGAACCCAGAGAGCCAAAGACAAAGAGAGTACCTCTTGATATTCCCAACTATATAGTTGAGCAGAAGAAGAGGTATAAAGCTGACAAGCAAGAAAGGTCTCTTTTGCTACAAAGCATCCCGAACGACATTTACATTAAAATAGACAGCTATAAAGCAACTGCTAAAAAGATGTGGGATCATCTTGAAAAGATGATGATGGGTTCTAAGATCGGGAACCAGATGAAAGTAGCAAACTGCATCAATAGCTATAAAGAATTCAAAGCTAAAGAAGGAGAGAGCTTGGAAGCTACCTATGACAGGTTTGTGTCTATGTTAAATGAGCTGGCTAAGAACCAGGTGAAGAAGAAGCAAATAGAAAACAATGTCAAGTTTCTGAGCATCTTGCAACCGGAGTGGAAGAAATTTACCCGACAGATGAAACAGATGAAAGATCTGAATGACATTCCACTGCATGAGGTTTATGAGACTCTAAGGCAGAACGAGGAAGAGGTATAAGAGATGAGAGAAGAAAAGAAAAGGATTGAGAAACCTGTGTCTGATCCAGTAGCATTGGTGATAAAAAGGAAAGAGAAGAAGAAGAAAAAGAAGGTTGTGGTTTATGATTCTTACGAGAGTGGTAGTGCTAATTTTGATTCAGATGATGGTGAAAGTTTGAAGCAAGCTATGATTCTTTTGACTCGAGCATTCTAGAAAAAGTTCTACAAGAAGCCAGGGTCAAACAGCCAGAGATACTCATCTGGATCTAGAAACTACGAGCACAAGGAGAGAGTAGAAGGAAAGAAAAGGTATGAAGAAAGGAAGTTTGAGGAAAGAAAGGCAGAAGTAGACCTGGCAAACGTGTTGTGTCGTATCGGGTTCGTGTCGGGTTCAAAGTTAAATGGGTTGGAAGTGTCTAACCCTAACCCGACCTGTTTAATAAACGGGTCAGAAAATCCCAACCCTAACCCGACCCGCCTAACCCGCCACGACCCGCTTAACCCGTTTAACCCGTTTAACATTTATAAAATTAAAATTAAAAATCGAAAATTCACAAAAAAATACAAATCCAAAATTCAAATGAAAGCATTAGAATCCAAAATTTATAGTTCAAAATTATAATCATATCTAAAACGCTAAAAATCCAAAGCATTAAAAGGAAAACTTATATATATATATATATATAAACGGGTTATTCGGGTCATTTTCGAGTTGAAATTTTTGACCCTGGCCTTACCCGTTTATTTTTCGTGTCGTGTCAACCCGTTTACTTAAATGGGTTGAAATGTATTACCCAAACCCGTTTATTTCGTGTCGGGTTAGCGTGTCGGGTCAGTTTTTGCCAGGTCTAGCCAGAAGAGAAGAGGTATGATGAGAAGAAAATAGATGAGCCAGTGAAATGCTATAACTACAGCAAGATCGGGCACTTTGCCAAAGACTGCCGAAAGCCGAAAGTGCGGAACTCAGATTACTATAAGAATAAGATGATGCTCGCAAAAAAAAAGGAAGATGGGTAAAGCACTGATGGCAGAAGATGATCATTGGCTTGATCTTATAGATTCAGAAGATGAAAGAGATGAAGTGGCTCACATGTGTCTCATGGGAAAGAAGGTTACCTATGACGAATCCGATGATGACACATCTGATGAGGTAACTGACCCAACTAAATCTGATTTCTTAAAGAAAATGGAATCCATGATGGTTGAGCTTCAAGATTTACAATCTAAGCTTAAAAAGGAAAAAAGCGTGGTTGCGAAAAAGCGTCAAACAATATTTGATCTCAACAAAGATATTGTTGGGAAAACAATGTTGATTGAATCTTTGAACAATGATGCCAGTACTTTTGAAAAACAAAAGACTTTTCTGGAAAATCAAATATCTGAAGCAAATTCCAAAGTTCAACTTGTGTGAACTTGAGAAGAAAGAGTTTGTTAGAAAATATAAAGAATTGAAATTTGAAAACAAGTCTTTGAAAGCAAAGATGAGTGGTTTGGAAGCAATGCTTTATGCCAGAGGCCAAACTGACCAAACCATTCATCTTAACAAACATAAATAATTTACTTATTTCAACGCATATTGGGGAATTGGGTATAACAACCCACATTATTTGAAGAAAGAAATTTCAAAACAACCTGCGTTATATAATTGTGATTTTTTACAAGTGGCTGATAAACACCCCAAGTTGAAAGTCAGGTGGACAAAGTCATCTGAAGAGGTGGAAGCTAAGGAAGATAGTAAAAGGAAAAACACACTAAAAATGCAACTACCATTATGTTATGACAAACTGAATGAGAGTTATCTTTCTGATCAAGCACAATTTCTTTCAAATGATTACTTTAAAAGTTATTCTACTGAAGAGATGGAGGCTAAACCTGTTGAAGCAAAAATTTATGTTCCTCCTCTCATCTTAGAAAGCAAAATTTCTCAGCTTGATAAAACTTTAGAAAATGAAAGAACTTTGGTTGAGTTAGAGAAAATTGTGTTTTCTACTGTTTTATTGAACACTGATTCAAATATGAGTTTAAAGAAGATGATAAATCAGAGTCAGAAAGAGCTTGTGAAAATAGTTCTAATGATTCTGATGCTTCGTCTTGCAAAGCTTTTATGGGAAACATTTTTTGTAATCCTAAACCATCAAATTTTGAACAAACGCCATATCAAAAACAATGTTTAAAAGAATTTATTGATTTCATGTATCCAAAATCTTCCAAAGCATCTCAATCTTTAGATGATGAGGATCTGTTTGATGATGAAGTTGATTTTTTAAATTCTGAGGAATGTTTTACTGGGTGTATGGATAAATATGATTTTAATGCAAAACTTCCAGATCATACTAACTTTGTTATTAATTCTGAAGAGTTACCAAGTATATTTGAAGTTAGTGAATCATCAACTAAAGTTGATGACACGATTCCTGTAAGTGCTTATTATGCTAAAGGTAAAAAGAAGAAGCACTCACAAAAACCGAACAACACTGGTAAGTCTAAGAAAAAGCAAACTCTGAATTCTCATCGTTCTAACAAGCATAAATCTTATGTTTTAGATATGAGATTTAAAAGATATGAGGTGAAGCTTGAATGGAGACCTAAGAAAGATGAAGGGTCGACAAAATCATTTTCAGCTTCGGATTGTAATAGGAAAACTGATAGAAGTAGTGATGTAATTGATCAATTTGCTTCGAATAAATCAAAACTTGTACTTCAATGCAAGGTTTATACAATAAAGAAATTGATTCAATTATCTCATTCTACAATTCAGTGTTTCACTTGTGGCCAAAATGATTTTGTTGCTCGTAAATATTTTGATAATTGGTTTGGTTCTTATCATATATTTCATTCTGATAGCTCTAGTGGTTTTCAAAAGAAAAGAGGACCCAAATTTCATTGGGTGCCAAAATCTGAGATTAACCAGAAAGGACCCATTTACAAGTGGGTACCTAAACCTGTTGTTACTTGATTTCTCTTGTGCAGACCCGTCATATGTGGTACTTGGATTCAGGTTGTTCCAAGCATATAACCGAGAGAAAAGAAAATTGTCTAATTATACAGAGAAATTTTGTAGCAATGTTCGTTTTGGGAATGACCATTTTTCACCAATTCTTGGCTATGGAGACGTTATTCAAGAGAACGTAACGATTAAGAAGGTGAGTTATGTTGAAGGTTTAGGACACAACTTATTCAGCATTGGACAGTTCTGCGACAAAGACTTAGAGGTGAATTTCAAGGCCAAGAGATGTTGTGTATGTACTGAAGACGGTAAAGAACTCTTGGTTGGCACTCGAAAATCAAACCTCTACACAATCAATCTATCCAATGTTAAGCCTGATAATGTTGTGTGTCTATTATCTAAAGCCTCTATGCAACAAAGTTGGTTATGGCATAGACGACTGTCTCACCTCAACTTCAGATACATCAAAAAGTTGGTCAAAGGAAACTTGGTGAAAGGATTACCTGAGCTAAAATATGAGAAATAATATTTATGTGTCTGTGTGAGAAAGGGAAGATGAAAAGAGCTTCGCATAAGCCTAAGCCAAAACCGAATGCAAATGATCCCTTAGAGTTATTGCACATGGACTTATGTGGTTCAATGCGTACTCATAGTATAAATAGCAAACGATATGTCTTGGTGATAGTGGATGATTACTCGCGATACACTTTGGAAAAAGTCTTAAGGTCAAAGGAAGAGACTCCCGAAATCATCATCTCGTTCCTCAAAAGTATCCAAGTGAACATGCAACGAATAGTGAAACTGATCAGAACACACAATGGCACATAATTCAAAAACAAAACAGTGGAAGATTATCTCGAATTGGTCGGAATAACACATCAGTATTCTGCTGCCAGAACGCCTGAACATAATAGAGTAGTTGAAAGAAGAAACCAAACTCTAATTGAGGTTGCACACATGATGCTTAGCCAATCTGACTTACCTCTATTCTTGTGGGCTGAGGTTGTTTCGACTGCATGTTATACCAAAAATTGATCAATCATTCATCGTTGCTTTGGTAAAACGCCTTATGCTCTTATAAACAATAGAACACCTAGCATTAAACATTTCTATATTTTTGGATGCAGGTGCTATGTGCTTAACGACAAGGAGAACTTGAATAAGTTTAGTCCTACGGCTGAAGAAGGAATTTTCATCGGATATTCTCAAACATCTGCGTCATATAGAGTTTATCAGAAGAAAACGAAGATTGTTGTGGAAAGTGTTAACGTCACATTCGATGAAGCAATGGAAGTGGCTTCTGAACAAAGCAGTTTAGAACACGTGCTTACAGGAGTATTAGCTTCTGGACACATCAGTCCATAACCTGGTTCTAGTGTTTCTAATTCTGATAAAGCTTCAACATCTACTTCGCATTTAACATAATTAGATTTATTGTTTGAACATTTTTATGATGAGTTTCTTGGAACTAAAGTTTCTAAACCTGTTGTGATTGATAGTTCTGAAGATTCAAGCGAACATCATCCAATCATATCAGATGGATCAACTGGACTTATACCCTCAGTTTAGGAGGAAACAAAATCAGTTCAAACAGAAACTCCATCAGTTGAAGATACAATAAATATTGAATAGCCAGAAGTTGCACGATCAGTTGGGTATATGGAATTGCCTATTCAACAGACAACAAGTGTTCAACTAGCTGAAACTTCTGCACCTATAACTTTAACTGAACCCTAACATGAAGCTTATTTAGATGATCAACATGATCATTCTGCTTATGTTCCACTCCCTCATGTTAACAAGTGGACCAAAGAGCATCCGGTATAACAAACTATCAGATATCCTTCAAAACTGGTGCAAACTAGCTCTGCAAAGACAAATGAGTGCTTGTATGTTTCTTTCTTGAGCAAGATAGAGTTGACTCACGTATCAGAAGCTCTTGAAGATCCTGATTAGATAGCAGCCATGCAAGAAGAACTTAATCAGTTCGAAGCACTGAAAATATGGCGACTCATGCCAAAACCTGAAGGAAAAACAATCATTAGCACTAAATGGGTGTTCAAAAACAAGAAAGATGAAAATGGTGTAGTTGTCCGTAACAAAGCTCGACTTGTAGCTAAAGGATACCGGCAAGAGGAAGGCATTGATTACAACGAGACATATGCTCCAGTTGCATGCATTGAGGCGATTAGAATGTTCCTCGCGTATGTTGCACACATGAACTTTACTGTCTATCAGATGGACGTGAAAACGACCTTTCTGAATGGCATCTTGAAGGAGGAAGTGTATGTTTCTCAACCAGAAGGGTTCGTCAGTGCTGAGAAGCCATATCATGTCTACATCTTAGACAAGGCCCTTTATGGATTTAAACAATCCACTCACCCATGGTATGATGTACTTTCAAAGTTTTTAGTCAAGTCCGGGTTTTCGAAAGGTAAGATCGATACTACTCTATTCATTAAGAAAGAAAAAGTCGATATTATTCTCATTCAAATTTATGTTGATGACATAATTTTTGGGTCAACAAACCCTAAGTACTGTAAGAATTTTTCTACCTTAATGGTGTCACGTTTTCAGATGAGTATGATGGGAGAGATGAATTTCTTTCTCAGATTACAAGTCAGACAATTTTCCACGGGGATTTTTATAAATCAAGTTAAGTACATTTTTGACATTTTAAATTAATTTAAAATAGAAAATTGTACACCTACTAGCACCACAATGGCACCAGGGACTAAGATAAGAGCTGACCTAAATCGTAAAACTGTTGATCAAAAGACCTATCGAGGTATGATTGGTTCTTTAATGTACTTGACGGCAAGTAGACCTGATATTATGTTCTCCACATATTTGTGTGCGAGATATCAGGCCAAGCCCAAAGAGTCTCGTCTTTCGGCTGTGAAAAGAATTTTTAGATATCTGAAGGGCACCGTAGATCTTGGTTTGTGGTATCCTAAAGATACAGGGTTCTAACTTACAACATATTCAGATGCAGATCATGCATGTTGCATGTTAGACAGGAAGAGTACATCGAGTCACATACAATTTTTGGGAGACAAGCTCGTTAGCTAGGCATCAAAGAAGCAAATTTGTGTATCCACTTCAACCGCAGAAGCAGAATATGTAGCTGCTGCCATTTGCTGTTCTCAAGTATTGTGGACACAGACACAACTTCGACATTATGGATTCCAATTTAATAAGATTCCGATATATTGTGACTCGAAGAGCGCAATCCCTATATCTGCTAACCCTGTCCAACGTACTAAAACAAAGCACATAGACGTGAGATATCACTTTATCAAAGACCATGTTGAAAAAGGTAGGATCGAGTTGTACTTTGTAAACACGGATTATCAGCTTGTTGATCTTGTCACTAAGTCATTAGATGAAAAGAGATTTAATTTTCTAATTTCAAAATTAGGCATGATGAATCTTAAAACATGATTTTTACATAATTCGTATTTGCGTTGTACAATTTGGTTTATAATTTTCTTCATGTCTTTATGTTTTATTCTGAAAGATATTTACTCTGAAGGTTTGCTGATGATTTCAGGAGGAGTGAGTACTAAGAACAAATGATCATATTTCAAGGGACAGTTAGAATGAGTTAGATATTTTGCATATAACTTTTACTAACATATTTTTCTGAATGCATATTTTCAGGAGGAGTTATTGACTTCTGATCAAATCAGATCATGACTCGTTTTTCAATGTTTTACTTACAATAAGACTTTGCTAATTTTTGACGACTTTTTGACTTTGTGCAGATTTTGAGGGGGAGCTGACAAGATTTTATTCAAATAATCATGACTTGAGGGGGAGCTATGAATGCTATATATGGTATATTTTTTATGAACTTAATCTCTGAATGTTTGAAAGATGTACGATTTTCAGACATGAAAACATGGTTTTTAAACTTCAAACCACTTCTCGATTCTTAAAAGAATTTATGAATTTTAGAAATGTGATTTTAAATGTTTTCATAATGGAGATTTATTGATTTACTGACCGTGTGTTTCCAAAGATTAATACTTGTGTATTATCTTTTCCATATACTGTCAAGTATTCATACACACCGGTTCAGTCATTCTTATTGATATTTTGTTATTATCATGTCTCAAATTGAAACAAATTTCGATGGTAATACACCCCGTCTGAATTTCGTTGTTGTTGAGCGTTACTTTCATTCAAAACTAAGCGATTCTTTCATGACAGCCTATATTTGTTCATATAGACACATTTAAATTCTTTCATGTCCTAAGCTTTCAATGTTTATCATTCTTATTTGATCTTTCTTATACATTGTCAGATTCTCAAAGAAGTCTTTTGTACTCATTTCATTCATTCAATATTCTTGTTGTGAGAAATCTTTAAAGTTCAAAATGCTCAAATAATCATGATATTTTGTGGAGCATACATTCACTGACAGTGTGATTCATATTTTGAGACTCTTAATTGTTCGAGTTAAACTGTTGAACAACACTATTCTTTTAGGACAATATTTTCATGGGATCAATGTGAGTGAGCTTAAAATAACTTCTATGGATTCACGTTAATCAGTGTTTCCTACCCAAGAGGGGTCATACATCAAAGAGTGGGGGAGGAAGTTCATACGGTTGAACAACCTTAGTGCGATGAGCGAAAAAAATGGAAAAGAGAGTTTGGTTAGAAATGAGCAAAATGATAAAAAGAAAGAGGGTGTGAGAACAGTGTTAAAAGAATATCGGAACTCTCCACCAACCACTTTCTGAGTCGGTCAGACACATTACTGACTGTTTCACAATTCTTTCATGAACATCATTGAAACAGGCAATGAGCCCATGCCAAATCTTGCTTAAACCCCACCAGCTACTCATTTTTTCTCAACAAAGAAATGTTTCATATTTTCATGGGGATGTAACACATATGCTATCTGATCTTCATTCAGAAGATTTGGATATTGAAAAGAATGAAGTATGCCCTACCTTCGCACTTCGATCATGCACATTGAGTCGTGGAAAACTTGTTGTGTCTCAACAGTTACACATTTTTTAGCCTGATAAAGCACAAAATGCTTAAATTCTTTCATACACAAGCACGTACACACTGAAAATTTGTTTTTCTGTCGGAACATTCATATAATTACCTTGTGTTTTTCGATGATTTAATGGAAGTCCTGGGGAGTGAACATCAATAAAAGTCCTTATATAGTACATTTGTTGTACTAAGTGGTTTTGTGATACTTACTGGCATTTTAACTGATTCATTTGTAGATTCAGGGTTACAACTCCATTCTGAATTTGAAAAGATTCGGAATCATTTATGAATTGACGGATGTTACTCAATCAGTGCGAAAGATCAGATAAAGATATTGGTCAGAAATTGAAAGAATGCATTTCTTGCAAAGTTTTGATGATGTTCATGCGCACGTTCATCAAAAAGGGGGAAATGATATCAAGAAATGATAGTTTGTGAAGTTTCAGTTTCAGGTTTGTGGGGAGAAAGGAAAAGTGAGCAAAAGATGAAGATAATTTCTTTTCTGAAGACAATATCATTTAAGAAAGTGGGAGATTGTTTTCAAAGATAGTTTTATTTCATGACAGAATACCGTCAAAGCTAAAAGAGCTCAATGGGGGAGATTGTTCGTTCATGCTAAACTTTGTTTAAAGAATGATCTTAAATCCAAAGGGGGTAGAATGTTAGTGCAATATTTGTTGTATTCAAGATCATCAAGATTGAGTCTCAAGTCAAAGCCTCATTGTGTAAGTCAAAGTTAACTCATTTAAAGAGAAAGTCAAAGTCAAAAGATGCTTATATGGAAAGTCAATGTCAAAGTCAAAGTGTTAGTTGTTTTGTCAATGTCTTTTGGTGTTAGTTTTGTTAGTTGTAGTTTGCCTTGTAATCTTGTAGGTATAAATAGTGTTTTTGTTCTTGTAATTCTTGTAGCACTTATCATTTTGAATTATTGAGAGAGTTTGTCGAGAGACAAAGTAGAGAGATAGAGATTGTAATTCTTGGAAATCAATACATATGAGATTTGGTGAATTGTGATTGTTAATCTTGTTGATCACTTGCTAATTGGGATCATTAATAATGATTCTGCTAGCACGTAGGACTTACACCATTCCATCAATGCCTAATCCGTGCCTCGATGTGGTGCTTAGAGAGAGAAACTATTGTAAATCATTCTATGATCAATGAATATGACTTTGTGATTAAAGTGTTGTGTTTAGATTGATTGGACTTGATACCGGAACAACAATGTACAAATAAAGCACTCAACGATCACTGAACAAACTCAGCGAATGATCGCTAATGTTGAGAAACTTAGTCTAAAACAGTTAATGTACTTTTCTCCAAGTAAAATGATCATCATCAAACCACTGAGAGAGTTTGGATCGACAAAATTGTTTGAAGGACTAAAGTAATTTCCCTAATAATCTATATCTATATCTAATATTATATTATAAAGCATTCGAGACAAAGTCTTAAAAACCATTTTTATGCACCGAGTATTAACTATTGATGTTGATGCACATTAATTAAAATTCAAGATTACAAGTAAACGGTGCAAAAATACAACTTTTTAAAGTTGTATGTTTAAATTCATGTAACTAACCGATAACTAAAATAAAAAACAGGATAAACATTTCATTTTAAATATAAAATATCTAAAATATAAATAGGATAATCATTGAGTTCCAACAAAATACTTGGTTATTTTAGTTAATACTTAATTATTATCTTTATGAAAAAACATTATATTATTGAACCTAAAATAAATTACCTCGTTATTAAACCTAAATTAAATTATAATAAAAGAACTGAATTAGACAAATTGTATAAAAAAAACTAGAACTTTTAAATTATTAATATGATAATAATATTGATATACTTTTTTTTATAAAACTTATCGGATCTTCAAATTTATATTTTATTCAAGCATAAAAACATTATCATTTTTTCAACAACATACAAAAACGTATTATAAAAGGGAAAGGTTCATAAAAACCCAACAAACTATTTCATTTTGAATGATTAAGTCCCTAAACTAACTTTTTGAATGAAAAAACTATTAAACTTTCTCATTTTGAATGAGTAAGTCCCTGAACTATTTTTTTGAATGAAAAAACCATTAAACCTTCTCATTTTGAATGAAAAAACCAATAAATTTTCCAATTTTGAATGATTAAGTCCATGCATATATTTTTTCAATAAATTAAATCATCGAACTATTAAAAATTGGTTACTTACATCATTTTAACCCAAAAAAAACTACATGGAACCGATTATCTTTTGATTCTTTCTCTTTTGATAAATAAAAAATAGATCAAAAAAAGGGAGATCGATGCCAGGAACAACAACGTGTTAGGTGATATGGAGAACGGACAATGTAAGGGCAATGGGGAGAGGCGAGCCGGAGCGATACAATTGTCTATGAGGGGTTTTAATGACGTATAATTTGAGAACGGTAAAACTGATTTTGATTTGTTTTACTTTAAAATCTTCATCGTCATTTCCAGGTATCTTTAAAAAAAGGTAACCAATTTTTAGAAGCTCGATGGTTTATTTATTCAAAAAAAATGTTGAGGGACTTAATCAATCAAAATTAGAAAGTGTAATGGTTTTTTCGTTCAAAAAAATAGTTGAGGGACTTAATTATTCAAAATGAGAAAGTTTAATAGTTTTTTCATTCAAAAAAATAGTTCGGGGACTTAACCATTCAAAATATGATAGTTTATTGGGTTTTTTTGAACTTTTTCCATTATAAAATCAACAAAAACAAATAATAAAAGAAAACATTAAAATCGAGATGTGCTACTACTAGATGCAAAATCGGGTGGGGGAGGCCTAACCGATTGTTTATCGGTGATTAATAGTTTCAGGGACCAAATGTTTTAGAAAGTAATTATTTCGATCCAATAATGAAAATAAAAATGTTCGAAGGACTAAATTTGTTAGTTCCTCGGTAATTTATTATGATGCAAAATCTGGTGGGGGACCGACACACTTTTTATATTGGTACTGACCGGTGCCCCCACCTCCTCCCGTTTCCAGATATTTTTTCACCGTTGCTCACAGTCACCATCTCTCTCTCACTCCATCATCTTTGCGAACGGGTAGGTTTTCTGTCTCCTTCCATGAAACATACCATTTGATCATCTTTTAAAGTCGATATAGCGATGTATTTTTTGATGTTAACATTAAAATCGATTTGAGTTCCGGTGATATCAATTCATGAATTTGTACATATTCTGAAAGATGAATCGATTAGTTATGAATTGAAGCAGATAACGTCGTAAATTAATGACATTAATCGTGCCTGGATGTATGTTGATTTGGATAAAATTTTGGTTTGAAAGAGAATTTCTACTTTCTGAGAACGATTTGCGAACGTAAAGTGCAGTAGAATTGATCGCAATTCGTTGTATCCTGTGTCTCAACGAGTTCGAATAACTTTTGAAGACGAATTTTAGATTTATATGTTTGTTAAATGCTTTCGTAGATCAAAATATGAACGAAAACACATTGATCAAAGGCGGATTATTATTTGCCACAAAGAAATGACATCAAAGGTGAAATTATTTTGGCGTTTTTGCAACTTCCAAAGTCTTGAAACCTGACCAATTTGTCTGAGGACATGAAGAATCTTTTGTTTTTGGCTTTTTAACCTAGTGCTGTGTATGATTAAGCAGTTCACCTTTTTAGGTTTTCCATGGAATGCAACCTGATTTATCTTTGTAAATATTTTCCATTTGGTAGTGATGCGTGTAGACCAAAAAACAAAACGAAATGCGTGTTGGAAGGGAGATGGCTTGAAATTTCAGGTGCTGTGAACTATTTTTTTTTTATTATGTTTGAAACTTCTTAAGATATTGAACATTTGAACTTCACAAATTTTTACCGATATGAAATTCCTGGACTTGGTTGTCATTGTTTATGATTAAGAATTTAAGAACTTGTTACTCTAGTTATTAAAAAGTTATGAGCTGCCTGTGATTGTATAGATAACCATTTTTTGTTCCAACAAAATGGCTTGATTGAAGCTGCAATTAGATAAAGTATTACCAAGTTGTTAA
This sequence comes from Arctium minus, assembly GCA_954870635.1. Classification (NCBI taxonomy): domain Eukaryota; kingdom Viridiplantae; phylum Streptophyta; class Magnoliopsida; order Asterales; family Asteraceae; genus Arctium; species Arctium minus. Next base: position 24,495,382 of record OX941093.1, read on the forward strand.
CTAGGAAATGTAATATATCTTTGATGCATTAAAGCAATCCACATAACCATTATCATCGCTATCCTATATTCCTATTTATGTGTGTGTAGTTATAATCAAAATCTTTACCTTATTGGGGATCGGTTTTGGTTCACGGAATGGGTGTGTGCAAAGAAAAAGAATCACCTGCCCCCGTTTTCGTGTCTCCTACCTATCCCACCAATCATTGTAAAACACACATTTGCTCATTTAATATACTTATTATTATTCTTGGGGGAGAGAGAATGTTAAAATTAATTAGAAGGGAAAAAATTAGATGATGCGTCTTAAATTGGTTGGTGAGACCGGAAGATGACATGTGATTTTTATTTGCATGCTAGATCTTCGAATCACTAAAACTTTTCCTCTTTTATCTTAAAGAAAGTAGGGTGTTAATCATGTAAGACTTACTAAGGGGCCGTTTACCATAATGGTTACCGGGTGAGCATGGCAACGACCGAAAATCTTACCCGGTAAGAGGCATGGCAACAACCTAGGTTCTTACCTGGTAAGTGAAGGAGAAGATCCTTACGCGGTTAATGCTTACTAGGTAAGAGACGGTTACAAACAATCCATTTTGATGGTTGAGAATGTTACCCGGCAAGGTAAAAGAGGGTGGTGACTCTTTCTGGTAAGCGCTTACCCGGTAAGCATTTGGTAAACGTCCCCTAAGTTGTTGTTATCTCAATTGTAGTACTAACATGTGGAGTTCGATTCTAGTTAGTTATCTGTTTTTTTTTGTATTGAACAATCTAGCTTATATCAAAATTTGACAAATACGCATATTCCCTTCGACTTAAATGATAAGTTCTTGACTTCTTGTTCTTAGGACGGAGGAAACTGATACTACCAGAAATAGTGTTTGTAGCAAGTTCAGGATTTGCTCTTGATCATTGAATACTTAGTAGAATAGTTCCTCCATTTAAAAAAAATAGTTCCAGCTTGATGTTTTTCGATTGGAAAGGCATCATATCTTTAATGTCTTTCTTCACCATCTCCCATTTTCTAAAGCTTATATTTTAGTACTAAATAGCTGTCTCAACTATTTTTAGTATGAAGCTTATTCGGTTGTCATCACTATATGAAAATTACTGTTACAGCATTCTGAAGAAACACCTGGTGCTATATGATTTATAACATCTTTTTACATTTCTACTTTGAAATTGGTGTTCATTGACAAACGTTTTCCGTATGTAAGTATGACAATTTGTCTTTGGTGTTTGGTCTTTTGATTATAGGAGAGTTTAATTTTTGGATATATTTCATTTGTTAGAAGATTAACTAAAAATGGGCATATCGCACTTTTGGTCCTTTGTCGAAATATACTCAAAGCCAAATAAGATCTATGTTGGACCCCCTTGATTAATTTTAGTCTCCTCTTCATATCCTAAATCGATTCCTTTATGTCAACTTCATTTGTTGAAAGTGATTTAACCAACTTCTTGATCTTTTATGATGGTTATTTCACTTGTTTTGGCAAACCAATTTTTCGAAGCAATTCTTTCATGATACCCTTTGAGCTTGTTTTTTCCTTTAACAGAATTAATGAAATGGTCAAAATATGGTTTGAAAAAAACAACCCTGTTGAAAGATCAAGAAATACTTTATAACCTTCTTAAATAAATTTCTTAAAATTCGGTTACAATAAGAGAGGATGAAACCAATAAATCCTAGACAGAGGTAGGGTTTAGGGGTTAGGATGTACACAAACCTTGTCTCTACCCCAGAGACTGCAACCGTGAAGACCCTCGGCTTGCAAAACAAAAATACAAGGAGACATGTATGAAAAGTAACATAAGAGTGTATGCAACATGTACAATGAACCAAGAAGGAAACAGGAACACATAAGGGACATAAGATAAAACAAACAGGAAATCACAAAGCTCAGTAGTGACAGCTACTAGAGTAGGAAGAAAAACAAATGCTGACATATAGTAAACGTAGGAAAAACTAAGACTCGCATAAAATAAGACATGAGAAGAAGGAAAAATAAAACAACTCTCTGACGTAAGGCTCTAGTAACCTAAGTGAAAAGTAAGATTTGACCTTCAATCCACTTATATCAAGAATATCTTCCTTGTATACTTAAATAGTTTGTTACACAACAAAAAAGTTCCTGTTAAGTTTTTTCATCCCCTCATCATTACTTGATGCTCCTACAGGGCAAGAAGAAAATGAATGAGAGCGGAGATTATGTTGGTATTTTTGGTGAATGATCTTCTGATTATGCATGATTTTTTTTTGTGTATGGATGCTCTCAATGCATGTATAGTGCAGAGCTGGAAACATTGTGTCGAATGTAAGTTCATGTGATTCAGTCATTCAGAATTTTGATATGTTGTTTTAAGACGTGTGTGGTGATCCATATTGAGTAAATAACTAAATATTTATCTTATTTTGCCAAACATCTAAATGTTCAACTAAATATGAAAATGGTCTGTGGCTAGACATATCAGAGATGTTTCCTTCTAGGTAGATGAGGTCTTAAAAATAAAAAAATAGAATTTGAACAATATATTTATGGTGTCTTTATGTGTTGCTTCACGGTATAGCTGATATAGTCTTTGGGGTAGAGGACAGGACTGCCTACATCTCACCCTTCTCAGATCCTACCTCCGAGTGAGATATTTTAGAGTTTGTTTGGTTTGTTTATTTTCTGGTACCCTATAGTTAAACGACCACTTTGACCCCTTTCTATTCGAATTACACTGTTAACCCAAAGCAAAGAGAACCCTGCATGGACTCTATTTTGAGTTAGAAAATATGTTGTTTGATTAGTAAGATTTTCTTGGGGGCCGCATTTATCATCAACATTTTTAAGTTCTCTTGGGTTCCCATTTTCTATTTATTTATCTGGCATTCAGTTTTTCCAGGTCAATGGCTCACATGCAATGTATGGCCCACTCCCGCTTCAAATTCAATCTGGTCAAATGTGATTGCTTTAGAATTCTAGAGATGTTGGATGATTCTTTTTCCTACATTATTTATGGCCATTTTAGTGTTTTATGCTAGAATTGATTTCCTTCTCCTTTCAATGAGTTCTCTACCACTTTTCTACATCACCTTGCCATGAATTAGACTTCTTGCTTCTATTGGCACGAATATCTTCACACTTCACAACATGCATCTGCTAAGAATCTTTTTTGGATACAAATCAAATGGTGGTTGATATATTTCCCCCATACTTGTTTGTATTGAATGTAAAATAATTGTCGATACTGCGTGCATCTATCTGTTTATGGAGGTACATGATTTATAGCAAATCACTTGGTTTTCGTGCTGTGTGGCAGATCGTATGTTTACTTCTTTTTGTTTACACTATTGTGAGATGTTTCTCTGGTTAGCATGTTCAACAGATAAGTATGTACATTCCTTTTCATAAACTTCAGCAAATCAAGTACATATCATACCTTCGATTTCAGTTTTTCATCTCAATGCTCAATATGAAATGACAATATCCATGAAATTAAATAACACCCAACTATGCAGTTCTTTGACCTTCAATTTATTTTCTTCATTAACCTTTTATGGGCAGCTGGTTTTTTTGATTACCTCCGTGTACCAAATTTGATTCTGTCAATCATGTTGATAGATGTCATTCTGAATTGCCTATGATCTGGAAACCACTGACTAATACTAGATAACTTTTACACTAGATAGGCTTATCGTTGATAAGAAATCAATTAACCACCTTCGGAGTTAACCCATCTTCCTGTTAATGTAGTTGCAATCTGCAGAAATTGTTTTTAGAAGTAATTGCTCATTCAATGTACTGTAGATATGATTGAAATTTTGATATTAATTTGACAAAATGAATTAGAAATTACCCCAAATTTGTAGAACGGAGTGATGCTTCAATTGCTTCATGTGGGTCTGGCTGGGAAAGCTGGAGATGGATGGGGGCATGTGGATCCTCTCCTATGCTTGAAGCATTTGTTAAAAAAACATTTCTGTTTGCTGAATCTGCATCCCTTATTCCATAAACCTGTGATATAAACACTTTCTTGCTGAAGGTGATATAACGGTGAACTGAAAGATGTTCTTGGTGGTACTCAAAGAGTTTTTTTTTTTTTTTTTTTTTTTTTCCGGGGGATGCTGATGAATACCTTGTTATAAAGTTCAACATTTTCTTCACGAATTTGGTTTACCTTCTTACACAGTTCCACGTTTTCATGCTGGATGAGATTCCCCTGAACAAGAGGAAAAGATATTTCGTTACTTGAAGATACTTTCTATAGGGCTAACATTTGATCAGTGGTCTTAGGTTTTGGGTTGACCTTTCGGTTTAGTTCTTCGATTTCCTCGAAAAGAAGTTGGTCCTAGCAATTCAACAAAAATTGTCATGATGCAAGGTTGTTCTTTTTTTTTATTTTTTTATTTTTTTTAACAAAAGCATGCAAGATTAGCATCATATCGAGGGTAGTAGCTTCAAACCTTTTTCATGCGGATGCCTCGGAGACTCATTTCAAGTTGGTTCTCCATGCCCTGTAGATCTTTAACACTTAAACCAGAAAGTTCTTCACCCATCATTCGCCTACAATGGTAAAATACAACAGGAAGATCTTGTTCAGACAATATTCCATGCATCTGCTAGTATCCTTGCATGAAGAATATCTAAAGGGGGAATCACTTTGTTCAACACCTTCATCATTTATTTGGCATGCCTTTACATGGTCATTGTAACCAATTCCCATGTTGCTTTAAGGACCCTGGTCCTAGTATGCAATAAAGATATAGGATTACTTCTTGGAGTTAATTTAGGATTTTCTGATAGAACTAGGAATAGGCCATTTTCTGTAATGACTTCTCGAACTGGTGGTAGCATCTGGGCATGAATCAATTAATTTAATTTATTAGTTTATTGTTTTCAGGATTCTTGCCCTTTTACCTCCCTAATAATATGACCTTTAATATTCATGCTCGTTATATATTCTGGTTATTACTTGCAATTAACTCATCTCATTCTGCATCAGGAAAGATCATATCCTTTGGTTGACTAAGTTTGCTCTATTATTATAAAAAATATCTATTATAGATGGTAGCAATTGTGGTAAAAGGATAGATACATTTTGATTAAAAGATTCCAAACTGGTTGGATGCTAACTGATGTTGAATGTCACAGTATGAATGTATCACATCACACTATTTGTCCATATAGAAATTCATGAAAAGGTTCCCTGTTTGGAATAGTAATATAGCCTGCATCACTATTTTAAATGCTTTGCACTTTGTTGAGTCATGTTGACAAAATTCACAGATATATTTCTTATTAGATAGAAAATTTACCTGTGGTTCTCTTGCAGGTTCTGCAGTTGTTGCTTCAACATTGCAGCCTCCCTTTGCCAGAACTGTAAATATTGAGTAGACATTTTCAGGGACTTCTGTCCAATCATCATAATTATTTGCAAACAGTATGCAACACATAACCTTGGACTAAGAATAATCAGAACTTCAGATTAGATTTCGGTAAAAAAAAGTTATTAGGAGAAGTTTCATGGTAGGAAGAAGGAATGTTGCATTGGAAACGTATGTTTCAACTACCTACAGTGAAACTGGAAAATTACTGCGAGTTCAATTGGGTTATAAACCTGGTTTTCAAAATTTTGATTGTTCTGCATCGTAGTAATAGAAAATGATCGAAGGCTCTACATTAAGGAGAATGGTATCTCTATTTTGTTGTCAAAACTAGTTATGTTTTAAAAAGATTGTGCCTCTAGATAGTATCATGTTTGCTTATAAATTTGTGTTCCGAGGTTTTGTGTGCATTTTATCCTGGCATTTGAATTAGATTCTATGCTATGATGTTGTCATGCATTAGAATGTAATTCATTGGTTGGAGAAAATTTTTATATCCTTAGAGGGCTTAAACCATCATTGCTACCATCAAGGATCGCAATATTATATGACTCTGTTGTGGCTTTCACTGGACGGTGATCCACTTATTATAAAACTTATTGGGATATGCATATTATACTCATGGATGTTGTCTTCTCATAATTTGCAATTAATTAGTAACGGTACAAAAGAAACAAGATGGTTATTGGAATAATCAAATGGAGATCGATGTCACTTATGTTCCAGACTGTATTTAATGGTATATCAGCTGGATGCTTAAGCATATGTTTGTTTTATGTAATCATTCAAGTTGTTCAACAATCTTTTAGGATGCACGTGTAGCATGAAAACTTTGACTTGCTTAAATTCATTTTTGGAAGTCATAATTTTGAAGTGTGCCAAGGGGAAATTGATATACATAGTAGGCAAAAGGACCACAGCTGAAGATATTTGGTGGGAGTAGTATCTGAACATGATCCATTTTTTGCTACTGTTAGTTTCTTGGCATTTTTGTGTATCCAACTGTGGTTTTTCATTTCTATTGTAATGTGGAGTATTTGTATTACATATTTTGAACTCAGCAGTTAATAGCGGTGAATAACGGTGGTTTTGCCGTGCTATAGCAGTTAGCAGTGGTCAAATAGCAGTCTCTCAATTAGCAATGCTATTTGACCCTGAAATGAACCTTAAATAGTGGCCATATAAACGTAAATTCTCCCTGGTTTGTTTTGGTGTGGACCAAGCTATTTTGTGGGCTTATGTTAATTTGTTTTGGACTCTACCTTCAGCAATTAGGTTTTTTTTATGGATTAGGTTTTATGTATATGCATCCCTTCCAAAGAGATTCAGCCATGCTTCTAGAGTCGATTAACTTCTTTCCAGGCTTTTAGGCTGGTGACCTCGTGTTCCTTCCATGTTTCAATTTTCTTCCATGTTCCTTCTGTTCAACCGACTTCATGGAAAACCCTTAGTTCCATACTCTAGACTCTGGACTTGATTCATTTTACTGTATTAGATATGTTTATATATACAATATATTATTATATTAAGTTCTTTACTTCTTTATATATTTGTATTTATTATATGATCACTGCTTTACCAACGCGATAGCCTCTATGGCTCTATATCAAATCACAGTCCTGGCTGCGATTTCAGAAAATGATCGCTTGAATGCTTAGATTATGAATCCTTGATTTTGATACTTCTTAATTACTTTATATTGGGAGCAACTTAAAAAAAATATGTTTCTCAATAAACAATTTACTTCCTCTGACCTTGAAAAATGCAGCACTTACATTTTGGGTTGTCTCAAACATTCAACTCTTCTTTCTTTTTATATGTTTTTGTTTCATTATGTGAAGTAGTTGATAAATTCTTGTCCGATATATTGTTTATGTATAACTTTGTGAGGTCAATGTAGAGTTTTCTTTGTTGTTCCATAAATAATTTTCCTATAACAATCATAATACTTGGCAAAAGATAACTTATCATGTAGCTTTTTTGATTTTTTAGTGTTAGAAGTCATAATATTTAGGTTTATTTTTGTTAGAGCAAGGACTTTTTAGATACTTTCTTGTTCAATTTTTAGTTGCTTTGGCTCCAACCTTCATTTCATAGCCATATCATTTTCAACCTGTTGCAACATAAGCAAACCCTAAGCGCCCGTTTGGTTTGCAGGGTTTTGGTGAGATTTGGAATTGGATTTCATTCCAATCCCGCATTTGGTTTAAAGGACAAGTTCGGAATTAAAATTCCAGGATTTCAATGAAATCCCACAAGCATGGGATTTAGAAATCCCATTGGGGTAGTTGGTATTTCATAGGATTTCATATGGAGGTAGAGGGTGCTATATGTGAAGGAGGCCATGTGGAGATGAGTGATCCCAGATCTGGAATATACCACTTAAGTATCATCATATATATAGAGAGAGGGGCGTTCAAATGCAACTCCTTTACATGATGTAACCCATGCAACCCCTCTATCCACCACTCATTTTATTTTCACTTTTGTAATTAAGAAAAAGGAAAAAAGCTGAACATAAAATGAGTGGTGGATAGAGGGGTTGCATGGGTTGCACCATGTAAAGGACTTGCATAATAACCTACCTCTCTCTCTATATATATGTGTGTGTGTGTGTGTGTAGTCCTAGACCACATCACTTGTACCTGGTTTACCTGGTTTGTTTTGTTGGAGGTTTAATGTAAGTTTCTATGTAGAGGTCCATCAGACCACACTTATAATCTATGTCACCCTAAATGGTATGCTACTTATTATACCTTATAAGTGGGTGGATGCATATGAGGGGAATGTGTTGAGAGTTTAGACTAATTATCCCACATGGTAAAAATACTACTTAAGTTATGGATATATATATGACTGTGGGTCACATCCTTTAATATCTAAATTGGATTTGAGTTAAAACCTTAAGTGTAATGTTATATGTAATTTGTATTCGGAAGGATTTCAGCTTGCAATCTATGATGGCTTGTTATGGATCATATTCCTCTAGTTTTTGTTGCATTGTCCAGTATCCAATTGAACCCAACCCAAATGTTTTGAGCTATGACCTATCCCAATTGATGGTTCTAAAAAGCCTTAACTAGACGGTCAAATTACCTTCTCGTGCTTAATCATTTAAGCGAGGATCCAAGGGAGGATTAAGCGAGGATCAAGAGAATGTTTCTAGCGGATGCATTAACAGTTTATTTAAATATGTTAAACATAATTGTTACTAAAATATGTAACATATTAGAACTAAAATTTGATATTATATCATTTTGGTAAGATTACTTTTTCAAAATGAGTAGCTTCATTGGTACACATACTCATGAAGGATTGAAAAGATTACCTCCTAAATGAGGAAAGTCGATTGATGAAAACAAGTTGATTAATCCCCTTATTTTTCAAAATTCTTAATTTGACCATTAGTTACAAATCTAAGTGGTGAGGAATGCTTAAGCTAAGTGGTCGATTTCGCGGCGCTATCTAATTGAAACGTAAGGGGATGCTTAACGCCTAGACCGATGCTTATGCAGCCTATGAAGGAAATTTTAACACATTGATCATGATATCTATATTCTAGAATTTTGTATCCTATGCTATAATTCAGATACCATACATGTGAAGTATACATGGTATCGTTGGTACTCAATATTTGACAAATGTGGAGCTCAATCACCCATATATGGAAACACACGGGAAATCAAATTGGAGATGCCTTTGTATGTTCAAACATGCTAGCAAGAGTAAAGAACAAACACTTTTGGGAAAGCTACATCAAGTTTCGGGTTGTAAACCAAAAAATATTGTTGATTTGTATATGCTTCTTTTGATATCATACCTCTAGTTTTTAGAATGACAATTGTAACTTTGAGAATTTTGTGATCTTATAAAGTACTTACAATCGTAGCTTCTGTAATTCAAATTTGACAATCATATTATATTGTCTGGCTTTTATCCTATAGAAATGAGTAAACTTCATCAATTGGCATTTTGTTTGTGAGACTTATTTTCTACTTTTGTCAATTGAGATTGTATACTCCAGATTGGTTTTAGTCTTTGCACTAATCGCAATGGTTCAGTTTCTCAACATATATTAGTGGGTGTGGTTATTTGGTACTAAACTTCAACTATTATATTGATTAAAGAGATGTGTGCAGCTTATTATTGAAGAAATCCTGTGATTTCTTTCGTTTGTGCGTGTGTCATGATCATATGGCAGGATGATAAGAGTTCGGTGGAGCTTTTCATCAACTCAAAAATAGCATAGTCAGGGAGAGTTCCAAACATAAAGGCCTATTATGTTTGTTTATGATGGTTTAGTGCAAATGTGTGAGATCAACTACTTTTCCTTCAACTCTTCTTGCTTGATGTATTTCTTGTAGCCCTCTCTCATATGATGTGAAATAGGTTTAAGCTTCTAAACCATCTAGGCTCTAGCTAGCACCTGAACTTGTGTATGATATGCCTTTTTGAGCCTTATATTAGCTTAGCTTTTAGGCAAGTTTGTGGCTTAAGAATTGATCAAAGCTTTACCTTGGCATGGTCTTCAGCTGAGTTTTCTTGCCTACACCTATTTTCTGCAGTATTTGGTTCAGCATCCACTTCTTATCCTTGACATGTCCTCCATGTATCCCATAGGGTGTCATGTGGGAGCCTATGAGTATTTCCAATAACGTTGTTTGGTCCTTCCTAAAAACAGCTTAGGCATTTAAGTCAGAACTTGGGTCATAGGGAATCGGCACTCGTATGATTCTGTGAAAACTAATAACTGTATGGTCTTGTGTTCGTACATTTTTGGTAGAAAACCTTGTCAAATTAAAAAAGGTGATTTCATCAAATTGGTTGGACATGGAGGACATAATGTGGCTGATGAAATAAAGTAAGGACAAATTGGTCCATGGAAATCAATGAATCCACCAGGATAATGTATGAACTTGCATGAACGTTTAGGGAACTTCTAGGGAAGTTGTTCAATCTTGATGAAGTGAATTTCTTTGCAGAAGTTTCATATTGCATTTGAAGGAGCTTCAATTTGGAGTATGCTAGTTGAACAGAGGAAGTGTTGGATAAATGAGCCATGAGAATGAGAGTATTTGTGAACTTCTATTAAAATGCAGAGCGAGGGTTGGGATTGGGTTGAAGGCGAAGGGAATGTATTTTCTTTACGTCGAAGGAATATTATGACATGGATTAGGTAAAATATGGATGAGCTATCTTAATTCCACTCACTTGCTCCAATTTCACCTTTTTACTTGTTTTATAGTGCTATTCTGCATCTTTGATTTGTTCCTCCATTACAAGGCCAAAATTCCTTTTTTCCTTGTTGGGCAGCTGAAGCTATAGGTGGACGATGCCTCTGTATGTTATCTTTTTAGGGTTAATAAGGGATTTCATTATTTGTCCATCCTCTTGTTGTTCCGTCTTTCATACTTTCTCTAACCTTATGGCCCTTTTCATCGAAATGATATCATTGTTTGCTAGTAGGGAAGTTCATTTTGGTCTTTAACAGTATACGCGACTGTTCATATCAAGCAACCATTGACATCAAGGTTCAAAATGGCGTGAGGCGTGGCGTGGCGGCGAGGTCAAGCCTTAAGTCTTACTCGCCATGGCGAGGATGCGGCGTTTTTTAAGGCGTGACATAAGGCGGCAAATTTGTATGTCATATTCAAAATTATATATATACATATATGTTTTATATATATTATTCTAATCAAATAATGATATTATAGAATGTACATTCATATTGTTAGAATAAAATCATATAAATTACTAGTACAAAATTAGTTTTTGGTTGAATATTTAAAATAGAACTTAGAAAAACAATTTTCCAACTTCGTTTTAATCGCGAGTCCATAACGTTTATGACTTTGTGAAACTGTAAATGACGTGATTAGATAAATCTATAAAAGTGTTAAATCTAAAGTTAAAAATGTAAAAACACAAAAGATAAAAAAATTAAAAAATTAAAAAAAAAATAATTTTTTTGAAAAAAAATCACGTCTTAGAAAAAACGCGCGCCGCGGCGCGCCTTAAGGCTCCATAGCGTGAGCCACGCCTTACAGAAACGTTATGGGCAATTTCGTAACGGTGGAGACACGTATTGTGCCATGGTGCACGCCATGGCGCGCCTTTTTGAACACTGATTGACATCAATGGTCATTGGTACCCCTAATAGAGTCCCTATTATAATTCTAAGTCTATTTTCTATACAACCTTATCTTCACCAATTCGCAGCAGAAGGTGAGCTCTTTCAATGGTTGCTATTTTGTGGAACCACACGTTGCTGATATACCGGATTCCGTCTTAATTTTTTGCCTATTCTTTATGTTTTGGCCAAAACAGATTTATGCATCCTGCTGCCACACTTGGATGCCACGATCACTTTGTGTTACAAAGGCTTTGCTCCCTTATCCAAAATTGTAAAGAGTGTAAAACATAAACTAGCCTTTGGTGGTGGCATATCCCACTATTTGTTGCTCTATCTGCGTTCTTAAGACATAATAATCCAGGAATTTTATGTACCCCCGTTGTCTTATTTGTAACATATGGGACACATAGGATAAATTCAACATTTCTTTGGTATGTACCTAATATGACGGAGATCCTACTTATGTCCTAGTTTGCTCTGGTGGAAACTGAATTAGATATGGTCCAAAACCTAGGGCTAAAGTTCATAGAGATTGAATCTTTGTGGTCCCTGTACTTCAAGTTTTTCCCAAAAAACGATCACTTCATTGTTAAGTTCAATGATTTAGTCACTGGACTTCACCCTCGTGCACATACTCATCCAAAATAGGCTTTTGACGATAACTATCATGCCCCTCTAGTCAAGTGCTATAACTACCGAAGAGGAGGTTGTCATTAGTTCCAAGGTTGGGTTAAAATAGGAGGGAGAAAATTGCAGATGTGATGAACATACAATGAGAGCTGGTTTTCCTAACATATCATGGCTGCTTTTGACCGAGTTGTGCATTTTCTTGATGAAAATGATGCTATAGGAAAATCTTGGAAGTAAGGGCCAGATAGTTAATTATTTATCCATGAGACCATGATCAGATAGTTTCTGGTTGAACCGGTGTAGGAAAATTTAGTGACTTCATCTCAACTGTAAAACCTTCAATGGGTTACCTTAGATAAGACTGAACTGTGATGGATGATTAGATATAGGAATCTGTTGTCACAAGATTGGGAATCTCGGATAGGGTATTTACTTTGGCTGTGTTCTTCTCTCTCCGTGTGTGCATTGGTAAGAGGGAAGGGAACAGACAAGTAATATGAGCAAAAGGCTTACTGCTTCTCTGGGATGGATCTTACCAGCAATTGCAGGTTTCCCGACTCTGCTCCTTGCCCATGAAACATGCAGCTCCTTTGTCCTTCAGCTTTGGTGTTGGTGTCGGTGGTTCCTGGATGAAGGAAGCAGCTTAATACACTTAAAAAAATATTACGGCAACAAATTGCTTCTTTCAGTAGCATCTTCATATGAAATTTGGGACTCAGCTGTGAGCCACTTCCCAGACTGTTCATGTTGTTTTTGATGCGTCACTATGTGTTGACTTGAAAGTGATCTGTTAAGAAAACGAACTATTTTTCAATGGAAAAGTCTCAGCACTGCTGCCTCTTGGATGCTTTTGTTTTTTGACTTTTTCCTCTGTGCTCTGCAGCTGAGCAGTGGATGATGCATGTACTCTGAGTGATGGAGAGCTGGGCTTTCAGAAATCGGTATCTTCCTCTGACTTTCCTAATTCCAGAACAATTTTACAAGTCCTTTAATGACCATAAATAAAATATAGAAGATAAAGAGATGGACAAATTATAGGGGGTACTCTTTATGCAGTCACTATGTCAGTCATCCGTGTGAGGAGTTCTGCTGCTGAATACATATGCTGACTTATGCAGAATTATCAGGTAATATCAGAAGCCTTATAATTCATGCTCACATCATCTGATACTCAGTATTGATCACACAGAGCAGCCATAAGTCACTGAGTCGATTCCCTTATTGAGGTAATTATTAGAGTATATTCAAGGGAGTGATGTATTTTCACTTTGACAGTCAAGATCACAAAGCTTTATGATGGAACGTTGAGAGTAATAGGAAAGGATGGAAGACAAAAATTGACACTTTGGTTCAGGAACTGTAGATTATTATCTATGATCAAGTTTTGATGTAACAAAAGGTAAGAATACTGGTTCAAGCTGATGATTCTGATGAAACAGAAAATTCTACAACCATTCCCATTGTTCAAAGTAAATATATTTCCAGAAAACTCTTGTATTAGGCTTCAGGAGTTTATCTTAGATAGTGGGGTTGGGGTCATGAAGACAAGGTATGATTTTCCACCAAGGCTCCAGACCAGCCCTGTTGTTTAAGAAGGTTATGATATATGCAACTACTGCCCTCACAAAGGTATTTCCCTAGTAAAATTTGTGGCCTTGAAACTAGAAGGGTACCTTACCATTGTATCAACATTCCAGCTTAAGTGTAATTGTAATTTGGTTGAATTACAATAATATAAGTTTAACCACAAAGAAAAACTTATAGTGTACAATAACAAGCAAGATCAAACTTGCTACCGCTGTCCAACTCTAGTAATAGAACGTAGCAATCCTTGGTTCTCCCAAATTCACAGTTGAGTAGATTTAATCAGTGCTTCTTTTATATGCCTTGCGTTTCATCATTCCAATGTATTATTTTTTCATTCTTTCTGATCACCATAAGTTTGAATAGCAGGCACTCTTCCTTGCTTGTTGTTTTGGTAGTGTAACGTCTTTATGTAAGTTAGAACTATTTCTTAGAACTAGCAACACGTCACAAATTTCGAAAGTGTTATATAACACTTTGTTCTCTACTATCTTCTTTAAAATTGACAGAAGGCATGCTGATAATGCAACACAGGTTTTGGGTTCTGGATTAAAAATGTGACTAATAGGATAGAAGCCACAACTAACAGGTTTTGGGTTCTTCTGGATTCTGGCCCTCTGGCTATATATGAAATCCGTGATTAATAATAGGATAAATAAATGAGGGTAATAGGATAGAAGCCACATTCAGGGAGGAAGTAGTATATTGAACCTTAGTGATTGATTGGTCGATTTCATTTTCCTGCTTTGGTAAAAAGTTGATCTTTTTCCTCTTTCTTGAAATGTGTATCCTGGAAATCAGAAAGAGATGAAGTGGACCATTGGAGAGGTGGATCTATAACTCGTGCAACATTGGTTGTTTTAAGCTAATTGTGAACTATGAGCCCCTTACAAGCTTTTGGTGGTGGGCTACAAATAATGCCCCTCATGGTTTTTAGTTGTTGGAAATTTATTGGGCCTGTTTGCAGCTTTGATATGGGGTGATAGCATATCAAGGTGTTGTAGGTTCATCTCATGCATCACTTGATGAAGATTGTCTTGAGTTTCTTTTCAAGCCTGGCGAGGACGTTATTTTTTAATTATCGGAGTTTGTAACATGTCGTGATACATTGAGATTATGAGCCCCTTATAACCTTGGTAGAGGACTACCGATAACTTCCTACAAGGTCTGAATTAAATTGGAGTTTATCTAGGCAACTTGTTGTTTTGGGTTTGGGGTGTTAAATAGCTTTTGCACACTACAACCTAGATCTATTAGTTACTATTAGGCTACAAAGATAGCAACAGTGAGTGAACTGAGTGGACTATGATATGCTTGGATTTGGTGTATAAAATGAATTGAGATATAGTATAAGATGCAATTAGAAATCTAAGGAGAAAGAATAAAGTACATTAGAAATATGTAGGCAAGTTGAATTGTAGTTTTTTATGGTAGTTACTTGAACAAATTTGGTGGCATAGTTGGTCTTCTATAACTCATGATTTCCCCTCATGTTTTCTTGGCCTCATGGTGCTCAAAATCATCATAGTTACCATTTTCTCTTTCTCCTTACCTCTTTTTTCTCATCTCCCAACATCGGCAACGGTTTCTCTTGGAGCTTGATGTCACTCCTGAGAGGGTTTCTCATTGTTTTTCAGTTGGCTATGTGTACCATCTTTTTCCTCTGTAATTCTTCTTTTTTTAAGTTTCTCTTACCCCAGAAAATCCCACTATAAATTTTAGTAATCTAAAATTCTTTTTATTTAGCTGAAGAAAATTTGGTTAGAAGCTATTATTATTACTATCATAATGTAGTAGACATTTAACTAATACATCGGTGAATAAGCAAAAACTTCAACATGATCATGTGAAACTCAAAACATTTGTTGTGCTGGCAGTGTCCTACCACTTTGCTCACATGCTCCTATTGTTTGATAATTAACGTAAAAATATGGCTTCATTACTGGATTGATGTTCACACTTGCTTTAAGTACACTATTAAAATGTTGTGACTTGTGAGAACTGTGAAGCGAATCTTACAATTTGATACAATTTATAATTCCTGATGCACTAAAACAATATTTTGATTTCATTTGACAAGTATGGCACTAATTATGTGATTAATTCTGCTTGGGAGGATGGTTAATTCATCAATAAGGTGAAAGTACATTGCAACTCTTTTAGTCGATTTAGCGACAAAAAGACCTGAAAGCAAAGGAAACTATCCATGTTTTAGGTCTGAATTCAATTCAAAGGAAGAGATGGCCATCAGGTGGAGTACTCGTTAAGCTTGGGAAATAACTTTTTTCAACCACTTGTCCATCCACTACTAAGGTGATCAGATAAGCAAGTCTAGCTTACAAGTAGCAGTGGAACGTTTCCCTTGATATTTGCTTGTGTGTAACTTAGCCATGTCTTCGTATCTCTCAGATTTCCCTTACCTATCATAATGGCTCTTCAAAAGTGAACACTCCTTAATTCCTTGCTCCCTAAACAGGAATAATGGCTTACGTAACTACATCTTTCGTGTCCCATTTACACATATCACTTGTAGTACTTGTCCCAACTAAAATCCACCATTTCAATCGATCAACCCTCCTATATGTCAACCCTCTTGTATGTCAATTGATTGATATTTCTTCCATGAAAACCCTTTAGGAAGAAGCTGTAACTCTGCAGATTAAGGTTTTTGACGACAGACTCTTTTTTATTGCATTTGGTGTCGATTTCAAATTTGTCTATGTTTTACGAGGATGGAGAAATGTTTTAGAAAGTTAAATGAGGAGGATGTAAAAGTATTGCTAAAACTGGTAAAGCACGCAGAGGTGTCAACTTTGAGATCATTACACAACATATATATAATTATTAGAATATAATATAGTATTTCATTCGTGTTTTTTGTAATAACACGACAAACAACCACCACGGCTCGAACTCCTTGTGGACCTAAAAAGCGTAATAGACCAGTCACGTACTTGACTTAGTTGGTCAAGATGCGTTACTTGACTTGAGTTGGTCAAGATGGATTGCAGGTGCCGTGACAGGGAGAGGCCTTGAGGGTTACCTAATGGGAGAGGAGTTGTTGATTGCACAATTGCCCAGCAGAAGACTTGGAGGGCCATACACATGTCAGTGTATACTTGGCTGCTCAACTCCATGGTCTCATCTATTGCAGTCACTATCCATGGCATTTCGAGTGTACTAGATATATGGACAAAGTTGCAGTTGACTTATGCTGAGAGGGGAACATGAGAGTATTGAAATAGATGTGTTTTTCAGGGAGATAGGACGGTTCAAGAGTAAGCCATAGAGTTGGAGCGTCTTTGGACCGATTATGACCACTTTTCACCTGTGATTAGTTGCAAGGATCCTGAATATAAGGGCAGAGAAGTCTCTAGACGATGGAGGACCATGCAATTCCTAAAACATCTCAAACCTGCATTTGATCAACATTTGATTAGAAGAGGGCAGTTCTTTTGGCTTAGGTAAAAATTCCCACACTTAGCGAGGCAATTGCGGTTACGATGCAAGAAGAGAGTCGGATCTGATGCCACTGGCAGGAATGTGATTGGCCTTGGCAATGTTGAACCGAAACTCTCTGAGAGTTATGGCGAGAATAGCATATGCTGTAATTGTGGCGAGGCTGGACACTTGAGCATAGTTCGTCAAAGCCTCCTAAGAGAGAGAGAGAGAGAGAGAGAGAGATCGGTGGACGAGGACGTGGTCAAGGTGGTTGTCAAGGTGGTAGAGGTGGCTCATTTGGAGGATACAAGGCCAACCTAACAATGCGGAGAATACTTATTCAACCTGCCTGACAGAGAACATGGAACAAGAAGTTTTAGAGATATGGAGGAAGATGGAACTAGCAGGTGATGATACCAAGAAGGCTACTGCTATCGGAGCCTTTACGCCTCCTTTATCCATAGGTCATATCACCACTTATGCCTACTTGGACACATGTTCTCATGCACCTACTTCCATGCCCGCAAGAGTATCCAAATGGATAGTAGATTCTGGTGCAACTCGACATGCCACGGGAGCTCATAATGAGTTTTTCACTTACACTCACCTAGCAGTTCCTGAAAACATTCAAACTGCTGACAGTATTGCACAATTGTTGTAGACAACGATATTGTAAGTGTACCAAGTCCATGGCCCTTTCAAATGTGTTGCATGCTCCTTCCTTTCATGTTAACCTCGTATCCATCAGTGCTATTATTTTTCAACTCCAATGCATTGTTTCTTTTGATATTCCTAAGGTAATCTATCAAGAGAAGGGGACAAGCTGAAGACTTGGGACTAGCACATGGCTTAATTGGCTATGGTACGTGGATAAGAGAGGAGATGGACACAACATTGGCATATTGCTACATCAACACATGGGACATTCATTTTAATTCAAGTCTTTTGTATCCATCTATGAATGAGAAAGCTGAGTGTCAAACTCGTGTGTGATGCGTGTGAATTTGGCAAACATACCAGAAGTTCTTAGGGGCTGTTCGTTTACGGCTTAATGAGTTGGATAGGCTGTATGGCTTAATCGGTCAGCCATACAAATGTGTTCGGTTACGACTTAATCGGTCAGCCAATAGCTTATTCAGTCAGCTAGGTTACATGTGTTGTCTACATACAGCCAAAAATATTCCACATATACCCTCCTTTTTTTGCCCTAAAGTTTGTACAACCTCCCTCCAAACACACTTCCTCTACTCCACAGCTCAATCGCGTCTCTGCTCCCATCGCCGTCGTCGGTCTTGGTCTTCTAGCGCATTATCCGGAGAAACTCACACCTGAAGAAATATCTCTAAAATAATCCTCAAAGAAACCGACACTTGAACACTTGCCTCTGAAGTTTGAACATGAATAACACGTGTAGAGAAGAGATGAAGATTTCCAGGGGCTAGGATATGGGATGGCAGATATGGAAGTTTGAGATTGGAGATGTAGCATAAGGTTTTAATTGTTCAATAAACTATTTTTGAAGCTAGGTATTAAATACAAATGAGATTCTTCCGGTGAGTTTGCTGAAATTTGGTCGGAAAATTGTTTGATTGATTTGGGTTTTTGTATATTTAGGGTTTCATTGATTTGGGCTTTTGTATATTTAGGGTTTCATCGATTTGGGTTTTTTAATTTTTTGTTGTTCTTGATATAGACGTCTGATGTAATAAGATTGTTGTTTAATGATTTGTATATTTAGGGTTCATGTATTTTGGGTTTTTTATTTGTGGTTCATAAATTTGGGTATTTTATTTGGGGTTTTATTTGATTTTATTATTGTACTATGTAATAAGATTGATCTATAGAAATTTCTGAATCCTTTTGTGATCCAGATAAGATGGGACATAGATCACAGTTGCAGAAATATTACTTAACCTCACGTTAAACAAAATATGAAAATACATATAAAACGAGGAAGTGCTTAGCCTATAGGTATGTATTATTATCCTATTTCAGTGACAATAGTCTTTCTATTTTTGTGAAAAATAATTTGCATCCCTAAAATATTAAAATTTAAATATTTAACAATGATATTTTGTAAAATAATTGTTTTACTATTTGTTTGTTATTGTTTAATCTACATTTTGCTGTAAAATTTGTTGTTTTGTAAAATTTCATCAACAAATGTTTAATGTAAAACGAAAGGGTAAAATGGTCATTTCTGACATTCAAACTGATTATTCAGCATAACAACCGAAGAACAACTTATTTGTTAACACACAGACAACTATATCGATACAAACAACTATAATCTTACAGGTCTTAACAGAAAACGAACCGAACAACACCTTAGTGAGCTCTAGTATTAGGAGACCTTGTATTTTTGATTTGACACATTCTGATGTATGGGGGCCGTGATCTACCACTTAAGTTAATGGTTATAGATATTTTGTGACTTTCATTGACTGTTATACTCGTGTTACTTGGTTATACTTGATGAAAAACAAGAGTGATGTGGTTGTTTGTTTCAAGGACTTCCATAAGGTAGTTTAGACTCAGTGTGGTACGGTAGTGAAAGTGTTGAGGTTAGATAATGGGAGAAAATATAAAAACAAGGCCTTAGAGGAGTATTTGTCAGCTCATGGGATACATCATCAAACCACATGTCGTTATGCACCAGCAGAATGGTGTGACAGAGAGAAAGAATAGACATCTACTGAATGTTTCTAAACATTTGTGGGGAGAAGCTGTCTTAGACGACTACATATCTAATTAACAGGAGGCCTTCTAATTTGTTGAAGTGGAAGACTCCAATTATGATGTTGAAACGAGAGAATCAGTACATTCTTCCTTTAAGGGTCTTTGCTTGTGTGTGCTTTGTGGAAGACGACATACCAGTAGGAAAGTTTGGATCCCATGGCGATGAAGTGTCTTTGTGGGTTATTCTACTACTCAGAAGGGATATGTTTGTTGGAGCCCAATAGAACGAAAGTTGTTTGTAAGCATGGATGTCACCTTCCGGGAGCAAGAGTTGTACTACTCCAGCGATGTCACCTAACCTTTTGATGGCTTGCGTGGCATTAGGCACAAGGGGGAGAATATTAGTGGCGAGACTCGGGTGATTGTGGGATCTATCCCATGTCGTGCCCTTACAGAATAGAAGATGGAAGCCAAGAGAGTGACAATCAGATTCAAAGGGAGATGGAAGATGGAAGCCAAGAGAACAAGGATCAAACTTTAGAGGATCTAGAAGATGTAATACAAGAGGGTGCGAATCAGACTTGGCGGGAGTTGAAAGTGTACAAAAGGAGGAAACAGAACGAGGGTCAACAAAATGCAGGCCCTAGGTTTGTGTCAGTTGAGATTGATGTGCCTGAAAGTCCCTTGTCTCAACCCTGAAGCACCTACATCGCCCTTCATGGATCCCTCTATCTCGATGGTATAATCTCTCACTCTTCTCCTTCTCTTCCATTGAGACGAAGCTCTTGCAGTAATGCGGGGAATCCACTTTCTCGATATCGTGTTGAGCATGACATTGCTCACTTTGTCTCATATTCTAACATCACATATTCATGGAGCATTCATCATGGCTTCTATACCCAAGTGTTGGGAGGTAGCCAAAGAAGACCCAAAGTGGAGGGCCACCATGTTAGAGGAACTTGGAGCCTCTACAGAAATGATACATAGGAGCTTGTGTTACTACCACGAGGAAAACGAGGAAAAAAAGCAATTGGATGCAAGGGTCTTCACAGTAAAGCAAAAACCAGAAGGCAAAGTTGAGCGTTACAAGGTACGATTGGTGGCAAAGGGGTATAGTAAGACATATGGCATTGACTACAATGAGACCTTTGCACCGGTCGTAAAGATTAGCACCGTGTGGACACTTGTCTCTTTTGTTGTGAACAACAGATGGCAATTTCACCAACTTGATGTGAATAATGCGTTTCTTCACACGGATCTACAGGAGGAGGTGTACATGAGATATCCCCAGGCTTCAACACCAACCAAACAATGGGCAAAGTATGTAGGCTGAAGAAGTCATTTTACTTATTGAACCAGTCTCCTCGAGCTTTGTTTGACAGATTCAGGAGGGCTATGGTAAGCATGGGCTATCGGCAAACCAACGCTGACCATACCTTGTTCTTCCAACATAATATAGACCATACTACTATGCTAGCAATTTACGTTGATATGATCATCATGGGTGATGATGAGGGGGAGATTGCTCAACTAAAGATGAGATTAGCCAAAGAATTGCTTAAATACTTCCTTGGGATTTAGATAGCTCGTGGAGCGGAAGGGATTGTGCTATCCCAGAGGAAGTATGTGCTAGACTTGCTTACATAGACCGACATGCTGAGATGTAGGCCTGTAACAACTCCTATCGATCACAGGCACAACTTAAGAGGTTAGTAGGCCAATTGATTTATCTAAGTCACACTCATCCCGATATCTCGTTTATAGCGAGTGTGGTGAGTTGCTACATGCATAATCCAAGAAATGGCCACATGGATGCAGTTTATCACATCCTAAGATACTTGAAGAGTGCTTATGGAAAGGGATTGTTGTTCAAAAAGAATCGTCACCTTGGTATTGAGGCTGGTATTGAGGCTGGTATTGAGGCTTACAGTGATTCTGATGGGGCGAGATGCACCGTTGACATGAGATCCACCTTGGTATATTGCATCTTTGTGGGAGGTAACTCGGTCTCTTGGAAGAGCAAGAAACAATATGTGGTGGCGGCGTGGCGCGGTCTATAACTGAAGCCGACTTTAGGGCAATGGCCTTGGGAGGAGTTTGCGAGTTGTTATGGTTGGTTGGCATTCAAGCAAGAGAGGAAGTCCCGATCAGGCTACAAGTGGGACTAGAATGGTTGAAGACTCTTCTGGTTGAATTGAAGATGGACCAAGGTACTCACATGAAAATCTTGTGTGATAACAAATCGGCAATCTACATCTTCAACACCCCGGTGCATCATGATAAAACCAATTAACATCTTTATAAAAGGAGAAGCTGGACAGTGGACTGTTAAAGATGAGTCATGTTCCGACCGAGGATCAAGTGGCAGATTGCCTTACAAAGGGTCCTAGCATTTTAGGTCTTTCTAGATTATGTGACAAGATGGGCTTACTGAATATTTTTCGCAAAATCTTGAGGTGGAGTGTTGAGAGTTAAGACAAAATAGTAATTATGTAATAGTTTAGGAACCTATAAGGTAAATTCTGTAACTCATATATTCTCCTGTTGAAATAATGAAAAGAAGTCGAGACAAAATACAACAGTACTACTATTCAGAATTGAGTGAAGAAGCTGAAATTTCATAGATTTTGTTCAAGAAGTTGAACTGACATAGATTTCTGTTGAAACTGATCCCCTGATTTGATGAAAGATAAAATTCAGATATCAATTTGTTTATCTGAAGCTAAGGTGAAACAAATACAATAAATCCGTGGTTATGAGATAATGTAGGGTCGCAGAATCTTCACAACAAGTATTATTGTTCTCAAGAAAGAATGACATTTGAGGTATACTTCTAGTCCTGCATCTCCATCTCCATCTCCATCTCCATCTCCATCTATTCCTCTCAGATGTGTGTACGGTTGTATTAGACAGTATGATTTTGTGGTTCAGTATGATTTTCATTGCATATTGGGATTTTTGTTTCATATAGGATTAAGTTATGTCATATTTACTTGATTGGCTGCCTAGCATGGAAGGTAATGTGTGTTTTGTCTGTCTGCCAGTATATGAGCTTGCTAGATTCAGCAACATCCGAATATGAAGATTATCGATTGATCATCATATAATATTCCTTCACCAAGCTCCAGGGAAAAGATGGCTTACTTCGACTTTTCAGGCAAGTGACTTGATGTTTTCCCTTGTGTTAAAGCCAACTACCATATTAAATAGTATTTCAAGATTCAGGCTTATACTTGCACGCTCCTTTGCGAGGATAAAGTACTCCCTCCGTCCCAAAATAAATGTCCACAATGTAAAAGACATAGTTTTAGAAATATGTAATTATTACACTTTTTAATTAATTAAATGACAATTTTACCCTTAATAATACAGGGAATAATGAATTTCTTCGTCTCAAAATTATTGGTAGAATTGGAAAGTAGGCACTTATTTTGGGACAAACTATAGTAAAAAAGTAGATACTTATTTTGGGATGGATAGAGTACAAATTTTCAGGAAGTTAATTATAGTTAGAAGTAAGAGTATATTTGGTATAGGTTTGTTCATCTGATATGATTTTTTAGTTACCAGAGTTGAGCTTTTGTATCCTAATTGTTGCATGGTATCAGAGCCACACTTTAATGACCTTTGCCCTAGCCTCCATCAGAATAGAACACCACAAAATGCCACCAAAAAACATTACCAGGCTTTCTGAACTGCTCAACCTTAGTTGTCCAATCTGGCAGCTTCTTACAAACACAACTTGCTTTTTTTTTCCCTGCTTTGTTGGTTGCCTGCAACTCAAATGATTAGGCACACCTCTCGTAGGTATTTAACCTGTATTTTAGGCCCATCCAAATTCTCTTTGGGACCTTTTTGCACTCACCTAGGTTCACTTGATCTATTTTAGAGGTGTAAATACCAACAGTGCCTCCCATTTTATTAGCCGACACCTGCTCTAGAATTGGTGATCCTACTTTATGATCTCTTGATTTATCCTAATGGTTAGAAAAAAAATATAATTGAACCCATGGACCAATATGATCTGATAGTTGCCTTGTTGGATATATTGTGGCTCTCCAAATCATGTCCACCCAAAAATAGTTTCACAATGACATTTTTGAGGATCGGTACGGAATCCTTCTTTTGTCTGTTTTGGTCTCGGCAATTAAAATTTTATGTTTTCACTTTTGGTCCCTGTTTTTTCTGTTTCAAATATTCTACCTCTATTTATGTTTGGTGCAACTTGGCAAGTATATGCTCCGACTTCGGAAACTCGGAAGTACAAGTTACATTTGGATTAGGATTATTCCTTGCTATACTTGGCTCTAGATTACTTCTTTATGGTGTTTAGTTTGCTTCGGATCCAACACACCTTGTACCTACAAAGCTAATGAGATTATGGGAGCAAGATTTCATGGGCTCAGAATGCACATTTACGTACGTTTACTTGTTGAATGCCACTGATCATAACAGTAGTTGCTAGTCAAATCCTTTGACCCTTTCTAAAAACATAAAGCTTCCATATTCCATATGGCCAAAATATTGCAGATTGACAACTGGAAAAAGTCTACTCAGGCCCAAAGGAGAAACCCACACTACAACTTCTCTGTCCCAAAAGAAAAGAGGGCTATTTTAAATATTAACAGCGAGCAAATTTTGTTTCTCTAAATTACCCTTGCTTCTATAGAGCGGTATGTTGATGTAGTTAACAAAAGGAAATATTTTCTAAAAAAGTTTGTCTTCAAGTTCATTGTGCTTTCTTTTTGGTTAAGGAGTATAAGTTTTCTTTTAAGTTGCTGTTTTCACAGAGATTTTCAGGAATGTATGTGAATAAGGTATATGAGGATCAGGAAGCATGGTAAGAATAAATGTAAAATGAGTATCTAAACGTGCTTTATAGAAAAACTTTTGGAGTATTAGTTGCAAGTAGAAAAAGATGGGGTCCTTTGTTTACATGGCCTTCGGATAGGTTTTTTCTTTATTTTTATAAATCCATAACCTTTTGACAGGTTTGAGGATGTCATCTCTTAACAGAAGAATACCACTTCCATTCACAAGAATGCCTAGGAACCCAGGTCGTGGATTTAAAAAAAAAGCGTTTATAAGGTCATTTGGCTAAATAACCCAAAAAGACAGGACAATTACTTGGAGTTTCTTTCTCATAGGGTGTTAAAGTAATCCTTCATTGTTCTAGGTAGTAGAGCTTGAATAGTTGACTCTAGAAGCTTGTGTCTCTAACTATAATTAGTAAAAGTTCAAGTTACTTAAATTAGCAAGGGGAGCTAAGCTTACCCTGACCTCTGAAATTGGGCTTGTCAATTGTTGTTCCTCTTTTGCTTTGTGATATCGATCGATCACCGACTTCATGCTGGTAAGAGTAGCACATATATTCTTTAGTTTGTAACCATATTCGTCTTAAGCTTGTATTGTAATTTCAATGAGTTGAAATAAACCAAACCTCACCTTTTGCTTAAGTATTTACTACTGTATTATATATAAATGTTATATACTTCAACAAGAAAAACCGAGTAGAAATAAGAATATGCAATACAACTATTACTTTACTATGGAAATGAGACTGCAAGAGAATATTGAAAACCACAGTATGGAGGTTTGAACAAGTGATAACTCAAGTAAATGCTATTGTTATCGATTTTTTTTCAAAAGTAACTTATATTACTCATGAAAGTTGTATTAGATATTCAATTCAATAATATGCTAATTTGAGTGCTGTTATAAATTATTAGCTCAACCCATATGAACAGATTATTCTCTGTGCGATGATGATATGTATACCTGCTTGTCTAGAGTGCATGGTTTTACAAGGCAAGTGACTAGAATATTGCAAGTCAGGTGTTGACATAAAAACTTCTTTCATATGGCATGGCAAGAGATATCATTCATGGTGTATATATATATATATATATATATATATATATATATATATATAGCCTTTTTTTACTTTTACTTTGATATTCTTGGGCCACTTTGACTTTCTAGAGTTTTAGTTAACCTAAATTAAATCCATCGTCCCTAACTTTCAAGTTTCATCGACTGGATCGTGAATGCCTTTCAAGTTTCATCATCTGAATAGTGAATGTCTTTCAAGTTTTATCTACTGAATTGTGAATGCCTTTCAAGTTTTAGAGCCTGTCGATTGCAATCAATCAGATCATTTAGTCGTTTATGAGCTTTATAAACTCCATTACTATGTTCATGTGTGGTTTGAAATTCTGAATTGTTTCACTTGATATGTATTACTCATAATATACATAGGGGTTATTCAAGGGAAAGCTTTTTAATTTGTGATAACAGTGAGATCCGATTTCAATCTCTTGTTATTAATAATCAGTGGCTAATATTAATAATGTTAATTTTAGTAATTATCCATTGGTTTTCAAAAAAAATTAATTTATGATAATATTTAAGGGTAAAGTAATTTTTTTTAAATTTGTGGATAACTTTTTTGGTAATTATTCTTTTTAATGGATAATATATTGGTAATTATCCTTTTCTCTCTACTCTCTCTAGCGAATGTTACCAGTTTTATGCTCATCTCTTATGATACACGTGATATATTAACACTTTGTATATGCTACCATTGTGATACTCCTAAAAAACTCTATGAACACTGTGAACGTTACCACTATGATAAACTCTATGAACATTGCTACAGTGATGCAAGTGATACAGTGTGATTTATGATTTTTAGCTTTAGTGATGCATTCTTTTGCATATTGTGTTATACCGTGATCTTTTTGTAGTGGTATTGGGAGAGACCCTATTTTTGCTACGGGAATCAAGAAGATTAATATTTGAAAATTTTTAATTGCATGAGATAATAATGAAATTTTCTATGATAATGGTAATAAATTTATTTTGTTATCCGAATCCCAAAATTAATAATTCACCTTTTATTATAAAAATAATAAATATACATAAATGAGTGGCTCACATTAGATATCACGGTTATTACAAATGAGGAAGTTCTTATTTGATTATGCCCCTACATACTAGAGAGAGAGAGCGAGAAAGAGAAAAGTTCAAACGAGAATACTAACTATTTAGGAAAAGATGAGGACAACAAATCATGTCTAAAATCATATATGATTTGGCATTAAAGGCCAAAAAATGGACACGGACGACTTTGACGGCCACTTACGTCACTTGCCATCATATATAATTTTGTACGTGAATCATATATGATTTTGTACATGATTTGTTGTTTTATTAAATAGGTAGGGTTCTCGTTTGGACTACTCTATTATAAAGCATTTGGTTCAAAGTCTAAAAACAACTTTTTAAGCATTATGTACTATTTAATTCTAAATCACTTAATTTTGAACTTTATAAGTAGATGATGCATGTGTATAACTTTTTAAAGTTGCTTGTTTGAATTCATAACTAACCTATAAACATAATCAAATACAAGATAGTTATCACATTTTAAATATAAAGAATCTAGAATATAATTAGGATAGTCATTGAATTTTAAGGGAATACTTAATTACCTTTATAAAAATAAAACATGTATATTATTAGACCTAAAAAATTACATCATTATTAAACCTAAATTAAATTAAAAAATAAATAAATTAAACAAATTTATAAAAAAAACATTATCGCTTTTTCAAAACCGCATAAAACCGTATTGTAAGATCGACAAAGACAAAAAAATAAAATGAAACATTCGAATGGAAATATATTGCGTTGCATTGCGCAAATACATTTCTAGGCGAAAAATCGTGTGAGGAGTTAACGGTGAGAAGTGGATCTAAACCGTTGATCTCTTTTAATTTAAGGTCTCCCATGAATTGCGGCTTAGAATGAAATTGATTCGGTTAGGGGTGAGCAAAACCTGGCCAAACCCGAAAAACCCCGAAACCCCCCGACCCACATAGCCCGAACTAACCCGATCTTCGAAATCCGATTTTTTTTATGGGTTACTCGGTTCGGGTAAGGGTCTCCATGCCCAAAACCCGAACCCGTCCGAAACCCGAATAAGCTATATTATTAATATTTTTTTTTCTAATTCTTATGTATTTCTTTTTCCTAAAAGCTAATCAAAGATGTCGACTGTAATTTGGATTTTGGATTTTATGTTTAGTTTAATCTTTAACGTTTGAAATTTAGATTTTTGGAGTTTAAATTTATTTTAATCTTTAATGTTTAAGCATGAAGAACGAAGAATTGAGAGTTGAGACATTATAATTTCTTAATAATTATATGTAAGTGTAGATTTGTTAAGTTTTTATTAAAACTTTGTTACTTTATAAAAATCTGAAAATTTTAGATGTTTATGTTTTTTTTTTTTTTTTTTTTTGTGCACATGACTAGAGTTTTACCTATGTAGGGGATAGAGGAGAAAAGTAGTGCATCAACCCGAAACCCGACCCGATTAAACCCGAAATCCTACACACTCGATTTTGATATTCGGGGGGCTATATGTCAAACCCGAAATCCGATCGGGTTATGTGTTTTCTCCCCCAATCCGACCCGACCCGACCCATGTTCACCCTTAGATTCAATGTCTCGGTGCATCTCATCCTAATGTGTGTCAATTTCTCATCCAACGGTTGATAACAACTTCTCACGCCTTTTACCGTTAACTCAACTTCTCAACGGAACTCAATCCTATATATATATATATATATATATATATATGTATTTAATTTATGAACCTAATTTTCTTTTCTCGCTATCCCACCGTGATAACCGCGGTTTTTTAATTTCTTTTTTGATGAGCATTGGAAAAAAAAAAAGAAAAAGAAAAAGAAAGACCTTCTATATGATTTTTCATGAAACCATAATACTTTATTTTATATCAATTATTTTGTGCTCCTACTTTGAAAAAGTTCTAGATCCGCCTAATGGTAAATTGATCTTGATACGAAAAAGGTTCTCATAGAACTGAGATCAACCATATAATTTTTTTAATGGGTCGACTCTTTTAAATGAGAAGTTTTAAAAATTGGTTCTTTAGGATGTGAGGAAAAGTAAAGTTGGTTTTGTTTGAACGTAGTTTTTTAATGATGGAAGAAGATCAATCATTCAAATTTGAGTGTAATTTTTTTAGATATTTTAATTTTTTGTTCTTTATTTAGAGAAATTATAGATTATCGATGCTCTAACAGAGTTGGACCTTTTCCAACCCACCTTTTTATCCACTATTCCTTTTTTTTCTTTTTTAGTTACTAATAATGGTTTATGGTATTCATGTAAAACATGAACTCAAAATTTCTTAAGTCGTTCAAAGAATAGACATAAGTCTCATAGAATCTACAATACAGTCTAGAGATTGATCACCAACTCTTGTACTCAACTATAACCAAACCTCATCCATTCAGCTGCTCAAATGTCAATATTATCATTCACTCATCGCTTGCATGTTCATTTTGAAGGTCTAGTCAAATCCTTGAGGAATGATCCTACAAGTGGATGATCTATTTTTCTACTTCTAGTTTCGTGCAACTTGTTGGGTCCGTTTGGTATTTGGACAGATCGAACTGCACTAGGTAAGGTAAGCGAAAGTGAGGTAGGTGGGTAAAAGAATTGTGGAAGGTTTTAGGGTTTTAAATTGACATGTGTGGTTCAGTAACTTACCAATTTTGTCATATCTCCCTAATTTTTGTTTCAACTATATTGGTGGAACAGAAAAATGTATTTTTGTCTCACTTAGGTTCTCTCCAATCCAAGTCTAATATCACGCCAAATGTGGGAGGGACAACAAGTTTTTGCATTGTATTGTCCCATCTTTTCCTTGAAATTGTGTGTTTGGTTGCTCTAATCATGTTACCGGTAATGAATCTTGTTTGATTGATGCCAAGCAAGCCCAGTCGTGTCCTGTGGGGCTTCCTACCAAGGAGGGCGTCGTCATGAGATTGATACTATTATCCTCCAACACGCCCTCTTCATTTCCAAATTAAATTGCATTATGATTTCGGTTTTACAACTTAGTGATAATCTAAATTTCTTTGTCCAATTTAACTTATTCGCTATACAAAGACCTTCATTCATTCATTCATTCATTCATTCATTCAAGGGAGGTGATTGGTACGAGTGACAAGTTTGCTAGTTGAGGTTGTGAATGTGTTTTTGTAGGATAACTGTTTGGTAGAAGGGGTGGAGTTTATTTGAGCTTGAAACAAAAGAATTATTTATGTCAAGAGATGTGAAATTACAAAAATACATTCCCTTATCCGAAAGATGTAAACCTGGATGGATGGATCCTCTACATACCATTGGGGATGGATGATGTCCCGTATGTTGAAGAAGATTTTGAAGAATTTATATATAGATGATGCGGGAAATCACAGTCAACTAACTAAGCCATCTATTCCCACATCATTTATGGCCATATATATAGAGGATCGATGTCCCAAACAAAGATAATTTAAGCCACGGGTTGCAAGAAAAATTGCCTTTGGTAAGATTACATGACACACATTGTTATAAAGAAAAGTCCACCTAAACCATATTGCCACTCTCTTTGAGGTACTTGGACCATGGGAAAATTACCCCCTAGAAAAAAGCTCTACGGAGTAAACACAAGTATAACTCAGATGGTAGCGTTGAGAGGTTGAAAGCCAGATTAATGATTTTGGCAATCATCAGGTTGAAGGAATCGATTACACTGAGGCATTTACCCCTATGGCAAAATGGTGATTGGTGGAGTTTTCTGGCAATTGCAACTACAAAAAATTGGGAGCTCCATTGGGGGATGTTCATAATGCATTTCTTCACGGTGACTTAGATGAAGAGGTGTATATGAAACTTTCTGGGTTTTACTTCGACCAATCCTGATTTGGTTTACTGCTTGCGTAAATCATTGTACGGTTTGAAAAAAAAACCCTTGATGTTGGTTTGCCAAACTTGTGACAACATTGGAAGGGTATGGATTTCTTCAATCTTACTTTGGCTATTCTCTTTTCAGATATACTAAAGGCTCGATACAAATCAAACTGCTAATTTACGCTGATGATTTCTAAATATCTAGTAACAATTCCACTACAATAATGACTTTCAAGGCATATTTGTAAGCAAGTGTTCTCGTATGAAGGATCTGGGTGCGCTAAAATATTAATTTTCCTGGTATGGAGGTGGCACGAAGCTCTTCCGGTATATTTTTGTGTCAAAGGAAGTATGCTCTTGATATAATTACAAAAACGATTCTATTGGGAGTAAAACCTGCTTCTTTCTCAATCGAAGAAAATCATTGGCTGGCACATGCCCAATTACTAGACGCATGCACTCTTTCTGGTTGGTTTGTGTTTTTGGGTCATTCGTTGATTTCATGGAAATCTAAGAAATAACATACAGTTTCTCGTTTGTCAGTGAGTATCACTCTATGGCTTCCATATTATGTGAATTAAAATGGTTAATAGACCTACTTTTAAGTCTGCATTGCATATATCAAGAATTCGATCTTCCATGAACGAACAAAGCGTATCGAGATTGATTGCTATTTTGTTTGTGATGCAATCCAAGAGGGGCTTGTTGCACCATCAACGGTCCAACATTTTTACCGCAACTTTCAAGGAGGAAGCAATTTGATTTCCTTGTTGACAATTTGGTCTTGTCCAATTTACATGCCGATCAGACTTGAAGGGAAGGGGATGTTAGGAAAGAATATCGAAGAAAATGTCCTTTATCAATATCTTAGGATAGATTATTGAAGAGGATATTCCTTCCATTATCTTATATTTGATTTAATTGCTTGTAGTTAGGAAACTAATCCATAAGTTCAAGCTATAGCATAATCGTAGGTGTCATTTTTGGAAGTTTTTCCTAGAGTGTTCTATGGCTTTTCTTTGTATAAATGCGTTGTCCTCCGCTTAATGAAAATCAAGAGAGTTTGAACCCAAGTTGGCATAAAACCTGTCTAATCAACGTCTTTCCCTTGGATATATATATATATATATATATATATATATATATATATATATATATATACACTCACATGACATGTTGGGAGTTTTGTATTTGATCTATATACTACTTTGAATGACGATTACATTTTGGACTTGATACGTAAGGTGTTTTAATCTTCTTCTAGCTAGCTAGGATTTATGGCATATATAATATTTTTATAAAAAATATTTCATATATTAATTAATTAGATGTGTAGTTATTATTCTCTTGTGTCAGTACTACAAGTTAGGTTTTGTAAATAAAATGCATGATCCTGAATTAAATAACCTGGACCAATAGGAAAATTCCAACCCAACAAATTAATATTGTTACAATTTCAATCAATGCAACATTTGATACATGCAAAAGGGATGGTATGGATGCTAGCTAGAGGACATGTGGAGACATTTTGGGCATAAGATGGACATATCTAATTGGAGAACCCTAAGGCGTTCATCAAATGCAACCCATTTACATGGTGCAACTCCTTGCAACCCCTCTATCCACCTCACATTTTATATAATTAAAAAAAAAGAAAAAAGGTAAAAGTAAAATGTGTGATGGATAGAGAGGTTGCAAGGGTTGCATAATGTGAAAGGTTGCATTTATATGTGATGATTCCACTTCTCTGGATTAGGTCTTAAACCCTTGGTATTGTTTAAATATTATAATATTAATTTAATAAATTATTTTAATTGTATTTGGGCATTTTCTTAATAAAACATTTATGCATGACTGTTGTAGGTTTGAAACGTGCTAAATACGTATGTTATATGGTCAAAATTGTCAATATAATGCAAAACGAAAACCATCAAAATCAGAATTTTACTGTTACATTTTCGTTTGAAAATTCCGTTGTAAGAGGTGTTGGGAAATAAGTTTCAAAAATATGTGTTGGAGCTATTTTGGACGTAAATAATAGGACAAATGTCCTATTTTGTGGAACTATATAATATATCTCGTTCAAGGGCTTTGAAACGAGCTAAAGTTCGTCCGAAATAGAGCTCGCACAAATGAGAAATTGAATCTCAAAGTCGACTCAAACATGTGGGTGTTGTTGGGGTAAAAAAGGGGTTGTCCCACATTGGTGGGAACATGGAATAAGTTTATATATGATTTTGCAAATGGAGAAATTAAAATGTATTGAAAGAAAGTCTCCCTCACGTGCGCGTGCAGAGGGGTGGGGGTGTGCGAATTCTGGACTGGTTGAGCATCGGACCACTGAACTTGTGTGCACGGACACGAATGGAGCCCCGATGTTGACCGAATTTTTCAGTTCCTTTTTGCAAAAACTGTTGGTTTTCCATTTGCTTGTATTTATTACTTCCCTTTTAACTCCCATGCTACTTTTACTATATAAATCAGAGTAAGGAGTTCATTTTGGTGCCACACGGCTCCCATACAGAGATTACTATCGGATTTCAGGTGTAAACTCGGAATTCTCTCAGGCTTTTGTCTCAGACCGACAGTACAACTGTTGTGGCCGTTGTATCCTGGGAAACAGACACCACAGAGTGAATATGTTTTTAAGGGCATTGTGTTAAACACAGGCCTCAACAATCCTGTTATCTTCTATTTTCTGCGCCTTTTTTATATCGCTTTTTTGCATTTTGTCTTGCAAGAGGTTTGTAAGGTGGTTGGACGTTGAAGTCAAGAGTTTTACCACTCAATATTTTATAAATAAAGAATTATGAGGTAACATAAATGGGTTAGGAGAGTTGAAGAGGATGAGGATGAGACGAAGGGAGGGTTAGAGAGCTGACAAATAGAATGGGAAGGGTTGTGGGCTTTTACTTATATTTTCTGTGTTTTAGTATGTCTGACATTTATAAAATTTTACTCTTCTTACGTTTTTTTTGAACTTACTACTTAATGGTCTTTGTTTAATAATCTTTTTGTACCAGTGAAGGGTACCCCTGCCCCCCTGAAAACAATCACTCTATAAAAATGATAGGGTTGTAAGGAAATGTTCGCACATAAATTCGTACATCTACAAAAGAATGATCATCTACTTTGCCAATGAATTCTCTATGAAAAAAATTGGAGCTTTTTTGTAATGTCTTCCATCTATTAATTTCTAAATATTAATAGGCATATTAATTTACTTATTTATTTCACTAAGGGGCTGCTTATTTAGAGCTTAATGGCTTAATCGCACAACTTTTTTGGGTTGTTTACTTGTAACTTATTCGCACAGAACATCTCTTATTCACACAGATGGGTTAATGGAACTCGTTCCAGATTTTGTTTGAAGTTTCTGAAGTTCGATTTCATTCCAGATTTCGTTTGAAGTTTATGAAGTTGGTTCCAGATTTGAAGTTCGTTTTTGATTTTGTTCCGTATTTCGTTTGAAGTTTCTGAAGTTCCATTTCATTTTTGAAATTCGTTTTTGATTTCGTTCCAGATTTCAGTTGAAGTTTCTGAAGTTCAATTTCTTTTTTGAAGTTCAATTTCATTTCTGAAGTTCGATTTCACTTTTGAAGTTTGATTTCGTTCTAGATTTCATAGGGTGTTCATTGATTGTTCAAAGTTCAGATTGTTTCCGATTATTCAAGTTTAGATTGTTTATGGATTCCCACAAGTTCATATTTTTGTTGAAGTTTATCTGAGGATTGATGGGTAAAACAGTTATTTCTATCATTCAGACGTTGATCAAGTAAAAAAAGTAAACAACAATAGATTTTTATACCAAAGGGCCTTTGGCCTATCGGTATTGGAACCTTTGTCTTCCCAGGAGGTCAAGGGTTCAAACCTCGCCAAATGTGACAAATTTATCCATACAAAACTTAATAGAAAGTTTGGTAAACAACCTCTAACTTTAGGAGGGGCGTATATTGATTTTGTAAATATGATTAATTAAATATATTGTGTTATATAATAAATCTCACGAGTAAATAGTATGTTTAATTTTGTACACAATTATTAGTATATGTCAAAAGTAGGAGTTGAAAACAAAAGGCGTCTTATCTAGGGAAAGAAAATGAAGATTAATCATGGTCTCTCTTTGGAGGTGTTTCGAGGTAAGTTTAGAAAGTAATTATGTGATAATTAGAAACAAAGCCATGCAAAAAACCCCTATCGAGAGTGGAATTAAAGCAAGAGATTTCGAAGGACTATCAAAGGTTGTTAAATGCTTCCTATATATGTGATGGACTTCATCGAAATAATTTATTGCTTTAAAAATCTCGGGTTCCATGTCATGGAAGCGCACGAGAATTGAAAGAGAACAAACGAGTCAAATGAGTTATAGAACTCTCTTAAGTGCTATCAACACAAAAGTTGAAGCACCAAATATATCAACGAGAGGACTTCAAAAGTTAGACGTGAAGATGAATGGGTCGTTTGGCCAAGCTCTTTTTGATGTAGGTGCCACCCATAATTGTATAGACGAAGATGAAGGATAGAGACCGCTCAGAATTATGAGAGAGGTTGGTTCTATGAAGGCATTAATCTCAAAGATTTGACCTTATATGTGGAGTCCCCATACACGTGAGAGTAAAGATTGGTGATTAAAAATACACGGTGGACTTATTGATGATCCCAATAGATGACCTTAAACTCATACTTGGTTTGGAGTTCTTTGTACAAGTCTTTCTCATGCCTTTATCAAAGTCTTTATGTATTCTAGATGGAAGCAACACGTGTATGGTGGCAACCAAAAGAGGCATTAGGGTGCGTTTGGTATGCAGAACAGAGTGGAACAGGACAGAACAGAACAGCCTTGTCCCATGTTTGGCGTGATCATATGTGGGACACGCTAGAACTAAGTGGAACAAGCATGGGACACACTTGTCCCACTCCAACCCCCTGGAACTAAGTAGAACAACAATACTTTGACTAATATACCCTTTGTTAAAAACATAAAACATGTCTTCTCATCATCCACACCTCCAAGCTAGGGGTATGCAAAACCCGAATAGTCCGAAATCCGAATCGAAGATAAGGTGTTTTTGCAAAACTCGAATACCCCGAAATCCGATAATCTGAAACCCGACATTTGGGAGGATATCCGGGTTCGGATTGGGTTTTATCGTTGGCCACCCAACCCGTTAGAAAACCCGAAATAACATAAATCTATATTTTAAATAATATATATATATATATATATATATATATATATATTTATCTAATTATTTTTTGAAAATCGTAAATTATAGTCTGTTGAAATATTTTATAAATTTTAAACTTGCTATCGATTTCATCAATCCTTCAATCGATTGTATTCATCCTAAAAAACGATTGAATTTATATATAACTTTTGCATTATATAATACCCAAACCCGACCGACATCAATCCCCGACCAACCCAAACCCTAAACAACCTAAAATCCGAAACTTAAAATTTGGGTTTTGATTTTCATATCCAAAATCTAATCGTGATAAATTAGTTTTATGTTTTTGATAATCCATTGCACTATGTATTAGTGATATCAATTAGTTTTATGTGATGTAATCTATGATTTTTCATCTGCGGTAAATTCGTCATTTAACCGGTCTAGTCATGTTCTGTCCAGTTCTGTCATGTCTTGTCAAACGCTGGACAACTGTCCAGTTCTGTTTCGTCCTGTTCCATCTTGTCTTGTCTTGTCCCGTCCTGTCTGCGTACCAAACGCACCCTTAAGGTTGAAGCCAAGATAGTTGATTCAGGGAGAATTCAACAGTTAATAAGGATTTTCGAAAGTAATTGGGAAAGAGGAAAATCGGATCGAAGAGAAAAACGAGCTCGAAAAAGGCTCGGAATTTGGCATCGAAAAAGTAACAAATTGAAAATCATAAACAAGGGCCGAAGCGAGTTGGTGCCACATGCATATGGCTAAACCCACGTGAAACTCACCACAGAATCCGAAGCGACTTGCAAGTGAGTTGCATGTGGCCTAACCCACATGAAACTCACGTCGGGTACTGTGTGTGCGACCATGCATCCAAATTCCTCCAAAAAGATAATTCCTCATGTGACCACCATCAATACCAATACTTATCTTATTATTATTATTAATTATCTTTCCTAGTTAAATTAGGATTAATTTTATTTAATTCCTTTTAATTATGTTTAGGATTAGTTTAATTTCGGTATTTATCTTTTCCTAGTTTAGGTTATAAATAGGACTATTAAGTTTATTTGTTTTAGGAAGTTATCGATTAATAAAAGATTTTGTTTTTAGAGAATTTTCTCTTGAACTTGAGTTTTACGTTTTGTAATTATCGTTATCGAAAGGGTTTAGACGTTTGTCGATCCTTTTGCAAACCTACGCTGCGTCAGTTGGTATCAGAGCAGGATTCGTCTGTCTTTTCACTAACCATGACAGATCAACAGCCCGCTACCAAAGCAGACATGGCTGATTCAGATGTGGCCTTATCCATAAAACTTGCTAATCTGACAGTTGTTAACGTTGTTAACAGGCTTCAACCCAACATCGTCAACGACAACCGTCAGAGAAGAGACAGGTTTGAAGGACCGGTTATGGCATTGTGTAATTGCAACCATAATCGGGTCGATCCCTCGGGTTCCAAATCCAAAGAGGAGGAGGAAGAAGACTCCAAGAAAAGATCAATATCGTACTTCAACGAATACTCCTTTCGTCAAAGGAAGAAAGCCAACACGAAGATCTTTTTCGATCGCATTGTTCGGTGCACAAAATATGTAACCTAGTAATTGATAACATAAGTTGTGAGAACCTCGTGTCCCAAAAGTTGGTCGATTATTTTAATTTACCTACTCAACCCCATGAAGCTCCTTATTTTCTTGGGTGGATCAAGGACGATTTTCAAGTAGAGTCACACAAACTTTTTTTTTTTTTTTTGTAAAGGGTGTCCTGGGCCTATGGCCCAGACTAATCTCTTGGCAAAGCAACCGACTGCGAAAGCATGCAGCCCTGAGATTAAACCCAGTGGCCACAGGATGTGTACGCCTGGATTCGAACCTGGGTTGGATGGGATATCTCACCACATCCCCCACAGGCCTTAACCAGTACGCCACAAGCCTTGTGGTTAAGTCACACAAACTTGTCGGGTACCCATTTCAATTGGCAAACACTATCGAGAAGAGGTACTATGTGATATTCTTGATATGGATGCATGCCATATCCTATTGGGCCGACCTTGGCAATTCGATAATAATGTCACTTACATGTGCCGAGACAACCTCGTACTATTCCGTTGGGCCGACCGAAAGATCGCCAAGACACCGGTTAACAACTTTGAGGAAAGCACCGACAAGAAAAGTAAGAACTATAACCTTATTATGGGTTCGGTTTCCTTGCTAGTCAATCAACCACCCACATCGAGAAAACCACCCAAAAAAGACGAAGTCTTGCCGGACAAATTCGAAGAGAAAATCATCCCCGTGGTGACCGAGCCACAACAAGAAATCTTGACCGAAACCAAAGTGTCGGAAGCAGATCTCGAACCAGCCACCAAAGAAGTCGAAAGTGAACCGGTTAAGAACATTCTCAAGCTAACAAAATCCGGAGTACCAAAGGCAAGCATGACATCATTATGAACATAAAGTCCCAAGTTATGGAAACCCAAAAAGAGATTGGCCCAACTTAAATGAGATATGATAGCTTCTTTATGTTCTAACATTCTTGCCAATACATTATCCTCATTCTGTTCCGGATTGTAATCCCTAATTCTTACGTGACTTTGATGAAAGAAAGCATTCCGGGAACAGGAATAAGAGTAAAGGCCTTCCTTCTCATTGTAGTAGGCTTGTTTCTTTGTTGCGAGAAGTCAAGAAGATTGATTCAGAAGGTGACACTTCCATTATTACATCACTAAAGGCTCCGGTTCAAACCGAAACAATTCGCGGTAAAGTTACTTTAATCTTTTACCCTTTCAAGTTTGATAAAATGTGGCTTGTATGGAAACAACCGCAACGACATCCTTTGAGACTTGAAAATTGGTCATCTTTTTCGGATTTTGAAAACCGGGATGCGGATCCAATTATTTTGAAGAGAAGGATGTTCTACGAGTTGGATGAAGATATTTTTCAAGTGAACTCGAGGACGAGTTCTTTTCAAGTGAAGGTGACTGATACAGGGAGAATTCGACAGTTAATAAGGATTTTCGAAAGTAATTGGGAAAGAGGAAAATCGGATCTAAGAGAAAAACGAGCTCGAAAAAGGCTCGGAATTTGGCATCGAAAAAGTAACAAATTGAGAATCATAAACAGCTGCTGAAGCGAGTTTGGTGCCAGTTGCATATGGCCAAACCCACGTGAAACTCATCACAGAATCCGAAGCGACTTGCAAGTGAGTTGCATGTGGCCTAACCCACATGAAACTCACGCCGGGCACTGTGTGTGCGACCATGCATCCAAATTCCTCCAAAAAGATAATTCCTCATGTGACCACCATCAACACCAATACTTATCTTATTATTATTATTAATTATCTTTCCTAGTTAAATTAGGATTAGTTTTATTTAATTCCTTTTAATTATGTTTAAGATTAGTTTAATTTCGTTATTTATCTTTTCCTAGTTTAGGTTATAAATAGGACTATTAATTTTATTTGTTTTATGAAGTTATCGATTAATAAAAGATTTCGTTTTTAGAGAATTTTCTTTTGAATTTGAGTTTTACGTTTTGTAATTCTCGTTATCAAAAGGGTTTAGACGTTTGTCGATCATTCCGCAAACCTACGTTGCGTCAGTTGGTATCAAAGCAGGATTCTCCTGTCTTTTCACTAACCATGGCAGATTAACAGCCCGCTACCAAAGTAGACTTGGTTGAGTCAGATGTGGCCTTATCCACAACACTTGCTAATCTGACAGTGGTTGTTAACAGGCTTCAACCCAACATCGTCAACGACAACCGTCGGAGAAGAGACAGGTTTGAAGGACCGGTTATGGCGTCGTTTAATGGCAACCGGGTCGATCCCTCGAGTTCCGAATCCGAAGAGGAGGAGGAAGAAGACTCCCAAGAAAAGATCAATATCGTACTTCAACAAATACTCCTTTCGTCAAACGAAGAAAGCCAACACGAAGATCTTTTTCGATCGCATCGTTCGGTGCACAAAAAGGTATGTAACCTAGTCATCGATAACATAAGTTGTGAGAACCTCGTGTCCCATAAATTGGTCGATTATTTTAATTTACCCACTCAACCCCATGAAGCTCCTTATTCTCTTTGGTGGATCAAGGACAGTTTTCAAGTTAAAGTCACACAAACTTATCGAGTACCCATCTCAATTGGCAAACACTATCGAGAAGAGGTACTATGCGATATTCTTGATATAAATGCATGCCATATCCTATTGGGAAGACCTTGGAAATTCGATAATAATGTCACTTACATGCGCCAACACAACCTCGTACTATTCCGTTGGGGCGACCGAAAGATCGCCATGACACCGGTTAACAGCTTTGAGGAAAGCATCGACAAGAAAAGCAATAACTATAACCGTATTATGGGTTTGGTTTCTTTGCTAGTCAATCAACCACCCGCATCGAGAAAACCACCCAAAAAAGACGAAGTCTTGCCGGACAAATTCGAAGAGAAAATCATCCCCGTGGTGACCGAGCCACAACAAGAAATCTTGACCGAAACCAAAGTGTCCGAACCGGATCTCGAACCAGCCACCGAAAAAATCGAAAGTGAACCGGTTAAGAACATTCTCAAGCCAACAAAATCTTTGTTGCGAGAAGTCAAGAAGATTGATTCAGAAGGTGATACTTCCATTATTACTACACCCAAGGTTCCGGTTCAAACCGAAACAATTCGCGGTAAAGTTACTTTAATCTCTTACCCTTTCGAGTTTGATAAAACGTGGCTTGTATGGAAACAACCGCAACGACATCCTTTGAGACTTGAAAATTGGTCATCTTTTTCGGATTTTGAAAACCGGGATTCGGGTCCAATTATTTTGAAGAGAAATATATTCTACGAGTCGGATGAAGATATTTTTCAAGTGAACTCGAGGACAGGTTCTTTTCAAGTGAGGGTGACTGATACAGGGAGAATTCGACAGTTAATAAGGATTTTCGAAAGTAATTGGAAAAGAGTAAAATCGGATCGAAGAGAAAAACGAGCTCGAAAAAAACTCAAAATTTGGCATCGAAAAAGTAACAAATTAAGAATCATAAATAGTTGTTGAAGCGAGTTTGGTGACAGTTGCATATGGCCAAACCCACGTGAAACTCACCACAGAATCCGAAGCGACTTGCAAGTGAGTTGCATGTGGCCTAACCCACATGAAACTCATGTCGGGCACTGTGTGTGCGATCATGCATCCAAATTTCTCCAAAAAGATAATTCCTCATGTGACCACCATCAACACCAATACTTATCTTATTATTATTATTAATTATCTTTCTAGTTAAATTAGGATTAGTTTTATTTAATTCCTTTTAATTATGTTTATGACTAGTTTAATTTCGGTATTTATCTTTTCCTAGTTTAGGTTATAAATAGGACTATTAAGTTTATTTGTTTTATGAAGTTATCGATTAATAAAAGATTTCGTTTTTAGAGAATTTTCTCTTGATTTTGAGTTTTACGTTTTGTAATTTTCGTTATCAAAAGGTTTTAGACGCTTGTCGATCCTTCCGCAAACCTACCTTGCGTCAATAGTATTTACAATGGAGCTCAAGGAAGGGATAAGAGATCCCAACATAAAGAAAAAATTCACAAGATCAAACAATAACTAAGCCCCAAGAGTTGAGGATTTAGGACGGTGCTTTTATACTTTTTTTCCATTATAGTTTATATAATACAAGTTATCAACTACTTTATTTCCTTTTCATTGGTATATATATATATATATATATATATATATATATATATATATATATATATATATATATATATATATATGGGTTGTTTAATTTGCAACCCTTAAAAAAGTTGCAAACCTTGCAACCCACATCTTAACCGTCGGATTCATGATCGGCAGTTACAATAGATATGGGGCCCAATATTTTTAATTAAAAAAAGTAAAAAAATAAAAATAAAATAACCGTCGATCATGAATCCAACGGTTAAGATGGGGGTTGCAAAATATCCTTCCACTATATATATATATATATATATATATAGTATATATATATATATATATATATATATATATATAGTGGAAGGATATTTTGCAACCCTAAAAAAAGTTGCAACATTTGCAACCCACATCTTAACCGTTGGATTCGTGATTGGCGGTTATTTTATTTTTATTTTTCTGTTTTTTTTAATTAAAAATATTGGGGCCCATATCTATTGTAACCGCCGATCATGAATGGAATGTAATCAGGCAAATGAATAGGAATCTGTATGTTTGGTTTGCAAAGGAATTCTCCTAACCCCTCTCTATCTCTATCCTCTCTCTCTCCCTCTCTCCCCCCTCTCTCTCCCCTCCCTCTTCTCTATCTCTCTCGGCATTTAAAAAAATAAAAATAAAAAATAAAAATAAAAGAAAGGGTATTTTTGTCATTTTGAGAAAATCAGATGGAATGAAATTCAATTCCATCCATTTTAAGAAGGAATGACCAAATCCATGATTAAAGAATTTCATGGAATTCAATTCCATTCCATTGGTAACCAAACAGCAGGATGGAATTTGGTCAATGTAATTGATCATTCCAATTCCATCAGATTCCGTCGAAATCTAGCGAACCAAACACCCCCTAAGATTGCATATATCTATTAATATGTTCAAAATCCTTATTGTGATATATATATATATATATATATATATATATATATATATATATATATAGACGGAGGTTAAAGGGAAAACCTCAAATAACTGAAAAACTGAAAAACTAAAAAAGACCTTATCAAACGTTAGATTAGACGATCTGATGGATATGATTAAACAGACGGTTACAACAATATTTTTTAAATTAAAAAAAACCTCCACCCCCTATTTTTTATTCGAAAAAATACGAAAAATGAACAAAATTCGAGCAAAATAAATTACACCAAATAAATGATCATATATTTCTCGTTAACTTGACATCCATATTCATATACTTTTTCATTCGTTTTTTTTGTGGTTTTTCGGTTTTCCATTTATTTAGAGTTTTCTCGTGAACTTGACCCTATATATATATATACACCATATATATATATATAGGCCGATAATCAAATGAAAACCAAAAATATTTTACAAACCCTTGAGAACCGATATAAAAATATTTTTTTACATGATTTTTTTTCATCAAAACCTATAATTTAAGATATTGTTTCATATATGTTTTTGTTCACCTTGTGATAAGATTACACGTGAAAAATAAAATTTGATTTACCTAGTGAAATGAAAAATACAGGTAAAAAATATTCATGTGGTGAAACTAGGGGTGCTCAAAAACCCGATCAACCCAACCCAACCCAACGCGAAATAACTCAAATCGAAGTAATCCGATGTCTAATCGAGTTGTAAAATCTTCAAACCGTAGGTATTTGGTTGATATTGAGTTACTTTTATTTGAACCAAACCCAACCCGATGAACCCGATCCTTTTATTTTGTGGATTTAATATGATTATTAAGTCTCTATTAATATGTAAATTAGACAATTACACTATTGCGTACCCTCTTCATTTACATATATTTACACACACACACACACACATATATATATATATATGTGTGTGTGTGTGCAAACTAAAAAATTAACTAAATGTGATATATTTAAGATTTAAGAAGTATGGATAAGTTGTACCAAATGGTTGATGATGACACGACCAACCTCAAGGCCAAGAAAGCGAAAGCATCGGGGTTGGAGACGTCTAAAATGATTGTTGTTGATTGACATATTATCATTTGGTTTAGACATTTTTATATGTAATATCGTAATATTTTTGATGAACTTACATACTCTCATGAATTATCGGTCATTCGATTGTATTTCAAAGAAATGTTTCCTTTATGTTTATATTTCTAAATTTGATTTCATCTTGTTTAAACACAACCCGACCAACCCGATCAACCCGAACGGTTTGGGTTGGGTTGGGTTGTACTTTTGATTGGGTTGGGTTGTAAAATTTTCAAACCGCCTATATTGGGTTGAGTTGTTAAAAAGCTATCAACTCAATCAACCCAACCCGTGAGCACCCCTAGGTGAAACAAATACATGTAAAACTATCATATTATGAAACAAATATATGGGAAAAAATATATTAAATTCAAGCATTTGGTGAAAATATATCATGTGAAAAAATATTTTTATATTGGTTCTCACATGTTTGTAACTAGGGGTGATCAAAAACCCGACGAACCCGATGAAACCGATCAACCCAACCCGAAAAAATCGAAAAAAACCCAACCCGAGGTAACCCGAAGCGTGATTGATACGAAAAATAATTAACCCGACTTTATTGGGTCGGAATTGGGTCAGGCCCATTGGAAACCGACCCAACCCGTGAACCCGAGGATACCTAATTACCTAATACCTAGCGCTTCACTTCAGAGTTCAGTCTTCACTCTTCATAATTACATGAGCCGCCTCCAAGTCTCCATGACTCCATCGATCCTTCCTTTCCTAGTTTCCTTCCAGTTCCAGACTTCAAAACCTACTGCTACTGCTTCTTCCTTCCAGTTAGCCGGCGCCTCAAAACCCCTAAATATATAAACACATATATCGCTCTCTATCATCGCTACCGAATCGACCGGATTTCGAGGTAAATTCTGAGTTTGCGTGCTTTAATTTGCTTGTTTTCCTTTGTTTCTGATTCGATATATGTTTTATCGGTTATTGTTATTCAATGAATCATGTTGATTTGTTTGTTTTGTTATTCGATATATGTTTTATCGGTTGTTTGTTTTGATTCGATTTGTTTGTTTTGTATGTTGACTCAAGCCAACTCACACAATTTGCACCCTAACTCGATTATTGGTGCTTCGCAACTTATAAGCTTTATTATGGCTCTACCGACTACTGCACCATATGAAGATGATTAGAAATTTAAATGGCCATCAGATGTTAACTTGAAGCTTAAATGGTCAACAAAATCAAATCATCCACGACTATACCCAAATGAAGCGGCCAAATCGTGATCAATCTAATTGTATTAATTATAATCCACCACCGCCTTATAACACTTAAGCTATTAACTAATAAATCAACCCAAGCAATGGTTCACATAAATTGAGTGAGATGAGTCTGAAACTTTTACGTAAAACGGTTGATTTTTTTTGTTAATCTGTTGATTTTTTTGTGTTAATCTGTTGATTTTTTTTTGTGATGACAGATTAGTT
Source organism: Arctium minus (assembly GCA_954870635.1). Classification (NCBI taxonomy): domain Eukaryota; kingdom Viridiplantae; phylum Streptophyta; class Magnoliopsida; order Asterales; family Asteraceae; genus Arctium; species Arctium minus. Next base: position 24,540,302 of record OX941093.1, read on the forward strand.
GTTGCAAGTGTTGTTGATCCATCGTGTGATTGGATAAGAAGAAGGAAAAGGAAGTTTGTGGTAAATCCGAGCTTTGATTTCTACAGTGAGCCTAATCTTTTGTGTTTGTTAACTTAATAACTTTAATAATTTCTCTATTCGATTTACACACGGTTATTTAACTTTGTGTATGACTTTGATTTATTTATGTATGACTTTTAATCTTTTATTATGTTAGTTCACGATGGATGCTAATGCTACTCCAATATCTATTGATAAAGAGATCAAAGAAGAACCAAATGCCGATAAAAAGAGGTCGGGTAGTAGAGTATCCGATGTTTGGGCTCACTTTTCAAAAATAGAGGGTGGAAATCCAAATGATCGTAGGTGTGTTTGCAAATATTGTGGAAAAAACTATGCGTGTGATAGTAAGAAAATCAGCACAACTAGTTTATGGACACACATAAGAAAGCAATGTAAGAAGTATCCGGGTAGGGAAACTGATAAAAAGCAAAAGGTACTTAGTTTTCAAAATGGTGGTGATGGTAAGGGAAATTTGTTAGCCGTGACTTTTAATAAAGAAAAGTGTCTCAATGCCTTGGCTTGGTTTGTGGTGAAAGATGAACAACCGTTTAGTGTCGTTGATGGTGAAGGGTTTAGAGAGCTTCTTCAAATATTGCAACCTAAGTTTGATGCCCCTAGTAGATTCACTGTTAGTAGGGATATATTCAAGTTGTTTTGTGAGGAACGTGTTAAGTTGAAGAAAGAGTTAACCAAGGGTGGGCAAAGGGTATGTTTAACCACAGATTGTTGGACTTCTTGTACTCAAATGGCTTATATGTGCCTAACCGCACATTATATTGATAGTGATTGGTGTTTGCATAAAAAGATTGTAAATTTTTGTCAAATTGAAAATCACAAAGGAGAGACCATTGGTAAGGTTATCGAGACTTGTTTGCTTGGTTGGGGATTAGAAAAGGTTCTTAGTGTCACTGTTGATAATGCATCCGCTAATGATGTAGCTATTGGTTATGTAAGGAAAAGGATTAATGCATGGAGAGGTTCGGTTCTTGATGGTGAATTCATCCATTTGAGATGTGATGCTCACATATTAAATTTGATTGTGGGTGATGGGTTGAAAGAGTTGCATGATTCAATCGTTGCCATTTGTAATAGTGTGAGGTACATTAGATCATCTCCTTCAAGGTTACAAAAGTTCAATGCTTGTGTTGAAAGGGAGAGGATTAATTACAAGGGTGGGTTAGTCTTAGACGTGCCTACAAGATGGAATTCAACTTTTATGATGTTAGACGTGGCACTTAAATTTGAAAAGGCTTTTGCAAGTTATGAGGAAGAAGACCACAAGTATTTGATTTACTTTCTAGAAGATGAGAATGGGAAAAAAAGAATTGGACCACCTAGGAGTATTGATTGGAGGTGTGCATCGACTTTCATCAAATTTCTTTCCACTTTTTATGAAGCTACTTTAAAGTTTAGTGGCACTTTGCACGTAACTTCTAATAACTTCTATCATGAGATTTGTGAGATCCATACAAACTTGGATTATTTGTGTACAAGTAATGATTCTATATTGTCTACCATGGCTAAGAGGATGAAGACTAAGTTTGACAAATATTGGGGGGATCCGGATAATATCAATCCAATGTTGTTTCTGGCCGTTGTACTCGATCCAAGGTATAAGATGAAATATTTGAAGTTTCTTTTTGAGTGTCTTTATGATAATACAACCGTTGCCAAGATTACCGTGAAGGTGGAACAAATCCTTAACGAGTTGTTTGAAGTCTACAATGTTGAGTGTGGGGGTGGTGATAAGGTTTGTGTAATTTATTTTAATTTATGTGTAATTTAATTTATATACATTCTAATATGTTCATGTTTGTTTGAGTTTTTGTTTACTTTGTTGTATTTCTCTTTAATGTGTATAGGTTGCCAAAAATGACTCGGCAACGAGTAATGAAACTCATAAGAGGTCGTTATTGGAAAGTTATATGCAAAAACAACAATTGCAAGTGCCGGAGAAAATGAATGAACTTCAAAGATATTTGGTGGAAGAATCTCTCGATCCAATGACGACCGGATTTGATATTTTATTGTGGTGGAAGGTAAATGCTAGTAAATATGGTACTTTGTCTATGATTGCAAAAGATGTTCTTGCCATTCCCGTGTCTACGGTGGCTTCCGAATCCGCATTTAGTACTAGTGGGCGTATTTTGGACTCATTTAGGAGTTCATTGAGTCCAAAAATGCTCGAGGCTTTAGTGTGTACCCAAAGTTGGTTGAAGGCGAGTCAAGGGGGAATTCAAACAAATGAGTATTTTGATGAAACACAATCTTACGAGTTCTTGGAAGAAGGTAAACTAAATATCTTTAACTTAATTTATTTGATAATAAGTTGTTAACTTTTGTATTGAATTGTAGATGACATGACCAACCTCAAGGCCAAGAAAGCGAAAGCATCGGGGTTGGAGACGTCTAAAACGATTGTTGTTGATTGATGTATTATCATTTCGTTTAGACATTTTTATATGTAATATGGTAATATTTGATGAACTTACATACTCTAATGAATTATCGGTCATTCGGTTGTATTTTATAGAAATGTTTCCTTTATGTTTATATTTCTAAATTTGATTTCATCTTTGTTAAAAACAACCCGATAAACCCGACCAACCCGAACGGTTTGGGTTAGGTTGGGTTGGGTTGTAAAATTTTCAAACCGCCTATATTGGGTTGATTAGTCGAAAGGTCTCCAACCCGATCAACCCAACCCGTGATCACCCCTATTTGTAACATATTTGTGGTTTTCATTTGATTTAGCCCATATATATATATATATATATATATATATATATTGGAAGAATAATTTGCAACCCTGAAAAATGTTGCAACCCTTGCAACCCACATCTTAACCGTTGGATTAATGATCGGCGGTTATTTTATTTTTATTTTTCTGTTTTTTTTAATTAAAAATATTGGGCCTCATATCTATTGTAACCGTCGATCATGAATCCGACGGTTAAGATGTGGGTTGCAAGGGTTGCAAATAAAACAACCCTATATATATATATATATCCTATATATAGGGTTCATTTGAAGAAAATATTCACGTTGTGCATTGCGTGCCTTTGAATGGATAAAAAAAAGACTCGAGACATCACGGAAAAAACTTTAATCAATCAAAAAGTCAAAATTGAATAATCAATTAGAAAATTCACTCACAAATTCCCTGAAGAAAATGGCAGCAATGGAATGTTTCCTCGCAACATATCCCTCCACGGAACTCGCAAAATAATATTTTTACAAGGGTTTTTAGAGAAACAAAGTTGGGAAAGTATGTTTTGACTGTAAAATATCATGTTTGCGAGGGAATCATAATATAAAATCAACTTCTTTTCTTCGAACAAAACAAACCTAAAAATGATATTGCTAGGAACAGAAGTGAAGTATATACCGAATAATATTTTCGAAAGGCATTTATGGCTAATTAACCTTACATCCAAAGTTGAAGCTAATGCACTTCCCCATGCAAATTTATTTGATAAAATCAACTGATATATATATATATGCGATGAAACCAGAACAAAACAAGATAATCCAGATTACAGTACGTACTTTAGAGATTACAGTCTCAAACTTTTGTATATGAAGTCGGTTTTCAAATATATATATATATATACACACACATATAGAGAGAGATCAGGGGAGGATCAAATATATATATATATATATATATAGATAGATAGATAGATAGATAGAGAGAGAGAGAGAGAGAGAGGGGGAGGGAGAGGGGGGAGGATCAAATAAGAACATACTCAAAATAAGAAAACCAGAAAACAACAAATCACATGTGAATCACATATGATTCCGGAACACGATCAATGCAAGGTTGAGCGGACGACCGACCTAGCCTGTGACCTCCGGCCGCATTAGGCATATGTGACTTTACACATGATTTTATTTTAAAATCACATGTGATTCGACAGTTTTCGTGTTTTTTTGTTACTGTTCTCGTATGAACCCAACTCTCTCTCTCTATATATATATATATAAAGTGGTCAAATTTTAAATAAATGAAGCTCTTGAAGACATTATGAAAAGCTAGTGGCCTCAAAAAAATGTTGCTCTAAGGGTCAAATGAAATCGAAACTTATTATTGGCTAGGTTATATATGAGTAAGGTCCAATTAACCTTATTGAAAGTCAAGAGTTAAGCCTCAGCCTGACTAAAAGGGAGGAGGTGAATTGACTGTTTTTATCAAAAAAAATGCTGAAGAGTTGCCAAACTTTCAAACGGATACTCTAATTAAATATAGCAAGTGAAGCTAATGAAGTATATATAAACACATGTGTATATATATATATATATATAGCTAGTAAAATATTAATGTATTATTCACACCATTACAAACTATTAGGTAGTCTTTAGTCCCAAAAAAAGTTGGATACATTTTCCTTTCCAGAATAAATGAACCAACATTCATTTTACTTCAGTAAATTACTGCACCTACAAATAACTATTATGGAAGTAACTGTACTACGTGATTCATTTGGTTCACAAAACCAACTTGCATTTTTTCCCAAGGAATTAATGGCTTATATTCTAACAACTTCCATTAACATGTGTGAAGATCATGGTAATTGTTTCACTTAACATTCAGAATATGTATATATATATATATATATATATATAGACACACACACAAGTACATGAGTTAATATCAAAGGTCTGATAGTCGTACAGAAATTAAACAAACAAAAGCACATTAATAACAGAATATATATATATATATATATACTTCTAGGAAGCACAGATTCACAGTGGCTAGTTTTCACACAGACAGCATGAAAGAAATGAAATAGAATTAAAAAGTATAGGAAAATTAATTATGAGATAATTAATAAAGAAAAATGAGAGGCTAATTAATTAATTAAGATAAGAAGATATATGAAATTATTGATGGATCTAACTGACCTAGTGTTGGAGAATTCATGGAGTTTGCCTGTGCTAGAGAAAATCATAACACCGACCTCAGCATCACACAAGATCGCAAGCTCTTTAGCCTTCTTCAGCAATCCACTCCTCCTCTTCGAGAACGTCACTTGCCTGCTCGTCGAATTGTCAATTCTCCTAATCACGATCTTACCCCTCCCCATATCGATCCCTAATTTATCTCCTGGTTCGTCAATCCAAATTCAATCTACTGAAAGAACAATCAATCTACTATCATATACAATTAAATAAATTCAAGCTAAATGTATATAGATACATAGATTGACCACAAATAAGTATAGATATATACAGTGAGACTGCATACGAGAGAGAGAGAGAGAGAGAGAGGATTTCCTCATGTATCGAAAATCCTCGGATTCAAAAAATTAAAAAACGAATCTAAGCAGAACGATGAACGAATTGTGCGTCAACGAGAGATCGAGTGTGTGAGTTGTGAAAATCGAAGATGAAATCATTACTTACTTTGAGGAGATTTTTGATGCCGACAAATTAAAAGGAGACTTGACCAAAGCAATCAATCAGTCGCCGTCGTCTTCCTTGGATCTCTCTCTCTCTCTCTGTATCTATATGACTCTCTTTCTCTCTCTATATCTATACGTGTATGTATCTCTGGTTTCCCGAAAGAGATAACAGTCGTCTTCTACATAAGGAAAGTTGTGTCTCCTCTCTCCATATATGGTAGCTACTAGCTACTACTACAAAACCTCTCTCTCTCTAAAAAACTGCTTTTCAATATCAAATCCACTCTCTCTCTCTCTCTCTACAAAACCGCCCTCTTGTAAAACTAAAACCGCTAGTGCTATTTTACTTGATTTAGAAAAATGAATGGTGTGATGACACGTGGACCAATAAGATTTAAACATTATTTCTTTTTTAATTCTTATTGGTTTCTACAATACTAATCCTATAGATCACTGACACGTGGTAGCTTTTTTTAGCACAAAAGCTCGACTTTTCATTTTGAAGGGTAGTGCTCCCTTTTTGTTTCGAGGGTTTCGAGATTTTGTGTTCTGACTATTTTACCCTCTGGTATTGTGGGGGTTGAACTCTTAGTATTTTTCTCAATTATCTACCTTTATCTTTTTTTATTGAGCACATAGGCCCCTTAACCTTTTCAACAAAATTAATGATTTTTATATTATTTTCATTGCGTTCTTTAATATAATTTATATGTGACAAGTCTTGAACTCATGACTATTTAAACCGCATATAGTTCAACCGGTAATTAAGAACTTTCATTTGTTTCCTAAATATTATCGGTTGAATTTGTCACTCGGTTAGTCACTCTGTGCCAAGAACAGGTTTGTCATACTGTTAATATCAAGGGCATGTGGGATTAATTAGTCAAAGTATGCAAAAGCTGGCCATGATACTAGCGTTTTAAAAAAAAAAAAAAAAACTCATGGCTATTTATGTAAAAGGCTCGGTTAGAGCATGTTTGTTTGCAGCTTATTGAGCTTAATAGAACTCACAACTCATTCGGTCAGCTATACATGATTATTTGGTAGTGATTTGATAATAAAGTGGTTTATTCAATAAACTTTTCTTAGGAAAGGGGGGGGGGGCTTTATGCAGAAAACAAGATTTTTTTAAACCTGGCCTACCCAATTGAAAAACACGTTCCTTCCATATATGAAAAACCTTCCCAAACAAAAACTTTCCTAATCTATACAAACATATTAATCCACACAACATTTTTATTTATACAAGACTTAATTAAAAACCAACCAATTAAGAGTCCCTTAGTCTCATTTAAGTTGTAGTCTATTGAATCTCATAATCATATCATTTATATCACATTCAACATCATTCTGATCGATTTTAGCATCATTTATTGATACTCCATATTAACTTTTTTGACAGTTTTGGCCTCCTCCAAGACTTTTCGAAACTATTGCAAGTCCATTTTGTCGGATACAAACTCTCTATTCCTTAGGAAAGAGGGAATTTTTTTGTTTAAATCCAACCTCTAAGACAATACTTCCATATGGATATGTTGAATCCATTTGGGTTGTAGTTAATTTAATAAGTATAGCACTGTGTTGAAATTTGAGATGAAGGAATAATTAACAATAGCAATTTTACGTGATCCTACATTAACGTTTATAACTAAAAGAAGTCCATTTCAATACAATGTTCTTTTATTCTTGTTTCAATATATTTTTTATAATTGATACTTCATTAAGGTATAGTAGTTATTAAAGAACTCCTCTGAGCCTTTTGACATGACCAAATGACAAACATATGTTTATATACTACAAATTTGGCCATCTCTTTGTATGACTTTACATATGGCTCTAAATTTGCAATATATATCTCTTTCTTTTGTTTATTAAAAAAGATTGTGCATATCACATGGCAAGTACAATTTTTTTAAATTAAAGACATAGAATACAATTTAACTAGATTAACAGTAGGTTTTTGTGTTTGAGTGTCCAAACTGTTCATAGTACCGAACATTTGTAACACACGTATAAATAACAATGTTTTTAATTGTGTAACCTTCGTGTTGCTAACATGTTTTTGCAAAAGGGTTTCTAACCTGCAACCCCCAGTCGGCCCATACCATCATGTCCCAAGAGCATTATGTGTTAGGCAATTAGCTAAGTGGTTGACTTAATTAAAAGTGTGTCCGCAAAGTGCTCAATCCCGAAAGGAATATATTGTGACTCCCACATTGTAATTGTGCCATACTCGAACATTTACCAATATATGCAAGCATACCACATCGAACCAACTGTTTTACACCCCGAGAGCTTGTTGTTGAAATGTTGTCACATTTGTCCTTATACTTTGCTAACTAGATGCTTAGTAATTATTCCATATTTCCCATAAATCATATCATGATGTTGTTTAACCGCATATGCTCAAATGGTGAGATCATCCCTTGATTTATCTTATTACATGGACGTTGAACAAAAAAACATTTGTTCCTATGTTCAGAATATATATTCATTGAAGCAACTACCAAATCACTATTGATGCTTGACAATGGTAACAATACATGCATCTTAGAGGTTTACATCTCATATTATGAATATCATAGCTTCTAACATTAAATTACTGACTAAACCTAAAAGATTAGTAATATAGAAAAAAACGAGATTGTTTCAAACCCGGACAAAATCAAACATACCCCTTCTTGACAAATGATAAGAAATAGTAATGTAAGTCTTGGGTATTGATATCATCAAAGAGGATAGATGGTAGATCAAAAACCAAGAAGCATATTTAAATTTATGCAATAGAATACACCAAATAATAGAGAAACGTTATCAAACATGAAAAGTCACAAATCACATAGAGAGTTAAGAAAAGACCAACGGATACAACTAAATTTATAAGAGGCAAAAACTTTTAAACTGAAAAAAGTCAAAGTTTGTTGAGACTGAACCATCAACTACAGTACACAACATTCATTAAAAAACTTTTTGTCTGAAGACTAACTTCATCCAACATAATCAACGCATCTTGACAAACTTACTAATTATTTTATTGCTTCATTATCTTTAACAACTATTCTCACATCAAAATTTTCACTAGAATTAAGTTAATCGCCGTAAAAAATAATATTGTTTCCAATCTGTCACTTGTTGACTCACCATTTGATCATAAATGTTGCATCTTAAAAATAGGATATTGCTTTATAACAGTTCAGGGTGTCATTAAAATCAAGGAATGTGCACGCCTCTACTTTCAATCTTTTGACGCTATCTCAACCCTATCGGTGGTTCTAAGTTCTTAACTTCTTTTCACTCTGATATTACATTTATTTTAATGTAATTTGGGACATTTTTGTAAGAGAAAAGAAAATAGAGGGAGGCAAAATAAGTAAGAGGGTAGTTTAGTCCTTTAAGCATCTCCATAATTTGACTTGCCAATCTCACCAAACAACAAAAGTGGCAGACCAGGTGAACGTGACAAGTACTTGCCCTAAACATTAAAGAAAATTAATAATAAAAAAACAAAGGACTTTTTTCTTGTTCAGAGAAATTAAGGTTACCTAATTTGGAAATATTTGGAGCGTGACTGAAATCGGCAAATTTAATGGCAAATTGTCTTTTGCTTGTCTTTTATCTTTCCAAAAATAACATCATTTATGCTAAAAGAAGAAACCTCTTACATTCACACATATTAGTACATAATAATCAACTGGTTTATTTTTTTATAATTTGAAACCCAATCACCACATGGGTATGTTTTCATTAATTAACGCGACTAATGTATCGTTTGTTTTTTAAGAGGTTTAAAGTCTGAAGTCTCATTTTAGTTATGATTATTAATAAGAGGTGGTGTGTAAAAAAGTCTGAACGATTCAGACTTAAGAGTCATTAAGAGGTTTTTTTTTAAAAAACAAACAACCCCTAAGTGTATTTACTCTTTTTATTATTCAGAGTTATTCGAAAATTAACCACTTACTTATCTTCATATATGAGTATGAAAAATGTGGTATATGATGTTCTAGAAGCCGAAGGGTCAAGGTTTATGGGTGGCTGTCCAAGTTGTAAATGAATTTTTAATTAGATGTATGTGTTTGGCATGTCTACAATAACGCATATTTCATAATTGTGAACCACAACATCTAGCAAAGAATTAACCACACACACACATATATATATATATATATATATATATATATATAATTATATATGCATCAAGTTGACATTTCTTTATACATATAATTGCATTATGTAAAACAATTCGTTAAATTATATAGTTGTTGAAGGTTTTTTTTTTTGGCTTACATATATGATTAAGACACTATCTCCACACATGGTCATAATTAAAGACATGATGCAAATAAATATAGAACTTTTATATGAAAGTTATATCTTTCGAACGGAAAATCGATCATATATAGATAATCAAATAAGAGATCCAACATTCAATGCTAGATTTGAAAGTTCTATATCAATATTGAAAAAAAGAACATGTTTAAATCGAATCTAGAAGTCACATCATCTCCGTTTTATAATCAAAACACTAAAAAACAAAGAGACTTCACCAACTGATTTTTCCTCCGGTAATTACCGACGGATTTGTGGCGGATAAACGACGAATTGGCAAAATCCGTCGGTGATTGAAAATCCACCTTTGTCAATCCACCGGTAATCACAATCACCGACCACCCTTTCTCTGGTAATGAGATCCGCCGGTAATCCGTCGGAGAAACCTCTTTGGGTTGCCTCGAATGAGTCATAAGAAATTCTTGTAGCTTACAACGAGCTTTCAGAAAGAACCAATGGTGACTTTTCCGACAAACACAAGTTCTTGATTTTAGAAAAATAAAAAAAAATATTATTCTACTAATAAATTTTCTAGTTTAATGTAATCAAATTATGGATTTACACTTATAATATACCTAATTAACTTGAAATTACAAAAGGTTAAATAATATACTTAAAGCAATAAATGGTTGTACGGACCATTGATTATTTGTTTTTTAATCTCTTTCCATTTTTAATTTCAAGTTGAATAAGATATGTAGATCTCAGGTATTTTTCATAGAGTTAGAAAAAGCAGCAAAACTATCAACAAACCCACGAGGGAGCTTGAAGAATCACACCGAAAGCAGTGAGAATCATCCAACTATATAAATTTGTCTCCATGAGATCATCTAATTTAAATTCCCATCATATATCTCATTTCTATGCCAAATTAACTTTTGTCAATTTGGTTCTTATTCAAATGATTAAAACTTTGAAGTTTGGGATTTAAATTGGGAAAATTGTTTATATATCTATTATATATATATATATATATATATATATATATATATATATATATATATGGAGAAGTTTATTTGAGAAATGCTAAATATATGAGAAATAGAGAAGTAATTCTAGTCTTTTATTCGGTCAAGATCGGTTTTGACCAGTCATATATTGCGTTTTTGACTGGTCAACAATTACGACTTTGACTGGTCAAAAGTTGCGGCTATTCCAAAAATAGAATGACAGTTTCGTAATTTTTACAAATACACGGTAGAGTTCATATATGAACTTGTATGATTCACATATAAACTATATGTTCACATATTAACTGATTTATATATGAACCTTTGTGATTCATATATGAACCAATTAACTGATTCACATATGAACTAATTAACTGTAAGTTCATACGTTAATCAGTTGAACTAATTAGCAGATTCATATATGAACATTTGTGATTCACATATGAACTAATTAACTGATTCATATATGAACGCAAGTTCATATATGAATCACAAAGATTCATATATATATATATATATACATATATATATATATATATATATATATGAATCAGTTAAAGAGTTCATATGTGAATTGCACTAGTTCATATATGAACATATAATTCATATGTGAATCATACAGGTTCATATATGAACTTGTCCCGCGTATTTTACGAAACAACCCTCTATCTTCTACAGACCACACAAGGAATTATCCGGTGCTTCACGGTCAAAGCTGTAACATCCGTAAATTCCTAATGAACGGTTTATGATCATTCAAGGAAAACAGTCAGCGATCGGCCGAGAGAAATGGTCGGCTAATGGTTTAACACGAAAGGTGAAAAGATGCATCAGGTGACATGCGCGGTTTAGCCCGTGGCTTCAAAGTCGCAGCTAAACCCGCGTAACCCACTGTTGTCCACGACTCAGGGACACGTGCAGCTTGGCCCGCGACTTGAGGTCGCGGCCAAGGCCACGGGTGCTGTCTGATCGAATTTAAAACCAAGTTTTAGGGTTTTCTCTCATTGTTACCTCCCCTCTCCATTTTTCACTTCCTTAGGTCGATTTTGAGAGACTATGTATCAGCTCTGGGAGTTTGTTATGGTATGGATCTTCAATAAAACATCAAGGATTGGGTGATTTGAGACTTAACTATAGAAGCAATGAAGGATTTCGTTGGAAAGGTGGTTGGACGACTTCAAGTTTCGGGTAAGGTAAATCTCTTGTTTAATCCAAGCTTTAGTGTAAGGATCTTTGTAGATCTAATGTAACACCCTAAAAATTTGGAAAGAGCGACTAAATTAAAACTTTCAATAACACCTTAAAGAGGGATAAAATCTCTTACTACAAATCCGTAAATGCAATATATTTCTAGATTGAACCCTCAACGAGAAAATAAAGTCTTACATAAAGACTAACTAAACTCGGATGTTACTATAACCCAATACCAATCACTATCTCCAATATAAGTGTGGAAGACTTCAACAAGCTAATCACCTTTTCGAGCACACCACTAGCACTCATCTCTTCACAGTCTCACTAGAACTATTCCCAACCAGAACCTGTTGCACATGCCGACAAATAAAAAGGGTTAGGCTAACGCCTAGTGAGTTCAAGAGTTTTCATCAAGAATATAAAAACCATTAAACGGAAATAATGCAACTTAAATCATAATCCTTTAAAATGAATTACTTTAAATATGAAAACGACTCGTTTTCCAATAATAAGCAATTTATAAATGAGCGCCTCAACGCCAAGCATTATTTCATGAAGTCATGCAATCCGGCACTTACTCAAAACGTGAATAGTTGTAAATGCTCCAATGATGATGTTTGAATAAAACTTTATAAACCAAACGACCAAAATTAAAGCATATGGGGAAAGACCCGAACTCAAAGAGTCACCGAAAACAAGGATAAAGTTAAATACCCAAAACAACACCTTTCGATGACGGGGGAAACCCGAATTCCATGGCTAGTGGCGGAACACAGAGTAGGCCACATTCCAAATTATTGAGCTCACCATACTAGGAACCCATGGCCACGAGCTCGCCGACTCGTACTAAGATGTGGGGAGGGGGGGGGGGGGGGCTCGAGGATTCCCAATCACGCTCATTCACTAGTATTACATTTATGGTCCATGGCTAGTAACCGGTCCCATATAATCGTACCAAAGGCCCCCGAGGACCCAATGTCTCAACTAGCTACAAATGGGAAATAACAATCCCATAAAAACAGGCACACAAATTAACTCGCGGATGCAGGTCCGGGTATTGGACTCCACGAACCCTCACCGTATTATCCTCGAGATCCCAAGACTAATTCTGGCCAATATATAATTAATAGCCCATTTTCTTTTTGCATAATAAAGACTGACTCATATGCCTATGGATCCACTACATTACAGTCTAAAACATTACATGACTCCAATTGAATGACCAACGCACTCAAAACATGTAACTCTCAAATGACACGTAATAAACGCCATTGTACTAAAAGCTTCCACCCCGGGCTAGTCAACCGGTCAATTGTATTAAAATTCATTTTAGTCAAAATCGGGCCAAGGCTCATCAGTTTACTTAAATCTCTAAATGAAAGTCAGTGTAAACATTAAAACTCGTTTGACCAACGGATATGCAAACACAACGACCAAAAGTAAGATTAGTTCAAAACTCAACATTAGTTGAGGCAACCCACTTTCCAAATGAACTTATACCCTTATATTTTCCAAATGCCTCATAACAATAATATGCATTTTCCAAACGGTTTATAAAATCGAATGCACAAAAGGACATTTACATCAAAGGAACTCCATTTATATATAAAATCATCTAGGGAGTGTATTAACATGATTTATTCACCAAAATGTTCAAGAATCCCAAATGTGGGTGGTTCACAAATTTTATAAAACCAAATAATCCAAATGAGTGAAACTCTTTAAATACCCAACTTTTAATAAACTTCATGTAAACATGTAAATACTTTAAAATGAACATTTTTGGCATGTACAATGTTTTCACAATCCAACTTGAACTCACCTTGCTAGATTTAGGCTAAATGTAGATTTTACCCCCAAAACTTGAATATCCAAAGATGAAGGCTTGAATCTCCAAGAAACTTCTCTAGATCTTAGATCCAACACATCTACAAGGTTCCTTCAACAAACAAGTCACCAAAATCACACCTAAGTTGAAGGATGAAAGGAAAAAGGGTGAAACCATTTAACTCTAGCTTAACATTGAGAGAGATGAGGAACTTACCACCACAAAATACCCTTGGATATTCGAATAGACTTCAAATATCTTGTTATATCCTTGAAGAGCTCTCAAAAACGAAACCGAGGCAACTTGAATAACTGAAATCGGAGTTGGGATGAAGAAGATATGAATAAATGAAGTTTGGTGGTTGAAAATCGGGTTTTAGCTCGACAGGGCATTTCGCGACTTACCACGCGACTGCAAGTCGCGGCATAAGTCGCCCGCTTCCCTAAGTCATGGCATGCGTTGTCCGCCCGGTTTTCTTCTCGTTCACTGTTTTGGCCATAACTTCTTCGTTATAGCTCCGATTTTGCTCCGGAAAGAACCGGTGGACTCGTAATTGAATCCTTCATCCAACAAGACTATAAAATCTAGGATTCAAGTCCAAAATCCTATATCTTATTTTTGCCTTCAAATTACTGATTTCTGCATTAACTTAAAACGACGCTTTTCGAAATTCGGGATGTTACAATCCTCCCAACCATAAAAGAGATTTAGTCCTCGAAATCTGACACCGATCAAACGTCCATTATCGCGTATAGCGCGATCAATGGATTCCCTATCCAAAAGGAATGCCTTCCCGAAACTTTACCTCGCATACGAACCCGATTACATCCCGGTTGAGGCTGCCGCTGGATTTTTCATAACGAGCCGTCAGAACTAGATTTTCAAGGTTCAAATATACTTTACTGATGACGGAAAGAACATCGAGTCCTTATCAAATGATTTTCCTAATATTAAGGTCTTGGTTGCCTCCCAACCTTAGGTTGGACGTACCACTTCAAGAGTAACTTGCGATGATAGCCAACCTTTTCCACCAAGGTGTCCAAAGCGAACGTTTTACCTTTAATATATCCAATCAACCCCCCAGCGAGCCGCGCTACGCACTCGCTTGCCTTCCAAAACCATAACAACGTTTGTATCAACAAACTAATTACAGTTGACTAAACTCCTTTCGGTTTTGGATATTCACAACCAAAGTGACTTTACCCGAGCAATAAGGGACCCACACATAGAATTACTGAGTCGATCACCCGTTGTTGCTATAAGGACGATATTTCTAGTTGTGACAAATCAAGGTCCCCTCAATAATCGATTTTCACTTAAGGTCTTCTCCGACATTCTCACCAAGTCCTCCTAATCGAATATCGACTCCTATCCTTAAAACAACTATCTGTAATGAGGACATACTACCAACCATTCCATCCCCAAATAGCAACGTCGATTCCAAGTTGACACCTACTTTCTGAGATAATCACCCAAACCATACGTCCCTATTAGCCACTCACAACATCACTAATAACCACAAATACCAAAAAGGTGGTACACTACAGACACATAACATGTTGCTGTACCATCATCCCCCAACTTCAAAACCAACCAAAAGCAACTGCACAAGGTTTTAACCCAAGGATTCATCGAGACGGAAAGGTCATCACTTAATTAACTGGAAAACATAAATCTAACGCATCAAATACTTCTGCGTGAACCAGTTCATGAAACCGAATCCAAGATTTGAAACTGGTCACCAGTCGACTCATCTGACGCTTCGACTCCCAAGGACATCTCTAGTCCTTATTAACAAGTCCATCTACAAAGAGGGTTTAAAGCTATGGTTGTAATGAGTTCAAATGTATTTCAAGCTAATATGCCAATTTAACATTTTATAAAACTTCCAAGTTCTAAGCTTTATAACAATAAAACATGCGAGTAAAAATCCACTACCGTTTTACTCAGTAGGTGTACAAAGTGGACACAACGTCACACAAATAAGAAAATATTTCGAAATCATTTGATCACTACTCGCGCTAATAACATTAATAATAAAATGTGCGCAACAACCCCTTTCAAATGGACCACTATGGTCCGAATATGCATCACTTTAAGTTATGTACGTAAAATAATTTCCCGCACTAAAGCGGAGTGCAACAAATGTTTGCATAAGCTCCGAAAGGAGAAATTTGCGTAACCAAGTCCCAAAATTCCCATTTGACCATAAAATGGCGTGGAGTCAAATCACTTACACGACCCACATACACCAACTTATTTCTCAAACTTAGTAAAACGAGAAGTGCTTGCGATTTGACCATACATAAAATAATTTAAATCGACTTCGACTCTAGTCGTTCGGATAAAACGCTCCTTGGCCCAAAATAGAGACTATTATGTCATGCATACGAGTAAAACAATACTCCATAAAATTAACGAAACTCACACGAAATATAATTCCCAAGAAAACTTAAACACTAAAATAGTGGAAGACAACTCTTCGTCCAAGGCCTTAACATATGTGGAGGAGATCCAATGTTAAGGTCATAAGTCGTAGTTACTTGTCCAAGACTCTACGCAACGTCAAAATATGAACATCACAATAATCGAAAATAGGGTTAGGCAGAAATAAGAATAAACAAAGTCTCAACAAAACTTGCAACCATATGCATTGAAATAACTTTATGCATGTTTAAGATCATGGTCTAAAAACTTGTGTGTGCTAAATATTTCAAGATTTCGTGATATGCTCCACATGGTGATTTGGAAACATGAGAAATAATCGATGCAATTTTATTTCAGAAATAAATTTCGTGCATGGATTTGATCGGCACTCAACACCTCGAAACCACGCTCCTCGATTTCTCTAGATCAAAGATCCTCAATTTCCCGGCACACTATTGTCATCCAGATACTCAATCATCTTAGGACAATAATTCAAGGGTTCCATAGGTTCACCTTACAATTCCTCTCTAATAATGTTGATTTCAAAATCCTATGGTTCTAATACAACCAATCAATCCGACCAGAGACGGTCCACTTAAAGTGATCACCATGCTTACTGTCACTCCAAGTGACGAATACTAAAGGCATCCACCTCTAATAACGGTTACTCACTTAAACTTTTTCACTACCCCAACGGTCGTCACATCAAAGTAGTCCAAGTATACACATGTAGCTTGTAGGTTCACCATAACACTGGCCAGGTGCAATTATGAACGTACTGTACATGATCATCCTTGTTACTCTCGACGTGATTCTCGCTCCTAGTGACTCCATTTTCCTCAAAACATCAAATCTTATAGTGCCTATTGGTACAATCTTGCTTTCAATCACTTTGAAGTACGCTAGTTTGAGTCTATGCATCCAAAGATCTGTACCTAATTCTCTCAAACTTAAGCTCTGATACCAACTTGTAACACCCTCAAAATTTGGAAAGAGAGACTAAATTAAAACTTTCAATAACACCTCAAAGAGGGATAAAATCTCTTACTACAAATTCGTAAATGCAATACATTTCTATATTAAACCCTCAACGAGAAAATAAAGTCTTCCATAAAGACTAACTAAAGTCGGGTGTTACTATAACCCAATACCAATCGCTATCTCCAATATAAGTGCGGAAGACTTCGACAAGCTAATCACCTTTTCGAGCACACCACTAGCACTCATCTCTTCATAGTCTCACTAGAACTATTCCCAACCGGAACCTGTTGCACATGCCGACAAATAAAAAGGGTTAGGCTAACGCCTAGTAAGTTCAAGAGTTTTCATCAAGAATATAAAAACCATTAAACGGAAATAATGCAACTTAAATCATGATCCTTTAAAATGAATTACTTTAAATATGAGAACGACTCGTTTTCCAATAATAAGCAATTTATAAATGAACGCCTCAACGCCAAACATTATTTCATGAAGTAATGCAATCCGACACTTACTCAAAACATGAATAGTTGTAAATGCTCCAATGATGATGTTTGAATAAAACTTTATAAACCAAACGACCAAAATTAAAGCATATGGGGAAAGATTCGAACTCAAAGCATCACCGAAAACAAGGATAAAGTTAAATACCCAAAACAACACCTTTCGATGACGGGGGAAACCCGAATTCCATGGCTAGTGGCGGAACACAGAGTAGGCCACATTCCAAGTTATTGAGCTCACCATACTAGGAACCCATGGCCACGAGCTCGCCGACTCATACTAAGATGTGGGGGGGGGGGTTTCGAGGATTCCCAATCATGCTCATTCGCTAGGATTACATTTACGGTCCATGGCTAGTAACCGGTCCCACATAATCGTACCAAAGGCCCCCGAGGACTCATTGTCTCAACTAGCTACAAATGGGAAATAACTATCCCATAAAAACAAGCACATAAATTAACTCGCGGATGCAGGTCTAGGTATTGGACTCCACGAACCCTCACCGTATTATCCTCGAGATCCCAAGAATAATTATGGCCAATTGAATGACCAACGCACTCAAAACATGTAACTCTCAAATGACACGTAATAAACGCCATTGTACTAAAAGCTTCCACCCCGGGCTAGTCAACCGGTCAATTGTATTTAAACTCATTTTAGTCAAAATCAGGACAAGGCTCATCAGTTTACTTAAATCTCCAAATGAAAGTCAGTGTAAACATTAAAACTCGTTTGACCAACGGATATGCAAACACAACGACCAAAAGTAAGATTAGTTCAAAACTCAACATTAGTTGAGGCAACCCACTTTCCAAATGAACTTATACCCTTATATTTTCCAAATGCCTCATAACAATAATATGCATTTTCCAAACGGTTTATAAAATCGAATGCACAAAAGGACATTTACATCAAAGGAACTCCATTTATATATAAAATCATCTAGGGAGTGTATTAACATGATTTATTCACCAAAATGTTCAAGAATCCCAAATGTGGGTGGTTCACAAATTTTATAAAACCAAATAATCCAAATGAGTGAAACTCTTTAAATACCCAACTTTTAATAAACTTCATGTAAACATGTAAATACTTTAAAATGAACATTTTTGGCATGTACAATGTTTTCACAATCCAACTTGAACTCACCTTGCTAGATTTAGGCTAAATGTAGATTTTACCCCCAAAACTTGAATATCCAAAGATGAAGGCTTGAATCTCCAAGAAACTTCTCTAGATCTTAGATCCAACACATCTACAAGGTTCCTTCAACAAACAAGTCACCAAAATCACACCTAAGTTGAAGGATGAAAGGAAAAAGGGTGAAACCATTTAACTCTAGCTTAACATTGAGAGAGATGAGGAACTTACCACCACAAAATACCCTTGGATATTCCAATAGACTTCAAATATCTTGTTATATCCTTGAAGAGCTCTCAAAAACGAAACCGAGGCAACTTGAATCACTGAAATCGGAGTTGGGATGAAGAAGATATGAATAAATGAAGTTTGGTGGTTGAAAATCGGGTTTTAGCTCGACAGGGCATTTCACGACTTACCACGCGACTGCAAGTCGCGGCGTAAGTCGCCCGCTTCCCTAAGTCGCGGCATGCGTTGTCCGCCCGGTTTTCTTCTCGTTCACTGTTTTGGCCATAACTTCTTCGTTATAGCTCCGATTTTGCTCCGGAAAGAACCGGTGGACTCGTAATTGAATCCTTCATCCAACAAGACTATAAAATCTAGGATTCAAGTCCAAAATCCTATATCTTATTTTTCCCTTCAAATTACTGATTTCTGCATTAACTTAAAACGACGCTTTTCGAAATTCGGGGTGTTACATCTAAAGGTTCTATTTGTTTGTGGTTCATCTCTTTTAGATTTGGAGAAATGGGTTAGTTGGAAACCTGTTAGAGCATAAATCTGTTGTATGCAAGATCAAGATAACTAAAGATCAAAGTCAAATATAAAAGTCAACTCTCAGTCAAACTCAAAGTCATTTGTAATAAAGCCAAAGTCAACATTTGTAATTTTTCTGTTTTTAGTGTTGTACGAGTTTAAGCTTGTGAGAGTTTAGGCTTGTGCGAGTTTGTGTGAGTGTGTATAAATAGGTATATGACCTATTGTTGTGCGTGTATCAGAGAGAATTAGAGTTAGAGTATTGAGCGTGTTCTTGAGTGTTGAGAGAGAAATATTGTACACTGTGAATTTGAATTCAATAAAATAGCATTTGAATTTGAAATTGAGTGTTAGAATCGTGATCTATACTGATTGTGAGACACACAATTGGTATCAGAGCAGATCAAAATTCAGAAAGAAGGATTAATTTTCGAGATTTTGAATCGTTTTTGAACGAGCTCGTTCAAATGGACTGTTACAGTTGATTTTATCGATCTATTGTTGCTTTGGGTGTAAATTTGATTACAATAGGTTCAATTTGAGTAATTGAACATATTGTGTTTGGATTGTTTAGTCCAGTTGTCATAGAATTAGACTGAATTTTGGATTTTGTTCGAAGTTTTCTGTACGTACTGTAAATCAAATCAAAGTGTTCAATTAATGTTTTTGATTGTAATTCTTCCATTGTCATCTGATTTAGCATTGTAATCGAGTATTCTTACAAATTTATGAGCCAATTGACAAAGGATTGAATCGAATGAGAAGGGTAAATCAAGTTTGGAGTTCGACAAAGTGAAGAACTCGCTAGATCTAAGTTTCGCGCAAAGGAAGAACTCGCAGAGGGAAGAACTTGCAAGTCTCGAAGAACTCGCAAGATACCGTGTTTTTGAAATTAAAGTCAAGAACTCGCTAATAGGATCGTGCGAGAAGCTAAAACTCGCATATAACTAGGTGCGAGTTTCTACTGTTCAAGATTGTTTGTTGTGCGCGAAGTTGCATCTGCGAGAAGTAGTGTTGTGCGCGTTTGATTTTTGCGCGAAGTATCCTTGCATAAATTTTTCTAAGTCTATAACTCGCAAGTCCCTATTCTTGCGCGTTTACATTTAGCGCGAAGTTAGATTTCAAAAATATTCTAAGTGTCTAACTCGCAAAGGTCTTGCGAGAAGTTTCAAAACTCGCACATTGTGGTGTGCGAGAAGTAGAAACTCACAGAGTACATCGTGCGCGAATTGTGGTTCTCGCAAGTAGTGTCGTGCGCTAAGCACAAACTCGCACATCATTGTGTGCGAGAAGTGACTTCACGCAGTCTTCATTGTGCGTGTTTCTCAAACTCGCAAGAAGGCATTTGCGCGTTTTGTTATTGTTGTTTGGTATGCGAGTTTCATACTTAGTTATTTTTTTCTGAAATTTAACTAAGTTTGATTTTTGTAGATCCAACTTTACTTTCTGAATTTTGACGATCAGTAAACAGTGTAGATCAAGATGACTTCCAGAGACGCTCTCTCGATTGGCATTGATGTCAAACCCCCTGTTCTCTTCAAAGGAGAATATGAGCAATGGAAAGACAGATTTTTGGATTTTGTTGATCGGCAAACAAATGGAAAGAATATTCTATCATCAATAGAAGATGGTCCAATGCCAAAAATTCCTGATGAGATTTCTGCTGAAGGTAATGATTCAGATGGAGCCCCGAAAACAAAGAGAGTTTATAAAGAGTATGCTCAATTCACTGATGCACAAAAGAGTCGGTTTGATGCTGATAAAAAGGCCAGATATTTGCTTTTACAAAGTATTACAAATGAGATCTATGTGAAAATAGACAACTACAATGCAACTGCCAAATCAATGTGGGATCAGCTTCAGAAGATGATGATGATGGGTTCAAAAGTTGGCAACCAGATGAAAGTAGCAAACTACATTAATAGCTACGAAGAGTTCAAAGCGAAAGATAATGATAGCCTGGAAGATCTTATGAACAATTTGTTCTTCTTTTGAATGAGCTTTCAAAGAATAAAGTCACAAAGAATCAAATTGAGAACAACGTCAAGTTTCTCAGTATATTACAACCAGAATGGAAAAAGTACACTCGTCGGATGAAACAGATGAAGGACTTGAGTGATTCCGTTGCATGAGGTATACGAGACGTTGAGACAAAATGAAGAAGATGTGGATGAGAAAAGAGCTGAAAAGAAGAAAACTGAAAAGGTTGTTGATCTCATAGCATTGGTGGCTGGAGAGAAAGAGAAGGAAAAGAAAGAGAAGAAGAATAAGAAGAAGATAGTGATGTCC
Source organism: Arctium minus (assembly GCA_954870635.1). NCBI lineage: Eukaryota > Viridiplantae > Streptophyta > Magnoliopsida > Asterales > Asteraceae > Arctium > Arctium minus. The sequence continues at coordinate 24,562,168 of OX941093.1, forward strand.
AGTTCTGAATCAGAGTCTGAATCTGATGGAGATGATGGAGAGAATCTTAAGCAAGCAATGCTTTTACTTACCCGATCTTTTCAAAAGAAATTCTACAAGAAACCGGGGTCTAATTCTCATAGATACTCTTCATCAAGCTCAAAGAACTACGAGCATAGAGAAAAAGTGGAAGGAAGTAGATTTGTTGAGAAGAAGCCGGAAGAAAAGAAGAAGTATTTGAATAACTACACTGGTACTGAAAAGAGAGCTGATGATCTGATTAAATGCTACAACTGTGGCAAGGTCGGACATTACGCAAAAGATTGTCGGAAGGCAAAGGTTCGCAACTCGGAGTACTAAAAAAACAAAATGCTCTTGGTCAAGCAACAGGAAGCTGGCAAGGCATTAATGGCAGAAGACAAATTCTGGTTGGATCATTCTGATGTGGAGGAAGAACAAGAAGAGTCAGCCCACTTATGCTTGATGGGAAAAGAGGTGAAAGATGATGATTCTGATGATGAGACTGCTGACGAGGTAATAAACTTAACTGAAAATGATTTCATGACCAAAATGGAAGCCATGATGGTCGAACTTCAAGAACTTCAATCTAAATTGAAAAAGGAAAAAGACAGAGTTGATAGGAGAAATCAACAGATCTTTGAGCTTAATAAATCAGTTATTGGGAACAAAGATTTAATTGATTCTCTACGCAAATCTGCTTTTGATTTTAAAAATGAAAAGATTCGTTTTGAAAATAAGATTTCTGATTTTGAAACTAAATTGTCTAAGTCTGATTCTGAAAAGCAAGAATGTGTTCTAAAAGCGTTTAAACTGCAGGTTGAAAACAAGACTTTAGAGCAAAAGGTAAATGGTTTGGAAGCAAAATTATATGTTCGAGGCCAAACAGATCAAACTATTTTCTTGAATACACCTAATGAAGAGGCCGATTTAAAAAAAAATGGGGACTAGGTTATGATAATCCTCATTACTTAGAAAAAGCCGTCAGAAAACAACCAACTTTATATAATGCAAATTTTATGTATCTTGCTGATAAATATCCTCATTTGAAACCCAAATTTATCACCAAATCATCTAAAAAGTTGAGGGAAAAGAGGATGAGAAGATAATGAATTTAAAGAAAATGCAACTACCATTCTGTTATGAAAGACTGAATGATAGTTATCTTTCTGAAACATCAAAATTTCTTTCAACTGATTACTTTGCTAGTTATTCTTCTACTGAGATGGAGGCAAAACCTGTTCAAACTAAAATTTATGTTCCTCCACTCCTATTATAAAGCAAAATAATTGAGTTAGAAAACATTTTATCTGATGAAAGAATTTTGAGTGAACTAACACAAGATGTATTTTCTATAGTGTTAAAGAACACAGATTTTCTTTTTGAATCTAAAGTGTGTTCTTCATCTTCTAAAATACCTCAAACTCCTGAACCTGATTTTGATGATTTATTTGCGTCTGCAAATGATTTTCTTAATTCTGATGATGGGTGTATAGAGGAAATTGATATGTTTGACTTCAATGCTTCACATCCAAATCATTATACTTTTCTTATTAATGGAGAAGCTTTACCAAGTGTTCATGAAAAAGGTGAATCATCAACTAAGGTTGGTGAATCAGTTTCTGTGAATGCTGTTTACCATGCTAAGGGTAAGAAACATAAGAAACATCGCTCACAGAAACGGAACAACACTGGTAAACACAAGAAACATCAATCTCAGAAATATGATTTTCCTAATAAATCTAAATTCTTTGTTTCAGTTATAAGAAAGAAAATGTCAGAAGCGAGAACTGAATGGCGACCTAAAAAGAAGAGTGATGACAAGGAAGAATCAATTACTGATAATTCTTGTAATAGATCAAATAGTAGTATGTCCGATATAGTTGGTTCTGTTGCTTCTACTAATAAAAACCTTGTAACTTCTTACAAGAGATACTCAATAAATCAATTGTTCCAATTATCTCCTACTTCTACTAAATCTTATACTTATCAGTGGAATGATTTTGCTTATCATCATAATTCTAATGATTGGTTTGGATCTTATCATGTTTATTCTTCTAAACCAAATGTTTCAAAGAGTTTTCAAAAGAAAAGAGGATCCATATTCAAATGGATGCCAAAATCTTGTACTAATCTGTTAGGATCCGTTTTTAAATGGGTACCTAAAATTGTTATTTCCTGATTTCTCTTGCAGACCCGGCATATGTGGTACTTGGATAGCGGCTGTTCCAAGCATATGACCGGGCAGAAAGCTTTATTGTCTAATTATACAGAGAAATTCAGTGGTAATGTTCGTTTTGGCAACAACCAGTTTTCACCAATTCTGGGATATGGTGATGTGATACACGACAAAGTAACGATAACGAAGGTGAGCTATATAGAAGGATTAGGGCACAACCTATTCAGTATTGGCCAATTCTGTGACAAAGGATTAGAGGTTAATTCCAAAGCTAAGAGTTGCTCGGTGTGTACTGAAGATGGCAAAGAACTCTTAGTAGGCATTCGCAAGTCCAACCTCTATACGATTAATTTGTCAAAGGTCCAGACTGATAATCAAGTGTGTCTACTTTCAAAAGTCTCGATGCAACAAAGCTGGCTATGGCATTGACGGCTCTCTCATCTGAATTTGCGTTACATAAACAAACTGGTAAAAGGAAGATTAGTGAATGGTCTTCCTGAGCTGAGATACAAAAAAGTACATTTGTGTGCAGCGTGTGAAAAAGGGAGGATGAAGAGAGCTCCACATAAACCGAAGCCTGAACCTAGTACAGTTCTCCATTAGAGTTGTTGCATATGGATCTCTGTGGTCCGATGCGAACGCAAAACTTAGGCGGAAAGAAATATGTTCTAGTTATCGTGGACGACTATTCGCGATACACGTGGGTCAAATTTCTACGTTCAAAAGATGAGACACCTGAAGTACTCATCACATTTCTGAAAACAACCCAGGTGAATCTGCAGAAACCAGTCAAGCTTCTTAGAACTGATAACGACACAGAGTTCAAAAACAGAACTGTTGAAGAGTATCTTGAATCGGTCGGGATATCACATCAATAGTCTGCTGCTCATACGCCCGAACAGAATGGAGTCGTCGAAAGGCGAAATCGAACGCTAGTCGAGGCCGCTCGCACTATGCTCAGCCAATCAGACTTACCTCTATTTCTTTGGGCAGAAGCTGTGTCGACTGCGTGTTACACTCAAAATCGGTCCATGATACACCGGAAATTTCAAAAGACTCTGTATGCTTTGATCAACAACCGAACACCAACCATCAAATATTTTCATATTTTTGGTTGTAAGTGTTTTGTGCTAAACGACAGATAGAATCTCAATAGGTTCAGTGCTAAGGTAGATGAGGGGATCTTCATTGGATATTCTTCTACATTGCTGCATATCGAGTTTACTTGAAGAAGTCGAAGACTGTTATCGAAAGCGTAAATGTAACATTTGATGAGGAGATGGCTTCTGAACAAGTCAGTTCAGAACCCGTGATAAATGGAGTGTTAGCTTCTAGGCAACTCAGTTCAGAACCTGTACCTGAAAAGAACAAATCAGATGAAGCATCATCGTCTACTAATCATTTATCTGATTTAGATCTTTTATTTGAACTGTTTTATGATGAATTTCTTGGATCTAACTTGACTAAACCTGTTGTGGTTGATAGGATTGAATATTCAACGATTAATCATCCAACCACTTCAGATGTTTCTACCGAATCAAATTCACCGATTCAACAAGAAATTCCAGTTCAAATGCCTACTCCGATAGTTGAAGATGTAACTCTTAACGAAGAAACAGAAGTTGCTGAATCAGTAGGATGTACTGTAAGGCCTGATCAACAGACTGAACAAGTTGTACCTACTGAAACTTCTGAACCAATTATTTCAACTGAACCCCTCCCTCATATAGTACAAACTGACGAAGCTGATGGTGGATTTTTAGATGACAACCATGATCAATCTTCATCTACTCTACTCCCTCATGAACATCGTTGGACCAAAGAGCACCCTCTTCACCAAATCATTGGAGATCTAGACAAACCGGTGCAAACTAAGTCAACAACTCTAAACCAATGTCTGCATGACTCATTTTTGAGCAAGATAGAGCCCACTCGTGTATCAGAGGCTCTATCTCGGATTGGATGTCTTCTATGCAAGAAGAGTTAAACCAGTTCGAAGCCCTGAAGGTCTGAAGACTAGTGCCAAAACCAGAAGGAAAGACCGTTATCGACACTAAATGGGTATTCAAGAATAAAAAGGACGAAGATGGTATTGTTATAAGGAACAAAGCAAGACTTGTTTCCAAGGGATATAGGCAAGAGGAAGGCATAGATTACGACGAGATGTATGCTCCAGTAGCGCGTATAGAGGCAATCTTCATGTTTATAGCCTACGCAGCTCACAAAAACTTCACAGTCTATCAAATGGACGTGAAGACTGCCTTTCTGAATGACATCCTTAAGAAGGAAGTCTACGTCTCTCAGCTAGAATGGTTTGTAAATCCAGATAAGCCAAATCACGTTTACATCTTGGATAAAGCCCTGTATGGTCTGAAACAAGCACCTCGCGCCTGGTATGATGTTTTATCTCAATTCTTGGTCAAGTCAGGTTTTTCAAAAGGTAAAGTCGATACCACTTTGTTTATTAAAAAGGAAAAAGTCGATATCATTCTTATTCAGATATATGTAGATGATATTATATTTGGTTCTACAAATCCTAAATACTGTAAGAACTTTTCTAATCTCATGGTGTCACGTTTTCAAATGAGTATGATGGGAGAGATGAGTTTCTTTCTCGGATTACAAGTCAAACAGTTTTCAACGGGGATTTTCATTAATCAATCTAAGTACATTTTTGATATTCTTCGGAAATTCAAAATGGAAAATTGCAAACCAATTGGAACCCCAATGGCACCAGGTACTAAGATTGGCACTGATCCTTCGAGAAAAAGTGTTGATGTTAGGACTTATAGAGGAATGACAGGTTCTTTATTGTATCTTACTTCAAGTAGACTAGATATAATGTTTTCAACATGCTTGTGTGCTAGATATCAGGCTGATCCTAAAGAATCCCATTTGGCTGCTGTCAAACGGATATTTATATATCTGAAGGGGACTGCAGATCTTGGTCTGTGGTATCCTGAGGATACAGGGTTTGAACTAACTGCTTATTCAGACGTAGATCATGCTGGGTGTATGTTGGACAGGAAGAGCACTTCAGGTCATATTCAATTCCTTGGAGACAAGCTCGTTAGCTGGGCGTCAAAGAAACAATTATGTGTTTCCACATAAACTGCTGAAGCAGAGTATGTAGCTGCTGCCAGTTGCTGCTCTCAGGTCTTGTGGATGAGGACACAGCTTCGAGACTATGGATTCAAGTTTGATAAAATACCGATCTATTGTGACTCGAAGAGTGCTATCGCCATACCAGCTAATCCTGTGCAACACACTAAAACAAAACACATTGATGTTAGGTATCATTTTATAAAAGATAATGTAGAAAAAGGTACAATATAACTTTACTTTGTAAAAACTGATTATCAACTTGCAGATTTGTTTACCAAACCTTTAGATGAAAAGAGATTCAATTTTCTTGTATCTAAGCTTGGTATGCTAAATCTTAAGACCTAATCAGTAACTACCTATTAAAGTTTCTTTTATTGTAAATTTTCATCATTTCTTTATCATTAATTCTGAAAGGATATCTGCACTTTAATCGTTTGTTCATGTTTTCAGGGGGAGTAAGACAAGATTTTAAGATGATCAACATTATTTTGAGGGGGAGTTTATAGAATTTAACTGCTAAATTTTTGTGATGTATGAATTTAGGGGGAGTTTATGAGCACAATAAAAGGAGTAAGGATATGATTTCTGATTACTTCAGATCAGAACTCGTTCACTCATTGTTTTACTACTTTCTTACTGCTTTATGTCTTTTACATTTGAATAAATTTGTGAATAAAGTTGTTTTGACTTGACTTGGAGACTTGTGCAGAATGAGAGAAGCTATCAAGATCATATCTTTATGATTTCAGCTGACTTCATGAGATTTAAGACTGAACGACAAAGGTTAAATTTCTTATCTTAATCTCATATATGGTTGAAATAAGGACGACTTTCAATCATAGAAAACATGTTCTTAAATGTTCAAACCACTTCCAAATTCTTAAATAGATTTCATGAATTGGAAGTGAGATTTTAAATGTTTTCATTTTTAATTGTCCTTAAAAGATTACAAACCGTGTGTTTCCAAAGATAAATACTTGTGTATTGTCTTTTCCATATACTTTCATGTATTCACACACACTGGTTTAATTTTTTTTTTGTTGAAATTGTTCATACCATGTGTCTAAATTGTAACCAATTTTTCGATGGTAAGACACCCCGCTTGTACTTCAAAGAATTTTGAGCGTAATTTCATTTTGAAACGTTCATTTCAAGAAAGTCTGTATTTTGATTCATATAGACAATATCAATTTTTCTTGACCATAAGCCTTGATTGCTATATCATTTGATTCTGATCTTTTTTCATACAATGTCAGATTTTCAAACAAGTCTCTTGCATTCATGTTCATTCATTCAATTTACTTGTTTGAAATATCTTCAATGTTTAAAATTGCTCATATCTTCATGATTATATTCTGAGCATACATACATCTGACTTGTATTTGAGCTTTAACTGTTCTAGATAAACCATTTTGAGCAACATTATGCTTTATAGGTATATATGGGTTCTTTGTGCTAGGACTTAAATGAACTTCTATGGATTCACGTTAACCAGTGTTTCCTACCCAAGAAGTTAATCCATAGTGATTGAGTGTGAGGAGTGAAAAAGAAATGAGTGTGGGTTGTGCGTTGAGGTAAAATGGAAAAGAGAGTTTGGTTAGATGTGAGCTTAATGATAAAAAGAAAGAGGGTGTGAGATCAGAGTAAAAGAATATCAGACTTTGCACCAACTACTTTCTGAGCCGGGCAGCCACATTACTAATGTTTCACAATTCTTCGTGAACATTATTGAAATAGGCAACTAGCCCATGCCCACTCTTGATATAAACCTCACCAGCCACTCATTTTCTTCTTAAAAAGAAAATGTTTCATATTTTTCTGGGGACGCAGCACATACTCTATCTGGTTTTCATTTGGAAAATCTGGATATTGAAACAGAAGGAAGTCTGCCCCACCTTCGCACTTCAATCATGCACATTGAGTCTGTGTTTATCTATTGTTGTCTCAGTGGTTTACACAATGTTGAGCCTTTATAAGCAATCATCATATGCTTAATTCTTTCTATCACTTGCACGAACACACAAAGAATTTGTTTTCTTGTCATAACGTTCATAGAAATTGCCTTTGTGGTGTTTTGATGATTGGATGGAAGCCCTGGGGGAGTGAACATAACAAAAGCTCCTCTCCAATGTGTATTCGTTACACACAGTGACTTTGTGTTACTGACAGGCATTTTAACTGATTCATTTGTTGATTCAGGTGTTCCACTCATATTTTGTCTGGATTTGAAAAGATATGGATGAATACATTGTTCGAATTGGTATTGAATCAGAGACTCAGTTTGAAAGATCAGTGGTCAAAACAGTTACAGACATTTCTTGGTGACGGTTTTGATGATATTGATGCCCTATTCATCAAAAAGGGGGAGAACACAAGTTTAAAGAAATGTCCGGAATCAATTATTTCAGTCGTTTGTGAAAGAAGAGTTCAAAGAATGAACGTCTGAAAGAGCAAAGTGATAATCCCTGTAAATCAAGTTCTTATCACATAAAACAAATAATCACAACATGAGATTAACCAAACCTGATTTGATTCACAATCAAAGGATTACAAATCTCTCTTGAAGGATTTTTCTCTCTCTAAGCTCTCTCTCTCTCTATAGAATACGGCTGCCTTCTATTTTTGCACACACCTTACCCACAACCCTAGAAACCTAAAATAACCATATACCTATTTAGGGAAAAACAAAATACACAAAATTAACTTTGACTTTTTATTACAAAATGACCTAGACTATTATTGAGAATTAACTTTGCAGCATTGACTTCAGATTTCCATCTTCAGTCTTGATGATCTTGAATCCAATAAATCTGTGATCTAACAATCTCCCCCTTTGGATCAAGATCATTACTAAAAAGATTTAGCAATCCAATCTTCTCTTTAAGCTCAGAAAAATGCAATCTCTCTCTTTTTCTTTAACACATCTTGTAATCTTCCCAAGAGACGTAGAAAAATTCTCTTTCAGAAGATGGAAAGAAATTATCTCCAGATTCAACTCAGAATGCTTTAGCAGAATATTTCTGACTTGGACATTTCTTTAAAAATTGTATTCTCCCATTTCTTGGTTAACCTTTCTTCTCCCCCTTTTTGATGAAAAGAGCAACGATTTCATCAAAACTTTCCTTCAAGAAGTGTATTTATATGTTATGACTACTGATCTTTTCAGGGGCCTCTAATTTACCGTCAATCCGCCAAGATATTCATCTAGATCTTTTCAAATCCAGACAAATTAGGAATGTAACCCCTGAATCAACAAATGAATCAGTTAAAAATGTCTGTCAGTAACACGAAGTCACTGTGTGTAACGAATACACATTGTAAAGGAGCTTTTATGATGTTCACTCCCCCAGGGCTTCCATCCAATCATCGAAACACCACAAAGGCAATTTCTATGAACGTTATGACAGAGAAACAAATTCTTTGTGTGTTTGTGCATGTGATAGAAAGAATTAAGCACGGATAATTGCTTATAAAGGCTCAACATTGTGTAAACCACTGAGACAACAGTAGATAAACACAGACTCAATGTGCATGATTGAAATGCGAAGGTGGGTCAGACTTCCTTCTTTTCAATATCCAGATTTTCCAAATGAAAACCAGATAGTAAATGTGTTGCTTCCCTTTTGAAAAATGAAACATTTTCTTGTTAAGAAGAAAATGAGTGGCTGGTGGGGTTTTTATCAAGAGTTGCATGAGCTAGTTGCCTGTTTCAATAATGTTCACCAAGAAATGTGAATCATTAGTAATGTGGCTGCCCGGATCAGAAAGTAGTTGGTGCAGAGTTTGATATTCTTTTACTCTGATCTCACACCCTCTTTCTTTTAATCATTAAGCTCACATCTAACCAAACTCTCTTTTCCATTTTACCTCAACGCACAACCCACACTCATTTCTTTTCGACTCCTCACACTCAATCACTAAGGATTAACTTCTTGGGTAGGAAACACTGGTTAACGTGAATCCATAGAAGTTTCATTTAAGTCCTAGCACAATGATCCCATGTTTTCCTAGAAAGCATGTGTTGCTCAGATGATTTAACTTTATCAGTTAAAGCTCAAATACAAGTCAGATGTTTGTATGCTCAGAATATAATCATGAAGATATGAGCAATTTAAACATTGAAGATATTTCAAACAAGTTAATTGAATGAATGAACAAAAATGCAAGAGACTTGTTTGAAAATCTGACATTGTATGAAAATGATCAGTAAAGAATGATATAGCAATCAAGGCTTATGGTCAAGAATAATGGATATTGTCCTTACAAGACACAAGGACCAAAGGGAATTAAATACCCTTGGATTATACACAACAGATATGTACTCAAAGCACAGTATAAGACCAAGCCTATAAATACAATGATTACTATAAAATCAGACTTAACAATATGAAACAAGATATAGACATTCTTGAAAGATGTTTCGAAATGAAATGACGCTAAAAAATTCTTTAAAATACAAGCGGGGTGTATCACCATCGAAAACTTGGTCAATATGAGACATGGTGATAACTTATTGAACAAAAGAATTAAACCGGTGTGTGTAAATACTTGAAAGTATATAGACAATATAATACGCAAGTATATATCTTTAGAAACACACGGTTTGTTAAGCATTGAAGCACAAATAATATGAAAACATTTAAAATCACACTTCCAATTCATGAAATCTGTTGAAGAATCAGGAAGTGGTTTGAACATTTAAGAACAATGTTTTCTATGATCGAAAGTTGTCCTTCTTTCAACCATATATGAGATGAAGATAAAGAATTATACCTTTTGCGTGCAATCTTACATCTCATGAAGTCAAGGTTAAAGTCATAAAGATATGATCTTGTAAGCATCTCTCAAACTGCAGAAGTCTTAGATCAAGTCAAAGCAAATTTATTCACAAAAATTAAAAGACATAAAGCAGTAAAACGATTTAGGTACGAGTTCTGATCTGAAGTAATCAGAAATCATTGCCATACTCCTTTGACGTGAAAAACTCCCCCTAAAATCATGCATCACAAATTTTTTTTTGACAGATAAGTAAATGCATAAATTATATATGCTCCCCCTCAAAATAACATTGATCATCTATGAAGTACTTCTCACACTCCCCATGTGATCATGAACAGAATATTAAAGTGCAGATATCTTTCAGAAATAATGATAAAGAAATGATGAAAAATTTACAATGAGAAAACTTTAATAGGTAACCACTGATTATGTCTTAAGATTTAGCATACCAAGCCTAGAGACAAGAAAAGTGAATCTCTTTTCGTCTAAGGGTTTGGTAAACAAATCTGCAAGCTGATAATCAGTTTTTACAAAGTAAAGTTCAATTGTTCCTTTTTCGACATTATTTTTTATAAAATGATACCTGGCATCAATGTGTTTGGTCTTCGTATGCTGAATACGATTAGTTGATATCGCGATAGCGCTTTTCGAGTCACAATAGATTGGGATCTTATTGTAGTGATAACCATAGTCTCGCAGTTGCGTTCTCATCCACAAGACCTGAGAACAGCAGCTAGCAGCAGCTACATATTCTTCTTCGGCCGTTGAAGTGGAGACACAAAATTGCTTCTTCGATGCCCAACTGACGAGTTTATCACTGATGAAATGTATATAACCCGATGTGCTCTTCTTGTCTAGCATGTAACCAGCATGATCTGCGTCTGAATATGCTGTTAGTTCAAAGCTAGTATCTTTAGGATACCACAGACCAAGATCTACAGTCCCCTTCAGATACCTAAAAATACGTTTGACTGCAGACATATGGGATTCTTTAGGATTGGCCTGATATCTAGAACATAAGCATGTAGAAAACATTATATTCGACCTACTGGAAGTAAGGTACATCAAAGAACCTATCATCCCTCTATAGGTCCTAACATCAACAACTTTTCCCGAAAGATCAGTGCCAATCTTAGTACCAGGTGCCATCGGGGTACCAATCGGTTTACAATTTTCTATTTTGAACCTCCGAAGAATATCAAGAATGTAGTTAGATTGATTGATGAAAATCCCCGTTGAAAATTGTTTGACTTGTAATCCGAGAAAGAAAGTTAACTCTCCCATCATACTCATCTGAAAACGTGACACCATGAGGTTTGAAAAATTCTTACAGTATTTAGGATTTGTAGAGCCAAAAATAATATCATCCACATATATTTGAATAAGAATGATATCGACTTTCTCCTTTTTAATGAATAAAGTGGTATCGACCGTACCTTTTGTAAAACCTAACTTGACCAAGAACTGAGATAGACATCATACCAGGCGCGAGGAGCTTGTTTCAGTCCATAAAGTGCTTTGTCGAGAATGTATACATGATTCGATTTCTCTTGATTGACAAAGCCTTATGGCTGCAAGACGTAGACTTCCTCCTTGAGTATGCCATTCAGAAAGGCTGTCTTCACGTCCATTTGATAGACGGTGAAGTTGTTGTGAGCAGCGTACGCAAGAAACATGCGAATTGCTTCTATACGCGCCACTGGAGCATAAGTCTCGTCGTAATCTATTCCTTCCTCTTTCCTATATCCCTTGGCGACAAGTCTTGCTTTATTTTTGATAACGGTACCATCTTTATCTTTCTTGTTTTTGAAAACCCATTTCGTACTAATTATGGTTTTACCTTCAGGTTTGGGTACAAGTCTCCAGACTTTAAGTGCTTCGAATTGATTCAGCTCTTCTTGCATTGCAGTCACCTAATCTGAATCAGCAAGAGCCTCATATACGCGAGTGGGTTCAATCTTGCTCAGAAAGGAGTCATGAATACATTGATTTAATGTTACAGACCTAGTTTGCACCGGTTTTGACAGATGTCCAATGACTTGAGATACCGGGTGCTCTTTTGTCCACTTGTGTTCATGAGGGAGAGGATTATATGCAGATTGATCATGATTATCATCTAAGAATCCACTGGTATCTTCTTCAGGTTGTTCAGAAGGAATGGGGGGTTCAGTTGAAGTAGAAGGTGTTGAAGTTACAGTGGGTTCAGCTTGGTCAGTCTGTTGATCAATCCTTACAGTACACACTACTGATTCAGCTACTTCTGTCTCTTCATTGTTGGTCACAGCTTCAACTGTCGGAGTTGGTATTTGAACTTGAACTTCTTGCTGAATCGGGGAGTTGGATTCAGTAGAGATATCTAAAATGGTTGGATGAGTAGTCATTGAGTCTTCCATCCTGTCAACCACAACAAATTTAGTCACTTTAGATCCAAAAAATTCATCATAAAATAGTTCAAATAGTAAATCTAAATCAGATAAGTGATTAGTAGACGTTGATGTGCCATCTGATTTCTTCGCTTGAGATACAGGTTCTGGACTGATTTGTCCAGAAGCTAGTACTCCAGTTATCACGGGTTCTGAACTGACATGTTCAGAATCCATCTCTTCATCAAATGTAACGTTTACGCTCTCAACCACAGTCTTTGACTTCTTCAAGTACACTCGATATGCAACAGATGTAGAATAATAGCCGATAAAGATGCCCTCTTCCGCCTTAGCACTGAACTTATTTAGACTCTCTCTGTCATTTAGCACAAAACACCCACTCCCAAATATGTGGAAATAGTTGATTGTTGGTGTTTAGTTATTGATTAACGTATACGGAGTTATTTGAAATCTGCGGTGTATCATGGACCAATTTTGAGTGTAACACGCAGTCGACACAACTTCGGCCCATAGAAATAGACGTAAGTCGGATTGACTGAGCATAGTACGAGCAACCTTGACTAGCGTACGGTTTCTCCTTTCGACTACTCCATTCTGTTCAGGCGTACGTGCAGTAGAGTATTGATGTGATATCCCGACAGATTCGAGATATTCTTCAACTGTTTTATTTTTAAATTATGTGCCGTTGTCAGTTCGGAGAAGCTTGACTGGTTTCTGCAGATTCACCTGGATCATATTTAGAAATGTAATGAGAACTTCGGGTGTCTCATATTTTGACCATAGAAATTTGACCCACATGTATCGCGAATAATCGTCCACAATAACTAACACGTATTTCTTTCCGCCTAAGCTTTGCGTTCGCATAGGACCACAGAGATCCATATGCAACAACTCTAAATGAGAGCTGGTACTCAGTTCAGGCTTCGGTTTGTGTGGAGCTCTCTTCATCTTACCTTTTTCATACGCTGCACACAAGTGTTCTTTTACGTACTTAAGCTCAGGAAGTCAATTCACTAGCTTTCCACTGACCAGTTTATTGATGTAGCGAAAGTTCAGGTGAGAAAGTCGTCGATGCCATAGCCAGCTTTGTTGCATCGATGCTTTTGAGAGTAGACACACCTGATTGTCAGTCTGGACCTTTGACAAGTTGATGGTGTAGAGGTTTGACTAGCGAGTGCCGACCAAGAGTTCTTTACCTTCTTCAGTGCGTACCGAACATCTCTTGGCCTTAAAATTTACCTCTAAATTTTTGTCACAGAACTGGCCAATACTAAAAAGATTGTGTCTTAATCCTTCTACGTACCTCACCTTCTTAATCGTTACATTGTCGTGAACCACATCACCATACCCCAGAATTGGTGAGAACAGATCGTTACCAAATCGAACCGTTCCGCAGTATTTCTCTGTATAGTTAGCCAACATACTTTTTTGCGCGGTCATATGTTTGGAACACCCGCTATCCAAGTACCACATATGACGGGTCTGCACAAGAAAAATCATGAAACAAGAGGTTTAGGTACCCATTTATAAATGGGACCTACAGTGTTAGCACGTGATTTTGACACCCATTGAAATTTGGGTCCGCTTTTCTTTTGAAAACCAAATGAGAATTAGAACGGTAAGAGTATACATCATAAGTTCCAAACCAAACATCAGAATATTTTCGAGAAGCATAATCATTTCTGCCATAATTTGAAAACTTTCTAGAAGATGGAGCTAACTGGAATAATTGCTGTATGGAATACTTCTTGCAAGAATTAACAAGTTTAGGTTTAGAAATAGCAACATTCACAATCAAATCATCTTTACTAGTAGTCTTCTTATTACAATCAGAACTAGAAACTGATTTAGCATTCTCGTCTATCTTTTGTTTCGGTATCCATTCCGACTTAACTCCAGGCTTTTTCTTTCTCAAATCTGAAAATTTTGAAACTTTCGAGTTAGAACGGTGAGAATCAAATAAATGTTTCTTCTTTGACTTACCAGTGGTGATCTGTTTCTGTGAATGCCCAGATTTCTTCTTCTTACCTTTGGCAACTTTGGTTTTCACAGGAACTGATTTATCAACTTTCGTTGATGTTTCACCTTTTTCATACACACTTGGTAATCCAAAAGAATTAACAACAAAAGAAGAATGATTAGGAAGTTTAGCATTAAAGTCAAAATCACCAACACAGTCATTTAAACAACCATCAGAGTTTAGAAAATCAAACCCTTCATCAAGTAAACCAGACATATTAGCAAAGTTTGAAACCTTGAATGATTTAGAAAAATCAGAATATTTAAACACAGTAGAAAAAATAGTTTGTTCTAAGTCCATCAAAATCCTTTCTTTTGTGAGAGTATTCTCGAGTTCAGAAATTTTACTTTCCAACACGAGAGGAGGAACATAAAGCTTACCTTCGATGGGCTTAGCCTCCATTTCTTTTACAGAATAACTCTCAAAATAGTCATTTGAAAGAAATTTTGATTTATCAGAACGATAACTATTATTCAACCTCTCATAACGAAATGGAAGTTGAATTTTAGATGTGTTCTTTCTTTTCTCGGTTTCCTTGGCTTCATCCTTTTCAGACAGTCTAGTCCACCAAACTTGAAGTTCAGGGTATTGAGGTGCCAGTTTTAAAAATCCAAAATCATAAAGAGCAGGCACTTCAGATATACCTTTTTTGAGACATTGTGGATTCTCGTATCCGAGTCCCCAACCCTCTCTATTCTTTTTGGGTTTGTTTAGATGAATGGTTTGTTCAGTTTGACCCAAAGTATATAATTTCCCTTCCAAAGCATTCACCTTTTCAATTAAATATTTGTTTTCTTTTGAAATCGAAGAATACATTTTAGAAATCTCTTTAGATTTAAACTCACACAGTCTATACTTTGAAACAGTTTCAGATAACTCTTTATGAATTATAGTCTTCTCTTTCGTGCTAGTGTCAATGTTTTTATGCAACGCTTCAATCAATACATTTTTCTTAGCAATATCATTGCTAAGTTTATGTATAGATTGATTTTTATCATTAATGACACCTTTTTCACGCTTAAGTTTAGACTCTAGTTTTTGGAGTTTAGTCATCATAGCATGCATTTGATTTAAAAAATCTGATTCAGTCATATCACATACCTCTTCGTTATCTTCTTCATCAGAATCAGCTTCAGTTTCCATCTCTATCTGACCCATCAAGCACAAGTGTGTTGTCTCTTCCTTCTCTTCTTCTTCGTCAGAGTGATCAAGCCAAAATTCATCCTCTGCCATCAATGCTTTTCCATCCTCCTGTTGCTTAGCTAGAAGCATCTTGTTCTTATAGTAATCGGAGTTCCTGATTTTGGGCTTTCTACAGTCCTTAGCAAAATGACCCAGTTTGCCACAGTTGTAGCACTTTGTAGGTTATGGCTGTTTAGTCTCTTCAACTCTATACTTTTTCTCTTCTGGCCTTCTTTCCTCTATCCTTTTTCCTTCAATTCTTTCCTTGTGATCGTAGTTACTTGAACCAGATGAATACCTTTGACTGTTCGAGCTAGGCTTTTTGTAAAACTTTTTCTGAAAAGCCTTGGTTAACATAAGCATAGCCTGCTTCAAGGTCTCACAGTCGTCAGAGTCAGAGTTATCCTCACTCCCAGCCTCTTCTGATTCAGAAACTATCACATTCTTTTTCTTGAGACTCACACTTTTCTTCTTCACAACAAGTGCAACAGGATCAACAACTGTCTTTTCGGCCTTTTTCTATTCATTCTTGATCTCATCCACCTCCTCCTCATTCTGCCTTAAGGTTTCATATACTTCATGGAGTGGAATTTCGTTCAGGTCTTTCATCTGCTTCATCTGTCTAGTGAACCTCTTCCATTCTGGTTGAAGGATACTGAGGAACTTCATATTGAGCTCAATTTGTGATTTCTTTACTTTGTTTTTGCTGAGTTCATTAAGTAAAGTCACAAATCTGTCATAAGTCGCCTCCAGAGATTCTCCAGCTTTGGCCTTAAATTCCTCATAGTTATTGAGGTAGTTGGATATTTTGAGCTGGTTCCTAACCTTTGATCTAAGCATCATCTTCTCCAGTTGATCCCACATTTGTTTTCCTGTAGCTTTGAAGCTATCAATTTTCACATAAATCTCATTTGGGATGCCTTAAAGAATAAATGATTTTGCTAGTCTATCAACTTTGGCTCTTTTCGTTTGCTCTTCTGTGAACTCTTCAGGTGGCACTAGATACTCTCTTTCTTCACCTTCAATAGTATGGGTCTTCATTGGAAATGGCATGATTCTATCCTCCAAATATTTCTTAATAAGACCACCCAGTTCGTGTCTTTCAATGAAGTCCATGAATCTGTCTTTCCATTGCTCATACTCTCCCTTGAAGAGTACTGGTGGCTTTACATCTATTCCGATAGCGAGAGCTTCTCTTGATGTCATCCTGATTTGAAAAATATGCAATAAGAAACTTGAAAATGACCGTTAGTCTAGATAAAATCAAATAAACTTCAGAAATGAAAATTCTAAACACACCAAGTATAGAATTCGCAAGGCACAGGATAAGAAATTCGCAATCAACACTGAAATGGTAAGGAATTCGCAATCAACACTAAAGAGGTAAGGAATTCACAATATACCCAAACACATAAAGATTTCGCAAGCTACACAGATCAATGAAAAGATACTCTAAGAACACAAAGCACTATGCGACAACATTGTGGAAGTTTTTGGAATTTTACTCAAATGAAAGTTAAACCTAAAAGCTATTACATGATTTCTTTTTATACCCCAACCCCCTTGTAAACACTATAAGCCCAAACCCAATACAAGGCCCATTACATTTAATATATATTACTTTACGAAACTTCTAATAAGAACATAAAATATGTTCTAACATCCTCCCCCTAAGTTTTGTAAAGTAATCATTATCCGATCAGCTCCAGCTTAAGCTCCTCTCCCCCTTGATTTCTTTATAAAACTTAGTGTTGCATAAACTTCAAAGCATCCTTAAGCTCCCCCTAGAATGTAGTTGTTATCCTCGAAGTATCAATTGAAATATCAGATCTGATGTAAACAATAACCTCGACTGAGTGCACATAAAGACAACTTTTTCCTCTAGTAAATCCAACACATTCCTTAACGCCCACAAGAATGATATGTGTGGATTATGGAGTGACACCCAAGTGCATCTTCAGTATATAACATCTGATCTGTCTGTGAACCATGAGTTGAATTTGGAATTCAGCTTAAGAACTTCATCTGATAAGCATACGGGCGGTAGCATCCGGTAGGAACCCTACAATGCAAGGGTAGGAGGCAAGCAATTTTCAACAACTGATGAAAGGTACTCATTTTCTGACTGGTTTCCAGAAAACTGAGTCATCAAATCCGGAACTCCTTTCTTCACAAATTAGCTGGATGATTATCGACTCTCAGGATTCTGAAGCACAACCAATGTGCAGAACAGTGATTGCAGTCGCTCACACTACTGAGTGATCAAGTCAGAAGAATGATAAAGTGCTCTCAACGGTCTAACAACTGAAGAAGCTTTCCAGACTGATGATTGCAGATGCTCAGGCAACTAACTCAATCCAAGTAGAGACCAAATCATCAAATACAGAATCTGAAAAACTTTACAGATCATGAGAACTCGTGAAATATAAATCAGTTGCTAAGGATATGTGACCAACCAGCTGTCACATATGTATTCAGCGTAAAAAGCACAAGAACAGGGCAAACTTGTATGAAATAGGGTTCAAAACAGTCAAAATTCTCAAAAACATCATCAACTTTCGCAACCAACTGAAATTCGCAGATCCCTATTCACCATAAAGCTCGATTCGCAAGATAACATAAGCTTAAAGCACAATTCGTAGAGGCTTGCCTTGAGAAACCTCAACTTTCGCAAGCCTCATATTCACGAATCCTTGCATTTCGCAGTCCTTATATTCGCGAATATTTCAGAATTCTCAACTCACTATACTACGAATTCTTCACTTCTCTCAACTCTCTCATCTGCGAAATTTATACTTAGAACATTTTACAAACATGGAAACCATTATTGGCCTGCGAATTCTTAATAACTCGCACACAACGTAAGCACAGTGGTTTGTGAATCCTTCAACTTTCGCAATCTGACCACTTGCGAATTCTATACTTAAACAAAAAATCATTGTGTCCAAATGTTATGTGAATCTTCTCTGCGAAACCTTAATCCTGCGAAACTTTCTACACTTCTGCGAGTTCTTCAATAGATCTTGCGAAATTCGTGGATCTGGAACTTATTTTCTGACTTTCTTCAATCAAGCCTTCAATTCTTCGATTCTTGAGCTGAAAATTTATCTACAGGTTCGAAATATGCTAATAAGCACATTTGTAGTTGATCTTCAAGTCTAATTTCGACTCTAAGCACCAAAACGATTCAACCACAGTAACAAAAAATTTCGAACATAATATACTCAAAGTCGACAGATTCGATATTCTGGATCGAAATTGTTACAAGCAATTGATTCCATAATGATGAACTATTACTACTGAATCAATTAAACAATAAAAATCAAACAATTTCACAAAAAATCCAGAAATCGACATATACAGGACTGTTCTATCAAAAACACAACCAGATCTCAGATCGTATAGAAAAATTGATTTCTGTTAAGCTCTGATACCAATTGATAATCCCTGCAAATCAAGTTCTTATCACATAAAACAAATAATCACAACAAGAGATTAACCAAACCTGATTTGATTCACAATCAAAGGATTACAAATCTCTCTTAAAGGATTTTTCTCTCTCTAAGCTCTCTCTCTCTCTCTATAGAATACGGCTGCCTTTTATTTTTGCACAGACCTTACCCACAACCCTAGCAACCTAAAATAACCATATACCTATTTAGGGAAAAATAAAATACACAAAATTAACTTTGAATTTTTATTACAAAATGACCTAGAATATTATTGAGAATTGACTTTGCAGCATTGACTTCAGATTTCCGTCTTCAGTCTTGATGATATTGAATCAAATAAATCTGTGATCTAACACAAAGTTAAAGTATTATGAAGATGTGCTAATTTTTGAAGAAATTTTCTTTGAAGATTATTTGCTGAAGCAATCTGAGCTAAATCTGAAGATAATTTCTTTCCGGAGTCTGAAAGAGTGTTGTGATAGTTTTGGGAAAATTGTTGAAACGCAGATCTATCATAATTTGGGGAAGATTGTTATATCCTTCGAAGACAGACTTGGGAAGATTACAAGAAGTGTTAAAGAAAAGGGGAGTTCATTTGTTCTTTATACACAAAGAGGGAGATTGCATCTTATCGAGCTTAAAGAGAAGACTGAATTGTAAATTCTTCCAAACATGATCTTGAATCCAAACGGGGAGATTGTTAGAGCATAAATCTGTTGGATGCAAGATCAAGATAACTGAAGATCAAAGTCAAAGCTGAAAGTCAACTCTCAGTCAAAGTCAAAGTCATTTGTAATAAAGTCAAAGTCAAAATTTGTAATTTTTCTGTTTTTAGTGTTGTGCGAGTTTAAGCTTGTGAGAGTTTAGGCTTGTGCGAGTTTGTGTGAGTGTGTATAAATAGGTATATGACCTATTGTTGTGCGTGTATCAGAGAGAATTAGAGTTAGAGTGTTGAGCGTGTTCTTGAGTATTGAGAGAGAAATATTGTACACTGTGAATTTGAATTCAATAAAATAGCATTTGAATTTGAAATTGAGTGTTAGAATCTTGATCTATACTGATTGTGGGACACACAAAACCCTAGCTCAATGTTGAAGATGACTTGTTGATGGTGAAAGTTTCATCCTTGGAGGCTGAGGATTCGGGTTTGGGACCTAGGTTTAACTTAACCTAGCGAGGTGAGTTCAAGTTGCTTTGTGGAAACTATGTACATGCCAAAATGAGTATTTTGAAGTAAAAATGTGCTTTACTTAGTATTTGTCAATGTGTTGGGTATTTTGATAAGTTTCATATTTGATAAACTTGGGTTGTTTTAGTCTCACAAAACGCCCGTATTTGGGATTTGGATATCTTGATAAGTATTAGCATGATTTATGCATCTTTGGTGATTTTTGTACAAATGAAGTCTAATTCATGAGGTACGTATTTTGGTGTATTTGAGTTCATAAACCATTTGGAAAATCTTTGGTCCCAATACGTGATAAGTTTTAGGTTAATCACATCTTTGAAGTATGTGTCTGCATAAACGCCGTTTAAATGCATTTCATTATTTGTGGGACCGTTATTTGTTGGCCAAATGGATTTTGAGCATTTTAGCTCGGTTTTGACTTAAAAGAATCTCGTGGACATTTGTCCCAGTTTAATGGCTCTTTGAAGAGCCCATGTTCGATATACATCTTAATGCATTTTATTGCATAATTATGATAATTACATGCTCGAGTGCGTTGGTCATTCCTGTGTAGTCATGTAATGTTAGATTGTGTTGCATTGGATCTATAGGCACGTAAGTCAGTCTTATTTGATGGTTAATTGGGTGGTACGGGGTTGGACTCCGAGACCCATGTTTTATGACCTTGACCTTTCAAGTGTACACTAGGAGGGCTGAGTTCGGTTGTGCTATTATGATGATGGGCGTTTCATAATGGGCGTTTGGGACCTCCGCTATTCGGGGTAATGCCATGGTTGTAGTCCTCGGATGTTGTCGGGCCTTTGGTGGTATTCATGGTAATATTCACTAAGGTCAGCTGTCTCTTTTGGTGTAGCTTGCAGGGGGTCGTAGGGACACTTGGGCTTTCATGTCGTGAAGTGTAATACGACTAACGTTGTATGAGTGACATACTTTTGTGTTCCTCCATTCTCAATGGATTCGGGTCTCCCCCGTTGTCGGCCAGCAGTATTTTGGATATTTAATTGTCCATGCTTTAATATTTGGATTTCTTTCCATTATATGGTCGCGTGAGTATTGAATTTCAGTTCCATGTTTTCGATGACATATCATAATTATACGAATTGTTTTCCATTATTTAAGGGTCGAGTATTATGCCCCACCCGTGTTTTTGGGTGTTTTGGGATATGAAGTGTTATTCACGTTTTCACAAATTGGGTGTCGACTTATAATCCCGTTTTGAGTGAGTTATGGGCTGCATCGTTTTATAAAGAATGTTTGTCTTGAAGCGTTGTCTTTAAAGATGCATATTATGGGAAAACGAGTCGTTTCCATTTCTAAAGTAAACCATTTTGAAAGATCTTGATTCGAACTAAATTCCTTTCTTTTAAAGATATATTTATTCATGTTAAAACTCTTGAGCTCACTAGGCGTTAAGCCTAACCTTTTTATTTGTCGGCATGTGCATCAGGTTCTGGTTGGGGTTTGGTTCTAGCAGTGCTTTGAGGAGATGAACTCTAGATTTACACGAGGGTAAGTTGTTTGATGAAGTCTTCCACAGTTGGAGATAGTGACTGTTATTGAATTGTGGTAACATCCGTACCTATTATAAATCGTGTACAGGAATTGAATGGTGTTTATTGAAGTTAAACCTTAATTGTTGTTGTAGTTGATTCAGTTATCGATGTACTTAGAAAATTTTAATCAGTTGCTATTTCTAGATTTGAGGGTGTTACAAAAGCAGCAAATGTTGATCAGATATAGGGGAGCGATCAAATGGAAACCATTCTAATTTTGAAAATTGTGGAAACTCTCGATTTCATTGGTTAAGTTAATGAAATTGTTTCATGAAATTGTTTAATTTGATGAAATTGTTCATATAATTCTTTTACTGATTAAATTGTTGTATATATTTGTGTTTTTTATGTAAAAATGAAAAAGTTTCATCAGACTGCGAAAATACATGAAACAATTTCATCAGAATGAGAAAAATAGATAAAACTACATAAAAAACACAAATATATGAAACAACTTCATTAACAAAAGAATTATATGAAACAACTTGATTATATTAAACAACTTTATGAACCAATTTCATTAATTTAACCAATGAAATTGACGGTTTCCAAAGTTTCCAATCTAATATGGTTTCTAATTGAAACTACCCCTCTCTCTCTCTCTCTCTCTCTATATATATATATATATATATATATGGGGGCCATTCAAGGGAGAACTGTATATTTTGTGATAACTGTGAGATCCAATCTCATCCACACATCAAAGAATAAATTAGGAAATTAATATATTTGGTAATTTGACTTTAATTTTAAACTAAAGGGCGTTTTAGGTATTATGATTCTCTCTCTCTCTCTAAAATCTGACCTTCGAGACCCACATACAAACATTCATCAGCGTAATAACCAAACATTCATCAATGTGATACCCAAATTAAATATAAGACCCACTGTGATACAACTATAATACACAATGTGATACCTAAAAACATGGACAATGTTAAAAAAATATACATTCAAACGATCATGAGCGTGATACTCAAAATACATACAAGATGCACTGTGATACCCACTGTGATACCCACTGTGATACATTGTGATACCATTATGGAGAGGCGTGCGTTATCATCCGTTTCAAAATGATAAGTGTGGTAAATTGTAATCAATTAGGTAATTATGGATTGAGTAATTAATGATTTTATTTATAATAAAAAAATAAAAATTGTTAAATTACATAATTATCCTTTTACTTTATTTTAAGTATGACATTAATTATATGGAATGAGTGGCTCATATTGGATCTCACGGTTACCACAAACTAACTAGTTCTCATTTGATTAGGCCCCTATATATATATATATATATATATATATATATATATATATATATATATATATATATATCTGGAAACCAAATTTCATTGGAAACTTTGGAAACCAAATTTCAACCATTGATCTTTTTAATCAATAGTCAAGATTAATTTGAATTATATATGATAATAAATTAATTAATTTATTAATAAAAGATAATAATAATATGTCAAAAAGGTAAATGTGTCTTTTTCTTTTGTGTTTCAAATTTGGCAACAAAGATGAAATATGCTTAAATATAGAAAAGCGTATATTTCTTACAAAAAGAGAGAGAACATATCAAGACTACCTTTTTATTACCTGCTATGCTCATTGTAACACCCGGTTTTTCGTAAAGCAAGTTCCATCCTTCGTTGGTTATCTCTCCGCCTTCCGTCTATCTTTTGAGTGGTAAATGTTGTGCTTTCGAACCTTGAGTCGACCCATGCGAGAATCTTGAGTTTCGACCTTTTTCGGAGCTCGGTACGTGTGGCGCAATTGTGACTCGCGATAGTGACATGTGTCACTATCGCGTGACACAATCGCCGGGGGTGTACCACCCGTGGTACATTCCCTGCGAGAGTGCCCTCGCGATAGTGACATTGTCACTATCGCGTGGCAAGGTCGCCCGCGGCCCCTGTCTCCTAAAATGTCCGAATTCTCACCCTTTCTCCTCATTTCTCACTTCCATCTTCTTCTCTTTTCTCTCCCAAACACTAAAACCGAACCCTAACCCATTTTGATGGTTTTTCCCCCCTTGAACCACATGATTCTTCATCATCTAACTAGTTGGAACCTTGAACCACAAAACCTCCATCTTCATCTTCCTCATCAAGTTCATCGGTTGGGAGCTCGGGTTGAAGTGTTGGATTGGGTGTTCTCGGAAGCCTCTTTGTCTTTAAGGGTAAGTTTTCTTGTATTAAGGTTATAAATGCTCCATTGATGGTTTCTTAAGGTTCGATATCTCAAATCTCGGATTTGGTGGTTTTGAAGAAATTAGGGTTTCGATCTTGTTTGGGATCTTGGTATTTTTATGTTTGGGGAACATTTCCTTATGGTTGAAAATGGTTATTTATGGGTTGAAACTTTGGATCTAGGTTTTGGAAGTTTTCGGCTTGAGGATTCAACTGGTCTTCAAAAGAACTCGTTGGGTAAAATCTAGATTTAGCCTAAATCTAGCAAGGTGAGTTCAAGTTGATTTGTGAAAACGTTGTACATGCCAAAATGTCTATTTTAAAGTGTTTATGTGTTCTACATGAAATTATCAAATGTTGGGTTAATTGCTAATCTTTGATTATTTGACGTATTTAATCTTTACAAACCTTGTATAATACCCATATTTGGGATTTTGGGCATTTTGATAAATGTGTCACAAATGAATGTGTTTTGAGGTCTCATTGCATAAATAAATTTTTGGTCAAAGAAATACACTTTTAAATGGTTGTCGGGTCTTATGCATCATTCATGAAATGGAATGTTTTGTAAAGTATTAATTGCACATTTATGCGAGGTACTTGAAAGAATGTTTATAGTCTCATTTTATGATTTTCATTCTTATCAGCAGTTAAAGTTGGAAAATGCATATTTTGTGTTATGAGACATTTGGAAAAATTATAAGGATATAAGTTTATTTGGAAAATGGGTTGTCTCAATTAATGTTAAGTTTTAAACTAATCTTACTTTTGGTCGTGATGTTGCATATCCGTTGGGTGAGTGCGTTTCATCGTGTTTTTATTTCATTTATTAACGAGTCAATGGGTTGCTAAGTTTGCGGCTTGGCATTGTTATTTTGATGGGGGTTTTGGACAATGGTCCAGTTTTGGTAGCTCGACTTCGAGCCTTGTTAGGCCTTATGTGTATTATTTGGCTTATTTGACGCATTGGGAGTCATGATCCCGTATTTGGTTTATTATTGTCCAGCGTTGGGACGATTAGTTTTCCACGTCGAGGCACGTTAGGCACCGGATGTGGGTGTAAGACCTTCGTGCTGCACGTTAAGGTACCGGATGTGGGTATAAGTCCTTCGTGCTCAAGTACTACGATATTAGATGAGGGGCTCGACATAGGAACCCGACGGGGTTGAACTCGAGTTTCCGTGGGTGTACGTTTAAAGCTACTGAGCCTGACATCTCTTGCGTGTAATTTCGTTTATATGACTAGTCATAACAACATAAAATGGGCTTACTTTGTGGACCGTCACATTTTATGGAATCGGGAATCCCCCGTCACCGAAAGGTGTTGTTTTGGGGTATTGAGTTTTATTATCCAAGTTTTCGGTGACATTTCATATATTTGGGTTTTACCCTTGATTTATGGGTTGAGTATTATGCCCCACCCGAGTTTTGGGTGTTTTGTAATATAAGGTTTAACTGT
This sequence comes from Arctium minus, assembly GCA_954870635.1. Lineage (NCBI taxonomy): Eukaryota > Viridiplantae > Streptophyta > Magnoliopsida > Asterales > Asteraceae > Arctium > Arctium minus. Next base: position 24,587,667 of record OX941093.1, read on the forward strand.
ACCCTCTTAAATGGAGAGTTCAATTTATATTTACGCTTTGAGTGAGTTTTGGGTTAAAGCTAATTTATGAAGGGGCGGTTTATATTGGTATCATCATTTTGTAGTAGTTTGATTTGGAAAAATGTCAAAATTGGTGTTCTCCGTCTAAAATGCATATTATTGGAAAACGAGTCGTTTGCATATTCAAAGTATACCTTTTGAAAGATTATGAATTAAACTGCATGATCTATTTTCACAAACACCTTTATATATGTTGAAAACTCTTGAGCTCACTAGGCGTTAAGCCTAACCTTTTTTATTTGTCGGCATGTGCATCAGGTTCCAGTTGGGTTTTCGTTCTAGCAGCCATGAAGAGTTGAGCCTTAGCTTTGTGCAAATGTAAGTAGTTGGTGAAGTCTTCCACAATTTTGGAGATAGTGACTATTATGGGGTTTTTAGTAGCACTCGTCATTATCATAGGCTTTTGTATAGAATGAATGTTGTATTGAGGATAAATCTTAATTTGTGATTATAGATAATTCCTCTATTGATGTATTTAGAAAATTTTAAATAAGTTGCTATTTCCAGATTTGAGGGTGTTACACTCATCAATATGCAGTATGTAAAACCCAAATAAGTTTCATTAAGTTCCATTACTTTTCCATTATGTTTCACTATATCAAATCTGTTTCATCAGGTTTTACTATATTAATATCTTGTTTTACTATATTAATATCTTGTTTCACTATATTAATATTTTGTTTCATAACCTTTCCATTATGTTTCACTATATCAAATTTGTTTCATCAGGTTTCACTATATTAAAATTTTATGTTTCATCAGGTTTTACTATATTAATATTTTGCTTCACTATATTAAATCCATTATGTTTCACTATATTAATATTTTGTGCCTGGAGGTAATATTGAAGATTTAATATAAATATCAATTTTCATTCATTTGATGAATCAATCACTGATTCATAATAATAAAAAAAGAAATTGATTTGTAGCTTGCGTATGAATCAATTTGTATTTACCTAAATTAAATACTTCATGTTTAAATTAATAAAGGATCAATATTACCATATATAAGATACATTAAATATAAATAATTAATATTATATTACATTGGAAACTTTGGAAAACGAAATTAACCAATCATTGAATTTCCTTTTTTTATTTTTATTTTTAATTGATAAGAGTATGTAAAAACCCAAATAAGTTTCATTAAGTTCCATTACTTTTCCATTATGTTTCACTATATCAAATCTGTTTCACTAGGTTTCACTATATATATTAATATCTTGTTTCACTATATTAGGTTTCACTATATTAATATTTTGTTTCATAACCTTTCCATTATGTTTCACTATACCAAATTTGTTTCATCAGGTTTCACTATATTAACATTTTATGTTTCATCAGGTTTCACTATATTAATATTTTGTTTCACTATATCATATCCATTATGTTTACTATATTAATATTTTGTGCCTGGAGGTAATATTGAAGATTTAATATAAATATCAATTTTCATTCATTTGATGAATCAATCACTGATTCATAATAATAAAAAAAAATAAGTTGATTTGTAGCTTGCGTATGAATCAATTTGTATTTACCTAAATTAAATACTTCATGTCTAAATTAATAAAGGCTCAATATTATCATATATAAAATACATTAAAATTAAATAATTAATATTATATTACATTGGAAACTTTGGAAACCGAAATTAACCAATCATTGAATTTTCTTTTTTTATTTTTATTTTTAATTGATAAGGTTATTTTAGTCTTTTACACAATTTCATAATATATATGGTAAGTGTTATTATTATTATAACATTAATTATTTAATTTTAATGTATTTTATATATGGTAATATTGATCATTTATTAATTTAAACATGAAGCATTTAATTTAGGTAAACACAAATTGATTCATACACAATCTACAAATCAAATTATTATTTTTGATTCGTATGAATCAGTGATTGATTCATCCAATGAAAGAAAGTTAATATTCATATGAAATCTTCAATATTACCTCCAGTCACAAAATATTAATATAGTGAAACATAATGGATTTGATATAGTGAAACAAAATATTAATATAGTGAAACCTGATGAAACATAAAATGTTAATATAGTGAAACCTGATGAAACATATTTGATATAGTGAAACATAATGGAAAGGGAATGAAACAAAATATTAATATAGTGAAACCTGATGAAACAGATTTGATATAGTGAAACATAATAGAAAGGTAATGAAACAATAATGGTAATGAAACTTATTTGGGTTTTTACATACTGCATATTGATGAACAGGTAATAAAAAGGTAGTATTGATATGCTCTTTTTTTTTTTTAAGAAATATACGTTTTTCTATATTTAAGTATATTTCATCTTTATTGCCAAATTTGAAACACAAATGAAAAAGACACATTTACCCTTTTGACATATTATTATTATCTTTTATTAATAAACTAGTGTTGGGCCCGTGCATTGCACGTGAGGATAATTTTTTTGTTGGAATATTGAACCGAGTTAAAATGAAACGTAATTTCTCTGTTAACAGTTAATGAAATACAATGTGAAAAACGAATGTATTTTCATAAGTGATTAACTTGCATATATATTCTTAATCGTTTGTTGTTATGAGTTTGTGCAATAATATTGGTAATAATTTTGTATTATATTATTTAAAATTCATACGACATGTCTCACAATATATCACTATTATTGAAATAATTATAAATATGAACATACGTTTTTACAGATTTTGCAATTTTTCTGAAACCTTATCGACAACACTTGACAATCACTTTGAACGTATAAATCTGTAGATTAATTAACAACATTCAACCCACATCAAATATGACAAAGAAAATAAATGATTTATATCTTTTGTAACCGACAACTCAACTGGTATAGTTCAAATTCACTTAGTACTACTTGAAAATTTATCTGACTATTGACTTCAAGACCTCATAGTATTAGTCGATAAAAATAAAGATATATGTATATATATCTTATTCCCCTACATCGAAAAATATGATTGTTGGTTTTGAAAAATATAAACAAATCCTCAGTAAATAAAATAAAATATAAAAAAGTAGTTTTTCAAATAAACAAAAATATAGTGGAATACCTTTTGTTCAGTTGCAGGTTCCGCCATTGACACCCGACCGTTCGTCTTCTTCTTGTACTCGGATGATACATAGAGAAGCTATATATATTTATAGTGAATGTAGAGAATATTTTAAAATCTTTTATTTTCATTTTCGATTTTACATTTAAATGTAAATATATTAAAAATATGGAAGAATATTTGTATATCTACATCGTTTCTATTTTATTTTATTTACACTTGATTAATTTGGAAAGTATTGCTGAATATTTTTATTTTAAAGAATACGATAATTTATTAGTGTATCTCGTTATTTTTTATTTTTAATTCATATCAATCTTATTTTTTCTTCTTTTAATGCTCGTGAAAAAAATACGTGTAGATCTTATATTAGCAAAAAAATACGTGTAGATTTTATATTATGTTAATATAAAATACGTGTAGATTTTATAAAATAAAATAGATTTTATATTAGCAAAAAAAATACGGAAGAAAAAAGAGTATATATTACATCTCATGAAAAAAGATTTTATAAAATAAAATATGGAAAAAGATTTTATAAAATAAAATATGGAAAAATCATTATGAGATGTAATATAAAAAAATACGGAAGAAAAAAGATTTTATATTACATCTCATTAATATAGATTTAAATGTAAAATCTACATTTAAAATAGATTATGCTAATATAAAATCTATTTTATAAAATCCTCCACCAAAAAAACAAATATTTATATTAATAAATAAGTATCCATTCCACAAATAGATGATTATGTGAGATATTGTATTTGGAAAGGTTGTACCAAATCATTAAGAAATTGTAAATTAAGTAATTGGTTTTAATTAATTGTACCTTGTGCTTAAAATGTTGTAATTAAGAGTTTTTTATGTCGTTTTTATAATACAGTATAGATATAGATTAATTAATTTATTACCATATATAATTCAAATGAATCTTGACCATTGATTAAAAAGATCAATGGTTTAAATTTGGTTTTCAAAGTTTCCAATTGAAACCACCCTATATATATATATATATATATATATATATATATATATATATATGGGTAGGTTCAAACGAGAAGGTAGTCGATTTGCGAGAAGGCAAAAAGAAAAATGGGCCACATAATCCATTAATTAAAAATATCATTAATAAAAAATGAAAAATAACTTTAGAAATTAGGATAATTATCATTTTGAATTGAATAAATCCTTAAAAATCTTATTATATCTTTTAAATTTATTTATTTTTTAATTTTAATGAATTCATAATTTTTTTATCAAGTTTAAATTATTTTTTTCTAAATTCACTTTTGATAATTTTTTTTTATCAAATATCACATGTGATATCCACAATCAATTCATTATATTTTTCACTATTTTTTCTCTATTTTTTTTGTCGATGTTTTGAATCATATGTGATTAACTTGGTTTAACATATGATCTATTATGTATTATATATGATCAATTACGTGAATAATTGTGCATATCACATATGATAATATACGTTTGAATATAATTAGTGACACATAATCACATGACAAAAAAATCTATGAATATGAATATACATAATAACATATGATTAGCTAAAAATATCTATAATTATCATATGTGATAAAAAAAATCATATGTGATAATATGATATGTACAAAAAATCATATAGTGATATCACATGTGATATTTGATCAAAACTGTGATTTTTTTGGAGTAAATTACATTTTTCGTTCTTGTGGTTGTCATCTATTATCAAGTTTGGTCCATCTTTCAAACTAATTACAATTTTGGTCACTGTGGTTGCCATTTTATTTCATTTTTGGTCCATCTGAATAACTTTAGTTAAAAAACTTAGTTAAATTTAGGGTATTTTGGTACTTTCACCTCTTCTTTGTCTTTTTCATTTTTTATTTTATTAAATTATTATGTAAATTACAATTATAGTCCTTGTGGTTTGTCTTTTTCTCTTTTCTTTCCTACATTTTTTTATTTTATACTCTTATTATGTTAATTAAATAATGATAATTTTAATTAATTATACATTAAAAATACGTATTTGATTTTGAAAATTATACTATTAGAAAAATCTCGTCGATAATTTTAGAATAAGTTAAGTATTGAATATTTTTACATTTTTATGCAATTTATTTGGTATATATCTGCAAATCCATCTACACTAATCCAAAAAATATATATATTTTAAGTTGTGTTTAATAAATTTATCGTTTTCTTTTATTTATGTAATAAAAAGAATCGAAATTTATCTATGTCCATTAATTAAAAAAATGTATCGTTTTCAGATATTTTATTTAATTAAATGTTTTTATTAAATGTGGATGAAATAGAAAAAACTTTCTAATACTATATTTTGTTATAAAAAATATTTATTTTATTATAATTTAATAAATTACATAATTAATCAATATATATAATATAAACAATTTATTAGGGGTAAATTGGTCATTTATTTGTTTTATTATGTCCAGTTCTGTTTTACCAAACACTGAACAACTATTCTGTTCTGTTCTGTCATGTCCCGTCCTATCATGTTCTATCATGTCTGTGTACCAAACACATCCTAAGGGCTCGTTTGATTAAAATTAATGTTTTCAAGAGATTTTGATTTTATGTAAGGATTTGGATTTGGAATTGGAAATGTTTAAATTTTTTTGGGTATATGGTTTGTAGCTTGGAATAGAATTTAATATCATTCTCTATATAAATTTAACTTTATATTTTGATTATTACGATAAATTTAAGTTTATAATTTGATTTTTTAATAAGTATATTATATTTTGATTTTTTAATAAGTATATTATAAATTTTGTTAACTAGTACACATTTAAAAAGACATGTAATTAAATGTACTATCTAAAAATGATACATTTTTTTTATTAATAAACATATATTAATTTCGATTTTTATATTACATAAATAAGAAAAAAAAGGATTTTTTTCAAAGATAACTTAAAATATAAAGTTTTTTTATTAGTGTAGGCGGATTTGAAGATATATATATATATATATATATATAAATCAGATAAATTACATAAATATTTAAAATACAAAAACTTTTCTAATGATGTAATTTACAAATTGAACATGTATTTTTAATGTATCTTTAGTTAAAATTATCATTAATTAATTAATATAATAAGAGTATAAAATGAAAAATGAAAAAAAGATAGGAAAGAAAAGAAAAAAAGATAAACCACATGTATTATAATTGTAAATTTATTATATAATCTAATAAAACAAAAAATAAAAAAGACAAAGAAAAGGTAAAATGACCAAAATAACCTTAATTAAACTAAGTTTTTTTAACTAATGTTGGTCAGAAAGACCAAAAGTGAAATAAAATAGCAACCTCAATGACTAAAATTGTAATTAGTTTGAAAGAGTGAACAAACTTGATAATGGTTCGCAACCATAAGGACCAAAAATGTAATTTACTCCCTTTTTTTTATTTATTAAAAATCTATCTAAAAAAATTATATAAAACTTAATAAAAAATTATGAATTAATTGAAATTAAAAAATAAACAAATTTAAAAGATATAATGAGGATTTGTAGGATTTATCCAATTAAAAATGATAATTATCATAATTTCTAAAAGTAGTTTATATTTTTTATTTATGCTATTTTTTAATTAATGGATTATGTGGTCCATATTTCTTCTCGCATACTCGCAAATTAGTTTACTTCTCGCATGATCCTCCCTCCCATCTCCCTCTCTTTATATATATATATATATATATATATATATATATATAGTGGCAGGTTCAAACGAGAAGCTAAATATTTTGCGAGAATGCGAGAAGTGTTTAATCATATATGATACACAAACTTAATCATATATGATTAAACACATGTTATATTAGCAATACATAGACGTTTAATTATATATGATTAAACACACCTACAAGCCGTGTAATCATATATGATTAAACACTTCTCGTTTTCTCGCAAAATGTTTAACTTCTCGCATGATCCTCCCTCTCTCTCTCTCTCTATATATATATGTGTGTGTGTGTGTGTGTGTATTTAAAGAGATATTTATATGTAGTGTATTTTGCTTAAATGCTCATGTATTTAGCCAATTCATTTCATTAAGACCATCTGCATCAATAAAAGGCAAAACTTTTTTCTAAAGTGTCATATCAACTTTGCAATAACATCTCACACATCAGTAAAAGTCTAAACTTCTTTTAAAAGTGATCTTCATTGCCAGATCACCAACTATTTTATGATTTATATTAACATATTTTAATAATTTATAATAGGGAAATTGGCTGAAATAGCCATATTAGACCCTAAATTGCACCTCCTAGCCATTTCTCTCCCGGTTTTACGAAAATAGACCGAGGTCCGCTATAGCGGACCTGCAGGTCCGCAATGTCAGACACGTGGCTTTACCCTGGAAACCCTAATCCAGATCCGCCATTGCGGACCTAGGCTAGGTCTGCAATTCTGGCATATTTTTTGTTTTTTTCCCACTTTTGACGTACGATCAGGAACCGTGAAGTTTTCTATAAGATCAAGAAGCTTGGAAGAAGAAAGATCACTAGATTTACAATCTGAGAAAAAAATGAGTTCTCAAAAAGTAAAGTTACGTATTTTAGGTGGAGGTTACTTTGAAAAAAATGGTCATGAGTGGGATTATTTTACTGATCGACCGATGGTTCGCGCCATGGTTCCGACAACTATCACGCATCAAAGGTTGGTTAATTATGTTCGAGAGAAATGTGGTGTGGATTCTATTGTTGGTACCATCAAAATTATTTACAAATATTCTGGGCAAATCGTTGAGTTGAGAGACAATGCCGATGTTTCGTGTTTCCTGCAAAATGATACCGCTTTAACAAATCCGCCAACACTTTACGTTTACGACGATTACACGATGACGGGCGCCAGCAACGTTGGTGGTGGTTCGAATACCAGAGGCGCTCCTGATATGTATGCGGAGCAGAATCAAACATCTTATAGGCCTCAGTTAGATTCGGCTTTTCTTCATGAACATGGTTATGGTATGAGTCACTATAACCCCGATGTTGTTCCGGAGACAGAAGAACCGGTAGACGAACGAGAAGATGAGGAATCCGAGGAAGAATTTCATCACGACCCCGATGAATCTCATGTTTTTGATCTGGGTATTTCTGATGTTGATACGGATGAAGAAGGAGAAGAAACTTCTGAACCCAGTCCTGTTAAATCATATGGTGGGATAAATGATTTCTTTGGTATGCCCCCATCCCTTCCAGAAGACCAAGAGCCCTTCATCACACCAAACGAAGCACCCGTACATTATAACCGTAGTACAAGAGTGAATCTAGGGGATGTTTTTCAAACGAAAGACGAAATGACCCTCGCTATCGGCAGAAAGACCCTTGAAGAGGGTTTCCAGTTTAGTGTTGAAAGATCTTCAAAATCCCGATACGATGTGAGATGTGTGCAGGCTAACTGTAAGTGGCGTATTTATGCGGCGAACATACCAAATACCACTATGTTCCACGTACGAATTATGAAAGACGTACACACTTGTTCAAGGACCCAGATGCATCCCAATCACCGTAACGCCAATAGCAGAGTATTGGGACCCATAATTAAGCCTAAAGTGAGTGATGAAAACTGGAGAATACATGGAAAAGACATTGTGAACGACGTGAAGTTGGACATGCACATAAGTATCTCGTATTGGCAAGCTTGGCGTGCGAAGGCTTATGCGCTAACCCTGATTCGTGGTATCCCCCAAGAATCTTTTAGCCGACTCTCTACGTTCTTCTTTAATCTGGAGCTTCATAATCCTGGTACATTCACGAGAATAAAAACAGATAGTACAGGACGTTTTGAGATGTGCTTTGCTGCCCTTGGTTGCTCGGTACGTATTTCCTAATGTTTTTACAAAACCAGTATATTTTTTTGCATTAATAGATATTGTCTTTAATTTTCTAATGTCTAAACCACCTAATTTATGTAGATTCGGTCGTTTCTGGGACACTTGCGTCGTGTCCTTATAATAGACGATGCTCATTTGAAGGGTTCCTACTTGGGCACAATGTTCTTAGCCGTTGCTATGGACGCCAATAACCAAATTGTTCCGGTCGCCTTCGGAGTTGGTAGGTCTGAGAGTGGGGAGGCGTGGACTTGGTTTTTGACGATGTTGAAGCAATGCATCCAAGAACCAGAAGGGTTGGTGTTCATATCCGACAGAGCTTTATCCATAAGCCAAGCTATCAACACGGTGTTCCCAAATGCCCATCATGGTTTGTGTTGTCGCCATTTGCTGATGAACGTAAAAAGCAGGGACAGTAGGGCCAAGTTTCGGAAGGCTATGTTTTGGAAGACGTGTAAGGCGTACACGGAAGAGGACTTTGAATGTAAAATGCAAGCTCTACGCCGCGTTATACTTGTAGGAGCACCACTTATGGATTCGGTTGGCAAGGAGAAATGGTCAAGGGCCTATTTCCCCGGAGCGCGCTACAACATAATGACTTCAAACAGCGCCGAGTCGGTCAATGCACTGTCTCGTTTTGCTAGGAATCTTCCTATCGTGTCCCTTATGGATTACTTCCGAGAATTCCAACAAGACTGGTATTCAATTCGTCGCAACAAAGCAGGTTTTCATAGTTACACTTATACACTGTTCATGACGTTTGTAATAATAATTAACAACATATTTACAAGATTTTAATCTTTCGTTTTTTTGCAGCAACATGGGTAAATGCTCTTCCCCCAAAAATAGAAGTAATTGTTAGAAGGAGACAGTTGAAGTCAAAAAGATTTATTGTCCATGAAATAGTTCATGGCCTATACGAAGTTCAAGATTTCCGTAGGGACGCGAAAGTGGATTACCATCGTTATAGTTGCTCTTGTAGGAAATGGCAGATCTCCGGTTTACCTTGCAGTCATGCAATCACCGTTGCCAGACATGAACGGTGTACAGATGTCATCCACATGGTATCGCCTTACTTCAAAGCAGACAATTTTCGAGCCACATACTCAGAGCTCATACATCCGCCTGGGCATCCTGATACATGGGTTGTTCCAGACACTCCGCTTATGACCGTTAAACCACCGACCTACAAGAAACGCGCTGGTAGACCGAGTAACCACGATCGTATCCCATCTTGTGGTGAGGAGCCCACACCGAGGAGATGTACTCGATGTGGGCTGATTGGACATACTCGGACTCAATGTCAGGCGCCTGCCCCAGTTTATCCTCAAAGCCAAAGAGCATCTGGTAGTCACACTACTCAACCAATGTCTACCGACGATTATGGAGGCACTTATAGACATCAGACTTTTGATTTAAACGTTGATCTGAACGAGTAACAGTCTATGTAATTAACGTATTGATTATAATAAATAATGTTCGTGTATCATGATAGTAACAAAATGCTCCACTTTATTACTTAACCTAATGATAGAACCGAGCAATGAAAATTTAAACAAAGTTGGGAACATGAACATTCAAACACATATGGATAGAACCAAAAGGTAAATTAGTGTCCCTTTGGGTAGAGAGATTTACATCTAATGATCAAATCAGCCTTTTCGTTGATCATGTCCTCTATGCGGGGATAGTTTTCTTTGATACTCTTTATTTTGTTCTCGTCTTCCTTGATCTCTCTTTGCACCACCATCACCGTCTGCTTCTTACTCTCTACGACGGTCTCTATCTGTGCTTGTCGTACGGATTCCCTCATCTCCGCCGGTATCCTTTGAGAAGGTGTACGGTTACGAATGGGGGGGCCTTCGTATTCATGTGTCTCTACATACATCCAATATGCCTCGTCAAATTGCTCTTCCTCCTCTTCTGTTATTGGGAAACCGGCTGAAGTTATTCCTAACTTACTCCACTCCTCATCCGTTTGAGGTGGTTTCCAACTTATCCGTGAACTTCCAGCCATGTAAGGATAAACTTTTCAATCACTCTGGTGGTTTCCAATTCAACCATGGGGTACTTATAGTTATTCAGGTCCTCCATTGTGGAGGTGCACGAGGTCCGCAATGGCGGACCTGCAAGATTCGCCTACAGGATTCGCCTGAAAAGGTGCAGGTTTATCTTGACCAAATTTAGGTCCGCAATTGAATCTATGTCCGCAATGGCGGACCTGCAAGATTCGCCTGCAGGATTCGCCTGAAAAGGGGCAGGTTTATCTTGACCAAATTTAGGTCCGCAATTGAATCTATGTCCGCAATGGCGGACCTAGAACTAGTTTTTTGGCTATAAATACTCACCTTATTTCCAACTTATAAGTCACCCCATCCACACACCATTTTTCATCAACTAATATCTTATGGCCGAAAACCAAGCCTCTTCTTCAAACCCCCCCTCTTCACAAACAATGCCGGAAAGGATGAGACAATCCGTAGAAAAAGCTGAGGTGAGGATCGAGGAACTCAGTCAAAGGTGGAAAGAAATTCTGGACAAGAAGGAAGGGTACTTGAGAAGGATGAACGAAGACAGGGAAGAGATAAAAAGATTGAAGCGGGAGATAAAAGATAAGGAAGACCGTATTCGTTACGACAACGAACGAGCGAACAAGTTTATCCAAGAGTTCGCAGTCATGCAGGCTGAGATAAACGAGAAACAAAATTGGATTGATCAATGTAAAGCACTTTATCCTTAGATGGTGCTACTGTTGTTTGTTTATGTTTTGTACCTGTGATTTCTATTTAAGTGTTTCGTACTTGTCCGATGTTCTACTTTGTTCATGAATAAAACAGTTTCATTTTGTGTGTGTTTTGATGAGTTTAAAATGTTATTACTGTCTTTGTAATGTTGTTTTTAAGTTAAGTTAAATTTGTAAAAGATGTATAATAAGTATTGCAAGTAAAAGTAACGTGCTCAATAAAAATTAGTTTGTACAGAATGTTACATCTTAAAACTAGGTACTACATGTCATCCTGTCCAGCCTCCCTCAAAGACCATATAATATCTGTCATCTCCTGCCGCCACCGTTTGCAGTCTACGGATGTATCAGTGCTAGCTGGATGTCGCCCATCAACCAATTCAGAGATAAATTTACATACCAATGGACCACAATCTCCAGTAGGTCCGGTCTGTTGTGGCACATCACAGCGTATTCCTAAGTGTGGGAGGAGATAAACCTAGCCATGCGAGGACTTTCACCAATGTCCATGAACAATTGCGGCATCTTTAAAGAAAAATTTTTCATCATGTTTACGAGTGGTTCCTGCAAGGTTGGTATCTTGAGACTGTCGTATATGGTCACCACCATGGAATCCATATCGAAGTCCCCAAGCAACCAATGTCTATTTACTATACATATGGGCATGAACACCTGAAACATAAAAAGTTAAATGTTTTTCATGTCAATTATATAAATCGATAATTTCTTAAATAGTAAATATGTAAACTTGTTTCCATACCTGTGACACGGTTCCCCACGCTGGAAAACCACTATCCCGCTCTTCACCATCACACTGTCCATGAAGATATGAAAGATCGTCAGTCGTATTGATGTAGTACAATGAAGTCTGGGAGCACAATCGTCCAATTAGCGTGGAGAGGGCGTGCCGCCAGGTGAAGTCGCACCCATAACTCCACGTGCTATTAATAAACAATTACAAGTGGTGCATTAGATACAAATTATTATTAATAAATTTGTATTACTAAAATAAAATATTAAGCCACTAACCTCGGTCTCAAAATATCCACCATCTTCCAACCCCAATAATTTTCCCCAAAATGTACGAGATACGGGACGAAGTGGTATATATCTAAGTTGCAACTGAGAAGGCAACGTCTCATCCCGATACATGCTCTCCACCAATGCAGAGGCCTTCCCATTTTTGGAAGCCGCCTTACCTTTCCCTTTCTTCTTTTTGTGAACTGGGGGTGTAGAATCAGGAGGGGCGGTGTATGGAGAGACCTGGAAATAGGAGGGATTTCGTATGCGTGCCCCCCTCCCAAGGTTCTCCTACGGAGGTGGTCTCGGAGCCACGGAGGTAGGCGGTCTATGAGATACGGTGGGAGGCGGTCTAGGAGTATAAAACTGGGGACTATTGTACACCCCTCCCTCCCGAACCGCCCCACCCATAAAGGACGGCCCAGGCATGTCTGGGCCAAAAATACCGAACACCCCTGACATGTCTGGCCCACCTGTACCGGCCGTATCTGACACTCCCTGCATAACGAAATAAATAAAGAACGGTACAATATCATAGAAAAAAAAAGTTAAACATTATCCGATTGATGAGACTTACCTCCTGCTGGTGGGAAGGGGAAAAAGCATACGATGGATCGGGTATCCTGGGTGATGACATCCAGGTGTCCACGCTCGCGGCTCGCTGTGGTGGACGAGTGGAAAGCTACGTACAAATACCAATTGTTAATAAGTGTAAAATTAAATACATAATTAAAACTAAATACTTACATGCCACCGTTGAATCTCACGGTACATTTCCTGCATATGAGTATACACATCCTGTTGACCACCCCGCCACACATTTATTTCATTGACAGACCCCTCTAAACGATCTGTCCTTCCCTCCACGGTGGTCAGGCGATCCCAATATGCAGTATAAGGATCACTAGATGGCATGCTCATATGGGTGGACTCATGCTGGGATGCCTGAGGGATCTGTGGGCCAAAGGTCCCCCCCACACTAGGGTCGTGGTGGAAACCAACATCGTGGACACCATCACCTCCTTCGTCGTCGTCATCATCGTCGTCATCATCGTCATCGTTGCCGTCATCACCGTCACCGTCGACTCTTGTCCTCTTTATCTCCTGCTCCTCTAACCCCTGGAAAAATCGGTGGCTAATCTGATACCACTGTAATGCCTCCTCCGCAGGGGTAGCCATAAGAAGGCCAATCGGTGCCCAACCAGGCTAATATTCATAATCTATAATGTTAGATTTTAACATTAACATAATTAATATTTTAAGTTATTTAAAAATGCGTACCTGGGACACATCAAGAATAAACGTGACATGTCGTCTGTCAAGGATAATCATCCTAGTCCAACGAACACCCCTAGGAAGCCTGCCATGCCTCATAAAAAACCGGGAAGCGGCAGGAAATGTCTCCAATATCCAAACCTAGGAGTTACAAGTTGTTAAAATATGGAATGTCTCTAATATCCAAATTTTAAGTTATTTAAAAATACTAACCTTGAACGCATGTAAAAAGCCGGTAAGTGTCAACTTCGGCTGCTCCGGTGTACGTTTTAGGATGGCACCGGACATTTGTTGAACGGTGGGTTCCCAGACATAAGAACCCCAAGGAAATCGTTTAAAAAACCGAAAATCCTGTGCTACAGTAAGCACGGTGGCAGAAACAGGTTGTGCGGGTTGTCGACCAAGAAAGAAGACATCCACCATCATCATCAAGCAAACACGGACAACATCTTCGTCCGTAAGCCGATCTCCATCTCCCAGTGATAAAAATGTATGATCTAACCGACGAATCGTCAACCTGTCCACATCACCGAAAACCCAACGGATAAAATTTGAGGACCTCTGCGCCTGCCTCGCTGACAGTGACGGAATCTCTCCAAAGCGGAGTCCTGTCACGAGGCAGAACTCCTCCCGCCCAAATCTCAGGCTATGTTCTCCAACCTCAAAGAACATATTATGCTCTACATCATTCTCCGGGAAAACCTCCAGCCGTAAAACGGTGTGCATGAGTAATGGGTCATAGGAGTAGTCCTCCAACAACAACCAATCACCAAGCACTGTCTGGCGAAAGATCTCCCGCCTTCGTGGGCTTAACCTACTCTTAATATGCTCAACCACAGTCAACTTTGACCTCAACGTCAAACTAGGTGCCTGAATTGTCAAATATTAAAGTTAAAGGACCTCAAATGTCAAAGTATAGGGATATAAAGTGTCATAAATAATTGTTAAGGATCCTAATGTTAAGGATCCTAATGTGGGCGTTTTTAAAGTTTAAGGACCTAAAGCGTAATTTATTAAAGTTGGAACATAAATTATCATAAACTAAAGTGTCATAAATTAAAGTTTAGGGACCTAAAGTGTGATATTTTAATTTTAGGGACCTAAAGTGTCATATATAAAAGTCTAGGGACTTAAGGTGTCATAAATTAATGTTAAATTATCTAAAGTGTCAAAAATTATCTAAAGTGTTACAAATCATCTAAAGTGTCTAAATTATCTAAAGTGTCTAAAATTATCTAAAGTGTTACAAAATATCTAAAGTGTCTAAAATTATCATTAAACGAAAGTCTAGGGCCTAAAGTGTCTAAAATTAAGGTTTAATGTGTATTTCAAATCTAAGAACCTAAATTTATAAGTTAATTCTTAACTATAAACTATAAAAATCATATTCAAATAATGTTAATAAACATTAAACATACATAGAATCAAAAAGAAACTAAATTTATAACTTAATTCTTAGTTATAAACTACAAAAATCATATTCAAACAATGTTAATAAACATTAAACATACATAGAATCAAAAGAAAAAAAATAAGCAAAAAAAAAAAAAAAAATGCAGGTCCGCCAGATCCGCCAGGTCCGCCATTCAGGCGGTGGCGGACCTGGTGCGGTGCCGTGGCGGAGGTGGTGCAGTGGTTGTGGCGGAGGTGGTTCTTTGTCGTTTATAAGACTTACCTTTGGTGCCATTGAATACACGTGTTGATTTGGGGAAGCACGAACCGAGATCCGACAAAAAAACCGACCTCAACCTTGATTTCCTTTGGATGAGGGGACCATCAGTTTAAACAAAGGGATCGATTAATTTAGGGTTTATAGACAAAATAAAGGCAGGTCCGCAAAGGTCAAATAGCGGACCTGCATGGTCAAATAGCGGACCTGAGTTAGCGGTTCGGATGAAGCCACGTGTCTGACATTGCGGACCTGCAGGTCCGCTATAGCGGACCTGAGCTCGAATCGTTTTTTTTTGTCCTTTAGCCTGACATTGCGGACCTCGGTCTATTTTCGTAAAACCAGGGAAGAAATGGCTAGGAGGTGCAATTTAGGGTCTAATATGGCTATTTCAGCCAATTTCCCTTTATAATATCATAAAAATACTAAATATAATTTATTTATAATACAAATAATTGATTAATTATAATATAAATAATATACTATATAAATAATAAATTAATTATAAAATATAGAACATAACTAGAATTTTATTTTTTGTTTTCTTTTACTATATTTTGTGTAAATATAATTCATGTATTTTTATTTTAGTAACCAAATTAGTAATTTAAATAAAAAACATTCCATAACAATATCATTTTTTCAAAATAAATTGTGCATAGAAATTTTAACAAAAATACTAAAAACTATTGTTCAAACAAATTAATAAATGAATTGAATTTAATAAAACTATTAACAATTAATGTTTAAACAAACCAATAAATGAATTAAATTAAATAAAAATGTTAAACTTTATCTAGTTGATATTGCATATGGTCTTGCTAACTTTGCAAATGTAAGAGATCTTGTAATCTTCATGAACATGTCATCATGCAATGTTATTTGTAAGATTGATGTGGATGCTCTAACTATTGGCTAAAACATGTGAGACCCATAAAATTATAAGACTCAATCATATAATGTCACCTCAACTCTAAAACCAACACAATCATTGGTGTGAACCACATTTGTTGACACAGTTCCCACCCCTCACCCTTGGACGATACGTGTTTCGCCAGTGCCATTTCTCCATTGACGAAAATGGGTGGGTTCCACCAGTTTGACCATCAATTAAAAATGCCACATGTTCCATTAAAAGTGTATGTTTATTTCTATATAAATTATACCATTATAATCTTCTTAGCAATACCATCAAAATGAACTAAATATTAAATATTTTTGGAATGCCCTACACCGTATAGAACTTGAAACCATTGAAGAAATATCCCTTATGTGACCAAACATATCGGTTCGGTCCACATGCTAGGGATTTCTAATGATCAGTGGAGTCGCATGACCTGAGCATGACCTCTAAAATAACATATACGAAATTAAATACATATGCATAATATTACATACGTAATTTTCATATTGGTATACTCACCTATTGTCACGTATTGTTCGAACCAAGAAGACAATCTTTCATCCCAAGCATTATCACATCCAACTGTATCAAGATAAGGTTCTATTTTTCGTATCCATTCATCAAAGGTCCACTAGAAAGGTTGAACTTCTTCACAATTCAACAACATATACGTATGGATGTTGTGAATCTTGACTTCAATCAAGATGACATGTTTCCTACCATTTTCGAATAATCTATAAGAAGGAACCTTGAATATGCTTGTTAGATCCCAATACTAGCAACGAATTGAAGATTTCCATAAAATAGAAGATATAAGAGAGAAATTAATAACAATAATTATCAAGAACTCATATCATATGCTTTGATTGATAATCAATGGAGGGGAAATTGGAAGAACATACCACACTAAACATTTAGTCGACTCTCATGGAAACACATGGTCTGTGTGTGTAAATTGTGTGTTCTCTCCAAAAGCCTAATGAATAAAAGATCCATAGGAACCGTTATATAAGGCCCATTTACAATGAAAAGGCTCAAGCCCATATAACTAATTAAAAAGCCCAAAATACAGTTTTTATAAAACATTCAATTTAATTAGGGGCTAATTTAAGCTAACAATCTCCCCCTAATGTTTTATAAAGAAAGCATCATCATATAGTCTCCCCCTTGCTTTCTTTAGAAGCTTTGGTGTTCCGTTCATTGAGTCTTCAAAGCATCACAAACTCCCCCTCAAATGTAGGCTCATATTCTTCAAAAGACCGAGACAATTTACCCCTTTTTGTCCAACTTTCATGACTCAACTTCACCGCTGTTTTTGACCATCAAGGAGCCTAATTCAGAGAAAACATAAAGCATGAACATTGAACTACAACCTTTTAGCTTTCTAACGAGCTTTGATTCATCAATTTTGGATGAAAAATGAGTGAGTTATGCAAGTTTTCCCTCAGCTGCGCAAAATGGTCGTCAAAACAAAAAATTTCACTCTTCAAACCCCGTTGAGTAAACGTTAAGCTCCGAGCATTAGTCTTGAAATTCAGAGGAGTGAGTGACATGAAATATGTCACAAATGTATCTTGAATCCATGAATAATAGACGAGAGAACACCGTTCTGAAATCGGGAAGTGCACGAGTGAAATACAATGCTTTCGGTCCAACATCCTAACGCAGACTTTGACACTGATTCTGGAATACCAACTCACGGAATTTGAGAAAACTCAAAACATCAAAGTCGTACGTCTGTTTTTTAGAAATCCAACGTAACTATACTCATGTAAATCGGAGCTTTGAGAAAAAAGTTGTGTGCGTGTTTCTGAAACAACACAATGATGTCAGAAAATCTTTAAAATTCGGGCTTCAGGCTCTTGGCTCATTTCAACCTCTGGACCATCAACCTCTGATATGCGTGCTTGGGTCTACCTCTAGTCCTCCCCTTTTAGTCACTACTCCAGAGGTTTTGGTCCACAGAGGCTTTGTGGACAACTTAAGAGCCTCTGTGCCTCTTAAGAGTCTCTCTGAGAATCAACTTCTGCACGCATACATCTGGACAGCCTCAGAGGCTCTACAATCTGCCTCTGATGTGTATTTTCTGCCTCTGATCTTCTGCACATGCAAAGAGGACTTCTGCGTATTCCTCTATGCATGATAGCTTAAGCACATCTCTGATCAATTTGTCGCAACCTTTGTTGTTCTCTGTGGACAGCCTACCATCAAGCTCTGGACGAATCTCTGATTAAGTTTTCCACAGCAGCCTCTGAACATCTTCACAGAGGCTCTACACATGGCTCTGATCTGCCTCTGATCAAGTTTTCTAGTTAAGCTCTGCTTAGCTTCTACACGGCCTGCAGAGGCTCTGTGCGTAACAACCTTTTGATCAGCCTTTGAAGTTAACCTCTGAGCTACTGCTTCATTTCAAATTTGTATAAACAATCCGAGATCTGTTCTAATTAACTGCAGAGTTAGAAATCAACAAGGTAGTAAATGCTATACCAGAGACCATTGGTGCTCTGGATGAAGAAGAAGATGAGCAGATGGTGGACTTCTCAACCTCTGAAGATGCATTCTCATCACCCGAAAGACCACAAATTGTGATGAGAGATGCTTTCGGATCAGAATATGAAAAAGAAGAAAAATCAGAATATGAAAAAGAAGAAACTGCCGAGGAAGAAGAACAAATTGAAGTTATTGATGTGGAAGAATATGTCTACAAAAATGCCTAACCACATCACACTTCAACAAAAGTTGAGCTAAGAGAAACTCCAGAGATTGATGACTACATCTCTGAAACCTCCCTTGAAATCCCTAGATCATCACAGGTAAAGGAACCAGAGACAAAATAGTTGTCTGCTGAAGAAACAACCAGGGTTGTCGATGAACAGGCTCCTCCAAAGGATCCTGTTCAGAAGGCAAGCATTGGTTTACCAGCAAAAGTCTTCACTCAACCTCCCACATTTCTTGATCAAAGCCAGAGACTTCCATAGAGGATCACTTCCGTTACATGTACTGCGAATTCAATCTGGAAGATACTCAAGTTATTCTTCTGAATCCAATAATCAGAGAGAATATGCCAGACTACGAGCAGAGGTTCATAAGAGACAAGACTAGTCCGAGAGCAAAGGTTCTCTCAAATCATGCTTTTGATCCTTCTAAGGTTTTTGTTCTCTTGAAATTGTTCAGGGATGGACAGGCAGAGTTCTGGACCTTTCCCATACAAAAAGTGGAAGATAGTGAAGTTTTCTTCAATCCAGTGAATGGATCCAATTCATTGAATCCCAGTCCTTGAGTGTCCATTTGAGAATTTATTTTTATATGTACATCTTGAGCATCTAGATAGCTTTTGATTTGAAGTTCTTTCCTTTCTAGAGATTGATGTAGGATTTCTCTTTCCTTTTGAAAAAAGTTAGTTAAGGCAACATAATTGAGCCTTTCATACTGTAAACACCCAGATCTATTAGGTAACAAACTTGAATTTCATTGATCTTTCATTGAATTACAAGAATTAAGCTTTCTCTCTCTAAACTCTCTCACTTTCTCTCTCTACAAGTATGACAATGACAAAACCCTTAAACCTAATGCTTAACCACTAAGCAATCTAATATCTAACTCTAATTACAAAGACATTACAATTACAAAGTAAACTATTTTGACTTTCACTAACAAGACTTTGACTTTTAACTAAACTATCTTTGACTTCAACATTCTTTGACTTTCTTTGACTTTTCTATTACAAATACTTTTACATTTAAATCTTGAATATAATAATGCACTAACAATCTCCCCCTTTGGATTCAAGATTTAAAAAAAATTGACGACAGTCTTCAGCTCTTGATTCTTTAAAAATTTAACTCTGACAGCTTTAAACTTTGAAGCTTTGGCAGTCTTCAATCATTTGGATTTTGAAGAATCTTCAGATAAAATTGAAAAGTCTTTCACATTCTCTTTGAAAAGTCATCAAGTCTTGAACATGAATTTGAAAACTTTGATCTTTGTGGCTTTGAATTTTGAACTATGAGGAATCTTTCAATGCTTGTATCTTCATCTCTTTGATCTATGAATTGTTTGTCTTTGAACAACGAATCATTTTGAATTATCTCAAAACATCTTTATCATGTTATCTCGAACTTCTTGACTTTGACAAATCTTCTGTCTTTGGAAATTGTGAGCATAATGATCATCAAAATTCTTTTCAATTTCATCACCGTCTTTGAATAATAATCTCCCCCTTTGTGAAAAAGTAACAATCTCCGCTCTTTGATCTCAGTATCCGTCAATTCATGAGTGTATACCCGAATCTTTTCAAATTTAGATATAAAGAACTTTGTAATCCTGATTCAACGGATGAAACAGTTAGAATTGCCTGTAAGTAGCACGAAGCCACTTTGTACAATGGATGTACATTGGAAAGGAGCTTTTGTGATGTTCACTGCCCCAGGGCTTCCATTCAATCATCGAAAAACCACAAAGGAATTTTCTATGAATGTTATGACAAGAAAACTTATTCCTTGTATGTACGTGAAAGTGTAGAATGATTGAAGCTACTCAAGCTTTTTCAGGCTCAAATTGTGTAAATTGTTGAGACAGCAACAAGCATTACACAGAATCAATGTGCATGAAAGAGGTACGAAGGTGGGGCAACTTTCCTTATTTTCAATATCTAAATCTTCCGAGTGAAGACCAGATAGCAGATGTGCTGTGTCCCCAATGAAAATGAAACATATCTTTGTTAAGAAAGAAATGAGTGGCTGGTGGGGTTAATGCAAGAGTTGGCATGGGCTCACTGCCTGTTTCAATGATGGTCACCAAAGAATGTGAACCAATCAGTAGATGTGGCTGCCCAACTCAGAAAAAGTTGGTGCAGAGTGTCACACCCCGCTAAAGCGGAAACACGGGGCATAACAACTCGATACGCATAACACAAGATTAAAGTTCATACCACCATACAATTTAATTATTTAAAACAATAAAAAAATAATATATTTATCATCGTTTACAATTCCCAAAATCTTAAACATAACGGAATATATTCGTAAAGGTAAGCTTGCTTCAAAACATTATTCAAGTAGCTTAAACATCGTTGTCTACCTTCTTGACTTCCTGAAAAGCATGTATAAAACAAGGTCAACTACAAAGAGTTGGTGAGTTCACAGGTTTTAAATATGCACAAATCATTTTTATATGCAAGTTGTCATTTGTAAAACATACGTATAAACCAAACTTCAATTCTTTGATTCATGAGTATCAGAACTTAGTTTATATGACAAAAGGTATGCAATGATAAAATTACGTTGAGCCACTACTAATCCGTCCCTGACCAATTTCAACGCCCCCGATAAACTAACTCAGCGGTGGTTCGAGCCACATGTTTAGTCATCTTCTCTAGTATAGTGCACCCCTGCTCGTCAGCATAAGGTGGGCTTGTCACACCAAACGCTTTTAACAAAGCCTTATAAATTGCCAATTCGCAATACTTTAAAACCATTCTCATGAATCTTTAAATACGCAATTTAAACATGCTTTCCACCCCAATAATCAATTAAAACGATAAAAGTGGGGCTGTGAATACTCACCTTTTGGAGAAAGTGCGAAGATTTTGAGATAGTGATCACCGAAGGTTGTTACTCCCTATATTTCCTATAACGAAAGATGCCACAAGGAAATACGTCATTATTCGTCCCTAAGTCCAAATAATCCTTCCGAGTGATTTATGAAATGCCAATAAGTGTATATTTTAGTCCAAAATCATTCAATTAGTTGTTTTAGTCTATTTACTAAATTATATACTATAATGTGATTTCAAGTACAAATATATAAATCTTTGAATAAATTATAAAGTTATAAAGTCCAAAAAAAATCCTCTTTTTAACAAATCTGACCCTTGACTTAAGCTGTCAGAATTTTATGCCTACTTTTAATGATATTATAACCATTTTCCATATGTTATTATTTTACCAAATTTTTATAGTGTTTAATTTACTGCCTTGGTGAACTTTTGGCATAGGTAACACCCTTTTTGGAGTTGATTAGATAGAGCAATGATGTTCTTAAAGTTCATTGGTCACATGGATCCATGCAGAGTACACCTTCTGCTTGTATCGATCATTTGAAGGGTCAAAACTTACTCTTTTATGGTGATTCAAGTTGGGTTTTGTTCCTTATTCAAAGAAGAAACTTCCAGAAAAATATTCATCTTATTTGGACCAATAATGAGTGAGTTACATCCGTTTTAAGACAAGTGTCCCAATCTGACAGAAAGTTGCTTTTTGCACACTCAACTTGTTAATGATGGTTGAGTACTCAAATCTTTATATTTTCAAGTGAATCAAATTTGTTTTGGTTACCAGATCATTAAAGTTACTTCCAGAAAAAGAATCATTAATTTTTATGGTTTTGCATGATGGTTATGGTTGATTGATTGCAAGATTTTGTGCAGCCGGATTCTGATTGCACCATAAACTTTAGAGGTAAGGTTGAGGGGTCAAAACTCAATATTTTTGAGTGATTACAGTGGGGTTTGATTGGTATTTCATTATATTAAATTCCAGAAGAAGATTCATAGCATTTGAGTCCATATTGTTCAAGTTATGCCCAAAATACTAACATGCAATGAATCTGACAGAAAATAAAAATTGAAATAACTAAATTTTATGAACATTTTAACACCTTTTGACCCATATGTTGGGGTTTCTTGGTTGAAAACGTTTTTACAAAAATTTTTATCATAAATTTTGTAAGACATCATTTATTAGATTATAAAGAAGGATATATATACATGCATAAAGTTTAGAGTAGGTATTTTAGTCTATATGTATATATATATATACATATGATGGTTTTATGCATCTTTTGGAGAATCTAAGTAAGAAAATGTTTGTATCAAACACATGCATGTACACTAGATTTTTCAAAAGTTCTTCCTTTGATCTTAACTTTGGTTTGATCATGGATTTTATTCCCATTTTGACATATAACACGTTGTTGGGATCAATCTACAAACACTAAGATTCGATGATGATAAAAAAATATTTTAAGGAGAACAATAACACTTTTAAAAGTGTATGTATAAAAGAAAAGATGTAGGTTTTACCTCAAGACTCTTGGAAAACTTGAATCTTGATGAAGATGATGATGGTTTGATGATGTTCTTGAGAGAAAATGAAGGAGAGAAAGTAGAGTGGATTGTAGTGAGAAGTTAGAGTGAGAAAGTGAGTGGTGAAAAGTGAGTAGATTTGTGAAGGATTTGAAAATAAAAATGTGGAATAGGGGGGGGGGGGGGGGGGGGAGAAACCGGCCACATGGCCAATTCTTTAAAAAGAAATATATTTTTTTAATTTAAGTTTTATATATATATAATGTAATTTTTAATAAAAGATAGGTTATGGGTAGGTGAATTCTCAATTATTTGCTTAAATTTTTGTTTTGATTGCTTAAAATTTAGAATTTATATTTGGTTAATTAAATTTTATAATTAACCCACTCATTATTATTACTATTAATAAAATAAAATGTTAATTTTATCGGATTGGCATTTTATAAGACTGTGTATCCCGTTACGCGCAGTGACCGGATATTGTAAGCGCACTGCCGGGAACCTTAGGAAACTAAAGTCCTTGACTATAAAATTAGGTCGTAGAAGGGTGTTCCTATATATTTAATCGTGATTTACACAGCTCGGGTGCTAACCTGGAGGTTCCGGAAGGCAGATGTCACAGTCTCCCCTCCTTAAAAGAATTTCGTCCTGAAATTAATGATTGCTATCTCTGGATTGATTCTTTGTGAAGAGGTGGGTATACTTGAGTTTCATATGATCTTACGGCTCCCAGGTGTACTCGGGTCCAAGTCTCGAGTTCCAACGAATTTTCAAGATTGAATTTTACTACGCCACAGGCGTTTGACTTCCCGGTCAACGATTTCAATTGGTTTTTCTACGAAGCGCAAACGCTCGACAATCTGAACCTCTTCAGGATTTATAACCAATGATTCATCAGTTAAACATTTCTTTAAATTTGACTCATGAAAAGTGTCCTGTATAGCACTCAGCACTTGTGGTAATTTGAGTTTATAAGCTACTGGTCCAATTCTTTCTAGCATCACGAATGGACCAATATATCCTGGACTCAATTTACCTCTTTTCCCAAATCGAACCAATCCTTTCCAAGGTGACACTTTCAGAAGGACTTTATCACCCGATTGGAATTCTAACGGCTTTCTACGGTTATCTGCATAACTTTTCTGACGGTCTCTCGCAGCTTTTAGTTTATCCTGGATTGTAGATATTTTATCAGTGGTTTCTTTTATAATATCAGGCCCGATTAATTGACTATCACTAGTTTCCATCCAACTGAGTGGGGATCTACACTTATGTCCGTATAAAGCTTCATATGGCGCACATTGGATACTGGTGCAGCTCCTGGAATTAAATCTATGCGGAATTCAACTTGTCTTGGTGAGGGTAATCCGGGTAATTCATCAGGAAATACTTCGGGAAAATCCTGGACTATAGGAATATATTGAATGCGTTTTTCTTATTCTCTTTATTTACTACATGCGCCAGAAATGCAACGTACTCTTTCCTCAGATAATTCTGCATCTTCATACATGATACCATCTTTAAATTCCTTTTGGGCTTCTCTCCATGTACAAAAAGTACTTCTCCTTCCGATAATGGAATTAGAAGAGTTTTCTCAGAACATCATATTTCCGCTTGCTTTTTAGACAACCAATCCATGCCCACAATTATGTCAAAACTTCCTAACTTAATTGGAATTAAGCCTATACTAAATTCCTTTTCAGCTAGGTTTAGGGTACAGTTCGAAATTACATCCTTGACCCTAACTTCTTGTCCATTAGCAAATTCGATGGCATAAATTTCTTTTAACTTTTGGGGTTTTCGATTAATTTTGATCTAAAATTTAATGATACGAAACTTCTATCTGCCCCGGCATCAAATAATACAGATGCAGGATGATTATTTAAGAGAAACGTACCTGTGATCACATCACATCTGGGTTTTGCCTTGCTTCCTCTGCCCCAATTTCAAATACTCGACCCCGTGCCTGACCTCTTTGATTCCCTTGGTTGGCCGGTTGAGCCTGATTAAGATTCAGCCTTCTGTTCATCTTGGGACAGGTGTTCTTGAAGTGATCTGGACTTCCATGTTGGTCCCGAAGGTGCTTAACAAGTTTGTAGAAGGGGGGGGGGGGGTTGAATACAAACACAGAAATTAAGGTTTAATAAATTGTTTAGTGATAAATCAAATACAATTTACAAGTTTGTTGCGGAATAAGATTAAGACAGACTCAATCTAAACAAACTTAAGAAACACTAAGATGATTGCACAAGAAATTCAGAGAATGGGGGATTAAGAGAGATAGAAAACAAGGGTTTCTATATGGAGTTCAAGGATTGAGCACACCTTCAGATGAAGGGGTGAGCTTCCTATTTATACCCTATGCATTAAATGCATGGCAGGGCACTTTACACGTGGCGTTCATAGATTGGCTTTGTCAGTCTGATTTTTGGAGACATGCTTTTGGCCGTATTAGGAACAGTGTAGTTGTCAGAGTTGTTGTACGATTTGTGGCAGAGACGTGTTCGTTCTGACACATCGTACTGGTTGTGCAAGGTAAGACAAAAGGAAACTTGAGGCATAAGCTTTGTGATCGATTGATCGCTGAGTATCTCTTCAAAGAGGTTCAGCTATCGCTGAAGCTTTTCCTCATGTTCCTTCGCGTATATGTAGAGTTGTCTTTGCTTCACTGATATCCACATCAGGTCACTAGTAGACTTCTCTTTGTTCAGCGGCTTCGTCTTCGATTCAGCTATGAACATATGTTGACGCGAGACTTGTCTTCAGGGATTACGTTGGCTGTTTACTGCAGAAACTACCAGCGATAACTGAACAGACTCAGTTTGATCACTGATAGTGAAACACTAATACATATGAAATGTTTACAAGAAATGTCATCAGCGATAACTGAACATACTCAGTCTGATCGCTGATGGTGAAACACTAATACATATTAAAACATAATTTTTACCAAGTATAGAAGGGGGTCGTTATCAAATCACTGAGAGAGTTTGGATCAACAATCTCCCCCTATTTGATATTGACAAAGTAACTGAAGAAAATTACTTTATAGTTCAAAATGATGGAATAATCAGGACTCATAACATACATGTCCCAATTACTATTTTGAGGGATCTTTTACAGCACTGATGGAGTTAAGTACTTCACTGAAATTTTCATTAATCCACTAAAAGATTTACAAGGAATGAAAATTACAAGTACAAGTGATGTACTAACTACTGTAAGTTAAACTAATAGATTACAAGAAAGAAAACTAATCTATCAGCTATCTAAAGAGGGTTTAGGAGGATTGATCAAATACTCAGGTATTTCTTCTCCTTTTTGCCTTCGCTCTAAAGATTCTTTGCAGATAATCGCTATGATTGGCTCAGCAGCAGGAGAGAGAGTACACCATAGGCACATGAGATCCTTGAGAAGAGCGAGGGGACAGATAGGGATTTCAGAGACCCTTTGAAATCTGAGTTGTTCCTCGTCATCTCTGAAGAAGATTCCAAAAGGTTCTTCAAGAACTTGTCCCGCAACATATGGTCCGCCAGGAGGCAGAGATAGGTCCAGAACTGAAAGATCAGGAGGAGGACCGAACAGAGCTTCTCTGGAGAATTTTATGGAGGTTTCATTCCTTATCACTGCGACATTATCAGACGAGGAGGAGACGGGCTTTCTCTTGACTTGCATGGATTTTAAGGGAAGAGTAGATGGCACCTTTAGTATTGCAGCGACTTTGTTGATGAGAGCATCATTTACCCTTTCAACGTAGCCTCTGTATGTTGACTTTGATTTCTTCAGCGCATCTTTGAACTCAAGCCACTCTATGTAGCCGAAGTCTTCCAGCTTTGAAATGAACATAGCCTTGCAGCTTCCATCCTCTCTGGTAATTTCCATGGTGACAGAGAGCTTATCCTTCTTCTTTCTTCCAGAGAGAGCAACCGCTACGATCTTCAGTGGGTCAGAGCGATAGTCAATTTTGTGCTTGCACCAATCGATTGTATTATCGCTGACCACTTTTTCTTTGGAGCGTTCCTTTTCAATCTCTTTCAATAGAGCTGTCTGGACTTCTACTGGTTTGCGTTTCAGCTTCTTGTCTTTGACTTGAGAAGATTGAATTTTGAGAGCCAGAGAGGCATCTCTTTGACAGTCAGCAATCAGCTTCTCAGCCCTGACGGATTCTTCAATTTCAGCGTCAGTCAGGAATTGCAGTTCTGATGATTGAGAAGGGACCTTTCGTCGTTGACTCTCCAGATGAGAGATCATCTCTGTTCTTTTCTTTCTCTCTTCCTCAGACCAGTGAGACGGTCTTGAGGGCCTTCCATGATGTTGCAGGGACTCTTCTTCTTCTTCATCCTCTTCATCAGTCTCTCTGACAGAGACTGGGATTATTTGGTCATCAGCTTCAGCGGCTGGGATTATTTGGAGCTCTTTACCCTTAAGCAGGGGAGAGAACTGTCTGGTCAGAAAAATGAAAAAGGTTAGATTTATTTAGGAAAGGAGAGAGATAAAGGCTAGAAAGAAACAGGGGTGGGATTTTTATAGAAGGAAAAAGGAACAAGAGTAAGGCATACCTGAGAAGGATTCTCCTCAGGTAGTGAGATCATCTTCAGGGTTCCCTCAGCAGATGCACCTTTGCTTTGGGAAGGGGTTCCTGAAGGTTTCTCTTGTCTCCCCCCTGCTTGGATAACTTCTTTCGAAGCTATCGCTGATGATGTGGCGGCTGAAGAACACCAGAGAGATTGATCTTCTTCATCGTCATCATCATCATCTTGATGAGAATCATCCTCTTGATCTTCAAGATCAAGGTCTTCATCATCGTCTTCTTCCTCCTCTTCATCATCGACTATATCAGCGATGGTGGGAGGGGCTTTGTCAGCAGATATCTCCCCCTCATCCTGAGAGGGAGTTTCCTTTAGTTGTTCAGCAGTGACTTCCACCTCCGTATTTTCTTCAGCGGTCTTCTCCCCCTCTTTGTCATTATCACCGAGGGAGAGATTTTTAAGAGGAGATGAAGGTTTTGCGTGAGACAACTTCTGGACTTCAGCCTCCAGTCCTGTGAGCCGATCTTCAAGTACAGGGATGTCGGACATAGCTTGTTGAATGAAATCCACAGCTACACATAGAGCAGTTCTATCGTCATCTGTAAATGAAGGAACAGGAGTTGGAGCTGGTTCATTCAGCTTGTTGAGGACTTGCTGAAGAGTAGCAGTGCAGGAGTTGATCTTTGCAGACAGGTCATCATACTGCTGCTTGGATTCTTCCCTGACTTGGATAATCGCTTCCTGAAGAGTAGCGATTTGAGAGATATCAGCTTTAGAGGCGCAGGTGGCAGTCAGCGTCTTCAGCGCTTCACCCGCTGATTGAACAGCGTTGGTGGTGGTGTTGAGAGAAGCAGTCATGGATTCCACCTTTGCACTCAGATTGTTGACATTGTTGTCAACAGTCGCCAAGCTAGGACCTGAAAGATAAGTTAGTGTTTCAGAACCAGGCTTATATGGTGAGTTGGGAGAAGTGTTTAAGGTTATAGGGATACCTGAATTATCAAACATTTTGTAGAATTGCAGGGATTCCTCAAAAGAATGATGTTCAGGTCCTATGGGTCCAAACTGAGGAGTAGGGATAGAAGGAGGGTTAGAGACCAAAGAAATAGGAGGACTAGAGATGGGGATAGAAGATGTAGGTTGTGTCACTATTGTTGTGACAGCGACCGAGATCGCTGGCACGGTGGAAGTGGTTGGAGCTGAGGATGTGGAGGAGAGACCCACGAAAGCATCCAAGGAAGTTTGTAGAGAAACATCCTTAGGTATAGAGCTAGAAGTAGCTTTCTCCTTGGTCACCTTGGCCTTCTTCGAAGGACCAAGGGAGCCAGTTGATGGTCGTTTGGAAGGGGTAGCGGCAGGGATAGCAGAAGAAGGAACCTCCTGCATGGCCGCTGAAGACGAAGAAGTAAGGAGAGAGAGACGGGAGCGAAGTTCAGAAATACTTACCTCGTTGGGGAGTGGCTTGACTTTCAAGGATCGCTGACCTACTTTCAGAAAAGATGCATCCAAGTTGGTGGGGTAAGTGGTAGGGTAGAGAAACTTCAGGTACGCGCAGATGAAGCGTACGTAGGGAACTTTGGGATCCCTCTCGGTCTTCTCTATCTTTGACTTCAGGTCATCAAAGATAGCTGTTGCGTAGTCGAAGTTGCGTCCAGCTATCACTGAGTAAGCCATCTGGACCTGAACCTTGCTGGCTTGGTCCAGTGACCCACTCTTCCCACTCATGCACTGAATGAAGTGTGAGAAGATGTAGTTTAGCTGGGAAGGCATCAGTGTCTTCTTCACAAGAGTCAGCTTCTTGTTGGGAATCGTAGTTCTTGGTTTGGGTTCCCAAGCGTATTCCATGGCATCCAGGAATTGGATGAGTTCAGCGTCAGTTGGCAAGGCGTCGAATCCATTCCTGGGTTTGTCGGGAAAATGTAGAGCTTTCCTCAGGCCTAGGGCAGTCATCATCCCTGAGCCCAGTTGAGTGCTGAAGGAGATAGCAGGAACCTGTTCACCCTTTTTGTTGGTGATAGAGGTTTCATCAGCAGTAAACCAGAATTGCTGGAGAAGAGCTTTGGAGGGTGTTGGATCCACAGTGATAACGTAAGCAATGCAGGATTGCTTCAGAAACATTGCGGCCTCCTTCAGATGAGGATACTTGACACCGTCAAAATCGAGGCGAGCAAGATGATTGTTCTTTGGGAGCTCAGAGTCAGAAATGGCGAACTTGACATTCTTTTAGGCGATAAGTGCAGATTGAGTCATTCTGAATCAGAAGTAGATAAACGAGTAGAAAAAGGTTTAGTCTTAAAATAAAGAAGATTTGCTAGTTTCTATTTTGAGGAAAGAAACGTAGGAAATCAACCTATTTGTAGAGGAAAACAGTTTATCTTAGAACAAGATTTAAGAACAAGAAGAAAAACCAAAGATTCTTGAATAGAGAAAATCAAAGTAACATGTTTTTTAAAGAATAAAATCAAGAATGAAAATGATTTTATAAATGAGATTTGAGAACAGAATAAGATGAAGAAGATCAAGAATAACCTGTTGATCTTTGAGGTTGAAGATGCAAATGCTTGAGAATTGCTAGAATGCTTGAGAGTATTCTTGCTTTGAAAGTATTTGCAGAAGGCGTAAAAATGATAAGAATGGAAAAACATTCTTTTTATACGTGAGAGAGAGGAGAGAGAGTGTGAGAGAAGCGGGAAAAACAAATGCTCATCATGACATGGACACGTCCCACGAAGTTGATTGGATAGAAGAGCAACGGACGAACGTGTCAGAAAAAAAGGCATGTCGTGGATTGTCGGTTCAAATGACGTCATAGTTAAGAGAGAGACTATACATTTGTCCGTTTTGAAATTATCACTGAAGAAAAGTCAGCGATAGATTTTCCTTTTTAAAAGTATCCCTGATTGTAAAGATAGGGATAAATTTTCCTTTTAAAGGATTACTGACTAGAAATATCAGTGATTAATGTATTTTTCAAAAAGCTTTTAATCATTTGAAGAAAGTTCAGTGATTAAAGTTTATATTTTGAAGAAAAACATCTTTGAGGGAAAGGAGAGAACATACCTGAGAGTCAGAATGTTTATCAGAGAGAATGATGAGAGGGGAACTTTTGATTACTGACACAATACATGAACGCTGAAGAATTATTCTTCGAAGTTCAGCATTCCAAGCTCACTGATGAGAAAGTTGAACCTTGTCTCATCAAGAGGTTTGGTGAATAAATCAGCAAGCTGAAAATCAGTAGGTATAAAGTGAAGTTCAATATCACCATTCATCACATGATCTCTGATAAAGTGATATCTGATATCTATGTGTTTTGTCTTTGAATGTAGCACTGGATTATTTGCTATAGCGATAGCACTAGTGCTGTCGCAATAGATAGGAATCTTTGACAGCTGAAGGTCATAATCTAATAGTTGATTTCTCATCCACAAGATTTGAGAACAACAGCTTCCAACTGCTACGTATTCAGCTTCAGCTGTGGAAGTGGACACATAATTTTGCTTCTTGCTTGTCCAGCTTACCAGCTTTCCTCCCAGTGGTACTCTTTCTGTCGAGTTTACAGCCTGCAAAATCACTATCAGAATAACCAGTTAGATCGAACCCTGAGTCTTTGGGATACCAAAGACCGAGGTTAGGAGTTCCTTTTAGATATCTGAAAATTCGCTTTACAGCGATCAGATGGGATTCCTTGGGTTCAGATTGATAGCGTGCACATAAACAAGTAGAGTACATGATGTCAGGTCGGCTCGCTGTGAGATACAGCAGGGAGCCTATCATTCCTCTATAAGCAGTGGCATTAACAGATTTTCCAGAAGGATCTTTGTTAAGTGTCAGAGGTGGTGCCATAGGAGTTTTCATCGCTGAAGTTTGTGTGAGATCAAACTTCTTCAGCATATCTTTAACATACTTACCTTGGCAGATCAAAGTACCTTTGTCAGATTGTTTAATCTGAAGACCAAGAAAATATGTCAGCTCACCCATCATACTCATTTTATATTCTTTCTTCATTCTCTCAGCGAAGCGAGTACACAGAGATGGGTTAGTAGAACCAAATATTATGTCATCAACATATATTTGTACAAAAATTATATGACCTTTTATCTTTCTGAAAAATAACGTATTATCAATCTTGCCACGTTCAAAATTTTCAGAGATAAGAAAAGATGAGAGAGTGTCATACCAAGCACGAGGGGCTTGTTTTAGACCATAGAGAGCCTTATCCAATTTATAAACATAATTTGGATGCTTAGGGTCATAGAACCCTGGTGGTTGTTCTACATAGACTTCTTCATTCAGCTTTCCATTCAGAAATGCTGATTTTACGTCCATTTGATAAACGATGAAGTCTTTATAGACTGCATAAGCTAAGAATAGTCGAATTGCTTCGAGCCTGGCCACAGGGGCAAAGGTTTCATCATAGTCTATGTCTTCCTCTTGTCTGTATCCCTGAGCAACAAGTCGAGCCTTGTTGCGGGTTACAGTTCCATGTTCATCTAACTTGTTTCTAAACACCCATTTGGTGCCTATTACAGTTTTATCAGATGGTCTAGGTACGAGATTCCAAACTTTGTTTCCAGAAAATTCAGTCAGCTCTTCTTGCATAGCGCTGACCCAGTTTGGATCTCTGAGGGCATCATCAGTCTTCTTTGGTTCTATTAAAGAGAGAAAGTTTACAAAGAGACAGATATTACCTGAGCTTCGTCGTGTCTGAATACCTGCATCTGGATCACCGAGAATTTGATCTATTGGGTGATCTCTTGTCCATCGCTGAGCAGGAGCATGATCGCTTAACTCAGAGGTTGGATCAACAATGGGGATGTTTACTGATGAGGACGTTTGAGGTTCATCAGCAATTAACTGTTGAGTAGGTTCACCAGAGAGGTTTCCAGACGAAGGCAGATTTGATGGTAGTAATGTGTTTAGAGGTTCAGCTGAAACCCATGAGGTGGATTCAGCGGTAGGATGTATAATGTTTGGATCATCATCAGCGGCTGAAGGATCAGAATGCTGATGGTTTGAGAAGAAGGGTTCTGTTTCTCTGTAGTGAGAAAGTATCCAAGCATTTAACTCTTCATTGTCAGCGATTGGTTTAGAGTTCCCTGAGCGAGTTTCATCAAAAGTGACGTGAATTGTTTCTTCTACGGTTTGTCTTCTCTTGTTGAAAACTCTGTAGGCTTTGGAGATGGAGGAATATCCTAGAAATATTCCATCATCGGCTTTTGGGTCGAACTTTCCAAGTTGATCTCTGTTGTTTAAGATAAAGCACTGACAACCAAAGATATGAAGAAAGCTGATAGAAGGCTTCCTTCCAAGAAAAAGTTCATAAGCTGTCTTCCCAAATCGCTTTATTATCAGCGATCTGTTTTGAGTAAAACATGCAGTGTTTACAGCTTCTGCCCAAAATTGAGTAGGGAGGTGAGAATCGCTGAGCATTGATCTAGCAGCTTCTATGATCGTTCTGTTTCTTCTTTCAGCGACTCCATTTTGCTGATATGTTCTTACTGAAGAGAAGTTGTGAGAGATTCCTTTGTTCTCAAAGAAATTGTTCAGGGAACTATTTTTGAATTCAGTTCCATGATCACTTCTTATTGAACGAACAGTAAGATTGTTCAGCACTTCCATCTTTTTGACAAAATATATTAGTTCTTCTGGAGTATCACTCTTACAGCGAAGAAAGATAACTCAGGTGTAGCGAGAATATTCATCTACAATGACAAGCGTATATTTCTTTCCAACTATTGATTGGATGTTGACAGGGCCAAATAGATCCATATGCAAGAGCTGAAGAGGACTTGTCACTGAGGAAACTTGTTTCGACTTGAAACTAGCTTTTGTTTGTTTTTCTTTTTCACATGCTGAGCAGAGAGATTCTTTAGCATATGAGTGCTGAGGAAGACCAGAAACCAGTTCCTTAGATGAGAGAGAATTCAGGGTTTTGAAGTTTAGATGAGAGAGCCTTTTATGCCATAGCCAGTTGACATCAGAAGAGGCCTTAGAGAGAAAACATAAGTTTTCAGTGATAGTAGAATCCATATCTATTACATAGACATTTTCTCTTCGATAACCACTGAGAGCAAGTTTTCCTTTTTCATCTATCACTGAACATGCTTTTTTAGAAAAGCGAACTTCATAGTCTTTGTCACATAACTGACTGATGCTTAGAAGGTTGTGCTTCAGTCCATCTACATAAGCGACTCTTCGAAAGGTAGTTGTCCCATTGCTGAGGACACCAAACCCTCGGGTAAATTCTTTTCCATTTCCACCAAAGGTCACAGAGGGACCTTTCTCTTCCTTGTATTCAGTGAGCAGGTCTCTTTGTCCAGTCATATGACGAGAACATCCACTATCGAGATACCAGATGCCCTTTGATCCCTGCATACATAAGGAAGATTAAGCGTTGTTTGGTACCCACTTTTCAATGGGTCCTTCAGAGTTAGTGGATAAGGAAGATTCAGCAGTCTTCACAGCTGATGAAGATTCAGCTTCAGTGGTAATCTTCACTTTGGTTAATTTCTTAACCTTAGTGGTATATTTCACTTTGGTTGATTTTTCAACTTTGGTGACTTTCTTTGCCTTAGAGGCATTTTTCTTCACTTTAGCTGTTTTATCAGCTTTGGTGGTATTTGGACATTTACTTGCAATATGATCAGTAAAACCACAGTGATAACATTTTCTGT
Organism: Arctium minus; assembly: GCA_954870635.1. Lineage (NCBI taxonomy): Eukaryota > Viridiplantae > Streptophyta > Magnoliopsida > Asterales > Asteraceae > Arctium > Arctium minus. Next base: position 24,622,570 of record OX941093.1, read on the forward strand.
ATTTGAAAATGGTTTTAGGATCAGTAGAAGGTTTTGCAAGTTTAAGATGAGCAGGACCAGCTCCAACAATGCCTTTAGCACGTGATCTGGGAGGAATTTTTATTTCTTCAGGTCTCACGGGCTTTAGATCAACCTTCAGCTTTGGAGGACAGATATCAAAGATTTCTGTCACTGAGCTAGAAGGTTTATCCACTGAAGGTTTGGAAGGAACTTTCAGTTTGGTTTTCTTGGAAGCCTTCTGAGGGAGAATAGACTTTCCTTTATCTGCAGGCTTAGATCTTGCAGATATCTCCTCAGGGATGGGATTTGAAGAAGAACAGGGATAGAATTGATTATAAGAAGTGTCAAAGAAAGATGTGACAAAAGTTCCAAACTTAAGCGAGGAACTTTCTTCTTTAGGATCATCCTGTGGTGTCCAAAAACCAAGACCAGTTCTATCACTTTCAGGAGTTTGAGCATTTATTATCTCAGACATCTTTGTTGATGATTTGCACCATTTTTCAACATGATCCTTTTCTGCTTTTAGAGCAGCGATGGCTTGTTCGCGTTCAATGCTGATGATTTCATTTATAATGACTTGATCTTTCAACTTTTCTTCTAAAAGATTTAGTTCACTGATCTTTTCATGACATTTCTCTAGCTCTTGTGTTAAATAAACATTTTTATTTTCAGCTTGAGTTTTGTCATTTAGAGCATTATAAAGGTCAATCGTCAGCACATCAACAGTGAGACTTCTCTCAGCTTCAGGCAGAGAGGGATTTGTAGAGATAGATACCTGAGATGATATGTAGCTCATAGAAGGTTCAGATGGTTCTTCTACTTCTTCTTTAATCTCAGCCATGAGGCAAAGATTAGCGACTTCTTCTTCATCAGAAGATGATTCTTCTGATTCAGCCCAGTCATGTTCTTCAGCGATGAGACCTTTACCTTTTCGCTGATAGCTTTTCAGTTTTTGATATTTGTTCTTCAGCTTATGGTATTTGTCATCACTGGATCTTCTTGAGGTAGAAGGTTTGAAGACCATTTTCGACCTGCACTCACTAGCAAAATGTCCAATTTTTTCGCAGTTATAGCAAGTGGCTGTAGCCTTATCAACCGGAGTTGATTTTGGCTTTTCAGTAAGAGAGAGAGGTTTACTTCTTCGGAAGTTACTCTTTCTTTCAAATCTCTTAAAAGAGTTTGTCAAGAGTGCTAAGGACTCATTAAACTCTGAAAGATCAGGGTCTGATAAATCCTCAGATTCAGAATCTAACTCAGTGATGGTGAGAGTAGATCGCTGAGATGGAATTATCTCTGACGAGACTAAAGCAACAGGAGTGCTTTTGGAGTCTTTAGAATCTTTTACAAGATTCTTCTTCAGGAGATTAGATTGCTCATAGTTGAGCAATATTCCATACAGAGTGCTTAGAGAGAGATTATGTAAGTCTTTTGTCAGCTTAAGACATATTGAATAACTGTCCCAACTTTCAGGAAGACTTTCCAAGAATTTTGTTAGGACCTCAGAATTAGAATAGGTACTTCCAACAGTTCTTAGGTCAATGATCAGGCAGTTAAACCGCTGATGAACGTCAGAAAGAGATTCATTCTTATCAGCTATAAAACTTTCATACTGTCTTACCAAGTTAATCTTTCGAGTCTCTTGGATTTCAGTGGTGCCCTCATATTGAACACATATGGTTTCCCACATTTCTTTAGAAGTTTTTAGATGCATGATGGAATGGAAAACTTCATCAGGCAGAGCCATTGATATAATGGTCTTTGCTCTTGCATCTATGCCTACCTTCTTTTTATCTTCATCACTCCACTGTCTTATTTCCTTAACGACATATCGTTCAGGGACAGCTTCAGTGGTGGCAGTAGCGGGAACCGCAACTATAATTCTAACAGGTTCATAGGGTCCGTTTTCTATATATTCAGGTATAGTAGGATCCGCACCTTCAAGAAATAGCATCATTCGATTTTTCCATAGAGAAAAGTTATCTCTGCTAAATCGAGGAGGTTTAGAAAGTGAACCATTATCATAGTAGTTTGTGTTTGTGTTTAGTGCCATTTTAGAATAGCAAGGAAGAGTATACAGCAAGATCTTGTTTATTAGATTAAACAAACTGCTCTGATACCACTTGTTGGTCCCGAAGGTGCTTAACAAGTTTGTAGAAGGGGGGGGGGGAATACAAACACATAAATTAAGGTTTAATAAATTGTTTATTGATAAATCAAATACAATTTACAAGTTTGTTGCGGAATAAGATTAAGACAGACTCAATCTAAACAAACTTAAGAAACACTAAGATGATTGCACAAGAAATTCAGAGAATGGGGGATTAAGAGAGATAGAAAACAAGGGTTTCTATATGGAGTTCAAGGATTGAGCACACCTTCAGATGAAGGGGTGAGCTTCCTATTTATACCCTATGCATTAAATGCATGGCAGGGCACTTTACACGTGCCATTCATAGATTGGCTTTGTCAGTCTGATTTTTGGAGACATGCTTTTGGACGTATTAGGAACAGTGTAGTTGTCAGAGTTGTTGTACGATTTGTGGCAGAGACGTGTCCGTTCTGACACATCGTACTGGTTGTGCAAGGTAAGACAAAAGAAAACTTGAGGCATAAGCTTTGTGATCGATTGATCGCTGAGTATCTCTTCAAAGAGGTTCAGCTATCGCTGAAGCTTTTCCTCATGTTCCTTCGCGTATATGTAGAGTTGTCTTTGCTTCACTGATATCCGCATCAGGTCACTAGTAGACTTCTCTTTGTTCAGCGGCTTCGTCTTCGATTCAGCTATGAACATATGTTGACGCGAGACTTGTCTTCAGGGATTACGTTGGCTTTTTACTTCAGAAACTACCAGCGATAACTGAACAGACTCAGTTTGATCGCTGATAGTGAAACACTAATACATATGAAATGTTTACAAGAAATGTCATCAGCGATAACTGAACAGACTCAGTCTGATCGCTGATGGTGAAACACTAATACATATTAAAACGTAATTTTTACCAAGTATAGAAGAGGGTCGTTATCAAATCACTGAGAGAGTTTGGATCAACATTCCACACTCAAAACAAACTCGTCTTCCCCCAATCTTACAATCCTTCGCATAATGACCCCCTCTGTTGCATTTGTGACAAATAATACAATTCCCAGTGTGATGATTGTTACACTTGTCACATTTTGGATACGTTCCTTTTCCTTTGTCAGTTTCCTGAGCTTGGATTCCATAATTCCCCACTATTCTTTGCTCCTTTCCTCGGCTCCTGTCAAACTGTCTCCCTGAAGTTTCCTCAATCTTCCTCTTTCCCTTAGCTCTGTCATTAGTGAAAAGTCCCGAACGGTTGGCATTGTTGGTAAGTTTGGTTGCTAAGTTTACTGCTTCTTGGAGGGTTTTTGGATTGCCCGAAGTCACATCCCCTCGGATTAATGTAGCTAAACCCCAGATATATTTGTCCACTCGATTCTCTTCTGGTGTTACCAAATGTGGTACCATCTTTGCCAATTCATGAAATCGTGCTGTGTATGCATCTATATCATTTCCCTTCATTTCGTGATCCCACAACTCCGCTTGTAACTTTTGCATTTCACTCCTCGGACAATATTCATCTTTAAGCATCTCCTTAAATTCATCCCATGTGACTTTGTTAGCAGCATCCCGTCCTCGTGTTTGAACCTGAGTATTCCACCATGTCAGCGCTCTCCCTTGCAGTAGACAAGCTCCAAACGCCACCTTGTTTGCTTCTGTACACTTACTAATATGGAGTACGGACTCCATTCCTTCAATCCAAGTTAATAATCCAACAGCTCCTTCAGTACCATGGAATTCTTTCGGGTTACAAGATGTAAAGGTCTTATATGTACATTCTTTATCTCCGTTTGTACCGACCCTTGGATTGTCAACTTGGTTAGCATTCAAACCTGCTGCTACCTGACTAACTATATTGGGAAGTGGAGCTAAGATTTGTTTAGACACGAGTCGCGTAATTTCGGGGTTTTCCCTTCTTGGAGGCATAATTCTAAGGCAAAGCTTCAAATTAAAATCTAATAATCATCTATTACTATATCCGTACTCATTTTATATCTATTCTACGTTCTTAATACAATATATATTCATTGCAATTGATTAAACATACATTCGATACATCATATATTAACAACATATATTTCAAAACCACACGTTGTAAGTAATCATAATCAGCATTTCATAGACATTTTCAAAATTATAAAGATACCACATCAAAAGTTTAATATACAACCAAAAGTAGTAGCCATGCAAAAAGTAATTGCTCAAAACAACGGACTACATGCTACCAAAAGAAAGTTTAACATCCCAAATATCCTTTATCAAACTAGACTACCGATGCATGAAAAACATCATCAACCATGCGATCACAACCACCACAAATCCCATCCCTAAGGATAAACATGCGTACAGCCTCCTCACCGCCGCCCTAGTATCAACCAGCCCACCCATAATTCCATTCATCATCTGGTCACTCATGCTCATCATCGATATAACCCCATCCACAATCTGATCATTCGAATTCAACATAGACAGGAGTGCGTCAAGGGAATGCCCATGATGCTCTAACTACATCCTAAACAGCTCTATGTCTCGGGACATGCCCGAAATCCAATAGCTCTCAGCTGTTGTCATACCAGCTGGACGTGGCACCGGTATCCCAACACATGGGGGTGGCGATACTCTCCTTCTTCTCGGTCGGGAGGGCCCAGATTCATCCCTACGTGGGATGGTAAAGGTCTCCCGAATGGGTGGCCGCACACTCATCTGAGCGATGCCCCGGGCTCCCGCTCTAGGTACAGACTGTGAAGATGAATCGGTCAAAGGTGTGACGGATCTCTCAGGAGACTGACCAGACTCTGAAAAACCATGCTCGGATGGGTCAAAGTCGTCACTCCTAGAAGTATCCCCTCTAGGTATGTGAGTAAAATAGCCTGACTCGTCAGGTGACTGCTCTCGGTGAGGTGGTGTCCGTGACATAATGACTGCGGTAATTAACAAAGTTTAATTTGTTAAAACATGCTAAAATATTTATCAAAACCCAAAAATACCATGCAAACTCACATAACAGCCATGCTTTTCATTTTCATGAACAAAAGTTTCTATTTTTAGTAACCCCTAGCATAACCGGTCCATGTCCCCATTATATACATCTAAATTAAACGAGGGTGATCAAGCTTCGTTTAAGTTAGAATATAATAATATGAAACATATTCTAGTCATACTAGTAGTATACTCGAATTCGTAATTTTATTTATAATTTTTTTTTTTTTTTGAAAATAGAGGTTATAGTGTATGGTTTTATAATAAAACCGGTATTCTCTATAACCTGTGGCTCTGATACCAAATCTGTCACACCCCGCTAAAGCGGAAACACGGGGCATAACAGCTCGATATGCATAGCACAAGATTAAAGTTCATACCACCATACAATTTAATTATTTAAAACAATAAAAAAATAATATATTTATCATCGTTTACAATTCCCAAAATCTTAAACATAACGGAATATATTCGTAAAGGTAAGCTTGCTTCAAAACAATATTCAAGTAGCTTAAACATCGTTGTCTACCTTCTTGACTTCCTGAAAAGCATGTATAAAACAAGGTCAACTAGAAAGAGTTGGTGAGTTCACAGGTTTTAAATATTCACAAATCATTTTTATATGCAAGTTGTCATTTGTAAAACATACGTATAAACCAAACTTCAATTCTTTGATTCATGAGTATCAGAACTTAGTTTATATGACAAAAGGTATGCAATGATAAAATTACGTTGAGCCACTACTAATCCGTCCCTGACCAATTTCAACGCCCCCGATAAACTAACTCAGCGGTGGTTCGAGCCACATGTTTAGTCATCTTCTCTAGTATAGTGCACCCCTGCTCGTCAGCATAAGGTGGGCTTGTCACACCAAATAGCGCTATCCACTAATATTATAGGCCCAATTTTCTTTGGGTTAATAGTAGTGCTTACGGGGTCTTAATCTTTAGAAACTCAACACATCAAGAGCATACATATCATATAGCTTATAATTCCAAACGCTTTTAACAAAGCCTTATAAATTGCCAATTCGCAATACTTTAAAACCATTCTCATGAATCTTTAAATACGCAATTTAAACATGCTTTCCACCCCAATAATCAATTAAAACGATAAAAGTGGGGCTGTGAATACTCACCTTTTGGAGAAAGTGCGAAGATTTTGAGATAGTGATCACCGAAGGTTGTTACTCCCTATATTTCCTATAACGAAAGATGCCACAAGGAAATACGTCATTATTCGTCCCTAAGTCCAAATAATCCTTCCGAGTGATTTATGAAATGCCAATAAGTGTATATTTTAGTCCAAAATCATTCAATTAGTTGTTTTAGTCTATTTACTAAATTATATACTATAATGTGATTTCAAGTACAAATATATAAATCTTTGAATAAATTATAAAGTTATAAAGTCCAAAAAAAATCCTCTTTTTAACAAATCTGACCCTTGACTTAAGCTGTCAGAATTTTATGCCTACTTTTAATGATATTATAACCATTTTCCATATGTTATTATTTTACCAAATTTTTATAGTGTTTAATTTACTGCCTTGGTGAACTTTTGGCATAGGTAACACCCTTTTTGGAGTTGATTAGATAGAGCAATGATGTTCTTAAAGTTCATTGGTCACAGGGATCCATGCAGAGTACACCTTCTGCTTGTATCGATCATTTGAAGGGTCAAAACTTACTCTTTTCTGGTGATTCAAGTTGGGTTTTGTTCCTTATTCAAAGAAGAAACTTCCAGAAAACGATTCATCTTATTTGGACCAATAATGAGTGAGTTACACCCGTTTTAAGAAAAGTGTCCCAATCTGACAGAAAGTTGCTTTTTGCACACTCAACTTGTTAATGATGGTTGAGTATTCAAATCTTTATATTTTCAAGTGAATCAAATTTGTTTTGGTTCCCAGGTCATTAAAGTTACTTACAGAAAAAGAATCATTAATTTTTATGGTTTTGCATGATGGTTATGGTTGATTGATTGCAAGATTTTGTGCAGCCGGATTCTGATTGCACCATAAACTTTAGAGGTAAGGTTGAGGGGTCAAAACTCAATATTTTTGAGTGATTCCAGTGGGGTTTGATTGGTATTTCATTATATTAAATTACAGAAGAAGATTAATAGCATTTGAGTCCATATTTTTCAAGTTATGCCCAAAATACTAACATGCAATGAATCTGACAGAAAATAAAAATTGAAATAACTAAATTTTATGAACATTTTAACACCTTTTGACCCATATGTTGGGGTTTCTTGGTTGAAAACGTTTTTACAAAACTTTTTATCATAAATTTTGTAAGACATCATTTATTAGATTATAAAGAAGGATATATATACATGCATAAAGTTTAGAGTAGGTATTTTAGTCTATATGTATATATATATATATATATACATACATATGATGGTTTTATGCATCTTTTGGAGAATCTAAGTAAGAAAATGTTTGTATCAAACACATGCATGTACACTAGATTTTTCAAAAGTTCTTTCTTTGATCTTAACCTTGGTTTGATCATGGATTTTATTCCCATTTTGACATATAACACGTTGTTGGGAACAATCTACAAACACTAAGATTCGAAGATGATAAAAAAATATTTTAAGGAGAACAATAACACTTTTAAAAGTGTATGTATAAAAGAAAAGATGTAGGTTTTACCTCAAGACTCTTGGAAAACTTGAATCTTGATGAAGATGATGATGGTTTGATGATGTTCTTGAGAGAAAATGAAGGAGAGAAAGTAGAGTGAATTGTAGTGAGAAGTTAGAGTGAGAAAGTGAGTGGTGAAAAGTGAGTAGATTTGTGAAGGATTTGAAAATAAAAATGTGGAATAGGGGGGGGGGGGGGGGGAGAAACCGGCCACATGGCCAATTCTTTAAAAAGAAATATATATTTTTTTTAATTTAAGTTTTATATATATATAATGTAATTTTTATAAAAAGATAGGTTATGGGTAGGTGAATTTTCAATTATTTGCTTAAATTTTTGTTTTGATTGCTTAAAATTTAGAATTTATATTTGGTTAATTAAATTTTATAATTAACCCACTCATTATTATTACTATTAATAAAATAAAATGTTAATTTTATCGGATTGACATTTTATAAGACTGTGTATCCCGTTACGCGCAGTGACCGAATATTGTAAGCGCACTGCCGGGAACCTTAGGAAACTAATGTCCTTGCCTATAAAATTAGGTCGTAGAAGGGTGTTCCTATATATTTAATCGTGATTTACACAGCTCGGGTGCTAACCTGGAGGTTCCGGAAGGCAGATGTCACACAGAGTTTTCATATTCTTTTAACTATGATCTCACACCCTCTTTCTTTTTAACATTAAAGATCACTTCTAACCAAACTCTCATTTACATTTTACCGCTCCACACACTGAGAAAAACTCAATCGGATGAGTTATCTCCCCCACTCTTTGATTTAAGAACCCATCACCCCTCAATCATTCTAGGATTACTTCCGGGGTAGGAAACATTGGTTAACGTGATTCCATGGAAGTTCTGTTTAAGCTCTCACACTGATCCCATGTAATTTTAACCTAAAGAATGGTTGCTCAACAATTTAACTTGAACAGTTAAGCACAAATATGATAACATTGTCAAAATGTATGCTCATTAAAAATACGAATGAAATGAAATCAAGAGAATTGTTTTAAGAATCTGACAATATATCAATCAGATCAAATAAAATGGTTAGGGTATCAAAGTACTTGATAGTTTGTTTATATGAACGAATATAAACAATTTCACAATGAACGTACAAAGATTGAAATGATGACTGATGCTCAACAACATTGAATTACAAACGGGAGTATTACCATCGAAAAAGTGTTTCGTTATGAGACATGTTAATAACTAATTCAAATGAAGTACTGAACCGGTGTGTATGAATACTTGACAGTATATAGACAAGATAATACACAAGTATTGATCTTTGGAAACACACGGTCAGTTGAACATGAAGAAGACCAATCTTTATGGTTTTCTGCAGCCGCCACATCATCAGTGATAGCTTCGAAAGAAGCTGTCACAGCAGGGGGGAATAAAAAAACATCTTCAGGAACCCCTTCCCAAAGCAAATCTAAGGGTACAACTGCTGAGGGAAGCCTGACTAAAGTTTCACTATCTGAGGAGAATCCTTCTCAGGTATGCCTTTCACTTGTCCCTGTATCTTTCTATAAATCCCCAACCCCTGTTTCTTTCTAGCCTTTATCTTTCTTCTTCCCAAAACAAACACTAACTTCTTTTATCTATTTTCTGAGCAGACAGTTCTCTCCCCTGCTTAAGATTAAGGAACTACAAATAATCCCAACTTCTATAGCTGATGACTCAATAATCCCAATCTCCGTAAATGAGATTGATGAAGAAGATGATGAAGAAGAAGCCTTGTACCATCCAGGAAGGCCATCAAGACCATCTCACTGGTCAGAGGAAGAGATGAAGAGAAGAACAGAGATGATATCTCATCTAGAAAGTCAATGGCTAAAGGTCCCTCTTCAAACAATTTCTACAGAACTAGAGTTCCTGACTGAAGCTGAAATCGAAGAATCTGTCAGAGCTGAGAAACTGATAGATGATTGTCAAACAGATGCCTCTCTTGCTCTCAAGATTCAGTCCTCTCTAGTCAAAGACAAAAAGCTAAAAAAGAAACTAGTGGAAGTCCAGGCTACTCTATTAAAGGAAATTAAATAGGAGCGCTCAAAATAACTAGCGGTCAAAATAACTCAATCGAATGATGCAAACATAAAGTCAACTATCGCTCTGACCCAATGAAGATCGTAGCCATTGTCATCTCAGGGAGAAAGAAGAAGGACCGAACTTCTGTCACAATGGAGATAACCAGAGAGGATGGAAGTTGTAAGGCTATGTTCGTTTCAAAACTGGAAATCTTCGGTTACATGGAATGCCTAGAGTTCAAAAATGCGCTGAAGAAATCCATGTCAACCTATAGAGGCTATGTTGAAGGGATAAATGATGCTCTCATCAACAGAGTCGCTGCCATCCTAAAGGTGCCATCTACTCTTCCTTCCAAGCAAAGGCAACTAAAAAGAAAGCCTGGCTCCTCCTCATCTGAGAATGTTGCTGCAATAAGAAACGACACCTCCATTAAGTTTTCAAAAGAAGCTTTGTTCGGTTCTCCTCCTGATCTCTCAGTTCTAGATCTATCCCTGCCTCTTGGTGGTCTATATATTGCAGGGAAGTAATTAAAGTTCCTTTTGGTATCTTCTTCAGAGATGATGAGGAACAACTCAGATTCCAAAGAGTCTCTAAAATTCCTATCTGTCCCCTCAGCCATATCAAGGATCTCCTACGCTTATGGTGTGACTTCTCTCCTTCTGCTGAACCGATCAAGGCAATCATCAGTCAAGAATCTTCAGATCGAAGGCACAGAGGAGAAGAAATACCTGACTATATGGTTAATCCTTCAAAATCTTCTTTAGATAGCTGATAGATTAGTTTTCTATTTCTTGTAATCTATTAGTTAAACTTACAGTAGGTAGTTCCTCACTTGTACTTGTAATTTTCATACCTTGTAATTCTATCTTTGAATTAATGAAAATTTCAGTGAAGTACTTAACTCTATCAGTACTGTAAAAGATCCCTCAAAATAGTAATTGGGACATGTATGTTATGAGTCCTGATTATTCTATTATTTTGAACTATAAAGTAATTGTCTTCAGTTACTTTGTCATTATCAAATGGGGGAGATTGTTGATCCAAACTCTCTCAGTGATTTGATAACGACCCTCTTTTATACTTAGTGAAAATTACGTTTTAATATGTATTAGTGTTTCACCATCAACGATCAGACTGAGTCTGTTCAGCTCATATGTATTAGTGTTTCACTATCAACGATTAGACTGAGCCTATTCAGTTATTGATGATGTTCTCTGATGTAAACGTAATCCCTGACGACAAGTTTCGCGCCAACAGATGTTCATAGCTAAATCGAAGATGAAGCTGCTGAACAAAGACAAGTCTAATAGTGACCTAATGCGGATAACAGTGAAGCAAAGACGACTCTACTCAAACGCGAAGAAACCTGAGGAAAAGCTTCAGCGATATGTGACATCCTAAAATTCAGAGTAAAATAAAACTTCTCACAGAAGGCAACATGACATCTGCATTGATATAAATTCCTCAAAAGTGTATCAGTCCTTTGGACTTTACAAAAACCTGTACGGATCTAGAATTCATCAACAGACTAATCTAAACATAACTATCTAGATTACATCAGTTGACAATCCAAAATTCACCAAAAGAATGGGACTTAACAATGCCCAACTATCAACACACTTTAGTCATCTCAAAATGCCTCGAGACCAAACTCGTCTCTCAAAACCCTGTCCATCCCACCGCTAAGGGAAACCTATTATACATGTCATTTGAGAAAAAGTGTCAGACTTAAAGCCTGTTGAGAACATACAGTTTAATAAGCTCAAAATATATAAACATTTGTATCATAAGATAATATTTCCAAAGAGGTTAAATCTTACAATTGAAACCTTTGCCACAACCGGGCTTTTCCATTAATAACATGTCATCAAATGACCAACGATAAAACATTTTACCAAGGATTGTGGCATAACACAAAGTAGGCCAAAATCCGAGTTATGAGCTAAACAATTGGAATCCGAGGATACGAACACATAAATCCGTGCTACAATGTGAGATCTAGCCCCAAGCAAAACCAATGTATACTCCTTCACTAGGATCACTATGAACCATGGCTAGTATCCGGCCTCACATAACCGTACCAAGTTGCCCCCGAGGATCATATGCATCCATAGCTACAAAATGGGGAATATGACATCCCAATAATACAGTCGACTCAAAACCTAGGGATCCGCTAGTAATGGTACAGACTCGTCACAACAACATATGTGACCAACCATAAATAAACATATGGTATAAACACATTTTATAAACAAAATGTCATTTCCAGTTCAAATTCTGGTGAGAATGAAAATCATTAAAATGAGTTCTTAAACATTCTTTTCACATATCCACATAATGTGCAAGTAAACCATCATTTTACTTCAATAAGATAAGATCCATCTTTTTAGTCAAAATTGATCGGGAACCCCGAAAATCACCAAAAACTCCATTTATATTAAAATGCATAGAACATGAAATCTGTCACACGCCGCTAAAGCGGAAACATGAGGCATAACATCTCCGATTTCATAGCACAAGATTATAATCATACCGACATTCATTTAACTTTCAAAAGACATTACATTTTTAAGAACGTAGTATTGTCATTGTTTACAATTCCCAAACTTAAAATATAACGATACGCATAAAACAAAATAATCTTGCTTCAAAATATGAAGTGCGCTGCTAAAACATCATGGAATTACCTTCTCGATTCCTGAAAAGCATGTATAAAAACCAAGGTCAACTACAAAGAGTTGGTGAGTTCACAGGTTTTAGATATGCACAAATCAATTTATATGCAAGTTGACATTGTAAATCACGTGTAAAAACCAATCTTCAATTCTTTGGTTCATGAGAACCATAATTCAATTTCTTTATGATAAGTGTATACAAAGATAATATTACGTTGAGCCACTACTAAGCCGTCCCTGACCAATTTCAACACCCCCGATGAACTAACTCAGCGGTGGTTCGAGCCACATGTTTAGTCATCTTCTCTAGTATAGTGCACCCCTGCTCGTCAGCATAAGGTGGGATTGTCACACCAAATAGCGCTATCCACTAATACTATAGGCCCGATTTTCTTCGAGTTAATAGTAGCGTCACGGGGTCTTAACATTTAATACTCAACACATCAATTGCATACTTATCATATAGCTTATAATTCCAAATGCTTTTAACAAAGCCTTATAAATTGCCAATTCGCAATACTTTCAAACAATTCTCATGAATCTTTAATTACGCAACTAAAGCATGCTTTTCACCCCAAAATCAGTTAAAACGATAAAAGTGGGGCTGTGAATACTCACCTTTTGAAGAAAGTGCGGTGCTTTAGGGATAGAGTTCACCGGTAGTTGTCACTCCCTAAGTTTCCTATAACGAAAGATGCCATACGTCAAAACTTGTTCCTAAGTCCAAGTAATCCGTCCAAGTGATTTATTGAAATGCCAATAAGTATGTGTATTAGTTCAAATTCAACTTAAAGCTAAAATAGAATTTAGAATACTTAAATACAATGCTTAAATTTGATAGAACTATCTTTCTGGATTTTCAGTACTTGCTGTCCAGAAAATGAGTCTACAAAATAATAAAGATAACTGATCTTCCAAAGGACTTTCTTTACCAAAATTTTTGACGAATTAATATACTGAGTTATGAACAATTCTGCAAAATTTCATAATTTATATAGGTGTTTTGATACCCCAAATAAATTCCACAAAACAGAAGGTCACTGATTTTCAGATCAGTGACACACTTCACTTGCAGCTTACATTAGGGATATCAAGACTCAGAATTATGCAATGAGCCATATATGGTTGCAAAGATAACTCAAAAATCTAACTTTTGGAAAACATTTCACTCAATTTGGACAAAAATTGAGGGAGTTATGGTCTTTGGAAGATGGGTGAATGATTCTGCCAATTCTGGACAGATTACACCACTTTCTTCTAAAATGAATTTGAGTGACCAAATCTCCATAATTTTGAGTGATTCTTGATGCTATGGTTCACTAACACCATAAACTGAGTTTTTGTAACAAAAAGCCCAAATTTTTATAGCTTATAAACTGACTTATAAAGCTCAAAAGTGAATGCATAAACCATGACAGCAAGCTGTGATATAGATTAAGCTTGCAAAAAGTGATAAGATGATCATTTGGTCATGGTTTTTAGAAATAACACATGACCTCACATCATGAATCAATATACAATGATTTTTAACAATCAATTATGCGTCATGGATTCATAGCAACCACCAATGCTCATCCAATCCCATGCATTACAATAACACTTACCAAACAATTGATATCAAGACATTTAAATGCTCTTAATCACATAAGATGGAACAATCTTATTCTAAGAGTTTATTTATACTTAAAATTGATACAAATACCTAATTTCCACTCTAAAATCATAAAAATTTCGTAGGTAATAATACCACACTTCACAAGATTGAAATATTTGGTAAAAATCTCAAAGATTACATTCAAATCCCCAATTTTTACTTGGAAAATCATATAATGGTTTTACTTTACAATGGTATAATCTACCAATGCATCCCATTTCATTTCCAAAAACAAGGTTATGCAACCACAAGAAAATATGTTGAAGAACACATAAAATTTTGATAATAAACTTGAAAAATGAGAATGTTAAGATGATTACCTTCTCCAAAAGTGATGAAAACTTGAATTGTTGATGAAATAAGGTGGTACTTTCTTGAAGATTTCTTGAAAATTGATGGAGGTGAGGGTGGTGTGGTGGTGGCCGGCGATTAGAGAGAAGAGGAGAGGGAGATGAAAAGGTTTGAAAATGAGAGAATTAAGTTTGTCTTGATATTTTAATGTTCTAATTATTTATTATTATTTTTTTTTAAAGAAATTAACAAGTAAAATGTTATAATTATGACATGTGTCCTATGACTAATCAAGGAAATGAATTTAATTTTTTTTTAAAAATACTTAGCCTATTACATTGAAATATCAGATATATTTGAGAACCGAAATACCCGATTCTCAATTTTTGCTTAAAACAACTTTTATGTAGAAAAAAAAAATGCAAATATTTCAACTAAAATAATATAACTTTATAATTTTGGTCTTTAATTGTAATTTTGGCATTTCTGAACTGTGACGGTCTGTTACTGGACTGTTCCGGGTATTCTACGCATCTTCCGAAATTTTTCGGAAAACTTTTATCTTAGTGACTTTTAATTAAAATCTAGGAGTGACAAAACTTATAATATAATCTAAGGGTGCTAACCTTAAGATTCAGAATTTGACAGGTGTCACAGTCTCCCCTCCTTCGAAAAATTTCGTCCCGAAATTTATAACTGTTGTTTCTGGACAGGCTTCTCATTAAACAATTGAGGATACTTGCGTTTCATGAAATCTTCTCTTTCCCAAGTATATTCAGGTCCATGACGTGAATTCAAGCAGACTTTTAAAATTGGAATTTTACTGCGCCTTAAACTTTTAACTTCGCGATCAAGAATTTCAATAGGTTCCTCTTTAAAACATAGGCGCTCGTCAATCTTGACTTCGTCTTGGGACACAATCTTTGATTTATCTGTCAGGTATTTCTTTAAGTTTGACACGTGAAAAATGTCATGAAGAGCACTCAATTCTTGTGGTAAGCTCAGCTTATAGGCTACTGGTCCAATTCTTTCCAGTATCTCAAACGGGCCAATATATCTTGGACTTAGTTTACCTCTTTTCCCGAATCTGATCATTCCCTTCCATGGTGATACTTTCAGAAGAACTTTATCACCTTTTTGAAATTCTAAAGGTTTTATGCGATTATCAGCGTAACTTTTCTGACGATCTCTCGCAACTTTGAGTCTGTCCTGAATGGTTGATATTTTATCCGTGGTTTCTTATATAATGTCAGGCCCAATCAGTTGACTATCGCCAATTTCCACCCAACTGAGTGGAGATCTACACTTACGTCCATAGAGAGCTTCATACGGCGCGCATTGAATACTGGTGTGATAGCTGTTATTGTAAGAGAATTCAACTAACGGCAGATGCTTATCCCAGCTTCCTCCAAAATCTATAGCACAAGCGCGTAACATATCTTCCAAAGTTTGAATGGTCCTTTCCGTTTGTCTGTCTGTCTGTGGATGGTATGCAGTACTCAGATCCAACCTGGTACCCAGCGCTTTTTGAAATGCTTGCCAAAATCGGGAAGTAAAACGACTATCTCTGTCAGAAATGATAGATAGGGGTACTCCATGCCGAGAGACAATTTCGTCTATGTACAACTGTGCCAATCTTTCTATTTTGAAATCCTCTCTTATAGGAAGAAAAAGCGCAGATTTCGTAAGTCGGTCCACAATGACCCAAATTGCGTCGTTACCTTTTCCAGTCCTGGGTAGTTTGGTGATAAAATCCATAGATACCTGATCCCATTTCCATTGTGGTATCTCAGGTTGTTGAAGAAGGCCAGAAGGTTTTTGATGTTCTGCTTTAACTTTCGCACATGTCAAACACTTGCTTACAAACTTAGCAACGTCCTTCTTCATTCCTGGCCACCAATAATATTCCTTCAATCCTTTGTAGATTTTATCGGCTCCTGGGTAAACCGAATACCTCGATCGGTGAGCTTCTTCCAAAATGGTCAATCGCAGATCATCAACCTTTGGTACCCAAACTTTATTCTTAAAATATCGTACTCCATCTGATTGTGATTCAAACTCTTTTTCCCAATTATGCAAGGCTTCGCAACAAAGATTTTCTGCTTTCAATGCTTTCTCTTGTGCTTCACGAATTTGTGTCTTAAGTCTTGATTGAACCAACATTCCCAAAGCTAGTGCCCTTGTTGGTATTACTCTTTCTTTCCTGCTTAATGCATCTGCTACCACATTAGCTTTACCAGGATGATACTTTATTTCGCAATCATAATCATTAAGTAGCTCAACCCATCTCCGCTGTCTCATGTTCAACATTTTCTGATCAAAAACATGCTGAAGACTTTTGTGATCAGTATAGATGGTACATTTAGTGCCATAAAGGTAATGTCTCCAGATTTTTAGTGCAAATACCACTGCTCCCAATTCCAAGTCATGAGTGGTGTAGTTCTTTTCATGAACCTTGAGTTGTCTTGACGCATAAGCTATAACCTTATTCCTCTGCATTAATACACATCCCAAGCCTTGATGTGATGCGTCACAATACACCACAAAATCATCCGTGCCTTCCGGTAGCGCAAGAATTGGTGCGTCACATAACTTGCGTTTAAGCATCTGAAATGCTTCCTCCTGATTTTCTTCCCAGATAAATTTCTTATCTTTCTGAGTCAGTGCTGTCAGCGGTTGAGCGATTTTTGAAAAATTCGCGATGAACCTTCGGTAATAACCTGCCAGACCAAGAAATTGACGAATTTCCGTTGGTGTCCTTGAAGTTTCCCATTTCTTGATGGCGTCAACTTTTGCCGGGTCAACATGAATTCCTTTTTCATTAACCACATGACCCAGAAAATGTACCTCTCGAAGCCAAAACTCACATTTGGAAAACTTAGCATACAACTTCTGATCTTTGAGTAGTTCTAAAATCAACTTCAAATGTTTCTTATGATCTTCCTTACTTCGCGAATAAATCAAAATGTCGTCTATGAATACAATCACGAACTTGTCTAAATACGGCCGACAAACTCTTCATCAAATCCATGAAAACTGCTGGTGCGTTCGTCAAACCAAAGGGCATAACTAGAAACTCATAATGTCCATAACGAGTTCTAAATGTCGTCTTATCAATATCCTCTTCACGGACTCTCATTTGATGATATCCAGATCGCAAGTCAATCTTTGAGAAGTACGTTGCGCCTTGCAGTTGATCAAACAGATCGTCAATTCAAGGAAGTGGGTATCGATTCTTGAGGGCTAGCTTATTGAGTTCTCTGTAATCGATACACATTCGGAATGTTCCATCTTTCTTCTTAACAAAAAGAACTGGAGCTCCCCATGGCGAAGAACTGGATCTGATAAATCCTTTGTCAAGCAGCTCTTGAAGTTGTTCAGATAGTTCTTGCATTTCGGATGGCGCCAAACGGTATGGTGTCTTAGCCACTGGTGCAGCTCCCGGAATTAAATCAATGCGGAATTCGACTTGTCTCAGTGGAGGTAGTCCGGGTAAGTCTTCAGGAAATACTTCGGGAAAGTCTCGAACTACAGGAATATCTTGTAAGCACTTCTCCTTGGTCTCTTTATTGACTACATGAGCTAAAAACGCAATATAATCTTTCCTTAAATACTTCTGCATTTTCATGCAGGACACTATTCTTAACTTCCTTTTGGATTTTTCTCCATGTACTATAAGTACTTCTCCTTTCGGTAACGGAATTCGAAGAGTCTTTTCGGAGCAACATATTTCCGCTTGGTTTTTAGACAACCAATCCATGCCCACAACTATGTCAAAGCTTCCTAACTTTATTGGAATTAGATCTATCTTAAATTCCTTTTCAGCTAGGCTTAGGGTACAATTCGAAAATACATCTCCAACCCTAATCTCTTGTCCGTTAGCGAACTCAATGACATAAGTTTCTTTTAGCTTTTGGGGCATTTGATTAATTTTTGATCTAAAACTTAATGACACAAAGCTTCTATCTGCTCCGGAATCAAACAATACAGATGTACGATGATTATTTAAAAGAAACGTACCTGTGATCACATCCGGATCTTGTCTCGCTTCTTCTGCTCCAATTTCGAATACTTGGCCTCGTGCTTGACCTCTTTGATTCCTTTGATTGACTGGTCGAGTCTGATTTGCGTTCATCTTTCTGATAAATTTGGGAAAGGCGTTTCTGAAGTGATCCTGACTCCCGCACTCAAAACAAGCTCGTTTTCCCCCATTCTTGCAATCTTTCGCATAATGACCTCCTTTGTTGCATTTCAGACAAATAATACAGTTTCCGGAATGACGATTGTTGCACTTGCCGCATCTCGGATATATTTCCTTTCCTTTATCAGCTGTTTGAGTCTGAATCCCATAATTACCCACTATTTTCTGTTCCTTCCCTCTTTTTCTGTCAAACTGTCTCCTTGAAGTTTCCTCGACTTTCCTTTCTCCTTTGACTTTATCATGAGTGAAAAGTCCCGATCGATTGGCATTATTGGTGAGCTTGGTTGCCAGATTTACCGCCTCCTGAATGGTTTTTGGATTACCCGAAGTCACATCCCCTCGGATTTCTGGAGCTAAACCCCAGACATACCTGTCTACCCGATTCTCTTCTGGTGTAACCAGATGTGGCACCATCTTCGCCAGCTCATGAAATCGTGCCGTGTACGTATCTATGTCATTTCTTTTCATTTCATGCTCCCATAACTCTGCTTGTAATTTTTGCATTTCGCTTCTTGAACAATATTCTTCCTTAAGCATTTCTTTAAACTCATCCCAAGTAAGTTTGTTAGCTACTTCTCTTCCTCGAGTCTGCACTTGAGTGTTCCACCACGTCAGTGCTCTCCCTTGTAATAAACAAGCTGCGAATTCCACTTTGTTTGCTTCCGAGCATTTACTTATGTGGAGAACGGATTCCATTCCTTCAATCCAAGATAATAACCCAACAGCTCCTTCGGTACCGTGGAATTCTTTTGGATTACAAGACCTAAAAGTCTTATATGTACATTCTTTTTTCTATATTTGCACCGGCTCTTGGTTGATTAGGTTGATTAGCATTTAAACCTGCTGCTATCTGGCTGACTATATTAGGGAGTGTAGCTAAAATTTGCTCGGATACGAGTCGTGCAATCTCGGGATCTTCCCTTCTTGGCGGCATAATTCTATTGTAACAATTTATTTTTAAGCATCGTTAATATTTAATTACATGTCCTTATTTCCTTTATTTTACTTCTAATGTCCTTGATTCAATATAAATTGTATTTATCTAATCATACACTCAATACATCAAAAATTAACATCATGATATTGAAAATTCACAATTCATAAGCAAACATAATCAATATGTCATAAACATATCCAATATTAATAAGTTGCTACATCAAATATTCATCATTCATTCCAAAAGTAATAACCATGCGGACTAAAAATGTTTAATTACGACGAGTTATAATGCTCCAAAAAAAAAGAAAGTTTATCATCCAAATATCCATCAAGGAACCATACTACTGATGCCTGTAAAACATCATCACCACACATGCTATCATGACCATCAAGAGTTCCATCATCACAGATAAACAGGTGTGTAGCCATGCTATTATCGCTCTAGTCTTCACCAACTCACTCATGATCCCACTCATGGTTTGGTCACCCGTACTTACCATTGATATAAGTCCATTTAAAATCTGATCACTTGAATTCATTAAAGTAATGAGTGCATCGATGGAATGCTCATGATGATCTATCTCCATTCTAACTCTCTCCACCTCTCGAGCCATACCCGAGACCCAGTAGCTTTCTAACGCTGTCATTCCGGCTGGCTGTCCTGCCGTCCTTGCTACTTGCGAAGAAAAAGGTGAGTCACTCCTATCCCTCGGTCTGGAGGGTCCCGCCTCATCCCTACATGGGATGGTGAAGGTCTCCCTAACCGGAGCTGGTATGCTAATCCGGGCAGTCATCCGAACCGTTGCTCGGGACGCCGTCTGTGAAGGTGCGGATACCGGGGTTGTCGACCTTGTGGGTGACAATCCAGATCTGGGGTAGCTATGCTCAGAAGGATCGTACTCATCACTCTCACTCGGTCTCCTACCTCGACCAGTGACGTATCCTGACTCGTCGGGTGACTCAGAGTGTGAAGAGTGTGACATGATGACTGCAAATAAATGACAAATTTTTAATTATTAGAATGCAAAAATAAATGTCAGAATCACAAAATGCTCATGAAAACTCACATACTAATTATGCATTTCATTAAAAGTTTCTATTTTTAGTAATTCCTAGTATAGCCAGTCCATGTCTCCTTTATACATACTTAAATTAAACAAAGGTGATCAAGCTTTGTTTAAGTTAAAATATAATAACGTGAGACACATCTTAGTTATACTAATAGCACACCTAAGTTTTGAAAACTTTATTTGTAAAAGGTTATAGTGTATGGTTTCAGAAATAAAACCGGTATTTCCTATACCCTATGGCTCTGATACCAAATCTGTCACACCCCGCTAAAGCGGAAACACGAGGCATAACATCTCCGATTTCATAGCACAAGATTATAATCATACCGACATTCATTTAACTTTCAAAAGACATTACATTTTTAAGAACGTAGTATTGTCATTGTTTACAATTCCCAAACTTAAAATATAACGATACGCATAAAACAAAATAATCTTGCTTCAAAATATGAAGTGCGCTGCTAAAACATCATGGAATTACCTTCTCGATTCCTGAAAAGCATGTATAAAAACCAAGGTCAACTACAAAGAGTTGGTGAGTTCACAGGTTTTAGATATGCACAAATCAATTTATATGCAAGTTGACATTGTAAATCACGTGTAAAAACCAATCTTCAATTCTTTGGTTCATGAGTACCATAATTCAATTTCTTTATGATAAGTGTATACAAAGATTACACCACTTTCTTCTAAAATGAATTTGAGTGACCAAATCTCCATAATTTTGAGTGATTCTTGATGCTATGGTTCACTAACACCATAAACTGAGTTTTTGTAACAAAAAGCCCAAATTTTTATAGCTTATAAACTGACTTATAAAGCTCAAAAGTGAATGCATAAACCATGACAGCAAGCTGTGATATAGATTAAGCTTGCAAAAAGTGATAAGATGATCATTTGGTCATGGTTTTTAGAAATAACACATGACCTCACATCATGAATCAATATACAATGATTTTTAACAATCAATTATGCGTCATGGATTCATAGCAACCACCAATGCTCATCCAATCCCATGCATTACAATAACACTTACCAAACAATTGATATCAAGACATTTAAATGCTCTTAATCACATAAGATGGAACAATCTTATTCTAAGAGTTTATTTATACTTAAAATTGATACAAATACCTAATTTCCACTCTAAAATCATAAAAATTTCGTAGGTAATAATACCACACTTCACAAGATTGAAATATTTGGTAAAAATCTCAAAGATTACATTCAAATCCCCAATTTTTACTTGGAAAATCATACAATGGTTTTACTTTACAATGGTATAATCTACCAATGCATCCCATTTCATTTCCAAAAACAAGGTTATGCAACCACAAGAAAATATGTTGAAGAACACATAAACTTTTGATAATAAACTTGAAAAATGAGAATGTTAAGATGATTACCTTCTCCAAAAGTGATGAAAACTTGAATTGTTGATGAAATAAGGTGGTACTTTCTTGAAGATTTCTTGAAAATTGATGGAGGTGAGGGTGGTGTGGTGGTGGCCGGCGATTAGAGAGAAGAGGAGAGGGAGATGAAAAGTTTTGAAAATGAGAGAATTAAGCTTGTCTTGGTATTTTAATGTTCTAATTCTTTATTATTATTTTTTTTAAAAGAAATTAACAAGTAAAATGTTATAATTATGACATGTGTCCTATGACTAATCAAGGAAATGAATTTTAATTTTTTTTTTTAAAATACTTAGCCTATTACATTGAAATATCAGATATATTTGAGAACCGAAATACCCGATTCTCAATTTTTGCTTAAAACAACTTTTATGTAGAAAAAAAAAATGCAAATATTTCAACTAAAATAATATAACTTTATAATTTTGGTCTTTAATTGTAATTTTGGCATTTCTGAACTGTGACGGTCTGTTACTGGACTGTTCCGGGTATTCTACGCATCTTCCGAAATTTTTCGGAAAACTTTTATCTTAGTGACTTTTAATTAAAATCTAGGAGTGACAGAACTTATAATATAATCTAAGGGTGCTAACCTTAAGATTCAGAATTTGACAGGTGTCACAAAATCATACCGTAGAAATACTTCGGATTTCGCAAATAAGAGTTTTGACATGTATAAAGTTTGTAAAATGGTAGTAGGAACTCAACAGTAGGTTTCAAAATAAAACCCGGAAACCAGATAACGATCACGACATAGAGGTGAAGCTTAAAACACTGAAACCTCGGATCGAACACCAACTATAAACTACCAAACTCTAGAGAGAGAGAGAAACGATTTAGAGAGAGAGAGAGAAAGAGAGAGAGAGTGAGTTTAGAGATTGAGAGAAATCAGATATTTTGGGAAACCGAACCCTTAAGTCGGCCAGGCAACTACGCGGGTTATGCCGCGACTTCAACTCGCGTCATAACTCGCCCGTGTCCAAAACCCAAGATCATCCAGTGGGTTTCGCGGGTTGTGCCGCGACCTTAAGTCGCGGTGCAACTCGCGTAGTTCCAAAAATCTCATATCAAATAGACGGTTACGCGGGTTATTCCACGACCTCTAGTCGTGGTGCAACTCGCGTAGTTCACTGCTTGTCCCCACAAGTCTCAAAATCCACTCAACTTCAAACCAAACACGGTGCTAACGACAACAACTTAACACAAGAATACAACGATGAAATATAATGAAAATCCAGGGTGTTACAATCCTCCCCAACTTGGGAATGATTTCGTCCCCGAAATCCCATCTATACAAAAAGATGAGGATATCTTCGTTTCATATCCTCTTCAGCTTCCCATATCACATTGGCTCCCCGATGATGCTTCCACTTCACCTTGACCATAGTGACCTCTTTGTGACGCAACTTCTTAGACTTTCTCTCTAAGATGGCGTCAGGCTCTTCTACACAACGGTTACCTTCGTCTACCGTCAACTCGGAGAGAGGAATAACCCTTTCCTCTTCCGCCAAACACTTCCGAAGGTAACAAATATGAAACGTGTTGTGGATTCTGCTCAATTCTGGCGGTAGTTCCAATTGGTACGCTTGAAACCCTACTCGCTTGAGCACTTTGAAAGGTCCGAGGAAACGGGGACTCAACTTCCCACGCTTTCTGAACTGTATAATACCTTTCCACGACGATACCTTAAGCAACACACGATCACCTACTTGGAATTCCATCGGCCGCTTCTTCTTATCGGCATAACTCTTCTGCCGATCCTGAGCCGCTTTCAATATTTCACGAATACATTTGACCTTATCGGTCGTCTCCTGCACGATTTCAGATCCGGCGAACTGCTTTTCTCCCGCTTCAAGCCAACACACGGGAGTTCGGCACTTTCGTCCGTATAATGCTTCAAAAGGTGCCATTCCAATACTCGAGTGGTAGCTATTGTTGTAGGCGAACTCCACCAAAGGTAAGTGAGAGTCCCAGCTATCCTTGAAATTGATGACACAAGACCTCAACATGTCTTCCAATGTCTGGATCGTTCTTTCGCTTTGTCCGTCGGTTTCTGGATGGTAAGCCGTACTCAACTTAACTCGTGTGCCAATCTCTTTCTGAAACCCATCCCAAAAGTTCAAAGTGAACCGACTGTCGCGATCCGACACGATTGACAATGGTATATCGTGCCTCGAGACCACCTCATCGATGTACAGTTTTGCTAGCTTGTCCATCGGTAATGTCTCG
Source organism: Arctium minus (assembly GCA_954870635.1). Classification (NCBI taxonomy): domain Eukaryota; kingdom Viridiplantae; phylum Streptophyta; class Magnoliopsida; order Asterales; family Asteraceae; genus Arctium; species Arctium minus. The sequence continues at coordinate 24,646,794 of OX941093.1, forward strand.
CGCATGGCCAAGAAGTGAGCGCTCTTTGTCAATCTATCAACTATCACCCAAATGGTATCGTGACCCCGAAGAGTTTTAGATAACTTTGTCACGAAGTCCATAGTGATATGCTCCCACTTCCACTCAGGAATCTCTAGAGACTGAAGACTCCCATATGGTCGCTGATGTTCGGCCTTAACTTGCGAACATGTCACACAACGCTCAACGTAATGTGCCACATCAAGTTTCATTACCGGCCACCAATAGTGCAACTTCAAGCCCCTGTACATCTTTGTACTTCCCAGATGAATGGAATACTTGGACTTGTGTGCATCTTCTAGCAACAGCTCACGGTTACCCCCAAACTTGGGTACCCACACACGACCACTGAACAGTTTTACTCCACGGCTATCTTCCATTAGAAGTAAACGCTGCTTCGTCATGACTTTATCCTTTAGATTCTCTTCTAACAGTGCTTCCATCTGCGATGTCTTGATCTTCTCAACAAGACTAGACACTAGCTCGATTCTCGAATGGGTAGCCCGAATACTCCCGCTATAGTCCTTTCGACTTAACGCGTTGGCCACCACGTTCGCCTTACCGGGATGGTAAAGCAATTCACAATCGTAATCTTTAAGCAACTTGAGCCACCGCCGTTGTCTCATATTCAACTCTTTCTGATCAAAGACATACTTCAGGCTCTTATGATCTATGTAGAGTGTACACTTCGTGCCATAGAGATAGTGTCGCCAAAGCTTCAGGGCGAACACGACCGCTGCTAACTCCAAATCGTGGGTAGGATAGTTCTCCTCGTGTATTTTAAGCTGCCTCGAGGCGTAAGAGATTACCTTGCCCCGTTGCATCAACACACAACCTAAACCCATTTTCGAAGCGTCGCTATAAACCACGAAGTCTTCCGACCCTTCAGGTAACGATAAGATCGGAGCTTCACATAACTTCTTTTGAAGGATACGGAAAGCCTTTTCTTGCGTTTCGGTCCATTCGAACTTCACATTCTTCCGAGTCAAAACTGTCAAGGAAGAAGAGATTTTCGAAAAGTCTTGGATAAATCTCCGGTAGTACCTTGCCAGACCGAAGAAACTTCGGATCTCTGACGGAATCTTGGGGGATTCCCAATTCATCATAGCTTCAATCTTGGAGGGATCCACTTTCATTCCGTCTCGAGTGACAACGTGACCCAGAAATTATACCTCTTTAAGCCAAAAGTCACACTTGGAAAACTTGGCATACAATCTTTCCTTCCTCAACACTTCAAGCACTTCTCGCAGATGTTGTTCGTGTTCTGACTCGCTCTTGGAGTACACGAGTATGTCATCGATGAATACAATGACCGACTGGTCGAGGAATGGTCGGCACACTCTATTCATCAAGTCCATAAATTTCGCCGGTGCGTTCGTTAGACCAAAAGGCATTACAAGAAACTCGTGATGGCCGTAACGCGTTCTGAAAGCTGTCTTCGGAACATCTTCTTCACTCACCTTCACTTGGTGATAACCCGAACGTAAGTCGATTTTGGAAAAACACCCCGCTCCTTGAAGTTGGTCGAACAAGTCGTCTATTCTCGGAAGTGGATATTTGTTCTTTACTGTAGCTTTGTTCAGCACGATAGTCAATGCACATTCTCATCGTGCCATCTTTCTTCTTTACAAACAAGACCGGAGCTCCTCAGGGTGATGAACTCGGTCTTATAAAGCCCTTCTCCCGAAGCTCTTGTAGTTGTGCCATCATTTCTTGCATCTCTGACGGCGCTAAACGGTAAGGAGCTTTAGCAATTGGTGTTGCTCCAGGCACAAGATCAATTCGTAACTCTAACTGACGATCGGGTGGTAACCCGGGCAAGTCGTCCGAAAAGACATCTGGAAATTCACGCACAATCTTCACATTTTCCAGCTTTGATTTCTCTAACTTAGCATCAATCACGTAGGCTAGGAAAGACGGACATCCTTTTACTAAGCACTTGCGTGCCCTTGCCATTGTGATTATTGCCACCTCACCTTTTCTCTTTTCACCATTGATGACAATGACTTTGCCAGAGGGGTTGGGAAGTCGAATCAACTTCTTGGAACATACGATCTCGGCGTGATTGTTTGACAACCAATCCATGCCGACCACTACATCGAAACCCCCGATTATCATCGGCAATAGATCGATTGAGAATTCTATCCCTTCGATACTAAGAGTACACTGCTTCAGAACATCGCGGATCAGAACTTGACTACCATCGGCTATTTCAACTACTAATGTATCCTCAAGACTAGTAGTGGGCATATCAATCTTTTGACGGAATAACTCAGATATGAAAGAGAAACTGGCACCCGTATCGAATAAAGCACGAGCAGGTACAGAGTTTATAAGAAATGTACCCGATACCACATCAGCGGATGCCTTGGCCTCATCGGCAGTCATCTGAATTGCTCGACCCGGAACCCTAGGAGGGTTCTTCTTCCTTGCTGGCGTGCTACCCGACACAAGCTTCGGGCAATCTCTTGTCACATGCCCCGGTGCCTTGCACTCAAAACAGATGAGTCCTCTGACCGGGCAATCTATGATAGTGTCACCGTGGTGTTTAGTTCGACACTTGTAGCACCACCTAGCTTCCTGTTGATTGTTGAAGTTTCGGTTTCCGCCAAAAGGTCGTGATCTCTTGGGGTGAGTAGAATTGCTCTCCCACTTTCTCTTATCAGACACCACTATGACTTTCTCAACTTTGTTCCTTGCGAACATCTCTTCCATGTATTGAGCTTCTTCAATCATCTCGCGGAGGTTAGAAGCTTTAGAATTGTGGACCATAGATTGCATGTCCGCGGGTAGACCATTCAGATAGGCCTTCATCTTATCTTTCTCTGTTCGGGCAGCGTGTCCCACCAGATCAAGCTTCTCTATGAACTGACGGGTGTACTCCCTCACCGTCAGGCTTCCCTTTACCAGAGACCGAAATTCTTTCTCAATTCGGTCTATTGTTCTCTCATTGCAGAACTCTTCTAACAACTTTTTCTTGAACTCGGCCCAAGACAACTGAGCCAACACAACAGGAGATAGGGTGGATTGAATGACATTCCACCAAATGAACGCGGTATCTCTCAGCAGTTGGGTACCGAACCGTACTCTCTGATCATCTCCGCATTCGGAAGAGCCAAAAGCTTGCTCGACCGCTCGAATCCACTTCACACACAAGATTGGATCGTCGGAACCAGAGAACTCTGGCGGTCCGCAACCTAGAAAGGACTTGTAGGAACAACTTTTCCTATTTCCCGGAGCACCAACAATCCCGTGCTCCTCAGCCCTGACCCCTGCACCAACGCCTCCAGGACCCGCTACAATGTTTTCCACAACCGTCTCACTCCTCCGATTGTTCACATCGCGGTCCTCAATCACTCTAAGCAGAAACTCTTGCTGCTTTGCCATCTCTTCCCTCATTGCCAACATCATGCTGACCATCAACTCAGACGGGGAACTAGCATCCCTAATGACTGGGTGGGACGAAGCCAGGTCTACACGCGGAATGACCTCTGGATCCCCACCTAGTATTTGTTGAACAGGTGGACGCACAACAACCTCAACTCCTTCCGGCTGGTCAGCGGTGGAGGCTGTCGCTTCTAGACCATCAACACGCGTACGCGGTCTACCACGCGTATTCAAAATACTGAACTGCTTCACAGAACAGAAAAAGAGATAAGAGAGAGATTGAATAAACACAAGGGAAACGTACTACCACATTACCAATTGTCACAGTAAAAGAAATTCAAGCACATTTACGTACAATATCCTCATAATAACATTAGCTAAGTGAGATTATGAACATATAACACATAAAGGTTCTTGTCACGATTGCCACAACGCCTGATAAACGTACTTTCCGTCGACTCTAAGACTAACACATCTTAGAAACTCTACCCAATCTCGCGGATCAATTCTTATCATACTCGGTCTTAGTCTAGACATCTTACATTCATGCCTAGTTCACTTAAACTAGAGCTCTGATACCAACTTGTAACATCCTAAAATTCAGAGTAAAATAAAACTTCTCACAGAAGGCAACATGACATCTACATTGATATAAATTCCTCAAAAGTGTATGAGTGCTTTGGACTTTACAAAAACCTGTATGGATCTAGAATTCATCAACAGACTAATCTAAACATAACTATCTTGATTACATCAGTTGACAATCCAAAATTCATCAAAAGAATGGGACTTAACAATGCCCAGCTATCAACACACTTTAGTCATCTCAAAATGCCTCGAGACCAAACTCGTCTCTCAAAACCCTGTCCATCCCACCGCGAAGGGAAACCTGTTATACATGTCATTTGAGAAAAAGTGTCAGACTTAAAGCCTGGTGAGAACATACAGTTTAATAAGCTCAAAAGATATAAACATTTGTATCATAAGATAATATTTCCAAAGAGGTTAAATCTTACAATTGAAACCTTTGCCACAACCGGGCTTTTCCGTTAATAACATGTCATCAAATGACCAACGATAAAACATTTTACCAAGGATTGTGGCGTAACACAAAGTAGGCCAAAATCCGAGTTATGAGCTAAACAATTGGAATCCGAGGAAATGAACACATAAGTCCGTGCTACAACGTGAGATCTAGCCCCAAGCAAAATCAATGTATACTCCTTCACTAGGATCACTATGAACCATGGCTAGTATCCGGCCTCACATAACCGTACCAAGTTGCCCCCGAGGATCATATGCATCCATAGCTACAAAATGGGGAATATGATATCCCAATAATACAGTCGACTCAAAACCTAGGGATCCGCTAGTAATGGTACAGACTCGTCACAAAAACATATGTGACCAACCATAAATAAACATATGGTATAAACACATTTTATAAACAAAATGTCATTTCCAGTTCAACTTCTGGTGAGAATGAAAATCATTAAAATGAGTTCTTAAGCATTCTTTTCACATATCCACATAATGTGCAAGTAAACCATCATTTTACTTCAATAAGATAAGATCCATCTTTTTAGTCAAAACTGATCGGGAACCCCGAAAATCACCAAAAACTCCATTTATATCAAAATGCATAGAACATGAAATCATACCGTAAAAATACTTCGGATTTCGCAAATAAGATTTTTGACATGTATAAAGTTCGTAAAATGGTAGTAGGAACTCACCAGTAGGTTTCAGAATAAAACCCGGAAACCAGATAACGATCACGACGTAGAGAGAGAAACGATTTAGAGAGAGAGAGAAAGAGAGAGAAAGAGAGAGAGTGTGAGTTTAGAGATTGAGAGAAATGAGATATTTTGGGAAACGGAACCCTTAAGTCGGCCAGGCAACTACGCGGGTTATGCCGCGACTTCAACTTGCGGCATAACTCGCCCGTGTCCAAAACCCAAGATCATCCAGTGGGTTTCGCGGGTTGTGCCGCGACCTTAAGTCGCGGTGCAACTCGCGTAGTTCCAAAAATATCATATCAAACAGAGGGTTACGTGGGTTATGCCACGACCTCTAGTCGCGATGCAACTCGCGTAGTTCACTACTTGTCCCCACAATTCTCAAAATCCAATCAACTTCAAACCAAACACGGTGCTAACGAAAACAGCTTAACACAAGAATACAACGATGAAATATAATGATAATCCAGGGTGTTACACGATAGCTGAACTTCTTTGTATCTTTGAAGGAAGAGATATTCAGTGATCGATGATCACTTACCTTATGCCGCAAGTCTCTTTTGTCTTTCCTTGCACACCCAGTACGATGTGTCAGAACGGACATGCCTCTGCCATAATTCGTATAACAACTCTGTCAACTACACTGTTCATGATACGGCCGAAAACATGTCTCCAAAAGTCAGACTCCCAGAGCCAATCACTAAATGACACGTGTAAAGTACCCTGCCATGCATTTAATTCATAGAGTATAAATAGATAGATTACCTCCCAAAGTCTGACCCTTGTTTTCTATACCTCTCAAATCCCCATTTTCTATATTCTTGTGCAACCATCTTAGTGTTTTCTTAAGTTTGTTTAGATTGAGTTCTACTTAATCTTATTCCGCAACAGGCTTGGAAATTGTGTTTGATTTATCAATGAAAATTTTATTAAACTTTAAATTTTGTGTTTGTATTCAACCCCCCCCCCCCTTCTACAAAATTGTTAAGCACCTCCGGGACCAACAACTTTGATTCAGTGTGTATCAAAATCATTTTCTGAAAACAAGTTTTTGTGCTTATTGCTTACATATTGGATTATATCCAATACTTTCTTTTCATTTCAGGTATAAAATGGCAGAGGAAACTTCTCATGATCCCATTGTTCAGATGGATGAGAACAATCCCAATGTGTCCAAGGAGACTCCTATGCCATCTTCCGTATCAAACTTTCAGTCAGCTGTTGGTGTCGATCCTTATCATGCCCTAATCAGTCCTTCTGAGTATCTGTTGCTCTATCCAAACAACCACCATGTGGATTTTGACGTCCTCAATGTCAATCCACTGGCCATTGAAATTCTGAAGGGACATCCTCTCAACCAGGCTTTAATAGAGACTGCTTCAATTCCTCTGATTTGTCTACAACAAGCCTGGAAGACAATCGAATACGTGGTGGAGAGAAATACGAACAAATACTTCCAGATCAGAATTGATAGCTTCACTTCTGTTCTAACCTATCAAAGACTCATATTGATACTCGACATACCTGAAGTAAACTCCAGAGAGGGCATAACCACCTTTGACCCATACCCAGTCGACTCTGAAGTATTTGAAGGCATCCGAGCCTTAGGGTATGTGGGTTCATTGACAAAGATCAACGAGTTTAAAAAGACGAATCTACCACCGTTTTACTACCAGATGTTCTTTGTCATCAATCGTTGTTTGAACTCTAGGCACTCAGGCCTTGACAACACAAACATGCAAACACTGCGTCTCTTTCATGCTATCATGTACGATCTACACGTTCATTATTCAGTGGCATTCTGGACTGAATTGTATGAAAAAGGTCATCAGTAAGAGAACGTCTAAGAAACCATTATATGTGCCATATCATAGGTTTCTTCAGTTGATTGTTCGAAGTATGATCCGATCAAATAGAGATATCCGAAAAAGGTCTCATCATGAGCTTGCTCCTGAGTTTGAAATGCGATATTTTCAGAAGCAGAAAAAGACCTTTTCTTACTCCATGCCTATTCCAGCAACTTTACTTTCTTATGTTGCTCCGCACTCGGAGTGTGTTAAGGACTATAGAGAGTCTATGGGAATGCCGGAACCGGCAATCCCTACCCAAGACTCCAACCTTAGACGGGTGGAATCGGTGAGGGTTCTTGTGACTATGGGAGTCCTGGAATGGGGAGAGTTGAGAAAAAATGCTGAGAGGGGTACAGGAGGGGGTCAAAATTCTCAAGCAGAAGTTGTGGGGACTTCATCACATGTTGCCATTCATCAAGAAATCTCTACATCTCAACCTGATAGGACTATCATTCGTCAATCTAGTCCTCAAGAAGAGAATGCTAATGAAGGTGAGAACTCTGAAACAGAATCGGATCGGCAGGCAGATTCATCATATACTATTCCTTCTGCTACTTCAGAACATCAACAGAAGAATATTAATGATGTTGATGTTGAAGATGACAAACTACAACACAGTTTTGGTTTCTTAGATGATGTCTCCTTACATCATGATGACATGGAGATTGATACAGCTGCTACTAATATACTGAATGTCTTGGGAGATATAAGGAGATCTGAGGGTGTTGAAGTTTAAAATACAGATAATGTGAGGCAAAGTGCGAATGTAGAAAAAGAATATGGTGAGAGAGTGTGTAACCTAACCTACAGATCCAAAAGGGCAACCACATATAGTACTCCGACGCATGTGTTGTGTTTGGATGCTCAAGACATAAGTAGCCCACTTATGCACTTGCACACCTCAACCATCCATTCTATAGCCTCTCAACATGCCATAGTCTCATCTTTGCACGGGGTTTTAGCACATACTATATCCAGCTTTCACTCGGAAAGTATGGTATAAAAAACAGAGCTCAGTTGCCCAAGAGCTCAATGCCATTCAGTGCACTATCGAGTCTAGCGCCACTTGCTTTACCAACATCAATTCCTAGGACACTCATACACTCTACTACCATCGGACGTCTCAGTGACCCAATTGGAACACTCTTAGTAGCTCCGCAATCTGGACTACGAGGATCAAGTGGAAGTCCTGTCATTGCTACCACGATGCCATCTTTGAACACAGGCCACACAGTTGAATCTTCAACTGTTGTAAGAACGGGAAGTCTATGTGACCCCGATGTTATTTTCCCAGACTTCGTGTCTAAGGAGTTTCTCAACGGCGCCTTAAAGGCTGTTGAAGATCGTTTGTCCATCAAGTTTGAGGAGGAGTTGGGAAAAGTGAAAAACTTATTGAAAGGAAAAGGTCCAGCTATCGAGATGCATGTTCAGCCACCTCCACCACTACCAGTACAACCTGTTGATCAATCTGTGGAGGAGCTGAAATCCTTACTATATGCCAAGTTACTATCTCAGGCACCAGCTGATGAATCTGAAGCTGATTTGATTGGTTTGTTGAGTTCACAACAACATCAGGTTCCTTCAGACTATGTGACTACTGCAGAATTCCAGTCTTTCAAGTCTGAAGTTGTACAGAATCTTCAAGACCTCACCAGAGCAGTTCAGGATTCTTTCAAAGCTCAGGCAGTTCTCAGAAGAAGACATGATCGTGATTCTAATCAAGATCATGAGGGGGAGAAAAGTAAGAGACAAAGAACTGCCACCAACACTGAAGTTGCTCAGGTTGAAACTCAAGATGGAGATGATGTGGTGATGACAGATGTTAGAGCTGATGAGGAAGTTGATGAAGGTGAAGGGAATGAGATAGTTTTGTATATGAATGAGGAGGTAGAACTGAGGGTTGCAAAGCCTAAGGTTGCTACAAGGGATGAAATACAGATGCTGACTGGGATGCTTGATATTGACATAATTGATCTTTCATCTAATGACGAAGAGACGGCTAATGAAAAGTATGATAACTTCTGGAGGTTAAAGGAGGAAGAAAGAGAAGGGCTAATGGATTTAGATGAAGAGGGTAATGAGAATATCCTTGACATCTTGAAGGGTACACCAGATGACATACAACTGAGTCATGTGCATTATGTAATTCTAGAAACCACTCGAACCCCACCTGAAATACCTTCCTTCAATGAAATTATCCTAGATGAACTATCTGATCAACCAACTAACATCCCTAGCCTAGTTAACCAACCCATTTCTAACCCAGAAAATATCCCTAGCCCAAACCGAATACCTAGCCTTGTAAACCTTCCAAGCCCAAACAGATTTCTAAGTCCATTACTTGAAACCAACCCTGAAACTAACCCTGAAGTCGAACCTGAAGCCTATTTTCCTTCTAACCCAGTTGATGCCCAAGCTGGCCCTTCAAACACTCCTCAAGCATCTCTTATACCTACCGATGCTGGAATTAAACCTATGAGGAATGCTTTGAGAGTACCATTTCTGGAAGAGGACAAGAAGAAAATCTTTGTGCACAGGTTCAGGGAGTTAGACATTCACAAGGTCTTGGGTGTTTCTCATTTACCATGGGATGTTCAGGAGGAATATGCAGGATTGATCACTTGGGAAAGAAAGGCTGAGAAGTATGTTAAGAACAAATCGGGGATTGTGACAGTCAAACAATTTAAAATGAGGAAGTTTCATATGAAAATTTGGTACCCAGAGTTCTATGTTCAAAGAAGGGATATGTCACACTGTGAGTTTTTTGAAGCTGATTCCTCTCATCTGAATGTTAACGACATTGAATACCTTTACCATATGTTCAGAAACATGACAGTACGTCCGGAGAATATTATTTTTGCCTTGGAAGCCGTCAAAAGATTCATGAGAAGGCATGTCAACTACACATACTGTTATGATTTCCATCTTGCCATAGAAACCAATCAGAAGAGGGTGAACATGACTAAACCTAACTTAGATTATGAAAACTTGGAGAATTATGATCTATTCACAGTTATTGATCATCCTGAGCTTGGAGTTGTATACAAGAATGGTGAGAACAAGAAAAAGTTCATGAGGATTTCAGAGCTTTCAAAGTTTTCAGATGGTACATTCAAGGTGGTTAGACTCCAGCTCAACCAAAAGTTTAAAGAGAATGAAGAGAAAATCAACAAAGGAGAGAAAGGTCTTGGAAAGTTTGATAGACTTGCTTTCATCCAAGTGTTGGATGCTTTGGATGATAAACTTCATTACAGACGGGGTATAAGGATCTTTGAATCATTGCTCGGGATCAAACAAGGAAGTCATTCTCGTTAGGGCAGGCCTATCCTTAATGCTTGATCTAAAAGGGGAGAATGTTAATGTAATGTTTAGATCAAGTGTTTGACTCTTGTAATGTTTGTTTGTCTTTGCTAAGTCTTTGAGAGTTTCTTTTTTTGAGAGTTTAAGTTTGGGAGAGTTTCTGTTTTTCATATAAATAGTCTAGTGCTTTGAGAGAACCATGAAACTGAGAGCATTATACGCACATCATTGGAGATCAATACACATATGACTAATTCTCTCTCTAGCCTCTCTCTACAGTGTTTGATTAGATTTGAATTAAATTGATTGTTCATGGCTTGATTTGGACTAACAAAGATCTTCTATACTTGTGGTGTGGATACTCTCCATCATCAGATCCTATCAAATATCTCATTAAATGAGATGCCGCTGATCGAAAAAGGAAAGGAGAAAAAGTACCAGATTATATGATATCTCCAGAGACCTCATGAAAACATAGCTGATAGATTCTCTTCTACTTCTTGTAATCTATTAGTTAGTCTTACAATAGTATAGGACTTCTCTTGTACTTAAAATTTTCACGATTCTACTTTCTAACTTCTTTTTACAATTTAATAAAAATTTTAGTGAAGAACTTAAACTCATCAGTACTGTAAAAGATCCCTCAAAATAGTAATTGGGTCATGTATGTTACGAGTCCTGACTATCCTTTTATTTTGACATAAAGTAATTTTCTTCATAGTTACTTTGTCATCATCAAATAGGGGGAGATTGTTGATCCAACTCTCTCAGTGATTTGATAACGACCCTCTGTTATACTAAGTGAAAATTATGATTAACTTTTATATGTATAAGTGTTTCATCATCAGCGATTAAATACTGAGTGTGTTCAGTATCACTGATGATTTCTCTTGTAAACAGTTAGATGTAATCACTGAAGACAAGTTTCGCGACAAAATATGTTCACTACTGAATCGAAGACAAAGTTGCTGAACAAAAGATAAGTATACTCATGATCTGATGCGGATATCAGTGAAACCAAGACAAGTCTACTTACACGCGAAGAAACCTGAGGAAGAGATTCAGCGATAGTTGAACTTCCTTCTATTCCTGTGGAGGAAGAGATATTCAGCGATCGAAGATCACATACCTTATGCTCCATGTTTCTTTTGTCTTAACCTTTGCACACATAGTACAACTGCCAGAAGAGACATACCTCTGCAACATATTGTACAACAACTCTGATATCTACATTGTTCACCATACGGCCAAAAGCATGTCTCCCAAAGTCAGACGCATGCAAACAACCATAGAAGGACATGTGTAAAGTACCTTGCCATGCATTTAATGCATAGGGTATAAATAGAAAGATCAAGACTCTATCTAAGTGTTTCCTTCTATCCTTCTAAACATATAGAAAACCTTGTTTTCTATAATCTCTTAATCTCTATTCTCTATTTCTTGTGCACAAATTTATGTGATTCTTAAGTTTGTTTAGATTATGTTTTACTTAATCTTATTCCACAACAAACATGTAAATTGTATTTTGATTTATCAATAAATAATTTATTAAACCTCTAAAATTTATGTTTGTATTCAACCCCCCCCCCCCCTTTCTACAAATTTGTTAAGCACCTTTGGGACCAACATTATATCATGTACATAAATTTGAATGAGAATAATATCGCCTTTTTCTTTCTTAATGAAGAGAGTAGTGTCGATTTTACCTTTAGAAAACCCGGACATGACTATAAACTTTGAAAGGACATCATACTAGGCGCGAGGGGCTTCTTTTAATCCATAAAGAGCTTTGTCGAGAAGGTAGACATGGTCTGGCTTTTCAGCTCTAACGAATCCTTCTGGTTGAGAAACATACACTTCGTCCTTCAAGATGCCATTAAGAAAATCCGTTTTCATGTCCATCAGAGAAAAAGTAAAATTCTTGTGTGCAGCATATGCAAGAAATATTCGAATCGCCTCGATGCGTGCAACTGGAGCACATGTCTCGTCGTAATCAATGCCTTCCTCTTGCCAGTAGTCTTTAGCCACAAGTCGAGCTTTATTACGAACTACTACACCATCTTCATCTTTCTTGTTTTTTAAAACCCATTTAGTGCCAATTATTGTCTTTCCTTCAAGTCGTAGCACGAGTAACCATACTTTTAATGCTTCCAACTGGATTGAGTTCTTCTTATGTAAAGCCCTGATTTTTTTTTCTTTATATTACAGTATTAAAACTATTACATCGTAAACTTTATTACATCATAACATTTGTACACAAGCGGAAGCGCTTGAAATATAAATCAAACAGTTTATTATACATTATTATAATAAAGATATTAGTACGTTGCAATATTTCTTTACGTCGTCTTGCTTGAGATACATATATGAAATATATAAGCTTTTTGAGCAATCATGGTTTTAGAATGAAATGCGTACCATGCATAATATTAGTGCGAGATCTCATATTTATAAGTATGCCCATTACTTTCAACATGATCCTAGATTCCTGGGGTTCCAAAATGGATCTTCCCCCTGAGTTCGTTTGCAAGACGTCCTCCATCATTATACCCTGTCGGATATTAACTATGGACAAACTATCACATGCACAAAGCTTTTAAAGATCACATGTGCTTTTCTTTCATCCCATTTTTATGTTAAAAACTTCAAGCAACATTTTGAGCTGAGTAACAACCATAATATGTTTAATAATAACATTATAATTTGTGTAGAGTAATGACTTTAAAATGTTTAATAATAACATTTTAATTTGTGCAGAGTAATAACAATAAAATTTAATATCATTTTAATTTGTGCAGATTAACAACTATAAATCGTTTAATAATAACATTGTAATTTATACAGACTAACGATTACAAATGTTTAATGATAATATCATGGGTAACGACTTAAAATGTAAAATGCGATAAATACAATAATATAACACATATGTATCTAGTAAAAAACATAATAAATCACCTTAAATTACCACCTTAACCTTGATGTAACTTTCTATATATATATATATATATATATATATATATATATATATTTGTCTTTTTATGATTGTGAATCTTACCATTGCCTTTTATCCCTATTTATACTGTTATGAAAGTGATAAAAATGGTGCAATTTAAGACGGTGAAATTTAATGCGGTGAAATTGACAGCTACCATGCGGTAGAATTTTATCTAAATTTTTACTTTTACATGAATCTATGATCCACAATCTTTTTAGTAAAAAAATATATTTTAGTTTGTTATATTATATAGTATAACTTTCTATATGTAACCCCCAAACCTCAATATAAACTCATTTTTGAGACCTACATGATAATACATATCCATAGGCATGCTATTGCTATACCTTTTTCTGAGTTGTACAAATTTTCGTAGTTATATTTTGATCTTTTTGATATTTACGGTATCTAAATTTTTCAACGTATTTGAATTTGAAATTTGGTATTAATCCGATACTTCTATAATCTATAAATGACCCAATTCCATCTTTATGATTGTTAGTGCAGAAATATGTTGGATACAAGATCATTAAAGTCAAATTCAAAGCTCAAGTCAAACCTTCAAGAAAAAGTCAAAGTCTTTTGTAATAAGTCAATGTAAAAGTCAAAGTGTTTTTAGTTTTGTCTTTGTATTGTAATAGGGTATAAATAGTTGTTATTTTTTGTTCGTATACTCATTAGGTTAAGAGAGAATCATTAGACTGAGAGAGAGACTGAGTTTAGAGAGAGAAAGTTCTGAGAAAGCATCCTGTAATTCGAATCTTGCAAACTGTGATTTGAGAATTGAAGAATATGACAATTTGAATTGAGATTTGTATTCTTGAATTAGAACTTGTTATTGTATGACACACAATGCTCAAGTGACCCTAACATAAAAACGTTATTTTTTTTCCAAATCTGAAAGCGTCAGTATGACCTATGTGAATCGCTGAGTCCAAATATATATGCGTTGTAAAAGTTTTAACTCCATTTGAGCGTAAAAATTAATAAAAATGAAATATTTAATATTGAAACCGTCCTATAAATTAAATTTTGTCAGTTTTCCAATATGAAAGTTTCATTATGATTGTCATAATTCACTGATTTAAAAAATATATTAATCACAATTCATAAAAATCCAAATGACCAACTAATTTGAGTAAAACAACAAAACTGTTTAAATAAAAATAAAAATAAAAATAAAATAGTAATAACATGTATATATATATATACATATTCACGTAACATGTATATATATATATATAATTTTGTATTTTGTAATAATTTTTCTTTTTAACTTCTTTATCATTGTTGTTCCAGATTCTAGCTATCAATTACTACACAAATGATTTAGAAACACTTTCTTTATTGATTCACACAATATAAATCCATCCATATACCTATTTAGTGCATTTTACAATTAGCTATGTGTGTGTGTGTTTCTATGGTGTTCTTACCAGAAATATGCGTGTGTGTAATCTTATGAATCTATAACACTATGACCTGCTTTATATATGGTCAAGATGACTTTAGCACATGGTCAACTACACTTACTATTATTATAAGTACACACTCACACTTTACAACAATTACAACCAAGACCCTCATTTTTGTCTTGAATACAATTTAACTCTAACAATCTCCCCCTTTAGATTCAAGATTAAAAAAAAAAATACACTCATCTTCAGGTCTTCTCTTTCTTGAAAATCTTCAGCAAATAATCTTTCACAACTTTAAAATCTTCAAATCTTTGTCACTTTGATTGATCTTTGATAGCGCTTTAAGTAAATCTCCCCCTTTGGATATCTTAACAACTTTAGCACTTTCTTCAGTCTCCCCCTTTGATTTCTACATGCAATAAGCTCTTCAGAAAATCACTTTAACTCAGCAAGCTTGGAAATACAAACATCTTCAACTTTTGAACTTTTTCTTGACACTAACTTCTTCTTTGAATCATTACTTTGACAAATTTCTTTTCCTTTTGAATAATTAACAATTCTTTTTTTTTTGTACGGCAACTTGGGCTATGTCCACACACACACGCACCCGCGGTATCCGGGCATCCAATTGGGCAGAACCGACTAATTCGCGACGACCCGGCCCAACCCAAATCGACTGGACCCGCCCAGGTACGACTAAGCCCGGTCAAGACCGAACCCGCATACCCATAGACTGGTATGCCCGTAAACCTGGACTCGAACCGACCCGAAGGCCGACCCAAGGTCTGGGTATCGCCGAAGTGCATCCCCCAAGATTCGAACCCTGGTAGATAGGCATACCATGCACTACCCCCCAGGGCCTTACCACTAGGCTAGCACCTCTTTACTTTCTCCTCCTTGTACTCTCCTCCTTGTAATTAATCAATCATCTGACTTTGAAATCTTGAAATTCTTCCCTTTTTGATGAATGATGAGAATCAGAATCATCAAAACATTTCAAGGTCAACTCTGTCTTTGAAATATCTCCCCCTTTGATCAAATAAGCACAATCTTCATGAGTAATAGAAACAATCTCCCCATGTAGGAAAATAGACAATCTCCCCCAAAAAAAATTATGAACATTCTCCGTCTGATCTGATACTCTGCCTTCAATTCATGAAATGTATTTATCCGAATCTTTTCAAATTCAGACTAATTAGGAGTGGTAACCCTGAATCAACATATGAAGCAATTATTATGCCTGTCAGTAGCACGGAGCCACTGTGTGTAACGGTTACACATGAGAAAGGAGCTTTTTGACATTCACTCCCCCAGGGCTTCTATTCAATGATTGAAAAACCACAAAGGAATTTTCTATGAATGTTATGACAAGAAAACTTGTTCCTTTTGTGCTCGTGCAAGTGTAGAATGATTGAATCATTTAAAGCTTAAATAGGCTCAAAGTATGTAAACCGTTGAGATAGCAACAGATATTACATAGACTCAATGTGCATGAGAAAGGGTCGAAGGTGGGGCAACTTTTCTTCTTTTTCAATATCCGAATCATCCAAATAAAGATCAGATAGATTATGTGTTGCTTCCCCTTTATAAATGTAAAACATTCTTTTGTTAAGAAAAGAATAAGTATCTAGTGGGGTTATATGCAAGAGTTGACATGAGCTAGTGCATGCCTTTTTCAATGAAGTTCACAACGAGGTGTGAACCAATAGATTATGCGGTTGTCCGACTCAGAAAAAGTTTGGTGAAGAGTCTGATATTTTTTTACTCTTATCTCTCATCCTCTTTCTTTTAAATATAATCAATCTCTCTTTTACATTTTACCTCAGCACACAACGCTCTCAATTATTTTGACCCCTCTCCCCACAATCACTCAAGGATTACTTCCAGGGTAGGAAACAATGGTTAACGTGAATCCCTGGAAGTCTTTTAAGCACTCACATCGAATCCTATGTATTTATCCTAAAAGAATGCGTTGCTCAACGATTTAACTTGACATTTAAGCACAAGATATCATCATCAGAAAATGTATGCTCATTAAAGATAAGAATGAAATTTGAGCAATTGAACATTTAAGATCACTCAAACTTTTGAACATTTATTATCATTCAATTAGATATAAATAATTTGAGAATGAAAGCACATTTAATGTAGAAATGACGTCTGATTTCAAACAACATTGAATTTCAAACGAGAGTATTACCATCGAAAGATTTGACATTTTGAGATATGGTAATAACAAAGTCAATAAGAATGTACTGAACTAATGTGTGTAAGAAATACTTGAAATTATAAAGACAAGATAATACACAAATATTTATATTTGAGAAACACACGGTCAGATAAACATGAAAGTACTGATATGAAAAACATTTAAAATCTCACTCCGAAATTCATAAAACATTTGAGAACACGAAGTGGTTTGAACGTTTAAGAAAACATTTTTCATACCTCAAAGTCGTTCTTCTTTCAAAGCATGGTAAAGTTTGAGATTTAGAAAGATATACCTGTAGTATAGAAAACTCAAATCCACTAAAATGAATAGTATCTATTAAGCATCCTTGACAAAACTTTAGATACTCCCCCTCGGGACCTGTTAAAAGTCAAATCATCAGAATAATATGACAGTGAAAGTGTAATTTTCTTTTATTTTCTCCCCCTTAATGATATAACAGTGAAAATTTTATAAACTCCCCCTCGAATCAACAGTAAAAATATTTCTTAGAAAGATGTTGTCTAATCAGCATCCTTGAAAAAAAACCGGTTGAAAACGGGTTCTGAACGAATATATTTAGAAGCCATAGTCACAAAGAATAACCTGCAAAACAATAAAGATTTTGGTAATCATTGTAAAAAATGATTCCGCCTTAGTCAGTATGTGATGAATATCAGCAACTGTTCAGAATTTCCCAAAAACATGAATAAGCAAGCAAAAGTAAGATACACTCCCCCTCAGATCATGGATAAGTATTCAAGCAGACATATTCAACATACCTAATTTGCTGATTAAGAAGTTAAAACGCTTTTCATCTAACGGTTTAGTGAAAAGATCAGCTAATTGGTAGTCTGTTTGAACAAAGTGCATTTCAACATCTCCTTTCTCTACATGATCTTTAATGAAATGGTAGCGCAAGTCGATATGCTTTGCTTTAGAGTGCTGAACGAGATTAGAAGTTATTGCAATTGCTCTCTTGGAATCACAATAGATAGTTATACGCTTGTAAGAATATCCAAAGTCCTTTAGTTGGGTTTTCATCCAGAGGACTTGTGAACAACAACTTGCAACAACTACGTATTCTGCCTCAGCAGTGGATGTAGACACATAATTCTGCTTTTTGGATATCCAACTTACAAGTTTATCTCCAAAAAATTGACACGATCCAGTAGTTCTCTTTCGATCAAGTTTACAGTCTGTATGATCAACATCAATATATGTAGTTATATCAAAACCAGAATCCTTAGGATACCAAAGGCCTAACTCGAGAGTGCCTTTTAAGTATCTAAGTATTCTTTTCACGGAGATAAGGTGTATTCCTTCCGGTTAGCTTGATATCTCGCACAGAAACAGGTAGCAAACATGATATCAAGTCTACTTGTTGTGAGATAATATAATGATCCGATCATGCTACGATACATTTTCTGATCGATAGATTTACCGGTTAAATCTGTGTCCAGAAGCGTGCCGTTAGCCATTGGCGTTTTCATTACAGAACTCTCAGTCATGTTAAAGTTTTTCAAAATGTCACGAATATATTTTGACTGGTTTATAAAGATACCGTCTGGGGACTGTTTCATTTCACCCATCATTGACATTTCAAACCGAGTTTCCATAATATTTGAAAATATTATTACAGAATGTAGGATTGGTAGACCCAAATACTATGTCTTCTACATAAATCTGAATCAAGATTAAGTCCTCACCATGCTTCTTAAGGAACAGACTAGTATCAATTGTACCTTTTTTAAAGCCCAAGGCAAGTATAAATTGTGTGAGAGTGTCATACCAAGCTCGTGGTGCTTGTTTTAATCCGTACAGTGCTTTGTCTCGAACGTAGACATGATCTGCGTGTTGTGGATCAACAAAACCTTCAAGTTGTATTACATAGACTTTCTCATGCAGTATACCATTAAGAAAATCATATTTCACATCCATTTGATAGACGGTGAAATTCTTATGTGTTGCATAAGATAGAAAATTTTTGATGGCCTCGATCCGTGCAACAGGAGCAAACGTTTCATCGTAGTCTATCCCCTCCTATTGACAGTAACCCTTTGCAACAAGGCGAGCTTTGTTTCGTACGACAACTTCATCCTCATCTTTCTTGTTTCTAAAGACCCACTTTGTGCCTATCACTGATTTGTCTTTTGGTCGTGGGATTATCCGCCATACCTTATTCCTTTTGAATTATAGTAGCTCATCCTGCATCGCTAATATCCAGTCATGATCGCAAAGAGCTTCAGAAACCTTTTTTGGCTCGAAGGAAGTAAGGAAACTTGAGTAAAAACAAAAATTGGTTGATGTTGCATGCGTTTGTACGCCCCGCTATATATCACCAATTATATTATGAAGGGGTGATCTCTTGTCCATCGATTTTTGCTCGGGAGTGGTTGAACATATACTCGTGTATTTTGCTCGTTGTACTCATCAACTATTGCAGGAACAACCTCAGAAGTATTCAAAACTTCTTGTACTAGTGTATCTGATGAAGGTAATTCTAAAGCAACAGAAGAAGTGCTCGGGACTTCTTGTCCAGAATATGTATCTGCAGATGCAGAATCAGTTTAGTGTCATCATAAACATTAGGTGTAGATGTACCTGAAGAGGTTGTTGTTGTGACTGCTTTAGAAGGTCCATAAATGTCTTCAGTAACTGTTGGAACCTCTGAAGTTGATGCGGACACGTCTGATTTGTCAAAATATGCACATATGTCCATAAAAGCATCAAGAAACAACATACCTAACTCAGATGTAACAGTAGATGAGCTAGATGACTTAGTCTGTTTTGGTTCGAGTTCTATTCTATCATGAACAGAAGCCTTTCCCTTATCTTTAAGTTCTGAATTGTGTTGTTCAGAAGTCAGTGTAGAATTTTCATCAAAAGACACATATATTCTTCCAATATATTCTTGGTCTGGCGATTATAAACACGATAGGCTTTAGACGTTAAAGAATAACCGATAAAGTAGCCTTTGTCTGCCTTCTTGTCAAATTTGCCAAGATTATCACGGTCATTGAAGATATAACATCTGCAACCAAAAACACGCAAAAATTTAATCTTCGTTTTATGTTTATTAATCAGTTCATAAGTTGTCTTATTAAAGCGTTTAATCACAATCGTCTGGTTCTGTGTAAAACAGACTGTTGCAACGGCTTCAGCCAAGAGGTATAGTGGTCGACCATAATATGCCAACATTGTTCTTGCTGCTTCAACCAAAGTTCTATTCTTCCTTTCAACCACGCCATTTTGTTGTGGTGTGTAGGCAACAGAAAAATTGTGAGAAATCCCAACAGAATTGAGATAAATTTGAAGAGTATCATTTTTGAACTCTGTGCCGTTATCACTACACAATGTCTTCATTGGCAATTTAAGGCAAACTTGGATTTTCTTAATGAAGGCAAGGATCAGATCTGGTGCATCAGATTTGTTTTGCAAAAATTCCAACCATGTATACCTTGAATACTCATCTATCATCACAAGAATGTATTTTTTTCCATTTATTGACTAAGTAAGCATAGGGCCACAAAGGTCCATATGAATTAATTCCAGGGGCGTTGTGCAAGAAGATTCAATCTTTGATTTGTATCAACTTCGTTTCATCTTCCCCATTTCACATGAAGGGCAAAGTGAATCCTTCTCAAAACGCATCTCAGGAAGACCTTTGACAATGCCTTGTCTTGCCAATATATCAATAGCTTTGAAGTTTTAATGAGACAGGCATCGATGCCAGATCCAACTTTGTTCTTTCGTCCCTTTAGCAAGTAAGCATACTGAACAAGTAGCGGAAAGAGTTGGAAAGTTGACCGCATAAAGATTACCATATCTTTTAGCTCTAAAAATCTCTGAACCGTTTGGAGTCTCAATGTGACAGCGAGTTGTAGTAAACCATACTTGATACAAACTGTCACAAAAAATGACTCGTACTGAACAAGTTGTGATCAAGTCCTTCAACATATAAAACTTTGTTGATGGTTATGGTGCCATTAGTGAGCATGTCGTGTCCTCTGATATATCCTTTCCAATCAGCATTCGAAAAGTTAACTGTTCCTGCAGGTTCTTCCACATAGTTGTGCAGTAAGTGCTTGTATCCTGTCATATGTCTTGAGCATCCACAGTCTATGAACCACAAATGACAGGCCTGCAAAAAGGAACACATTACTTCTTTTTAGGTACCCATATCCAGATGGGTTCTGATTTGTTAGCATCATCTAGTTTCTTCAAATCATCTAATTTACCCTTAACTCTTCACTCATATCTTGGTTTGGGCAACCATTTCCAGACCATTTTTACATTAAGATCATGAAGCTACTTTTTCATTGAAAAAATAGCAGCCTTAGCCTGAAATACATGAATGTGTTTTGTTGAGGACTTAGAGTCAGATTAAGCTATATGAGCTCTTTTTAAAGTCTTTGGTTTAGGTGGAATAGAGTACAGTGAGAAAAGATTTGTCACCACAGTGATTACAGATAATGTTCTTGCGAGAAAATATCAACATCTTTGATTTATCAAAAGTGGTACATTTATTCGAACAAACATGACATTTATTTGCATTAGAACTATTACATGTCAACTTTTCATCACTATTAGTAAAAGTACAAACTTTTTCAGAAACAGTGACACTCTCTATCTTATCACAATCTTTCTTTCTCCATTCTCCTTTACCAACACTTCTATTTAGATTTGAAACACGAAAAGAAACTTTATTAGTCTTCTTCTTAGAGAGTGAATTCTTTTTCAAAGTACCAGAAGTTTCACCTTTTTCAAAAATGCTAGGCAGATATTCAGGACATTAAGAATAAACAACTGTAGGCTTGACAGAAGTCACAAACTCTATATTGGATCTAACATTCCAATTTTCTTTATCACCTTTTGTTCAGTTAAGTTCTTTTTAAACAAATTGTTTTTCAAACCATTTATTTCTTTATAAAGCTCTTTGTTGTCTTCTAAAGATTTATCCAATTTGAATCAAAGATCATAGTATTCATCTTCTAACTCTTTAAGAGACTTTTGTAAATCTGAGATTTGTTTAAGTAAATTAGGTGTTCAATTAATCACAGAGTTAGACTCAAGCTTTTCCAAAATTGGGACAGGATCCGAGGAATTCATCATTTCTTCAAAAATATCCTCAGACATTTGATCAACAAACTCTTTTTGAATGCTGGGATTCATGACATTTGAATTCTATTCTACCTTAACTTCATTTGAAGAGTCAGAGATAACAGATTCAGATAACGGGATCTAATCACAAATATCAGTGTCAGACTCATAATCGTCATACTGACATTCGGTTTCAGATGTGATCTTATCATCGTTTGCTGATTCAGTAGATGACGGTGTGGAAAACAATGATTGAAACTAAAAAAATTCTAATTTTTTGTTTTTATATCTTTTGTTTAAATCATTGTATTTAAATCCAATCGATTTAAAACTGTTCTGAGAATCAGCACAACTTGATGTATCATCTTCCATTACCTCTTTACCTTTAAACGAAGTGTCAGATATTGTAGTTTCATCTTTGACAAACGTATCAAGAATATTTGGGATTTTTTTAACATTTAAGACCAATTTATCAAAGTTAAACAAACTCTCCAGGGCTTTGGATTATAAAACCGAACGTCTTATAGTTTGTTGGTTAAAAGATTTAATGTCTGCTCAGTCGGTCCTCTTTTCAAATTTAAGTCTTCCAGTTGTTTAATCTTACAGTATGCCTAATTCCTTTCCTGGAAACAAACATCAAATTTAATTTTGAATTCACCCTTTTCAAAATTATATTTAACTAAGTCCCTTTTTAGTTGTTGGTCCCGAAGGTGCTTAATGAGTTTGTAGAGGGGGAGGGGTTGAATACACATACAAAATTTTAAGTTTAATAAATTTTTTATTGATAAATCAAAATACAATTTACATGTCTGTTGCGGAATAAGATTAAATAAGAACCTAATCTAAACAAACATAAGAAACACTAATATGGTTGCACAAGAATTAGAGAATGGGGATTAAGAGAATATAGAAAACAAGGGTTTCTATATTTTACATAAAGATTGAAGGCTTAAGGCAACTCTCAGATAGAGTTGTGATCTTTCTATTTATACCCTATGCATTAAATGCATGGCAGGGTACTTTACATGTCCTTCTATGGTTGGTTACATGAGTCTGACTTTTAGAGACATGCTTTTGGCCATATGATGAACAGTGTAGATATTAGAGTTGTTGTATGAATTGTTGCAGAGGTATGTCTTTTCTGATATTGGTACTATGTGTGCATAGATAAGACAAAAGAGACTTGAGGTATAAGCAAAGTGATTATCGATCGCTGAATATCTCTTCTTTCTCAGAGATTGAAAGAAGTTCAGCCATCGCTAAAGCTTTTCCACAGGTTTCTTCGCGTGTTAGTAGACATGACTTATTTTCCCTGATATCCCATCAGGTCGTAAGTAGACTTGTCCTTTGTTCAACAACTTTGTCTTTGATTCAGCAGTGAACATCTTTTGTCGCAAAACTTGTCTTCAGGAATTACGTCTAACTGTTAAATGAGAAATAATCAGCGATACTAAACATACTCGGTATTTAATCGCTGATGGTGAAACACTTATACATACATAATTTAAACATAATTTTCACTAAGTATTATAAAGGGTCATTATCAAATCACTAAGAGAGTTGGATCAACAATCTCCCCCTATTTGATGATGACAAAGCAACTATGAAGAAAATTACTTAAGTCAAAATAAAGGATAATCAGGTCTCATAACATACATGTCCCAATTACTATTTTGAGGGATCTTTTATAGTACTGATAGAGTTAAGTACTTCACTGAAATTTTCATTAATTCAAGGAAAGAATTACAAGAAGAGATATGAAAATTATAAGTATAAGTGAAGACCTAACTACAGTAAGTCTAAATAACAGATTACAAGAAAAAGAGAATCTATCAGTTATCTAAACAAGACTTCAAAACCTTGATCATATAATCTGGTACTTCTTCTCCTTTTTGTCTTCGATCAACTGATTCTTGTCGAATGAGAGTTTTGATTGGTTCAACTGAGGGAGAATAAGTACACCATAACCATAGAAGGTCCTTGAGATGATTTAGAGGGCAGAGGGAAATTTCAGAGACTCTTTGGAACTTGAGTTGATCTTCATAATCTCTGAAGAAGATTCTAAAAGGCTTCTTCAAAACTTGCTCTGGGATGAATGGACCACCAGGAGGCAGAGATAGGTGAAGAACTGAGAGATCAGAAGGAGGCCTGAACAGTACTTCTTTTGAGAATTTAATGGAGGTGTCGTTCTTGATCACTGCGACATTATCAGAGGCGGAGGAGGCAAGCTTTCTTTTTATTTGCTTTTGGCTTTGGTGGAAAAGTTGAAGGCACTTTCATTATTGCAGCGACTCTGTAGATTAGAGCTCCAACGAGACCTTCAACATAGCGTTTATACATTGACTTCGATTTCTTTAGTGCTTCCTTGAACTCTAGCCATTCAACGTAACCAAAGTGTTCAAGCCTTGATACGAAGATTGCTTTTGAGCTTACATCCTCTCTGGTTATCTCCATAGTCACTGATGTTCGGTCCTTCTTCTTTCTCCCAGAGATACTAAGAGCGACGATCTTCATTGGGTCAGAGCGATAGTCTATCTTTTGTTTGCACCAGTCTAGACTTTTATTGCTGACCTCTTTTTCTTTTGAGCATTCCTCTTCAATCCCTTTCAATATAGCAGCTTGAACTACGACTGCATTCCCTTTCATCTAGTCGTCTTCAAACATGGATGCATGTACCTTGAGAGCTAAGTCAACATATTTTTGGCATTCAACGAGTAGTCTTTCAGTTCTAACATATTCTTCATATTTAGCTTCGGAGAGAAAGTTGAGTTCTTCTGGTAGAGACTGAAGAGGGATCGTTAATCGCTGACTCTCTAGATGAGAAATCATATCTGTTCTTCTTGTTAGTTCATCCTATGACCATTGAGGTGGTCGAGAGGGCCTTCCTGGATGGTTCAGGGATTCATCTTCTTCTTCCTCTTGTTCATCAACCTTATTAAAGGAGGTTGGGATTGTTTGTTCATTAGCTATGATAGCTGGGATTATTTACAAAGATTTGGTTCCCTTAAGCAGGGGAGAGAACTATCTGAGCAAAAATATCAGGGATTTAGTGTATAATATAGGAAGAGAAAGATAAAAGTTTAGAATGAAGGGGTGATTGGTAGGAATAGAAGGAAAGATGGACAATTGAGAGACACACCTGAGAGGGTTGCTCCCCCTCAGATGGTGATAGTAACTTCAAGTTTCCTTCGGCAACGATCCCTTCTGCTTTCCTTGAGAGGAGGAAACTAGAGCACTATACTTTTATCCCCCCTGCTTCATTGATGACAACGCCTTTGGTCTAAGGCGCTGATGTTGCTGAAAACCAAAGAGAGGGGTCTTCATCTTCATCATCACCATCAGTTGCGTCATCATCTTATTGATCATGAAGATCAAGGTATTCCTCGTCCTCTTTTTCTCCATCCTCTTCTTCTTCTAAAACCTTAGAAGGAGGAGGGACCTGATCTTCATTTATCTTCTCCCCCTCAGCTTGAGAGGGAGGCTCATCAGCATTCTCTTTTTCAGCGAGGGAAAGAGATTCTTCCACAGCTACCTCAGTTTCAGCAACTTTTTTTTTCTTCATTTGTCTTCTCCCGCTCTTTGTCATCATCACGGGGGAGGACAACGTTAATAGCAGCATCAACATCATCAGGTTATCTAGACATCCTTCGATCCCTGGAATTAACGAAGTGGCCTCATGAATGAATTCGACAACGTCATTCTGAGACACTTGGTTGTGAGAGGAGTTGTTTGGCAGTTTCAAGTTTGCCAGTGAGGTTCCTGACTACACCCGTCAAGTGATCAACATGGCCTGTGAGAAACTGAAGTTGAATTATATTGTGGCCTATGTTGTCATTCAGTTGGTTAACCTCTTGTTGAAGTGAGTTCAGCTGAGCATAATCAACTTTGGTAGCAGTTGCTGAGGATAAAGCCTTCAGCTCTTCACCGGCCTGATTGATGGCAGTGGTGTTGGTGTTGAGAGAGGCAGTGAGACTGTCTACCTTTTCAATAAGCTTGTTGACGTGGGCGTCAACTGTACCCAAATTAGGACCTGAAAAAGAAGTTAGTAGTTGAGCGAAATTATGCTCAGGATTATTTAGAGAGGTGGGAGAAGTGTATATGGTTTTGGTTTACCTAAGGTGTCAAACATGTTGAAAAAGTTTAAGTCCCCCTCAAATTGAGAGAAGGGCTGGGATGTTTGAACAGCAACAGGTGCTATATTAGCAACGACAGAAGCTGGCTGCAGTAAAAATGAAGGTCCAGGGACTAAAGAAATAGAAGGTGAGATCCCAAAATTACTAGCATATATCAAACACAGATTAACACAAAACAAACATTTATTCAATACATATGATTACAATATAGTCACAAGTCTAAGTGTCACAGATCTCACTTGTATCCTATGCGAATTCTATATGTGTTCTCTCTGAATGTACGACTTTTGTTTTCTGAATTCAGCGTATATACAAGATTACAAAGAAACCTACTATTTATACTAAGTCAACGTTAGTTGACTTTACAACTCAAACCCTCAAACTATACAACATTTACACTTTTGACCCACTATTTTAATCTTGAATACAATTCTAATCTAGCAATCTCCCCCTTTGGATTCAAGATTAAAAAAAAATTGACAATTATTTTCAGGTCTTCTTATCTTCAGCAAACAATCTTTTTTCAACTTTAAAACTTGAAATCATTGAAGTCTTTAACAAACTTTACATATTCAGAACTTTGTCACTTTGGTCAATCTTCAATCTCCCCCTTTGTCTTCAACAAAATCACATATTCATCAGAAAACTTTTCTTCAAACTCAGACATTGAAGTAGCTTTCAGATTTATGTCTTTCTTTGAAACAATTAACCATCTGACTTATCTTTCTCAGTCTTGTACTTTCCTCTTTGTAATTCTTCGCTTGACTTTCACTTTGAAACTAATCTAACTTTGAATTCTCGAATTTTCTCCCCAATCTGATATGATCAACTTTAATATGACTTTGAAACCTTGATATATCTCCCCCTTTTTGATGAATTGTGAGAATCAGAATTATCAAAACTTTTCAATGTCAGCACGGTCTTTGAATATCTCTCCCATATAATCAGATAAGCACAATCTTCATGATCTGATACGTTTCCGTCAATTTATGAATGTATTCATCTGAATCTTTTCAAATTCAGACAAAATATGAGTGGTAACCCTGAGTCAACAAATGAAACAGTTAAAGTTCCTGTAAGTAACACGAAGTTACTTAGTACAACAAATGTACTTTATAAGGAGCTTGGGGTGATGTTCACTCCCTAGGACTTCCATTCAATCATTGAAAAACACAAGGTATTTTTTTATGAATGTTCTGATAGAAAAACAATGTTTCTGTGTGCTCGTGCTTGTGTTATGAAAGAATTAGCACAATGATTGCCTTTTAATAAGGCTCAAAGTATGTAAACCATTGAGACAACAACAGTTATACATAGACTCAATGTGCATGAGAAAGGGTCGAGGGTGGGGAAACTGTCCTTCTTTTTTAATATCAGTATCTTCCGAGTGAAGAACCAATAGAATATGTGTTGCTTTCCCAGA
Organism: Arctium minus; assembly: GCA_954870635.1. NCBI lineage: Eukaryota > Viridiplantae > Streptophyta > Magnoliopsida > Asterales > Asteraceae > Arctium > Arctium minus. Next base: position 24,674,372 of record OX941093.1, read on the forward strand.
AAATGTGAAACATTCTCTTCTTAAGAAAAGAATGAGTAGCTGGTGGGGTGTTTGCAAGAGTTGGCATGGGCTCACTGCCTTTTTCAATGATAGTCACCAAAGAATGTAAACCAAACAGATTATGTGGCTGCCCGACTAAGAAAGATTTGGTGTAGAGTTTGATAATATTTTACTCTGATCTCACACCCTCTTTCTTTTGAACATTTAAGCTCGCTTCTAACCAATCTCTCTTTTCCATTTTACCTCATCACAGACCAACACTCAAATCTTTTTACCCCTCTCCCCTCAATCACTCAAAGGATTAATTCCGGGGTAGGAAACACTGGTTATCGTGAATCCATGGAAGTCTTTTAAGCTCACACACTGAATCCCATGTATTTTTGTCCTAAAAATATGTGTTGCTCAATAATTTTCTTGACAATTATGCACAAGAAATCATAGTCAGTGTTTGTATGCTCATAAAAGATAAGAATGAAATTTGAGCAAGTTGAACATTTAAGATCTCTCAAAAGAATTTGAATGAATGAATATCATGAAATGAATAGAAATGTTTTGAGAATCTGACAATGATTTAATCAGATCAAATATTTCATGAATAATTATAAGTTGGGATATCAAAGACGTAGGATGTTTATATGAACAAGATATAAACATTTTAACAATGAAAGCACATATATAGTAAGAAATGACGTCTGATCTCAAACAATTTAGAATAGCAAATGACGGGAGTATTACGATATAAAGATTTATCTATTTGATACATGATAATAACAAAATCAATTAGAGTGTACTGAACCGATGTGTGTAAGAATACTTGACAATATATAGACAAGATAATACACAAGTATTTATCTTTTGGAAACACACGGTCAGTTAATTATCAATGTATCCAACAAAAATCATTTAAAATCACACTTTGAAATTCATAAAACAGTTTGAGAACGCGAAGTGGTTTGAACATCTAAGAAAAACATTTTTCACAGGCGAAAGTTGTCCTTCTTTCAACAAGTGATAAAGTTTAAGATTCAGAAAAATATACCTGTAATGTAAGAATCTTAACTTCCCCTAAAATGAATATTCTCGTTTAAGTTTTCTTGACAAAGCTTCAGATATTCTCCCCTCAATATCTGTAAAAATTCAAGTCATCAAAAAAATATAACAATCAAAGTATAAACGTCTATCTTCTCCCCCTAAAAGATATGACAGTTTTAAAATCTCAGTAACTCCCCCTCAAATTAAAAAAAACTTCTTGAAAAGAATTTATCTTTTAAGTATCCTTCAGAAGAAAAACATTTGAGTACGGGTTCTGAACTGAAGTATTCAGAAACCATAATTACATATTCTACGGTAAGAATAGTAATTTTCAAATTTACCAATGAAGAACGGGTTCTGATCTGATGTAATCAGAAACCATAGTCACTTGAAGTCAACTTGCACAATAAAAGATTTTGGTAATCATTTCAAGAATGATTCCGCCTTAGTCAGTAGTTGATGAATATTTCATATTTGTTCATGAATTCCAAAACATATATAAAATAAGACAAAGTAAGAATCACTCACCCTCGGATCATGGACTAGCATTCAACATACCTAGTTTGCTGACTAAAAATTTGAAACGCTTTTCATCTAACGGTTTAGTGAAAAGGTCAGCAAATTGGTAGTGGGTTTGCACAAAAGGCATTTCTATGTCACTCTTTTCCACGTGATCCTTGATGAAATGGTATCGTACATCAATGTGTTTTATTTTTTGGTGTTGTACCGGATTAGTAGTTATTGCTATTGTGCTCTTGGAATCACAGTAGATAGGGACTCTTTGATAGGAATAGACAAAATCTTTCAACTGTGTCTTCATCCAGAGGACTTGGGAACAGCAGCTAGCGGCAGCTACATATTCAGCCTCAGCGATGGATGTAGAAACACAATTTTGATTCTTTGAAGTCTAGCTAACCAATTTATCTCCTAAAAACTGACATGATCCAGATGTGCTCTTGCGATCCAGTTTACAACCTGTGTGGTCAGCATATGTATAGGCAGTTAAATCGAAACTAGAAGACTTAGGATACCAAAGGCCTAACTCTGGAGTGCCTTTGAGGTATCTAAGAATTCTTTTAACAACGACGAGGTGAGATTCCTTCGGATTCGCTTGATATCTCGCACAGAAACATGTAGCAAACATTATATCGGGTCTGTTGGCTGTTAGATACAGTAATGATTCAATCATGCTTCGGTACACTATTTGATCAATAGATTTGCCAAACAAATCAACATCCAAAAGTGTTCCGGTTGCCATCGGTGTTTTCATTACTAAACTATCAAGCATATTAAACCTTTTTAGGATATCTCTAATATATTTTGACTGATTTATGAAAATGCCTTCAGGTGACTATTTTACTTAAAGACCAAAGAAAAATGTCAGTTCACCCATCATCGACATTTCAAAATGAGATTCCATGATTTTAGAAAGGTTTTTACAAAATTTAGAATTAGTAGACCGAAATATAATATCGTCTACATAAATATGTATGAGAATCATATCATCACCTTGCTTTTTCAAGAACAGGGTGGTATCGATTGTACCTTTTTTTAAATCCGTAGGCAATTTGGAATTGAATTAAAGTTTCATACGAAGCTCTCGGTGCCTGTTTTAGTCTATATAGCGCCTTGTCTAGAACATAGACGTGATCTGGGTGTTTCAGATCAACGAAGCCTTCAGGTTGTGCAACATAAACCTCTTCATGCAGTATGCCATTTAAGAATGCCTATTTTATGTCCATTTGATAGACTGTAAAATTCTTATGAGCTGCATATGACAAGAAGATCCTGGTTGCCTCGATCCGTGCTACAGGGACAAATGTTTCATCGTAGTCGATTCCCTCCTGTTGGCAAATAACCCTTAGCAACTTGGCGAGCTTTGTTCCTAACCACTACTCCAACTTCATCCCTTTTGTTCCGAAATACCCACTTTGTGTCAATCACATATTTTCCTTGTGGTAGTGGGATTAGTCGCCAAACCTTGTTCCTTTCAAATTGCAGAAGCTCATCTTGCATAGCTAAAATCCAGTCGGGATCTCACAAGTCTTTTGAGACTTTCTTAGGCTCTAAGGAACTAATGAAGCTAGAATATAACCAGAAATTTGCAGATGCTTCCTGCGTTTTAACTCCACTGTGTATGTCACCGATGATGTTGTGTAGAGCATGATCTCTTGTCTAACGTGTAGTGATTGGAATCAGTTGAACATTTTCTTGTGTATTTTCATCATCATATTCATCATAAACTACAGGCACAACCTCGGATGTACTAGGGATATCTTGTACATTTGTTTCTGAAGAAGGTAATTCTGGAGCAACTGAAGAAGTACTCGGGACTTCTCTTCTAGAATCTGTGTTTGTAGAAGCAGAATTCGAATTAGTATTTTCAGAATTAATGGGTGTAGATGTACCTGACGAGGTTATTATGGTAGCAGGTTCAGAAGATCCAGAGATAAGTTCAGTAACAGCTGGGAACTCTGATGTTGATGCGGACAAGCTTGATTTATCAAAATCTGCACAAATGTCCAGGAAAGCATCAAGTAACAATAAATCTAACTCAGATGTAACATTAGTTGAGTCAGAAAGCTTAGACTGTGAAGATTCGGGTTCTATTATGTCTTTAATATAAGCCTTTTCTTTAAGCTTGAGTGTAGAAGATTCATCAAACGAGAGGTTCACGCTCTCCATGATAGTCTTGGTCCCTCGGTTATATACACGATATGCTTTAGACATCAAAGAATATCCCACAAAGTAGCCTTCGTCCGCTTTCTTGTTGAACTTTCCAAGATTATCACGGTCGTTCAATATAAAGAACCTGCAACCAAAAACGCGAAGAAATTTAATATTCGACTTTCTTTTGTTAATAAGCTCATACGATGTTTTCTTATGTTGTTTAATCACAATGGTACGGTTCTGAGTAAAGCATGCAGTCGCAACGACTTTAGCCCAGAGATACTTTGGTAGACCAGAATATGCCAACATAGTTCTAGCAGCTTCCACCAAGGTTCGATTTTTCCTTTCAACCACGCCGTTCTGTTGTGGATTGTATGCATTAGAAAAGTTATGTGAAATCCCAAAAGATGTGAGATAACTTTGAAGCGTATCATTCTTGAATTATGTGTCGTTATCGCTTCTCAACGTCTTAATCGACAATTGAAGTCGAACTTGGATCTTTTTGTTAAAGGCAACGATTAATTCTAGTGCATCATATTTTCTTCTTAGAAACTCCAACCAAGTGTATCTCGAGTACTCATCAATCATAACAAGTATGTACTTTTTGTCGTGGATCGATTGAGTACGCATTGGGCCGCAAAGGTCCATGTGAATGAGTTCCAGAGGTGTTGAGCAGGAAAATTCTGTCTTTGCTTTATGTGAACTCCGTTTCATCTTTCCCATCTCGTAAGCAGGGCAAAGAGAATCTTTCTCAAACCTCATTTCTGGTAGACCTTTGACTATACCATGTCTGGCTAACTGATCTATCGCTTTAAAGTTCTAGTGAGATAGACGTTGATGCCATGTCCAACTTTCAGCTTTAGATGCTTTGGCAAGTAGACACAAAGATCTAGTTGCAGACAGTGTTGGAAAATTCACCGCATATAGATTACCTTGACGTTCTGCTCTAAAAATCTCATCATCGTTCCCATCTTCAATAAAACAACTATCAGCTGTAAACCGAACTTGAAATTGACTGTCGCAGAATTGACTTGTACTGAATAAATTGTGATCAAGTCCTTCTACATACAGTACTTTCTTGATTGTCACAGTGTCGTTTTTCAATGAACCATGTCATCTTATTATACCGTTGAGCTCAAAGTTGGCGAAGCTGAGCGTTCCTACAGGTTCCTCGACATAATTATGTAATAGATGCTTAAATCTTGCCATGTGTCTCGAGCATCCTGAGTCAATATACCATAGATGTGAGGCCTACAAAAAGAACAAATCACTTCTTTTTAGGTACCCATATCCAAATGGGTCCTTTTCTGTTTGCATCAAGCAATTTATGGATATATTCTACCTTAGCCTTGACTCGCCATTCATAATGAGGCATTGGTACATATTTCCATATCATATTAAGATTAAGCTCATGAAATTTCTTTTTTTTTGAAAGATGAGCATTCTTAGCATGAAACACTTTAGGGTGTTGTGTTAAGGATTTGGATACAGGTTTAGCTCGAGATGCCGTTTTAGGAAATTTAGGCTTAGGAGGAATGGAGTGAGATGTAAAAGCATTATCAACACAGTGTTTGCGAAGCAAGTTCTTGCGAGAAAATGTCAACATTTTTGATTTATCAAAATAATTTCATTTATTCATACAATTTTGACATTTATTGTCGTTCGATCTTTTACATGACAAATCATCACTAGTGGTAACAGTACAATCACTTTTAACATCTTTCTTTTCATTCTCTTTCTTCAACCATTCTCCTTTATCATTTCTTCTTTTTAAATCTGAAACATTAAATGAAACCTTGTTAGTTTTCTTCTTAAAAGATGAAATTTTCTTTAAAATACCGGAAGACTCGCCCTTTTCAAATATGCTCAGAAGATATTCAGGACTTTCGGAATAAACATTAGAGGTCTTGGAAGTAGTAGTCTCAAACTCTGGATTTGAATGAACATTCCATTTTTGAGATTCAAACATCTTTTTCTCATTTAAATTTTGCTTAAACAAATCTGCTTTCAAATCATTTAACTCTTTGGAAAGCTCTTTATTCTCCTCAAAAGACTTGTCAAATTTGAATTTGAGATCACAGTTCTCATCTTTGAACTTTTCAAGTGTCTTTTGTAGTTCACTGATTTGTTTTTTAAAAGCAGATGTTTGATCCAACACAGAGTTTGATTCTAACTTCTCAATAATAGGAACAAGATCTGAAGCATTCATCATATTTTCAAAAATCTCCTCAGTCATTTTCTTTGCAAAATCAGTTTTAATGCTAGGATTCATGACATTTGAGCACTCATCAGTCTTAATCTCTTTTGAAGATTCAGACGTGACTGATTCAAATATTGGAGTCTGAGTCTCAATATCAGTGTCTGATTCATATTCATCTACTGACATTGAGTTTCAGGTATATCTGTGTCATTGCTGGTTGATTCTGTTGGTGATGGTGTAGAATATAATGATTGAAACTCAACAATTTCAAGTTTCCTGTTTTTATAGATTTTGTTCAAATCATTGTATGAAAAACCAACAGATTTAAAGCTTGAATGTGAATCAGTACAAATCGGCGTATCGTCATCTATCACTTCTTTATCTTTTGAAGAAATATCAGACTTAGGAGTTTCAACTTTAACAAATGTGTCATGAATATCCGGGATTTTCTTTGGTTTTGACCCTAATTTATCAAAATTATATAAGTTTTCGGGGGCTTTCTTCAAAACATCATTTTCTTCAAAACCCAAACCCGTCTTAGTATTATAAAATCGGACATCTTGGAGTTTGTTTGTTAGCAAATTCAATGTTTGCTCAATCTGTCCTCTTTTTAGGTTCAAATCCTCTAGTTGTTTGATTTTGCAATAAGCGTCATTCCGTTCCTGAAAGCAAGCTTCAAACTTAATCATAAATTCACCTTTTTCAGAATTCAAATTAACTAAGTTTCTTTCAAGCTCAATAATTTTAGCTTTCAAAATTTCTCTTTCTTTCTTCAAGGCATCTTTTTCTTATTCCTTATCCTCAACAACAACCTTCAACAATGTGTTTTCATCACAAAAACTCATCATTGATTGTCGTTCAGTGCTAAGTTTGCCTTTTAAGTTTTCAAATTCTTTTTCCATGTTTTGAATCTGAGCCATCAATGATTCAACAAGTTCAGAGTTATAAGGAGTATTTACCTCAGAGTCACAGTCAGATCGGTCAGAAGAAGTTTCTGCTTCATCATCAATCTTTGACATCATTGAGACTTGAGTAAAGTGGCTTGATTCGTCATCTGAACTCTAAAAGATCCAATTCTCTTCTTCAGCCATTAACTCTTCCCCTTCTTCTGCCTTCTTTGCTAATAAGGACTTCTTGGCATAGTACTCTGAAATTTTTACCCTCTTCAACTTGCAGTCTTTTGAGAAGTGTCCAGGCTTACCACAGTTGTCACACCTGCCAAATTTAGGCTCTGTCTTCTCTTCTCATTTCTCTTCTCTCTTCTCTTCTCTTTTCTCTTCTCTCTTTCCTTCTTTCTTCCCATACCTCGGTTTGTACTTTTTTGATCGGTCCTTCCTGTACCCTTCATACTTTGACTTGGAGAACCGTTTCTTACCAAAGCTCTTTTGGAATTGCTTGGTGATGAGGGCCAGGTTTTCTGCAAACTTCTGTATATCATCATCAGAATGTACTTCAGTTTCATCAGAGGATTCTTCATAAATTCATTCACTAAGTTCTGTGAGGAAGGCTTTGGACTTTTTGCTCTTGTATTTTGAGGAAGAGACGATCTTTGAACTTGAACCCTTTTTCCTTTCAGCTAATAGATCTAGAGAGTCCTTGACAATCTTCTTTTCTTTAATCAGAAGTTTGACCTCATGCTCATGTTGAGCAAGAGTAGTGTGTTAAACCCAAATTATAGTTGATAAATTAACACAACACAATAAGAACAAGAGATAAATAAATTAAATCAACATACCACAGATCTCTTGATTAATCAGATGAAAAGCGTGTGTGTGTTCTTGGTACCTTGTGCGTACAATACAGAGAGAATATGGCTACCTCTGTTTTTCTTTATGTGATTATACTTAACCTAATTCTAGAAAATAAGACTATTTATACCTAGGTCAACATGACCTCATTAATATTAACTATTTGCTAAAATACCCCCTAAGGTATTAAACAATATTACAAAAGATCAGCTAACTGGAAATCAGTTTGAACAAAGTGCATTTCGATATCACCTTTTTCTACATGATCTTTGATGAAGTGATAACGTACATCTATATGCTTGGTCTTCGAATATTCTAAACCGGGTTAGCTTTTATAGCAATTGCTCTCTTGGAATCACAATAAATAGGAATGCGCTTGTAGTTGTACCCAAAGTCCCTTAACTGTGTCTTCATCCAGAGGACTTGTGAACAGCAGCTAGCAGCAGCTACATATTCAGCCTCAGCAGTGGATGTTGAAACACAGTTTTGTTTCTTTGAGGTCCAACTTACAAGTTTGTCACCTATAAATTGACATGATCCAGAGGTGCTTTTCCGGTCTAGCTTACATCCTGCATGGTCAGCATCTGTAAAGGCAATTAGATCAAAACGAGAATCCTTTGGATACCAAAGGCGTAAATTAGGAGTGCCTTTGAGATATCTAAGGATTCGCTTAACAACATTAAAGTGGGACCTTTTAGGATTAGACTGATATCTCGCACAAAAACATGTGGCAAACATTATATCTGGGTGACTGGCAGTCAGATAAAGTAAATAACCAATCATGCTACGATACACCTTTTGATTAACAGGTTTACCAGAGGGATCTGCATCTAAGAGTGTACCAGTAGCCATTGTTGTTTTCATGACTGAACTATCTGACATATTGAACTTTATTAACATATCTTTTATATATTTAGCTTGATTGATGAAAATGCCTTCGGGTAATTGCTTTACTTGAAAACCAAGAATAAAATTTAACTCACCCATCATCGACATTTCAAACTTTGTTTCCATGATTTTAGAAAAGTTCTTACAAAATTAATGATTTGTCGACCCAAATATCATGTCGTCAACATAAATCTGAATGAGAATTAAGTCCTCACCTTGCCTTTTGAGAAATAAGGTGGTGTCAACCGTACCTTTCTTGAAACCAGAAGCTAGGAGAAATTTAGTTAGAGTTTCATACCAGGCTCTTGGTGCTTGTTTAAGACCATACAGTGCTTTGTCTAGCACATAGACATGATCAGGGTGATGAGGATCAATGAAACCTTCAGGTTGTGCCACGTAGACCTCCTCATGTAGAACGCCATTTAGGAAAGCCGACTTTACGTTCATTTGATAAACTGTAAAATTTTTGTGCGCTGCATATGCTAAGAAGATTCTTATGGTTTCTATCCTTGCGACAGGGGCGAATGTTTCATCATAGTCAATACCCTCCTGTTGACAATACCCTTTTGCAACCAATCGAGCTTTGTTTCTCACAATTACCTCTGCCTCGTCTTTCTTGTTTCTGAATACCCACTTGGTTCCAATAACAGTTTTACCTTTAGGTAGTGGGATCAAGCATCATACCTTGTTCCGTTCGAATTGCAGAAGCTCGTCTTGCATAGCAGAAATCCAGAAGGGATCACGTAGAGCTTCGGATGCTTTCTTTGGTTCTAGGGAACTAAGGAAGCTTGAAACCATGTAGAAATTGGCTGACGCTGACCGTGTCGTGACACCAACTTGTACGTCACCTATCACGTTATGCAGGGGATGATCCTTAGTCCAACATTGTGTGCTTGGTAAGGATTCAACTGTTTGTTGCATATTTGATGCATTATATTCATCATGCACGACAGGTAGATCCACAGATGTACTCGGGACATCTTGTACTGGTGTTTCTGATACTGAAGTTTCTGGAATAGCTGTTGAAGTACTCGTGACTTCATTTTCAGAAGAAATATCTGCAGAGACAGATTTAGCATTAGTAGAGTCAGAAAGTAGTGGTTTAGTTGTACCTGATGGAGATGCAGTTTCAGTGACTTCTTCGGACGGTCCAGACATGTCTACAGAAAGAGTAGGGACCTCCGAGCTTGGTGTTGATAGTGATATGCCTTTGTCAAAGTCTGAACAAATATCATCGAAGGCATCAATAAACAATAAATCTAACTCAGATGAAGTAGAGTTAGAGTTAGAAGAAGTAGATTCTTTAGATGTTGGTTCTATTCTGGAGTGAATAGAAGCTTTGTTCTTGAGTCTGAGTTCTAAACCGTTGTGTTCAGAAGTCTGAGTAGAATTCTCATTAAAAGATACATTCATGCTCTCAACAATCGTCTTGGTTCGAATAATGTAGGTTCGATAAGCTTTGGATGTCAGGGATTATCCAACGAGATATCTTTCATCCGCTTTCTTATTAATTTTGATAGACCTTGACACTCTCGTAGAATGTAACACCTGCAACCAAAAACACGAAGGAATTGGATATTAGGTTTACGATTGTTGATCAACTCATATGTTGTTTTATCAAAACGTTTGACCACAATGGTACGATTCTGAGTGAAGCAAGTTGTCGCGACTGCCTCAGCCCGAAGATACATGGGTAGATCAGAATATGCAAGCATAGTACGAGCAGCTTCAACAAGAGTGTAATTCTTCCGTTCAACAATGCCATTATGTTGTGGAGTGTAGGCTTCGGAGAAGTTATGTGAGATGTCCACAGAGATAAGATAACTCTGCAAGGTGTCATTCTTGAACTCCGTGTCGTTGTCACTGTGAAGAGTTCGAACTGGCAATTGAAGACGTACTTGAAAGCGCTTAATAAAAGCGATAATCAATTCTGGTGCATCTGACTTGTTGCGAAGAAACTCGAGCCATGTATACCTTGAATAGTCATCTATCATTACTAAGACGTATTTCTTGCCGTTGATAGATGTTGTTCGCATTAGGCCACAAAGGTCCATATGAATAAGTTCCAGTGCAGATAAGGTCGATGATTCAGTTTTGGACTTGAATGAGTTTCGCTTCATTTTGACCAACTCACATGCAGAACATAGTGAGTCTTTCTTAAACCTCATTTCTGGTAGACCTTTGACCAGACCTTGTCTCTGTAGCTTAGCTATTGATCTGAAATTCTGATGAGACAAGCAGCGATGCCACGTCCACGATTGTGCTTTAGTTGCTTTAGCTAATAGGCATGTTGGACGTGTGGCAGACAGTGTTGGAAAATCTACATAATATAGATTTCCATGGCGTTCAGCTTTGAAGACTTCGTAACCATCTGGATCTTCAAGATAGCAATGAGTTGTTGTGAAGCGAACTTGATATTTCATGTCACAAAAGTGACTGGTGCTAAACAAATTATGATCAAGTCCTTCAACATATAACACCCTTTGTATCTTCATAACTCCATTATCAAGCATTCCATATCCTCTGACGTGTCCTTCTACTTCAGAATTTGCAAAACGAACTGCTCCGGCAGGCTCCTCCACATAGTTATGCAAGAGGTGCTTGAATCCTGTCATATGGCGTGAACATCCAGAATCTATCACCCACAATCGACAGGCCTGCAAAAGAGACAATTAGTTTTGCTTTGGTACCCATATCAAAATGGGTCCTTTGCTGTTAGCTTCAATCAATTCAGGAATATCAGCTGGTTTAACTTTCACTCTCCATTCATAGCGGGGTTTTGGAACCCATTTCCAAACCATTTTAACATTTAATTCCTGAAAATGCTTTTTAGATTTTGGATTGGTAACCTTAGCACGAAACACTTTGGGTTGTGTGGAATAATTAGAATTAAGGTTCAATTTAGCTTTTCTTTTACTTTTCTTGGACTTAGGAGTGGAGTAGTATTTGAAAGAATTATCCCAACAGTGTTTGCAATATAAATTCTTTCGAGCAAAAGTCATAAATTTAGATTAATCGGAACAAATCTGACATTCATGTCCATCAAAAGAATTACTTTTCAAAACATCATTGTCTGTAGTACAACTGTTTGTAACATAAGTTTCACTAAAATTCAAACTATCATTTTTATTCAAACTGTCATCTCTATTCTTTTTACTCCTCCCAACTCCATTTCCTTTTATATCTGAAACAGAAACATGAATCTTGTTAGTCTCTATCTTAGAAGGTGAGTCTTTTCTAGAGTTACTTGAAGTCTCACCCTTCTCAAAAATACTAGGTGGATATTTAGGACAATCAGAGTAGATAACTGAAGGTTTTGTAGGAGCATCAAATTCTGGATTAGTTCTTACTTTCCAGCTTGGATCATTGAACATCTGTTTATCATTTGAAACATTCTTAAACAAAGTGATTTTCAAATCATTGATCTCTGTGCAAAGCTCTTGATTTTCTTTCAAAGATTTTTCAAGTTTAAATTTGAGATCAAAGTTTTCATCTTCAACCTCATCAAGAGACTGTTGCAACATATCAATTTACTTCATCAATTCAGATGTATGATCACTCATAGAATTTGACTCCTTTAAAATAGAAACTGGATCAGAGTCTGAAGCATTCATCATTTCAGAAAACCTTTCTTCAGTCATGTTCTCAATAAATTCCCTTTTATCATTTTTCAAACAAGATCCATTCGTGATGACAATTTCTTCTTGTTAGCCCCAAATCTGAATCAATGAAAGTATTGAAGATAACTAAGTCTTCATCTAAAGACTTTCAAGGGACATCAACAAGTCTGTCTCTGAAGTCAATTCAGAGTCAGTCTGAAGAAAGCAAGTCTGTCTCTGAAGTCAGTTCAGAGTCAGTCTCAGAGAAAGTATGTCTGTCTCTGAAGTCAGTTCAGAGACAGTCCCACGGAAAGACATCAGAGAGCTCCTCATCAGAGATCCTACTTCAGAGCTCTGAAGATGTTCACTCTGAATTTATGACAAAGAAGAACAGATGACACGTCACCTTGTGATAAGATTTACTTTCTAGAGTAGGTCACTGTTCAAGCATGTCTTGATCTTACCTCTTCGGTAAGACACTGTTCAAGCATGCTTCTATTTGTCAGATAAGTACACTATTTACTTTATGGTCCTATAAAAAGGACCATCACCTTATTGTTCAAAGTGTGCTTAAGAAGTCTTATAACTGATAATATAAGTTGAATATTTTATTCAAAGAATATTTTGTTTATCTATTATCTGCTTTATGAACTGTGATATTTGAATCTCCTTTGATATTAAACTATACTTCTTCCGCTGTTATTACTCTTATTGTTTATATCATTGTTGTGAGATTAAATCTGGGATCCAACAATTGGTATCAGAGCCTCTTTTGTTTTCTAAACAAAGAAAGATCGCATCTGCAAACTCGGATAGATTTACATCTCATTGATTCTAACTTTCAAAATCTGTGCATGTTCAAATAAACCTGGTTTATTAAAGAACACCATATGCTCAAGATTTGATAGTAAATCACTGTTCAATTCAAAAAGCTTTAGCTCTTCAAATATTCATCTTTTTTTCAAAAATGGAAAACTCAAGCATAAGTGCCATTTATACAGCTGGGTCATTAACAAAACCTCCTACACTTTTAAGGGATGAATATCCCCAATGGAAGATAAGGATGGTAAATTTCTAAGAAGGAATGGACAAGGATCTTTTTAGATCAGTGAACGTTGGACCTCACATTCCAATGGTGTTGGTTCCAATAGTTCCTGCAACAGCAGATACTACTGAAATCCCTGCATATTATGAAAAGAAAACCACAAACTTCACTGATGAAGAAACTAATATGATGGATAATGACTCAAAAGTTGTTAGATTACTTATAATGGCCATTCCCAATGATATCTTTCAAGAACTTGATTCTTGTAAAACTGCAAAAGAGATATGGGATCAGTTGTTAAATCAACTTGAAGGAGGCCTACAAACCCAGAAAAATAGAAGAAATCTATGCATCAATGAATATCATGATTTTCATGCTCTACCAGAAGAAATATTACACCAAACTTACTCAAGATTCAACATTCTTATCAACAAATGCAAAAAGTTTGGAGTGATAAGAACAAAAGAGGAAAACAACGTTATTTTCTTGAAAAGCTTAAATGAAGAATGGTCACAACTGTCCATCTCCATACAAGCCAATCAAGATCTTGAGTCATGGTCATTAACTGACATTTATGGCACTCTTGTTGCACATGAAAAGGAATTTATGAAGCAAAAATCAAAATTGTCTTTAGGTGGACCCCTTGCACTTGTTTCAAAACAAATTTCGAAAGATAACAACTGTGAAGAGTCACAAAAAAGTTTGGAAACAAAAAGAAGATCCAAAAAGGTCCTAATGGTAGAAGAAAATCATTCAGATTCAGATTCAGAAGATGATATAAATTCCTTCGCCAAATCACTTGCATTAATCACTCATCAATTTAACAAGAAATTTGGCAAGAAAGTATTTGAAGGAAGGAGAGAGAATGAAGAAAGAAGAAATTCTGAAAGAAGATTTCAATAAGAAGGTGTCAGATTTCAACAAGAACCCAGATTCACTCCATATAGTGATCAAAAGGGTACAAACTTCAACAACAATGATGCAACTCAACAATCAAGACCTCAACAATCATTTCAACCAAGGTATCCACAGCCACAGAGATACTTCAAACCTCAAGAACAGAAACCATAGACAAGTACTGCCACTCTTCCAACAAATCAAAATGATGGAAGATGTTTCAGATGTGGCAAACTAGGCCATTTCTCTGCAAACTGCAGAGGAAAACTTGTCAAAGATCAAGATTACTACAAGAACAAATACAAGTACAACGTAAAAGAAAGAGTTCTTGTAGCAGAAATGGAAGACTGGCTATCTAACTCAACAAGCGACGGCGAGGAAGAGCCTACCAATCTCTGTGGTATGGCTTTTTCAGATGGAAATCAAACTGATGGAGCAACAGAAGACAACTCTGAAAAGGTAAACTATCTTTACACCTCTGACAGTGATCCTGAAATAGATGCTTTTAAACTAATTAATGAACTTCAAGATCTAGAGCAAAAGTTTCTTGAAGAGAGCAAGTTACAAAAGAGCTCATCTTTTTCAAAAGAGAAAAGAATCTTCTGGAATCAGAAAAGAAAGAATTTTTTCTTGAAAAAACCAAACTTGAAGAAACTCACAAGCAAAAAGAAAAATCATTTTCAGAAGAAATAAGAAAATTTGAGAACGTTTTAAAAGGAAAAGAAGAAGTAAAGAAATCTGAGTATGAAAGGCTCAATTCTATTGCCTTAACCAAATTTTTTCAAAAGGAAAGAGAAATTCTACATCAATCTCTAGATAGAAAAAATCTTCGAATCAAAAGCTATGTTAATGCACAAGGTGTTTTCGACAAAATAAAAACTCAAATGGACTCTCAAGGGCTGGGATTCAATGAGTTGAATTCATTCACTGGATTAGAGAAAACTTCACTTTCTTCCACTTTCCGTATGGGAAAAGTCCAAAGCTTTGAAGCTCCATCTCTGAATAATTTCAAAATAATGAAAACATCAGAGGGATCAAAAGCAAGAGCTCTGAATTTCAAAAATACTACATACTCTGAAGTAAAAAACTTTCAAGAATCTATGTTACAGATAAAAGAAGAAACTTCAGAGGTACACTTCACAAAACTTCAGAGCTATGATCCCAAAGAAATTTTCAGATTTGATGCTTTCATCTCAAATGAATCAGAGACATCCGAACCAAGTACCTATGATACAAGTACTTCTGAAAATGAATCTCAGAGTTCACTAAATCCGAATGCACCTCTGTATTCACCAAAGTCAGATGAAAACATCATAACTGCATTTGAAGATGACGTTAAAAAGATATGGAAAGAAAATGTCATGGAGGACTTGAAAAGAAAAGAAGGCATGATACGGATCATTAAAGTATCTAGAACAAAAGAAATTGAAAAACCAATAGAGGTAGCTATCTCTATTAAAACTAAAAGAGACTTTCTTGATTCTGATTCAGAATCTGATCAAGAGATTGATGAACAAATTTTTTGTAAACCAGAGAATGTAATTCACAAAAAGATAGAAACTGTTGGGTCTGGTATTTTGAATGTTCCAATTTCATTTTTGAAAACCAAAACCAGAATACCAATAAGTCCTGATTTTGCAAATATGTGTTTACAAGCAAAAACGTCTCTGGAACTTGAAAAATAATTACAAGAAAAGGCAAAGAATAAAACAAACACTTCAAATTCTTACACCTATAAAACAATAAAATTCTCTCCTGAACAAAAAGGCAAATGGACAAAAATTAACCATATTGATCCTGTTTGCGCAGTAAGCAGCAAAGAAAATAAGATGTTTTTGATCAAGAAAAAGCAACTTGAAAAGAAGACTGTCTTTCAAGCAAAAAGGAAAGAAGTAGTTAGGGATACATGTATTATTCCTAATGCTAGTTTCAAAAGAAGTCAAAATGTAACAAATGCTGTTAATAAAAAGAAAAACTATGCTCCTACTTCTTGTTGTTCTATTAATTGCAACTGCATTCATCTCTTGATCAAACTAAAAAATCATTTCAGAGGATCACATTGTCTTCTGAATCAATCTCTGAATAATATCTCAGAGGCAGAATTTCAAAAGAAGACAAGTAACGGCAAAACATCAAAAGATTAGATGCCAAAAAGTCATACAATTCCTCCAAAGTCTAACATAAAAGGACCCATAATGAGATGGGTACCTAAGAAACATTAATCTGTCTTGCAGAATCAGTAAATGCCAATCTGGTACTTAGATTCTGGATGTTCAAGGCATATGACTGGAGATAAGGAACTACTATCCTCATACAAAGCAAAATCTGGAGGAGCAGTTACTTTTGGAGACAATGTGCAAGGACAGATTAAAGGATATGGTGAATTATCAAGAGGAAATGTTTTAGTTTCAAAGGTTGCCTATGTGGATGGATTAAAACATAATCTGATCAGCTTAAGTCAACTTTGTGATCATGGTTTTGATGTGAAATTTCAAAGAAAATATTGTTCACTTCTCCACTCAGAATCAGGTCAAGAATTACTCAGAGCAGACAGAAAAGGTAACCTCTACAGAATGAATTTTACCAAAATAAACGACACTTATTCAGAGAAACTTTGTCTTGTATCTCTGAATAGTGAGAAAGTCTGGCTCTGGCATAAAAAGTTTTCACATCTAAACTTTTCCTCACTTGATAAATTAGTTAAACTTAGTTTGGTTAAGGGATTACCATCTCTGAAGTTTAACAAAGATCATCTTTGTTCTGCTTGTGAGATGGGAAAAATGAAAAGATCTTCCCATAAAACCAAAAGTGAAAACAACTGTCCTAGACCTCTGTGGTCCTATCTCTGTACAGAGTCTAGCAGGTAAGAAATACATTCTGGTTCTGATTGATGAATTTTCCAGATTCACATGGATAGAATTCATCAGAGCCAAATCCGATGTACCTGATTTTTTGATAAGATTGTTGAAAAGATTACAGGTTTTATTCAGCAACAAAGTTCAGAAACTAAGAAGTGATAATGGAACAGAGTTCAAAAATGCCAAAATCAATTCATATCTATCAGAAGAAGGCATTACTCCTAACTTTTCTGCAGCAAGAACCCCTCAGCAAAATGGAGTAGTTGAAAGGAAGAACAGAACACTTGTTGAAGCTGCAAGGACAATGCTAGCTGGATCTGATCTTTCAACAAATTTTTGGGCAGAAGCAGTGGCAACAACCTGCTTTACTCATAACAGAGCTACAATTGTCAAAAGATTTCAGAAAACATCCTATGAACTCATTAACAATAGGAAATCTAATGTTAAATATTTTCATGTTTTTGGATGCAGATGTGTCATTCTGAACGATAGAGAATCTCTTGGAAAGTTTGACAAGAAAGCTGATGAGGGCAAATTCATTGGATATTCATTAGCCTCAAAAGCTTTCAGAGTGTTCAATCTTAGAACAAGAACCATCCAAGAGAGCATCAATATCACTTTTGATGACAATAAAAGCTCTGAAGAACAAGAAAGTCTCTCAACACCTATCTCAGAATCATCAAGAGAATCTGAATTAAACAGAATATTTGAAGATTTCTTTGATGAAGATAACCCAGAAGTTATCATCAGAGATAGACCAAGAGAGAATTCAGAAGGACCCCAAGAAAAAGGTACAACTCATTCTACTCCCTCTGAATTAACACCTTCTGCTTCACCAATTGCAGATCAAAGTGAATCAGAAGAAGCTGAAGGTCAAAAAGAGGATGATCAAGGAGTGTCTGAAGTAACTCCAGAAACAAATAGTGAAGACATTTAAGAATCTGTTTCACCATCTCGGGAACCAACTTCAGAGACTCTGAACAACACAACAGAGATGTCACCAACTGTCATCTCTGAAGCTCAAACTCCACACCAATTCTTTGCTCCAATCTCTAGATGGAAAAAAGATCATCCAATTGATCAAATCATTGGATCCTCATCAGAAGAAGTTAAAACAAGATCTGCCACAATCAATGAATGCTACTACGTAAACTTTTTGAGCATTATTGAACCAAAGAAGGTAAAAGAAGCTCTTGAAGATCCTCATTGGATTTTTGCAATGCAGGATGAACTTCAAGAGTTTGTAAAAAACAAAGTCTGGACCCTAGTTCCCCTTCCCAAAGGAAAATTTGCAATTGGAACAAAATAGGTTTTCAGAAACAAAAAGGATGAGGATGGAGTAATAATCAGAAACAAAGCCAGGTTGGTTGCTAAAGGATATTGCCAAGAAGAAGGTATTGATTATGATGAAACCTTTGCACCTGTAGCTTGGCTAGAAGCAATCAGAATCTTCTTAGCCTATATTGCACACAAAGGATTCAAAATTTATCAAATGGATGTTAAATCTGCCTTTCTACATGGTAAATTAAATGAAGAAGTTTATGTCCAGCAACCACCTGGATTTGAAAGTACAAAGTTTCCTAATCATGTTTATTATTTGGATAAGGCTCTGTATGGACTTAAACAAGCTCCAAGAGCTTGGTATGCAACACTGACCACCTTTCTGATTAAAAATGGATTTGAAAAAGGCACAATTGATACAACATTATTCATCAAAAGGTACAAAAATGAGATGCTATTGGTACAAATTTATGTTCATGACATTATATTTGGATCTACAAATCAAAAGTATTGTGACAAGTTTTCAGAGTTGATGAAGAGTGAATTTGAGATGAGCCTCATGGGAGAATTAACCTTCTTTCTGGGCTTACAAGTAAAACAAACTTCAGAAGGCACTTTCATAAGTCAAACTAAATATGTCTCTGAAATTTTACAAAAATACAAACTCAATGATTCAACTTCTATGAAAACGCCTCTTGCCACCGGAGTCAAACTTGACTCTGATCCTTTAGGACAATCTGTGGATATAAAAACCTACAGAGGCATGATAGGTTCACTATTATACTTAACTGCAAGTAGGCCTGACATAATGTTTGCAACATGTCTTTGTGCTAGATATCAAGCAAATCCAAAAGAATCTCATTTATCTGTTGTCAAAAGAATTTTCAGATACCTAAGAGGGACACCATCATTAGGCCTCTGGTATCCAAAACTTTCATGTTTCGATCTAACAGCTTACACTGATGCAGATCATGCAGGATGTAAGCTTGACAGAAAAAGTACCTCTGGGTGCTGTCAGTTACTGGGCAATAAGCTGGTAAGTTGGCCATCCAAGAAACAAAACTGTGTTTCAACTTCAATTGCAGAGGCAGAATATGTTGGTGCTGCTAGTTGTTGCTCTCAAGTAATATGGATGAAAACTCAGCTCAGAGATTATGGCCAACAATATGAAAGAATACTCATTCTGTGTGATTCAAAAAGTTCCATAGCCATCTCTGCCAATCCAGTACAACATTCAAAGACAAAGCACATTATTGTAAGGTATCATTTCTTAAAAGATCATGTTGAAAGGGGAACAATAGAAATGTATTTTGTACCAACTGATCTCCAACTTGCTGATATTTTCACAAAAGCTTTAAATGAACGAAGGTTCAATTTTTTAATCAGCAAGTTAGGAATGTTGAATATGTCTACCTAACAAGGAAGAAACTCAGAGTCTCAGATCAAGTTGTCAGAGCCTCTGAACCAAGTAGCATATGTCTATATCAGTCTCTGAATGTTCTCCAAACACATGACAAGGGGAGAAAAATAAAAAGTTGTTCTTTTGTCAAGGGGGAGAAAAAGAACTTTTCAGAAGAAATCTCAGAGTCTCTGAATTTCATCTCAGTGTCTCTGAAAATGAAATTTTTTTCAAATGTCAACTCAGAATCTCTGAACTTTGTCTCAGAATAAATTAAATTTATCTCAGAGTTTCTGAATATGGTCTCTGTAGTCTTCTCAGAGTCTCTGAAATTAATCTCAGAGTCTCTGAAATTGAGAATTTTTTTTCACAAATCATCTGTCAAGGGGGAGTCAACAACTTTCAGACCAAGTCATTCCTCAAACAAGAACTTGTTAATTAATAAGCAATTTTTGATATCATTTGAAATTAAAATTTCAGTTTAACTGAACCTTTTTATTACAAGTGATATCTTAAATTACTTCTTAAGGCGAAAGGTTTGTCTAGTCAGCACAAAGAATTTATTCATTTTTTTATTGAAAAATGGCGCCCCTTTCCTATTTTCTTGGAACCTACATTCGTAGGTACAACAATTTTCAAGGCCACGTGTCATAAAAAGGGATGAGTGAAAGGCCAAACGGCTTTATCCAAAGAGTCAAATCACTGTCGTTTCACCTTATGCACTCGAGTGTATCTTTTTCTAAATTTGGATACAAAACCAATTTAACATCCAGATATTCATTTTTACAAATTACTCTCGAGCACTATCTCTCTTTCTCTCCAAAATGAATTTGAACTTCATCTTTTTCACTTCAACTCAAAAATGGCGTCTTCAAATGAATGGTGCAAGCTTTTTCCCAAATCTGACGAACCTTCAAGACTGTATCGTTTTCCAATCAAAGGCAACAATCACATGATTCAGCTTGATTCTCCCAAATTTGAGGAACAATACGAATAATCTGCGAGTTCTTCTCCAACTGTGAACTGACTCAAGCCCTAACTTCTTTTACCAATGAATGTCCACTCTCGTTTGTTCAAGAATGGTATTCTTCCAATCACTACAGCGATGCACATAATGGAATAATCGGCGAGTTCGATATATCTCAAGTCGTAAAATGTCGGATACTCATCAATCCTATTGTTCTAAGAGAAGTTCTCCCACTCCTAACAGCTGAGGAACTTCAAATCACGAGTTTTGAAAAACGCCCAACTTCTGAAACCCTACTCCAGTTCATTCGAATGCTAGGTTACAACACTGAAATCACCAGATTGAGCAACTTCCGACGACAACATCTACCACCAATCTGGAACTTCATGTTCTCTGTCCTAAACCGCACTCTCACCTACAAACTGGGAAGCATGGATCAAGCAACACCAGAAATTCTGTCAATCATGTATGCCTTATTCTTCAATCACCACTTGGACATGGCCGACATAATCTTTGATATGATTCTGACATCAATAGAGAAGAAGAACAAATGCATGGCAAAGGACCCTGAATAAACGACCCAATCATCCAAAGTTCCTTCAATAACATTCCCTAGATTTTTGTCTCTAATCATCCATGCGGCGATCGAGAAGCTTCATATTTTGATCGCCACTGAACAACCCAAAACTCCTTTCTACATAATGAACAACTTCAAACCGACGATTCTATCTGAAGGCTATCCAGAAGCAAGGAGGATCCCTCACCACATGCTGAATCAGGTAAATCCTCAATCTGTAGCCTTAGCTTCTTACCTCCGTGTTGCCCAAGGACTAGAACCAGTTCTGGGAACCCCAACACACTTAGGTCCTGAACCTCGAATGGAGAGTAAGAGCATCTCGGCTTCAGAGGGATCTGAGGACCCTGAAGTTCAGATCTCTCACAAGAGTGAACCAGAGGGTACTCTTGCTGGAGAAACCGAAGTTGAGAGAGATGACAGAGCACCTGAAGGGCTGTCAATGAGGAAGTAATGGAAGAAACCTCATCTGCTAGTGTAGAGGATAGCTCGACTAGCTCTGAGGAAAGTAAGGATGAATCTTCAGAGACTAGCTCTGAAGATTCTCAGAGAGAAGAGAGCAAGTCTTCTAAGGACTTGGAGAAACCTGAGAGTTCTTCCCCTTCCAAACAAAAAGATGCCTCAAGGCATATATATTTTAGGACACCAACCCCATCTCCCAGTGCAACCACACAATATAACCTACTTGATCCAGAGGTAATGGTTATTGAATCAGAGATGCACACCTCGAACCCAAACCAACCAGCCACTTCAGAGGTACCTTTTTCCACCTCTGAATTTCACATAACTGAGGAAACTCAATTTCTGGAAAATCCCTCTTCACAGGACTTAGCCAATATTTCAAGTACTCAGTTGCCTCAGAGTACATCAGAAAATCCTACACATGATGATGCCTCTGTGGCTCATCTCTCACCCTTTAGGATATCAAGAAGTAGTTGTCCAACTCAGGGACAATGGCTTGACCTACAAAACCAAGGATTGACTTTCCTGGATCGCAAGATCAACTCCCACATTCACTTCCAGTCCTCTGAATCTGAGGAGGAGGACTTGGTGGAGAACAGACCACTCAGAGAATATTCTCCGAAACATCAAGGATTGAGTGGAAGTCCTTCCAGAGAAAACATCAAAACAGCTCTGAACGAAGGCTCCTCTAAACTCGAGGAAAAATTGGCTACACGTGTTGTAACCAATGTACCCCTCTCTGAACTTCTCACAAAATCTGAGTTCCAGAGATTCTGTGAGAAATTCAGAGGCTCCATGAAAGAGCATAACTTTCAAAGAATTGACGGTTCAGAGACCTCTGCTCTTCGCTCTGAAAACACAAACCTCAGAGCAGAGGTTTCCATTCTGAAGACCCAACTTTTGGACTCCTCAAACAGAATTCAAGAGTTGGAACAAGAACTGTTCAGACAAAAGGTTGAATCATCTCTGGAGATAGTCAATCTTAAAGCTCAGAATGCTGCTCTTCAAGCATCTACAACCATCGATGTTCAGAAGGCTCTACAAGAACTAAGGGAAAAGGTAATAGCCACCAGATCATCTTCACTCTCAACAGATCAAATTGCCTCTATCTCTGACCTCATCAAAGCAACAATTCAAGCTTCTGTACCAGCAGTCAGCGCACCATCAGCAACTCAACAGCCGCCACCCCGAACTTCTGAAGACCTCATCACCAAAAGTGATCTGGCCTCTTTCAAATCCGCAATCATGAGCAGAATGCTGACTTGTTCTTCCAAGATCTCTACTATTGCTCAGAAGCAGGTCAAAGCTACTCTGGAACTTCATAACTATAAATCAGAGGACCAGATTGCTGAAATCAGAAGTACGGCTTCAGAGGCAATCAAATTCATTCAGAAGACGCTTCTGGATCCCAAAGGAAAAGGAATCGCTGAACCAAACTCTCCCAAATACAAACACAAGTTTTCTGGTGGGACTTGTAGCGATGCAGTGAAGAGAGCCAGATTTGATGATTCTGAGGATTCAGATGATGATGAGAACTCTGAATCATAAGACAGGAAGATCAGAGATACAACCGCGCACACCTATAAAGCTGTCCCTCTGCACCAGTTCAAGAGAAGGAACCAGAGAGGAACACCACCTCTTCTGATGAAAACTGTACTTTGCAATCATTCACAACACCGGTAATACTTTTCACCTCATCAACACCAGGTGTTCCAATAACTCCAGTTACCGATGCAACTCCAGAGAAAATTGGAGCTCTGGAAGTGGAAGAAAACGAACAATTAGTAGATTTCTCTACTTCCTCTGAAGATGAATTCTCATCACCCGAAAGACAACCAATGGTGATGAGAGATGCATTTGACTCAGAGTCTGAGAAAGAACAGAAAGATTCTGAAAGAGAGGAAGAAGCTGCTGGAGAACAGATCGAAGTAATTGATGTCGAAGAGTATGTTTTCAAAAACGCTCAACCTCATCATACCTCAACAGATTCAGAATTAAGAGAATCTCCAGAGATAGATGGATATATCTCTGAACAGCCGTCAGAGATAACTCAGTCACAACCCAAGGACAAAGAAACCATGGTTGTTGATGAACAGGATCCTCAAGAGAATCTTGTTCAGAAGACAATCATCGGTTTACCAGCCAAGGTATTCACTCATCCTCCCACATTCTTAGAATCCACTCCTGAAGCATCGATAGAAGATCACTTTCGGCATATATACTGTGAGTTCAATATGGAAGACACTCAAGTAATCCCTCTGAATCCAAGAATCAGAGAGGATATGCCAGACTACGAACGAAGATTCATACACACAAAGACATCACCAAGAAAGGCGGTTCTCAACGATGCTCCCATAATAAAAGTTGAGAAAATCACTGAAAACACATTCGCCTTCAACAAGATCATATATAGGCATTATGTGGTGACTCGATCTGATCAGAAGATTTACGAGTTCAATGATAATGATCTCAGAAGAATTATAACTGTCAGAAAGAACTTTATCTTGTTTCTTTGACTTATTTGACCGTCTTCTTTTACGCTTAGGTTTATAATATTGATCATTGAGCGTAAAAGAATCATCAAGAATTTTAGACTTAATATTTAAATTAGAAGAAATAATTTTATCCAAGCAACAATCTGATCAACTACTAATCTGAATTTACTTCGGAGTTTGAAGAATTTTGAGAAAAGATTTTAAAATTTGAAACTTCCTTTTTATTTTCCTTAGAATCAGAAGAAAGGTCAGAAATAGAAAGTGAATCTTGTTTTTGAGAAAATAAATTTTCTTCAAGACTAGAAGTCATGAAAGAAAGAATAATATCAAATTCAATTTCCTTTAAAATATTTTGATCTTCTATCTTATCTTCAAGATCGATGATTGTACTCTCTAATACTAATGGAGGAGTACATTTCTTAGAATCATAAATGATTGGAGAAATATTTTCCTTATCAGAATTAGAAGCATAAACATCAACAAAGTCATCAGACATTGAAGATTTGATACGAGATATATCATTTAAAACTCTTCTTCCTCTCCTTGATTTTTCAGGAAAATATTTTGCATTTTCGCTCGTGTAAACAAAAGGAATTTCCTTTTTCTTGTTATTCATCCTTTTCTCATTTTCGATTTCCAACACTTGCTTTTCACTTGTCCAATGAAATTTAAACTGAGGAGCATAGTGTGCAAGAGTTAGATAATCGTATATATATAAAGTAGGAACTTCGGTTATACCTTTGTTTAAACAATGAGGGTTGTCAAAACTGAGTCCCCATTTTTCTTTAAAGCTTCTTCACTCCTTGGTTTGTTCATAAAAATTGTTTGTTCAGATTGGTTCCTTCGATAAAGCTTTTCTTCTAACTTATTTAATTTATCTGAAAATTCATCTTTTAAAGTAGTCATAGCAGTCAAAGACTCAAGATAAGTCTTATTTGAATTTTCCAAATCATCCAATTTCTTTTGAAAGATGTCTTTAGTATTTTCCAAAATAGATTTTTCATCTTTCAAAGAAATTTTCAGTTTGTCAATCAAATCTGACTTTTCAGAATTTAAGTTCTTTTAAGATAAAAGCTTCGAGCGAAGATCAGATAAAGCAGAAATAATAATGTTCATCTGGGAGGTAATGAAATTATAATCAAAATCAGAATATACCTCATCTTCATCTGTTTCAGAATTATCATCTGACTGATCATCTCCAACAAAGCACATCTGAGCTATCTCGACATTTGCAGCTTCATCGTCAGAGTGATCCAGCCAGAATTCTTCTGCTGCAAGAAGAGCAGTTCCGTTCTCTCTCTTTTCAGCCAGTTCCAATTTCTTTCTGTAATAAGCTGAGTCCCTAACCTTCTTCACTCGACACTCCTTTGAGATATGCCCCGTCTTTCCAGAATTGTAACAAGTAGCAGTCTTTGTCTCGGGCACTTTGACTTTAGAACCGGAAGTGAAGTGAGAAGTGTTCGAACCCGTTCTTGGTTGGAACTTTTTCTGGTAATGCTGAGAGAGAAGGATCATCGCTTTCTACAGAGCCTCGCCATCATCATCAGTTGACCCGTTGTAAGCATTATCAGACAATGCTTGTTCTGTCAGTTGATTCGTGAGGAGAGCAACCGGGTCTACTGATTTCTTGTTCTTCTTATCCAGTTTGGCCTTCTTCTCAAGCACCAAGCTCTCATCAGTCATAAGAATCTCATATAATTCTTAGATCTGCATAGTTGAAATTCTGACATCGTTCCTCAGTCTGTGACAAGATTTATTCCATTCAGGCTGAAGAGCGTTGAGGAATTTCAGATTAGTCTCAAGATCAGTCTTTTCCACTTTAATCTTTCTCAGATCATTAATCACAGTGCAAAATCGGTCAAAGATAACCTTCAGAGATTCATTATCCTTTGCCTTAAATTCCTCAAAGTTATTCATGAAACGTGTCTGGCGAATTTGAGTAGCAACTGATGACCCAAGCATGATCTTTTCTAATTGAGTCCACTCATATTTGGATCATGTTTGAAACAATCAATTCGATTGTAGATCGAGTTAGGCAGTGCTAGCATCAAATTTGACTTTGCTTCTCTATCAGCTTTTTCGCGTTTGATTTCATCAGCAGTCAAAGGAGTGTCATTTTTTGGCCTGACGAATGGTCCTTTAGAAAAAGACTTCATCCAAGGAATTCTCCATTAGCCTGACGCTCAATGAAATTAATGAACCTATCTTGCCACTGTGTAAACTCATCTTTATTGATTAAAACTGGTGGACGAGTATCTGTTCCCAATTGCATCATAATATCATTCTTGTAGAACTGAGCTTGGAAAGCAAACTTTGCAGAATCCATAGCAGATATTCAGAAAAATTCTAAGTATGAAACTAGAAGACTTGCACAAACAGAAGGTTTACGTGAATAGTGAGAGACGCAAATGAGGTTTGCGTAAGCCAAGTGATACGCGGACTGAGCTTTGTGTAAGCCAAATGATGCGCGAACTGAGCTTTGCGTAAGCCAAGTGATACGCAAACTGAGCTTTGCGTAAGCCAAGTGATACGCGAACTGAGCTTTGCGTAATCCAAGTGATACTCAAACTGAGCTTTGCGTAAGTCGCTGATAACGAGAATTGGACTTCTTGTGACAAGAGGAAGGCGCAAAGTGAGCTTTGCGTGAACTGGAGAATGCGCAAACTAAACTTCTCTTGAACTTTGAAATACTCAAAATAGCTTTGCGTGAATAGCTCAATGAGAAAACCTGAAATACACTAACACAAGGATTAGAACAACAATATGAACTTGCGCAAAGTAGTATGAACTTGTGCAAACCTATATGAACTTGCACAAACCTATATGAACTTGCGCAAAACGAAGAAAATCAAGAAAAATTCGCAAGAACGATTAAAACCATGAAATTAATGCAAGAATTTCACACACTGATGATCGAAAACAACTTTCTTACAACTTTCAACCAACAAATTCGATTAAAAATCACGAAATCTCAAATTCGTAAATGGAACAGTACGTGAAAACGGGTTTTCCAGAAACTCTTTAAATCTCAAAATCAACGATCTAAAACTGTTTTTCTTGCAAAATTGTATGAATCAAATATGATCAATAACCAAAAACGAGTCTAATGAATCAAATAGCAAACAAATTCGTCCAGAAACCTATCCAAATTTGATAAAAAAGCAAAAAACGAGATTTTCTTGAAAAAAAATAAGAAAATCGATCAAATTTTCTGCTTTAATCCACAAATTCAGAATTTAACTCAAATACTCTCAGTTCTCTCAGATTAAGAATAGCTCTAATACCAATTGTGAGTCCAAGATCACTAAATCTCTAGAGAGAAAGTAGAGAGAGAGAGTCTATGAAGCGCAGATGTAAATGATGTATTGATAAGATCGTGAAAAATGTTACAAGGACACAAGACCAAAGGGACTTAAATACCCTGGTCCAATACAACACAGTGTAAGACATTGTACACTATATAAGACCAAGCCTATAAATACAATGATTACTATAAAATCAGACTTAACACTAACAATCAATATATATATATATAAAAGAAGGCATGGAAAAGAGAGTGAAGGAGAGGCCTCCAAAGAGACTTTAGAATTTTTCTAGAGTTTTGATTTTTTAAATAAAAATGTGCATTAAATGAGTACAACATTTTATTTTCTTTATTATTTTTCATTATAGCTTTTATTTATCTAATCTTTTTATTTATTAATTTTTTTATATATTGATTTTTTTAATAAATGGCCAAAAGTTTATTTAACATTTGCTAAAAAATTGTATTTTTATTTTTATTTATTTCATTTATATTATTTAAACATATATGTTTATTTGAAAAAAAAAATCAATTTAATCATCTTATCTTCTTACTAACCTAACAATGTTTATAAATCAAAATTTATATCAATATATATGTATGTATATATATATATATATATATATATATATATATATATATATATATATATATATATATATATATATATATATAATAGAAGACATAGGAGAGAGAGTGAATGAGATACCTCCAAGGAGACTTTAGAATTTTACTAAAGTTTTGATTTTTTTTAAATAAAATTGTGTATTAAATGAGTACAACCTTTTATTTTCTTTATTATTTTTCATTATAGTTTTTATTTATCTAATCTTTTTATTTATTAATTTTTTATATATTTATTTTTTTAATAAATAGCCAAAAGTTTATTTAACATTTGCTAAAAAAATGTATTTTTATTTTTATCTACTTCATTTATATTATTTAAACATATATGTTTATTTGAAAAAAAAATTTCAATTTAATCTTATTATTTTCTTACTAACCTAACAATCAATATATCAATATATCATCAATATATATATATATATATATATATATATATATATATATATATATAAGAAGACATAGAAGAGAGAGTGAAGGAGAGGCCTCCAATGAGATTTTAGAATTTTTCTAGAGTTTTGATTCTTTTAAATAAAAATGTGCATTAAATATATATATATATATATATATATATATATATATATATATATATATATATATATAAGAAGACATAGAAGAGAGAGTGAAGGAGAGGCCTCCAATGAGAATTTAGTATTTTTCTAGAGTTTTGATTTTTTTTAAATAAAAATGTGCATTAAATGAGTACAACATTTTATTTTCTTTATTATTTTTAATTATAGCTTTTACTTATCTAATCTTTTTATTTATTAATTTTTAATATATTGATTTTTTAATAAATGGCCAAAAGTTTATTTAACATTCGCTAAAAAAAAAATTTATTTTTATTTATTTCATTTATACTATTTAAAAATATATGTTTATTTGAAAAAAAAATTCAATTTAATCATCTTATCTTCTTTCTAACCAAACAATGTTTATAAATCAAAAATTATAATAAATGAAAAGTATTTAATATATTATTTTTTTAATAGAGTTTTTTTTTTCTTTTTGAATAATCTAACAATATATATATATATAAGAAGGCATAAGAGAGTGAGTGAATGAGAGGCCTCCAAAAAGGCTTTATAATTTTCCTAGAGTTTTGATTTTTTTAAATAAAATTGTGCATTAAATGAATACATCCTTTTATTTTCTTTATTATTTTTCATTATAGCTTTTATTTATCTAATCTTTTTATTTATTAATTTATATATATATATTGATTTTTTTAATAAATGGCCAAAAGTTTATTTAACATTTGCTAAAAAAATGTATTTTTATTTTTATTTATTTCATTTATATTATTTAAACATATATGTTTATTTGAAAAAAAAATTCAATTTAATCATCTTATCTTCTTACTAACCTAACAATGTTTATAAATCAAAATTTATATCAATATATATATATATGTATGTATGTATATATATATATATATATATATATATATATATATATATATAAAAGAAGACATAGGAGAGAGAGTGAATGAGATACCTCCAAGGAGGCTTTAGAATTTTACTAAAGTTTTGATTTTTTTTAAATAAAATTGTGTATTAAATGAGTACAACCTTTTATTTTCTTTATTATTTTTCATTATAGTTTTTATTTATCTAATCTTTTTATTTATTAATTTTTTATATATTTATTTTTTTAATAAATAGCCAAAAGTTTATTTAACATTTGCTAAAAAAATGTATTTTTATTTTTATCTACTTCATTTATATTATTTAAACATATATGTTTATTTGAAAAAAAAAATCAATTTAATCTTATTATTTTCTTACTAACCTAACAATCAATATATATATATATATATATATATATATATATATATATATATATATATATATATAAGAAGACATAGAAGAGAGAGTGAAGGAGAGGCCTCCAATGAGACTTTAGAATTTTTCTAATGTTTTGATTTTTTTAAATAAAATTATACATTAAATGAGTACAACATGTTAAGACTGATTTTGTAGTAATCATTGTATTTATTTTCAGTAGTTTTAACTGTGGTTATCTTGCTTATCTGTATTGGTTAAGACCTGGGGTATTTAAGTCCCTTTAGGTGCTTTGTTGTTTGTAACTTTGAGATCACATTTGAATATAACGTAAACTTTGGAGCTCTCTACTTTCTCTCACTATATTTAGACCAATCTTGGACTTTCAATTGGTATCAGAGCTAATCTGAATCTGAGAGGATTGAGAGAATTCGTGTTTGATTCTGAATTTGTAGATTAAAGCGGAAAATTTGATTTATTTTCTTGATTTTTTCAAGAAAATCTCGGTTTTTTGCTTTTTCATCAAATTTGGATTGTTTTGTGACTGAATTTGTTTGGAATTTGGTTTGTTGAATTCGTTTTTAATAGAAGATCATTTGTTTTTCACATCATTTTTCAAAAGATTCAAGTTAAGAAGTTGAATTTTGAGAAATTTCATTTTTTCTGGAAACGAGTTTTTGACGTACCGTGTGATTTACGAAATCTTGATTTTGTGGTGTTTAATCAATTTTGTTGATTGAAATTTGTTAGAATCTTGTAATCGATCAATATTGTGCGAATTAATTGCTTTAATTTCATGGATATAATCGAATTGTGTAAGTTTTTCTTGATTTTCAGAACTTTGTGCCAGATCTGAACTTTGCGCTAGTTCATCACAGGTTTGCGTTAGACTCATCTGGTTTGCGCTAGATTCATCCAAGGAATTCTTCATCTTCACGAGAAGTTTAGAATTGTTGTGTTTATCACGCAAACCAAAGTTTGCGTCTCCTTCTGTTCGCAAGAAGCATACTTTGCATCTACAGTGTATCAAGTGTTGTTTGCGCCTTACACAGCTCACGCAAAGTTCACTTTGCGTTTTCCTTTGTTTGCGAAAAGTTCGATTTGCGTTTCAAGTTTATCACACAAAGCTCAGTTTGTGCGATCAACACCTCACGCAAAGCTCAGTTTGCGTCTTCTTCAGCTCACGCAAACCGCATCTTGCGTCTCACTTGGATCGCCCAAAGATCTCTTTGCGTCACCAGCTACTTACGCAAACCTCAAGTTTGCGCCAGATTACATCTTCCAGACTTTGAATTTTTCAGATTGTATTTGTGTTCAAAATGTCTCTGCAAGCTCAAGTTTACAAGAATGACCTGATGATGCCATTGGGATCTGACACACGTCCTCCCATACTGATCAACGAAAATGAATTTGAACAGTGGCAGGATCGATTCATTAACTTCATAGAAAGACAACCGAATGGGGATAACATGATGAAATCTCTGACTGAGGGTCCTACAGAGAGGCTGATGAAAGTTATACCAGCTACTGCAAATACTCTAGCTACAACTGTTGAGAAAACTTTAAGGGAGTATGATGATGATGAATTGTTAAGATATCAAGCTGATAACCAGGCCAAATCTAATCTGATTCTTGCACTACCCAATTCGATCTGCAACAGAATTGACTGTTTCAAACAGAATCCTATGCTTATGTGGACTCAATTGGAAAAAATCATGCTTGGTACAGCTGTGTCAACTCAACTACGTCAGACAAGGTATATGAATAATTTTGAGGAATTCAAAGCAAAAGACGGGGAAAGTCTGAAGAGCGTATTTGATAGATTTTGGGCTGTCATCAATGATCTGTATAAGATCAAAGTTACAAAGACTGAATTGGAGGCCAACCTGAAGTTTTTGAATGCACTCCAACCTGAATGGAGCAAGTCCTGTCATAGGATGAGAAATGATGTCAGGATATCTACTATGCCCATTCAGGAATTGTATGAAATTCTAATGACCGATGAGACCATGGTGTTGGAAAAGAAGGCTAAGCTTGATAAGAAGAATAAGCCTAAGACTGTTGATCCAAATGCCTTCTTAGCAAGTCAATTAGCCGAACAAGCTTTGACAGAAGATGCTTATGATGGTTCCACAAAAGATGATGGTGAAGCCTTGGAGAAAGCAATGATACTTCTCTCGCAACACTATCAGAAAAAGTTTCAGCGTAGAACAGGATCCAACAATCTCCGTTTCACTTCCGGCTCTAAGAAGGTTGAACCTGGTGCTCCATCAAAGCCTTACGTACCAAAATATGAGCCTGCAAAAGTAGTAGAACCGAAAAAGGATGACAAGAAGGTTATGAATTGCTACAACTGTGGAAAGCCCAGGCATTTAGCTAAGGAGTGTAGAGTGAAGGTGGTAAAGGATTCAACTTTCTACAGAAAGAAGTTGGAACTGGCAGAGAAGCGAGAGAATGGAACAATCCTGTTAGCTGAAGAAGAGTATTGGCTTGACCATTCTGATAATGAGGCTGAAAATGAAGAGACTGCTGCCATGTGTTTCATAGGTGATGACAAGAGCGATGATGAAGAAGATGATACATCCACTGATGATTCTGAGGTAATTTCTGAATTCGATGTTAACTTTGTTTCTTCTCAATTGAACGTTATTGTCAATGCTTTACATGATTTTCGTTCTAAGTTCATATCTGAAAAGTTTTATAATCAAGAAAATCTGTTTTAATTGAAAAACTGCGAATTTGTCTGAAAGATGAAAAGAATATTTTAACTGACACAAAAGAGAAATTTCAAAAGCAGTTGG
Organism: Arctium minus; assembly: GCA_954870635.1. Classification (NCBI taxonomy): domain Eukaryota; kingdom Viridiplantae; phylum Streptophyta; class Magnoliopsida; order Asterales; family Asteraceae; genus Arctium; species Arctium minus. Next base: position 24,707,000 of record OX941093.1, read on the forward strand.
ATGATTTAGAAAATTAAAATCAGATTTATCGTGATTCTTTGACTGAACTGACCAATTTAAATCAAAATCTTTCTGATAAGCGTTATTCAATAAAGCAATTGATTCAATTATCTACTACTACTACTAAATCTTTTCATTATCGGAGAAATGATTTTGCTTATCATCATACTTCTAATGATTGGTTTGGATCATATCATGTTTATTATTCAAGATCAAATGTTTTCAAAAGTTTTCAAAAGTTTTCAAAGAAAATGAGGATCCATATTTAAATGGATACCAAAATCTTGTGCTAATCTGTTAGGACCCGTTTTTAAATGGGTACCTAAAATTGTTATTTCCTGATTTCTCTTGCAGACCCGGCATATGTGGTAATTGGATAGCGGTTTTTCCAAGCATATGACCGGGCATAAATCTTTATTGTCTAATTATACAGAGAAATTCAGCGACAATGTGAGATTTGGAAACGACCAGTTTTCACCGATCTTAGGATATGGTGACATCATTCAAGATAATATAACGATTAAGAAGGTGAGCTATGTCGAAGGCTTAGGGCACAAGTTGTTTAGCATCGGTCAATTATGTGATAAAGGGTTAGAGGTTAATTACAAAGCTAAGAGATGTTCGATTCGTACTGAAGACGGCACAGAACTCTTAGTCGGCAATCGAAAGACAAATCTCTATACCATCAATCTTTCAAAATGTTGGGTCAAAAATAACTAAGTCTGGTTAGTACTGCTAGGTGAAGAAAGATTACTACTGCTTAGCATGTTAATACTGCTATGCAATATTTGTACTGCTAGTAGTTAATACTGCTTGGAAATTACTACTGCCATAAGAGATTAATACTGCAAGCATGGTTAGTACTGCCAGAGTCAAAGTTAATATTTCTATTGAGTTAATGTTGTTTCTGAAGATAAAGATGGATTGATGCGGAAGAATAGGAGATGAAGATAATTATGGACTGGATTCTGAAGAATAATATTTCCTTTGTAATTATCTTGTAATCAGTTTTGTATATATAGTATAGATAATTTTAGATTATAGTATGAGGTGTTTTTGTTTAGAGAATTAACCTCAAGACTAGTATTGATCCTTTCTATAGAGAAGTGTAGAACGTCTGTTGAGTGTGTTCAACAGATTGAGGTTATGTTTGTAATCATTAAGTTTTATGCAATATAAACTTATGATTTGAGTTCATATTCTGTGTTTTGATTAATTGTTAAAGTGTTATTCCGCGACTTCTTTAACATTGTTTCTGAGTTTGTATTAAATTCTTGTTTAGAATTTTCGATATTGACACAAAAGTTCAGAATGACAATCAGATTTGCTTGCTGACAAAAGCTTCGATGCAACAAAGTTGGCTTTGGCACAGACGATTATCGCACCTGAATTTTCGTTATATCAACAAGTTGGTCAAAGATGAGTTGGTAAAAGGACTTCCTGAGTTGAGATACGAGAAAGAACACTTTTGTGCAGCATGTGAAAAGGGTAAGATGAAGAGAGTCGCACATAAACCGAAGCCTGAACCAAGCACCAGTTCTCCACTAGAGTTGTTGCATATGGATTTATGCGGTCCGATGCGAACACAAAGCTTGGGCGGAAAGAAATATGTGTTGGTTATTGTGGACGATTATTCAAGATACACGTGGGTCAAATTTTTACGTTCAAAAGATGAGACGCCCGAAGTTCTCATTGCCTTTATAAAGACGACCCAGGTGAATATGCAGAAACAAGTCAAGCTTCTTAGAACGGACAACGGCACAGAGTTCAAGAACAAAAAAGTTGAAGAATATCTCGAATCGGTCGGGATATCACATCAATACTCTATTGCACGTACACCTGAACAGAATGGAGTAGTCGAAAGGCGAAATCGGAAGCTAGTCGAGGCCGCTCGTACTATGCTTAGCCAATCGGACTTACCTCTATTTTTGTGGGCAGAAGTTGTGTCAATTGTATGTTATACTCATAATTGGTCCACGATACACCGCCGTTTTCAAAAGACTCCGAATGCTTTGATCAACAACCGAACACCGACAATCAAATATTTCCATATATTTGGGTGTAAGTGTTTTGTGCTAAATGGCAGAGAGAATCTGAACAAATTTAGTGCTAAGGCGGACGAAGGCATCTTCATTGGCTACTCTTCAACATCTGTTGCATATCGTGTATATCTGAAGAAGTTAAAGACAGTTGTCGAGAGCGTCAATGTAACATTTGATGAAGATATGGCTTCTGAACAACTCAGTTCAGAACCCGTGATAACTGGCGTATTAGCTTCTGGGCAGATCAGTCTAGATCCTGTTTCTACAGAGAACAATTCGGATAACGCTTCTACTTCACTTTCACATTTATCTGATTTAGATTTGTTATTTGAATTATTTTATGATGAGTTTCTAGGATCTAATTTGCCTAAATCTGCTCTGACTGACAGGTCTGACGACACATATTGCAATCATCCAGTCACTTCAGAAGTTATAACTGAAGTTGAATCCCCCGTTCAGTCAGAAACTCATATTCCATTGAATACTCCTATAGTTGAAGATATACAAGTAACTGCTGAGCCGGAAGTAACTGTATAAGTTGGGTGTAATACACTGTCTACTCAACAGCCAGAGTATGTTGTTCCAACTGATGCTTCTGCACCTGAAATTTCCACTGCAAACCCTCCTCCAACTATTCAAACTGAAGAGCCTGATAGTGGATTTCAAGGTGATAATCATGATCAATCAGTATCTACTCCACTCCCTCATGAGCATCGCTGGACCAAAGAGCATCCTTTACACCAAGTAATTGGAGATCTAAACAAGCCGGTGCAAACTAGGTCAGGGACTTTGAATCAATGTAAGCATGACTCATTCCTCAGCAAGATAGAGCCCACGCGTGTATCCGAGGCTTTATGTTTCTTCATTACATGTGCTTTCATTGATATATGTTTATATTTTGTTCATATAAACATCCTACGTCTTTGATTTCCCAGAATATTATTCTTCATGAATTTTGATCTGATCTTAGTCATTGTCAGATTCTCAAAACATTTATGTTCTTTCATGATTATTCATTCATACAAAGTTTTGAGAAATCTTAAATGCTTAAAATGCTCAAATTTCATTCTGATTTTTTATGAGCATACATATACTGACAAATGATTTCTTGTGCTTAAATGTCAAGTTAATCATTGAGCAATACATTCTTTTAGGACAATACATGGGATTCGATGTGTGAGCTTAACAGAACTTCCATGGATTCACGATAACCAGTGTTTCCTACCCTAGAAGTTATCCTCAGTGATTGAGGGGAGAGGGGTCAAAATATTTGAGTGTTGGTGTGTGATGAGGTAAAATGGAAAAGAGAGATTGGTTAGAAGTGAGCTTTAATGTTTAAAAGAAAGAGGGTGTGAGAACAGAGTAAAAGAACATTAAACTCTGCACCAAATCTTTCTGAGTCGAGCAGCCACATAATCTGATTGGTTCACATTCTTTGGTGACCATCATTGAAACAAGCAGTGAGCCCATGCCATCTCTTGCATAACACCCCGCCAACTACTCATTCTTTTCGTAAAAAGAGAATGTTTCACATTTTCTGGGGAAGCAGCACATATGTTATTGGTTCTTCACTTGGAAGATCTTGATATTGAAAAAGAAGGAAAGTTGCCCCACCTTCGACCCTTTCTGATTGACGTTGAATCTATGTATAATCATTGTTGTCTCAATGGTTTGCATAATTTTGAGCCTAAACAACAACCATTGTGCTAATTCTTTCATAACACAAGCACGAGCACACAGAAAATCTGTTTTTCTGTCAGAACATTCATAGAAAATACCTTTGGTTTTTCAATGATTGAATGGAAGTCCTGGGGAGTGAATGTTATTTCAAGCAACTCATATTGTACATTCGTTGTACACAGTAACTTTGTGTTACTGACAGACATTCCTAACTGTTTCATTTGTTGATTCAGGGTTACAATCATAATTTGTCTGAATTTGAAAAGATTCAGATGACTACATTCATGTATTGATGGCTCATTATCAGATCAATTGGGGGAGAATGTTCATACTTTACCAAAAGAGATCATGAACACTGTACTAAATTGATTAATTGGGGAAGAAGTTTCAAAGACCGAGCTGACTTTGAAATAAGTTTTGATGATTTTGATTCTCACAATCATCAAAAAAGGGGGAGAAATTCTAAAAAGTTTAATTTCAAAGTCATAATTTTCAAAGCCATAGAGAAGACATAAAGAGATGTCAAGGGGAAAAAGACTTGTAGAGAAATTCTGAAAGTTCAATTCAATTCAATCAAGTCTGATGAAAAGAAATTATTCAGAGATGATTCAAAGACAAATCAAGATGTTGAAGAAAGTTTGTTTTCCGAAGACAGTACAGAGATTTCAAAGATGAAGATACAAGTTTTGAAAGATTCCTCAAAGTTCAAAGATTTCCGAAGTTTTAAAGTTCAAGGAGTTTTAAAAAGCTTCAAAGTTTTGTTCAAGACTTGATGAATGTTTAAAGACTTTGTGAAAGACTTTTCAAGATTCTTCAAACCATCAGAGATTGAAGATTGCCAAAGCTTCAACGTTTAAAGATGTCAGAGTCAAAGTTTGAAGAATCAAGCACTGAAGACGATTGTCAAATTTTTGTTAAATCTTGAATACAAAGTGGGAGAATGTTAGTCTATAAATTGTATCCAAGATTTAATGTGTAAAGTCAAAGTCTATAAAGTCAAATAAAGTAAAGTCAGTGATAAGTTAATGTTTCTATACTTTGAGAGTTTAGCTTTATGAGTGTTTGTAAGAGTGATAGTATATAAGAGTTTAGTATCTTGAGAGTTTGTGTGGTTAGGTATTGTAACATTTTCATTCATAGAAATACGACTTGTGATTCTCTCTGTACTCTCTCTCTAGAAATTATATTTTGATTTTCAAATCTTGATCTTGATTGAAGTGCTTGATAACTGGAATCATACATTTTCAGATCCAAGATCATTGGGATTGAATGTCAAAGTCCAAGTCAAATCCTTCAATTGCAAAAGTCAACTTCAAAGCTCAAAGAGAAAAGTCAAAGTGTTTAGTTAGCTTAGTTAGTTTGTTTGTTTAGATTCCTGTATAAAGCTAGTTGGTATAAATAGCTTTTGTTCTTTGTAGAATCAAGTAACACAACTAAGATAACGTACATTTGAGAATCTAGTGAGAGAATTACTGTGTGAGAGAGAATTGTATACGAATTGTAATCTTGTGATTTGATATCAATCATATGGCTATTTGCATCGATTTCTTGTGTTCATTTTGATCATATTGCCCAATTTGGGACACACAAAAACATACAAGAACATGACAACGGTCATACTAATGAAAGCAAATACAAATTTATTATTAATACTAATCCATCAATCTTTGATGGAAAGGAAGGGTCTTTAACTGAAATTAATTGACTAGATGAAATGGAAAGTTGTTTTGAAACGTGTGAATGTGCTCCCTACAAACATGTTAGGTTTGCTTCTACCAAATTAAATTTTAACGCTCTTCATTGGTGGAAGACTATTCAATCCACCCGAGGCATATCCCTAGCAGCAACCATGCCCTGGGAAGAGTTTAAGGAACTAGTTTATGGAATATATTGTCCCAATATTCAATTAAAAATGATGGAAGAAGAATTCCTAACACTAGAACAAGAAAATAAATCAATGGAAGACTATGTAGAAGCCTTTATAGAAAAGTCTCGTTTCGCAAATTACCTGCTAGCTACTGAAATCCAATAAATAAATCGCTTTTTGTTTGGCCTAAGAAAGGATTTACGAAGGTTTGTCAGTATGTCTCGACCTTAAAGCTTTCACGAAGTTGTAGAATTAGCAATGTTGGCTAAAAAAGACTATTACGTGCCAAATACCAAAAACGTCGAGAAAAGGAAATTTGAAGGAAGAAAATTTAGCAATCAATTTAAGAGACCTAGAATCGAGGATAGGAGACCCTTTGATAAAACCCTATGTCCCAACTACCATAAGAGACATAATGGGGAATGTATACTAGAAAGAAACATGCTATAGTTGTGGTCGACCTGGTCACATGGTTAGTAATTGCACTGATAATAAAAGTTGTTACAATTGTGGTTCAACGGAACATCTACTGTATAATTGTCCAAGACCAAAATATGTGCAACCAAGGGTAGCAGTCGCAAGTACTATTGGAAGTAAAATAGAGGTTGGAAGAGACAAAGGGAGGGTATTTCAACTTACCGCAGAAGAAACCAAAGAAATACCAGATGTGGTGTCAGGTACTTTTCTTATTAACGAAAAACCTGCAAAAGTATTATTTGATTCTAGAGCCAATAAATCGTTTGTATCTAGAACATTTAGTGGGCAAATAAATATTTAACTATGAAACTAGATTAGAAGATTAATGTCGAAATGGTGGATGGTAGTGCCACACAAATAGACGAGGTATACGAAGACAATACAATCAAAATGGATAGTTATCGCTTCCTATCCCACATTTACCTATGAACATTAGTGAATTTGATATTGTGATAGGTATGGATTGGTTATTCAAAAAACAAGCTCATATAGTATGCAATAAGAATATGGTTAGAATTATAAACGAAGAGGGTAAGGAGGTTATCATTTATGGCAAGCGCGATAGGCATTCTTTAAACTTAATTTCTATCCTGAAGACAAGGAAATGCATTCACAAGGTATGCAAGTTGTCCTTGGCATATGTAATTAATATTGTAAAAGAAAAGAAACAAGTAGAAGAAATACCCATCGTATGTGATTATCCCGAAGTTTTTCCTAATGATTTACCTGGATTACCCCCAGATAAACAGTTAGAGTTTCATATTGATTTAGTACCTGGAGCTACACCAATAGCCCGAACCCCATACAGACTTGCACCCTCATATATGAGAGAACTTATGAGTCAATTACAAGAATTTATTGATAAAGGTTTTATCCACCGAAGTTCGTCACCTTGGGGAGCACCCATATTGTTTGTTAAAAAGAAAGATGAAACCATGAGAATGTGTATTTATTACCGAGAACTAAATAAGGTCACCATTAAGAATAGGAATCCCTTACCCCAGATTGATAACTTATTTGATCAGTTACAATGAGCAAGTTACTTTTCAAAAATAGACTTACGCTTAGGTTATCATCAATTAAAGGTACAAGCAGAGGATGTCCCTAAAACAACATTCCGAACAAGATATGGACATTATGAGTTTTTAGTCATGCATTTTGGCTTGACTAATACACCAGTTGTATTTATGGATCTTATGAATAGGGTATGTAAACTATACCTTGATAAGTTCATTATCGTTTTCATAGACGATATTCTTATCTACTCCAAAAGTCAATAGTAGCATTGGGAACACTTAAGATTGAACCTAGAATTATTAAAACATGAACAAGTGTATGAAAAATTCTATAAATGTGAATTTTGGATTCGAGAAGTTCAATTCCTAGGTCATGTTGTTAGTGAGAAAGGTACCATGGTAGATCCCAGTAAAATTGAATGTATAACAAAATGAGAAGTGCCACAGTTAACAACTGAAATTAGAAGTTTTCTTGGATTAGCTTGATACTATCGAAGATTTATTCAATATTTCTCAAAAATAGCAACCCCCCTTACAACATTAACAAAGAAGACTAGTAAGTTTGATTGGGGAACTCCCCAAGAAACAACCTTCCGTATACTGGAAGATAAGTTGAGTATTGCACCAATCCTAAGTATACCAGAAGGAATCAAAGATTTTATGGTATTTAGTGATGCTTCTAAGCAAGGCTTACGATGTGTACTTATGCAAAAAAGTAAAGTAAATTCTTTTGCATCTAGGAAATTAAAAGAACATGAGAAAAATTATCCAATACATGATTTAGAATTAGCAGCAGTAGTTTGCTTTAAAGATTTGGAGACATTACTTGTATGGTACAATATGTGTACTATACACCGATCATAAGAGTTTAAAATATTTATTTGATCAAAAAGAATTAAATGTGAGAAACCAACATTGGATGGAATTACTAAAAGACTATGATTGTGAAACCATGTATCATCCTGGAAAAGCTAATGTTGTGGCAAATGCGTAGAACAGAAAAATATTGAGTAAACCAGTTCCAGGAAACGTGCTAAGTCTAATAGTTACAACTAGTTTACTGGGACAAATTAGAGAATTTTAACAAAAAGTATTACGAATGAATAAACAAAAATAGGAATGAATCTTTGGACAAACCAAGTTATTAGTTATTGATGATCAAGGATTTAAAAGATTTCAAACACGAATCAGGATTCCAAAGATGGGGAATTTTAGAGAAGTGATTCTTGGTGAAGCAAAGAAGTCAAAATATTCTATTCCTCCTAGGAGTAATAAGATGTACAAGAATTTTAAAATTTACTATTGGTGGCCGGGAATGAAGAAATTCATTGCTAGCTATGTCGAGAAATTTCTTACATGTTTAAAAGTTAAGATTGAACATCAGAGACCTTATGGGCAGTTGCAACCACTAGACATTCCTATCTGGATATGGGAACATATCACAATGGATTTTGTAACCAAATTACCTAGAACCTTAAGGGGTTCTAATACAATTTGGTTAATTGTAGATCGATTGACCAAGACAGCTCATTTTCTACCCATCAAAGAAAATTTCACGTGAGAATGATTAGCTAAGATTTATATTGATGAAATCATTTCAAGACACGGAGTACCACTATTAATTGTCTAAGATCGAGATAGTCGATTTACCTCTCAATTCTGGAAAAGTTTTCGAAGAGAATTGGATTCTTAAATCAAAATGAGTACATCATACAATCCTCAGACTGATGGACAAAGTGAAAGGACAATTCAATCATTAGAAGATTTATTGCGAGTATACGCCATTGACATAAAAGGTCATTAGGATAACCATCTACTTCTTATTAAATTCACTTATAATAATAGCTATCATAGTAGTATCCAAGCCGCACCTTTCGAGGCATTATATGGAAGAATGTAGAACACCAGTATGTTGGATGGATATTGGAGAAAAACAGTTAGCTAGACCAGAGATAAATTAGCAAACAACTCATATGGTAGCTCAAATACGAGAAAGACTCAAAACTATGCAAGATAGAAAGAAAAATTATGTTGGCAAAAGAAGAAGAACTATTGAGTTCCAACAAGATGATAATGTTTTACAAAGTGAAAGGACAATTCAATCATTAGAAGATTTGTTGCGAGTATACGCCATTGACATAAAAGGTCATTGGGATAACCATCTACTTCTTATTAAATTCACTTATAATAATAACTATCATAGTAGTATCCAAGCCGCACCTTTCGAGGCATTATATGGAAGAATGTAGAACACTAGTATGTTGGATGGATATTGGAGAAAAACAGTTAGCTAGACCAGAGATAAATTAGCAAACAACTGATATGGTAGCTCAAATACGAGAAATACTCAAAACTGTGCAAGATAGACAAAAAAATTATGTTGGAAAAAGAAGAACTATTGATTTCCAACAAGATGATAATGTTTTACTAAAAGTATCTCCGTGGAAAGGGGTGTTAAGATTCAGTAAAAAGGGTAAATTGAGACCATGATATATTAGACCCTTTAGAGTTAGAAAAAGGGCAGGAGCAGTAGCATATCAACTTGAGTTACCTAATAAATTAAAAGGGATACATAACATGTTTCATGTGTCCAAATTAAAGAAGTGTCTTGCTGGAAGAGATGTGATAGTTCCAATGGAGGATATATCAGTTGATGAAAAGCTCAACTTTGTAGAGGAGCCTATATAAATCTTTGATCGTAAAATTAAGAAGCTTATAAACAAGATAATACCTTTGGTTTTAGTTCGTTGGAATTATCATCATAGATAGGAAGCTACATGGGAAGTGGAATCGGAAATGAGAAATAAATATCCTGATCTTTTCAACTAAAATTAAATTTCGAGGACGAAATTTTCTCAAGGTGGGAAGAATTGTAATACCCAGTTCTATAATAAGAATAAATATAGTTGTAAATAATTTAAATTAATGCTATGTATTTTAATTTTCTTTGCATCTTGTTAGTAATTTTCTGGGTATGAAGATATTTACATTGGATACACATGTTAAGATTTTAGTATCAAATTATCGATATCATTGAAAGAGAAATTTTGAAGAGTCAGAAAATATACGTATATATATATATATATGAATAATGATTGTTAGAGTTAAATTGTATTCAAGGTTAAAATGACGGTCTTGGTTGTAATTGTTGTAGAGTGTGAGTGTGTACTTGTAATAATTGTAAGTGTAGTTGACCAAGTGCTAAGGTCATATTGACCATATATAAAGCATGTCATAGTGTTATAGATTCATAAGATTACACACACGTATTTCTGGTAACAACACCATAGAAACACACGCATAGAACTAATTGTAAAATGCACTAAATAGGTATATGGATTGTTTTAGATTGTTTGAATCAATAAAGAAAGTGTTTCTAAATCATTTGTGTAGTAATTGATAGCTAGAATCTGGAACAACAATTGGTATCAGAGCTTAATTTAATAGAATTTGGCAGAAAATCTTTACGCACACTGAGTTTTAGAGTTTTCGATTGATTCTTGAATTTGAGAGTATTTTTGATCAAATTTGTGATTTGTTAGTGATCGTTTTCACATAATAGAATGATTTTGTATTGGTAAATTTCACTTTTAAACTGTTTTGATCACGAAATTTGGATTTTTGAATGTTTTTGAGTCGCACGAGTTCACGTAGTATGATTATGGAATTGTATGATTGAGTCAATTTTTGTGAAATTCATTGATTATATTTTGTTCTAACACTAATATTGATTGATTTTCTGAAGTTACAACGCCTAATTCGAAGAATTGTTGGAATTTTGGACTGATTTTTATATTTTGAACCATAACTTGGAAGAACTCGCATACGCTCAAGAATTCGCATATATTTCATTGAATATCGTTTAAGTGTTGAATTTGCATGAGTGTTATAAGCGAAATCCTCAGAATTCGCATATGCCTTCGTACGAGAAGTAGGAATTCGCATAACACCATTATACGAAGAGTTGATTAAAAATTATTCCAAGGACATAATTCTTATAAGCCTGCGTGTGAAAAGTGCAGATTTCGCATCTCATAGTGATACGAATTGATTATGCGAAAAGTTTGAAAGATCAAATTTTCTAAGTCAAGAATTCGCATAACTCTCTTGGGCGAATTGTGAAGAACTCGCATATAACTACATGCGAATTCCTTAGATTTCCGATATAGTTTCATTCGAATTGTATTGTTTTCGTGTATCTCTTGCATGCGAATTGTGTAAGGTTTGCGAATTCTGAACTTGTTTTTGTGTGCATGCGAATTTCTCAGGTTCTGCGAATTCTGATGTTTGTTTTTGTGCAAGTTGTCTTTCTAATATCAGTTGTGTAAGGATTCTATGCTTATAAATTTTTGTGAAATTTCTTTTTTGAAAATTTATAAGTGTTGTATCAGTTGATTCTTTTGTCGAACTAACGATTAATTATAGCTTATTTTTATACAGATTTGCAAAGATGTCTAAAGATCTTCTTTCCATGGGGTCACAATCTAAACCTCTAGTACTTTCTATTGGTGAATATGCTGAATGGAAACGGCGGATGACTCAGTTTGTGAACCACAAGAACCGAGAGTATATGAAATCCATAACTGACGGACCAGTAAATCCTAAAGTCACTGTTCCAGGCCAAGCAACTACTGAAACTTCTCCAGAAATACCAGTCCGGTAAGTACCAAAATCGTATCAATATTACAGTGAGAGGGAGAAGGAGCTTGCCAAAATACACGAGGAAGCCCTCATATACTTAACGATGTCAATCCCAAACGATATATACAATCGCGTAGACAGTCGTGAATCCGCAAAAGCAATGTGGGAAGAACTTGAGAGGCAATTCCAAGGAACAGAGAGGTCCATACAAGCTAAACTGAATCAAAGCATTAATGCTTATGAGGAATTTCATGCCAAAGAGGGAGAAGTTGTGATAGATACTTACAACAGATTCAATGTGATTTTGAACGACCTGAGAAGAAACGGGATGAACAAATCAGTATCTGAGATAAATTACAAGTTCATCAAGAACTTGAACCCTGAATGAAAGAGCTATGCCACAAACCTGCAAATGTCTAGTGGAGGATGTGAATGATAATTTATCTACCTTATCTCAACACAAGGACGAGGTAAAGTTATTGAGCGAGGATAAGAAAATGGTAAAAGATTCACTAGCTTTGCTTGCTGAGAAGAAGAAGGGTTCTAGTTCAAAATCAAAGCTGGAGAAATCCAAAGCTTATCTCACCGAGCTAACTCAATCCAGCTCTGAGTCTTCTGTTGGTGAAGTTGAAGTTAATTCTGATGATGATGTTCAGAGGTTCGCTGAAAACAATGGCTAACTTTGATAAGAATTCGCCCAAAAAGTCATTGATTGCAAAGAAGCAAGATGCCCACTTTACCCAGGAATGCATAATGTCTAACATTGATGACAATGATGAAGCAACTTGTGAGAAATCTGAAGGTGATTTTGAGGTAAGTACTAATTTTGAAAACTCTGAACTTGTTGAATCTTTAATGGCACAAATCCAGCACATGGAATCAGAATTTGAATTTTTAAAGGAAAACTTAATTGTGAATGAAAATCAATGATGAATTTTCGTGATGAAATGCATTATTGAAAGTTGTTGTTGAAGATAAAGAGAAGGAAAAAGAGAACTTGAAAAAGGAAAGAGAATCTTTGAAAAGTAAGATAACAGAACTAATGTTGACCTAACTCTCTCAGTGATTTGATAATGACCCTTTATAATACTTAGTGAAAATTACATTTACATTATGTATTTATAAGTGTTTCACCATCAGCGATTAAATAATGAGTATGTTTAGTATCGCTGATGATTTCTCATGTAAACAGTTAGACGTAATCCCTGAGGACAAGTTTCGCGACAAAAGATGTTAACTGCTGAATCGAAGACAAAGATGCTGAACAAACGACAAGTCTACTCATGATCTGATGCGGATATCAGCGAAAACAAGACAAGTCTACTCACACGCGAAGAAACCCGAGGAAAAGCTTCAGCGATAGCTGAACTTCTTTCTATCTCTGAGAAGGAAGAATTATTCAGCGATCGATGATCACTTTGCTTATACCTCAAGTCTCTTTTGTCTTGTCTATGCACACATAGTACGAATGTCAGAAAAGACATACCTCTGCAACAATTCGTACAACAACTCTGATATCTATATTGTTCATCATACGTCCAAAAGCATGTCTCCAAAAGTCAGACTCATGCAACTAACCAGAGAAGGACACCTGTAAAGTACCCTGCCATGCATTTAATGCATAGGGTATAAATAAAAAGATCACAACTCTATCTGAGAGTTTCCTTAAGCCTTCAGCCTTCAATCTTTCTGTAAAATATAGAAACCCTTGTTTTCTGTATTCTCTTAATCCCCATTCTCTAATTCTTGTGCAACCATTTTAGTGTTTCTTAAGTTTGTTTAGATTAGGTTCTTACTTAATCTTATTCCGCAACAGACTTGTAAATTGTATTTTGATTTACTAATAAAAATTCATTAAACCTAACAATTTGTGTTTGTATTCAACCTCCCCCCCCCCCCATCTACAAACTTGTTAAGCACCTTCGGGACCAACATGTGGTATCAGAGCAGACTGTTTACTCTCATAAATAAGATCTTGTTTTATTCTCTTCCTTGCTATTCTCAATATGGCACTAAACACAAACACTAACTACTATGATAATGGTTCTCTCTGAAAACCTCCTCGATTTAGTAGAGATAACTTTGCTCTCTGGAGAAATCGAATGATGCTATTTCTAGAAGGTGTAGATCTTATTATAAATGAATACGTAGCAAATGGTTCTTATAAACCCTTCACCATTATAGTTGCAGTTCCAGCTACTTCCACCACTCCTGCTGTCCCTGAATGATATGCTATGAAGGAAATAAAACAATGGAGTGATGAAGATAAAAAGAAAGTCGGTTTAGATGTAAAAGCAAAAACCATTATCTCTATGGCTCTGACTGATGATGCCTTTCATTCCATCATGCATCTAAAAACTGCTAAAGAGATGTGGGACAGTATATGTGTTCAATATGAAGGTACCACTGAAATCTAAGAAACCAGAAATATTAACTTGGTAAGACAATGTTAAAGTTTTATCTGTGGTAAGAATGAATCTCTATCTGATGTTCACCAGAGATTTAACTGCCTAATCATTGATCTAAGGATTGTTGGTAGGACCTACTCTAACTCTGAGGGCTTAACTAAATTCTTGGAATGTCTTCCTGAAAGCTGGGACAGTTAGTCAATGTGTCTTAAGTTGACAAAAGACTTAAATTCTCTCTCTTAGCACCTTGTATGGAATATTGCTCAACTATAAGCAATCAAATCTTCTGAAGAGGAATCTTATAAAATATTCTAAAAACTCCAAAAGCACTCCTATCACTTTAGTCTCTTCAAAGATCATTCCATCTCAGCGATCTACTCTCACCATCGCTGAGTTAGATTCTGACACAGAGGAATTATCAGACATTGATCTTTCAGAGTTTAATGAATCCTTAGCACTCTTGACAAACAATTTCAAAAGGTTTGCAAGAAAGAGCAATTTTAGAAGAAATAAGCCTCTCTCTATAACTGACAAGCGAAAATCAACTACTGTTGATAAGGATACTTCTACTTGCTTTAAATGTGAAAAAGTTGGATATTTTGCTAGTGAATGCAGGTCGAAGAAAGTTTTCAAACCTTCTACCTCCAGGAAAACCAGCGATATAAAATACCTTAAGCTAAAAGAGAAATATCAAAAGTTGAAAAACTTTAAGCGAAAAGGAAAAGGTCTTATTGCTGAAGAGAATGATTGGGCTGAATTAGAAGAATCTAGTTCTGAAGAAGAAGAAGTTGCTAAAGAGAGATTGTTCCATGCTTAAGTTTGGAATGTTTGTCTCTTTTATCCCTGACACTTCTTCTACTCATTGTTCTTCATCTTCCAATCCTATTCCTAAGGACTTATCAAAAAGCTCAAAGTTCACTGAGAAGGGGAAATCTATTTCTCATCCTCAGAAGGCTACCAAAAAGCAAAACTGAAAGTCCTTTCCAAACCTTCAGTATGTCAATCTTCCAGCTCTGGAACTAAAATCACTGTTATTTCTCAGAGATCAACTCCAAAGATGAAAATTGATATTAAGCCTAAGAAATCTGAAGAACTGAAAGTTCCTTCAAGATCTTATGCTCATGGCATTCTTGGAGCTGGCCCTGCTCATCTCAAGTTTTCTAACTCTACTGCTCATAGTCAAAAGGCAAAATTCATATATAGAAAATGCTATCACTGTGGACTTACTTACCATATTGCTAGTAAATGTCCTACTGCCACAAATGCTGAAAAGACAGCTAAAGTGAAGATGATTACCTCCAAGGCTCAGAATATCACCAAAGCTGAGAAATCTGCTAAGGTTAAAAATACCACTGAGGTTAATCAAATAACCAAAGTTAAGGTTACCACTGAAGTTGAATCTTCAAATGCCGTGAAGATTGCTAAACCTTCCATCTCCACTAACACTGCTGGACCCATTGAAAAGTGGGTACCAATCAAAAATTAATCTTCCTTATGTTTACAGGGATTGAAGGGCATCTGGTATTTAGATAGCGGATGTTCTAGACACATGAGTGGACAAAAAGACATGCTCACTGAATACAAGGAAGAGAAAGGTCCCTTAGTGGCCTTTGGTGGAAATGGAAAAGGATATACCAGAGGGTTTGGTGTTCTCAGCAATGGAACAAGTACTTTCAGAAGAGTCTCTTATGTAGATGGACTGAAGCATAAGCATCTAAGCATCAGTCAACTATGTGACAAAGACTATGGAGTTCGCTTTTGTAAGAAAGCATGTTCAGTGATGAATGAAAAATGAAAGCTCGCTCTTAGTGGTTATCGTATGGAAAATGTCTATGTAATATATATGGACTCTACTACCACTAAAAACGTTTGTTTTCTCTCTAAGGCCTCCTCAGATGTCAACTGGTTATTGCACAAAAGGCTATCTCATCTTAACTTCAAGACGTTGAATTCTCTTTCCTGAAGAGGGAAAGCAGACCAAGGATAGTTCCAAATCAAAACAAGTTTCCTCAGTAACAAGTCCTCTTCAAATCTTGCATACGGATTTATTTGTCCCGGTCAATATTCAACATAGCTGGAAAGAAATACACAATTGTCATTGTAGATGAATATTCTCGCTACACCTGGGTAATTTTTCTTCGCTGTAAAAGTGATACACCAGAAGAACTGATATATTTTGTTAGAAAGATGGAAGTGCTAAATAATCAAACTTTTCGCTCAATAAGAAGTGACCATGGAACTGAATTAAAAAACAGTTCTCCGAACAATTTCTTTGAGAGTAAGGGAATCTCGCACAATTTCTCTTCTATAAGAACTCCTCAGCAACATGGTGTTGCAGAAAGAAGAAACTGAACGATCATTGAAGCTGGAAGATCAATGCTCACCAATTCTCATCTTCCAACTCAGTTTTGGGCAGAAGCTGTCAACACTGCTTGTTTTACTCAAAATAGGTCACTGGTAGTAAAACGTTTTGTTAGCTCCAAATCATCTGTTAAAGTGTTGAAAATAACCGTCCTATTTCAGAGGACTTCAGAGGACGAAGACTTCAGAGGACAAACCTGCCTCTGAAGTACTTATCAGAGCAACTGAGAAGACATCAGAGGACGAAGACTTCAGAGGACAAACCTGCCTCTGAAGTACTTATCAGTGCAAGAGAAGACATCAGAGGACGAAGACTTCAGAGGACAAACCTGCCTCTGAAGTACTTATCAGAGATTGCAACTTACATCAGAGATAGCTTCATCAGAGGCTCTGAAGACAACGTCAGAGCTCTGAAGACATTCTCTCTGAATGCACAAGTTTTCTAATGAACAGAAGAACAGATGACACGTCACTTAGTGATAAGATTTACTTTCTATAGTAGGTCACTGTTCAGCATGCTCTTTTTGTCATGCAAGTACACTGCTTACTTTATGGTCCTATAAATAGGACCATCACCTTATTGTTCAAGTGTGCTTAAGAAGATATATATCTGATAATATAAGTTGAATATTTTATTCTAAGAATATCTTGTTTATCTTTATCTGCTTTATGAACTGTGATATTTGAATCTCCTTTGATATTAAACTGTATTGCTTCCGCTGTCATTACTCTTATTGTTTATATCATTGTTACGAGATTAGATCTGGGATCCAACAATTGGTATCAGAGCTTCCTTTGTTTCTAAACAAAGAAAGATCATATCTGCATACTCGGATAGATTTAAAACTCATTGATTCTAAACTTTCATTATCTGTGCATGTTCATATAAACCCAGTTTATTAAAGAATATCATATGCTCTAGATTTGTTAGTAAATCTCAGTTCATTACAAAAAGCATCAGTTCTTCAAATCTTCATTTTTACAAATGGCAAACTCAAGCATAAGTGCCATTTATACAGCTGGGTCATTAACAAAACCTCCTACACTTTTAAGGGATGAATATCCCCAATGGAAAATAAGGATGGTAAATTTCCTAGAAGGTATGGACAGGGATCTTTTTAGATCTGTGAACATTGGACCTCACATTCCAATGGTGTTGGTGCCAAGAGTTCCTGCAACAGCAGATACTGCCGAAATACCTGCATATTATGAAAAGAAAACCACAAACTTCACTGATGAAGAAAATAATATGATGGATAATGACTCAAAAGCTGTTAGATTACTCATAATGGCCATTCCCAATGATATCTTTTAAGAACTTGATTCTTGTAAAACTGCAAAAGAGATATGGGATCAGTTGTTAAATCAACTTGAAGGTGGCCTACAAACCCAGAAAAATAGAAGAAATCTATGCATCAATGAATATCATGATTTTCATGCTCTACCAGAAGAAACATTACACCAAACTTACTCAAGATTCAACATTCTAATAAACAAATGCAGAAAGTTTGGAGTAATGAGAACAAAAGAGGAAAACAATGTTCTTTTTTTGAAAAGCTTGAATGAAGAATGGTCACAACTGTCCATGTCTATACAGGCTAATCAAGATCTTGAGTCATGGTCATTAACTGACATTTATGGTACTCTTGTTGCACATGAAAAAGAAGTTATGAAGCAAAAATCAAAAACCTCTTTGGGTGGACCTCTTGCGCTTGTTTCAAAACAAATATCAAAAGAAAACAAATGTGAAGAGTCACAAAAATGTTTGGAAACAAAAAGAAGATCCAAAAAGGTCTTGATGGCAGAAGAAACTCATTCAGATTCAGACTTAGATGAAGATATCAATGCCTTTGCCAAATCTCTTGCATTAATCACTCATCAATTTAACAAGAAATTTGGTAAGAAGGTATTTGAAGGAAAGAGAGAGAATGAAGAAAGAAGAAATCCGGAAAGAAGATTTCAACAAGAACCCAGATTCACACCATATAGTGATCAAAAGGGTGCAAACTTCAATCATGATGATGCAACACAACAAACAAGACCACAACAACCATTCCAACCAAGGTATCCACAACCACAGAGATACTTCAAACCTCAAGAACAGGAGCCAGGGACAAGCACTGCCACTCTTCCAACAAATCAAAATGATGGAAGATGCTTCAGATGTGGAAAACCAGGCCACTTCTCTGCAAACTGCAGAGGAAAACTTGTCAAAGATCAAGATTACTACAAGAACAAATACAAATACAATGTAAAAGAAAGAGTTCTTGTAGCAGAAATGGAAGACTGGCTATCTGACTCGACAAGTGATGGTGAGGAAGAGCCTACCAATCTCTGTGGCATGGCTTTTTCAGATGGAAATCAAACTGATGAAGCATCCGGAGACAACTCTGAAAAGGTAAACTCTCTTTACACCTCTGACAGTGATCCTGAAATAGATGCTTTTAAACTAATTAATAAACTTCAGGATTTAGAGCAAAAATTTGTTGAAGAAAAACAGAAAAGAGAGCAAGCAACAAAAGAGCTCATCTTTTACAAAAGAGAAAAGAATCTTCTAGAATCAGAAAAGAAAGATATTTTTCTTGAAAAAACTAAACTTGAAGAAACCTTCAAGCAAAAAGAAAAATCATTTTCAGAAGAAATAAGAGAAATAGAGAAAGTTTTAAAAGGAAAAGAAGAAGAAGTAAAGAAATCTGAGTATGAAAGGCTTAATTCTATTGCCTTAACCAAATTTTTTCAAAAGGAAAGAGAAATCTTACATCAATCTCTAGATAGAAAAAATCTTCAAATCAAAAGCTATGTTAATGCACAAAGTGTCTTTGACAAAATAAAATCACAAATGGACTCTCAAGGACTAGGATTCAATGAGTTGAATTCATTCAATGGATTGGAGAAAACTTCACTTTCTTCCACTTTCTGTATGGGAAAGGTCCAAAGATTTGAAAGTCCATCTCTGAATAATTTCAAAAGAATGAAAACATCAGTGGGATCAAAAGCAAGAGCTTTGAATTTCAAAAATACTACGTACTCTGAAGTAAAAGACATTCAAGAGTCTGTGTTACAGGTAAAAGAAGAAACTTCAGAAGTACTCTTTACAAAACCTCAAATCTATGATCCCAAAGAAATTTTCAGATTTGATGCCTTCATCTCAAGTGAATCAGAGACATTTGAACCAAGTACCTCTGATACAAGTACTTCTGAAAATGAATCTCAGAGTTCACTTAATCCAAATGCTCCTCTGTATTTACCAAAGTCAGATGAAAACATCAGAACCACGTTTGAAGATGATGTTAAAAGGATATGGAAAGAAAATGTCATGGAGGACTTAAAAAGAAAAGAAAGCATGAAACGGATCATCAAAGTCTCTAGATAAAAAGAAATTAAAAAACCAGTAGAGGTAGATATCTCTATCAAATCCAAGAGAGACTTTCTTGACTCTGATTCAGAATCTGATTTAGAGATTGATGAACAGATTTTTTGTAAACCAGGGAATGTAATTCACAAAAGGATAGAAACTGTTGGCTCTGGTATTTTGAATGTTCCAATTTCAGTATTGAAAACCAAAACCAGAATACCAATAAGTCCTGATTTTGCAAATATGTGTTTACAAGCAAAAACATCTCTGGAACTTGAAAAAGAGTTGCAAGAAAAGGCAAAGAATAAAACAAACACTTCTGGCTCTTACACCTATAAAACAATAAAATTCTCTCCTGAACAAAAGGGCAAATGGACAAAAACTAATCATATTGATCCTGTCTGTGCAGTAAGCAGCAAAGAAAAGAAGATGTTTTTGAACAAGAAAAAGCAACTTGAAAAGAAGACTGTCTTTCAAGCAAAAAGAAAAGAAGTAGTTAGGGATAAATGTAATATTTCTAGTGCTAGTTTCAAAAGAAGTCAAAATGTAACAAATGCTTTTAATAAAAAGAAAAACTTTGCTCCTACTTCTTCTTGTTCTATTAATTGTAACTGCATTTATGTCCTGATGAAACTGAAGAATCATTTTAAAGGATCACACTGCCTTTTGAATCAATCTCTGATTAATATCTCAGAGACAAAATCTCAAAAGAAGACACGTAAAGGCAAGACATCAAAAGATGAGATGCCAAAAAGTCATTCAAATCCACCAAAGTCTAACACAAAAGGACCCATAATGAGGTGGGTACCTAAGAAACAATAATCTGTCTTGCAGAAACAGTCAATGCCAATATGGTACCTAGATTCTGGATGTTCAAGGCATATGACTGGAGATAAAGAACTGCTATCCTCATTTAAAGCAAAATCTGGAGGAGCAGTTACTTTTGGAGACAACAAGCAAGGACAAATTAAAGGATATGGTGAGTTATCAAGAGGAAATGTTTCAGTATCAAAGGTTGCTTATGTGGATGGATTAAAACACAATCTGATAAGCATAAGTCGACTTTGTGATCATGGTTTTGATGTGAAATTTCAAAGAAAATATTGTTCACTTCTTCACTCAAAATCAGGTCAAGAAATGCTAAGAGCAGACAGAAAAGGTAACCTCTACAAAATGAACTTTACCAAAGTCACAAACACTGATTCAGAGAAACTTTGTCTTGTATCTCTGAATAGTGAGGAAATCTGGCTCTGGCATAAAAAGTTTTCACATCTAAACTTTTCCTCACTTGATAAGTTAGTTAAACTTAATTTGGTTAAGGGATTACCATCTCTAAAGTTTAACAAAGATCATCTTTGTTCTGCTTGTGAGATGGGAAAAATGAAAATATCTTCCCATAAAACCAAAAGTGAAAACAACTGTCCTAGACCTCTGCACATGCTTCATGTGGACCTCTGTGGTCCTATCTCTGTACAGAGTCTAGCAGGTAAGAAATACATTCTGGTTCTGATTGATGAATTTTCCAGATACACATGGATAGAATTCATTAGAGCTAAATCTGATGTACCTGACATATTAATAAGGTTGTTAAAAGATTACAGGTTCTATTCAGCAGCAAAGTTCAGAAATTAAGAAGTGATAATGGAACAGAGTTCAGAAATGCCAAAATCAATTCTTATCTATCAGAAGAAGGTATTACCCCTAACTTCTCTGCAACAAGAACTCCTCAACAAAATGGAGTAGTTGAAAGGAAAAACAGAACACTTGTTGAAGCTGCCAGAACAATGCTTGCTGAATCTGATCTTTCAACAAATTTTTGGGCAGAAGCAGTAGCAACAGCCTGCTTCACTCAGAATAGAGCTACAATTGTCAAGAGATTTCAGAAAACATCCTATGAACTCATTAACAATAGGAAACCTAATATTAAATATTTTCATGTTTTTGGATGCAGGTGTTATATTCTGAAAGATAGAGAATATCTTGGAAAGTTTGACAAGAAAGCTGATGAGGGCAAATTCATTGGATATTCATTAGCCTCAAAAGCTTTTAGAGTGTTCAATCTTAGAACAAGAACTATCCAAGAGAGCATCAATATCACTTTTGACGACAATAAAAGCTCTGAACAACAAGAAAGTTCATCACCAATCTTTGAATCATCAAGGGAATCTGAATTAAATAAAATATTTGAAGATTTCTTTGATGATGAAGATATCTCTGAAGTTATCTTCAGAGATAGACAGAAAGAGAATTCAGAAGAACCTCAAGAAACAGGTACAACCCTTTCAGGGCCCTCTGAACCAACACCTTCTGTTTCACCAAATGCAGATCAGCAAAGTGAATCAGAAGATGATCAAGAAGTATCTAAAGCAACTCCAGAACCAAATGAGGAACAAAAATCTGCATCTCCGGAACAAAACTCAGAGCCTCTGAACAGTACAACAGAGGCATCACCAACAGAGCCTCTGAACAATACAACAGAGAAGTCACCAACTGTCAGAGCCTCTGAAGCTCAAACTCCACCCCAAATTTATGCTCCAATTACAAGATGGACAAAAGATCATCCAATTGATCAAATAATTGGATCCTCATCCGAAGGAGTTAAAACAAGATCTGCCACCATCAATGAATGCTTCTATGTAAACTTTTTGAGCATTATTGAACCAAAGAAGGTAAAAGAAGCTCTTGAAGATCCTCATTGGATTTTTGCAATGCAGGATGAACTTCAAGAGTTTGTAAAAAACAAAGTCTGGACCCTAGTTCCCCTTCCCAAAGGATAATTTGCAATTGGAACGAAATGGGTTTTCAGAAACAAAAAGGATGAGGATGGAATAATAATCAGAAACAAAGCCAGGTTGGTTGCAAAAGGATATTGCCAGGAAGAAGGCATTGATTATGATGAAACCTTTGCACCTGTAGCTAGGCTAGAAGCAATCAGAATCTTCTTGGCCTATGCTGCACACAAAGGATTCAAAGTTTATCAAATGGATGTTAAATCTGCCTTTCTTCATGGTAAATTAAATGAAGAAGTTTATGTCCAACAACCACCTGGATTTGAAAGTACAGAGTATCCTAATCATGTTTATTATTTGGATAAAGCTCTGTATGGACTTAAACAAGCTCCAAGATCCTGGTATGAAACTCTGTCCACCTTTCTAACTCAAAATGGATTTGAAAAAGGCACAATTGATACTACCTTATTCATCAAAAGGTACAAGAATGAGATGCTTTTAGTACAAATTTATGTTGATGACATTATATTTGGCTCTACAAATCAAAAGTATTGTGACAAGTTCTCAGAGTTGATGAAGAGTGAATTTGAGATGAGCCTCATGGGAGAATTAACTTTCTTTCTGGGCTTAAAAGTAAAACAAACTTCAGAAGGTACATTCATAAGTCAATCTAAGTATGTCTCTGAAATTTTGCAAAAATACAAACTCAATGATTCAACTTCGATGAGAACTCCTCTATCCACCGGAGTCAAACTTGACTCTGATCCTTCAGGAGAATCTGTGGATATAAAAACCTACAGAGGTATGATAGGTTCACTATTATACTTAACTGCAAGTAGGCCTGACATAATGTTTGCAACATGTCTTTGTGCTAGATATCAAGCAAATCCAAAAGAATCTCATTTATCTGCTGTCAAGAGAATTTTCAGATACCTCAGAGCGTCACACTCATTAGGCCTCTGGTATCCAAAACTTTCTAGTTTTGATCTAACAGCTTACACTGATGCAGATCATGCCGGATGTAAGCTTGACAGAAAAAGTACCTCAGGATGCTGTCAGTTAGTGGGCAATAAGCTGGTAAGTTGGTCATCCAAGAAGCAAAACTGTGTTTCAACTTCAACAGCAGAGGCAGAATATGTTGCTGCTGCTAGTTGCTGCTCACAAGTAATATGGATGAAAACTCAGCTCAGTGATTATGGCCAACAAATTGAAAGAATTCCAATTCTCTGTGATTCAAAAAGTGCCATAGCCATCTCTGCCAATCCAGTACAACACTCCAAAACCAAGCACATCGATGTAAGGTACCACTTTCTAAAAGATCATGTTGAAAAGGGAACAATAGAGATGTATTTTGTACCAACTGAACTACAACTTGCTGATATCTTCACAAAAGCTTTAGATGAACGAAGTTCAATTTTTTAGTTAGCAAGTTGGGAATGTTGAATATGTCTACCTAACAAAAAAATTGGTAAACTCAGTCTCTGATCAATTATCAGAGACTCTGAACCAAGTAGCATATGTCAACACAAGAAAACTTCAGAGTCTCTGATCCTTTCAATCAGAGCCTCTGGACTTTTTCACCAATGGTAAAAATCACTTGTTTTCTCCAAGCATGTGTCAAGGGGGAGAACATCAAAGACTTCTTTCTTTGGTCAAGGGGGAGACAGACCCTTTCAGCTTTTCAAAGGGAAGAAAAGTCTCTGATATTTATATCAGAGCCTCTGATCTTGTCTCTGATATATATATCAGAGCCTCTGATCTTGTCTCTGATATTTATATCAGAGCCTCTGATCTTGTATTCATATCAGAGCCTCTGATCTTGTCTCTGATATTTATATCAGAGCCTCTGATCTTGTCTCTGATATTTATATCAGAGCCTCTGATCTTGTCTCTGATATTTATATCAGAGCTTCTGATCTTTTCTCATTAAACGAATATTCTAGGAAATTCGTTTAAATAATAAATCTTTTTGGATAACCATTCGTTTCTTTTTTAAAACCCAACTGGCGGTTTTCTGACACAAAGCGGCTCTCCCCTACATACCTAAACGTGTCACCTATTAATTAGGGGATGATGGAACGTCCTTTCTGACATTAGGACTCTCATTCGCCGTTTCCATAACCTCTCTCTCTACCCTTTGTCTATAAAAACCCTGTTTCCCTTTTTATTATCCTTTACGCTCTCAAAATCCAAAATCCCAAATATATCTTTCTAAGCTTTCATCTTTCTCAACCTGCAACAATGGCGGCTCATTCCCAAACTTCAGATAACTCAAGCAAACTTGTTCCAAGCTTGAATATGGTACAGTTCGATGTTCCAGTCAAAGGAAACAACTACTTTCTGGATGTCACCCCATCAAAATACGATGAACAGTTTCGCCCAATCCTCGACTTTTTCACCAACTGCGAACTCAATGATGTTCTAACCAAACATGCCTCAGATATTCCCCTTCGCTTTGTCCAACAATGGTGGTATTCAAGT
This sequence comes from Arctium minus, assembly GCA_954870635.1. Lineage (NCBI taxonomy): Eukaryota > Viridiplantae > Streptophyta > Magnoliopsida > Asterales > Asteraceae > Arctium > Arctium minus. The sequence continues at coordinate 24,732,057 of OX941093.1, forward strand.
GAATACGACGATGAAAAGGAAGGACTGGTTGGGCACATTGACCTAGGAGAACAAAGCCTGACCATAAGAATCACCCCACAAACCCTGACTCGTCGATTCAACCTCCTCACGAAAACTGATCTTCAAATAGATGCTTTTGAGAAACTACCAAGTCAAGAAGTCCTTCTTCAGTTCTTCCACCACTTGGGCTACAACAAGGAAATAACACGCCTAAGTCAATTCAGACGTCGGTACCTGCCTCCCAAATGGAACTTTATGTTCAGTGTTCTCAACCGAACAATAACCTGCAAGATTGGAAGTCAGGATCAGACTCATCCAGCGATAATAGCCATAATGTATGCTCTCTTCTTCAACAGAAGCATCAATATGGCTCACATTCTCTTCTGTGAGATGCTGACGGCGGTGGACAAGAAGAACAAGGACTTGGCCAAAGGAAAACAACCAATATCGGTACTGTTTCCTCGATTCATCTCTGTGGTTATTCAACGAGCAATGGAGAAATTCTCCATCACTGAGGAGGGCCCAATGACACCTCTGTTTATGATGAACTCATTCAAAGCAACAGAGGTTCCTCCTTATCCACATGACCGACGATTCCCACACACCATGATTGAGGTAATTCCTACTGACTCTCCTACCCATCTCCTACTTAGTCGTGTTGCCCAATCATCAGAACCGATGATGGGATCCCCAACACACTTAGGTTCTGAGCCTGAGCCTGAATCAGAGAGTGATATCTCTGATACTGCTCAAAACATTAACAGAGCGCAACTAGAGGGTGGCTCTGAGAGAGTGAGGAAGAGAGAACATGAGAACCCTCCCTCTGACGAAGAGAATATCTCTGTCAGAGCAGAGGAAAGTGAGGAAGAGAGAATTCCAGAGGGTGAGTTTCTAAACTTAGAATCTGAGGGCGGTGAGGTAGAAAAAGATGTCCTTGACGACACAAATGAGAGAATCCAAAGCCCAAATCCCAGTGCAACCAAATTTACTGTCCAAGGTGGTCCAGCATCAATGGACATTGAAACAGAGGTGCACACCTCGAACCCTTCCCATCTTAACCGCTCAGAGGCATCTGTTTCTGCCTCTGAAGCATGCACCAGAGGGGAAACCTCTGATACGGCTAAGTCCTCCCAAAAGGACTTGGACCACGATAAAAATACTCAATCACCCCAGAGTATGTCACCTCTACCGACACATGATGCCTTTGTGGCTCAAACTAAGTTGGACCGTCCCTTAGAACGTAAGCATTGCCTGTCAGAAAAAGAATGGCACGACCTTCTTACACAAGGAATCCTTAGCCTGGACAGCAAGGTTTCCAAACACATTCGGTTCTCATCATCAGATTCTGACTCTGATGATCAGAGACCAATCAGAACCATTATAGGGAAATCCTTGAAAAAGGGTCCCCAAGGATTAATGGGAAGTCCTTCCGGAGAAAACATCAAACCACCTCCGAAAGAAGGCCCCTCTGAACTCGAGGGAAACTTAGAATCATGTGTTGATCCTAAGGTTACCCCCTCTGATTACGTTACCAAAGAAGAGTTCAAAATCTTTGGTGATGAAATCAGAGAATCTCTGAAGGAGATAAAACTTCAAATGGAGAAGACCTCAGAGGCCTCTGCCTCTAACTCTGAAGTTGAAAAGCTCACTTCAGAGGTCTCTGAGCTGCGCACGACGGTTCTCAATCAGAACGAAAAACTGGATGCTCTGGAAAGCTTGGTCATAAAAAATGACTCCGTATTGTCCAGGGAAATTCAGAACTCGAAAACAGAGCTCCTCCAGGCGATTCCACCTACCTCTGCGCCCACTCCAACAAATGCAGACTTTTCTCAATTCAAAGAGGAAGTCTTGCGTTCTTTGGCAGAGGTACTTGCAAAGATCCCTCCCTCTACTGCTGCTCCTGCTACAACAGAGTTCATTACAAAGGCTGACCTGACCAACTTCTCCAAGAAGATCACCAGCAATGTAATGACTATATCCAGCAAGTTCGTCTCCAAGACCACTCAGCAGAACAAGAAGATTGAAGACCTTCTGAAGAATGTCAAATCTTCAGAGGGAATATTGAAGAGAAAGGAACCAGAGGTCGCATGCTCTGAGGAAGCGCGGAAGAAGGCTAGGTATGAAGATTCTGATGACGAAGATGACCAACCTCAGGGGTCATCCGATCTTCATAAGGGGGAGAAGACTCCTACTCCAAAACCTGTTGAAACACAAAAGGAGTCCACTCCCTCTGAATTAAACCAACACAAGGAGAAAGGAACAGAGAGACGTTCAACCTCCACCTCTGCTGAAGATATTCAGGCCACTCTAAAGTCGCCAGTACCTGTCATCTTTCTAGCACCATCCACTTCAGGTGCTCCAATAGTTCCAATCACAGCTGAACAAATCACAGCTGCATCTCAAGAAACTATTGGAGCTCTGGACGAAGAAGAAGATGAACAACTTGTAGACTTCTCAACATCAGAAGATGCATTCTCATCACCAGACAGACCAACTTATGTGATGAGAGATGCTTACGAATCAGAATCTGAAAAAGAAGAAAAATCAGATTCTGGAAAAGAGGTTGTAGAAGAAGTTGAATTAGTTGATGTCGAAGAGTATGTCTTCAAGAATTCTCAACCACATCATACTTCAACAACGTCAGAGCTGAGGGAATCACCAGAGATAGATGGCTACATCTCTGAACCCTCAAAAGAAGATCCTCCACAGACGAAGGAACCAGAAACCATGGTTGTTGATGAACAGGCTCCTTCAGAGAATCCTGTTCAGAAAACAAGCATCGGTCTTCCAGCAAAAGTGTTCAATAAACCTCCCACATTCCTCGAATTAAATCCCGAAGCTTCCATAGAAGACCACTTCAGATACATCTACTGTGAGTTCAACATGGCAGGCACACTAGTCATTCCTCTGAATCCAAGAATCAGAGAGGACATGCCAGACTATGAGCGAAGATTTATCAGAGATAAAACCAAACCAAGAGCACAGGTCCTCTCTGATGATCCAATCATCAAAATCAACAAAATCTCAGAAAAGACCTTTGCTTACAACAAGATTATCTATAGGAATTATGTGGTAACTCGATCTGATCAGAAGATTTACGAGTTCAATGACAATGATCTCGTAAATCTAAATCCATATGATTTACCACATCTATATGCCTATTGCTCTGCCAGGTATGATCATGGAAGAAGGGAAATCAGGATGGGCATGGTTGAAGTCCGACGGGCAATGGAGGCCTATGTCAAACACCGAGCAAAACGTGACTTTCAAATAGCTCTGAACCTAGGGGAAGAGAAGCTGGAGGTAACTGAACCTATGGAGTCATTTGACAAACTTAAAGAACAGAAGACTGGATCAATCGTTGCAGAACCTCTGGGTTTCGTCTTCAGAGTAAATCAAGAAAAGAAGATCTTTCTAGCTTCAGAAGTGTCGAAGTATTCTGATGAAACCTTGAGAGGTATAAAGAAATTGATCCATGCAAAAGAAGAAAGGCACAGAGCAGATTTACTGGCAAAGCTTGACTTAGAGATTGACTCGATGATCAACTTCAGAGCTCTGATCATGAAATTCCATAGAATCTGTTCAAGTGACAAATTGTAGTCTGTTTCTTTATTTTTTTGATATTACTTTGTATTAAACTTCCAAATGTTTAAGGAGTAATACTTAAGAGGATGATTTTCTCCTCTATGCTTTCTAGTTTAAAATTCAATTCTCTGTTAGTTTTGTATCTTTTATTTTCGACACTTAGGGGGAGATTGTTAGCTCCAAATCATCTGTTAAAGTTTTGAAAATAACCGTCCTATTTCAGAGGACTTCAGAGGACGAAGACTTCAGAGGACAAACCTGCCTCTGAAGTACTTATCAGAGCAACTGAGAAGACATCAGAGGACGAAGACTTCAGAGGACAAACCTGCCTCTGAAGTACTTATCAGTGCAAGAGAAGACATCAGAGGACGAAGACTTCAGAGGACAAACCTGCCTCTGAAGTACTTATCAGAGATTGCAACTTACATCAGAGATAGCTTCATCAGAGGCTCTGAAGACAACGTCAGAGCTCTGAAGACATTCTCTCTGAATGCACAAGTTTTCTAATGAACAGAAGAACAGATGACACGTCACTTAGTGATAAGATTTACTTTCTATAGTAGGTCACTGTTCAGCATGCTCTTTTTGTCATGCAAGTACACTGCTTACTTTATGGTCCTATAAATAGGACCATCACCTTATTGTTCAAGTGTGCTTAAGAAGATATATATCTGATAATATAAGTTGAATATTTTATTCTAAGAATATCTTGTTTATCTTTATCTGCTTTATGAACTGTGATATTTGAATCTCCTTTGATATTAAACTGTATTGCTTCCACTGTCATTACTCTTATTGTTTATATCATTGTTACGAGATTAGATCTGGGATCCAACACGTTTCAACAAGACAACTTACGAATGCTTTCAAGGAAGAAAACCTTCTATCGACTTTCTTCACATCTTTGGTTGTCAGTGTTTCATTTTAAACAACAAAGATGCTCTTGGAAAGTTCAACCCAAAAGATGATGATGGAATCTTTCTTGGTTATTGTTATCCCAGTATCTAGCAATCTAATTAATACACATATTATCAAAATATCATTTGTATTAAAGTCACAAGATTACATCGATCCTATAAGCCACAAGTCTATGGTGCCACAGATCTCACTTTGGAAAGTATATGAGTTCTCTGTGTGTTCTCTGAATTTTGTGCGCGTGACTTAAAGATTACAAAGACACTAAACTATTTATATTAAGTCAACAAAAGTTTACTTTACAACAAAACCCTTTGACTTTACAATCTATTACACTTTTGACCCATCTTTTAATCTTGAATACAATTCATATCTAACAATCTCCCCCTTTGGATTTAAGATTAAAAAAAATTGACATAAATCTTCAGGTCTTCTTTTCTTCAAAACAATCATCAGCAAACAATCTTTTTCAGCTATAACACCTTCGAATCTTCAAAGCTTTGAAACTTTTCTTCAATCTCTTTCTTTGATTACAAATATGCGGCTTCAAATAAACTCATCAATTCGATAATCTTCAAAATTTACTTTGACTTAATCACTCAAGGATTACTTCCGGGGTAGGAAACACTGGTTAACGTGAATCTATGGAAGTCTTTTAAGCTCACACACTGAATCCCATGTATTTATCCTAAAAGAATGTGTTGCTCAATATTTATGTTGACAGTTAAGCACAAGATATCATAGTCAGTGTATGTATGCTCATTAAAGATAAGAATGAAATTTGAGCAATTTAAACATATAAGATATCTCAAAACAGTAAAGTCAATGAACCATATGAAATCAATTTAAGTGTTTTGAGAATTTGACAATGATAAAATCAAATCAAATATTCATGAAGAATAATAATTTGGGGTATCAAAGACGTAAGATGTTTATATGAACAAGATATAAACATATTATCAATGAAAGCACATAAAAAGAGAAATGACGTCTGATTTCAAACAACTTTGAATAGAAAACGGGAGTATTACCATCAAAGGATTAAGCTTTTGAGACGTGGTAATAACAAAGTCAATTAGAATGTACTGAACCGATGTGTGTAAGAATACTTGACAATATATGACAAGATAATACACAAGTATTGATCTTTTCGAAACACACGGCCAGTTAATCATCAAAGTATCAAAAGAAAATCATTTAAAATCACACTTCAAAATTCTTAAAACTGTTTGATAACGCGAAGTGGTTTGAACATTTAGGAAAACTATTTACACAAGCGAAAGTTGTCCTTCTTTCAACAAGTGATAGAGTTTAAGATTCAGAAATATATACTTGTAATATAGGAATCTTAACTCCACCTAAAATGAATATTATCATTTCAGCTTCCTTGACAAAACTTCAGATATGGTCCCCCTCGATATTTGTAAAAAGTCAAGTCATCAGAAAAATATGACTGTTAAAGTATAATGAAATTCTATCTTCTCCTCCAAAAAGACATGACAGTGAAATTCTCATTAACACCCCCTCGAAATAAAAAACACCTTGAAAAGATGTTATCTAGTAAGCATCCTTCAGAAGAGAAACATTTAAGGTCGGGCTCTGAACTAAGTATTCATATGCCATAGTCATTTGAAATCAACCTATAAAATAAAAGATTTTGGTAATCATTATAAAAATAATTCCTCTTTACTCAATACATGATGAATAGTAGAAGTTGTTCATTATATCCAAAAACACATGCAATATAAACAAACAAATAAGATACACTCCCCCTTGGATCATGGACTGGCATTCAACATACCTAATTTTCCGATTAAGAATTTAAAACGCTTTTCATCTAACAGTTTAGTGAAAAGGTCAGCCAATTGGTAGTCGCTTTGAACAAAATGCATTTTGATATCGCCCTTTTCCATGTGATCTTTGATAAAATGGTAGCGTACTGCGTACATCAATGTATTTTGTCTTCGAGTGTTGAACCAGATTAGCAGTTATCGCTATAACGCTCTTGGAATCGCTGTAAATAGGAACTCTTTGGTATGAATAGCCAAAATCTTTCAACTGAGTCTTCATCCAATGGACTTGCGAACAACAGCTAGCCGCAACTAGATATTCTGCCTCAGCGGTGGATGTAGAAATGTAGTTTTGTTTCTTTGAAGTACAACTAACCAATTTGTCTCCTAGAAACTGACATGAACTAGATGTGCTCTTTCGATCCAGTTTGCAACCTGCATGGTCAACATCCGTATAGGTAGTTAAATCAAAACCAGAATCCTTAGGATACCAAAGGCATAACTCGGGAGTGCCTTTGAGGTATCTAAGAATTCTTTTATTAGCGACCAGGTGAGATTCCTTCGGATTCGCTTGGTATCTAGTACAGAAGCATGTAGCAAACATTATATCAGGTCTGCTAGCTGTTAGATACAGTAATGATCCAATCATGCTTCAGTACACTTTTTGATCAACAGATTTGCCAGACAAATCAGCATCTAAAAGTGTTCCGGTTGCCATCGGCGTTTTCATTACTAAACTATCAGTCACAATGAACTTTTTCAGGATATCTCTAATGTATTTCGACTAGTTTATGAAAATGCCTTCGGGTGATTGTTTGACTTGAAATCCATGAAAAAATGTTAGTTCACCCATCATTGACATTTCAAAACGAGATTCCATGATTTTAGAAAAGTTCTTATAGAATTTTGAATTAGTAGACCCAAATATAATATCTTCCACATAAATTTGTATTAGAATTAAATCATCATCTTGATTTTTCAGAAACAGGGTTGTATCGATTGTACCCTTTTTCAAACCAGAAGCGAGTAGGAATAGAGTTAAAGTTTCATACCAAGCTCTTGGTGCCTGTTTCAAACCATATAGCACTTTGTCTATAACGTAGACATGATCAGGGTGTTTTGGATCGACGAAACCTTCAGGTTGAGCAACATAAACCTCCTCATGCAGAATACCATTAAGAAATGATGACTTTACGTCCATTTGATAGACAGTAAAGTTCTTATGGGCTAAATATGATAAGAAGATTCTGATGGCTTCGATCCGTGCTACAGGGGTAAACGTCTTGTCGTAGTCTATGCCTTCCTGTTGACAGTAACCCTTTACAACTAGGCAAGCTTTGTTCCTAACAACTACTCCAGCTTCATCCCTCTTGTTCCTGAAAACCCACTTTGTGCCTATTACATATTTACCCTTCGGTAGTGGGATTAGTCGCCAAACCTTGTTCCTTTCAAATTGCTGAAGCTCGTCTTGCATAACTAGAATCCAATCGGGATCGCGAAAGACTTCTGAGACTTTCATAGGCTCCAAGAAACTAAGGAAACTTGAATATAGGCAAAAATTTGTGGATGTTGCACGCGTTTGAACACCACTGTGTACGTCACCAATGATATTGTGTAGGGGGTGATCTCTTGTACAACGTGTTGTGCTCGGAAGTGGTTGAACAAATACTTGCATGTTTTGCTCATAGTATTCATCATAAATAGCAGGCAAAACCTCCGATGTAGACTGGACATCTTGTACATTTATTTCTAAAGCAGGAAATTCTAGAGCGACAAAGGAAGTACCCGATACTTCTCTTCCAGAATTTGTATTTGTAGAAGCAGAATTAGATTAGTATTTTCAGAAATACTAAGTGTAGATGTACCTGACGAGGTTGTTGTAGTGACTGGTTTAGAAGGTCCAGAGATGACTTTAGTAACTTCTGGGACCTCTGACGTTGATGTGGACATTCCAGATTTGTCAAAATCTGCACAAATGTCCATAAAAGCATCAAGAAATAATAAATCTAACTCATATGTGACAGTTGATGAGTTAGAAAGCTTAGTCTGTGAAGATTCGGGTTCTATTCTGCTTTGAATAGAAGCCTTGTCATTAAGCTTGAGTTCCGAACTATTGTGTTCAGAAGTCAATGTAGAATTCTCATCAAATGACACGTTCACGCTTTCCATGATACTCTTGGTTCGTCTGTTGTATACAAGATAGGCTTTAGACATCAAAGAATATCCCACAAAGTAGCCTTTGTTAGCGTTCTTGTCAAACTTTCCAAGATTATCACGGTCACTCAGTATGTTGCACCTGCAACCAAAGACACGTAAAAATTTAATGTTCGACTTTCTTTATTTTAATAAGTTCATATGCTGTTTTATTGTGTCTTTTAATCACAATGGTCCGGTTCTAAGTAAAACATGCGGTTGCAACGGCTTCAGCTTAGAGATACATTGGAAGACCAGAATATACCAACATCGTTCTTGCAACTTCAACTAAGGTTCCATTTTTCCTTTCGACCACGCCATTTTTTTGCGGGGTGTAGGCAATAGAGAAGTTGTGAGAAATCCCAACAGATGTGAGATAACTCTGAAGAGTATCATTTTTGAATTCTGTTCCATTATCACTACACAAAGTTTTAACTGGTAGTTGAAGTCGAACTTAGATCTTCTTGATGAAAACAATAATTAGATCTGGTGCATCAGATTTGTTTTGCAGAAACTCCAACCAAGTGTATCTCGAATACTCATCTATCATCACAAGAATGTACTTTTTGCCGTTAATAGACTGAGTACACATTGGGCCGCAAAGGTCCATATGAATTAGTTCCAGAGGTGTTGAGCAAGAAAATTCAGTCTTTGATTTGTGTGAACTCCTTTTCATCTTTCCCATCTCGCAAGAGGGACAAAGCGAATCTCTCTCAAAACTTATCTCAGGTAGACCTTTGATAATTCCTTGTCTCGCTAGCTGATCAATCGATTTGAAGTTCTGGTGAGACAAGCGTCGATGCCACATACAACTTTGAGCTTTCGATGCTTTGGCAATTAAGCATATAGAACGTGTAACCGAAAGCGTTCTAAGGTTTCCCGCATAAAGATTTCCATAGCGTTCAGCTCTAAAAATCTCATTACCGTCTGAATCATCAATAAAACAACGATCAATGGTAAACCGAACTTGATACTGACCGTCGTAGAATTGAATGGCACTAAAAAAATTATGATCAAGTCTGTTAGGTCTGATTTTATAGTAATCATTGTATTTATAGGGCTTGGTCAAATACTGTGTTTAGTGTCCTATACTGTGTAGTATTGACCAAGGGTATTTAAGTGCCTTTGGTCTTTGTCTTGTGTAACTTTGGACATGCACACTTAATCAGATTTTACACTTTGCGCTTCAAGTCTCTCTCTCTACTTTCTCTCTATACGAATCAATGATCTTGGAACTCTCAATTGGTATCAGAGTCAACTGAATCTTGAGAGAATTGAGAGATTGATTTCCTGAATCTGAATTAGTGATCGAAATCGAAAACTTGATCGATTTTCTTGAATTTTTCAAGAAAATCTCGTTTTCTTGATTTCTCACAAAATTTGGATCTGTTTGTGATCGATTTTGTGCAAATTTGATTTGATTAGTTTCGTTATTAGTAGTCGATCATATTTGATTCATATGTTTTTGCATAAAAACAATGATTTGATCTTCAATTTTGCGAATTTGTGATTTTCTGAAAAAGCGGTTTTCGGTACTGTTGCATTCACAAATTTGAATTTTAGTGGGTTTTAATCGAAATCTTTGTTTGAAATGTGTTGGAAATTTGTTTTCGATCAAGTTTGTAAAAGGAATTTTCATCAAATTCTGTGTTATAATCAAGTATTTGAAGATTTTGTTTTCTTCCATAGTTTGCGGTTCATTCATAGACTTTGCGTTTCATTCATATCGGTTTGCGCTTCATTCAAGTTACTTTGCTTTTGTGTTTCAGGTTTTCGGTTCATATTTCATACGCAAAATTTTAGTTTGCGTCTCTAGTTTCACACGCAAAGTCAATTTCTCGGATCATCAAGGAAACGCAAATCTCTAGTTTGCGTTTCCCACTACAAACGCAAAGTCCACTTTGCGTTTCCCACTACACCCGAAAACCTCATCTTGCGTTTCCTTTGTCACCCGAAAGACTCTATTTTGCGGGTCTATTTTCAAACACAAACCTCCACTTTGCGTATCCTCCTTCACCCGCAAAGCTCTACTTTGCATTGCTCTCTGCACCCGCAAAGCCTACTTTGCGTTCCCCACTACAAACGCAAACCTCCAGTTTGCGGGTCTCCCTGCTTAGATAAAAAAAAAAAACTTTGTGTCATCACAAGTGTTTTTCATATTTACAATTTTTAATATTTTTTGAATTTTTTTTTCAATTCATACTGATTTTTGTTTTTCAGATTCATCAGCAATGGATTCTGCCAAGTTTGCTTTCCAAGCTAGGTTCTACTCAAATGATCTGATGATGCAATTGGGAACAGATACTCGTCCACCAGTCTTAATCAACGAAGATGAGTTTACACAGTGGCAAGATAGGTTCATAAATTTCATTGAGCGTCAGAGTAACGGAGAGTACATGATGAAATCTTTGTCTGAAGGACCATTTGTCAAGCCAAAAGGTGACATTCCTTTGACTGATGATGAAATCAAACGAGAAAAAGCCGATAGAGAAGCAAAGTCCAATTTGATGCTAGCTCTGCCTAAAACGATCTACAATCGAATTGATTGTTTCAAACATAATCCAAATATGATGTGGACTCAGTTAGAAAAGATCATGCTTGGGTCATTAGTTGCTACTCAGATTCGCCAGACACGCTTCATGAACAACTTTGAGGAATTTAACGCGAAGGACAATGAATCTCTGAAGGCTATCTTTGACTGGTTTTGCGCTGTAATTAATGATTTAAGAAGGATTAAAGTGTAAAAGACTGCTCTTGAGACAAATCTGAAATTCCTGAACGCATTACAACTAGAGTGGAACAAATCATGTCATAGACTGAGGAACGATGTCAGAATTTCCACGATGCAGATTCAAGAGCTGTATGAGATTATGCTAACTTATGAGAGCTTGGTGATAGAGAAAAAGGCCAAGCTGGATAAAAAGAAGAAATCAGTAGATCCGGTTGCTCTTCTCACGAAGCAACTGAATGAACAAGCGTTGTCTGATAATGCTTACACCGGGTCAACTGATGACGATGGAGAGGCCTTACAGAAAGCTATGATCCTTCTCTCTCAACATTACCAGAAGAAGTTCCAACCTAGATCGGGTTCCAATTCTTCACACTTCACTTCTGGGTTTAAAGCCAAAGTACCCGAGCCCAAGACTGCTACTTGCTACAACTGTGGAAAGTTGGGTCACATCTCAAAGGATTGTAGAGCAAAGAGGGTTAAGGACTCAGCCTACTACCGAAAGAAAATGGAACTAGCAGAAAAGAGAGAGAACGGAACTGCTTTATTGGCCGAAGAAGAATTCTGGCTGGATTATTCCGACGACGAAGCTTCCAATGTCGAGATCGCTCACATGTGCTTAGTCGGAGATGACCAGACAGATGATTCTGATACTTATGAGGATGAGGTATATTCTGAATTTGATTACAATTTTATTACCTCTCAGTTTGATATCATGATAAATGCTTTATCTGATTTGCGTTCAAATATTTTATCTGAAAATAATTTAAATTTTGAAAAGTCAGATTTGATTGACAAACTGAAAATTTCTTTGAAAGATGAAAAATCTATTTTAGAAAATACTAAAGACATCTTTCAAAAGAAATTGGACGATTTGGAAAATTCAAATAAGACAAATCTTGAATCTTTGACGGCTATGACTAATTTAAAAGATGAATTTTCAGATAAAATAAATAAGTTAGAAGAAAAACTTTATCGAAGAGACCAATCTGAACAAACAATTTATATGAACAAACCGAGGAGTGAAGAGGCTTTAAAACAAAGGTGGGGACTTGGTTTTGAAAATCCTCATTGTTTAAACAATGTGATTGAAAAATCCCTAACATTATATAAATACGATTATCTGACTCTTGCTCATTATGCTCCTCAATTTAAAATTGATTGGATGAATGAGAAGCAAGTGTTAGAAATCGAAAATGAGAAAAGGATATATAATAAGAAAAATGAAATTCCTTTTATTTATACGTCTGAAAATGCAAAATATTTTCCTGACAAATCAAGAAGAGGAAAAAGAGTTTTAAATGATATATCTTCTGTTAAATCTTCAATGTTTAATGATTTTGTTCCTTCTTATGCTCCTGATTCTGATAAAGAAAATATTTCTCCAATCATTTGTGATTCGACGAAATATACTCCTCCATTAATATTAGAAGGAAAAATCATAGATCTTGAAGATCAGATAGAAGATCAAAATATTTTGAAGAAAATTGAATCTGATATTTTTCTTTCTTTTATGACTTCAAGTCTTGAAGAAAATTTATTTTCTCAAAAATCAGATTCTATTTCTAGTCTATCTTCTGATTTTAAGGAAAACAAAAAGGAAGTTTCAAATTTAAAAAACCTTTCTCAAAATTCTTCAGATTCCGAGGCTAATTCAGATTTATTAGTTGATCAGATTGGTTGCTTGGATAAATTTATTTCTTTTGATTTAAATATTAAGTCTAAAATTCTTGATGATTTTTTTACGCTTAATGATCTATATTATAAACCTAAGCGTAAAAGAAGACGGTCAAAGAAGTCGATAAAACAAGATACAGTTATTTCTGATTGTTCTAATTCTTCTGATATAATTCTTACAGATAGGACTTTGAGCACTAAATCAAAGAAGCAAATCTGGAGAGCGAGGCGGATATCTGATGAACCTATTGTTGATGGGGATAAATGTGTAGACAAGCTTTATAACAGTGATTCATTTGCTAAATGTAATAAAATTTCAAAATACTCTATAAAGCAAATGATTCGAATTTCAAAACATGTCTCATGTTCTTCCTCAGATTCTAGTTCTGATGATTATGCTTTATCTTCTGATAGTTGTGATTATTTCTCTGATCATATTCCTCATGCTTTAAATTTCAAATCTGCTCATTATTTCCCCATACGAACTGCAACTAACAAACATGGGCCCAAATACAAGTGGGTACCCAAATCTTTATCTGATTCAAAGTTGCAGGCATCACATGTTAAGGGGGAGTAATAGAATGATGGCTTCTGAGTAATTCAGCTCAGGACCCGTACTTCATAGACTCGACTTCTAAACACAACAGTTTAGAACTCGTTCTTCAATTATTAAGCTTCTGACCTAATGAGATACTGTGCGTACATCAATTTTATTTCCGCTGCATATATCTCTGATTATGACGTGTTCCAGTTTTTCTCAATGTTTCAAGAATCTGAGCTTGTTTATCTATCTCATGAATTTGTATTACCCAAAATTTTCTTCTAATATGAGACACAAATTTATTTTCTTCTATGTAAAAGATGAAATAGTTGAATTTTATTTTGTTCCAACTAAATATTAATTAAAAGTTTAAATCTTTACAAATTTTATTCTATAAAGTAAAGTTTTACATTTTTTCTTTCCTTTGAATAAAATATGTGTCTAGGATAAATTTTCAAGTTCTTTTGTTTATATTAAAGTTTTTATATGGTCAAATTTCAAGTCTTACAAAAGTTGAAAAGTCAGCAACATGTTTGAAACTTTTATTAATGCTTTAAAGATATGTGAGTCGGAATTTTTATAGTTTACTTTGCTTAAACTACCTAAATGATCAGAATTATAGATCGGAATGAAAATATGGGCCAAGCATTTAGACGTTGATCTGAGTGATTGAGATGAATATTAAATTCTTAAAATACAGAAATCTCTAAGTTTAAAAGTTTGTACCTGTGACCTTTCTGGTTTGGGAAAGTAAGTTCCTAGGGATGCTTGTCATCTGGTCCCCTAAGGTCATTTGGTCTGGGAGTGATCGAACCCAAATCCTTCAATAGAACCAGATCGAAAGTCATGTTCTACTGGTATGAATGGGTTTAGGATATGTCGATGTAGCCTTTCTGATCTGGGAGAGTAAGTTCCAAGGGGTGCTTGACACCTAGTCCCCTAAGGCCAACTGGTCTGGGAGCGGCTGACTTAAATCCTGCAATAGGATCAGATAGAAAGTTACGTTTACGGTATGTTCTTTACTTAATAAACTTTTTGATCAAAAGATGCCAAAGTGCACGAGCTTAAAAGATGCCAAAGAGCACACTCATGTTAAGATGCTAATGAGCACAATGCTAAAAGATGCCAATGAGCACACATCTCATGATACTTGGTGATATGTTTGAGTTGTGATAAATCTGTAAATTTATGAATATCTTAATTCTTGATGGTTTAGTGTGAGTACATGTAAAGTTCTCTATAATATTTTTAGAATTGAATTTTCTTGAAGCTAATCGAAGATTCGCATGTGAGCACACTGAATAGATTGCTGGAAGTTTTTGAAACTGAACATGTTTAATCTTGATATGCAATGAAACTTGTTCTTGTATCCTACAATATATGTTTGATTTCAAATGATTGATAAAATTGTAATATTTTACTCTGTAAAATTTAATTTGTTTAGTGTTTAAAATTTTATATGTTTAGTTGTTTCAAAATTTACATTCAATATATTTTTCTTTCTACATTAATATTTGTTCATTATGTTCTCATAAATATATTTTAATGGGTTTATGCATTATTCAAGGGGGAGTGAAAAAAGAGAATTTTTTTCAAATATTATATCTGTTTTTGAGGGGGAGTATCTGTTTTTCTTTATATGAATGCTATCTCAAAGTGTTATATCTAGTGCATTTGTGTAGGGGGAGTCAAAGAGCTCAAAAAGGTAAACTTTGTTCAAGACAGCTTTGCGCATTCCGTTGGAAACGCAAACCTTGCTTTGCGCTCCCTTCATGAAACGCAAACTTTGGTTTGCGCGTCCTTCATGAAATGCAAACTTTGGTTTGCGCGTCCTTCATGAAACGCAAATCTTGGTTTGCACGTCCAACATGAAACGCAAACCTCCTCTATTTTCTCTGTTTCTTTGATTTTGCCGATCTTAAGTTGTCTCGTCTCTAACATTGGCATGACCTAGTTGAACCAGTTCATCAAGGTCATGAGGGGGAGAAATCAGAGAAGTCAAGGAGATTTTAAAGAGACAAAGAGCTCAAAAGTTTATCTGCTGATCAAGATTCGCTCAAAGATTCTATTCTCTCAGACATATCACTACTTTTGTTGTTCCTGCTCCGAACACCACAGTTCATTCAAGATCATTCAAAAGAGGTGTATCGTCTTGAGCTTAAGCAGCAAAGAAAATTTCAATCTGCAAAATGCTGAGAAGAAATTTTTTCTTAAAAGTCAGAAAGCTTCACAAAGTCGCTTTTATGGTCCGTCCTGATTTAGAAGATTATTTTTGAAGACCAAAGCGCCAATGATTACTAAGGGAGAGATTGTTAGGTCTGATTTTATAGTAATCATTGTATTTATAGGGCTTGGTCAAATACTGTGTTTAGTGTCCTATACTGTGTAGTATTGACCAAGGGAAACTTTGTTAGTTAATAGATCACTTGTTTTTAGGCCTGTAAAAAGAACAGATCACTTGTTTTTAGGTACCCATATCCAGATGGTCCTTTCTTGTTAGCCTCATGCAATTTCTTGATATCATTTACCTTAGCCTTAATTCTCCATTTATATCTCGGCTTTGGTACCCATTTCCAAACCATTTTAACATTCAGCTCTTGAAATTGCTTTTTCTTAGAAAAATGAGTAAGCTTAGCATGAAACATTTTGATTTGTTGTGTTGAGGACTTGGATTCAGTTTTAGCTTTAGATGCCTTTTTAACAAATTTTGGCTTAAGAGGAATGGAGTAAAGTGAAAATGCATTGTCACCACAATGTTTGCAAATTAAGTTCTTACGAGCAAATGTCAACATCTATGATTTATCAAAAGACGCACAATTATTCAAACATTTTTGACATTTATTATCGTTTGAACTTTTACATTTCAAATCACCACTATCAATGACAATACAATCATTTCCACTATCTATTTTTTCACTTTATTTCTTCCTCCATTCTCCTTTACCATCAGTTTTTCTCATATATGAAACATGAAAGGAAACTTTGTTAGTTTTCTTCTTCAAAGATGAATTTTTCTTTGAAATTCCTGAAGTCTCGCCTTTTTCAAAAATACTGGGTAAGTATTCAAGACATTCAGAGGAAACAACAGATGTTTTTGTTTGATAAGCCAAGATCACAAGATCTGTAGAGAGAAAAACTAGAGAGAGAAAGTGTGCGCTCAATGCAACAGTAACTTCTATTCAAACTATGCGTAAGTTCTTACAACAAAAACAAGCCAAGGGGACTTAAATACTCCAAGGCATTTACAAAACATAACAGAACAATAAATACAATGATTACTATAAAATCAGATCTAACAATCTCCCCCTTAGTAATCATTGGCGATGAGGTCTTAAAAAAATAATCTTCAAAAACAGCATTGACCATCAAGGCGACTTTGAAAGATCATTGACGTTCTTCTCGTTGACGAAGTCTATTCAGCCCAACTAACACTTCCAATCGTCGCAGAGTTGAACGAAGATTCAGTCTATCTTGAATAGAGACCAAAGTTCTACGGATCAGACGAATTTCATCATTTTCAAACATATATAACTCTCTTCTTGATTCCAAAAACTTTCTTCTAGCCTCTTGTAGACGATGCTCCAACTGAAGTTTGATCACCTTTAGAGTTCCATCAGAGTAATATCCAATCTCATCAAATCGAAGAAAGCATTTTTCACTTGAGCTATTCTTATATACTACTCCATATGGATCTTCGATAATGGTGAATAACTAATAAGACTCTAGATTCTGCAAACTTCGGTTGGGTCTTTCAAGATTAACCACAGGCTGAAAACTTTCGATGGCCATCTGGAAGTCAAAAACACGATAAAATCGGATCTGTCGTCGAATGAATCGTTTAATAACAAAAAGATTTTGAGAAACATCCTGAGTCCGGTGATAAAGATTCCTGAAGTGATCATACAAGAATTCAATATCATCAATTGAAAGATCAACGAAATCAGCCTCTGAAAAGTTGTACCGCTTGCAGTCTCTTCTATCCACTCCAAGGTCTGGATACCAGATGTTTAGAAACTTATTAAATGTGACACTGAGAACTCGAACTATTAGATGAGGAGACGCAACGGTGTTATTCCTTTTGTGCTGGCACTTGATAAATGCTAAGTATTCATGCTGAAACAAAGATGAGGAGACGCAACGGTGTTATTCCTTTCTCTACTCCAAGTATGGCATATATATTGATTGTCCTTCTTCTTGAAACAAAGATGTTGCTTTGAATATCTTCAAGAAAAGTTGTTCTGAGTCTAGAAGCCATATATCTTTGCTGAAGATTTCTCTGCCTTTGATGTCTAGTTAAAGCTTCTCCTTCTTCTAGAAGAGATGGAGGAATTATCAATTCGGAAGAAAGAATATCTGTTTGAGCTCTAGATGTCTGACCAACTTCAAATGCACTTGAAGGAATATTGGTTGTTGGAGCAGAACTAGATAATGGAGTAGATATAGGTTGATCAACTTCTGGAATCTCACCTTGACTCGGAAGATCATCATATAGCAATTCAGCCTCTTTTGTATCTGACGCATCCATGAAAACAGTATCATCCTCTGTATCAGATAAGATGATGATATTGTTGCAATCTTCTTCTTTAACTTGAGCAACTTTCTCAAATCTAACTTCTTCATCATCATCTGAAGTTATCTCTATAAAGTTCGCGAAGAAAGATCTCATGTCATTTGCTGCTTCCGACTCTTCAACTTCATGAGCTCTACCTGATATATCTGGATCCACATAAACTACAATTTGCATACTATCAATATTTGCTTCAGACAAATTAAATTCATTATGCAAAGCAGTTACATCAGCATTGTCAATCATGACATTTACTAAATCTTGGATACTGCAATCTTGAACTGTATCAGCAGTCTTTTCTCTATCTCCAACCACTTCTTCTTGAACAACTTCTCGTGCTTCAGAAGACCTTTCTGTTCTTTGTCTCTTTGCCATCTCCCCCTCATGGCCTTGATGATCGGGATCATCTTGGTCATGTCGGCGTTTAAGAGACGGGCCAGCCTCAGTCCTGCATGATTGCTTTAGATGATCAATCTTGTTCGAAAGATCGAAGAAAGCTTGTGACATAAAAGATCGAAGATCAGATAAACTGGATCTAACTTCTTATCTGAATTCCTGAAAGTCATGAGATAAAGCATTAATGCGATCTGAATCAGAAGAGGAAGAAACTGGAGGCGGCGTTGGCTGGAAGTTCCTCAGCAGAGAGATCAAATCTTGATCTTGATGTTGTGGCGGAGACAGATAGAAGACGTGCATAAAGAAGATCAGATAGCTCAGAAATCGGAGTATCATGAAGAGAAGCCCTGGAAGAAGTATCAGTCGGAGCAAACATGGAAATACCCGCAGACTGAGTGAAGATTGACGGAAAAGGAAGAGATACAATCGGTGATGTAGATGAAGACACTGCAGAAGAAGGTTCCCGAATAATCACCCCTGAAGGACGACGGAAAGGAATCTCAGGAGGAAGAACCGAAGTATCTATCTCTGGCATTTTTCCTTTGAAAAACGACTTCAGCTTGTTAATATCTTCTTCTTTTTGAGCATCCACCCTTTCTGAGAACTGACGAATTACCTCATTCAGAGTTGTAAATTTCTCCGAAGAAACACGTGCAGGAACCATAGAAAGCTCAACAGCAGAAACAGTGGTAGCAGTAACCTCAACAGAAAAAGAAGCAGTAGCTTGACTTTGTGTTTGAGTGGAGGTTTGAGCAAATGAGATATCCAGTTCATGAACATTTAGACAAGAAGCAGAGAGATCAATGGGTACCGATTCATCTTTTGAAGCATCTTCTGAGACAACAACCACGTCTGATATTTTTATTTTCTGATCATACACTCTCATACTAGGTTGATCAGCATCATCATCACCATTATCTGAATCACTTGTTGAAGTTTCACCATCATCAGAAGAATCAACATTTGTCTCATCATCATCAGCAACTCCAGTTTCATTAGGATTAGCATCTTCTCCAAAATCATCATTAACAGTAGTGACTTCAGCTTCAATAGCATCAATGATAGATTCTACATGATGAGAAGCAACGTCTTGTGGTACTGCAGAAAGATCAACATCTGTCTCTAGTGTAGTTGCAACGACAGTATCTATTTCCTTAGTAGTTGCTTTACCTTGATCTTCATGAATAGTACCAGCTGGAGTGCCATGAGAAGGTTCTTCCTGTTCAGCCTCTACAAATTCATTTTCTAAACAATAATTGATGACACTGTCATCGGTCATGTCAGCATAATTGGCAATAAGACCATAAGGAATGGTCATAGAAAAAGTGAATGACTTCTTCTGTTTCTGAAGATAAAGCATCTCGCAATCCTGAACTTGCGGCCAAGATAATCTTCATGAAATGGCCGGATTGCTTCGAAACATGCTTCTAATAATCAGCTTGAGAAACCTGATAAAAGGAATGAACTTTCGTCGCTTGTTGGTTAACTTGTCTTGCACTATTTCAGAAAGCTCGGTCCAGAAAATAATCGTGTAGTCGACATGCAGGTCATAGACTACTGCATGGAACAGTCGAAGATAGTGAAGACTAGAACTATCCGTGCCGGTATGTTTAGAAGTTAAGCACCTGTTCATGACAGAAAATAAAGAATACCAGACAGGAGGAAGATTAGACTTGTCAAAGTCTACAACCTTGTTCAATGGACCAACATAGCCTAGTCTTTTGATGCCCCCAAACACTTCCTCTTCGGATGGAAACTGATCATATGTTGTCCTTCCAGGTCTAGAAGTAGGCTCAGGAAGCTCAAGAATCAACCGTAAACGCTTGTAAGAAAGATATGAATCGAATTAATCAATTTGGAGATCAAATCGATGAGGACGTGCCAGTTCGTTCTTAGTGATGGTGTGCCAAACTTGCTGAACGTAGACTTCCGGAACATCAGCAACTGAACAGAGAGTTTGAGAGAGCGGATGTCCACGAATAATAGTGCATATGACAGGATGAATCTTGATGCGATCAAAGTCAACAAAGTAGTTGTTACGCTTATAAGGCATGTACATGTTGTTAGGAAACACATCATTTGGAGATCGCCTAGACATAGAAAGATCAGCGCCAACAGACGGAACAGACGACATAGGTGTATCATGAGATGCTTGATCAGCCGGATCCTGAAGAACGACATTCTCGTCTTGAATCATTGGATTAGAATTTGTTCGAGAAGACATGATAACCTGAAACAAAACACAGTAAAACATTTGACAGAAAAACACGAAAAATATTCCAAGTATGGTTTGCGGGTCCTTAAGGAAACACGAAGGAAGAAATGCGTGTTAAGAAGGAAACGCATATGAGGTATGCGTGTCCTGAAGGGAACGCATAGGAGAGAATGTGTGTCCTTAAGAGAACGCATTGAAAAGAATGTGTGTCCTTAATGGAACGCAAAGCATACTTTGAAACAACAAAATACACAACAGAGTTTTCGTGTCACTAAGGATACGCACGATAAACTTTGCGTGTTCTTAATGATACGTAAACTACACAAAGAAAAACACAAGAAACAAACAAACAAGAAGAATGCGGGTCTCGGGTGAAACGCATAGTTCACTATGCGGGTCACGAGTGAAACGCATAGTTCACTATGCGGGTCACGAGTGAAACGCATAGTTCACTATGCGGGTCACGAGTGAAACGTATAGTTCACTATGTGGGTCTCAAATACTTGAAGAAAAAACCCTAGAACTCTGTTGTTCAAATCCGAAATCCACAAAAACTTTAAATCTAAGTACAAAACAACGAATTAAACTAAAACAAAACATACCTGATTGTCGATTATAAGATCTAAACAAACCCCAATACGCAAATCAATCAATATCAACTCGAATCTGAGTTTTTAGAAATCGATGAACAGTAAAAGAACACAAGTAAGATAAAACACACAATTAGAGACAAAAAAATGAAATCAAAACATAGAAATAGAACACTAATCAAACGACAATCATAGAACGAAAAACACAAACATACTTGAAATTCCAAAATCGTACTTTGAAAATGAACAGATAAGAATACAAGAAGAAAAAACACACAGAGAGAATGGAGGGAAGAAGAATAGTCAAACAAGTTCAAATGGAATAAAGAAAAGAAAATACACACTCGTACTTCTATATATTCTAAAAACACAAAAAAATGAGAAAATTACCTGATAAGCCCCCATTACTCCCCCTACATAAATGCACAAAATTTATCAAATTAGTTTAGCATTTGCATAGTTATTTCAGAAATACTTACCTGATGAATTTCTGATCAGCACAAGAAGTAATTTATCAGCAACATTCACTCCCCCTCAAAAAATAGAATATTCTCAGATAAAGAACCCATATATACACTCCCCCTCGAAAAATGCACAGACCATATAACAAAAACACAGACAACAAACATAAAGACATCAATATTAAAGATGATCATATTGAATATAAATTTTGTAGCAACTAAATATATAAACTTTTAAACACTAAACAAATTAAAGTCTACTCAGTAGAATATCCCAGATTTATCAATCAGTTGAAATCAAACGGGAGTTGTTGAATACAGAAACATGTTTCATTGTATATCAAGTTAAGACATGTTCAGAGTCAAACACTTGCAGGTATCTATTCAGTGTGCTCGCATGCGATCTCTGATTAGCTTCAAGAAAAATGTAATTCTAAACATAAAATGAAGAACTTTGCATGTACAGGCACTAAGTCATCAAGAATTAAGATTTTCACAAATTTACAGGTTTGTCGCAACTCAAAATATATCACCAAGTATCAAGAGATGTGTGCTCATTGGCATCTTTTAGCTGTGTGCTCATTGGCATCTTCACATGAGTGTGCTCTTTGGCATCTTTTAAGCGTTGTGCACTTTGGCATCTTTTTAATCAAAGAGTTCATTAAGTAAAGAACATGCCGTAAACGTAACTTTCTATCTGACCCTATTGCAGGATTTGGGTCAGCCGCTCCCAGACCAGATGGCCTTAGGGGACTAGGTGTCAAGCACCCCTTGGAACTTACTTTCCCAGATCAGAAAGGCTACATCGACATATCCTAAACCCATTCATACCAGTAGAACATGACTTTCGATCTGGTTCTATTGCAGGATTTCTGTTCGATCACTCCCAGATCAATTGACCTTAGGGAACCAGATGTCGAGCATCCCTCGGAACTTACTTTCCCAAACCAGAAAGGTCATAGGTACAAACTTTTAAACTCAAGGATTTCTGTATTTTAAATGCTTAAAAATAAAATCATCTCAATAACTCAGATCTATATCGAATAGCTTAGCCCTTATTTTCATTACGATCTACAATTTTGATCACTTAGGTTGTTCAAGCAAAGTAAATCATAAATATGCCGACTCACATATCTTTAAAGCATTATCTAAAGCGTCAAACATGTTGCTGACTTTTCGATGTTTGAAAGATTTGAACGTTGAACATATGAAACTTTAAATATAAACAAGGTGACTTGTCAAAGATTCTAGACACACATTTTATTCAACTGAAAGAAAATCTGAAATATTAAACTTTATAGAATAAAACTTGTAAAGATTTAAACTTTTAAATTCAACATGCCAAGTTTTGAAAGTAGAAAGTTAAATCGTTTTTCATCTAAGGCTTTTGTAAATATATCAGCAAGTTGATATTCAGTTGGGACAAGATATAACTCAATAGTACCTTCTTCCACGTGATGCTTTATAAAATGATATCTCATGTCTATGTGCTTGGTCTTGGTGTGCTGGACAGGATTGACCGATATCGCAATTGCAGACTTGCTGTCACAATATATTGGCACAGTCTTGTATAGCATCCCGTAATCGCGAAGTTGCGTTTTCATCCAAAGCACTTGAGCACAACAACTAGCTTCAGTGACGTATTCAGCTTCGGCTGTTGATATTGACACGCAGTTTTGCTTTTTCGACGCCCATCTTATCAGTCTTTCACCAAGAAACTGGAGATGACCAGAAGTACTTTTCCTGTCCAATTGATTACCACCATAATCTGCATCAGAATAAGCAACCAAATTATAGTCAGAACTTTTAGGATACCATAATCATAAATAAGGAGTTCCTTTAATATATCTAAAAATGCGTTTGACTGCTAAAAGATAAGATTCTTTTGGTTTTGCTTGAAAGCGGGCACACGGGCACGTTGAAAACATTATGTCTGGGCGACTTGCAGTAAGATACATCAGTGATCCGAGTTTGGCACCATGAGCCATAGGCGTGCCGATTGAAGTAGATTTGTCCATCTTGAATTTCTTCAAACTGTCAAATACGTACTTTGACTGATTGATGAAGATTCCATCTGGAAGCTGCTTCACTTGTAAGCCGAGAAAGAAGTTGATTTCTCCCATCATGCTCATCTGAAATCTAGAGGTCATTAAATCAGAAAACCAATTACACAAAGATTTGTTAGTCGCACCGAAAATAATATCATCTACGTATATTTGTACTAAGCAGATATCAAGATTAGTTCTATAAATGAAAAGAGTTGTATCTATCGAGCCTTTGGTGAAGCCGGATTTGACCAAGAAAGTTGACAACTCGTCATACCACGCTCGTGGAGCTTGTTTCAGACCATACAAAGCTTTATCGAGAAAATAAACGTAATCAGGACGATCTTTGTCAACAAATACCTCTGGATGAGATACATATACTTCTTCTTTCAACTTGCCATTGAGAAATGCTGTCTTGACATCCATTTGATATACGGTGAAGTTTCGGTAAGCAGCGAAGGCCAGAAACATCCGAATAGCTTCCAATCTGGCGACAGGTGCAAATGTTTCATCATAGTCAATACCTTCTTCTTTTCTATATCCTTTGGCTACCAATCTGGCTTTGTTGCGAACAACGATACCATCTTTGTCCTTTTTGTTCTTGAATATCCACTTGGTTCCTATGATGCTTTTACCCTTTGGCCGTGGAACAAGTCTCCAAATTTTTAGCGCGTCAAACTGATTAAGCTCCTCTTGCATTGCTAAAATCCAGTCCGGGTCTTCCAACGCTTCAGATACTTTGGTAGGTTCAATCTTGCTTAGGAAGAAAGTGTACAAACATTCGTTGGAAGAAGCTGTTCTGGAGCGAGTAGAAACACTTGCTTGAGGATCCCCAATAATTTGATGGATTGGATGAGATCTTGTCCATTTTGTTGTATGAGGGAGAGGATCAATAACTTCTTGAACCACTTCTAATTGATGAGGAGGATCTTCAGAAGAAATAATGTCAGAAGATGACACAGATATGGTTACAACTGGAGAAGGTGGTATTTCCATAACATCAGATTCAGACTCTTGTTGACCAGATATAGCTTGTACTTCTTGTTGAACATTTTCTACTGGTACAACTTCATCTTCTACAGACTCCTCATGAACAGTTTCAGCAATTTCTGGTTCATGTATGAATTGATCAGAATGATGTTCAGAAGATATGTCTTGAATCTCAGGAAGTACTGAAGCAACATCAGGTTCAGAGGTTGATGCAGCGGAATTAGGATTAGATGTACTCACAGATTCCTGATTCAAGATATTTGACACATTATCAGTGTTTGGTTTAGGAACATCATCATAAAAATTTTCAAACATAAAATCAAGATCAGAAAGATTAGACAAAGAATTAGAAGGATCCTGGTTTATCGGTTGAAATGCAGGTTCTGAACTAATTTGTTCAGAAGCTAAGTTTCCAGTAATAGCGGGTTCTGAACTGTGTTGTCCAAAAACCAAATCGGCAGCTTCATCAAATTTGACATTCATTGACTCTATCACTTTTCTTCCAGATAGGAGAAAGACTCTGTAAGCAGCAGAGTTAGAAGAATAGCCCAAAAATATGCCTTCATCTGCCTTTGGACTAAATTTGTTCAGAAAATATTTGTCATTCAAAACATAGCATTTACACCCGAAAGACTTGAAATATTTGATGTTGGGTTTGATACCGTTCATCAATTCATATGGAGTCTTGTTGAACCGGCGGTGTAGAACTGATCTGTTTTGAGTATGACAGGCAGTTGATATGGCTTCGGCCCAGTGAGACAAAAGAAGACCTGAATAAGCAAGCATAGATCTAGCAGCTTCCACAAGCGTTCTCTTTCGTCTTTTAACAACCCCATTCTGTTGCGGTGTTCTTGCAGCAGAAAACTGTTGTTGTATTCCTTGATCATCATAGAATGCTTGAAGAGTTGAATTCTTGAATTCTGTGCCATTATCTGATCTTACAACTTTGACATGCTTTTGCTTATTTGTCTGAATGGTTTTGATGAGGTTGATGAGAATTTCGGGTGTCTCGTCTTTAGATTTGATAAATTTCACCCAAGTATATCTGGAGTAGTCATCAACAACAACCAAAACATATTTCTTCTTACCAATGCTATTTGTCTTCATTGGTTCGCACAAATCAACTAGAATCAGATCTAGGATGTCCGCAGTGCAATGTTCAGGCTTAGGCTTATGAGATGCTTTCTTCATCTTTCCTTTCTCGCAGTCCTGACAGAGATGGTCTTTCTGGAAACGGAGGATTGGAAGACCTCTCACAGAATCATTCTTGACCAAGCGATCCATATATTTGAAATTGAGATGAGTTAGTCGTTGGTGCCACACCCAACTTTCATGAATAGAGGCTTTTGATAGAAGACAAATATCTGATGGAACCTTTACTTCGGAAAGATTAATGGTATAAAGATTTGATCGTCTGTTTCCAACAAGTAAGTCCATGCCGCTATTATTCTTTACAACAACTCTTTTAGACTTGAAACTGACTTCAAGATCTTTATCGCAGAACTTTCCGATGCTGAATAGATTGTGACTTAATCCTTCGACATAGCTTACTCTTTTGACAGTTATATTACCTTGAACAAGATCACCATAACCAAGAATGGGAGCCGTCTCGCAGTTTCCAAATTTGACACGACCGCAACATTTTTCTTTAAAATTTGAAAGTAGAGATTTGTTGCCAGTCATGTGTTTGGAACACCCCGAATCCAGATACCATAATTGATTTAGCTGCACAATCAAAAATTACTGAGATTTAGGTACCCATATGAATATGGGTCCCTTCTTGTTAGTCCTTTCCTTTTTCTTTTTCAAACATTTATTTTTCCAAAAAATCTTAGACTGATCAAATAAAGCATGAACATCATCACATATTAATGAAGAATCGCAATCATCAGAATCAGAACTAGAGAGACAATATGAGATATTCTTCGAAATTTGAAACATTTGCTCTACAGAATATTTTGTAGTTTTATTACAAAAGGAAAATGATTCTTGTTTACAAAGAAAATCTACACATTTATTCTCTACAGAAACAAATTCTTCAGATCTCTGTTTCTTTATCCAAACAGACTTCACATACTTCTTCAAAGGCCTATCTGAAATAGAGGAATCAGAAAAGTTAGAATTTTCAGAAATATCAAACTCTTTCTTCTTTTTCTTCTTTGACCTTCTTCTTTTACGCTTTGTTTTATAGAAATGATCATTTAACGTAAAAGTGTTATCAACAATTTCAGATAAAATATTTGACTTGGAAGAGGAAGTTTTATCAATAAAACCAAACTGATCAGTTATTTTATTTGGATAAGCCTCAGATAAAGAAACATCAGATGAACATAAGGTGATGGAAGATTTGAGAAGACCAAAATTATTTTCTTTAAAACTCGATGTCATAAAAGAAAAAATGACATCGTTTTCAATTTTTCTTAAAATCTCTTGTTCTTCCAATTGTTCTTCTAGATCAAAGATTTGGCTTTCTAATACTAATGGAGGTATATATCTCTTAGTATCATAAGGTGCTGGAGATATATTGTCCTTATTAGGATTAGATGTATTTAAATCAAAGAAGTCATTCAATCTAGAAGATTTAGTAGAAGAAACAATGTTTAACTTTTGTCTTCTTTTCTTTATTTTCTCAGGAAAATATTTTGCATTTTCTTGAGTGTAAACAAAAGGAACTTCCATTCTCTTGTTGTTTATCCGTTTTTGATCTTCCTCAATTGTAGTTTCTTTAGCACTTGTCCAAAGAGGTTTATATTGAGAGCCATATTGTGAAAGACCAAGACATTCGTAATCATAAAAATTGGGAATATCAAATTTAGCTTTCTTTAAAAATTGAGGATTTTTAAATCCAAGACCCCAATTTTCTTTTAATGACTCATAGTTCCTTTGTTTATGCATATGAATTGTTTGTTCAGTTTGATTTTGTTTATATAACTTTTCTTCTAATTCAAATATTTTATCCGAAAACTCTTGATTTAAAATTGACAATTCAGACAAAGAATCATGAGAAGTCTGTTTTTCAATTTCTAAATCTTCTATTCTTTCTTGAAGAACTATTTCCTTTTTCTTGCCCTCTGGGAGTCTTGCCCGAGTGAAACTCATACCTCTTTGTCGAGCTTCTAGCAGTTGTTCTATTTCTCTTTTGTAAACTTTAAAATAACTTTTTCATCTCTCAGAGAAATCTTCAATTTTTCAATTTGAACAGATTTTTCTTGATTTTCGCGGTTTCCAGATAGAAGCTTTGAACGAAAGTCATGTAAAGCCTTTGTAATGACATTCATTTGCGATGTAATGAAATTAAAATCAAACTCATATGGTACCTCAGATTCATCGGTTGAAGTCTCCTCATCCTCATCATCACTGTTGTCGTCTCCAATAAAACACATGGCAGCAGTCTCTTCATTATCAGCTTCATTGTCTGAGTGGTCCAGCCAATATTCCTCCTCAGCCAACAGAATTGTTCCACTTGCTTTCTTCTCAGCCAAAGATAATTTCTTCTTATAGAAATCAACATCTTTCACAATCTTCTTTCTGCACTCCTTTGAAATATGCCCGGGTTTGCCACAGTTGTAGCAAGTCACAACCTTCTTATCTTCTTTCTTTGGTTCAGCTGCTGTAGCATGCTCATACTTGGGAAAGAAAGGCTTTGATGTAGAATTGGGTTCTACCTTCTTTGATCCAGATGAGAAACGAAGATTGTTTGAACCTGACCGTTTCTGATATTTCTTTTGATAGTGCTGACTTAGAAGAATCATGGCCTTTTCCAATGCTTCGCCATCGTCATCTGTTGACCCATCGTAAGCAGACTCAGTCAAGGCTTACTCAGTCATTTGGCTAGCTAAAAGAGCGATTGAATCCACAGTCTTTGGCTTCTTCTTATCCAGCTTAGCTTTCTTCTTCAGAACCATGGCTTCATCAGACATCAGAATTTCAAACATTTCCTGAATAGGCATTTTGGAAATTCTGGGATCATTCCTCATCCGATGACAGGATTTTTCCCATTCAGGTTTGAGTGCATTGAGGAACTTCAGATTTGTCTCCAGCTCATTCTTTGTTACCTTGATCTTATACAGATCATTAATAACAGTCCAAAATCTGTCGAAGACACTTTTCAGACTTTCCCTATCATTAGCCTTAAACTTTTCAAAGTTGTTCATGTATCTTGTCTGACGAAGCTGGGTAGACATTGCAGTACCAAGCATGATTTTCTCCAGTTGTGTCCACATCAGCATAGGATTGTGTTTGAAACAATCGATTCTTTTATATATGGAATTTGGTAGAGCAAGAATCAAATTCGACTTGGCCTGATTGTCAGCTTGGTATCTTAGAAGTTCATCAGCCTCATATTCTATCAGGGCTTTTTCTACATTAGTAGCTGGAGTGTTTCCAACAGCTGGTATCACTTTCCTTGGCTTGACCATGGGACCTTCAGTCAAAGCTTTCATCATATTTTCCCTATTTGATTGCCTTTCGATGAAATTAATAAACCGGTCCTGCCATTGTTCAAATTCGTTCTCATTTATCAGAACAGGTGGACGAGTATCAGACCCTAATGACATCATGAGGTCGTTCTTGTAAAGTTGAGCTTGTAGAGACATTTTGATGAAATCTGGAATTCAGAAAAATAACCAAGTGTTGATGACCCGCACACCTAAGGAATGCGTGTTCAGAGAAACAATTTGGGTCCTTGATGATACGCACACCCAAGGAATGCGTGTTCAGAGAAACTATTCGGGAGATAGGTGGACTATGCGTGTTCAGAGAGAGACACACTCGATGCTTTGCGGGTCAGAAGGACACGTACTTGCTGCTATGCGTGTTAAAAAGGGACACACAAGGTATGCTATGCGTGTACAAAGGGACACACACTTAAAGATGTGCGTGTTCAACAGGGCACGCACTTGATGTGCTATGCGTGTGTCGACAAATACGCAAGAGAGATAACCTGAGAAAAAACTAACACTCAAAAGTTAGTTACACAAAGAGTATATGATAGAGACGCATTCTAATAAGATGAACACATATGATTTCATGAAGAACACGCAAACTATAATAACAACCCGCATACTACTTGACTCACACGCATACTTCAAATCCTATTAATAACATGTAACCCGCACATCATATGAATGACACGCACAGTGATATAAATGACCCGCATAATAACACTCGACTATAAATCTGCAAATCAACTGACAATATCGATCAAAACACTCCAAATCTCAAAAATCAAAATGAACAGAACATAGAACTCGACTTTTTCAGAATAAACTCAAACTCAAAATCGAAGCATCAAATCATGTTTTTATGCAAAACAACAAGAATCAAACTCGATCGACTAACTAAAACACATCTAATAACATCAAATTCAAAGCAATTCGATCACAAAACAGACTGAAATTAGTGAAAATCCAGAAAATGGAGATTTTTCTTGAAAAAAACAAGAAAAATCAATCAAAATTTTGAATTATCCACACAATTCAGTAACAAAAATACACTAATCTCAATCCTCTCAAGATCTTGAAGGCTCTGATACCAATTGATAAGCCAAGATCACAAGATCTGTAGAGAGAAAAACTAGAGAGAGAAAGTGTGCGCTCAATGCAACAGTAACTTCTATTCAAACTATGCGTAAGTTCTTACAACAAAAACAAGCCAAGGGGACTTAAATACCCCAAGGCATTTACAAAACATAACAGAACAATAAATACAATGATTACTATAAAATCAGATCTAACATTGTTGATGTCTCAAACTCTGGATTAGAATGAATATTCCATTTTTGATCATCAAACATCTTTTTATCAGATAATTTTTTTTTAAACAAATCAGTTTTCAACTCTTTGGAAAACTCTTTGTTTTCTTAAAAATATTTAACCAGTTTAAATCGAAGATCACAGTTTTCATCCTCTAAATCTACAATAACTTTTTGTAAATCTTTGATTTGTTTTTCAAAATCTGATGTTTGATCAATCACAAAGTTTGAGTCAAGCTTCTCTAATATAGGAAAAGGATCTGATGCATTAATCATTTTATCAAAAATCTCCTCAGTCATTTTATTTGCAAATTCTTTTTGAATGTTAGGATTCGTGACATTTGAGCACTCTTTAGTCTTAACTTCATGTGGAGATTCAAGAGTAACGGATTCGGATATAGAAGTTTGAGTACCAACATCAGTATTTGATTCATATTCATCATACTGACATTCAGTCTCAGGGATATATGTGTCATCATCGACTGATTCAGTTGGAGATGGTGTAGAAACAATGATTGAAACTCAACAAATTCAAGTTTTCTGTTTTTATAACTTTTATCCAAATCATTATATTGAAATCCAACTGATTTAAAACTTGATTGTGAATTAGCAAAACTAGACGTATCGTCATCCATCACCTCTTTACCCTTAGATGAAATATCAGACTTAGGAGTTTCAGCCTTAACAAACGTGTCACGAATATCCTGGATTTTCTTTACTTTAGACCCCAATTTGTAAAAATTATATAAGTTTTCAAGGGCTTTCTTTAAAACATCATTTTCAGTTAAATCCAATCCTGTCTCAGCATTATAAAATCTAACATCTTGGAGTTTGTTAGTTAACAAATTTAATGTCTACTCAGTCTCTCCTATTTTCAGATTTAAATCCTCAAGTTGTTTGATTTTGCAATAAGCTTCATTCCTTTCCTGAAAGCAAGCTTCAAATTTAATTTTAAATTCACCTTTTTCAGAATTTAAATTAACCAAGTTTCTCTCAAGTTCCAAAATCTTTGTTTTTAAAACTTCTCATTCTTTCTTTAAAGCATCCTTTTCAGATTCCTTATCCGCAACGACAACTTTCAATAATGCGTTCTCATCACGAAAACTCATCATTGTTTGTCGTTCAGTGCTATGTTTGCCTTTTAAGGTTTCAAACTCTTTTCCATGTTTTGGATTTGTGCCATCAATGATTCAACAAGTTCGAGTTTTCATAAGTAATACTTACCTCGGAGTCACTGTCAGATTGATTAGAAGAGGGTTCTACATTTTCGTCTACCATTGCCATCATACGGACTTGAGTAAAATGAGCTGATTCATCATCTGAACTTTGAAAGAACCAGTTCTCCTTTTCAGCCATTAACTCTTTTCCCTCCTCTTTCTTTTTAGCAAGTAGTGACTTCTTGGCATAGTATTCAGAATTCTTCACTCTCTTGAACTTGCAGTCCTTTGAAAAATGGCTTGGCTTACCACAGTTAAAGCATCGTCCAGATTTTGGATCCAACTTCTCTTCTTTCTTCTCATCCCTTTTCTCTTCTCTCTTTCCAAATTTGGGCTTATATTTCTTAGCTCTTTCTTTCCTATACCCTTCATACTTAGGCTTTGAACCATATCTCTTCTTCCCAAAACTTTTCTGAAACTGTTTTGTGATGAGGGCAAGGTTATCAGCAAATCTCTGAATATCATCATTAGAGTGTAGCTCAGTTTCCTTAGAAGACACTTCAGAACTGGATTATGCCAGTTCAGTAAGAAAAGCTTTTGACTTCATTGATTTGAATTTGGAGGAAGAAACAGCCTTGGAACTTGAACCCTTCTTTATCTCAGATAATAGAGCAAGCGAGTCTTTGACAATCTTTTTCTCTTTATTTAGCATTTTGACTTCATCCTCATGCTGTGAGAGGGTTGTGAAGATGTCATTTACATCCTCCTGAGCCATGTTCTTGGTCATTTGGATGTTTATGACGTAGCTTTTCCATTCCGGGTTCAGATTCTTGATGAACTTGTAATTTATCTCGAAAACAGACTTGTTCATCCCATTTCTCCTCAGATTATTCAGATTCACATTGAAGCGGTTCTTTTGTATGAAATCCCTCATAAGCATTTATGCTCTGGTTCAACTTAGCTTGAATAGATCGTTTTGTGCCCTGAAACTGCCTTTCAAGCTCGTCCCACATGGCCTTTGCAGATTCGCGTCTATCAACCCGATTGTAGATATCGTTGGGAATAGCCATTGTGAGATAGATAAGAGCTTCTTCATCTATCTTGTACATTTCTTTCTCCCTTTCACTGAAATATTGATATGGCATTGGCACATATTTGACTGGGATTTCGGGAGAAGTATATGTGGCAGCTTGTCCAGGTACAGTGACAACAGGCTCAACTGGTCCATCTATGATTGACTTCATATAATCACGGTTCTAGTGATTTAGGAACTGAACCATCCTTCTCATCCATTGAGCATACTCCCCGATTGACAATACCAGAAGCTTCGAATGAGAACCCATAGAAAGTTGATCTTTAGACATTCTGAATAGTCTGATAATCTGCACAAAGAAAAATTTAGCTAGATTTGATCATTAGTCCGACAAATTGAGACAATAGATGCAAGATTTCAAAATTTTCAGAAAATCAAATTTTCCAAAAAATCCCAAGTATAGAATTCGTATGCTTGAGATCAAAGAGCAATTCGCATGAAAATTGAAACAATTCGCAAGAAATGGTGACTGAATTCGTATAGCACTCAGAATTCGTATAAAACAAACTGAAATTCGCACAAGTCCATAATTCACATGCAAGAGAAACTCAAAACTTCACAATTTACATGAGCCTATATGCGAATTCTAAGAATTCGTATAAAGCTATATGCGAATTCTTTGCGCACAAAACTTTTCGCACGAGGATTTCATATGACAAGATATGCGAATTCTTTACTTGTAATTTTTTTTTTCAGATTTCAAAAACTTTTCACATCTCATACGAAATCTGAACATAGAAAATTTTCAAAAAGGTTATGCGAAATCTTATAGAATTCGTATAAAACAATGTGCGAAATCTTACAATTCGTACCTCTCAGATGTGCAAATTCTACACAATTCGCATCTGAGACATGTGCGAATTATCTCCTTAGAATTTTAAAAACCAAACTTTTCGCACCAGGGACATATGCGAATTCTTGCTTTTCGTATATATGCTTATACGAATTCTACACTTATCAAAAATTTCAATTAAAAACTTATGCGAATTATCACTTTTCGTACAACTCAGACGAATTCTCTACTTAAACAAAATTTAATGGAAACTTATGCGAATTCTCTCAATGAAACTCAATTGTGCGAGTTCTTCATACGAAAAGAATGGATCCTGCGAGTTCTTGAAGTTTCGGTCCAAAAAATCACTTTCTAGTCCAAATTTCCACTTAAATATTCGATCTAGATGCTGTAAACTCACAGAAATGATCAGATTAGTAGCAAAACAATCCAAATCCATCAACTTGCACAATCATTCAATCAATTTCAAGAAATTTGATCAAACATTGATCAAGACTCGTACAAACAAGATTTTAAAAATCTAACATTCGATGATTAAAATTGATTTTTCAATGCAATTCACTCACACAAACTGAATCCAAAACATATTTCGATCAAAATCCATTAATTTTTTTTATAAAAAATGCCTTTAATCGCAGAAATCGAATCAAGACTCAAGAACACAGTATACGAACTCTCAAAATTTTAATTTGTCGAATTTGCTCTGATACCAAATGTGATCCCAGTATGTAGCAATCTAATTAACACACAGATTATCAACATATCGTTTGCATTAAATTCACAAGATTTCATCGATTCTATAAGCCACAAGTATATGGTGCCACAAATCTCACTTTGGAAAGTATATGAGTTCTCTGTGTGTTCTCTGAATTTTATGTGCGTGACTTAAAGATTACAAAGACACTAAACTATTTATACTAAGTCAACGAAGGTTGACTTTACAACAAAACCCTTTGACTTTACAAACTATTACACTTTTGACCCATCTTTTAATCTTGAATACAATTCATATCTAATAGTTATTCCTCTATTTCAAAAGCCTAAAGAGTCTTCAACAAGAGAAGATAAACTGTAGAAGAAACAATTCATGTCACCTTCGACAAATCCAGATCAGCGAACTCTAAACCTATCGCTGACAATGATGAACTGAATGCTTGGATGTTCTCTCATTATAGAGAAACATGACCTCTCTTCAACACTCCTAATGTTGATGAAGATCCAAACATCAAACCTCCTGACGCTGAATCCACCTCTTGGGTTTCATTTGTTCATCTAAACACACTTCCTCCATCCGAACTTCCCTCTTCTGAAAACCTCTCAGGAAATAATGGTTTATCTGACACTCAACATCTCTTAGCTGAAGAACCTCAAGTTTCTTTATCAATGAACATTCATAGATCCAACTCATGAGGTAAGCTATCTTGCCCTAGCTCAACGATGGACCAAAGATCACCCCATAGATCAAATTCTTGGTGATCCAGATGCAGATATTCAGACACGAAGAAGTTCAGGTAACATCTGTCTCTTTGTTAACTTTCTTTCTTTACAGGGCCAAAGAAGAATGATGATGCCCTCAAAGATCTAAACTAGGTCAGCGCCATGCAAGAAGAGCTGACTTAGTTTGCTAGAAACCAAGTTTGGAATCTCATTGCCCAACCATCTGCTAAATCTGTTATAGGAACTAAATGGGTGTTTAGAAACAAATTAGATAAACATAGGACTGTAACCCGCAACAAAGCTAGACTAGTTGCTCAGGGATACAGATAAGAGGAAGGCATAGACTATGATGAAACCTTTGCCCCTGTGGCCAGGCTTGAAGCAATTCAACTATTCTTAGCCTATGCAGTTTTCAAAGACTTCAAAGTATATCAAATGGATGTAAAATCAGCATTCCTAAATGGAAAGATGAATGAACAAGTCTATGTTGAACAACCCCTAGGGTTCTCTGAACCTAAGAATCCACATTATGTATATAAGTTGGATAAGGCTCTTTATGGGTTAAAACATGCTCCTCGCGCTTGGTATGACACTCTATCTTCTTTTCTTATATCTGAAAAATTTAAGCGTGGTAAAATTGATAATACCTTGTTTTTCAGAAAGATAAAAGGTCACATTATTCTTGTACAAATTGTTAATTCCAAATATTGTATCCAAGATTTAATTAGGAAAGTGAATGTTAGAAGTCAACATTGTCAATGTATTAGGTAAGTCAAAGCATGTTTAGTTTCCTTAGCCTTTAAGGCTTTGTAATAGTTAGGTAGTATAAATAGGTTTGTCTTTGTAAGCTTGTAATAACATTCTAGAGAGTTATGCATAATTGTAATATTCAGAGTTGGTGTAATACAAGATCTACTTTCTCTCTCTAGACTCTCCTCTAGTTTTTGAGCATATTAGATATATCTTGAGTAATTGCTTGTTGTAATTGGGATTTTATGATTAACAATTGGTATCAGAGCCGTACCAAACTTTTCAGGAATGATTAGATCATGATTTGAATTGAAATTTGTGTGTTATTGTATTGAAAATCGTTATTTTCGAATTTTTTTTTTCAAGAAACGAGTTTGTTACTGTTTCATCTGAATTTTTTGTGAAAAATCGGTTTTAATGCAAGAAAATGGATTCATTGTGTTTGATTTATGTTGGTGATTGATTATTGTTTTGATTCCATCTCGAAATTCGAACAAAATCGGTTTCAAATTTTGATTTTTGAGATTTTCGTGAAAACATGTTTGGTTTCTGTTCTTGTTTGAAATTGTGCGAATTGGTGTTTTTAATCGAAATTGAATTTGTGTTTAGAAGTGTTTGTTGTTGATGCTGATAAGTTTCTGAGATCAATTGTGCAGGTTACAATCGATTTGAGAAAGATTCAGTCAAGATCCACGGTTTGCGCTTCATTCATATGGTTTGCGTTTCATTCATAAGTAGTTTTCGGATATATCTGGACACGCAAAGACTCTCTTGCGTGTCTCTCTTCACACGCAAAGCATACTTTGCGCATCTCTATGTAAACGCAAAGTCTTACTTTGCGCGTGTTGATCCAAACTCTCTCAGTGATTTGATAACGACCCTCTTTTATACTTAGTGAAAATTACGTTATTATATGTATTAGTGTTTCATGATCAGCGATCAGACTGAGTCTGTTCAGTTATTGCTGATAACCTTTCTGTAAACATTAATATGTATGTGTTTCACTTTCAGCGATCAAACTGAGTCTGTTCAGTCATCACTGATCGTTTCCTATGTAACACAGTTAACGGAATCCCTGAAGACAAGTCTCGCGTCAACATAGTTCATAGCTGAATCGAAGACGAAGCCACTGAACAATAGATAAGTCTACTAGTGACCTGATGCGGATATCAGCGAAGATCAGACATCTACTTACGCGAAGAAGCCTGAGGAAAAGCTTCAGCGATAGCTGAACTTCTTTATCTCTGGAAGAAGAGATACTCAGCGATCAACGATCACAAAGCTTATGCCTCAAGTTTTCTTTTGTCTTACCTTGCACAACCAGTACGATGTGTCAGAACGGACACGTCTCTACCACAAATCGTACACCAACTCTGTCAACTACACTGTTCATAAAGCGGCCAAAAGCATGTCTCCAAAAGTGAGACTACCAAAGCCAATCTATGAATGCCACGTGTAAAGTATCCTGCCATGCATTTAATGCATAGGGTATAAATAGGAAGCTCACTCCTTCATCTGAAGGTGTGCTCAATCCTTGAACTCCAAAATAGAAACCCTTGTTTTCTATCTCTCTAAAAATCCCCCATTCTCTGAATTTCTTGTGCAACCATCTTAGTGTTTCTTAAGTTTGTTTAGATTGAGTCTGTCTTAATCTTATTCCGCAACAAACTTGTAAATTGTATTTTGATTTATCAATAAACAATTTATTAAACTTTAATTTCTGTGTTTGTATTCAACCCCCCCCCCCTTCTACAAACTTGTTAAGCACCTTCGGGACCAACAAGTGGTATCAGAGCAGTTTGTTTAATCTAATAAACAAGATCTTGCTGTATACTCTTCCTTGCTATTCTAAAATGGCACTAAACACAAACACAAACTACTATGATAATGGTTCACTTTCTAAACCTCCTCGATTTAGCAGAGATAACTTTTCTCTATGGAAAAATCGAATGATGCTATTTCTTGAAGGTGCGGATCCTACTATACCTGAATATATAGAAAACGGACCCTATGAACCTGTTAGAATTATAGCTGCGGTTCCCGCTACTGCCACCACTGAAGCTGTCCCTGAACGATATGTCGTTAAGGAAATAAGACAGTGGAGTGATGAAGATAAAAAGAAGGTAGGCATAGATGCAAAAGCAAAGACCATTATATCAATGGCTCTGCCTGATGAAGTTTTCCATTCCATCATGCATCTAAAAACTTCTAAAGAAATGTGGGAAACCATATGTGTTCAATATGAGGGCACCACTGAAATCCAAGAGACCCGAAAGATTAACTTGGTAAGACAGTATGAAAGTTTTATCGCTGGTAAGAATGAATCTCTTTCTGACATTCATCAGCGGTTTAACTGCCTGATCATTGACCTAAGAACTGTTGGAAGGACCTATTCTAATTCTGAGGTCCTAACAAAATTCTTGGAAAGTCTTCCTGAAAGCTGGGACAGTTATTCAATATGTCTTAAGCTGACAAAAGACTTACATACTCTCTCTCTAAGCACTCTGTATGGAATATTGCTCAACTATGAGCAATCTAATCTCCTGAAGAAGAATCTTGTAAAAGATTCTAAAGACTCCAAAAGCACTGCTGTTGCTTTAGTCTCATCAGAGATAATTCCATCCCAGCGATCTACTCTCACCATCACTGAGTTAGATTCTGAATCTGAGGATTTATCAGACCCTGATCTTTCAGAGTTTAATGAGTCCTTAGAACTCTTGACAAACTCTTTTAAGAGATTTGCAAGAAAGAGTAACTTCCGAAGAAGTAAACCTCTCTCTCTTACTGAAAAGCCAAAATCAACTCCGGTTGATAAGGCTACAGCCACTTGCTATAACTGCAAAAAAATTGGACATTTTGCTAGTGAGTGCAGGTCTAAAAAGGTCTTCAAACCTTCTACCTCAAGAAGATCCAGTGATGACAAATACCATAAGCTGAAGAACAAATATCAAAAGCTGAAAAGCTATCAGCAAAAAGGTAAAGGTCTCTTCGCTGAAGAACATGACTGGGCTGAATCAGAAGAATCATCTTCTGATGAAGAAGAAGTCGCTAATCTTTGCCTCATGGCTGAGATTAAAGAAGAAGTAGAAGAACCATCTGAACCTTCTATGAGCTACATATCATCTCAGGTATCTATCTCAACAAATCCCTCTCTGCCTGAAGCTGAGAGAAGTCGCGCTGTTGATGTGTTGACGATTGACCTTTATAATGCTCTAAACGACAAAACTCAAGCTGAAAATAAAAATGTTTATTTAACACAAGAGCTAGAGAAATGTCATGAAAAGATCAGTGAACTAAATCTTTTAGAAGAAAAGATAAAAGATCAAGTCATTATAAATGAAATCATCAACATTGAACGCGAACAAGCCATCGCTGCTCTAAAAGCAGAAAAGGCTCATGTTGAAAAATGGTGCAAATCATCAACAAAGATCTCTGAGATAATAAATGCTCAAACTCCTGAAAGTGATAAAATTGGTCTTGGTTTTTGGACACCACAGGATGATCCTAAAGAAGAAAGTTCCTCGCTTAAGTTTGGAACTTTTGTCACATCTTTCTTTGACACTTCTTATAATCAATTATATCCCTGTTCTTCTTCTAAACCCATCCCTGAGGAGATATCTGCAAGATCTAAGCCTGCAGATAAAGGAAAGTCTATTCTCCCTCAGAAGGCTTCCAAGAAAACCAAACTGAAAGTTCCCTCCAAACCTTCAGTGGATAAACCCTCTAGCTCAGTGACAGAAATCTTTGATATCTGTCCTCCAAAGCTGAAGGTTGATCTAAAGCCCGTGAAATCTGAAGAAATAAAAATTCCTCCCAGATCTCGTGCTAAAGGCATTCTTGGAACTGGACCTGCTCATCTTAAGTTTTCAAAACCTTTTGGTTATAAAACCACCATCAGATATAGAAAATGTTATCACTGTGGATTCACTGACCATATTGCGAGCAAGTGTCCAAATACCACCGAAGCTGATAAAACAGCCAAAGTGAAGAAAAATACCACTAAGGTTAAGAAATTAACCAAAGTGAAGATTACCACTGAAGCTGAATCTTCATCAGCGGTGAAGACTGCTGAATCTTCCTTATCCACTAACTCTGAAGGACCCATTGAAAAGTGGGTACCAAACAAAGCTTAATCTTCCTTATGTATGCAGGGATCAAAGGGCATCTGGTATCTCAATAGCGGATGTTCTCGTCATATGACTGGACAAAGAAACCTGCTCACTGAATACAAGGAAGAGAAAGGCCCCTCTGTTACCTTTGGTGGAAATGGAAAAGGATTTACCCGTGGGTTTGGTGTCCTCAGCAATGGGACAACTACCTTTCGAAGAGTCGCTTATGTAGATGGACTGAAGCACAATCTTTTAAGCATCAGTCAGCTATGTGACAAAGACTACGAAGTTCGCTTTTCTAAGAAAGCATGTTCAGTGGTAGATGAAAAAGGAAAACTTGCTCTCAGTGGTAATAGAAGAGAAAATGTCTATGTAATAGATATGGACTCTACTATCACTGATAACCTATGTTTTCTCTCTAAGGCCTCTTCTGATGTCAACTGGCTATGGCATAAAAGGCTCTCTCATCTAAACTTCAAAACCCTGAATTCTCTCTCATCTAAGGAACTGGTTACTGGTCTTCCTCAGCACTCATATGCTAAAGAATCTCTCTGCTCAGCATGTGAAAAAGGAAAACAAACAAAAGCTAGTTTCAAGTCGAAACAAGTTTCCTCAGTAACAAGTCCTCTTCAGCTCTTGCATATGGATCTATTTGGCCCTGTCAACATCCAATCAATAGCTGGAAAGAAATATACGCTTGTCATTGTAGATGAATATTCTCGCTACACCTGGGTTATTTTTCTTCGCTGTAAGAATGATACTCCAGAAGAACTAATATCTTTTGTCAAAAAGATGGAAGTGCTGAATAATCTTACTGTTCGATCAATAAGAAGTGATCATGGAACTGAATTCAAAAATAGTTCCCTGAACAATTTCTTTGAGAACAAGGGAATCTCTCACAACTTCTCCTCAGTAAGAACACCTCAGCAAAATGGAGTCGCTGAAAGAAGAAACAGAACGATCATAGAAGCTGCTAGATCAATGCTCAGCGATTCTCACCTCCCTACTCAATTTTGGGCAGAAGCTATAAACACTGCATGTTTTACTCAAAACAGATCGCTGATAATAAAGCGATTTGGGAAGACAGCTTATGAACTCTTTCTTGGAAGGAAGCCTTCTATCAGCTTTCTTCATATCTTTGGTTGTCAGTGCTTTATCTTAAACAACAAAGATCAACTTGGAAAGTTCGACCCAAAAGCCGATGATGGAATATTTTTAGGATATTCCTCCATCTCCAAAGCCTACAGAGTTTTCAACAAGAGAAGACAAACCGTAGAAGAAACCATTCATGTCACGTTTGATGAAACGCGCTCAGCGAACTCTAAACCAATCGCTGACAATGAAGAACTGAATACTTGGATGATCTCTCACTATAGAGAAACTGAACCTTTCTCAAACCATCAGCACACTGAAACTCCAATTGCTGATGAAGAACCAAGTATCATACCTCCCACTGCTGAATCCACCTCATGGGTTTCAGCTGAACCTCTAAACACATTACCACCATCAAATCTGCCTTCATCTGGAAACCTCTCTAGTGAACCTACTCAACAGTTAATTGCTGATGAACCTCAAACGTCCTCATCAGTAAACATTCCAATTGTTGATCCAACCTCTGAGTTAAGCAATCATGCTCCTGCTCAGCGATGGACAAGAGATCACCCAATAGATCAAATTCTCGGTGATCCAGATGCAGGTATTCAGACACGACGAAGCTCAGGTAATATCTGTCTCTTTGTAAACTTTCTCTCCTTAATAGAACCAAAGAAGACTGATGATGCCCTCAGAGATCCAAACTGGGTCAGCGCTATGCAAGAAGAGCTGACTGAATTTTCTCGAAACAAAGTTTGGAATCTCGTTCCTAGACCATCTGATAAAACTGTAATAGGCACCAAATGGGTGTTTAGAAACAAGTTAGATGAACATGGAACTGTAACCCGCAACAAGGCTCGACTTGTTGCTCAGGGATACAGACAAGAGGAAGGCATAGACTATGATGAAACCTTTGCCCCTGTGGCCAGGCTCGAAGCAATTCGACTATTCTTAGCTTATGCAGTCTATAAAGACTTCATCGTTTATCAAATGGACGTAAAATCAGCTTTTCTGAATGGAAAGCTGAATGAAGAAGTTTATGTAGAACAACCACCAGGGTTCTATGACCCTAAGCATCCAAATTATGTTTATAAATTGGATAAGGCTCTCTATGGTCTAAAACAAGCCCCTCGTGCTTGGTATGACACTCTCTCATCTTTTCTTATCTCTGAAAATTTTGAACGTGGCAAGATTGATAATACGTTATTTTTCAGGAAGATAAAAGGTCATATAATTCTTGTACAAATATATGTCGATGACATAATATTTGGTTCTACTAACCCATCTCTTTGTACTCGCTTTGCTGAAAGAATGAAGAAAGAATATAAAATGAGTATGATGGGTGAGCTGACATATTTTTTTGGTCTTCAGATTAAACAATCTGACAAAGGTACTTTTATCTGCCAAGGTAAGTATGTTAAAGATATGCTGAAGAAGTTTGAACTCACACAAACTTCAGCGATGAAAACTCCTATGGCACCACCGCTGATACTTAACAAGGATCCATCTGGAAAACCTGTTAATGTCACTGCGTATAGAGGAATGATAGGCTCATTGCTGTATCTTACAGCAAGCCGACCTGACATCATGTACTCTACTTGTTTATGTGCACGCTATCAATCTGAACCCAAGGAATCCCATCTGATCGCTGTAAAGCGAATTTTCAGATATCTGAAAGGAACTCCTAACCTCGGTCTTTGGTATCCCAAAGACTCAGGGTTCGATCTAACTGGTTATTCTGATAGTGATTTTGCAGGCTGTAAACTTGACAGAAAAAGTACCACTGGTGGATGTCAACTCTTGGGAGGAAAGCTGGTAAGCTGGACAAGCAAGAAGCAAAATTCTGTGTCCACTTCCACAGCTGAAGCTGAATACGTAGCCGCTGGAAGCTGTTGTTCTCAAATCTTATGGATGAGAAATCAACTATTAGATTATGACCTTCAGCTATCAAAGATTCCTATCTATTGCGACAGCACTAGTGCTATCGCTATAGCAAATAATCCAGTGCTACATTCAAAGACAAAACATATAGAGATCAGATATCACTTTATCAGAGATCATGTGATGAATGGTGATATTGAACTTCACTTTATCCCTACTGACTTTCAACTTGCTGATATATTCACCAAACCTCTTGATGAGACAAGGTTCAACTTTCTCATCAGTGAGCTTGGAATGCTGAACCTCGAAGAATAATTCTTCAGCGTTCATGTATTATGTTAGTAATCAAAAGTTACCCTCTCATCA
Organism: Arctium minus; assembly: GCA_954870635.1. NCBI lineage: Eukaryota > Viridiplantae > Streptophyta > Magnoliopsida > Asterales > Asteraceae > Arctium > Arctium minus. The sequence continues at coordinate 24,775,180 of OX941093.1, forward strand.
TTCTCTCTGATAAACATTCTGACTCTCAGGTATGTTTTCTCCTTTCCCTCAAAAGATTTTTTAATATGAACTTTAATCACCGAATTTTCTTCAAATGATTAAAAGCTTTTTGAAAAATACATTAATCACTGATATTTTTAGTCAGTGATCCTTTAAAAGGAAAAACTATCCCTATCTTTTCTAAAAGGGATACTTTTAAAAAGGAAAATCTATCGCTGACTTTTCTTCAGTGATCATTTCAAAACGGACAAATGTACAGTCTCTCTCTTCTATGACGTCATTTGAACCGACAATCCACGACATGCCTTTTCTGACACGTTCGTCCGTTGCCCTTCTATCCAATCAACTTCGTGGAACGTGTCAATGTCATGATGATCTTTTTTCTTTTCCCGCTTCATTCTCTCTCTTATCTCTCTTCTCTCTCATCGTATAAAAGGAATTCTTCTCTCCTTTATACGGTTTACGCTTTCAAAACTTTCAAAGCAAGAAACATTCTCTCAAGAACACTCAAGCAAGTAAACCCTGAATATTGAATCTGCAACTCTTTTTCTTCAAGATACACAGGTTTATTTCATGTTTATATGCTTTGTTCGTATGCTTTTTATTCTTTTTAAAATCCTACTCGCTTTCTATGGATTTTATAAAACGTTTTTTTGTAAAAACTAAAGATCATTCTTTCTGATTTTATGTTTTTAAATAAAAACCTTTTGGTTTTAAAGTGTTCTTCATTCTTTCTACCCAGAACACTATTTTTCTCCTAAAAATAACTTGATAGTTTTCCAGTTTCCCTTCTTCTATGGAAACTGGTAATCATATTATTTTTAATCTAAATTATTTCTTCTATTATGCCTCTTTCCATAACAGAAATGACACAGTCTTCAATCGTTGCTTCCAAGCATGTACGATTCGCTCTCACTGAAGTTGAGATTACTAAATGTAATCATTTGGCCAGACTCGACTTCAAAGCTGACAAATACCCACATCTGGTGGAAGCTGCTGAATTCCTCAAGCAGTCATGCATAGCTTACGCGATCACTGTGGATCCTAAGCCCTCCAAGACTCTCCTTCAGCAGATCTGGTTCACTGCTGATGCAACTGAACTTACCAACAGGAAAGGCGAACGAGTCCCTGCTATCTCGTTCAGCACGGAATTAGGGCCAGGGAGCATGACCGCTCTTAGCCTCAGGAAATCTTTAAGATTCCCTGACAAACCAAAGAGTGGGTTCGACGCACTCCCCACTGATGATGAGCTGATATCATTCCTGGACGCAATGGGCTATTGTTGGGAAAACAAACCAAGATCTTCTATTCCCAACAAGAAGCTCACCAAGATCCTAAAAGCTCAGATGCCATCACAACTGAACTTTATCTTCTCGCACATAATTCAGTGCATGAGTGGGAAGAGTGGTTCGCTGGATCAAGCCAGCAAAACACAACTGCAGATGGCCTACTCCGTTATCGCTGGTCAAAACTTTGACTACGCCACAGCCATCTTTGAAGATCTGAGGTCGAGATTAGAGAAGCCTGAACGAGATCCCAAGATCTCATACGTACGCTTCATATGTACGTATATCAAGTTCCTCTATCCCAAAACCTATCCCACCAAAGATGATGGCACCTTTGCCAGGGTAGGTCAACGATCAATGGAGGTCAAGCCACTCGCCGACGAGGTAAGTATCTCTCTCCTTCGCTCTCGTCTCTCTCTCCATTCTTCTTCATCTTCAGCGACCACGCAGACGGTTCCTTCGTCTGCTATCCCTGTCGCTACCACTACTTCTAAACGACCATCAGCTAGTCCGATTGGTCCTTCCAAAAAGGCCAAAAAGACTAAGGAAAGTACACCCTCTAGTACTATACCTGAGGGAGCTTCTCAACAAGCTACCTTAGATGCATTTGTGGGTCTTTCCTCCACAACTTCAGCAGTCACTCATACTGCCGTGTCAGCGATCTCACTCGCTGTCACATCATCAGTAACCCCACCTACTATCTCATTCACTGAGATTAACCCCATCCCTACTTCTATCCCCAAAACTCTTCTCTTCTCTCCTCACTTGGTCTCTGAACCCGCCACCTCTTCTTTCCCTATAGGACCTGAGCATCAAACTTTTGAGGAATCTATGCAGTTCTACAAAATGTTTGATACGTCAGGTACACCTATAATCCTAAACACTTCTCTCCCCCCCCCCCTCTCCAAATAAGCCCATATCTGAACTAACATTATTTTCAGGTCCTAGCTTGGCGTCTGTTGACACGCATGTCAACAGTCTAGGAGAAAAGGTGGACGCACTCACCAACACCATCAATGAAACCACCAGCGCCGTAAATCAGGCTGGTGAGGAGCTGAAGAAGTTGACCGCCACTTGCTCATCTAAAGCTGAGAACTCTCAACTTTCAGACTTTCAGCTGTTGAAGAACAAGTCGTCCAACTCAGAGAGTCCTCTCGACTCTTTCAAGGGCAATTTGAGTCTCTTACCGCTGAAGTTCAGGGTCTCTCTTCAAAGGTTGACCTCTGCACGTCCCTTCTTCAGCAAATTCTACAGAAAGTGAATGCACCAGCTCCAGCGCTGCCTCCCTCCTTCACTGAAGATGATCGTACCAACCTCAACATCGCTGTGGAATTCATTCATGATGCCACGTGCGACATCCCTGCGGTTGAAGACCGGGTTAAGCGTCTGGAGGCTGACATTCAAGTGCTAAAAGCTTCAACAGCTACTCCAGCAACTGAACAATCCCCTACCGCTGATAATGACAAAGTGGGGGAGAAAACTGAAGAAACTTCTATTGCTGCTGCTGGGGAAGCTAAGACTCCAAAGGAACCTCCCTCTCAATCTGAGGAGGAGAAGGCAAAAGAATCCTCATCAATTCACTCCATTCTCTTTGAAGAGGATGAGGAAGAAGACGATGAAGAGGAAGATGATCTACATCTTGATGATCAAGAAAAGGATCAGCCCTCCGATGACGACGACGACGATGAAGACCAATCTATGTGGTTCTCTAAGCCGAACGTCGTATCAGGGACAACTTCGCAAGAGGTTGTCAAAACAGGGGTGAGAGGTGATACATCTTCAAGTGTTCCTTCGCAAAGCAAAGACAAGCAACCGATCGCTGAAGAATGCTTGAGGACTGGATCACAATCTGAGGGGGAGCATCCTTCTCAGGTATGTCTTTCAATTGTACCACTCTTCTACTCTTTCCAAACCCCTATTCCTTTCTAGCCTTTATCTCTCTCGTTCTAAAAATACACTTATCTCTTCTTTCCTTCTTTTTCTAACCAGACAGTTCTCACCCCTGCTTAAGGGTTCTGAACTACAAATAATTCCAGCTGCTATCGCTGAAGAAATAATCCCAATCTCTATCGCTGAGATTGATGAAGAAGAAGAAGAAGATTCCCTGGTCCATCCAGGAAGGCCCTCTCGACCATCTCATTGGTCAGAGGAAGTGGTAAAGAAAAGAGTTGAAATGATCGCTCAACTAGAAAGTCAACGGCTGAAAATCCCTCTTCAAACATCCACAGAGCTCGACTTCCTCACTGAAGCTGAAAGAGAAGAATCTGCCAAAGCTGAGAAGCTGATCGCTGAAAGCAAACGAGATGCCCAACTCGCTTTAAAGATTCAATCCTCTCAAGTTAAGGACAAAAAGCTGAAAAGCAAACCTGTGGAAGTTCAAGCAGCACTACTGAAAGAAATTGAAGAGGAACGCTTCAAAGAACAAGAGATCAACGATAAGTCTATCGAATGGTGCAAACAAAAGATGGATTATCGTTCTGATCTTCTTCCAATATCAGCCGTGACTATCTCTGGTCGCAAGAAGAAAGATCAACTCTCAGTGACCATGGAGATTACCAGAGAGGATGGAACCCAAAAAGCAATGTACGTATCAAAACTTGAGAGCTTCGGATTTACGGAATGGTTAGAGTTCTGGGATGCGCTGAAAAAATCCAAATCTACATACAGAGGCTACGTTGAAGGACTTCTTGAAGCCCTCATAAATAGAGTCGTTTCTGTACTAAAGCTGCCATCTCCTCTTCCTCCCAAATCTTTGAAACTCAAGAGAAAAATTGGGTCCTCCTCCTCTAAAGATGTCGCCATCATCAGGAATGAAACTTCTATCAAATTTTCAAGAGATGCACTGTTTGGTCCTCCTCCTGATCTTTCAGTTCTGGACTTATCTCTGCCTCCTGGTGGTCCTTTCCAAGCTGGTCAAGTAATCGACAATCCTTATGGAATATTCTTCAGAGATGATGATGAGGAACTCATATTTCAAAGAATCTCTGAGATTCCTATCTGTCCTCTGAATCATCTCAAGGATCTCTTATGCTTATGGTGTGACTTCTTCCCTGCTGCTGAAGAAATTAAAGAAATTATCAGTCAAGAATCTTTGGAACGAAGACATAAAGGAGAAGAAATACCTGAGTATATGATCAATCCTCCTAAATCTTCTTTTAATAGCTGATAGATTAGTTTTCTTCTCTGTAATCTGTTAGGTATACTTACAGTAGTTAGTTACTCACTTGTAATGTTTTTCATATCTTGTAATTCCATCCCTGAATTAAATGAAAAAAGCAGTGATTTAACCCTATCAGTACTATAAAAGATCCCTCAAAATAGTAATTGGGACATGCATTCTATGAGTCCTTTTTATTCCTATATTTTGAATCAAAGTAATTTTCTTTTGTTACTTTGTCATTATCAAATAGGGGGATATTGTTGATCCAAACTCTCTCAGTGATTTGATAACGACCCTCTTTTATACTTAGTGAAAATTACGTTATTATATGTATTAGTGTTTCATCATCAGCGATCAGACTGAGTCTGTTCAGTTATTGCTGATAACCTTTCTGTAAACATTAATATGTATGTGTTTCACTTTCAGCGATCAAACTGAGTCTGTTCAGTCATCACTGATCGTTTCCTATGTAACACAGTTAACGGAATCCCTGAAGACAAGTCTCGCGTCAACATAGTTCATAGCTGAATCGAAGACGAAGCCACTGAACAATAGATAAGTCTACTAGTGACCTGATGCGGATATCAGCGAAGATCAGACATCTACTTACGCGAAGAAGCCTGAGGAAAAGCTTCAGCGATAGCTGAACTTCTTTATCTCTGGAAGAAGAGATACTCAGCGATCAACGATCACAAAGCTTATGCCTCAAGTTTTCTTTTGTCTTACCTTGCACAACCAGTACGATGTGTCAGAACGGACACGTCTCTGCCACAAATCGTACACCAACTCTGTCAACTACACTGTTCATAAAACGGCCAAAAGCATGTCTCCAAAAGTGAGACTACCAAAGCCAATCTATGAATGCCACGTGTAAAGTATCCTGCCATGCATTTAATGCATAGGGTATAAATAGGAAGCTCACTCCTTCATCTGAAGGTGTGCTCAATCCTTGAACTCCAAAATAGAAACCCTTGTTTTCTATCTCTCTCAAAATCCCCCATTCTCTGAATTTCTTGTGCAACCATCTTAGTGTTTCTTAAGTTTGTTTAGATTGAGTTTGTCTTAATCTTATTCCGCAACAAACTTGTAAATTGTATTTTTATTTATCAATAAACAATTTATTAAACTTTAATTTTTGTGTTTGTATTCAACCCCCCCCCCCCTTCTACAAACTTGTTAAGCACCTTCGGGACCAACAGCGCGTCATTCGTCACCCGAAAAGTTGCACTTTGCGATTCTCATTTCACCTGCGAAGTATTAGTTTGCGCTTCACACAGGACCCGAAAAGCTTCCTTTGCGCTTCAAGACTGACACGCAAACCTTCTTTGCGCATCAAGACCAATACGCAAAGTCTTACTTTGCGCTTCTAGACTCATACGCAAACCTAGTTTGCGTATCACATGGGAACCGAGAAACTCATCTTTGCGTCTTATCTTTAAAAAAAATTCAAATTTTGTGTATTCAGGAAAAGTTTTGCGTCTTTCAAATTTTGCGCTTCTAGACTCATACGCAAACCTAGTTTGCGTATTCAGGAAATTATTTTTTTGTGTGTCATCTATATTTTTTTTAAACTTTGTGTCATAACTAGTGTTGTTCAAATTTTCAAATTTTCATATTTTTCGAAAATTTTCAATTCAATCTGATTTTTGATTTTCTGATATATAGTTTGGAACGATCATTCACATCAAGTTGTTTACTTTTTCAAGATGTCAATTTACTACAGGTCTGATATATCTGGTACTGAAGCTGAGCGAAATGATCTGAAATTGAAAATTTCAGAATACCTCAAAAGGATTCAGGAGATGCAACTTAAATTGTTCAACTGTATTAAAACTCCTGAATGTCTTCAGTGTACTAATAATCGTTCTAACTTTTCAAATATTCTTTATGAGAAGGATAAAGAGATAAAAGAGAAAGAGAGATAGATTATAACTCTTCAAAGCCAACTGAAGACAACTGAACATAAATCATCTGAGCCACAAGCAGAATCAGTTGAGCTTCAAAACAAGTTGAAAGCTTTCAAAGAGAAGACGAAGGAATTGGAATCTGAGAACACTAAGATTAGAAAGAATTTATCTGATTTGGAAAAACAACTTGTTGCAAATAAAGCTGATTTTGAAAGTGAAAAGAAATTTTTTTCAAAGAAGTTCTCAGATTTCTCAAAGAAGTGTTATGAAGAAAAGAAGTCAGTGGAACTTAAATGCATCAAGATTTCTCAACAAATCTCCGATTTTGAGAAAGTACTGATCTTAGAAAGAGCGAAGTTTGATAAAGAAAAGAAAGCCATAGAACAGAAAAATGTGGGATTCTTTAAAGAATTATCCGGCCAGATAAATAAGTCAGAGAAAGGATTTGAAGAAGAAAGAATAATCTTTGAAACTGAAATCAAGAAGCTAACTTCCAAGTTGTCTGAACTGTCTGCTTCTGCGCTGAAAGAGCAAAGGACGAAGTCTGAGTTCTCAAAGAAGATTGACCAACTTGAGAAAGAAAGAGACATCTTTGCATCAAAGATCAAAGAGCTTGAAAAGTCTGTTTCAAGTTCTACTCAGAAATCTGTCTCTTCACAAAGGTCAGTTAAATATTTTAATCAGATTCGTCGATCTAACTTTTTCTTTGATGAATATTTAGATGGTTCAGATACTTATCCAAGGAGAAAAAGTTTCAAGAAAGAGAAACTGGTTTGGATGAAGAAATCAGTCAAAGATGACAAGACTGATGAGCTGTGTTGGTCCCGAAGGTGCTTAACAAGTTTGTAGAAGGGGGGGGGGTTGAATACAAACACAGAAATTAAAGTTTAATAAATTGTTTATTGATAAATCAAAATACAATTTACAAGTTTGTTGCGGAATAAGATTAAGACAGACTCAATCTAAACAAACTTAAGAAACACTAAGATGGTTGCACAAGAAATTCAGAGAATGGGGGATTTTTAGAGAGAGAGAAAACAAGGGTTTCTATCTTTGGAGTTCAAGAATTGAGCACACCTTCAGATGAAGGAGTGAGCTTCCTATTTATACCCTATGCATTAAATGCATGGCAGGGTACTTTACACGTGGCATTCATAGATTGGCTTTGGTAGTCTCACTTTTGGAGACATGCTTTTGGCCACTTTATGAACAGTGTAGTTGACAGAGTTGGTGTACGATTTGTGGCAGAGACTTGTCCGTTCTGACACATCGTACTGGTTGTGCAAGGTAAGACAAAAGAAAACTTGAGGCATAAGCTTTGTGATCGTTGATCGCTGAGTATCTCTTCTTCCAGAGATAAAGAAGTTCAGCTATCGCTGAAGCTTTTCCTCAGGCTTCTTCGCGTAAGTAGATTTGTCTGGTCTTCGCTGATATCCGCATCAGGTCACTAGTAGACTTATCTATTGTTCAGTGGCTTCGTCTTCGATTCAGCTATGAACTATGTTGACGCGAGACTTGTCTTCAGGGATTACGTTAACTGTGTTACATAGGAAACTATCAGTGATAACTGAACAGACTCAGTTTGATCGCTGAAAGTGAAACACTAATACATATTAAATGTTTACAAAAAGGTCATCAGCGATAACTGAACAGACTCAGTCTGATCGCTGATGATGAAACACTAATACATATAATAACGTAATTTTCACTAAGTATAAAAGAGGGTCGTTATCAAATCACTGAGAGAGTTTGGATCAACAATCTCCCCCTATTTGATAATGACAAAGTAACAAAAGAAAATTACTTTATGATTCAAAATATAGGAATAAAAAGGACTCATAGAATGCATGTCCCAATTACTATTTTGAGGGATCTTTTACAGTACTGATAGGGTTAAGTACATCACTGCAATTTTCATTTAATTCAGGGATAGAATTACAAGATATGAAAATCATAAGTACAAGTGACTAACTAACTACTGTAAGTATAACTAACAGATTACAGATAAGAAAACTAATCTATCAGCTATAAGAAGATTTGGGAGGATTGATCATATACTCAGGTATTTCTTCTCCTTTCTGTCTTCGTTCCAAAGATTCTTGACTGATAATTTCTTTAATTTTTTCAGCAGCAGGGAAGAAGTCACACCATAAGCATAAGAGATCCTTGAGATGATTCAGAGGACAGATAGGAATCTCAGAGATTCTTTGAAATCTGAGTTCCTCATCATCATCTCTGAAGAATATTCCATAAGGCTTGTCGATTACTTGACCGGCTTGGAAGGGACCACCAGGAGGCAGAGATAAGTCCAGAACTGAAAGATCAGGAGGAGGACCAAACAGTGCATCTCTTGAAAATTTGATAGAAGTTTCATTCCTGATGATGGCGACATCTTCAGAGGAGGAGGACCCAATTTTTCTCTTGAGTTTCAAAGATTTGGGAGGAAGAGGAGATGGCAGCTTTAGTACAGAAACGACTCTATTTATGAGGGCTTCAAGGAGTCCTTCAACGTAGCCTCTGTATGTAGATTTGGATTTCTTCAGCGCATCCCAGAACTCTAACCATTCCGTAAATCCGAAGCTTTCAAGTTTTGATACGTACATTGCTTTTTGGGTTCCATCCTCTCTGGTAATCTCCATGGTCACTGAGAGTTGATCTTTCTTCTTGCGACCAGAGATAGTCACGGCTGATATTGGAAGAAGATCAGAACGATAATCCATCTTTTGTTTGCACCATTCGATAGACTTATCGTTGATCTCTTGTTCTTTGAAGCGTTCCTCTTCAATTTCTTTCAGTAGTGCTGCTTGAACTTCCACAGGTTTGCTTTTTAGCTTTTTGTCCCTAACTTGAGAGGATTGAATCTTTAAAGCGAGTTGGGCATCTCGTTTGCATTCAGCGATCAGCTTCTCAGCTTTGGCAGATTCTTCTCTTTCAGCTTCAGTAAGGAAGTCGAGCTCTGTGGATATTTGAAGAGGGGTTTTCAGCCGTTGACTTTCTAGTTGAGCGATCATTTCAACTCTTTTCTTCACCACTTCCTCTGACCAATGAGATGGTCGAGAGGGCCTTCCTGGATGGACCAGGGAATCTTCTTCTTCTTCATCAATCTCAGCGATAGAGATTGGGATTATTTCTTCAGCGATAGCCGCTGGTATTATTTGTAGTTCAGAACCCTTAAGCAGGGGTGAGAACTGTCTGGTTAGAAAAAGAAGGAAAGAAGGGATAAGTGTATTTTTAGAACGAGAGAGATAAAGGCTAGAAAGACATAGGGGTTTGGAAAGAGTAGAAAAGTGGTACAATTGAAAGACATACCTGAGAAGGATGCTCCCCCTCAGATTGTGATCCAGTCCTCAAGCATTCTTCAGCGATTGGTTGCTTGTCTTTGCTTTGCGAAGGAACACTTGAAGATGTATCACCTCTCACCCCTGTTTTGACAACCTCTTGCGAAGTTGTCCCTGATACGACGTTCGGCTTAGAGAACCACATAGATTGGTCTTCATCGTCGTCGTCGTCATCGGAGGGCTGATCCTTTTCTTGATCAACAAGATCTAGATCATCTTCCTCTTCATCGTCTTCTTCCTCATCCTCTTCAAAGAGAATGGAGTGAATCGATGAGGATTCTTTTGCCTTCTCCCCCTCAGATTGAGAGGGAGGTTCCTTAGCTTCCCCAGCAGCAATAGAGGTTTCTTCAGTTTTCTCCCCCACTTTGTCATTATCAGCGGTAGGGGATTGTTCAGCTGCTGGAGTAGCTGTTGAAGCTTTTAGCACTTGAACGTCAGCCTCCAGACGCTTAACTCGGTCTTCAACCGCAGGTATGTCGCATGTGGCATCATGAATGAATTCCACAGCGATGTTGAGGTTGGTACGATCATCTTCAGTGAAGGAGGGAGGCAGCGCTGGAGCTGGTTCATTCACTTTCTGTAGAACTTGCTGAAGAAGGGACGTGCAGAGGTCAACCTTGGAAGAGAGACCCTGAACTTCAGCTGTAAGAGACTCAAATCGTCCTTGAAAGAGTCGAGAGGACTCTCTGAGTTGGACGACTTGTTCTTCAAGAGCTGAAAGTTGAGAGTTCTCAGCTTTAGATGAGCAAGTGGCGGTCAACTTCTTCAGCTCCTCACCAGCCTGATTGACGGCGTTGGTGGTTTCATTGATGGTGTTGGTGAGAGCATCCACCTTTTCTCCTAGACTGTTGACATGCGTGTCAACAGTCGCCAAGCTAGGACCTGAAAATAATGTTAGTTCAGATATGGGCTTATTTGGAGAGGGGGGGAGAGAAGTGTTTAGGAGTATAGGTGTACCTGACGTATCAAACATTTTGTAGAACTGCATAGATTCCTCAAAAGTTTGATGCTCAGGTCCTATAGGGAAAGAAGAGGTGGTAGGTTCAGAGACCAAATGAGGAGAGAAGGGAAGAGTTTTGGGGATAGAAGTAGGGATGGGGTTAATCTCAGGGAATGAGATAGTAGGTGGGGTTACTGATGATGTGACAGCGAGTGAGATCGCTGACACGGCAGTATGAGTGACTGCTGAAGTTGTGGAGGAAAGACCCACAAAAGCATCTAAGGTAGCTTGTTGAGAAGCTCCCTCAGGTATAGTACTAGAAGGTGTACTTTCCTTAGTCTTTTTGGCCTTTTTGGAAGGACCAATTGGACTAGCTGATGGTCTTTTAGAAGTAGTGGTAGCGACAGGGATAGCAGACGAAGGAACCGTCTGCGTGGTCGCTGAAGATGAAGAAGAATGGAGAGAGAGACGAGAGCGAAGGAGAGAGATACTTACCTCGTCGGCGAGTGGCTTGACCTCCAGTGATCGTTGACCAACCCTGGCAAAGGTGCCATCATCTTTGGTGGGATAGGTGTTGGGATAGAGGAACTTGATGTACGTACATATGAAACGTACGTACGAGATCTTGGGATCTCGTTCAGGCTTCTCTAATCTCGACCTCAGATCTTCAAAGATGGCTGTGGCGTAGTCAAAGTTTTGACCAGCGATAACGGAGTATGCCATCTGCAGTTGTGTTTTGCTGGCTTGATCCAGCGAACCACTCTTCCCACTCATGCACTGAATTATGTGCGAGAAGATAAAGTTCAGTTGTGATGGCATCTGAGCTTTAAGAATCTTGGTGAGCTTCTTGTTAGGAATAGACGATCTTGGTTTGTTTTCCCAACAATAGCCCATTGCGTCCAGGAAGAATATCAGCTCATCATCAGTGGGGAGTGCGTCGAATCCACTCTTTGGTTTGTCAGGGAATCGTAAAGATTTCCTGAGGCTAAGAGCGGTCATGCTCCCTGGCCCTAATTCCGTGCTGAACGAGATAGCAGGGACTCGTTCGCCTTTCCTGTTTGTAAGTTCAGTTGCATCAGCAGTGAACCAGAACTGCTGAAGTAGAGTCTTGGAGGGCTTAGGATCCACAGTGATCGCGTAAGCTATGCATGACTGCTTGAGGAATTCAGCAGCTTCCACCAGATGTGGGTATTTGTCAGCTTTGAAGTCGAGTCTGGCCAAATGATTACATTTAGTAATCTCAACTTCAGTGAGAGCGAATCGTACATGCTTGGAAGCAACGATTGAAGACTGTGTCATTTCTGTTATGGAAAGAGGCATAATAGAAGAAATGATTTAGATTAAAAATAATATGATTACCAGTTTCCATAGAAGAAGGGAAACTGGAAAATTATCAAGTTATTTTTAAGAGAAAAAAAATAGTGTTCTGGGTAGAAAGAATGAAGAACACTTTAAAACCAAAGGTTTTTTTTTTATTTAAAAACATAAAATCAGAAGGAATGATCTTTAGTTTTTACAAAAAAAACGTTTTATAAAATCCATAGAAAGCGAGTAGGATTTTAAAAAGAATAAAAAGCATATGAACAAAGCATATAAACATGAAATAAACCTGTGTATCTTGAAGAGAAAGAGTTGCAGATTCAATATTCTGGGTTTACTTGCTTGAGTGTTCTTGAGAGAATGTTTCTTGCTTTGAAAGTTTTGAAAGCGTAAACCGTATAAAGGAGAGAAGAATTCCTTTTATACGAAGAGAGAGAAGAGAGATAAGAGAGAGAATGAAGCGGGAAAAGAAATCATCATGATATTGACACGTTCCACGAAGTTGATTGGATAGGAGGGCAACGGACGAACGTGTCAGAAAAGGCATGTCGTGGATTGTCGGTTCAAATGACGTCATAGAGGAGAGAGACTGTTCATTTGTCCATTCAAATGATCACTGAAGAAAAGTCAGTGATAGATTTTCCTTTTTAAAAGTATCCCTGATTGTAAAGATAGGGATAGATTTTCCTTTTAAAAGATCACTGATTGGAAATATCAGTGATTAATGTATTTTTCAAAAAAAAGCTTTTAATCATTTGAAGAAAATTCAGTGATTAAAGTTTATATTTTGAAGAAAAACATCTTTGAGGGAGAGAGAACATACCTGAGAGTCAGAATGTTTATCAGAGAGAATGATGAGGGGAACTTTTGATTACTGACACAATACATGAACGCTGAAGAATTATTCTTCGAGGTTCAGCATTCCAAGCTCACTGATGAGAAAGTTGAACCTTGTCTCATCAAGAGGTTTGGTGAAAATATCAGCAAGCTGAAAGTCAGTAGGGATAAAGTGAAGTTCAATATCACCATTCATCACATGATCTCTGATAAAATGATATCTGATCTCTATGTGTTTTGTCTTTGAATGTAGCACTGGATTATTTGCTATAGCGATAGCACTAGTGCTGTCGCAATAGATAGGAATCTTTGACAGCTGAAAGTCATAATCTAATAGTTGATTTCTCATCCATAGGATTTGTGAACAACAGCTTCCAGCGGCTACGTATTCAGCTTCAGCTGTGGAAGTGGACACAGAATTTTGCTTCTTGCTTGTCCAGCTTACTAGCTTTCCTCCCAAGAGTTGACATCCACCAGTGGTACTTTTTCTGTCAAGTTTACAGCCTGCAAAATCACTATCAGAATAACCAGTTAGATCGAACCCTGAGTCTTTGGGATACCAAAGACCGAGGTTAGGAGTTCCTTTCAGATATCTGAAAATTCGCTTTACAGCGATCAGATGGGATTCCTTGGGTTCAGATTGATAGCGTGCACATAAACAAGTAGAGTACATGATGTCAGGTCGGCTTGCTGTAAGATACAACAATGAGCCTATCATTCCTCTATAGGCAGTGACATTAACAGGTTTTCCAGATGGATCCTTGTTAAGTGTCAGTGGTGGTGCCATAGGAGTTTTCATCGCTGAAGTTTGTGTTAAATCAAACTTCTTCAGCATGTCTTTAACATACTTACCTTGGTAGATAAAAGTACCTTTGTCAGATTGTTTAATCTGAAGACCAAGAAAGTATGTCAGCTCACCCATCATACTCATTTTATATTCTTTCTTCATTCTTTCAGCGAAGCGAGTACATAGAGATGGGTTAGTAGAACCAAATATTATGTCATCGACATATATTTGTACAAGAATTATATGACCTTTTATCTTCCTGAAAAATAACGTATTATCAATCTTGCCACGTTCAAAATTTTCAGAGATAAGAAAAGATGAGAGAGTGTCATACCAAGCACGAGGGGCTTGTTTTAAACCATAGAGAGCCTTATCCAATTTATAAACATAATTTGGATGCTTAGGGTCATAGAACCCTGGTGGTTGTTCTACATAAACTTCTTCATTCAGTTTTCCATTCAGAAAAGCTGATTTTACGTCCATTTGATAAACGATGAAGTCTTTATAGACTGCATAAGCTAAGAATAGTCGAATTGCTTCGAGCCTGGCCACAGGGGCAAAGGTTTCATCATAGTCTATGCCTTCCTCTTGTCTGTATCCCTGAGCAACAAGTCGAGCCTTGTTGCGGGTTACAATTCCATGTTCATCTAACTTGTTTCTAAACACCCATTTGGTGCCTATTACAGTTTTATCAGATGGTCTAGGAACGAGATTCCAAACTTTGTTTCGAGAGAATTCAGTCAGCTCTTCTTGCATAGCGCTGACCCAGTTTGGATCTCTGAGGGCATCATCAGTCTTCTTTGGTTCAATTAAGGAGAGAAAGTTTACAAAGAGACAGATATTACCTGAGCTTCGTCGTGTCTGAATACCTGCATCTGGATTACCAAGAATTTGATCTATGGGGTGATCTCTGGTCCATCGCTGAGCAGGAGCAAGATTGCTTATTTCAGCGATAGGATCAACAATAGGAGCAGTCGCTGATGAAGATGCTTGAGGTTCATCAGCTAGTAATTGTTGAACATTAGATACACCAATGCTTTCAGAAGGGTTTTCAGACGTAGATGGATTTGATGGTAGAAGTGTGTTTAGAGGTTCAGCTGAAATCCATGAGTTGGATTCAGCGGTGGGAGGTATGATACTTGGTTCTTCATCAGCAGCTGGAGTTTCAGTGTGCTGTTGGTTTGAGAAGAAAGGTTCAGTTCCTTTATAGTGAGAGATCATCCAAGTATTCAGTTCTTCATTGTCAGCGATTGGTTTAGAGTTCGCTGAGCGCGTTTCATCAAACGTGACATGAATGGTTTCTTCTACGGTTTGTCTTCTTTTGTTGAAAACTCTGTAGGCTTTTGAGATGGAGGAATATCCTAAAAATATTCCATCATCGGCTTTTGGGTCGAACTTTCCAAGTTGATCTTTGTTGTTTAAGATAAAGCACTGACAACCAAAGATATGAAGAAAACTGATAGAAGGCTTCCTTCCAAGAAAGAGTTCATAAGCTGTCTTCCCAAATCGCTTTATTATCAGCGATCTGTTTTGAGTAAAACATGCAGTGTTTACAGCTTCTGCCCAAAATTGAGTAGGGAGGTGAGAATCGCTGAGCATTGATCTAGCAGCTTCTATGATCGTTCTGTTTCTTCTTTCAGCGACTCCATTTTGCTGAGGTGTTCTTACTGAAGAGAAGTTGTGAGAGATTCCCTTGTTCTCAAAGAAATTGTTCAGGGAACTATTTTTGAATTCAGTTCCATGATCACTCCTTATTGATCGAACAGTAAGATTATTCAGCACTTCCATCTTTTTGACAAAAGATATTAGTTCTTCTGGAGTATCATTCTTGCAGCGAAGAAAAATAACCCAGGTGTAGCGAGAATATTCATCTACAATGACAAGCGTATATTTCTTTCCAGCTATTGATTGGATATTGACAGGGCCAAATAGATCCATATGCAAGAGCTGAAGAGGACTTGTTACTGAGGAAACTTGTTTCGACTTGAAACTAGCTCTTGTTTGTTTTCCTTTTTCACATGCTGAGCAGAGAGATTCTTTAGCATATGAGTGCTGAGGAAGACCAGAAACCAGTTCCTTAGATGAGAGAGAATTCAGGGTTTTGAAGTTTAGATGAGAGAGCCTTTTATGCCATAGCCAGTTGACATCAGAAGAGGCCTTAGAGAGAAAACATAAGTTATCAGTGATAGTAGAGTCCATATCTATTACATAGACATTTTCTCTTCTATAACCACTGAGAGCAAGTTTTCCTTTTTCATCTACCACTGAACATGCTTTCTTAGAAAAGCGAACTTCGTAGTCTTTGTCACATAGCTGACTGATGCTTAGAAGATTGTGCTTCAGTCCATCTACATAAGCGACTCTTCGAAAGGTAGTTGTCCCATTGCTGAGGACACCAAACCCTCGGGTAAATCCTTTTCCATTTCCACCAAAGGTCACAGAGGGACCTTTCTCTTCCTTGTATTCAGTGAGCAGGTCTCTTTGTCCAGTCATATGACGAGAACATCCGCTATCGAGATACCAGATGCCCTTTGATCCCTGCATACATAAGGAAGATTAAGCTTTGTTTGGTACCCACTTTTCAATGGGTCCTTCAGAGTTAGTGGATAAGGAAGATTCAGCAGTCTTCACCGCTGATGAAGATTCAGCTTCAGTGGTAATCTTCACTTTGGTTAAATTCTTCAGCAGTTCAAAACCCGCACCTCAATGTCAAGATTATGGCTTCTAAGCACATCAACTTAGGACCCGGACTTCAAAGGAATTTACCTTCTAAACAAAACAGTTTAGGACTCGGACCTCAGCGAGCAAAAAGACCTTACTCCTGTATGCTTGCATCCGATGGATATTGATGGTCTTCATCCCAATAGAATTGATCTGATCTCTATCCTATACTTCTTCTTTGCTAGATTTTTCTGATATTGATGGTCTAACAATTCAAAAGGGAGTGTTTGATCTCTATCCTGTTTTACTTGTAATATTTCAGATGCTTAATTTAAGGGGGAGTAAAGGTGATGGCTTCTGATCACATGACAGATCAGGACCCGTTTTTCAACGTTCAAAGAAGGATATTATGCTAGTATCCAGGGGGAGCTCGAAAGACATATATCATTATATCATGTTTTGAGGGGGAGCTTAAAGGTAAATATCTTCTGTCCTAGATCTCGGATTGTTTG
Organism: Arctium minus; assembly: GCA_954870635.1. NCBI lineage: Eukaryota > Viridiplantae > Streptophyta > Magnoliopsida > Asterales > Asteraceae > Arctium > Arctium minus. The sequence goes on from OX941093.1 coordinate 24,791,928, forward strand.
AAAGAAGAACAACTTTTGAACATGAAAAACAGTTTCTTAAATGTTCAAACCACTTCTTATTCTCAAAAGTTTTATGAATTTTGAGGTGTGCTTTTAAATGTTTTTCTAAAATTTTTGAGCTTATTGTTTAACTGACCGTGTGTTTCCAAAGATCAATACTTATGTATTATCTTGTCCATATACTGTCAAATATTCATACACACCGGTTCATTATTTTATTTGAAATTGTTATTACCATGTCCCGAATTCAAACAATTTTTCGATGGTAATACCCCCGTTTGAATTTCAAAGTTGTTGAGCATAATTCTACTTTTTCATATTTGTGCTTTCATTGATAAATTGTTTATATTTGTTCGTATAAACAAATATCCAACTATTTGATACTCTAACCATTTGATTTGATCTGTTTAATTCATTGTCAGATTCTCAAAACAATTCTCTTGATTTCATTTCATTCATTCAATATTCTTGTTTTGAGAAATCTTCAAAGTTCAAATGCTCAAATTTCATTCATATTTTTAAATGAGCATACATTCTGACACTGTTATCACTTTGTGCTTAACTGTTCAGTTAAATTGTTGAGCAACCATGCTTATTAAGACTTACCTAGGATTCGTGTATGAGCTTAAACAGAACTTCCATGGATTCACGTCAACCAGTGTTTCCTACCCAGGAAGTTATCCTTGAGTGATTGAGGGGTGAGGGGTCAAAATCAAAGAGTGGGGGAGATAACTCATCCGGTTGAGTTATTCTCATTGTGCTGAGCGGAAAAATGGAAATGAGAGTTTGGTTAGAAGTGAGTTTTAAATGATAAAAAGAAAGAGGGTGTGAGATAAGAGTTAAAAGAATATCAAAACTCTGCACCAACATCTTTCTGAGTCGGGCACCATATTACTGATTGGTTCACATTTCTTTGGTGACCATCATTGAAATAGGCAAATAGCCCATGCCATCTCTTGTATATAACCCCACCAGCTACTCATTCTTTTCTTAAAAAGAGAAAGTTTCACATTTTCTGGGGAAGTAGCATATAATCTATCGGATCTTCTTTTGGAAGATACTGATATTGAAAAAGAAGGAAAGTTGCCCCACCTTCGACCCTTTCTCATGCACATTGAGTCCATGTATAATCATTGTTGTCTCAGTGATTTACATACTTTGAGCCTTAATGAAACACAATCATTGTGCCTAAATTCTTTCATACACAAGCACGAGCACACAGAAAATTTGTTTTTCTGTCAGAACATTCATAGATAAACCTTGTGTTTTTCAATGATTGAATGGAAGTCCTGGGGAGTTATCATCAAACAAGCTCCTTATATTGTACATTCGTTGTACACAGTAACTTTGTGTTACTGACAGGCATTCCTAACTGTTTCATATGTTGAATCAGGGTTACACGCTCATTATGTCTGAATTTGAAAAGATTCGGATATATACAGTTCATGATTCGGCTCTTCAGATCAAAGTACAGTATCTATAAAAGGGGAGATTGTTACAAAGGGGATATCAAAGACTATGCTGAAATTGTTGAAGTTTTGATGATTATGATGCTCTCATCATCAAAAAGGGGGAGAATTATTCAAAGATTCAATTTCAGAGTTAAAGTTCAAAGTTCAAGTCAGAATTTCAAAATGCTTCCGCTGATTTAAAGTTCAAGTATGATAAAGAAATTCAAAGCCAAAAGATTCTGAAGGAAGAATGTTCAAAGAAAATTTGATGATTGATTCATGAAAGTTTGTTTCTTCCAAAGATGGTTCAGAGATCAAAGTCATGAAGATACAAAGTTTGATCGAAGTCGAAAGATTTTTCAGAGATAAAGTTTCAAGTTTCCAGTTTTATGTTCAAGGAATGTTGACTTTCCAAAAGCTTCAAAGTTTAAAAAGACTTTCCAAGATTCTTCAAGAGCTGAAAGAGTAAAGATTGTGAAAGCTTCAAAGGGACAAAAGCTGAAGAATCAAGAGCTGAAGATCAGTGTCATTTTTTTTATTAAATCTTGAATACAAAGGGGGAGATTGTTAAGTCCAAATATTGTATCCAAGATTTAATTAGTAAAGTCAATGTTAGAAGTCAACATTGTCAATGTATTAGGTAAGTCAAAGCATGTTTAGTTTCCTTAGCCTTTAAGACTTTGTAATAGTTAGGTAGTATAAATAGGTTTGTCTTTGTAAACTTGTAATAACATTCTAGAGAGTTATGCATAATTGTAATATTCAGAGTTGGTATAATACAAGATCTACTTTCTCTCTCTAGACTCTCTCTCTAGTTCTTGAGCATATTAGATATATCTTGAGTAATTGCTTGTTGTAATTGGGATTTTATGATTAACACAAATATATGTTGATGACATCATATTTGGTTCTACTAACCCATATTTGTGTACTCGCTTCGCTGAAAGAATTAAGAAAGAATATAAAATGAGTATGATGTGTGAACTAACTTACTTCCTTGGACTTCAAATCAAGAAAACTGATAAAGGTACATTTATTAATCATGGTAAGTATGTTAAAGATATGCTGAAGAAGTTCGATCTCACTCAAACTTCAGCGATGAAAATTCCTATGGCACCTCCGCTGACATGAAATAAGGATCCAGCTGAAAACCTGTATATATCACTGCCTAGAGAGGAATGATAGGCTCCCTGATGTATCTTACAGCGAGCCGACCTGACGTCATGTACTCTACATGTCTCTCTGCTCGCTATCAATCAGAACACAAGGAATCCCATCTGATCGCTGTAAAACGGATCTTCAAATATCTTAAGGGAACTCCTAACCTAGGTCTTTGGTATACCAAAGACTCTGGGTTTGATCTCACGGGTTACTTAGATAGTGATTTTGTAGGTTGCAAACTTGATAGAAATGTTGGGATTTTATGTTCAAGAACATGGGTTTCAAAAAACCATAAAACGATTTTAGGCAACGGAAGCAAAAACAAAAATTTTGAACATAAACATAAAACCATTTTATTCCCACAAAGGATCTTGTTACATGCAATGAAAAGATAAAAAATAAAAGGAAGTTTAGATTTACAACCTTTGAAGACTTTGGATCCTCACGGGAGGTCAATCGTTGATGATGATGGTAGAACCCAAGGTAGAGTTCCTCTATCGGTATCCACCAACAAGCTCCAACACCTCGAATGCTAGTTCCATTCTTTTGATGATGCAAGTATGCTTTCTTGAGTCAAATCTACAAGGGATTTCATTAAGTAAGAAACACCAAAACCACCACTATGGTGGTTTTGGCCGAATCCAAGAAAGAAGGAGGAGGAGAAGAGTTTTTTTTTTCTTTTGAAAACTTGTTCTACACTTGTACAAAAGCAAGGTGAAAGGTTTGAATAAAAGCAACCAACCACCACACAAAATAACCAATGAGCATGCTCCCTTCCATGCATATTTTCATTCAAGCCCTTCCACTTTTAAAATATAGCCATGCATATTTTCCCTTTAGCCCTTCTAGTTTAAATTAGTTAAAATCATAATTTTAACAATATAAACTTTATTACTATAACTCCCTCTTGTAATTCTAGTTACATATGAGCCCATCATATTATAAATAAACTAGAATATTTTATTTGCATCAATTATTATGAATCACATTCAATAATAATTTTCAAGAATTATTAATATTTATCAAGAATCAAAATTCTTATAAATATTAATTTGGTGTCTACTTGTTTTTGGTGTGACCCTATAGGATCATAAATTACCGGCAATATTATTTTATAATCATTCTTGAGCATATAGAACCAACAATCTCCCACTTGCTCATGATTGTATTATAGAATAATATAGACAGTGGTGGACGTCTAGCAACATCTCACTGCCCCCAGCAATGTATGACTGTATGTGCCATTCATCAACATCCAATTCCCACAAGCTCAAAACTTTATTTGACGTATAAGGTGTGATATCAATTATCCCTTTGTTCGAACATCATGTTGAACATGAGACATGGATCGCTATCATTCTCATATGTCATTCAACTTTTGGTAAGGCACCTTAGATGTCTCACTCTTAAACCATTTAGAGGAACAAATCCCATTTTGACTACATACGCCTCTTATGCAGTTCATACTATACCCAATGATGGCCTTTATAGTTGCCTACTATTTAAAGATCAGCGGTTAACCATATCAAAGCACAGTACTCCCTACACTCAAGTCCCTAATATGTATCTCAGGTCAAAGGATACAAAGATATTACCTTTATTCAAGTGTCACTCATGACAACGATCCATGAAGTGATCTTGATGCGGGTCATGTCCAGTACTTGTTCCCTAGCAAGTACCTATGAACTTGGTTGCAACACTTTGCCACTTTTACCCTTAAAAGTCAACCAATCCAATTCATATTAGTCTTTCTTCATAGTTGCTCCCACAACTATGATCGACTATGGACATTTAGAATAAGTGATTTATTCACGGATTAAACATGCTAATATAGAACACAACAAGTATAAGAGATCATATACTATATATCTTTACTAAATACTATACTTGTTGCTTAACTTGTTCCAATATCCAAATACTAAATTCAAATCAATTTCCATCACTAGAATAACGAAGTCATATGGTTCAAGCATGACCCTTTAAGCTTAGCATATGAAAAGAGCTTCATAAATGGGTCATCTAAAATTTGATTTATGTGAACTTTGTGAACACTAACATCTCCATCTCTAACTTTGTTTCGAACATAGTTAAATGTTTGGAGTAGATGCTTGGTACTTTGATGTGACATAGTGTCCTTTAGCTTGCATAATGGCACCCATATTGTCACAAAAGATTTCTAGGTGATCCTGAATGGAAGGTATCATCCTAGCTTTTCAATGAACTCTTTCATCCAAAACATCTTATCTTTTGCAGCTTCTAAAGCAACAATATATTCTTATTTTGTAGTATATTATGCAATTTAGCTTCGTTTGGAACTCTTTCCAATGAGCTACTTCTTCATTCACAATGAAGACATACCCCTTTTAATGGTCGAGAACCTTCTCGATCTATATGGAAGCTATCAACAATGTAATAGTTTATTATGATCTTCTTCCAACCTTTAATTAAGGAACACTTCTTTGGTTCTTCGTAAGTACCTTAGACTGTTCTTTACTGTCATCCAATGACCTTCCCTCGTATGTCGTTGGTTTCTTCTTCTAATGCTCTAAAGTGTTATGACATACTCGGTCTTGTGCATATCTGGTATTTATGATGCATCCAATTGTCGTAGCATATGGAATACCAATCATTTTATCTAACTTAACCTTTGTGCTAGAATATTGAGACATGCTCAAAATGATGTCATATAATCATTGCAAGAAACTACCTCTAGTGCCTTGCATCTTGAACCTTTCAAGATCTTGTCAATTTACGTACTTTGACTTAAACCTATAAGTCATCTTGATCTATCTCTATAGATTTTTATTCCAAGAACATAATTAGCTTTTCCTAAGTCTTTCATTACGGAAATATTGTCCGAGCGAGGACATGATGTCTTGCTAAGTCGAAAAAATTAATTTCCGAATACTGGTATGTCTTCCACATACAATATTAGGAATTTTACTGCGCTCCCACTAGCATTTTAGTAAATTCATGAGTCCTTTTTATTTTGGTGAAATAAAAAACTTTTGATTTTCTCATCAAAATGAAGATTCCAGCTTTAAGATGCTTATACTGATCCATGAATGGATTGCATCTTGGTATTCATGACTCTAAGTCACTTATCAGATTTGGAATCTGACATAGCACATTTGTAGTTGATAGGCTTACAAGAATCCTATCATACATCATCCTTCATTAGTCATAGGAAAACGAAATTTCTCGGACTTCTGAATGATTCTACTAGATTTTTGAACACATTATGCTTTACTAAGTTTCTGATCAATCAAATTGTTAAGTTTCAACAACCTTTGTTTGATAACTAGTGCTAACCAATAAGTGCATTAGGTTATGAGGTTATTGAATCTCTTCAAGTCCCTTAAACCTCCCATTTGCCTTGCCAATTAGAAACTTGCTTTCTAAGAACTTGGCATTCAAAAATAAACAATTTTATTATTTGTGGGATTGTAGAATCGATACTCTATAACAATTTTTAGTATATTCTACAATACATGCATTTAGTAGATTTTAGGTCGAGTTCGGTTGAAGCTTATTGTCTTACATGAGCTTCATAAACCTACACCTTCAATTAAGATTAAGGATGAAAACTTCCATACGAAGTCTTATAAGATGTCTTGTCTACCTCTTGGTTGTTGTCATATTTAAAATACGATTTACAGTAAATGGGGTAGAACTCAGAATTTATATAGGAATAGTACTTCTACTCATCAAAGAGCGAACCATATTTAATAAGGTTTGGTTCATCCTCTCGAACATATCATAAAGAAATGGTGTTCTGGATGGACTAAATTGTGTTACTATCCCACAATATCTAAGACGATCCAAGAGTTCTTAGTTGGTTATTTTCCTATATCAGAAAAGACTTTAATGGTCCTATAGAGCTGTTTTCTTTAACTTCACTTTGAAGCAGCTTGAATCAAATCAAATGCTTCATGCTTATAACTTCAACGTTTGAAAAACATTAGTGAAGATATTGTATCATCTATCACCATATCTAGACAAGGTTTTGAAAGGCCACATACATCAACATGTATCAATCTTAACCAAAGACTTTTCTCTTTTACTACAATAATTAGAGAGAAGAGTTATATTCAACTTGTCAAAACTCGAATATATCAAATGAAACATTCTCATTTGCCTTCAAAATACCGCACTTTTGAAGTTGGGATATGTATTTAATGTTTGTATGACTAAGTTGACTATGTCATAGATTGATTTAAATCTCATTTGAGTCTTATGGTGTTTACGCGATATAGAACTATGTTTAAGAAAGCAATTGAGATTCACTTTATTATTCAATTAAGAGAACCGGTTCTCGAAACAGAATAATTCATTTTGAATATGAAAATGATCATTTCAAAAAACGCTTAAGTGAATTTCATCCAATCAATAAACATTCAACTAAAATAATAATTTAGTCAAACTAAATTTAAACATTGTTCGAAACAACATTGTTTTCACAATACAAGCCATGTGGTTTTATAATAAAATCTCTTATAAGCTTGGTATGCAATTTTGCTTCCTTGCTTACATGGATCACCATCATGCTTGTCTTTCAACCACTTACCTTTCTTGAATATCTGTAACATATTACAAGATAGAGTTCTACACTTAGTATCAAATACATAAGTGCAAGATAGAAAAGGTAAAAGTTTTGTCTATCTTATAGAAACCTGAAGGACTTTCCTTGTTAGAAAAATTTATTTCACAGGGGATAATCTCCTCCAACACTTGAAGTCACTGCCTCAGGAAGATTTCTTTCATATGTTTCTAGTAACATATATAAGTCCGAGACCGAAACTTCCCAAAAAACCATTTTAAAACCATCGAACCTTTTGTTCAAGGACCCGAGAATCGCATTCTTGGCTAGCATATCCGGATAAGGACATCCAAGTCTATCTAAATAGTCTAGATGCATCCTCATGGTTTGAAGATGGGAGCCCACAGTTTGGTCTTCCCTCATTTTGGTCTGATGAAGTGTCCGACGTGTTTTAAGGACTTCTGTTCTCAGAAAACTTTTATGATATGTCCGTAGTCTCTCCACAAGGTCATATGCTATATCTTGAAATATCTCCACATCTTCTCGTAAGACTGGATCCATAGTTTCAAGCATAAGACATGAAACATCGTATGAATCATTATAATGCTTCCACCAAGCATTTTGGGCCTCTATGGAGGTGAGAGGAGGTTCTTGTGGAAGAGGTACGAAAAGTACGTATGATTTCTTTTCACGTGAGAGAATAAGTCTCAGCCTTTGAATCCACAAAGGGAAGTTTGGGACAGTTAAACCTATCTTCAAAGAGAGAGGCTCTTAGGGCTGAGTTAATTGCGGTGTTTTGGTTCATCTACAAAAATTAACAAGGTTCATTTAGAATTTTCAATATTTAATATTTGACTCAATTAATACCCTCTTACGTTTCTTAAACATTAATTAGTCAAATCTATAATCCAAGTTGCGAAACGAATAAACGGTTAGGTGACCTTTATCCCGCCTATTCAATCCAACAGGGTAGGCAACGCTTACCAATTACATCTAGATCTAACTTATAGCGGTATGGGATTCTTAACAACTTTTGTCAACTTGGCATGTTGGATCCCATCTATGCCTCGGGCCTCTTTTGTTTAGGTGACCTTTATCACAAAAAATTCCCGATCAAGTCATCCTACTTGAGACAACGTGTGAAACTTATATCAATGCGGTTAGGTGACCTTTATCCCACAAGGACACAAGAATCACCTCATTCATCACAAGACAATCCAAGCGGTTAGGTGACCTTTATCCCACAAGGGCGCCATAGTGATGAATGGAGTGTCTCTCAAAAGGATGGCATTGACTTGCCTTCTAAGAGGGATTTATATGTTTTACAATTCTAGTATTGAAATACATTTGTGTTAAGAGTTATTGTATGCATCTAATATGTGGTACTATATTAAAAAACTTATTTATCATCATATGGTTCCTTTTAGTTAAAATAAAATCCCCATTTTATCATCTAAAATTTGTGGTCAAAATATTAATATCATATATTAAGATTTATGTTTGATCACAAAAAATATTTATAGTCCTATAATAAACATTTTATTATTTAGACTATGAGTATGGATGAGTCTTAAAATCTCCATTTTAACTCCTTTCACTAATTAAAAAAAAATTGACGTTTGGTAGTTTTTAGAACAAAAATTTACAAAACCATTTTAGCGTCTTATTAAAAACGTCAAAATTCGATTTCCAAACTCTTAGTACCATATAATTGCATGCGTCAAAATACTCTTAGTTTTGAAAACACTTATTTCTTCAAAATTATTTAAAATCTCCATTTTAAATTGTTTGGTTCATATAAAATCCAATTTTTAGAGTGTTTTTAATAAACTATTTTATTCAACACTTATGAATCAATTTGCATGTTATGAATTTAAAATCTCTATTTTAAATTTTGTTTTACTTAAAATCTCCATTTTAAGGTTTGATTTATCTCATTATAAAACTTATCTTAAAATTGTCGCTCCAAAATTCAAACAATTTTAAATTTTGTTTGGACCAAATTTATGTTTTCTACTAGCATATAAAATATCTTATATTTTAAAGCAAATAAAAGGAACATAAAAAAACACAACATGCAAAAGAATGTGCATAAAACAAAGCCATTTCTAATGACATTTCTTGTGAGCCAAAACAAGAAATGTCAAGTCTATTCCTTAGGACAAAAAAAAAGAAAAACATTTAAAAGAAGATCTTCATGCTCCCACTTGCTTTGACATCTCCATGCAAACAAGTCACCAAGCTCCATCTTCAAGTTCCATATTGATCTCCATTTATTTACAATTTGTAAATAAAGAAACTAGTTCTAACAACTAATCTAATATTTACTATTACAAACCAACATGAATAAAAATATTACAACCATATCGAATTTTTAACTCACATAAAAACACGAAAGGTCCATGGCTTGTTTATGCATGCACATATTTCATAAAATAAAACAACAATTGTTTTTCTAAGGCAACTTTTATGTAACAAAAATGCATGTCAAAATTTTGTTACATAAAATATAAAAACTAGCATAAAAAGTTGTCAAAGAAGCCATACATGAACCTTTTTCATACAAGATGAAATTTTTATCCATGGCTTCCAAAAAACCAAGTTTCAACCAAAAAAACTTATTATCTAATCATGCATATAACATCGGCTCTGATACCACTTGTTGGGATTTTATGTTCAAGAACATGGGTTTCAAAAAACCATAAAACGATTTTAGGCAACGGAAGCAAAAACAAAAATTTTGAACATAAACATAAAACCATTTTATTCCCACAAAGGATCTTGTTACATCCAATGAAAAGATAAAACATAAAAGGAAGTTTAGATTTACAACCTTTGAAGACTTTGGATCCTCACGGGAGGTTAATTGTTGATGATGATGGTAGAACCCAAGGTAGAGTTCCGCTATCGGTATCCACCAACAAGCTCCAACACCTCGAATGCTAGTTCCATTCTTTTGATGATGCAAGTATGCTTTGTTGAGTTAAATCTACAAGGGATTTGATTGAGCAAGAAACACCAAAACCACCACTATGGTGGTTTTGGCCGAATCCAAGAAAGAGGGAGGAGGAGAAGAGTTTTTTTTTCTTTTGAAAACTTGTTCTACACTTGTACAAAAGCAAGGTGAAAGGTTTGAATAAAAGCTACCAACCACCACACAAAAGAACCAATGGGCATGCTCTCTTCCATGCATATTTTCATTCAAGACCTTCCACTTTTAAAATATAGCCATGCATATTTTCATTTTAGCCCTCCTAGTTTAAATTAGTTAAAATCATAATTTTAACAATATAAACTTTATTATTATAAGTCCCTCTTGTAATTCTAGTTACATATGAGCCCATCATATTATAAATAAACTAGAATATTTTATTTCCATCAATTATTATGAATCACATTCAATAATAATTTTCAAGAATTATTAATATTTATCAAGAATGAAATTTCTTATAAATATTAATTTGGTGTCTACTTGTTTTTGGTGTGACCCTATAGGATCATAAATTACTGGCAATATTATTTTATAATCATTCTTGAGCATATAGAACCAACAAGAAAAGCACCACTGGAGGATGTCAACTTCTTGGAGGAAAGCTGGTAAGTTGGACAAGTAAAAAGCAAAATTCAATATCCACTTCCACAGCTGAAGCTGAATATGTAGCAGCTGGAAGTTGTTGTGCTCAGATCTTATGGACCAGATGTTAACTATTAGATTATGACCTTCAGCTATCCAAAATCTCAATCTATTGCGACATCACTAGTGCCATCGATACATAACAAACAATCCAATGCTACATTCAAAGACGAAACACATAGAGATCATGTATCATTTTATCAGAGATCATGTGATGAATGGTGATATTGAACTTCACTTTATCCCAACTGACTATCAGCTCGCTGATCTTTTTACCAAACCTCTTGATGAGACAAGGTTTAACTTTCTTATCAGTCAGCTTGGAATGTCGAATCTTGAAGATTAAATCTTTAGCTTTCATGCATTATGTTAGTGATAATACGTTCCACTTCATCGTATTATCTCTGACTAAATGTTTCTAACTCTCAGGTACGTTTTCTAATTCCCTATCACTGAATCCTATTTAGTAAAACCCCTTCAAAACTCCTAAACTTTAATTACTAAATTTCTTCAAGTGGTTAAAAGCTTTTTAATAAACAAATGTTATCACTGATATTTCTCATCAGTGATTCTTTGAATAGAAAAATTATCTCTGAATTTCTATCAGGGATACTTTCTAAAAACGAAACGTTTTCTCTATCCTATGACGTCATTCTAAACGATAATTCGTGGCACACCTTTTTTTTCTCTGACACATTCGTCTGTTGCACTTCATGTCCAATCAACTTTGTGGGACGTGTCCGTGCCATGATAACCTCCTTTTCCCGCCACAAATTCCTTCTCTCTCATATAAAAGGAATGTCATTTCTTTCTTTGCCTTTTTCCTTCTCAAAAACTTCCAAGGCAAGAAAAGTACTCTCGGCGTTCAAGCAAACAAGCAAATGCCTTAATCTTCAACTTCTCAAGACTTGCAGGTTTTTGTTTTTCAGCTTTTTCTTAATAAAAACACGTGTTTGATTCTAAAAACTTCTATTGTTTTTGATTCAAAGTGTTTTTCATTCTTAAAATCATTTTCTTTATGATTTTATTATATGCAAATACCTTTGGTTTTTAAGATTGTTCCTCTTCTTTCTTTTCTTTAGGAACATTATTCGAATCTAAAAACGGACTTATTTTCAAGTTTCTTCCGTCAAAAGAAAACTGATAAAATACTCCATAATGTTTTTAGACTCTAAACTTTCTATTCTATTCTACTCTTTTCTATTCCAGAAATGGCCCAATTTACTCTTGTTGCTTCTAAGATTGTCAAATTCTCCCTCGCTAACTCTGAAATTCCAAAGAACAACCATCTGGCAAGGTTGACTTTTGATGCTGAAAATTCCCTCATTTGGTTGAAGATGGCAACTTTCTGAAGCAATCCTGTCTCTCCTATGCACTACAAGTGGATCCCAAACCCAACAAGGCTCTTCTTCAGCTATTCTGGTTCACGGTTGATAAGGGATCAGTGGTCAACATGGCCCAGGGAACATCACTGCACTGGCTGTTCGTACAGTACTACGATTCCCTTCCAAGACTCCAAAAGTCTTCCACCCTCTACCCTCTGACATTGAACTGATTCAGTTTTTGGATCACTTGGAGTATTAGTTGGACAACAAGCCTCGCACCACCATTCCAAACAAGAAGATGACAAAGATCCTGAAAGCGATCATGCCTTCAGAGATGAACTACATCTTCACTCACATTATTCAAAGCATGAGTGGAAAGATTGGATCACTGGACCAAGCCAGTAAAGTCCAACATCAGATGGGCTACTCGGTGTTGGCTGGCAAGCACTTCGACTACGCCAGATCCATCTTTGATGATCTGATGTCAAAGATTGAGAAACCTGAACGGGACACTATGATTCCCTACATCTGGTTCATCTCTTCTATTCTTCACTTCTTCCCAGAGAGAAGTACCCCACTAAAGGTGACTGCAACATCTCAAAAGTTGGTCCCGTGTCCTTGAAGTGAAGCCTGCTGAAAACGAGGTAAGTCTTCAGACCTTATGCCTCCATCTCTCCTCCACATCTTCTACTTCAGTGGTCACGCCGATGGTTCATTCATCAGCTATCCCCACCGCTACCACCCCTCTCAAAAGACAGTCATCAACTTTTCTTGGCTTCTCTAAAAAGGCCAAGAAGACTAAGGACTCACCCCCCTCGCTGAAAGAACCTGAGGTGGTCTCTCAACAGACTAACTTGGATGATTTTGTGGGTCGTTCCTCCACATCAGCAACCACAAAACCGTACCAGTGACTACAATCGTTGTTACACCACCGGTGATCCATCCAACTCCTCCAGTTTCTCAAACAGGTGAGGTAATTACTGTAATCACCAGTGCTTCTCCTTCTATCCCCATTACTTTTCCTTCTGTTAGATTAGTATTGTATTCAAGATTAAAATAAAGGGTCAAAAGTGTAAATGTTGTATAGTTTGAGGGTTTGAGTTGTAAAGTCACCTAAGGTTAACTTAGTATAAATAGTAGGTTTCTTTGTAATCTTGTATATACGATGAATTCAGAAACACAAGTCAAACCCAGAGAGAACACAAATAGAGTTCGCATAAGATACAAGTGAGATATGTGACACTAAGACTTGTGACTATATTGTAATCATATGGATTGAATAAATGTTTCTTTTGTGTTAATCTGTGATTGATATATGCTAGTAATTTTGGGATCACATTTGGTATCAGAGCACAGATTCGACATTTTGAAAAAAACGAGTTCGTCAGTTTCTTCAGTTTCTTGAGTGAATTTTTGTGCAAAATTTTGTTTTTGAAAAAATCTTTGGTTAGATTTTGATCGATATATGTCTTAGAACATCTTCATGTGGTTGAATTTCACAGAAAAATCATTTTTGATAGTCAATTTGTGATTTTTGGTAATTTTTGTTCGAACGATGTATACTTAATGTTCGATCAAGATTTTTGGTGTTTGAGTGAGATTTAGAATTTGATATTGAATTGGATTGATCTTCGTACTAATCTGTTCATTGTTGTGAAGTTACAACCTCTGAATCGAAGGAATTGATCGATTTTTGGACTAAATTCGATTTTCAAGGCCCATAACTCAAGAACTCGCAAGATCCGTACTTTTCGTACGAAGAACTCGCAGGCTTTAAATTCGAAGATAGAATTTGCATAAAAGATCAACTAAATACATTAAGTAAAGAACTCATATCACTGTTGTGTATGAAATGTTGTAGAATTCGCATAAAAAGCTTTGGAATTTTGTTTAAGTGTGGATTTCATATAACTCTTCATACGAAAAGCAAGAATTCGCATAAGAGTGTTGAGCAAAAAGTTGTTTTTGAAAATTAAAGGAAAGAAATCTCACAAAGTTATGTATGAATTCTGAAGAAATCGCAGGTGTGACTTGTACGAATTCTTAAGTTTTCGCACAATTGTTGAAAATTATATCTATGTCCAGAATTCGTTCGAGATACAAAAAGTTGGTGAAAATTCAAAATATGTCTAAGTATAGAATTCGTATCCTCGTGTTATATGAATTCTGCTTGCGAAAAAGTTTGTGTGCGAAAAGCTTGAGAAATTTCAAATTTTTTTAAGGAAGGAACTCGCATAAGAGAGACGTACGAATTGTGAAGAACTCGCATAAATCTCTATACGAATTCTTGAGAATTCGCATATTAGCTCGTGCGAATTGCTTGATTTTTAGTGTCTCTTCTTGCGAATTATATACTTGTGCGAATTGTGAGCTTGCTTATATGAATTCTAAGTGTTATACGAATTCTATAACTTTGTTCATTCGAATTTCTCTTCAATCTTAGTGCATGCGAATTCTGTACTTAAGGTTTTTAGAAATTTCAGTTTCTGAAAATTTTTAAGTCTTGATTTCATTATCTCAAATTGTTGAATTAAAAGATCAATACTAGCATTTTCTCTTTGTGTACAGATTTGATTGATCATCTCATCATGTCTAAAGAACTTTTTTCCATGGGTTCCCAATCCAAACCTCCGGTGTTGTCTATCGGTGAGTACTCTCAGTGGAAGAGGAGGATGATTCAGTTCTTAAACCATAAGAACCGTGACTACATGAAATCTATCACAGAAGGACCAGTTCAACCTGTTGTCGTTGTACCGGGTCAAGCTGCTACTAATAACTCTCCTGAAATACCTGAGAGATATGTGTCAAAGGCATATCAATACTTCAGCGGGAGGGAGAAGGAGCTGCACAAAATAGATGAAGAGGATCTCATCTATCTCACTATGGCCATTCCAAATGATATCTACAACAGAGTAGATAGTCGAGAATCAGCAAAGGCCGTGTGGGATGAGCTCGAAAGACAGTTTCAAGGTACATAAATGTCATTTCAGGCTAAGTTTAACCAAAGCAACAATGCATATGAGGGATTTGATTCCAAGGAAGGGGAAGCTCTAGTGGACACTTATACAAGGTTCAATGTGATACTGAACGACTTCAGGAGAAACGGGATGAACAAATCCGTATCTGAAATCAATTACAAGTTCATCAAGAACTTGAATCCCGAATGGAAGAGCTATGCCATAAACATTCATATGACCAAAGATATGGCACAAGAGGACGTAAATGACATCTTCACTATGTTGGATCAATAATTGTATTCAAGACTAAAGTTAATAAGGGGTCTAGTTTGTAATAGTGTTTAATACCTTAGGGGTATTTTAGCAAATAGTTAATATTAATGAGGTCATGTTGACCTAGGTATAAATAGTCTTATTTTCTAGAATTAGGTTAAGTATAATCACATAAAGAAAAACAGAGGTAGTCGTATTCTCTCTGTATTATACGCACAAGGTACCAAGAACACACACACGCTTTTCATCTGATTAATCAAGAGATCTGTGGTATGTTGATTTGATTTATTTATCTCCTTTTCTTATTGTGTTGTGTTAATTTATCAACTATAATCTGGGTTTAACAAGTGGTATTAGAGCCAAAGAATCAAGCTTTTTGGATTAAAACAGGTTTTATCGATATCTTACTGTGTGAAATTCGTTTTCGTGATTTAATGTGTTTTTATGCTTAAAATCGAATTGATTAGGTGCGTTTTATGTAATTGAATATCATCTTATGGTTTATTTGCACTTAAAATCATAAATCGATTGGATTTTGAAGATTTTAGAAAACTCTGTTCTTGAAGGCCGAACACTGTTTCAACTAAATCCAGATTCGATTTTTGGTGTTTGTGTGTTTTTCAAGTTGCAATCAATCAATTTGTGATCGATTGAAGTCGTATATTGAGTTTGCATTGTTTAATTTCAGTATTGCACTATAATTGATTCAAATTTGTAATTTTGGTGTCTGTTATGTTCGAATTCCGGTTAACTGCTCTATTGATTGAATCCTTTTAAAGTGTCTGTTTTGTTTGAAATTAATTGGTTGCAATTTGTTCTGGAAGTGTTTATTGCTTTATTATCAAAGTTTGGGACTGTTAATCGACGTCCAGATAGGTTTTTGGGATTTTCTGTGTCGCTTTTCGTAGCAGGTGATGAACTAGCGCGTTTGTTCAAGAACTTCACATTTGCGCCAGTTCATAGTGGACTTTTGCGCCAGCCTCTATTAGCGCAAACTTATCTTTGCGCCACCTTCTCTTGACACAAAGTTGTAATTTACGTCACTCTCTATACCGGTCGACACCAGTCGCAGCATACAACACCGGTCCACTCCGGTCACAGCACCCCGGTCGCAAGACACCGGTCAGGTCCGGTCGATACCCAGGTCCGGTCGATACTCAATCCGGTCGATAGATACTCAGGTCCGATCGGCAGGACACCGGGCCTCAAGACCCCGGTCGCGACTTTCTTTTGCGCCATAAGCTCTTCGTGCAAATCTACATTTTGCGCCACCTTCCATTCGCGCAAACCTACACTTCTCGCGACCGTCTTCTCACGCAAGTCTCTGGTTTGCGCCACCCACTTTTCGCACAAAGTTCTTTCTCGCGCGACCTACTTTTCGTGCAAAACTATATCTTCTTCGACTTGGAGAAATTCCAGATTTCACGCCAGCTTCTCTTAGCGCGAGTTGACTTTTGCGCCAAACTCTTTTAGTGCAAAGCTTCTTTTGCGCCAGGTTCACTTAGGGCAAAGTTGTCTTTTTGCGCCACTGTCCTTTAGCATATATCTGTAATCTGCGCCAGATTTTCTGTGATTAATTTTTTTGTGTTTTATACTGTTTGCAAATTCTGCATTTGATTATTTTTGGAAATTTATTTTTCTGAAAATTTTTTAGTGTAGTTTTTATCCAATTCTTGATTCTAAAGATCTTATTAGTTGATTCTTTTGGTACAGATAAGTTTGCTTTCTAACCATACAGCTAAATATGTCAAACCAACTTCTCTCAATGGGCTCTCAGTCCAAACCTCCTGTTCTCTTGGCTAATGAATATCAGCAATGGAAGAAAAGAATGATTCAGTTTCTAAATCAGAAAAGCAGGGATTACGTGGAATCAATCACTTCTGGTCCAGTAAATCCAATGATCAAAGTACCTGGTCAAGCAGCAACCGAAATCTCTCTAGAAATCCCTGACAGATATGTTCCTAAACCGTATCAGTACTTCACTGAAATGGAGAAAGATCTGTACAAGATAGATGAAGAGGCTCTCATTTATCTAACAATGGCAATTCCAAATGACATCTACAATCGTGTAGACAGTCGGAGCTCTGCTAAAGAAGTTTGGGATGAATTATCAAGACAGTTTGAAGGAAGTGAAGCCTCCATCCAAGCCAAACAGAATTTATGCATAAATGCCTATGAGGGGTTTCACGCAAAGGAAGGAGAGACGCTGCTAGATACCTACAACAGATACAATATCATTCGAAATGACCTGAGGAGGAACAATATCTCTAAATCTGCTTCCGAGATAAATTATAAGTTCATCAAGAACTTGAATCCTGAATGGAAGAACTTTGCCATCAACCTCCAGATGTCAAAGAACATGGCTCAAGAAAATATCACCGATATCTTCTCTACTCCTTCTCAGCATGAGGATGAGGTAAGAACCATTAATAATGATTCTAATAATCTGAATGATTTCGTGGCTTTCATAGCTGGCAAAGGAAAGAGTTCAAGTTCAGTTCTTGTATCTGCTGCAAGGTCAAAGAAAAAGGTGTCTAAAGCTCTTGTTACGGAGGTTACTGAGTCCGATTCTGCTTCAAGTGATGAAGAACTGGAGATTGACTCTGATGATGATATACAAAGGTTCTTTGAGAAATTGGCCATGATAACTCGTCAATTCAAGAAGAGCTTTGGCAAGAAAAAGTACTACTCATATCCAAAGTACGAAGGGTACAAGAAAGAGAAGTCTGAAGTAAGATAGAAGACAAGGTATGGAAGGAGAGAGGAAAGACGAGAAGAGAGGAAAGATGACAGAAAGGAAGATAGAAGAGAAGAAAAGAGAGAGGAGAAGAAAGAAGAAAGAAAGGATGAACCGGGCAGATGCTATAATTGTGGCAAATTTGGGCACTTCTCCAAATATTGCAAGTTCAAGAAAGTAAAGAACTCAGAATACTATGCAAGGAAGTCACTCATTGCCAAGAAATCTGAAGAGGGAAAGGTGCTTATGGCTGAAGAAGAAAATTGGTTGTTCCAAAGTTCTGATGACGAGGAGCAGACGCACTTCACCCAAGTATCCTACATGGCAAAACTGGATGGTGACGATGAAGCTTCTGAGGCAGATTCCGAAGATGCAAACTCTGAGGTAAGTGATAATTCTGAACTTATTGAATCTCTGATGGCCCAAATACATAATATGAAAGATGAATTTGCTTTATTGAAAGGTAAACTTAGCTCCGTACATCAATCCGTTTTGAGTTTTCATGATGAAAACACTTTGCTAAAAGTTGTTGTGGAAGAAAAAGAAAAAGAAAAGGATGGTTTAAAAGCTGAAAAGGAATCTTTAAATAGAAAAATATCTGGCTTAGAAAAGGATCTTGTAAATCTCAATTATGAAAAGGGTGAGTTTAAAATCAAATTTGAAGTATGTTTTCAAGAAAGAAATGAAGCATATACCAAGATTAAGCAATTGGAGGATATTAACATGAAACGAGGTCAGACTGAGTAGACATTAAATATGTTGACCACTAAACTCCAAGATGAAAGGTTTTATAAAGTTAAACCAGGTTTGGGTTTGCCAATTAACGATGTTTTGAAAAAGGCACCGGAGCACTGTTATAATTTTGATAAACATGGCTCCACAATTAGACCCATTCCTAACATTTGTGCAACCTTTGTTGAAGCAAGTACTTCTAAACCTTTTACAGAGACCAAAGGTAAAGAAGAAATGGGAGAAAGCAAGTCTTGTGACACTGATTCTCAAAACTCTTTTAAATCAGTTGGTTTTAAATATAGTGACTTAAACAAAAGCTATGAGACTCGAAAGATTGAATTTGCTAAGTTTGAATCACTGTTTACCACAACTTCAAAAGAATTAGTCATCAATGACACGGTTCCACCTGAGACTGAATGCAAATATGATGAGTATGAATCGGATGTCGATCCATCAAATATACCATCAGTCTCAAAATCCCATTGGTCCTAAACCTTTACTTGTTGAAGAGGTTGAAGAAGTGTTGGATCCCAGATTTAATCTCACAACAATGATATAAACAATAAGAGTAATAACAGCGGAAGCAGTATAGTTTAATATCAAAGGAGATTCAAATATCACAGTTCATAAAGCAGATAATAGATAAACAAGATATTCTTTGAATAAAATATTCAACTTATATTATCAGTTATAAGACTTCTTAAGCACACTTTGAACAATAAGGTGATGGTCCTTTTTATAGGACCATAAAGTAAATAGTGTACTTATCTGACAAATAGAAGCATGCTTGAACAGTGTCTTACCTAAGAGGTAAGATCAAGACATGCTTGAACAGTGACCTACTCTAGAAAGTAAATCTTATCACAAGGTGACGTGTCATATGTTCTTCTTTGTCATGAATTCAGAGTGAACATCTTCAGAGCTCTGAAGTAGAATCTCTGATGAGGAGCTCTCTGATGTCTTTCCGTGGGACTGTCTCTGAACTGACTTCAGAGACATACATACTTTCTCTGAGACTGACTCTGAACTGACTTCAGAGACAGACTTGCTTTCTTCAGACTGACTCTGAACTGACTTCAGAGACAAACTTGTTGATGTCCCTTGAATGTCTTTAGATGAAGACTTAGTTATTTTCAATACTTTCATTGGTTCAGATTTGGGGCTAACAATCTCCCCCTAAGTACTGAAATTAAATAAAGAACACTTAGAACAATTAAACTAGAAAGCGAAGAGGAGAAAGTCATCCTCTAT
The DNA here is from genome assembly GCA_954870635.1 of Arctium minus. NCBI lineage: Eukaryota > Viridiplantae > Streptophyta > Magnoliopsida > Asterales > Asteraceae > Arctium > Arctium minus. The sequence continues at coordinate 24,811,989 of OX941093.1, forward strand.
AAATATTACTTCTCATAAGAATTTGGAATTACAAAAAACAATAATATTTAAAAAGATAATCAGAACCTATCACTAGAGCATATCCTATGAAACTTCATGATGAGCTCTCTAAAGTTAATCATTGAGCCAAGTTCCAAGTCTAGTTTCGCCAGTAGGTCTGCTCTGTGCCGTTCTTGCTTTACATGAATCATCTTTTGTATGCCTTTCAAAGTTTCATCTGAATACTTTTCTACTTGCGAAGCTAGAAATATTTTCTTCTCTTGGTTCACTCTGTAGATGAAACCCAGAGGTTCTTCAATGATTGATCCAGTCTTCAGTTTGTCCAGGTTTTCGATGGTTTCCACTGGTTCAGTCACTCCAAGCTTTTATTCTCCCAAGTTTAGAGCAATCTGAAAGTCACGTTTGGCTCTGTGTTTGATGTAAGCTTCCATTGCCCGTCTTACTTCAACCATGCTCATTCTTACCTCCCTTCTTCCTGAATCGTATCTCGTAGAGCAATAGGCATAGATATGAGTGAGATCATACGGATTTAGATTTTCTAATCTTTCAGATAGGACTTTGAGCAAGTCAAAAAAGCAGATTTGGAAAGCCAAGCGGACATCTACTGATTCTCAGACTGATGGAGAGAGATATGTAGACAGACTTTATAAAAGTGATTCATTTGCTACTTGTAATAATGTTTCAAAATACTCTATAAAGCAAATGTTTCAAATTTCCAAAAATGTCTCATATTCGTCTTCTGATTCTAGTTCAGATGATTATGCTTTCTCTTCTAATGATTGTGCTTATCATTCTGATAATCTTTCTCGTGCTTTAACTGTCAAATCTCACTATTATTTCCCCCATACGAATTGCAACTAACTTACACGGGCCCAAATTCAAGTGGGTACCCAAATCTCAAATTTGACAGCTATAATTCTTCTGATTCTAATATTTCAGATAGGACTTTGAGCAAGTCAAAGAAGCAGATTTGGAAAGCCAAGCGGACATCTACTGATTCTCAGACTGATGGAGAGAGATATGTAGACAGACTTTATAAAAGTGATTCATTTGCTACTTGTAATAATTTTTCAAAATACTCTATATAGCAAATGTTTCAAATTTCCAAAAATGTCTCATATTCGTCTTTTGATTCTAGTTCAGATGATTATGCTTTCTCTTCTGATGATTGTGCTTATCATTCTGATAATATTTCTCGTGCTTTAACTGTCAAATATCACTATTATTTCCCCCATACGAATTGCAACTAACTTACACGGGCCCAAATTCAAGTGGGTACCCAAATCTCAATCTGATTCAAAGTTACAGGCATCTCATGTCAAGGGGGAGTAAGAAAAAGATGGCTTCTGAGTACTTCAGCTCAGAACCCGTTTTTCAACGGACTACGACTTCTAGACATATCAGTCTAGGACTCGTTCTTCATAGCTTAAGCTTCTGACTAATGAGAAACTGTGAGTACATCTTTTTTATTCCGCTGCATTTTTATCTCTGAAAATGATGTTGTTCCAGTTTTCTCAAATAATGTTTTAAAGAATCTGAGTTTTTTTCATTCAAAACCTGAATATGTTCAACCCAAAGTTTTCAAAAGAGACACAAATTTATTTTACATAATGTGATAGATGATATTATTGAATCATATTTTGGTTCAACTGAATATAAACTTGCCGATTATTAAAATATATATATATATATTTCAACATGTTGAATTTAAAAGTTTAAACCTTCACAAATATTATTCTATAAAGTAAAAGCTTTACTATTTTCTTTCTTGTGAATAAAATGTGTGTCTACGATAAATTTTCAAGTTGCTTTGTTATATTAAAGTTTTTATATGGTCAAATTTCAAGTCTTACATAAGTCGAAAAGTCAGCAACATGTTTGTAGCTTTTGTTTTTGTTTTAAAGTTGTGTGATTCGGATTATTTTATAGTCTACAATGCTTAGGAAACCTAAAAAGTCAGAATTTTGGATTGAAATGAAAATATGGGCTAAGCACTTAGATGTAAAACTTTGTGATTGAGATGAATATTAAATTCTTATAAAACCGAAATCTTTAAGTTTAAAAGCTTGTACCTGTGACCTTTCTGGTTTGGGAAAGTAAGTTCTGTGGGATGCTTGTCATCTGGTCCCCTAAGGTCATTTGATCTGGGAGTGATCGAACCCAAATCCTTCTATAGAATCAGATCGAAAGTCATGTTCTACTGGTATGAATAGGTTTTGGATGTGTCGATGTAGCCTTTCTGATCTGGGAGAGTAAGTTCCAAGGGGTGCTTGACACCTAGTCCCCTAAGGCCAACTGGTCTGGGAGCGGCTGACCCAAATCCTGTAATAGGGTCAGATAGAAAGTTACGTTTACGGCATGTTCTTTATTTACCGAATTTTTGATTAAAAGATGCCAAAGTGCACGCGCTTAAAAGATGTCAAAGAGCACACTCATGTAAAGATGCCATAGTGCACAATGCTAAAAGATGCCAATGAGCACACATCTCATAATACTTGGTGATATGTTTGAGTTGCGATAAACCTGTATATTTGTGAAAGTCTGATTTCTTGATGGATTGGTGTGATTATTTGCAGAGTTATCTATTATATTTTTAGAATTACATTTTCTTGAAGCTAATCGAAGTTCACATGCGAGCATACTGAATAGATTGATGAAAGTTTTTGAAACTGAACATGTTTAAACTTGATATGCAATAAAACTTGTTTCTGTATCCAAACACATACATTTGATTTCATTTGACGGATTTTATTGTGATATTTTACTAAGTAGAATTTTATTTGTTTCTGTTTAAATTTTTGTATATTTAGTCGTTTTAAAATACATATTCAGTATATTTTTCTTTCTACATTGATGTTTATATTTCAAGTGTTCTCATATCTTTGTAAAAGGGTTTGTGCATTATTCAAGGGGGGGTGAAAAAGGAGAAATTTTCTTAAATTGTTCATATCTATTTTCGAGGGGGAGTATCTGATTTTCCTTCTTTGAATGCTAACTTGAATTGTCATATCTAGTGCATTTGTGTAGGGGGAGTCAAAGAGCTTAAAAAGGTTCAATTATTTGAGTTTAAGTCGGATTTGCGCCATCAGTTGGTCGTGCAAACCTCGCTTTGCGCAACCTGCGTGTAACGCAAATCTCGCTTTGCGCAACCTGCGTGTAACGCAAATCTCGCTTTACGCAACCTGCGTGTAACGCAAACCTTACTTTGCACCATCAGCGTGTAGCGCAAACCTTCCCTGTTTTCTCTGTTTCTTTGATTTTGCAGATTTTAAGTTGTCTCGTCTCCAACATTTGCATGACCAAGTTGATCAAGATCATCAAGGTCATGAGGGGGAGAAAATAAGAGAAGTTAAGGAGATGATAAAGAGACAAAGAGCTCAAATGTTTATCCGCTGATCAAGATTCGCTCAAAAGATTCAAATTTCTTCAACTTTAATTGTCTTTTGTTGTTTATGCTCCGATCACCACAGCTTATTCAAGATCATTTAAAAGAAGTGTATCGTCTAGAGCACAAGCTGATGAATCGACTGTTCTTTCAAGTTTATTTCAAACCGGTCCATTCTTGTCAAGACAGTAAAGACAACAGACCTTCAAAGATGATGAGAAGAAATTTTCTTTAAAAGTCAGAATGCTTTGCAAAGTCGCTTAGTTGGTCCGTGCTGATTTAGAAGATATTTTTTGAAGACCAAAGCGCTAATGATTACTAAGGGGGAGATTGTTAAGTCTGATTTTATAGTAATCATTGTATTTATAGGCTTGGTTTTATATAGTGTACAACGTCTTACAATGTGTTGTATTGGACCAGGGTATTTAAGTCCCTTTGGTTTTGTGTCCTTGTAACATTTTTCACGATCTTATCAATACATCATTACATTTGCGCTTCATAGACTCTCTCTCTCTCTCTACTTTGTCTCTAGAGATTTAGTGATCTTCGACTCACAATTAGATAACTAAAAAAACAATATATAAACACCAAATATAGCTTATTAAAATAAGCATGCATTAGAAAATATTGAAATATAGTTGTTATCTTACTAAGTAAACAAAGCAATTCAACAGTTTTGATTTACTCTATTAAAGTAATTTTTTTTTAAAATACAAAAAAAAAAGTTTTGATTTATAAACATTGTTAGCTTATTCAAAAAGAAAAAAAAAACTCTATTAAAAAACACTATATTAAATAGGTTTCATTTATTATAATTTTTGATTTATAAACATTGTTAGGTTAGTAAGAAAATAAGATGATTAAGTTTAAAAGATTTTTTTTCCAAATAAACATATATGTTTAAATAATATAAATGAAGGAAATAAAAATAAAAATACATTTTTTTAGCAAATGTTAAATAAACTTTTGGCTATTTATTAAAAAAGTCAATATATAAAAAAATTAATAAATAAAAAGATTAGATAAGTAAAAAACTATAATGAAAAATAATAAAGAAACAAATAAAAGGTTGTCCTAATTTAATGCACAATTTTAATTTAAAAAAAATCAAAACTCTAGAAAAATTATATAGCCTCTTTGGAGGCCTTTCTTTCACTCTCTCTCTCTCCTATGTCTTCTTTTATATATATATGTATGTATATTGATATATTGATGTTAGCTTATTCAAAAAAAAAAAAAACTCTATTAAAAAACACTATATTAAATACTTTTTATTTATTATAAATTTTGATTTATAAACATTGTTAGATAAGTAAAAAAATAAGATTATTAAATTGGAAAGAATTTTTTTTTCAAATAAACATATGTTTAAATAATATAAATGAAGTAAATAAAAATAAAAATACATTTTTTTAGCAAATGTCAAATTAACTTTTGGCCATTTATTAAAAAAAATCAATATATAAATAAAATTAATAAATAAAAAGATTAGATAAGTAAAAGCTATAATGAAAAATAAAGAAAATAAAAGGCTATCCTCATTTAATGCACAATTTTATTTAAAAAAATCAAAACTTTGGGAAAATTTTAAAGCCTACTTGGAGGCCTCTCCTTCACTCTCTCTCCTATGTAATAACTTTGTTTAAGTAGGAACTGGTAAGGTTTAGGTAATAAATTGGAGTTTGGGTGGAAATTTAACACTAAATGAAAATTGGAGGGGCTAGAGTGAAATTAGATGAAAAAGGGGGTTTTACCCTAAATCTCACATTATGTCCTCATTTTGTTGGTGGTGGCTAGTAAAGTTTGGAGAAAAGGGAGAGTGGGATCTTGGTAGACGATTTCTGGAGAGGAAGGAAGAGGAGCAATCTTCTTGATTTCCAACCTGAATCTCTGCATTGAGGTAAGTTATATCCTTGTTTCTAATCTTCTTGAGTAAGGGTTTTGTTGTATTAGAAATCTTGAAGGTTATTTTGAGTCTGTTGATGAAAATCCCAGCCCCGAATTCTTATTCTGAGTCTCGGTTTTGAAGATGGGGATTAGTTACATATTGTTGTTAAACTTAGATTTTTGATTTATTGGGATAGAATCGAATCGATGGCAGTCAAGAAATGATTATAGGAGCATTCGCCTCATCGACTCACGGACTGAAATCGATACCTACGGTTGTGGACTGGGAGTTGATTGCACTGGGCGGCCCCGGGCGACTTCACACCGGGAACCAAGTGACCCCGGGCCGTGGGTGGTCGGGCGAACTTGGTGTGGGGGACCCCGGGCGGTCCAGCCCCGGGCGATCCGATGTCGGGCTTTGGCCCAATGTCGCGATTAAACTAGTCGAATCCTTGGAACTGTTGGGCTGGATTAATTACCTTTGGGCAGTATGATTAGATAATTCGAGACTTATCAGTCTTGTCATTTTTGTGCAGTAGGCCTTGTGACCGATCTTAAAGAGTAAGTGAGAGAGCTTTAGTGGTGGACACCAGGTGAGTTTTTCTAAAACTAAATGTTTTTGGTTATGTGGTTTCCAATGCATGAAAGTTTATTAAAGTAATTATTTACTTACACTGCTTATTACTCGCGAGATTTAATTGGTGGGTTTTCCATTGATGTGTTATTCGAAATGTATGCATACATTATTGGTTGTGAGTTGCGCTCAAGTTGGGGGGGGGGGGTTGTCCCGCCTACTCTCATACCGGGGGGGTGTCCCGTATATGCCAGTGGGGGTGTGTCCACATAAGGCAGTGTGAGCCAGACACACCGTCACCTTAGAATGTCGGTAATGTGAGCCAAAAGCATGATTGTGGTTGTGGTGCTTTTCATTAAACTGTTGGGTTTATTTAATTTCATAAATCCTTTCATTTCTCGGTCGGTTGATCGGATGCCAGAGGGAACTCACTAGACCTTCGGTCTAACCGTCGCTCTTTCAAAAACTAAAATCCTTTCAGGTAGGCGCGACGTAGGAGGATCTGGAAAAGGCAAAGAGAAGGCGTGAGCGGGTTCCTGATTCTAGAAGACTACCTTATAGTTATTTCCTTATTTCTCAGTTATGTAATAGGTTGCCTTATCGCAAACCTTGAAATTTTTATTGTCAATTTGGGGTCGTTTGGCTTGAATTTTATAATATTTAGTTATGTTATTTTGGCGGAAGTTTTCGGTTATTTCAATTGGTATCAGAGCCATAGTTTAAGGGATATGAGTGACCGGACGGGCCTAGACTTAAACTAGGAGGGTAGAAACATAACTGAGAAATAAAATGACCATAGGAAGACGAGTGATAGAGTAGTGAGGACTAGCATGTAAGGTAAATTTAGAATTACATCTGGATAGTGTAATTGTGAATTTACATGTACATGTGTGTACTTAACTTGCCTTATTGCGTTGCACCTAGTAAACTGAATGCTGTATGTTTACGTCTTATCAGTAACAATGTCGGATCGCATAACAAGGATTAGATCTTTGTCGGTAGCTGAGGCAATGCTAGTGAATGAAGTTGTCGTGGATGAACCAATAGTCCCTCCTCGTCCAACCGCCACTCGAGGAAAGGGTCGTGGCCGACCTAAAGGGAAAGGAAAGACGACCCGAAAGGCGGCTACCCAAGTGGACGAGCCTGAAACGAGGGTTAAAGAAAGGAAAACGGTTCGTGTTGCTCGTCGAACAAGAAGTGTGGAAGTAATGGCTGAGCAAGAATCCTCTCTTCAGGAGAGTTCAGCTGCTGTGAGAGGAAGGGGACCGGCGTAGAACCGTGGTAGAGGTTGGACCCAAGCCTACGTAACGCAAGAGACCTTCACCACTGAGATGGAGAAACTTCAGGAAACTCTGCAAGCCTTATTGGCTCATCAGACTAAGGAAGCATCGACAAGTAAGGAAAGGAGCGAGGAGAGGGAGATGACCGAGATGACTAACTCACCAATGACTGTGATGGGCAGTCACTCACAGTCGACTCCGGATTTGGTAGTCAAAGCGGTTACGGAGAAGGGATATATCTACAAATAATTTACCACTTGCAACCCTCCTACTTTCAAAGGGGAATGCGATCCAATAGTGGTGATTAAGTGGATCGGGAATATGGAACTGGCTTTTGACACCTGTAAGTGTGCTGAAGAAGATAAGGTCGTGTTTGTATTGAGGGAGCTGAGGGACAATGCTGTATTTTGATGGGAGGCGGAAACCGGGGGTAAGGGTTCGAAGGAGGCAAGAGGTATGGATTGGGAGACTTTCGTTGCCAAATTCAAGCAGCAGTTCTATCCGTTAGCAGCGGTTAAGAAACTAGAAGAGGAATTTATGAACTTAGAGCAAGGGGAAATGACAGTTCGATAGTATACGACGAAATTCCTCGAAAAGGCCCGTTTTGCTGAAGTTTATGTGCCGAACGAAGAACGTCGGGTGAATAGGTATTTTTCTGGGCTGAGAAGCAATATCCGAGAACTGGCGGCCGCACGAGAACCTACTACCTTTCAAGCGGCCGTTAACGCGACCGAGATGACTGAAAAGGATAAAGTGCGCCAAATGTTTGAGAAGGGCGGTGAGAAGAGAAAATGGGAAGGGTCGGTTCGTGACCCAAAGAAGTTCAAGGGTGGCAGGTCCGATCAGCGGGCGATACCAAGGTTTGAGAGGAAGTCGTGCAGTAAGTGTAACCGGGTACATAAAGGGGAATGTGTTGTGGATCGTGACGACTGTTTTAAGTGTGGGAAGGCGGGGCATATGGCTCGGGATTGTCGAGGACCAAGGTCTTGCTATCAATGTGGTTCTTTAGACCACATCAAGACCGACTGTCCACAACTGAAGAAGGTAGCAATCGGGGGATTTGGAGAAAAAGGAGGAGAGAGGAAGGTGGAGCCAACTCGGGCGAGGCCTAGAGCATTCAATATGACAGTTGAGGAGGCGGTGGAAACACCAGATGTGGTGACAGGTACTTTCCCTATAGACTCGAGTTATGCTAAGGTGTTGTTTGACTCGGGCGCAAACCGTTCGTTTGTGTCACCGAACTTTGTTCATAACTTGCATGTGAAACCTTAGAAGCTTATTCGGGGGTTCGAAGTAGAGGTAGCGGATGATATTCGAGTCTTAGTGGGGAGAGTATATGAAGGGTATAGAATTGACATCGACGGACATTTATTCCCATTACGTTTATACCCGATGGGTATGGGGGAATTTGACGTCATTGTGGAAATGGACTGGTTGGCGTCTAATGATGCCAACATGGTATGCAATAAGAAGTTGATCCGTATAGCCTTGCCTGGTAAGGAAGAGGTAGTGGTTTATGGCGATCGTCGGGATAGGAAGTCATGTTTGATCTCGATGATCAAAGCTAGACAGTTTTAGTGAGGGGGTGTGAGGGATTCTTAGCATACGTTTTAGACGCTAAGATAGAGAAGAAGGGGTTATGTAACATCACAGTCCACCGTACACAGTATTGTCCTCTTTGTGGATACCCTCTGCATAAGCATGCCGGCACCACTCACGGTTTTGTTCTTGCCAGCACAGGCATACGCGGGACGCACCCAGACTGCACCCTGTGACAGGCAAAAGGCCTCATGCAAGGAAGGTATCCATCCACCCTTATAAGGAGGACTTTGTTCTCCTTCCTAGCCGATGTGGCATCTCACAATCCACCCACCTAGTGGGATCAGCGTCCTCGCTGACACATCGACCCGGTGACTGGCTCTGATACCATTTGTAACATCCCAGTCCACTGTACACAATATTGTCCGCTTTGTGGATACCCTCTGCATAAGAATGCCGGCACCACTCACGGTTTTGTTCCTGCCAGAACAGGCATACGCGGGACGCACCCAGAACGCACCCTGTGACAGGCAAAAGGCCTCATGCAAGGAAGGTATCCATCCACCCTTATAAGGAGGACTTTGTTCTCCTTCCTAGCCGATGTGGGATCTCACAGGTTAGAGTCAGTTCCAGTAGTAAGTGAATACCTTGAAGTGTTTCTGGACGACTTAACCACCTTGCCTCCAGATCGGCAAGTGGAATTCCAAATAGACCTGATACCCGAAGCAACACCTATTGCAAGAGCACCCTACCGTTTGGCACCGACCGAAATGAAGGAAATGATGACACAACTGCAAGAGCTTCTCGACAAGGGTTTTATTTATCCTAGTACCTCACCGTGGCGAGCGCTAGTGTTGTTCGTTAAGAAGAAGGATGGGTCTATGCGAATGTGTATAGACTATCGCGAACTCAATAAAGTAACAGTCAAGAATAAGTACCCGCTTCCCAGAATTGATGATCTTTTCAATCAGTTGCAAGGATCGAGTTACTTTTCGAAGATAGACCTTTGGTCGGACTATCATCAGTTGAAGGTGAGGGAGAAGGATGTACCCAAGACTGCTTTTCATACGAGGTACGGACATTATGAGTTTTTAGTCATGCCCTTTAGTTTGACTAACGCTCCAGCGGTATTCATGGATTTAATGAATAGAGTGTGTAGTCCACTCTTGGACAAGTTTGTGATTTTCTTTATTGACGACATACTAATTTACTCGCGATCCATGAGGGAGCACGAGGCACATCTGGGATCGGTGTTGGAATTGCTGAAGCACGAGAAGTTGTACGCCAAATTCTCGAAGTGTGAATTTTGGTTGAGGGAGGTGCAATTCCTAGGTCACGTGGTGTCGAAAGATGGTATCAAGGTTGATCCCACAAAGATCGAGGCTATTGAAAGTTGGGAAGCGCCGAAGTCGCCATCTGAAGTGAGGAGTTTCCTAGGATTGGCGGGCTATTATCAAAAATTCATTCAGGACTTCTCGAGGATAGCTACGTCGTTAACGTCTCTAACATGGAAAAACGTTAAATTTGTGTGGGCAGAGGCTCAAGAGGATGCGTTCAAAAAATTAAAGGAAAGTCTGAGTAGCGCTCCAATCTTATCCCTACCCAACGGAACCGAAGGATTCGTGATCTACAGCGATGCCTCTAGGTTGGGATTAGGGTGTGTGGTGATGCAAGAAGGGAAGGTGATCGCCTACATATCTCATCAGTTGAAAGAGCACAAGAAGAACTACCCGACACATGATCTGGAGTTGGCAGCAGTAGTTTTCGCGTTAAAGATATGAAGACATTACCTGTATGGGGTTAAGTGTCGGATTTATAGTGACCACAAGAGCCTACAACACCTGTTCAATTAGAGAGAGTTGAATATAAGGCAACGAAGATGGATGGAGCTGTTAAGCGATTATGATTGTGAGATCTTTTACCATCCGGGTAAAGCCAATGTAGTGGACGACGCCTTGAGTCGGAAATAACACGGCGATGCAACGAAAGTAGTGGCGTTTCGTGTCGAGGCAACTTCTGACTTTTTGGAGGAAATCAAGAGTCTAAAAAAGGAAGCGCTCTTAGAAGAGAATTTGAAGAGTGAGAGAATAGTTGGAATTGTGAGTTCGCTAACCGTGGACAGTCGTGGAGCGAGATGCTTTGGTGGTCGAGTGTGGGTCCCAAAGTTGGGAGACCTTTGGAACAAGTGTTGGCAGAAGCACATAAGTCTTGTTATTCCATTCATCCGGGAACCAATAAGATGTACCAAGATCTGAAACAAAACTATTGGTGATCGGGTTTGAAGAAAGACGTCGCGTATTTCATCGAGCGATGTTTGACGTGTCTAAAGGTGAGAGCGGAGCATCAAAGACCTTATGGTGAGTTGCAACCGTTAGAAATCCCAGTATGGAAGTGGGATGAGATCGCGATGGACTTTGTCACGGGACTCCCGTGATCACCTAAAGGGCACGGCCCCATCTGGGTGATAGTGGATCGACTTACAAAGTCAACTTATTTCCTACCAATTAAGGAGACATACCCGTTAGAGAATTTGGCTACGTTGTATATGGATGAGATAGTGTCCAGGCATGGAGTGCCTTCGTCTATAGTTTCAGATCGGTATGATCGTTTCACGTCAACTTTTTGGAAGAGTCTTCAAAGACAGTTGGGTACGTAACTCAAGTTGAGTACTATATATCACCCATAAACGGATGGTCAAAGCAAAAGAACCATCCAAACGCTAGAAGACATGCTTCGAGCATGTGTTATCGATTTCAAGGGTTCATGGGAAGTTCACCTACTATTGATAGAGTTCTCCTATAACAACAGTTATCACGCCAGTATTCAAGCAGCACCGTTTGAAGCATTGTACGGACGCAAGTGTAGAACGCCCTTATGTTGGAACGAGGTGGGAGAACGACAATTGACAGGTCTGGAAATTATACAAGTGACGACCGATAAGGTCAACCTGATAAGAGAGAGATTGAAGAAGGCTCAAGACCGCCAGAAAATGTACGCTAATAAGCGAAGGAAACCAATCGAATTCCAAGTGAGGGACATGGTTATGTTAAAAGTCTCGCCTTGGAAGGGGATGGTCCATTTCGGAAAGAAGGGTAAGTTGAGACCGAGATTCGTTGGACCATTTGCGATAGTGGAACGTGTTGGAGAGGTAGCGTACAAACTGGAATTACCTGTGAACCTACGAGGGATCCACTCTACATTTCACGTGTCTAATTTGAAGAAGTGTTTAGCGGAAGCGGATGTGGTGGTGCCATTAGAGGACATTCGAGTGGATGAGAAGTTAAATTACGTTGAGAATCCAATGGCCATTTTGGATTGCAAGGTGAAGAAATTAAGAAACAAAGAGATCAGGTTGGTGAATGTTCAATGCGAATTCCACAAAGGGCAATAGGCAACATGGGAAGTAAAGGCGGACATGAGGTCCCAGTACCTTAGCCTTTTTAGCGAAGGAATTCCGGAGACGGAATTCTTTTAAAGGGAGGATATTGTAATAACCTTGTTCAAGTAGGAACTGGTAAGGTTTAGGTAATAAATTGGAGTTTGGGTGGAAATTTAGCACTAAATGAAGATTGGAGGGGGCTAGAGTGAAATTAGATGAAAAAGGGGGTTTTACCCTAAACCTCACATTCTCTCCTCATTTTGTTGGTGGCGGCTAGTAAAGTTTGGAGAAAAGCGAGAGTGGGATCTTGGTAGACGATTTCTGGAGAGGAAGGAAGAGGAGCAATCTTCTTGATTTTCAACCTGCATCTCTGCATTGAGGTAAGTTCTATCCTTGTTTCTAATCTTCTTGAGTAAGGGTTGTGTTAGATTAGAAATCTTGAAGGTTATTTTGAGTTTGTTGATGAAATTCCCAGCCCTGAGTTCTTATTTTAAGTCTTGGTTCTGAAGATGGGGATTAGTTACATATTGTTGTTAAACTTGGATTTTTGATTTATTGGGATAGAATCGAATCGATGGCAGTCAAGAAATGATTATAGGAACGTTCGCCTCATCGACTGAAATCGATAGATGAGGTTGTGGACCGGGAGTTGATTGCACCGGGCGACCCCAGGAGACTTTACACCGGGAACCAAGTAACCCCGGGCCGTGGAAGGCCGGGCGACCTTGGTGTGGGGGACCCCGGGTGATCCGATGTCGGGCTTTGGCCCAATGCCGCAATTCAACTAGTCGAATCCTTGGAACTGTTGGGCTGGATTAATTACCTTTGGGCAGTATGATTAAATAAACTTTTGGCTATTTATTAAAAAAATTATATATAAAAATAATTAATAAATAAAAAGATTAGATAAATAAAAGCTATAATGAAAAATAATAAAGAAAATAAAAGGTTGTACTCATTTAATGCACAATTTTATTTAAAAAAATCTAGGAAAATTATAAAGTCTCCTTGGAGGCCTCTCCTTCATTCTCTCTCCTATGCCTTCCTTTATATATATATATATATATAAAGTCAGGTTCAAACGAGAACAATACATATTTAAAAGAACACAAGAACTAACAAAATCATTAGTGATTTTACATTAAAACACGAAAAAGGGACTTTGGCCGCGGTTTCAGGTCCGTGTGACTTTTTTGCACGTTAATGTAAAATCACTAATGATTTTGTTAGTTCTTGTGTTCTTTTAAATAGTTATTGTTGTCGTTTGATCCTTCCTCTCTCTCTCTCTCTCTCTCTCTATATATATATATATATTGATTCGTACAACATTGAATATAATTTAGGGTGGGTTTACAAGACGTTAAGTATGTAAGTGTTTACGGGTTCATTTACTTTATTGAACAAACGTGTAGGGGCGATCACTCGATTATTGTCAGAAAATATTAAGCATCTGAAGGGTATACCTGCCTGTTTTGAAATGTGTTCTTAAATATTTAAAACGAAGTTTATAACAAATATCAAACATGGGTTCTATGGTTTAGATACTTAGATTAAGTTTTGAGATACAATAGGTTGCAAATTTGATCTTTACATCTAACAGATATTTAATTTTTGATCTTTTAAATTTCACCTCCTAGCGATGGCCCATGGGCCTTACAATATTATTACTTAAAGTATTAATAATAGAGATAATCGAACTCAGAACCTCAAATACAATAAAAACAAGAGTGAGAATGACGGAGAGAGAGAGTGTTGGGAACTGAAGAAAAACTCAAGTATGGTTAATGCTGCTGGTTCAGAGTTAATACTGCTAGAAGACTTTAAGGTTAATACTGCTGAGTATTACTACTGCTAGTACTATTAATACTGCTAGTCAAAGTTAGTGCTGCTTGAACAAAGTTAGTACTGCTTAGCTAGTTAGTACTGCTAGTAGTTAATACTGCTAGTAGTTAATACTGCTAGAAGAAGTTAATGCTGCTGATCATGGTTAGTGCTGCTTAAGAGATTCGGATGGAAAGAATGACAGCTGGATAATCTGAAGATTATGGAAGCTTTGAGATATACATGGAAGATATACTGAAGATTTGTTTAATTATTGTAATTATCTTTTGAATAGTATATGTATAGAATGTATAGAATAGATAGAATAGAGAACTTTTGTTTTTCATTCTTAAAGAGAGAAAATCAACCTCAAGACATAGATCCTAATTCTAGAGAAGTAGAATTCGTATTGGTGAGTCTGTTCATCAATATTGAGGTTGAGTGTGTAATCTTGTAACTTCAAAGCATTCAATACAAGTTTACATTTTGTTCTTAATATTTACTGTGTTGATTTACTGTTTCATTGAATATCAAAGTGTTATTCCGCAAACTTCTTTGATATTGTTTCTGAGAATTAATTCTTGTTAAGAATTCGATCCTGACAAGTGGTATCAGAGCCTAACTCTCTCAGAAACAGTTATTCATCATGGAAAATCTTACAGAATCAAGCAGTACTTTGGTTTCTAAGGTTCCAATGCTCAAACCAAGTGAGTTTGACATGTGGAAGATCAGAATTAGACAATATATTCTTCTCACTGACTACTCAATGTGGGATATCATTGAGAATGGTCCTTCTGAAGCTGGAAGGATAGGACCAGATGGGAAAAGACCTCCACCAAAGACAGATGGTGAGAGGAAGATCAGACAGACAGAGATGAAGGCCTTGAGCACTCTGCTCTTGGCCATTCCCAATGAATATCAGCATCAATTTTGCAACTGCACTGATGCTCAGATTCTCTGGAATGCTCTAGAGAAAAGATTTGCTGGAACTAAGAGCATCAAAAGAAATCAAAGATATGTTCTAAAGCAGCAGTATGAGAACTTCACTTCCACAAAGAATGAGTCTATGACTCAAAATTTTGATAGGTTCAATAAACTCATAGGTGAACTGGCTACTGTAGGGGTGAAGATGGAACAAGATGATATCAACAGAAAGTTCCTCAGATCTCTTGGGGATGAATGGACTATGTACACTGTCTCATATAGACAGAGTGACAATCTGGAAGAGAAAGAACTTGATGATCTATACAATGATCTAAGAGTTTTTGAAACTGAGGTAGAAACCAAGAAGAAGCCCTCTGGTTATATTCACAATGCTGCACTTCTTTCAGCATCCACTGATACTACTGCCAACCCTGAAGCAGTTAGTACTGCCAGTGGAGTAAGTTCAGAAAAAGGCACTGAAACTATCTTTGAAGCCTTTTTGTCCAGTCATAGCAGCAATTCTCTGATTAATGATGATCTTGATCAAATTCACCCTGATGATCTGGAGGAGATGGATATTAAATGGCAGATGGCCATGTTATCCATGAGGGTGAAAAAGTTCATTAAAAGAACTGGAAGAAATAACTTCTCTCAAAGAAGAGAAGATGGAACTGGTTTTGACAAAACCAAGGTGGAATGTTATAAGTGTCACAAGAAAGGACACTTTGCTAGAGAATGCAGGAGTGCTGTTCCAAACAACAACCATCAACAAGCTCAGAATGGAGGATACAATCTGAACAAGAATCCTGCTCAAGTCCTTGTTTCTCAACAAGGAATGGGATTTGACTGGAGTGATCAAGCTGAGGAAGCCATTCAGAACCAAGCTCTTATGGCAGAAGTGTCTGATCTCCCCACTGAGGTAAGTTCTAATCTTTGCACTAAATCTTGCATTGACACTGTTACAAGATACAGGGATCACAATCAAAGTATGTGTGATGACCTCAAAAGATTAGAAAAGTACAGAAGAGATTATGTGTTGATAGTAGAGAGATTTGAAGAGCAAATCAAAGGCTTTCAAGCTAATGAACTTCAACACTCTTATGACACAAACTATTGGAAGTGGGAAAAGAATGAGTTAGAAACCAAACTGTCTAAGTCCTTAGAAGAGAATGATAGACTGAAAGAGGAACTGTCAAAAGTTAAGCTTGACATAGACAAGTTTTCTTATGCTTCAAAAGCAATGGACTCTCTTCTAAAGGCTCAGATACATGATAAGATGAAGCCTGGTATTGGATACAACAATACACCCCCTCCTTACTGTAACAACTATATTTCTCCTACATCAGACTTGTTAGAAACTAAGGAGAAAAAGGACTTGTCTGAAGAAGCTTTTAAGATAGATCCTTTGGATGAGGTAGTAGTTAAGGATTTGACTGAGAAAGGAGCCAGTGAGAACAGGGATAATAATGTGAGTAAAAAGATACCATTAGAAAACAATATTATCACCAATGAGGGATGTGGGAAAATCTGGGTCAAGTCCAAGGAGATAGAGAAGACTAAAGGAAATGATAACAAGGTCCATTACAAACAAACCACAGTTGTGAATCCTGGATCTTGTAAACAGTGTGATTGCAATAAAGCCAAGAGCCTAAATTCTGGTTTAAAAAGAGGAAATCAAAGAAACTGGAATAATCAATGGGCTCAGAAACAAGGAGTTGATCTAAATAAAATCAATAGACCAAAACCTTGTTTTATATGTGGCAAGTTGAATCATTTGGCTAAGTATTGTTACTTTAACCCTATTAACCAACAGATGAACTTTCAAAGATTTGTGCAAAAATCTGTTGGTTATAGGAAGGCTGGAAAGAAACATGTGATAAAGAAATCTGTTGAAAGTAAAGGCACTTTAAAGAAAAAGATTTTAAAAGAAAGTGTCAAAATGTGGGTACCTAGAAGTACTAACAGTGTTAGTACTGCTAACAATATTAGTACTGCTAACACAGTTACTACTGCTAACAGTGTTAGTACTGCTGAAAATATTAATGCTGCTAATACTGTTAATACCTCTTCAAAGGTTAATACTGCCAACACAGTTACTGCTGCTAACACAGTTACTACTGCTAACAAGGTTAGTACTGCTAAGCATGCAAGTGCTGCCAAGGCAGTTAGTACTTCTAAAACCAGTACTGATACTAGCAAAAATATTTGCAAGCCTATTATTGTAACAAAGTACTCCAAGAATGAGGAGTTACAGTTCAAAAATCTTGTCAAGAAAGAATGCAAGTATTTTGATGAGAAAGGGGTACCCAAGACCACTTTGGCTTGGGTTCCTAATTCATACTAATTGATTTATTTAATGTGCAGGGCAACCAACAGCTCAAGGGAAAGAGCATTTGGCATGTTGATAGTGGTTGCTCTAGGCACATGACAGGCAACATGTCATGCCTTCAGGATTTCAAGCATATCAATGGAGGACATGTTGCATTTGGAGATAATCTTACTGGTGGTAAGATAAGTGGAAAAGGTAATGTCACCAAAGGTAAGATGACATTTGAGGATGTCTACTATGTTGATCAATTAAAGTACAACCTGTTAAGTGTATCACAGGTTTGTGACAAACAACATAGTATATTATTTACTAATACTGAGTGTATGATTCTTGCTCCAGGGTTCAAGGTAGTTGATGAAAGCATGATACTACTTAGAACTCCAAGAAAGGACAATGTTTACTGTCTTGATATGGACAATGTTGATAGTGATTCATCTCTAAATTGTCTTGTTTCAAAAGCTTCTGTAGATGAATCCTCTCTATGGCACAGAAGGATGTGTCACATGAATTTCAAGACTATGAACAATCTTGTTAAAAACAACCTTGTAAGAGGTTTACCTTCAAAAGTCTTTTCATGTGATGATCATTGTGTTGCTTGTCTTAAAGGCAAACAACACAAAACTTCTCATAAGACCAAAGAGTTAAATTCTGTTTCTTCTTGTCTCCAGTTACTGCATATGGATCTGTTTGGTCCTACAAATGTTATGAGTATAGGCAAGAAATCTTACTGCTTGGTTATTGTTGATGATTACTCCAGATTTACTTGGGTATATTTTCTAAGGACTAAGGATGAAACAAGTGCTCTTATCAAATCCTTTATTCTAAGAATTGAAAACCAAACTAATCAAAGAGTAAAAGTCATTAGATCAGATAATGGAACTGAGTTTAAAAATCATGATCTAAACACTTTTTGTGAAGAAAAAGGTATTGAGAGGCAATATAGTGCTCCTAGGACTCCTCAACAGAATGGTGTTGCTGAAAGGAGAAATAGAACACTGATAGAGGCTGCTAGATCTCTGTTGGCTGATTCAAAATTGCCAATTACCTTCTGGGCTGAAGCAGTTAATACTGCTTGTTATGTCCAAAACAGAGTTCTAGTGGTCAAGCAAAAGAACAAGACCCCATATGAGCTTTTAAATAAAACAAAACCTTTCATTGGTTTCTTCAAACCTTTTGGGTGTCCTTGTACAATTCTAAATACCAAATCTCACTTAGGTAAGTTTGATAGCAAAGCAGATGATGGATTTCTTGTTGGATATTCATCTCAGAGTAAGGCCTACAGAGTATTTAACTCATCTTCTAGAATAATTGAAGAAAGTGACAATGTCAAATGCAATGAGAACACACCAAATCCTGTTGGGTCTGGACCTCAGTGGCTATTTGACATTGATTCACTAACTAACTCTTTTGGTTTCAGTAATGAGAATGCAGGTTCAGGAAGTGGAGGATCAGGGATCACACAAGTTCAATAAAGTATATCTAAATCTGTGATTTTTCCCATACCCACAGTCACTTCTGTTGAAGATTGTGAAAAGGAATCATTTACTGGACCAAGTCAGAGTGAAGAAGAAACTAGAGATGAGGAGACTCAAGAAAATAATGAAGTGGCATCTGAAAACACTTCAGTTGAGTTGCATGACTCTAATCTAGAGGCTGGACTGAATGAAGAACCTAGTCATAACACCAGAGTTCAAAAGAATCATCCACCTCAGCTGGTAATAGGAGATATCTCTTCTCCTATAATGACTAGACATCAAAGCAGGCTTTAGGAAATGCAAGATCAACAGCATACAGTGCTTTCTTGTTTTCTATCTCAGCTTGAGCCTAAAAAGGCACATGATGCTATGAAAGAATCTAGCTGGATAGAAGCAATGCAAGAGGAACTGTTACAGTTCAAGCTACAAGATGTATGGGATCTAGTAGACCTTCCTAAAGGTCACAGAGCAATTGGCACAAAGTGGATTTTCAGAAACAAGAGAGATGAAAGAGGTATTGTCATAAGGAACAAAGCAAGGCTGGTGGCTCAATGATATACTCAAGAAGAGGGTATAGATTGTGAAGAAGTTTTTGCACCTGTGGCTAGGATAGAAGCAATCAGAAGTCATTTACTCCCCCTGAAATATACTCATGGTGTTTGTGAGTTTCTACTTGATTCACGCATAGAGTGCTCTGCGTGAAGTGGAAACGCGTAAATTACTCTCTGCGAGTTTTGTTTCTGCGAGTTATTATACTGCGAGAAGTCTGTTTGCGAGTTTACATTATGCGAGTTCTAAGTTTCTCGAAAATTTTCTAAGTGTGGAACATGCAAAGACATTGCAAGAAGTCAAGTGATCGAAAATATTCTAAGTGATGGAGCGCGCAAAGAGTTTAGCGAGAAGTATTGTCTGAAACTCCCACGTCCTGTCTTGCGCGAACTACAAACGCGCTTTCTTCATTCTGCGAGAACCTATTACGCGGACAAGTCTGCTTGCGCGAAGATTTTTTTTTTTTTTTTGGAAAAAGGGGACGGAACCCCAGGAAAAACTTTATTCAAGAAACAAAAAGGGCTTACAAACTACGAGGGGCATACCCCAAGGAAATAAAATGTCTTCCTAAAAAAAACTTAGGAATCATAACCAAAAGAGGACTAACACTAAAACCAACACTATTGATAGACACCCAATACCCCATACAAAAAATACCCCACATACAATTGTCATCAACAATAAAATAGCCCAACAAAACCTTGGAATCACTTAAATGACTATTAAAAATATCATTGTTGGCCCATATCTTCAAAATCTTCATTTGATCATCATAATTATCCTTCATCCTAATAGGATTGTCCTCTCTTTGCCAATAAAGATAGTCCACAGCCCAAACCAACTTATGAGCCAAAGTCTTCAAGCCCTTGTTATCTATACTAATCCAATTCCTACAATTCTTGTCATCGGCCCAAAGACATATAGCATTCCTACCTCCATAAAATAAATTGGTATATTGGCCCAACCAATTATCCCACACAAAACAGAATACTCCAATAATCTTTTGATCAAGCATTTTAAAGCAGACAAGGGCCATTTCCACAACAGCAACACTAGAAATCCACAGAATCAAAACCATCTGCTTATTCCTTTCACTACTATTCCTGCTGCACCAAACCACAGATTCTAGGTGAAAATATTAACAGAGAAATCTATGCTTGACCTCCCAAAACACCTGCTGCCATCTCCAGTCATCCAAATTCCAAAAATCGAAGATTGTGTATGGTACTTTGCGAGTTTGTGTGCTCTGCGAGTTTCTATTCTCTGCGAGTTCTGGTGTTAGAAATTTTTTCTGATCTTTTCAAGTGGTGATCCAAGTTTGACTCTTCCAGTCAAGTTTTTCTGAATATTTTGGGATGATCATTTCTTTCAAGCCTATAATCAGTATTCTTTCTTAATCAGCAAAGATGTCTCGAGATCTACTCAGTATGGGTTCTAAGTCAAAGCCTCCGGTTCTACAAGCTGACGAATATCCTCAATGGCGGAAGAGAATGATTAACTTCTTGAATAACCAAGACAAGAAGCTTATGAATTCTATTATTGATGGACCTCATTTCCCTCACGTCACAGTAGCCAGGATTCCCACAACAGATACTAATCCAGAAATCACAGAAAGGCATATTGCAAGAGACCCGATACAGTACACCGAACAAGATAGAGAATTGTTGGAAAAAGATGCTCGGGCCTTAACTTTTCTGATCATGGCCATTCCTAATGACATCTTCAACAGAGTTGATAGCAGAGAATCAGCTAAAGACATATGGGATGAGATTGAGAAACAGTTTCAAGGCTCTGCAAAATCCATCAAGACAAAGAGAAATCAAAGCATAAACGTGTACGAGGGTTTCAAGGCTAAAGAAGGGGAATCTTTGAGGGAAGCCTATGACAGGTATAACATCATTCTGAATGACTTGAGGAGAAATGGAGTTCAAAAGTCCGAATCAGAGATCAACTACAAATTCATCAAGAATCTCCAGCCTGAATGGGACGTCTACACGATACAGATGCAGATCAACAAAGATATGGACGAGGAGAAACTTAATGATTTGTTTTGTGCCCTAAATCAACATGAAGATAAGGTTAAAGAACAAGCTGCCATTAACAAAGAGTTGCATCAATTGAAAGACAAGCAGAAGAAGGTTGAGGATTCTTTAGCCTTACTAGCACAAGGCAAGGGAAAGTTGGTCAAGGGAAGTGTTGGATCAAATAATTATATTCAAGATTAAAGTTAAATTAGAGGGTTTAAACTGTATTTGTTTGATAGTTACAGTTTAGGGTTTAAACTGTAATATGTTAATAGTTATTTGTAAATGAGCCTAAAGCCTGTTAGAAATCCATTAAGGTTAAAGCCCATATGGCCTAGGTATTTAAAGTTTTGTTTAATTAGTTTTTAGGTTTAACTCTGATAATATTCTAGTTAATAGTCGTATGTATTCTTTGTATTTAAGGGTATCAAGAACACTCAAGGTTTACATTGATTATTCAAGGGATTGATATGTTTATCTGATCTTTATATCTCTTGATCTATATTGTGTTTCTTGTTTGATTATCAACTAGATTAAACTGGGATAACAAGTGGTATCAGAGCCAAAAGAATCAAGTTTGTGGATTAAAATCAAGTTTATCGATTATTCTATGTTCATCGATTTTACTGTTCATCAACATCTTACTGTACGATATTTGATTTCTTGAATCTGTGTGCTTTTATGATTAAAATCAATCTGATTAGGTGTGTTTTGTGGTATTGAATTCTATCTGATAGTTCAATTACATTATAATCATCAATTGATAGGTTTTTGATGATTGTTGGAATCTGGGTTCGACAAACTCAATAAGTCGGTCGAACACTGTGGTTGGAAAATTGAGTAATCAAAAGTGTTCTTTAATCATTATTGTTAATTGGGTTGTGATCGATACATGCTGATGAGTACCAAAGTCTGATTTTTGCATTTGATTTTGAGTTCTTGATTGATTTTCTAGGTTGATTATTGCTTCTGTTCATCGACGTTCTAGGCTGGTTCAAGAACATATCGGTCGAATAATCATTATCGGTAGAAGGTAGGTTATCGGTGTATATCTGTTATCGGTCAATACTTTGTATCGGTCAAAGCCAATACCGGTCGACCGCTTTCTATCGGTCTATCTTATCGGTCGAAGACCAATTCCGGTCGAAGACCATTACCGGTCCATAGATTATATCGGTTCACATTAACACCGGTTGAAAGGTATATCGGTCCATTTTTGGTTCTGGTCTTAGTCTTTTACCGGTCGAAGCACCAATACCGGTCATTTCAAGTTACCGGTCGAATTAATACCGGTCGCTAGTCCGATCTAATATCGGTCAACACTTTATCGGTCATAGCAACTTACCGGTCAAGACCAATACCGGTCAAAGATGTTTCCCGGTTGAAGCATCTTACCGGTCGACCGCACCACCCCGGTCAAATCTAGATACCGGTCGAATTTACCGGTCGAAGAAAACACCGGTCAAGCACATCGGTCGAGCAAAGTTCTGTTCGTGATATCGGTCAAGATATTGGTCGAATTTAGCGGGACCCCCGTGCTAAGTCTACGAAGGGGGACAAAGTTCTGTTCGTGATCAAAATTTTCTTATTTTCAGTATTACTCTGTTTGATTTTATCTACTGTTTGAGAATTCTGCATTTAAATTATTTTCGGAAATTTATTTTTCTGAAAATTTTTAAGTGTAGATTTTATTCAACTCTTGATTCTAACGATCTCATCTAGTTGGTTATCTTGGTACAGAAAAGTTTGATTACTAACCATACATCTAGGATGTCGAATCAACTAATGATGTCTGAAGGTTACAACCTTGATTTTGAAAAGATGACACATTCTGAAGCAAAAGCAAATGCTAAACGACTTGCTAGACAGTTGTCAAGATATACAGACAGGGATGATGATTGTGAAAAGGAGATTAAAAAGCTCAAATCCGAGATGTTACCTCTTGAAGCTGAGAATGAAAATCTAAAGATTCAGAACTCATCTCTTCTTATTCAGATCAATGCTTTAAAAGAAAATTCAAAAGATTCTGATTCTATAATTGACATTGCAGGAATAATTGAGTCTAAAGAAAAAGAGATCTTAGATCTTCAAGCAAAGTTGAAAAGATCTGAATCCAACTCTACATGGTCTAAGAAGGAGTTAATGCAAAAAGAGCTTGATGAGCTTAGAAGAAGAGCAAACATTGCTATTCAGACATCTCAAGAGCTTAAAAAGACAAATTCTCAAGTCTTTGCGGAAAGAGATAAACTGAAAGATAAAGTTCTCAGTCTTGAGGTTGAGATTAATAAGCTGAAAGAAAAGGCAACCCAAGACAGAGACAATGCAATAGCTCAAGATGAGATGTTGAAGATTGAGAAAGAAAGAAAAGACTTTGCCAAGAAATTCTCTGACTTCTCCAGAAAAGCCTTTGAAGAGAAGAAATTATTAGAGCTTAGATGTGTTAAACTTTCTCAACAAGTTTCAGACTTTGAGAAGGTTATCATTATAGACAGAGAAAAGGCTGAGAATGAGAAGAAGAAAGCTGAGCTGAAGGATACAAATATAGACTTTTCTGAAGAAAAGAAAATATTTGAGACCGAGATAGCCAAACTGACAAGAAAGCTATCTGAATTGTCAACAAACATCATGAAGGAGAAGAATGCAAAATCTGAGTTGCATAAGAAGTTTGATCTGATTGAAAAGGAAAGAAACAGTTTGCCTTCAAAGATAAAGGAACTTGAAGAGATCGTATTCACGGTGAAACTGACTGAGCACAAGACGCCAGAGTCAATAGCTCAATCACCAAGAGATGATCTAGTTGATTCAGATAGTCCATTAAAAACAGCTTCAAGTTCACATGTTTCAAATGTTTTCTATAATCCTTTCTGTGATTCAGATGATAGTCTTACTTCTAAATCTACTAATCAGATTTATCCTGCTAACCTTTTCTATGACAAAAATGTTGATGGTTCAGGTAACTTAAAGAAGAACAAGTCTCAGAAGAAAAGGATCTGGAGAAAAGAAGATGAAAATAGAGGAAATTGGATCTGGAGAGTTAAAGGATCTCCAGAGGAAAAGAAGAAAGAAGAATCATTTGTGCATACATCAAATGCAAAATGGAACTATGCCTCAAAAGGTAAAACTTTTGGCAAACCTGATCTGGTTTACACAATCCATCAATTGATCAGGTTAGCACAAAAGAAAATTAGTTGTTCCTATTGTGGCTCAAATGATTTTGTAAGAAAAGATTATGTGAATAACTGGTATGGTTCTTACTTCATATCTCCCACTAGAACTACAACTAACCCATTAGGACCCAAATACCAGTGGGTACCAAAAGCTAAATCTGTGTTGCAGGCACTCAAGGTTTAAGGGGGAGAAAGAAAAAGGCTTCTAAGTAAATCAGCTTAGAACCCGGACCTCAACGGAGAATGGCTTCTAATCACATCAAATTAGAACCCGCACTTCAGTGCTTTATCTTTTTGCTTTCTGTTAAAAAAAATTAAAAAATCTTCAGTTGAGGGGGAGTTTAATCGCCTATGAGCTTAAATGTCAAAAGAGCTTAATAGAAAAACTCCTTAAGAGCTTAAATTGTCAAACTCTTTTTAGTTTGAGGGGGAGAATATCTGTGATTTTAAAAGATTATCTGACCATGTGTTCTTAAAGATAAATACTTGCATTTTATCTTGTCAATATACTTTGTTAAGTATTCATACACATAACGGTTCAGAACATTCTATTTGACTTTGTTATTACCATGTATCAAAAGTTAAATCTTTCTATGGTAATACTCACGTTCTTTGTATTCACTGTTGATTGAATCAAACATCATTTCATGTGATTTCATTGAAAATATGTTTATATATTGTTCATATAAACAACATTCGTTTTTTATTCTCCAGCATATTATTCTTCATGACAAATTGATATGAGCTTATTGCCAACCACTTTTAGGTTGAGGGGGAGAATTGCATCGTCAAACACAACTGTTTTGACTTCTCCAAAATTTTTATTCTTCATGTAACAAGTGGTATTTGTGCTTACATGTATAAAAAGCCTGTTGAACAGCATGTTCTTTTAGGAAAATACATGGGATTCAGTGTGAGCACTTAACAGAACTTCCATGGATTCACGATAACCAGTGTTTCCTACCCAGGAAGTATTCCCTGAGTGAGTAAGGGGAGAGGGGTCAAAAAGATTTGAGTGTTGGTGTGTGAAGAGGTAAAATGGAAAAGAGAGATTGGTTAGAAGTGAGAATTAAAAGAAAGAGGGTGAGTGATCAGAGTAAAAGAATATTAAACTTTGCACCTAATTCTTTCTGAGTCGGGCAGCCACATAATCTGATTGGTTCACATTCTTTGGTGACCATCATTGAAATAGGCAACTAGCCCATGCCATCTCTTGCATACAACCCCACCAGCTACTCATTCTTTTCTTAAAAAGAGAATGTTTCACATTTTCTGGGGAAGCAGCACATACGCTATTGGTTCTTCATTTGGAAGATACTAATATTGAAAAAGAAGGAAAGTTGCCCCACCTTCGAACTCTTTCTCATGCACATTGAGTCTTTGTATAATTTGTTGCTGTCTTAACAAGCTTACATACTTTGAGCCTATATTGAAAAGCAATCATCTGTGCTTAATTTTTTCATACACATGCACGAGCACACAGAATTTTTTTTTCTGTCAGAACGTTCATAGGTAACCATGTGTTATTCGATGATTGAATGGAAGACCTGGGGAGTCTACATCAAACCAACTCCTTATATAGTAACTTTGTGTTACTCAGTGACTTTGTGTTACTGACAGGCATTCTAACTGAGTCATTTGTTGATTCAGGGTTACAACTCTTAAACTGTTTGAATTTGCAAAGATTTAAACGGTTACTACTGACTATTTGAATCTGAAAAGATTGAAATAATCACTCTTTCCATCTGGGAAGACTGCTCTTATTTCCATACAGGGCTCGGTACATGAAGACTATGCTTACTAATGATCATATTCAAAGGAGGAGATTGTTTTGACAAGTTTTGATGATGATGATTCTCACCACTCATCAAAAAAGGGGGAGAATATACAAAAAGGGAGAATTATCAAAGAAGGAGAATATAATCTGAAGACTGTTGACTGAAGATTCCAAGGATATCAAGTTTTGAAGCTATCAACGTCATATCTGAAGAAAAGTGAAGACCCGAAGACAATTGCCAAATTTTTTTAATCTTGAATCCAAAGGGGGAGATTGTTGGATCAAATAATTGTATTCAAGATTAAAGTTAAATTAGAGGTGATAAACCAAGATCACAACATCTGTAGAGAGAGAATCTAGAGAGAGAAAAGTGCGTTTGAATGTAACAGTAACTTGTATTCCAAAAATGTGAAAATTCTTACAACCAAATAAGACAAGGGGACTTAAATACCCCAAGGCACAAACAAGACAGAAAAGAACTAAAAGTACTGAAAGATAAAGGAAATAAATACAATGATTACTATAAATCAGATCTAACAATCTCCCCCTTAGTAATCATTAGCGCCGTGGTTTTCAAAAAAACAATCTTAAAAAAAACAGCATTTACCATCTAGGCTACTTTGAAGGATCATTGACGTTCTTCTCGTTGACGTAGTCTGTTCAGACCAACTAACACTTCCAATCGTCGCAGAGTTGAACGGAGATTCAGTCTATCTTGAATAGTGACCAAAGTTCTACGGATCAGACGAATTTCATCATTTTCAAAAAGATATGACTCTCTTCTTGTTTCCAAAAACTTTCTTCTAGCCTCTTGTAGACGATGCTCCAACTGAAGTTTGATCACTTTTAGAGTTCCATCAGAGTAATATCCAATCTCATCAAATCGTAGAAAGCATTTTTCACTTGAGTTGTTCTTATATACTACTCCGTATGGATCTTCGATAATGGTGAATAACGGATAAGACTCTAGATTCTGCAAACTCCGGTTGGGCCTTTCAAGATTAACCACAGGCTGAAAACTTTCGACGGCCATCTGGAAGTCAATAACACGATAAAATAGGATCTGTAGTCGAATAAATCGTTTAATAACAAAAAGAGTTTGAGAAACATCCTGAGTCCGGTGATAAAGATTCCTGAAGTGATCATATAAGATTCAACATCATCAATTGAAAGATCAACGAAATCAGCCTCTGAAAAGTTGTACCGCTTGCAGTCTCTTCTTTCCACTTCAAGGTCTGGATACCATATGTTTAGAAACTTATTAAATGTGACACTGAGAACTTGAACTATTAGATGAGGAGAAGCAACGGTGTTATTCCTTTTGCGCTGGCACTTGATAAATGCTAAGTATTCATGCTGATAAGCTTCTGATTCTTTCTCTACTCCAAGTATGGCATATATATTGATTGTCCTTCTTCTTGAAACAAAGATGTTGCTTTGGATATCTTCAAGAAAGGCTGTTCTGAGTCTAGAAGCCATATATCTCTGCTGAATATTTCTCTGCCTTTGCTGTCTAGTTAAAGATTCTCCTTCTTCTAGAAGAGATGGAGGAATTACCGGTTCGGAAGAAGGAATATCTGCTTAAGCTCTAGACGACTGACCAACTTCAAAAGCACTTGACGGAATATTGGTTGTCGGAGCAGAACTAGTTACTGGAGTAGATGAAGGTTGATCAACTTCTGGAATCTCACCTTGACTCGGAAGATCAGCATATAGCAATTGAGCCTCTTTTGTATCTGATGCATCCATGAAAACAGTATCATCCTCTGTATCAGATAAGATGATGATATTGTTGCAATCTTCTTCTTTAACTTGACCAACTTTCTCAAATATAACTTCTTCATCATCATCTGAAGTTATCTCTATGAAGTTCGCGAAGAAAGATCTCATGTCATTTGCTGCTTCCGACTCTTCAACTTCATAAGCTCTACCTGAGACATCTGGATCCACATACACTACAATTTGCATATTATTAATATTTGCTTCAGACATATTAAATTCATTATGCAAAGCAGTTACATCAGCATTGTCAACCATGACATTCACTAAATCTTGGATACTGCAATCTTGAACTGTATCAGCAGTCTTTTCTCTATCTCCAACCACTTCTTTTTCAACAACTTCTTGTGCTTCAGAAGACCCTTCTGTTCTTTGTCTCTTTGCCATCTCCCCCTCATGGCCTTGATGATCGGGATCATCTTGGTCATGTCGGCGTTTAAGAGACGAGCCAGCCTCAGTCCTGCATGATTGCTCTAGATGATCAATCTTGTTAGATAGATCAGAGAAAGCTTGAGACATAAAAGAACGAAGATCAGATAAACTGGATCTAACTTCCGATCTGAATTCCTGAAATTCATGAGATAAAGCATTAATGCGATCAGAATCGGAAGAGGAAGAAACTGGAGGCGGCGTTGGCTGGAAGTTCCTCAACAGAGAGATCAAATCTTGATCTTGATGATGTGGCGGAGACATAGATAGAAGACGTGCATAAAGAAGATCAGATAGCTCAGAAATCGGAACATCATGAATAGAGGCCCTGGAAATCCCCGCAGACTGAGTGAATAAAGACGGAAAAGGAAGAGATACAATCGGTGATGTAGATGAAGACACCGCAGAAGAAGATTCCCGAAGAATCACCCCTGAAGGACGGCGGAAAGGAATCTCAGGAGGAAGAACCGAAGTATCTATCTCTGGCATTTTCCCTTTGAAAAACGACTTCAGCTTGTTAATATCTTCTTCTTTTTGAGCATCCACCCTTTCTGAGAACTGACGAATTACCTCATTCAGAGTTGTAAATTTCTCAGAAGAAACACGTGCAGGAACCATAGAAGAATCAACAGCAAAGACAGTGGTCGCAGTAACATCAACAGTAAAAGAAGCAAGATCTTGACTCTGTGTTTGAGTGGAGGTTTGAACAAATGAGATATCCAGTTCATCAATGTTTAAACGGGCAACAGAGGGATCAATAGACACCGATTCATCTTCTGAAACATCTTCTGAGACAACAACCACTTCCGGTGTTCTTATTTTCAGTTCAGACACCTTCATATTTGGTTGATCGGCATCATCATCACCATCGTCTGAATCACTTGTTATATTTTCATCATCATCAGAAAGATCAGCATTTGTTGCATCATTATTAGCAACTCCAGTTTCATCAGGATTGGCATCTTCTCCAATATCAGCAGTAACAGTAGTGGCTTCAACTTCGATAGCAGCAATGACAGATTCCACTTGATGAGTAGCAACATCTTGTGGTGCTGCAGAAAGATCAACATTTGTCTCTAGAGTAGTTGCAACTGCAGTAACTATTTCCTGAGTAGTTGCTTCAACTTGCTCTTCATGAGAAGTACCAGTTGGAGTGCCATGAGAAGGTTCTACCTGTTCAGCCTCTTCAAATTCATTTTCTAAACAATAATCGATGACACTGTCATTGGTCATGTCAGCATAATTGGCAATAAGACCATAAGGAATGGTCATAGAAAAAGTGAAGGACTTCTTCTGTTTCTGAAGATAAAGCATCTCGGAATCCTGAACTTGCGGCCAAGATAATCTACGTGGAATGGCCGGATTGCTTCGAAACATGCTTCTAATAATCAACTTGAGAAACCTGATAAAAGGAATGAACTTTCGTCGCTTGTTGGTTAACTTGTCTTGCACTACTTCAGAAAGCTCGGTCCAAAAAATAATCGTATAGTCGACATGCAGGTCATAGACTACTGCATGGAACAGTCGAAGATAGTGAAGACTAGAACTATCAGTGCCGGTATGTTTAGAAGTTAAGCACCTGTTGATGACAGAAAATAAACAATACCAGACAGGAGGAAGGTTAGACTTGTCAAAGTCTACAACCTTGTTCAGTGACCAACATAGCCTAATCTTTTGATGCCCTCAAAAACTTCCTCTTCGGATGGAAACTGATCATATGTTGTCCTTCCAGGTCTAGAAGTAGGTTCAGGAAGCTCAAGAATCAACCGTAAACGCTTGTAAGAAAGATATGAATCAAATTGATCAATTTTGAGATCAAATCGATGAGGACGTGCCAGTTCATTCTTAGTTATGGTGTGCCAGACTTGCTGAACGTAGACTTCCGGAACATCAGCAACTGAACAAAGAGCTTGAGAGAGCGGATGTCCACAAAGAATAGTGCGTATGACAGGATGAATCTTAATGCGATCAAAATCAACAAAGTAGTTGTTACGCTTATAAGGCATGTACATGATGTCAGGGAACACATCATTTGAAGTTCGTCTGGATATAGAAAGATCAGCCCCAACAGACGGAACAGACGGCATAGGTGTATCATGAGATGCCTGATCAGCCGGATCCTCAAGAACGACATTCTCGTCTTGAATCATTGGATCAGTATTTGTTTGAGAAGACATGATAACCTGAAACACAAAAACAAAACAAAGTTAAACAATCAACAGAAAATATGAAAAATATTCCAAGTATGGTTTGCGGGTCCTTAAGGGAACGCAAAGGATGAAATGCGTGTCCTGAAGGGATCGCATAGGAAGGAATGCAGGTCCTTAAGGGAACGCATAGGAAGGAATGCGGGTCCTTAAAGGAACGCATAGGAAGGAATGCGGGTCCTTAAGGGAACGCATAAGAAAGAATTCAGGTCCTTAAGGGAACGCATAGGAAAGAATGTGTGTCCTTAATGGAACGCAAAGCATACATTGAAATAAGCGAAACACTCAAAAGAGTTTGTGTGTCACTAAGGAGATGCAAGATAGACTTTGCGTGTTCTTAGTGAGACGTAAACTACACAAAGAAAACAAAACAAACTAGAGGAATGCGGGTTATGGGTGAAACGCATAGTTCACTATGCGGGTCTAAAGGGACACGTAAAGCTCACTTTGCGGTTCTTGTTAGAAACGCACAGTATACTTTACGGGTCTAGAAAGACACGCAAAGAACACTTTGTGGTTCTAACAGGACACGCATAGTAACCTTTACGGGTCTCAAAGACTTGAACAAAACCCTAGAACACGGATGTTCGAACCCGAAAACCACAAAACACTAAATCTAAGCACAAAACAACGAAATTAAACCAAAATAAGACATACATGAGTGTCAATTATAAGGTCTAAACATAACCCAATACGCAAATCAATCAAAATCAACTCAAATCTGAGTTTTTAGAAATCGATGAACAGTGAAAAAATCGCAAATCAGTAAAAATACACAGTAAGAAACCAAAAAATGAAATCAAAACAAAGTAAAGAAACACTAATTAAACTACAACCATATAACGAAAATACAAAAACATACCTGAAATTTCAAAGCCACAATCTGAAATGAATCAGATGAGAATGCAAGAAGAAAATACAGGGAGAATGGAGGGAAGAGGAATAGTCAAACAAGTTCAAAAGAAATAAAGAAAAGAAAATACACACTCTTACTTCTATATATTCTAAAAACAAAAAAACACTTAAAAAAAATAACTATGAGAAAATTACCTGATAAGCCCTCATTCACTCCCCCTACACAAATGCACAAAATTTATCAAATTAGTTTAGCATTTGCATAGTAATTTCAGAAATACTTACCTGATGAATTTCTGATCATCACAAGAAGTAATTAATCAGCAACATTCACTCCCCCTCAAAAATTGAATATTAGCAGATATGGAACTCAGATATACACTCCTACTTCGAAAAATGCACAGACCATATGACAAAAACACAGATAACAAACATAAAGACATCAATATGAAAGATGATCTTATGGAATATAAATTTTGTAACAACTGAATATATAAAATTTTAAACACTAAACAAATTAAAGTCTACTCAGTAATTTGTTTGATAGTTACAGTTCAGGGTTTAAACTGTAATATGTTAATAGTTATTTGTAAATGGGCCTAAAGCCTGTTAGAAAGCCCATTAAGGTTAAAGCCCATATGGCCTAGGTATTTAAAGTTTTGTTTAATTAGTTTTTAGGTTTAGCTCTGATAATATTCTAGTTAATAGCCGTACGTATTCTTTGTATTCAAGGGTATCAAGAACACTCAAGGTTTACATTGATTATTCAAGGGATTGGTATGTTTATATGATATTTATATCTCTTGATATATATTGTGTTTCTTATTTGATTATCAACAAGATTAAACTGGGATAACAGGAAGCTCAGTCTCTACAAAGGTGTCCAGGAAGAAAGCTTTGATAACAAGCTTGATTGAGTCTTCAGAAAGTTCTGAGGAGGATGTTAAAGAAGAATCTGGGGATGATGAGTTGACAGAATTTGCTGAGAAACTTGCTCTATTGACTTCAAGCTTCCACAAGAAGTTTAGCAGAAAAAAGTTCTATAACAAGCCAAAGTATGATTCTTATAAGTCAAGCAAGTACAGAGGCAAGTTTAAGAAAGAGGAAAAGAAAGAGGAGAAGAAAGAAGATAAGAGAGAAGAGAAAGATAAAGAGAAATCAGATAAATGCTTTAACTGTGGAAAAGCTGGTCACTTCATCAAAGATTGTCCAATCAAGAGAGTAAAGAACTACGAGTACTATGCCAAGAAAGCTCAACTTGCCAAAGCTATAGAAAAAGGAAAGGCACTAAAAGCTGAAGAAGAAATATGGTTCGACTACTCTGATGATGAAGAACAAGAGGTTAAAGTAAATCTGACTCAAGTTCATTACAACCTTATGGCACATTTGAACGAAGAGTCTGATTCTGAGGTAAACTCTCTTTTTGAAAACTCTGAATACTTCTCTGAGAATGAAGAAGTGTTGAACTTGATGTCTCAATTGAACTTAATGAACTCTGAATTTCTAAAGCTAAAAGAAAATTTTAAACAACAAAAGAGTACAATTCAGGGACATCAAGATCAAGCATTAATCTATAAAACATTGGCAGCGGAAAGAGAAGAAGAGAAAAATGTTTTAAAACTGGACAAAACTAACCTTCAAGCAAAAATATCTGAATTACAAAAGGAAATAGTTACATTGAAGAACAAAAATCTTGAACTAACACTTCGGTATGATGTATTGAAAGACAGAACTGAAGCATATAGTAAGATCAAAGAGTTGGAGGATTTAAATTTCAAGTGAGGTCAGACAGAACAAACGCTAAAGATTTTAAAGAACAACCAAAA
The DNA here is from genome assembly GCA_954870635.1 of Arctium minus. Lineage (NCBI taxonomy): Eukaryota > Viridiplantae > Streptophyta > Magnoliopsida > Asterales > Asteraceae > Arctium > Arctium minus. Next base: position 24,845,195 of record OX941093.1, read on the forward strand.
GGATACTCATTTTTACAAAGCAAAACTTGGCTTAGGACTTTTTGATGTGGATGTTTTAAAGAAAGCACCCGAAAACCTTTACAATTTCAATAAGTTGGGTGATGCTTCAGTAGTTTTAATTTCACACATCCTTGAGACTTTTGTCAAGCTAGAGACTTCTTTACCTGAGACTCCTAAGATGAAAAAGGAAGAAATTGTGAAAGTTCTGTCATAAATACAAACTAATTCAGACACTCATTGTTTTAATTCTGTTAAATTCAAATATGACGAATTGAATTCTTCCTATGAAAATAAAAAGAAAACATTCGTTGAATTTGAAAATCTTTTCTCAACACAACCTGAGTCTTCTGAATCTAGTTCAAGTTCTGATACAACTGAAACAGTTATTACTTGTTCTATCAAAGGAGACAAATATGAAGAAGTAAATTCTCAAAATACGTCTGTTTCTGAAAACTTTTCAAAATTCACTGACCTTGAGCATCAAACAACCTTGAAAACAATTTCTGATTTAGAAAGGCAGATTTCAGCTCTCAACACTCTCATTGTTGAACTGGAAGAGGCCAATGAAAATTTCGGGATGGAACTAGACTCCAGTTTAAATCAAAATGATATTTTACAAAAGGAGATCAAAAATCTAGAATCTCAAAATTTTAAACTTTCAAAAGGAAAAGAGGCTTGTATTGATAAAGACACTCCAACTTCTAAAAATCAAAGTGCTGAGGTTCAGTCCAATTCTTACACAATATATACTTCCACTCCTATTATGAAATCAGAATTAAAAGTTATAAAATCTTCAGAAAAGGAGGTAAGTGTTGATGAGATAGGTGAATGTTCTAAAACTTCTTCCTTCAATGTTTCTAACTATGATTGTTCTACAGATAACCAAGTGAAGAAAGGAAGTTTAAAGAAGTCAAAGAAGACGAAAGCTGACAAGAAAGTGAAAGTTCCTGATAGTACGAAATGTAATAGAGTAGTAAAGGCTTGTACTAATGATTGTGAACAATGTTTGAATAAAACAAAAACTCTTTCTCGAAATGAGTTGTTGACGCAATCTGCTACTAAGTTGCAATGCTCTTACTGTCTTGAAAGTTCATTTTCTTTGAAACCTAAGTCTTCAAAGAAAAGAAAAACAGTTCAGTTTAAAAACATGAAAACTTCTGCTCATTCCAATGTTAATCAAAAAGCTGAAGTTTATTCTGTTAATAAGAAAAACAAAGATTTTCAAATAAACAAAATAGCTGATGTAAAATTTGTGTGGAAATGGATTCCAAAATCTGAAATTAAAGCACAAACTTTACCAAAAGGACCCAAATTTGAATGGAGAATTAAAGGGTCATTAGCTGATTTAAAGAATTTTAAAGATACTAACAAGAAAGGATCCATATTCATATGGGTACCTAGATTGAAGTGACTGTTGCTTGCAGGCTTCTCATGTGTGGATCATAGACTCCGGTGCATCAAGACACATGACAGCACATAAGCACCTGCTATTCGATTATGTTGAACACTATGCAGGATCAGTCAACTTTGGAAATGAGAGAAAGGATATGCCAGAGGTTATGGTACAATCAAGAACAATATGATTTCAATATCAAAAGTCTTGTACATGGAGGGTTTGGCATATAATCTTTTCTCTATCAGCCAATTCACTGAGAAGAAGTGCAAAGTCGAATTTGATGCAGATTATTGTTATATCAAAGATCAAAGTGGAGCAGAATTAATCAAAGTTGGGAGAATAGGTTTACTTTACGGTGTTCACTTTCCAACTTTAAAAGCTTCAAAGCCGGTATGTCTTATATCCAAGACTTCAACTGAGGAAAGTTGGTTGTGGCATCGCCGTCTATCTCATCAGCATTTCCGAGATCTGAATAAGCTGAGAACTCAACATCTTGTCATGGGTCTTCCTGATATAAAACTAGAACAAGATTCACTTTGTTCTGCATGTGAAAAGGGCAAAATGAAGAGAAGTTCCCACAAGCTGAAGATGCTATCAAACTACAACAAATGTTTAGAGCTTATTCACATGGATATTTGTGGACTAATGAGAACTCAATCTATCAATGGCAAGAAGTACATTCTGGGCATGGTGGATGCATATTCAAGATACACCTGGTTAGAGTTCTTAAGAAAGAAATCTGAGGCTCCCGATCTGATCATCAAATTCATTAAAAAGATTCAAGTTCTTCTTCAAAGTCCGGTGCAACAATTGCGAAGTGACAACGGTACTGAGTTCAAGAACGCAACACTACAATCTTTTCTTGACTCCGTTGGCATTTCTCACAACTTCTCGGCGGCTATGACACCTCAACAAAACGGGGTTGTTGAAAGAAAGAACAGGACATTGGTAGAAGTTGCACGGACGATGCTTGCATATTCAGATCTACCTCTGTTCCTCTGGGCTGAAGCAGTAGCCACAACGTGCTTTACACATAACAGGACTTTAATAAATAAGCGTTTAAATAAAACATCTTATGAAATTATTAATGGTCGAAAACCTACTGTTAAATTTTTTCGTGTATTTGGCTGCAGATGCTACGTGCTGAATGATAGAGAGAATCTGTCAAAGTTCCAAGCCAAAGCTGACGAAGGAATCGGATATTCACTTCAATCCAAAGCGTACAGAATTTACAATACACGAACAAAGACAGTTCTTGAAAGCATCAACGTAACCTTTGATGAATCAAAGACTAGAACTTTTGAACACAACAGTTCAGAACTCGTACCTAAAGACAAAGCTTCTACATCAAGCAATGTAGAACCTGGTCTTCAAAAGAATAAGCATAAGCATTCTCAAACTCTCACTTAATCAGATCTTGATTTGTTATTTTTAGACGCTTTTAATGATATCACTGCTGAAGATAACAATCAAGATAATATAATGGTGAAGCTTCCACAAGCCAAACTAAAGTGGTTTCTGAACAAGCTACACCAAACAACACAACTGAAATGGTTTCACCATTGGTTGAACCGGAATCTACATTTTGCTGTATCTGGAGAGCATCAGCCATAAACTATATCAGAGGAAGATGATCCATCATCAAGTTCAAAGTGTCCAACTGCAACAGAAGCTGATCTACCTGCAATTCAGGATGAGTTTGATAATTCAAACGATCAGTCAGAGATTGATGTACTACCAAGCACTCATAGATGGACCAAGAGTCACCCTCCATAAAATATTATTGTGGATTCGAATGCTAAGGTGTCTACTCGATCTTCCACTGCATCTGCATCTGCAAATTATTGCATGTTCGTGAACTTCTTAAGCAGCATGGAACCAAAGAAGTCGTCTGAAGCACTTAAGGATCCGGATTGGATTAATGCAATGCAATATGAGCTCAATGAATTCAAGATAAATGAAGTGTGGCAATTAGGACCAAGACCCAAAGACAAAACAATCGTTGGTACTAAGTGGGTCTTTCGAAATAAGAAGTACGAAGCGGGAATAAATGTTAGGAATAAAGCTCGGTTAGTCGCGAAGGGTTTCAATCAATAAGAAGGCATTGATTATGACGAAACCTACACACCCGTAGCAAGGATCGAAGCTATCAGGATCTTTCTTACATATGTTGCACACAAGAATACATAATTGTTCATAGATATTAATCATGCCTTATAATGATGAGAAAGGAAATATTTGTCTTACCAACAGGGAATGTGCATTGTCATACATGTCGGAGATTCCAAAGATAGAAGATGAGAATAAGAAACTCAAAAGTCAAAATTCAAAGCTCAGAACAGAGATTGATATTCTGAATGTCAAATTAACAAAAGTTGAAGCACAAGTATCAACTTATGAATCAAAAGGAAAAGAATGGATCAAGAAAGTTGATGAAAGATTCAAGAAAGAGAAAACTGAACTGGAGAAAATCTTCAATCTAAAATTGTCTAAATTTTCAAAGAAAGTTGAATCAGAGAAGAAAGAACTAGAACACAAATGTACCAAACTTTCAAAACAAGTTTCTGATTTTGAAAAAATTGTTATATCTGAAAGAGATATCTTTGACAAAGAAAGAAAGAATTCTGAAAAGAAAAATACTTTACTGTTCAAAGAGATTTCTAATAAAAATCAGAACTTGGAAAAAGATTTTGAAGTTGAAAGAAAACATTTTGAATCTGTGATTTCTGAACTTTCTGACAAATTAGTTGTTTTGTCAACAGATATACAAAAGGGACAAAAGACTAAATCTGAAATGCAAATTAAATTTGACAAGCTTTGTAATGAAAAAGCCAAGTTGAATGACAAGATCAGTCAACTTGAGAAAGCTAATGCTGATTTATCTGACAAGTTAGCATCTGAAACACCTGTATTATCTTCTTATGATGGTGATGCAAGTGAATCAGTGTGCTCCTTTCAATCAGTAAATAGCTTGTATCAAAAAATGGTTTTCAAGAAACAAACTGTTAAATCTGAAATTTTGAATTCAAATCAGATTAAGCCTTCTAGTCCATTTTATGTCAAATCTGTTGATAGATATGCTTATGCATTCAATGCTTCCAAGAAAGAGAAGATGATTTGGGTTGTCAAAGGTTCTTCTGAATCAGTCAAATACCAGAAATCATCTGTAGAAGCTAAATTTGAGTGATTTTATGTGGGTTTTTTTGTGAAGAAGAAGGTGAATAGTGAACTAACGGACATCTCGTTAGTCCAGTTAGTTTTCTAACATTTTTGGTTCAAAAGTCATTATTTCGGCCAAAAATTGTTTTTCAACCCCTACCGAGTGGTGCATAATCATTTGTTCCCTCTTCAATCAACAAGTTTACGACTCTCAAGCGGAATTCTTATTCGATTCGCGATTAACGACGGATTCGTTGTTAAACACTAAGTATGCACCGGTTCGTCACGTAAAATCCTCTTGTTGTCATTCTTGTGGGCTTAACGTAACAAGTTGGATTTCAACATTTTAAGATGCTTCGAAGTGCACTTAGTCGAGCTTATGGAGTACTTCGGATCCGGTTTTAAAATCGAAAATTCAAGAGTGAGAGCAACATTAAAAGGGGAGCCGAGCCAATCATTGTCAACTTGTGCCAAAGTTTTACAAAGCAAATCAAGGGGGAGAGAAGATTAGAGCTTGAAGATGATTTACTTTCCAAAACTTTAGGGGGAGAATGTTAGTGTATAAAAGTGTTGGAAAGTAAATAACATTTAATTGTATTTGATTTGTATTTGTAAAAAGGCCTTGGGCCTATTGGGCTTAGTTGTAGATGGGCTTGGACTTAATGTTGTAACAAGGGAGTGTAGATATGGACTATAAATAAGTGTCTTGAGTTGTAATGATTTCATAATTCCAATTAATGAAAATGTAGACCTTAAGCACTTTCTCTCTCTAGTTTAGATTTAGTTTCTCTCTCTAAATAATTTGTCCATTTCTATTCCAATCTTGTTACACAAGCACATGAGATGGAAGAGATCATGGACCTAACACGAGGATTGATCGCGCTTTTACAAAAGCACTTTGTTCTCTACTTATTATGTTCTCTACTTATTAACTTTCCCATTACCGTCTTCATTCTTTCGGCCAAAACTTTTGTGATGATTTTATAAAAGACTCCAATAAGGCTGATTGGCCTAAAATCACTTAATTCGATCGGACTCTCCTTTTTTGGGATCAAGGTCATGAACGAGGCATTGCACCCGTTGCTCATTTCCTTTTTCTCCCAAAACCATTCGACCACCGCCATCAAATCACTTTTTATAAGACCCCAAAACTTTTTTACAAACCCAATCGTGAAACCATCCCCCAGTGACTTAGTATTATCACATACTTTTATCGCATCTGAAACCTCTTCCTCCGTAATTCTTCTCTCCAGGTTGATCGCTTCTTCGATCTTCCGATAATTTTTTGATTCTGTTAGATAACTAAAAAAAACAATATATAAACACCAAATATAGCTTATTAAAATAAGCATGCATTAGAAAGTATTGAATTATAGTTGTTATCTTACTAAGTAAACAAAACAATTCAAGAGTTTTGATTTACTCTATTAAAGTAATTTTTTTTAAAAATACAAAAAAAGTTATGATTTATAAACATTGTTAGCTTATTCAAAAAGAAGAAAAAAAACTCTATTAAAAAGTACTATATTAAATATTTTTCATTTATTATAAATTTTGATTTATAAACATTGTTAGGTTAGTAAATAAATATATGCTTATAAATTTACTCTATTAAAGTAATTTTTAAAAAATAAATAAATAAAGTTTTGATTTATAAACATTGTTAGCTTATTCAAAAAAGAAAAAAAAAATCTATTAAAAAAAATACTATATTAAATACTTTTCACTTAATGTAAATTTTGATTTATAAATATTGTTAGTTTAATATGATTTATAAAGATTGTTAACTTATTCAAAAAGAAAAAAAAACTCTATTAAAAATACTATATTAAATATAATGATTATTTATAAGGCTCATCATCTTACTAAATAATTAAAAACAACAATTGATTCATAAGCATTGTTAGATGTTAGACCTAGAGTTTTGAGTCAATTAGAATGATAGTATTGTCTTTTGTATGTTGACTTTATATGAGGTCAAGGCTTGTTTGACCCATATATAAGTCTTTGCGTTCTTTGTTTGTAAGAGTAAGTTTGTAAGCGTATCATATTTTTGTAACTCATGTCACTAAGAGATATATGACATATATCATTTTTCTCTCTCATCTTGTTCTATGATTGTTATTAGATTTGTGCATGATTTGATTATTATGGCTTGATTTTTGGGAGCACAATTGGTATCAGAGCTTGATCAGAAACAACAGAGAAGATTTAAAGCATCGAATTGAAGACAGATTGATCACAGTTTCTATTTTCGGAAATACACTGTTCCATTGAAATTGAATTTTTGATTTCATGGATTTCTTGATGTAAATTTGCACCCACAGTGTTTGTATGAAATAGAGGATCATTTCTTGTTTTGGTTGATTGCTTAATGGACCAACAGATTGTCATAATTTTATCGATCTTTCAAATTTTAGCAACCTTTTATTCGTGGACTGTCAAGATAAATTTCCACGTTGTTTGTTTCTTATATGGAAATTCCCTCCGTGGGGTTTTTATAGATGATATAAAGATCATTCATTCAAAGTTTCAGAGTCAAACATCATCATTTTGATGGATTTTGGGTGGATAGTTCGAAAATCAAGTCGAGATCTACAGAATTCGCAACATTCATGAAGAACTCGTAAGTAGAACTCGCAGAGTGAAAGAATTCGCATAATACCTATTCTTGTTGTATACAAGAAAAGAATTCGCAGAGTAAAAGGATTCGCAGAATGAAGAATTCACATCCATAAAGAAGAAAATGGCTAAGTGAAGAATTCACACAAGTGTTCTATACGAAAAGCTAAGTTTTCGCAACTGTGAGAGACAGGAATTCTGAAGAATTCGCAACTGTGTCTATTACGAATTCAAGGAACTCACATAGGCCTTCTTGCGAAAAGCTCAAGAACTCGCACAAGCCATTTTGCGAAAAGTCCACAATTCGTATCCTTACTTATATCCTTCTTACGAATTGCTTGCTTACGAATTCTTTACTTGTTAAATTTTGTATGTGAGTCTTGCGAATTGCACCTTACGAATTTTTGCCTTAAATTTCATTTTAATTGATTTTTCAGTGTTTTCACTTTAAATTTTGTTGTTTTCTGATAAAAGATCATTTCAAGCACATTGAGTCTATGTATAACCTTTGTTGTCTCATTGGTTTACATAATTTTGAGCCTAAACAGCAATCATTGTGCTAATTCTTTCATAACACAAGCACGAGCACACAGAAAATTTGTTTTTCTGTCAGAACATTCATAGAAAATACCTTGTGTTTTTCAATAATTGAATGGAAGTCCTGGGGAGTCAACATCAAACCAGCTCCTTACATTGTACATTCGTTGTACACAGTAACTTTGTGTTACTGACAGGCATTCCTAACTGTTTCATTTGTTGATTCAGGATTACAACTCATAATTTGTCTGAATTTGGAAAGATTCGGATAAATATATTCATGAATTAACGGCTCATTATCAGATCAATTGGGGGAGAATGTTCAGATCATGAAGACTGTTCTACATTCATCAAATTGGGGAAGAAGTTTCAAAGACTGAGCTAACTTTGAAATAAGTTTTGATGATTTTGCTTCTCACAATCATCAAAAAGGGGGAGAAATTCTGAAAGTTCAATTTCAAAGTCATAATTTCAAAGTCATAATTTTAAAGCCATAAAGAGATGTAAAAGTTGAAAAGATTTGTGGAGAATTTTTGAAAGTTCAATTTAATCAAGTATGATGAAGAAACAAAGATGATTTGAGAAAGTTCGTTTTTTTGAAGACGGTCCAGAGATCAGATAGATGAAGATAAGAGATCAGAGATTCCTCAAAGATTCAAAAGTTTCAAGAATTCAGATTCTTGTTCAAGACTTGTTGACTTTCAAAGATGCCAAATGTGAATGACTTTTCAAGATTCTTCAAAGTATCATAGATTAAAGATTATCAGAGCTATAAAGTTTAAAGTTGTCAGAGTCAAAGTTTGATGAATCAAAGCGCTGAAGACGATTGTCAAATTTTTATTAAATCTTGAATACAAAGGGGGAGAATGTTAGTGTATAAATTTTATCCAAATTTAATGTGAAAAGTCTAAGTCAATGTAAGTCAAAGTCTTTAAAGTCAAAGTCAATCTTAGGAGTTTGATAGTTTAAGCTTGTGACAATTTGTTATGTTTGTTATGTCTTGAGAGTTTTAGTAGTGAGTATAAATAGTGTCTTCTGTCATGAGTGTTTGTAACAATCTTGTAGCCTTGTAAATGTCAGATCAATATTAATAGACTTGTGATTTCTCTCACTCTACTCTCTCTATATAATACATAATTGTCATATCTTGATTACATTGAATCTTGATTGAAACTGGGATTTTACATTTTCATCATTAAGCTCCCCCTTGACTTGATATCTATTTCTTATGTTCCTTAACATTCGATGTATTTATCTGCTTGTTTTTGTTGCTGGGCTCCCCCTTGACATTATGTGGAACTTTTGAACAGTTGTACAAATATGCTCCCCCTTCATATCTGCATCCAGATAAAAATGTGACAATTAAGAATAGTACATTCTCCCCAAACATTTCATTCTCTAATAATGCAAAATATGACATTTAATCTTAAAACTCCCTTATATGATTTGGCAATCAAGATCATCAGTATCTTGACATTGAAGTTTGAGTCCTATACTCCTTTGTCTAGAAGTCATAGTCTTGAACATTTAAGATTGGGTCCTAAACTTCTATGTTTAGAAGCCATTTTCCTGCTCACTCCTTCTTGATTGGAGGATTCTGCATCACAGGTTGAATAGGTTTTGGTACAGATGAGTTTGGGTCCATTCTGGTTAGTATGTGGAACCCTCAGTGAGTGGTTTCCACCTCTGTGATAAGAAGTATCAGTAAACTTCTTCTTTGAAAAATACCTTTTATAGATGTTGTGAATCCCAGTTTGCAAGTATAATCAACAAATCAAAGAATAACGATCAATATATTTCATCAAATATGGTCATATGATTGTATTAACTGATAAAGCTCAAAAGGTTTACAGAGAGAATTTTATCTGATAAACGTAAACCTCTAAAATGACCATTAACCTAGAAACTAGGTTAAACAAAACATTATATACCCAGGGCTAAAGCCTAACAGGCCCAAGCCCATTTAACACAGAAAAGCCCATTATAGATAAAGAAAAAGAATAATACATTCTGCACTCCTCTACTTCAATTCAACATATAAAACACACCCTAACAATCTCCCCCTTTGAATTGAAGTTAAGTTCGTAGTCTCTCCAATTTGGAACACGCGCTTTACGAAGTCCAAAGTGCATCTCGAAGATCCTTATGGAATTCCGGTACTCTAGTCTTTCAAGGATCAGATTCAAGGCTCTCGTCACAAGTTTTCTGTAATTTGGATCCAGCTGATTCTGACTCTTGTCGTGTTGAGACAAAATAACACGAAGTTTGTTTCTAAGGATGTACAGAGTACCATCACAGAATCTGGCAATCTGGTTGAATCGGAAGTAGCGCATTTTGCCTTTTCTGTTAGGATAGATCATGCCAAGTTCCATGGTTTCAATCACTCTGTATGCTGGATCATCCTTAAAGTTACTTGTAAGTCTCAGATCCGGTTTGAACAGATTGATCTTGGCTTGATGACTTTCAATACCAATCTGTAAATCTTCAAGACACGCTAACTTCATCTTGGTCATCATGAAATGCTTTACTGCAGTCAGAGCATCTTGAATTACACCAGGACGTATGGTTCGAGTCTTCAAGTCACGTAGCACAAACAGAAATCTCGTAGCTCAAGATCCTCAAAATCAAACTCTGTGAATTTCCATTGTGTCCCATTTTCTCTAGTAACAAGAAAAGTCGGATACCATATTTTTTCTTCGGAGCGGTCAGTACCAATTTCATCCACAGATTTGATTCTGAGTTTTGTTCTGCCCGTGCTTGGTCTATTGTTGTTCTCTTTCAAGAAACAATAAGAGAACTGTTTCCTTCTATCGAATGACCCAATACCATAAATAAACGCCTTATCATAAGTTCTGATCTAATGAGCAAAGATCCTTTTGTAAGATTCTTCAAGAAAAGGAACATTGATCCTTACTCTTTCCCATTTCAAAGGTAGACCAGGTCGTGCATTTACAACTTCTGGAACTGGAGTTTCTGACATATTCTGATAGGGGAGATCTGGTGGAACGGAAGGAACTGATCGTAGAGGGATGACGCCAGAAAGTGCCTCAGAAGATTGAAACTCTAGTCGCATATGCTCAAATAAGCAATCATAGTCTCCTTGTTGCATACATTCAACATCGTCGAATGTGCACAATTCATTGACTCCTTCTTGGAATATGACTAAAGCTCTTTCGGATACCGGTTCAGCTGATTCACCTAAATCCTCAAATTGATCAGTTAAATCATAATTTCTGACCTCAACAAGTGAATCTGTACTGTCTTCACAATCGATTAATTCTGTGACTGAGCAATCTGCCTGAAGATGACTTGACTGTGAAATAACCTTTGTCCGTGCCTCATTGATCTCTGTATCGTGTACTGATTCTGTGTTCTGAGCCCCTTCTGATTGTCCATCCTGTGCAGTTCCCGGTTGACTGGTATTTGTTCTTGTTGTTGTGTCATTGAGGCGCTGACGTTTCTCCCCCTCATGACGATCGGGATCATCACGGTCGTCATGTGGACGTTTGGAATAACCGGCTTGAGAGTGGCAAGTATCCTCGAGTACCTTCACCCTGTTAGAAAGGGCAGATATAGAAGACTGAAACTCAGTAGAGATGGATTCCATCTGTTAATCATAAAATCCCAATTCAATCAAGCAATTACTCAAGAACTAGAGAGAGAAAGTAGATCTTGAAATCCCATAGTCATATATCTCACAAATCTGAATGGTTACAATGACGTACTTACCAAACTATTACAAGGCAAACCTATTTATATCACTAACTAAAACAAGACTTAACAACTAAGAAACCAAATACAACTTTGACTTTTAATGACTTTGACATAGACAATGTTGACTTTTACATCTTTGACTTTCATATTAAATCTTGGATACAATATTTAGACTTAACAATCTCCCCCTTTGTATTCAAGATTTAATAAAAAAAAATTGATACAGATCTTCAGCTCTTGATACTTCAGCTTTTGTCTCTTGAACTTTGAACTTTGAAGCTGTCACAGTCTTTACTCTTTCAGCCTTTGAAGAATCTAGAAAAGTCTTTTTTCTCGTTAAAGCTTTGAAAGTCAACATGCCTTGAACGCGAATCGGAATACTTGCAAATCAGAATACTTGAAACTTCTGAAACAATGAACTTTGAAACATCTTTGAAAAACTTTGAAAAGTTGAACATTGAGTAAACTTTGAGAAACATGTATTTTCATCACTTGTGATCTCTGAATCATCTTTGGAAGAACAAACTTTCACAAACCATCTTGATTAAACTTTGAACATTCTTCCTTCAGAATCTTTTGGCTTTGAATTTCTTTATCAGACTTGAACTTTAAATCAGCGGAAGCATTTTGAAATTCTGACTTGAACTTTGAATTTGAACTTGAAATTGAATCTTTATAAAATTCTCCCCCTTTTTGATGATATGAGCATCAATTTCATCATGATCATCAAAACTTCATCAATTTCAGCTCAGACTTTGATTTCCTCTTTGTGAACAACTAACAATCTCCCCTTTTACAGTTTCCACACTTTGATCTGAAGAGCCGAATCATGAACTGTATATATCCGAATCTTTTCAAATTCAGACATAATGAGCGTGTAACCCTGATTCAACATATGAAACAGTTAGGAATGTCTGTCAGTAACACAAAGTTACTGTGTACAACGAATGTACAATATAAGTGTTGGTCCCGAAGGTGCTTAACAAGTTTGTAGAAGGGGGGGGGGGGTTGAATACAAACACAGAAATTAAAGTTTAATAAATTGTTTATTGATAAATCAAAATACAATTTACAAGTTTGTTGCGGAATAAGATTAAGACAGACTCAATCTAAACAAACTTAAGAAACACTAAGATGGTTGCACAAGAAATTCAGAGAATGGGGGATTTTTAGAGAGATAGAAAACAAGGGTTTCTATTATGGAGTTCAAGGATTGAGCACACCTTCAGATGAAGGGGTGAGCTTCCTATTTATACCCTATGCATTAAATGCATGGCAGGTTACTTTACACGTGGCATTCATAGATTGGCTTTGGGAGTCTTACTTTTGGAGACATGCTTTTGGCCGCTTTATGAACAGTGTAGTTGACAGAGTTGTTGTACGTTTTGTAGCAGAGACTTGTCCGTTCTGACACATCGTACTGGTTGTGCAAGGTAAGACAAAAGAAAACTTGAGGCATAAGCTTTGTGATCGTTGATCGCTGAGTATCTCTTCTTCCAGAGATAAAGAAGTTCAGCTATCGCTGAAGCTTTTCCTCAGGCTTCTTCGCGTAAGTAGATTCGTCTGGTCTTCGCTGATATCCGTATCAGGTCATTAGTAGACTTATCTATTGTTCAGTGGCTTTGTCTTCGATTCAGCTATGAACTATGTTGACGCGATACTTGTCTTCAGGGATTACGTTAACAGTGTTACATGGGAAACGATCAGCGATGACTGAACAGACTCAGTTTGATTGCTGAAAGTGAAACACATACATATTAATGTTTACAGAAAGGTCATCAGCGATAACTGATCAGACTCAGTCTGATCGCTGATGATGAAACACTAATACATATAATAACGTAATTTTCACTAAGTATAAAAGAGGGTCGTTATCAAATCACTGAGAGAGTTTGGATCAACAATCTCCCCCTATTTGATAATGACAAAGTAACAAAAGAAAATTACTTTGATTCAAAATATAGGAATAAAAAGGACTCATAGAATGCATGTCCCAATTACTATTTTGTGGGATCTTTTACAGTACTGATAGGGTTAAGTACATCACTGCGATTTTCATTTAATTCAGGGATGGAATTACAAGATATGAAAAACATAAGTACAAGTGAGTAACTAACTACTGTAAGTATAACTAACAAATTTCAGAGAAGGAAACTAATCTATCAGCTATTAAAAGAAGATTTAGGAGGATTGATCATATACTCAGGTATTTCTTCTCCTTTCTGTCTTCGTTCCAAAGATTCTTGACTTATAATTTCTTTAATTTCTTCAGCAGCAGGGAAGAAGTCACACCATAAGCATAAGAGATCCTTGAGATGATTCAGAGGACATATAGGAATCTCAGAGATTCTTTGAAATCTGAGTTCCTCATCATCATCTCTGAAGAATATTCCATAAGGATTGTCAATTACTTGACCAGCTTGGAAAGGACCACCAGGAGGCAGAGATAAGTCCAGAACTGAAAGATCGGGAGGAGGACCAAACAGTGCATCTCTTGAAAATTTGATAGAAGTTTCATTCCTGATGATGGCGACATCTTCAGAGGAGGAGGACCCAATTTTTCTCTTGAGTTTCAAAGATTTGGGAGGAAGAGGAGATGGCAGCTTTAGTACAGAAACGACTCTATTTATGAGGGCTTCAAGAATTCCTTCAACGTAGCCTCTGTATGTAGATTTGGATTTCTTCAGTGCATCCCAGAACTCTAACCATTCCGTAAATCCGAAGCTCTCAAGATTTGATACGTACATTGCTTTTTGGGTTCCATCCTCTCTGGTAATCTCCATGGTCACTGAGAGTTGATTTTTCTTCTTACGACCAGAGATAGTCACGGCTGATATTGGAAGAAGATCAGAACGATAATCCATCTTTTGTTTGCACCATTCGATAGACTTATCGTTGATCTCTTGTTCTTTGGAGCGTTCCTCTTCAATTTCTTTCAGTAGTGCAGCTTGAACTTCCACAGGTTTGCTTTTCAGATTTTTGTCCTTGACTTGAGAAGATTGAATCTTTAAAGCGAGTTGGGCATCTCGTTTGCATTCAGCGATCAGCTTCTCAGCTTTGGCAGATTCTTCTCTTTCAGCTTCAGTGAGGAAGTCGAACTCTGTGGATGTTTGAAGAGGGATATTCAGCCGTTGACTTTCTAGTTGAGCGATCATTTCAACTCTTTTCTTCACCACTTCCTCTGACCAATGAGATGGTCGAGAGGACCTTCCTGGATGGACTAGGGAATCTTCTTCTTCTTCTTCATCAATCTCAGCGATAGAGATTGGGATTAATTCTTCAGCGATAGAAGCTGGAATTATTTGTAGTTCAGAACCCTTAAGCAGGGGTGAGAACTGTCTGGATAGAAAAAGAGGGAAAGAAGGGATAAGTGTATTTTTAGAATGAGAGAGATAAAGGCTAGAAAGAAATAGGGGTTTGGAAAGAGTAGGAGAGTGGTACAATTGAAAGACATACCTGAGAAGGATGCTCCCCCTCAGATTGTGATCCAGTCCTCAAGCATTCTTCAGCGATTGGTTGCTTGTCTTTGCTTTGCGAAGGAACACTTGAAGATGTATCACCTCTCACCCCTGTTTTGACAACCTCTTGCGAAGTTGTCCCTGATGCGACGTTCAGCTTAGAGAACCACAGAGATTGGTCTTCATCGTCGTCGTCGTCATCGGAGGGCTGATCCTTTTCTTGATCATCAAGATCTAGATCATCTTCTTCTTCATCGTCTTCTTCCTCATCCTCTTCAAAGAGAATAGAGTGAATTGATGAGAATTCTTTTGCCTTCTCCCCCTCAGATTGAGAGGGAGGTTCCTTTAGAGTCTTAGCTTCCCCAGCAGCAGCAATAGAAGTTTCTTCAGTTTTCTCCCCCACTTTGTCATTATCAGCGGTAGGGGATTGTTCAGCTGCTGGAGTAGCTGTTGAAGCTTTTAGCACTTGAACGTCAGCCTCCAGACGCTTAATCCGGTCTTCAACCGCAGGGATGTCGCACGTGGCATCATGAATGAATTCCACAGCGATGTTGAGGTTGGTACGATCATCTTCAGTGAAGGAGGGAGGCAGCGCTGGAGCTGGTGCATTCACTTTCTGTAGAATTTGCTGAAGAAGGGACGTGCAGAGGTCAACCTTTGAAGAGAGACCCTGAACTTCAGCGGTAAGAGACTCAAATCGCCCTTGAAAGAGTCGAGAGGACTCTCTGAGTTGGACGACTTGTTCTTCAACAGCTGAAAGATGGGAGTTCTCAGCTTTACATGAGCAAGTGGCGGTCAACTTCTTCAGCTCCTCACCAGCCTGATTGACGGCGCTGGTGGTTGCATTGATGGGGTTGGTGAGTGCGTCCACCTTTTCTCCCAGACTGTTGACATGCGTGTCAACAGACGCCAAGCTAGGACCTGACGTATCAAGCATTTTGTAGAACTGCATAGATTCCTCAAAAGTTTGATGCTCAGGTCCTATAGGGAAAGAAGAGGTAGCGGGTTCAGAGACCAAATGAGGAGAAAAAGGAAGAGTTTTGGGGATAGAAGTAGGGATGGGGTTAATCTCAGTGAATGAGATAGTGGGTGGGGTTACTGATGATGTGACAGCGAGTGAGATCGCTGACACGGCAGTATGAGTGACTGCAGAAGTTGTGGAGGAAAGACCCACAAATGCATCTAAGGTAGCTTGTTGAGAAGCTTCCTCAGGTATAGTACTAGAGGGTGTACTTTCCTTAGTCTTTTTGGACTTTTTGGAAGGACCAATCGGACTAGCTGATGGTCGTTTGGAAGTAGTGGTAGCGACACGGATAGCAGACGAAGGAACCGTCTGCGTGGTCGCTGAAAATGAAGAAGAATGGAGAGAGAGACGAGAGCGACGAAGCGAGTGGCTTGACCTCCAGTGATCGTTGACCTACCCTGGCAAAGGTGCCATCATCTTTGGTGGGATAGGTGTTGGGATAGAGAAACTTGATATACGTACATATGAAACGTACGTACGAGATCTTGGGATCTCGTTCAGGCTTCTCTAATCTCGACCGCAGATCTTCAAAGATTGTTGTGGCGTAGTCAAAGTTTTGACCAGCGATAACGGAGTAGGCCATCTGCAGTTGTGTTTTGCTGGCTTGATCCAGCGAACCACTCTTCCCACTCATGCACTGAATTATGTGCGAGAAAGTTCAGTTGTGATGGCATCTGAGCTTTTAGGATCTTGGTGAGCTTCTTGTTGGGAATAGAAGATCTTGGTTTGTTTTCCCAACAATAGCCAATTGCGTCCAGGAATGATATCAGCTCATCATTAGTGGGGAGTGCGTCGAACCCACTCTTTGGTTTGTCAGGGAATCTTAAAGATTTCCTGAGGCTAAGAGCGGTCATGCTCCCTGACCCCAATTCCGTGCTGAACGAGATAGCAGGGACTCGTTCACCTTTCCTGTTGCTGAGTTCAGTTGCATCAGCAGTGAACCAGAACTGCTGGAGTAGAGTCTTGGAGGGCTTAGGATCCACAGTGATCGCGTAAGCTATGCATGACTGCTTGAGGAATTCAGCAGCTTCCACCAGATGTGGGTATTTATCAGCTTTGAACTCGAGTCTGGCCAAATGATTACATTTAGTAATCTCAACTTCAGTGAGAGCGAATCGGACATGCTTGGAAGCAACGATTGAAGACTGTGTCATTTCTGTTATGGAAAGAGGCATAATAGAAGAAATGATTTAGATTAAAAATAATATGATTACCAGTTTCCATAGAAGAAGGGAAACTGGAAAACTATCAAGTTATTTTTAGGAGAAAAATAGTGTTCTGGGTAGAAAGAATGAAGAACACTTTAAAACCAAAAGGTTTTTATTGAAAAACATAAAATCAGAAAGAATGATCTTTAGTTTTTGAAAAAAAAAACGTTTTATAAAATCCATAGAAAAAGAGTAGGATTTTAAAAAGAATAAAAAGCATACGAACAAAGCATATAAACATGAAATAAACCTGTGTATCTTGAAGAAAAAGAGTTGCAGATTCAATATTCTGGGTTTACTTGCTTGAGTGTTCTTGAGAGAATGGTTCTTGCTTTGAGAGTTTTGAAAGCGTAAACCGTATAAAGGAGAGAAGAATTCCTTTTATACGAAGAGATGGAAGAGAGAGAATGAAGCGAGAAAAGAAAGGATCATCATGACATTGACACGTTCCACGAAGTTGATTGGATAGAAGGGCAACGGACGAACGTGTCAGAAAAGGCATGTCGTGGATTGTCGGTTCAAATGACGTCATAGAAGAGAGAGACTGTACATTTGTCCGTTTTGAAATGATCACTGAAGAAAAGTCAGCGATAGATTTTCCTTTTTAAAAGTATCCCTTATAGTAAAGATAGGGATAGATTTTCCTTTTAAAGGATCACTGACTAGAAATATCAGTGATTAATGTATTTTTCAAAAAGCTTTTAATCAATTGAATAAAGTTCAGTGATTAAAGTTTATATTTTGAAGAAAAACATCTTTGAGGGAAAGGAGAGAACATACCTGAGAGTCAGAATGTTTATCAGAGAGAATGGTGAGGGGAACTTTTGATTACTGACACAATACATGAACGCTGAAGAATTATTCTTCGAGGTTCAGCATTCCAAGCTCACTGATGAGAAAGTTGAACCTTGTCTCATCAAGAGGTTTGGTGAATATATCAGCAAGCTGAAAGTCAGTAGGGATAAAGTGAAGTTCAATATCACCATTCATCACATGATCTCTAATAAAGTGATATCTGATCTCTATGTGTTTTGTCTTTGAATGTAGCACTGGATTATTTACTATAGCGATAGCACTAGTGCTGTCGCAATAGATAGGAATCTTTGACAGCTGAAGGTCATAATCTAATAGTTGATTTCTCATCCACAAGATTTGAGAACAACAGCTTCCAGCGGCTACGTATTCAGCTTCAGCTGTGGAAGTGGACACAGAATTTTGCTTCTTGCTTGTCCAGCTTACCAGCTTTCCTCCCAAGAGCTGACATCCACCAGTGGTACTCTTTCTGTCAAGTTTACAGCCTGCAAAATCACTATCAGAATAACCAGTTAGATCGAACCCTGAGTCTTTGGGATACCAAAGACCGAGGTTAGGAGTTCCTTTCAGATATCTGAAAATTCGCTTTACAGCGATCAGATGGGATTCCTTGGGTTCAGATTGATAGCGTGCACATAAACAAGTAGAGTACATGATGTCAGGTCGGCTTGCTGTAAGATACAGCAATGAGCCTATCATTCCTCTATAGGCAGTGACATTAACAGGTTTTCCAGATGGATCCTTGTTAAGTGTCAGCGGTGGTGCCATAGAAGTTTTCATCGCTGAAGTTTGTGTGAGATCAAACTTCTTTAGCATATCTTTAACATACTTACCTTGGCAGATAAAAGTACCTTTGTCAGATTGTTTAATCTGAAGACCAAGAAAATATGTCAACTCACCCATCATACTCATTTTATATTCTTTCTTCATTCTTTCAGCGAAGCGAGTATATAGAGATGGGTTAGTAGACCCAAATATTATGTCATCGACATATATTTGTACAAGAATTATATGACCCTTTATCTTCCTGAAAAATAACGTATTATCAATCTTGCCACGTTCAAAATTTTCAGAGATAAGAAAAGATGATAGAGTGTCATACCAAGCACGAGGGGCTTGTTTTAGACCATAGAGAGCCTTATCCAA
Source organism: Arctium minus (assembly GCA_954870635.1). Lineage (NCBI taxonomy): Eukaryota > Viridiplantae > Streptophyta > Magnoliopsida > Asterales > Asteraceae > Arctium > Arctium minus. The sequence continues at coordinate 24,864,272 of OX941093.1, forward strand.
TTTATAAACATAATTTGGATGCTTAGGGTCATAGAACCCTGGTGGTTGTTCTACATAAACTTTCCATTCAGAAAAGCTGATTTTACGTCCATTTGATAAACGATGAAGTCTTTATAGACTGCATAAGCTAAGAATAGTCGAATTGCTTCGAGCCTGGCCACAGGGGCAAAGGTTTCATCATAGTCTATGCCTTCCTCTTGTCTGTATCCCTGAGCAACAAGTCGAGCCTTGTTGCGGGTTACAGTTCCATGTTCATCTAACTTGTTTCTAAACACCCATTTGGTGCCTATCACAGTTTTATCAGATGGTCTAGGAACAAGATTCCAAACTTTGTTTCGAGAAAATTCAGTCAGCTCTTCTTGCATAGCGCTGACCCAGTTTGCATCTCTAAGGGCATCATCAGTCTTCTTTTGTTCTATTAAGGAGAGAAAGTTTACAAAGAGACAGATATTACCTGAGCTTCGTCGTGTCTGAATACCTGCATCTGGATCACCGAGAATTTGATCTATTGGGTGATCTCTTGTCCATCGCTGAGCAGAAGCATGATCGCTTAACTCAGAGGTTGGATCAACAATTGGGATGTTTACTGATGAGGACGTTTGAGGTTCATCAGCAATTAACTGTTGAGTAGGTTCACTAGAGAGGTTTCCAGACGAAGGCAAATTTGATGGTGGTAATGTGTTTAGAGGTTCAGCTGAAACCCATGAGGTGGATTCAGCGGTGGGAGGTATGATACTTGGTTCTTCATCAGCAGCTGAGTTTTCAGTGTGCTGATGGTTTGAGAAAGGTTCAGTTTCTCTATAGTGAGAGATCATCCAAGTATTCAGTTCTTCATTGTCAGCGATTGGTTTAGAGTTCGCTGAGCGCGTTTCATCAAACGTGACATGAATGGTTTCTTCTACGGTTTGTCTTCTCTTGTTGAAGACTCTGTAGGCTTTGGAGATGGAGGAATATCCTAAAAATATTCCATCATCGGCTTTTGGGTCGAACTTTCCAAGTTGATCTTTGTTGTTTAAGATAAAGCACTGACAACCAAAGATATGAAGAAAGCTGATAGAAGGCTTCCTTCCAAGAAAGAGTTCATAAGCTGTCTTCCCAAATCGCTTTATTATCAGCGATCTGTTTTGAGTAAAACATGCAGTGTTTACAGCTTCTGCCCAAAATAGAGTAGGGAGGTGAGAATCGTTGAGCATTGATCTAGCAGCTTCTATGATTGTTCTGTTTCTTCTTTCAGCGACTCCATTTTGCTGAGGTGTTCTCACTGAAGAGAAGTTGTGAGAGATTCCTTTGTTCTCAAAGAAATTGTCCAGGGAACTATTTTTGAATTCAGTTCCATGATCACTTCTTATTGATCGAACAGTAAGATTATTCAGCACTTCCATCTTTTTGACAAAAGATATTAGTTCTTCTGGAGTATCATTCTTACAGCGAAGAAAAATAACCCAGGTGTAGCGAGAATATTCATCTACAATGACAAGCGTATATTTCTTTCCAGCTATTGATTGGATGTTGACAGGGCCAAATAGATCCATATGCAAGAGCTGAAGAGGACTTGTTACTGAGGAAACTTGTTTCGACTTGAAACTAGCTTTTGTTTGTTTTCCTTTTTCACATGCTGAGCAGAGAGATTCTTTAGCATATGAGTGCTGAGGAAGACCAGAAACCAGTTCCTTAGATGAGAGAGAATTCAGGGTTTTGAAGTTTAGATGAGAGAGCCTTTTATGCCATAGCCAGTTGACATCAGAAGAGGCCTTAGAGAGAAAACATAAGTTATCAGTGATAGTAGAGTCCATATCTATTACATAGACATTTTCTCTTCTATAACCACTGAGAGCAAGTTTTCCTTTTTCATCTACCACTGAACATGCTTTCTTAGAAAAGCGAACTTCGTAGTCTTTGTCACATAGCTGACTGATGCTTAGAAGATTGTGCTTCAGTCCATCTACATAAGCGACTCTTCGAAAGGTAGTTATCCCATTGCTGAGGACACCAAACCCTCGGGTAAATCCTTTTCCATTTCCACCAAAGGTAACAGATGGGCCTTTCTCTTCCTTGTATTCAGTGAGCAGGTCTCTTTGTCCAGTCATATGACGAGAACATCCACTATCGAGATACCAGATGCCCTTTGATCCCTGCATACATAAGGAAGATTAAGCGTTGTTTGGTACCCACTTTTCAATGGGTCCTTCAGAGTTAGTGGATAAGGAAGATTCAGCAGTCTTCACCGCTGATGAAGATTCAGCTTCAGTGGTTATCTTCACTTTGGTTAATTTCTTAACCTTAGTGGTATTTTTCACTTTGGTGACTTTATTTGCCTTAGAGGCATTTTTCTTCACTTTGGCTGTTTTATCAGCTTCGGTGGTATTTGGACACTTGCTCGCAATATGGTCAGTAAATCCACAGTGATAACATTTTCTATATCTGATGGTGGTTTTATAACCAAAAGGTTTTGAAAACTTAAGATGAGCAGGTCCAGCTCCAAGAATGCCTTTAGCACGAGATCTGGGAGGAATTTTTATTTCTTCAGGTCTCACGGGCTTTAGATCAACCTTCAGCTTTGGAGGACAGATATCAAAGATTTCTGTCACTGAGCTAGAAGGTTTATCCACTGAAGGTTTGGAAGGAACTTTCAGTTTGGTTTTCTTGGAAGCCTTCTGAGGAGGAAGAATAGACTTTCCTTTATCTGCAGACTTAGATCTTGCAGATATCTCCTCAGGGATGGGATTTGGAGAAGAGCAGGGATAGAATTGATTATAAGAAGTGTCAAAGAAAGATGTGACAAAAGTTCCAAACTTAAGCGAGGAACTTTCTTCTTTAGGAACATCCTGTGGTGTCCAAAAACCAAGACCAGTTCTATCACTTTCAGGAGTTTGAGCATTTATTATCTCAGAGATCTTTGTTGATGATTTGCACCATTTTTCCACATGAGCCTTTTCTGCTTTTAGAGCAGCGATGGCTTGTTCGCGTTCAATGCTGATGATTTCATTTATAATGACTTGGTCTTTCAGCTTTTCTTCTAAAAGATTTAGTTCACTGATCTTTTCATGACATTTCTCTAGCTCTTGTGTTAAATAAACATTTTTATTTTCAGCTTGAGTTTTGTCATTTAGAGCATTATAAAGGTCAATCGTCAGCACATCAACAGCGCGACTTCTCTCAGCTTCAGGCAGAGAGGGATTTGTTGAGATAGATACCTGAGATGATATGTAGCTCATAGAAGGTTCAGATGGTTCTTCTACTTCTTCTTTAATCTCAGCCATGAGGCAAAGATTAGCGACTTCTTCTTCATCAGAAGATGATTCTTCTGATTCAGCCCAGTCATGTTCTTCAGCGATGAGACCTTTACCTTTTCGCTGATAGCTTTTCAGCTTTTGATATTTGTTCTTCAACTTATGGTATTTGTCATCACTGGATCTTCTTGAGGTAGAAGGTTTGAAGACCTTTTTCGACCTGCACTCACTAGCAAAATGTCCAATTTTTTCGCAGTTATAGCAAATGGCTGTAGCCTTATCAACCGGAGTTGATTTTGGCTTTTCAGTAAGAGAGAGAGGTTTACTTCTTCGGAAGTTATTCTTTCTTGCAAATCTCTTAAAAGAGTTTTTCAAGAGTGCTAAGGACTCATTAAACTCTGAAAGATCAGGGTCTGATAAATCCTCAGATTCAGAATCTAACTCAGTGATGGTGAGAGTAGATCGCTGGGATGGAATTATCTCTGATGAGACTAAAGCAACAGCAGTGCTTTTGGAGTCTTTAGAATCTTTTACAAGATTCTTCTTCAGGAGATTAGATTGCTCATAGTTGAGCAATATTCCATACAGAGTGCTTAGAGAGAGAGTATGTAAGTCTTTTGTCAGCTTAAGACATATTGAATAACTGTCCCAGCTTTCAGGAAGACTTTCCAAGAATTTTGTTAGGACCTCAGAATTAGAATAGGTCCTTCCAACAGTTCTTAGGTCAATGATCAGGCAGTTAAATCGCTGATGAATGTCAGAAAGAGATTCATTCTTACCAGCGATAAAACTTTCATACTGTCTTACCAAGTTAATCTTTCGGGTCTCTTGGATTTCAGTGGTGCCCTCATATTGAACACATATGGTTTCCCACATTTCTTTAGAAGTTTTTAGATGCATGATGGAATGGAAAACTTCATCAGGCAGAGCCATTGATATAATGGTCTTTGCTCTTGCATCTATGCCTACCTTCTTTTTATCTTCATTACTCCACTGTCTTATTTCCTTAATGACATATCGTTCAGGGACAACTTCAGTGGTGGCAGTAGCGGGAACCGCAGCTATAATTCTAACAGGTTCATAGGGTCCGTTTTCTATATATTCAGGTATAGTAGGATCCGCACCTTCAAGAAATAGCATCATTCGATTTTTCCATAGAGAAAAGTTATCTCTGCTAAATCGAGGAGGTTTAGAAAGTGAACCATTATCATAGTAGTTTGTGTTTGTGTTTAGTGCCATTTTAGAATAGCAAGAAAGAGTATACAGCAAGATCTTGTTTATTAGATTAAACAAACTGCTCTGATACCACTTGTTGGTCCCGAAGGTGCTTAACAAGTTTGTAGAAGGGGGGGGTTGAATACAAACACAGAAATTAAAGTTTAATAATCTGTTTATTGATAAATCAAAATACAATTTACAAGTTTGTTGCGGAATAAGATTAAGACAGACTCAATCTAAACAAACTTAAGAAACACTAAGATGGTTGCACAAGAAATTCAGAGAATGGGGGATTTTTAGAGAGATAGAAAACAAGGGTTTCTATTATGGAGTTCAAGGATTGAGCACACCTTCAGATGAAGGGGTGAGCTTCCTATTTATACCCTATGCATTAAATGCATGGCAGGGTACTTTACACGTGGCATTCATAGATTGGCTTTGGGAATCTTACTTTTGGAGACATGCTTTTGGCCGCTTTATGAACAGTGTAGTTGACAGAGTTGTTGTACGTTTTGTAGCAGAGACTTGTCCGTTCTGACACATCGTACTGGTTGTGCAAGGTAAGACAAAAGAAAACTTGAGGCATAAGCTTTGTGATCGTTGATCGCTGAGTATCTCTTCTTCCAGAGATAAAGAAGTTCAGCTATCGCTGAAGCTTTTCCTCAGGCTTCTTCGCGTAAGTAGATTCGTCTGGTCTTCGCTGATATCCGTATCAGGTCATTAGTAGACTTATCTATTGTTCAGTGGCTTTGTCTTCGATTCAGCTATGAACTATGTTGACGCGATACTTGTCTTCAGGGATTACGTTAACAGTGTTACATGGGAAACGATCAGCGATGACTGAACAGACTCAGTTTGATTGCTGAAAGTGAAACACATACATATTAATGTTTACAGAAAGGTCATCAGCGATAACTGATCAGACTCAGTCTGATCGCTGATGATGAAACACTAATACATATAATAACGTAATTTTCACTAAGTATAAAAGAGGGTCGTTATCAAATCACTGAGAGAGTTTGGATCAACAATAAGGAGCTGGCTTGATGATGACTCCCCAGGACTTCCATTCAATCATTGAAAAACACAAGGTAATTCTATGAATGTTTTGACAGAAAAACAGATTTTCTGTGTGCTCGTGCTTGTGTATGAAAGAATTTTAGCACAATGATTGTGTTTCATTAAGGCTCAAATTGTGTAAACTGTTGAGACAGCAACAGATAATACACGGACTCAATGTGCATGAAAGAGGTGCGAAGGTGGGGCAACTTTCCTTCTTTTTCAATATCTAAATCTTCCGAATGAAGATTAGATAGCATATATGTTGCGTCCCCAAAGAAAATGAAACATTTCTTTGTTAAGAAAGAAATGAGTGGTTGGTGGGGTAATTGCAAGAGTTGGCATGGGCTCACTGCCTGTTTCAATGATGGTCACCAAAGAATGTGAACCAATCAGTAGATGTGGCTGCCCGGCTCAGAAAGTGGTAGGTGCAGAGTTCTAATATTCTTTTAACTCTGTTCTCACACCCTCTTTCTTTTTATCATTATGCTCACTTCTAACCAAACTCTCATTTCCATTTTTCCGCTCCACACAATGAGAATAACTCAACCGGATGAGTTATCTCCCCCACTCTTTGATTTTGACCCCTCACCCCTCAATAACTCAAGGATAACTTCCTAGGTAGGAAACACTGGTTTACGTGAATCCATGGAAGTTCTGTTTAAGCTCACACAGGAATCCCATGTAAGTCCTAAAAAGCATGGTTGCTCAACAGTTTAACTTGAACAGTTAAGCTCAAAAAGATAACAATATCAGAAAGTATCCTAATGAGATTTGAGCAATTGAACGTTGAAGATCTCTCAAAACAAGAAAATTGAATGAAAGAAATTAAATCAAGAGAATTGTTTTGAGAATCTGACAATGTATCAATCAGATCAAATAAAATGGTTAGGGTATCAAAGAATTGGATATTTGTTTATATGAACAAATATGAACAAATATAAACAATTTATCAATGAAAGCACAAATATGAAAAGGATGAATGATGCTCAACAACTTTGAATTTCAAATGGGGGTATTACCATCGAAAAATTGTTTGAATTTGAGACATGGTAATAACAATTTCAAATAAAATACTGAACCGGTGTGTATGAATACTTGACAGTATATGGACAAGATAATACACAAGTATTGATCTTTGGAAACACACGGTCAGTTAAACAATAAGCTCAAAAATTTTAGAAAAACATTTAAAAGCACACTTCTAAATTCATAAAACTTTTGAGAATAAGAAGTGGTTTGAACATTTCAGAAATTGTTTTTCATGTTCGAAAGTTGTCCTTCTTTCAAACAATCGGAGATCTAGATCAGAAGATTTTTACCTTTTCAGTTCCCCCTCAAATCATGATATAATGATTTATGTCTTTTAAGCTCCCCCTGGATATTAGCACAATATCCTTCTTTGAACATTGAAAAACGGGTACTGATCTGTCATGTGATCAGAAGCCACTTTATTCACTTCATTTATTCAAAAATAAAAGGCAGAAAGCAGTAAAACAGTTTTATAGTATGAGTTCTGATCTAAAATAATCAGAAGTCATCACCTTTACTCCCCCTTAAATTAAGCATCTAAAATATGTCAGTTAAAACAGGATAGAGATCAGACACTCCCTTTTGAATTGTAGACCATTATATCAGAAAAATCTGTCAGTGAAGCAGTGTTAAGACACAGTCTCATTGGATTCAAGATCATCCAATATGAAGATCGCAATCTGAAGTTAAATCCGAAACGTCGACTCTCGATATTAAAATCTATGTTGTTTGTAATAAATGTCAAAGTAATCAATGTAATTGTTTATTATTGTACTAGTTAAATTAATATCTAGTTTGTTAGATATTAGTTAACTTAGTTAGTTATTAGATTTAGTTTAGTTAGTTATATTATTTAGTTAGAAATAATATCTAGATATTAAATCTAGATATTATGGTAGTGTGTTAGACACACTTTAGTTTTTAGATATTGTGTATCTCAACAACTCTCTCAACAATCAGATATTATCGACACACACAAAAACATACACTTTAAGGTGTAAATCAGAGAGAAAACAGAGAACACACAAAATAGCTTGAATCGATCAACCTTGTAACCATTTGTTATAATCAATACAGGTTGGTAATCTTATTGTGTTGTTTCTATAAAAATTGATATAGTATTGTTGGACCGACAATTGGTATCAGAGCCTGATTTAGATCAAATCAAGTTTTTACAAAAACGACTCTGTGTTCTTATTGAAAAATCGTTTTTGAGATTTAAGGTGTTATAGGTGTTAAAATCGATCAGGTTGTGATCGATTAGCATGCTAGATCGAGTTGTTGTTGTTTGATTTCACTATTAAGCTTTAATCGAGTTCCATTTTGGTGATTTAGTGGTCTAAAGTCAAGAACAGAAAGTTACTGTGCCATCAAATTTGTTTTCAAAAAGTGTGTTTTATCGAGATCTAGTGGTCAAAATCTGTTATAGAAGTGTTTTTAGACTTATTGGTAGAGTTTTGTACTGCTAATCGACGAAGAAACAAGTTTTTAGTTGATTTTCGAAGTACAGGATGAACTTGCGCAAACCAGAAGACGAACACACGCAAAGCTTACTTTGCGCATCTAACGCGATACGCAAACTTCACTTTGTGCATCACGCCTGATACGCAAACCCTACTTTGCGCATCTCAAGCAATCCGCAAACCTCACTTCTCGGATCCAACAGCATACGCAAACACTACTTTTCGCATCACACCGTTTACGCAAAGCTCGAACTCCACTTCTCGCATCAAAGAGCATACGCAAAGCTCAGTTTTCGCAACACTCTTGATCCGCAAATCTCACTTCGCGCAACCCAAGGATACACAAAGCTCAGTTCTCTCAGTTCACGTGTTCATCTCTTCACGAAAAGATCAAGTCTACTTTGTGCATCCAACTTGAAACGCAAAGTTTACTTTGCGCATTTAACGTGATACGCAAACCTCACTTTGCGCATCCCGCTTGATACACAAACCTCAGTTTGCGCAACCTGCTTGATACGCAAACCTTCATTTGCGCACACAAAATGACATCCAGAGAAGCCCTTGCAATAGGAACTGACACCAAGCCACCAGTTCTCTTTAAGGGAGAATACGAACAGTGGAAGGATCGGTTTCTGAACTTTATTGACAGACATGAGGTGGGTGAATTTATCAGGAAATCTATAGAAGAAGGGGTTATGAAACCAGTTAAGACGACTCGCTTGGTTGGAAATGTGCCGACTGAGGTTGAGCTTAAGTTTCATGAGCTAGAAGATGATAATCTCAGAAGAGCTAAAGGCGATAGATTGGCTAAGTCATACATTCTACAAGGAATTCCAAATGAAATCTATGTAAAGATTGACAGCTACAAAGCCTCCGACAAAGAGATGTGGGATCAGCTCGAAAAGATGATGTTGGGTTCGAAGGTTGGGAATCAGCTGAAAATCTCCAACTGCCTAAATAATTATGAAGAATTTAGAGGCAGAGTAGGAGAAACTTTAGAAGAAACCTATGACAGGTTTGTGACTTTGCTGAACGAACTTAGCAAGAACAAAGTCTAAAAATCTCAAATTGAGTTGAACGTCAAATTCCTGAGTATTCTTCAACCGGAATGGAAAAGATTTGCTAGGCAGATGAAGCAGATCAACGATCTGAATGAGATTCCACTTCATGAGGTGTATAGAACCCTCAGACAAAATGAAGAAGAGGTGGATGCAATTCTAGATGAGAAGAGGCTGAAAGGAAAGACAGTTGAAGACACAGTTGAAGACACGGTTGCTCTTGCTGTCAGGAAGAATAAGAACAAGACAATTGTGTATGAATCAGAAAAAGATGAAGGTTATGCAAACTCTGACATGGATGAAAATGAACAACTGAAGCAAGCAATGATTCTGCTGTCAAATGCTTTTCAGAAAAAGTTCTACACGAAACCGAGTTCAAATAGTCAGAGATATTCTTCTGGTCCAAACAACTACATCCACAAGGAAAGGGTTGAAGGAAGTAGATATGAAGGAAAGAGATTTGGAGGGAAAAGAACAGAGGAGAGGAAACCTGAAGAGAGAAGATATCAGTCTGAAGGAAAGAGATTAGAGGAAAGGAAACCAGAAGAAAGAAAGTTCAAAGCTGAAGGATCCAGTCAGACAGAACCACCAACGTGCTACAACTGTGGCAAAACAGGTTACTATGCCAGAGACTGCCAAAGGCCAAAAGTCAGAAACTCCGACTATTACAAGAACAAGATTCTTCTTGCAAAGCAACAGGAGGCTGGCAAGGAACTGATGGCTGAGGATGAATACTGGCTTGATCATTCAGATGATGAAGAAGAGGATGTAGAGAAAGATGAAGCCGTCAACATGTGCTTGATGGGAAAGATAGAATCAGATGCTGAAGTTGATTCAGATAATGAAGAAGATGAGGTATGTAATTTATTAGATTCAGATTTCATGAATAAAATGCATGCCATGAGTTTAAAACAAAAAGAGTTAGAATATAATCTTGAGCAAGAAAATGGTGTCATAACTGATAAAAACCAATTGATACAGAAACTTAGCAATGAAATTGCTGAGAAGAAAGTATTGGTTGAGATTGTACATAAAGATAATGACACCAACGCAAAGGAAAAGACAATAATTCTTAAAGAGAATTCTGAACTCAAGTCTCAACTGACAAAAAGTGGGATTGATTTATATGAGCTTACAAATTTGCATTCTTCTTGTACCAAAGAAAACTTTTCTTTACTGGGTAAATTAAAAAGTTTCGAAGAGAAGTTATACAAAATGGGTCAAACTGAACAGACTATTCATCTGAACAAACCCAAAGAGGAAATAGAGAGATGGGGAATCGGTTATAAGAATCCTCACTGTCTACAAAAAGAGATGTCTGAAGTGCCAGCACTTTATGACCATCTTTCTATGAAACTAGCTCGAAGAATCCCTGAGTTTAAAACTTTCTGGACTAAACTGTCAGAAGAGGATGAAGCCAACGAAACTGAAAAACGTTTGAAATCATCTAAAGTTCATCTTCCATTTTATTATGCGAAGATGAATAATAGTTATAATGAAAATCCAATATATCAAAAGAAGAAAACTCTTTCAAGTGATTTCTTTCAAAGTTATTCTAAAAAAGAAATGGAGGCGAAGCCTAGTCAAGGTAAACTATATGTCCCTCCTCTCGTTTTAGAAAGTAAAATTTCTGAACTCGATAATTCTTTAACAGATGAAAGACTTCTGATGAATATTGAGCAAAAAGTTTTTTCAACTATGTTTTCAAATTATGTTATTTATAAGGCTTCAAACTCTAAGGATATGTTTGGTTTAGCAAATAAAGAGCTTGATTTTCTGAACTCTAACTGTGGTTTAGATAATTGTTCTGAACAATTTGACTTTAATGCAAAACTTCCTAACCATTCATCTTTTGTTAAGAAAACTTCAAGAAAAACCAGTATGTCTGTTAACAGTGCAAAATCAACGAAAGTTGATAACTCAGTCTCTGTGAAAGCTAAAAATGCTAAAGGTAAGAATATATCTCAGCATTCACAGAAACCGAACACTACTGGTAATTCTAAAAAGAAGCATTCGCTTGTTGCTCAAAGGTTTAACTCACCAGTTTCACATGTTTCAGATCTGAGCAAGCAAAGGCCAGAAGTAAATTCTCAATGGCAACCCAAACGGAAGCTTGACAAGACTGTTAAATCATTTAGTAGTGTTAATTGTAATAAGACTTCGCTTAGTAAAGATGTTTTAATTGTTGATATTGTTGTTTTGAACTCAAAACTTGCTATTTCTCGTAAACAATATATAATGAAGCAATTATTTCAGTTATCTTTATCTGCTAGAAAGTCTTCTATTTATGATAAACATGTTTCTATTTCTTGTCAAGATTCTGAAGATTGGTTTGGCAATTACCATGTGCATTCATCTCATAATAATTCTTCACATGCATTTCAAAAGAAAAGAGGACCCAATTTGAAATGGGTACCAAAATCTTGTGCTAACACAGAAGGACCCAAATTCCAGTGGGTACCTAAGGCTAAATCTGTGTTGCAGGCACACAAAGCTTAAAGAGAAATCGACTTCTGATTATGTACAGATCAGGACTCGTTCTTCAATGTCAAAATAGGTTTTTGGATAATGCAGTTCAAAACCCGAACATCAAAGTCAAAATAGGCTTTTGAACAAATCAGTTCAAGACCCGCACTTCGATAATCAAAGTGAATATTCCAATGTTGTCGTATGAATATACAAATTTGTAACTTCTCTTATGCAGACTAGTCATACATGGTTCTTGGACAGCGGATGTTCCAAGCACATGACAGGGCAAAAAGAGATATTGTCCAATTTTAAAGACAAATATTGCGGAACAGTCAAATTCGGCAACGACCAGTTTTCTCCAATCATGGAATATGGTGATGTACAACATGACAATGTCACGATCAAGAAGGTGAGCTATGTAGAAGGCTTACGACACAACTTGTTTAGTATAGGTCAGTTCTGTGACAAAGACTTAGAGGTCAACTTCAAAGCCAAGAGATGTTCAGTTCGCAATGAAGAAGGCGAAGAACTCTTGGTCGGTACTCGAGAAACAGACCTCTACACAATCAATTTATCAAATGTCCAGACTGACAAGCAAGTTTGTCTACACAATCAATTTATCAATTTATCAAATGTCCGTTAGAGTTATTGCATATGGATCTATGCGGTCCGATACGAACTCAGAGTCCAGGCGGAAAGAAATACATACTCGTGATTGTAGACGATTACTCGCGATACACATGGGTCAAGTTTCTACGTTCAAAGGATGAGACACCAGATGTACTCATCACATTCCAAAAACCGACCCAGATGAATCTGCAGAAACCAGTCAAGTTTCTACGAACAAACAACGGCACAGAGTTCAAGAACAATAAAGTTGAAGAATATCTCGAATCTGTCGGGCTTTCACATCAATACTCTACTACTCGTACGCCTCAACAAAATGGAGTGGTCGAAAGAAGAAATCGAATGCTAGTCGAGGTTGCTCGTACTATGCTAAGTCAATCAGACTTACCTCTATTTTTGTGGGCAGAAGCTGTATCGACCGCGTGCTACACACAGAATCGCTCCATGGTACATAATATATTCAAGAAGACTCCTTATGCGTTAATCAACAACCGAACACCGACAATCAAATATTTCCATATATTTGGGTGTAAGTGTTTCGTTCTAAACGATAGGGAGAGTCTAAATAAGTTCAGTGCTAAGGCGGATGAAGGAATCTTCATTGGCTATTCCTCAACATCAACTGCATTCCGTGTTTATCTAAAGAAGTCAAAGATGGTGATTGAAAGCATCAACGTCTCGTTTGATGAAGAAATGGCTTCCGAACAACAACGTTCAAAACCCGTTATAACATGAATACTAGCTTCTAGGCAACTCAGTCCAGAACCTGCGTCTCAATAGAATAAATCAAATGAAACATCAACTTCTACTAACCATTTATCTGATTTAGATTTATTATTTGAATTGTTTTATGATGAATTTCTTGGATCTAATGTAAAGAAATCTGTTGTGGTTGACAGGATGGAAGACTTAACGACTACTCATCCAACCAGTTCAGATGTTCCTATTGAATCCAACGCCCCGATTCAACAAGAGATTCCAATTCAAATGCCGACTCCAACAGTTGAAGAAGTGACAAATGATAAAGAGACAGAAGTAGCTGAAACAGTAGGAGATACTATTCAGATCAATCTACAGCCAGATCAAGTTGTACCTGCTGAGCCTTCTGAACCCACCACTTCAACTGAGATCATAATTCCTCCTGAACAAACATAAGAAGGTACAAGTGGATTTGTAGATGAAACGACCGACATATAATCATCTAATCCACTGCCTCATGAACATAAATGGACCAAAGAGCACCCGCTAAGCCATATTATTGGCGATCCATCAAAACCGGTGCAAACTAGTTCAGCATCAATGAACATGTGCATGTATGACTCCTTTATGAGCAAGTTCGAGCCAACACGTGTATCAGAGGCACTTGCTGATCCAGAATGGGTGATCTCAATGCAAGAAGAGCTGAATCAGTTCGATGCACTTCAAGTCTGGAGACTCGTACCAAAGCCTAAAGGTAAAACAATTATAGGTACGAAGTGGGTTTTCAAGATAAAGAAAGACGAAGATGGTACCATTATCCGAAACAAGGAAAGACTAGTAGCCAAAGGATACAGACAAGAGGAAGGAATCGACTATGACGAGACATATGCTCCTGTGGCGCGATTAGAGGCAATCAGAATGTTTCTAGCCTACGCAGCCCACAAGAACTTCACGATATTTCAAATGGACGTGAAAACAGCATTCCTGAATGGAATTCTGAAGGAGGAAGTCTACGTCTCTCAGCCAGAAGGTTTTTGCAATCAAGAGAAGCCGAATCACGTTTACATTCTCGACAAAGCACTCTACGGTCTGAAACAAGCACCTCGAGCCTGGTATGATGTCCTTTCCAATTTTCTAGTCAAGTCTGGTTTTTCAAAAGGAACGGTGGATACCACTTTGTTTATCAAAAAGGAAAAAGGCGATATCATTTTAATTCAAATCTATGTAGATGATATTATCTTTGGCTCTACAAATCCGAAGTACTGTAAGAATTTTGCAAACCTTATGGTGTCTAGATTTCAGATGAACATGATGGGAGAGATGAATTTCTTTCTCGGATTGCAAGTCAAACAGTTTTCTACGGGTATTTTTATCAATCAATCAAAATACATTAGGGATATTCTTCGGAAGTTCCAAATGGAAAATTCAAAACCGATTGGTACCCCAATGGTACCAGGTACTAAGATTGGCATCGATCCTTCGAGAAAGGCTGTTGATGTTAGGACTTATCGAGGGATGATAGGTTCTTTAATGTATCTTACTTCTAGTAGGCTAGATATAATGTTCTCAACATGCTTATGTGCAAGATATCAGGCCAATCCTAAAGAAATCCATATGTCTGCTGTGAAACGCATATTTAGGTATCTAAAGGGTACTACAGATCTTGGTCTGTGGTATCCTAAAGATACTAGTTTTGAACTAACAGCCTATACAGATGCAGATCATGCAGGTTGTATGTTAGACAGGAAGAGCACATAGGGACATGTACAGTTCCTTGGTGACAAACTACTAAGTTGGGCATAGAAGAAGCAACTTTGTGTTTCAACCTCCACGGTCGAAGCAGAATATGTAGCTGCTGCTAGCTGCTGTTCTTAGGTCTTATGGATGAGAACTCAATTGCGCGACTAAGGTTTCCACTTCAACAAGATCCCGATATATTGTGACTCCAAGAGCGCCATCGCAATATCAGTGAATCCTGTTCAACACACCAAGACCAAGCACATAGACGTCAGGTATCATTTTATTAAAGATCATGTTGAAAAAGGAACAATTGAACTTTTCTTTGTAAAAACTGATTATCAACTTGTCGATTTGTTCACCAAACCCTTAGACGAAAAGAGGTTCAACTTTCTTGTCTCTAAGCTTGGTATGCTAAATCTTAAAATCTAATCAGTAGTTACCTATAAAAGTTTTCTAAATTGTATACTTTTTCATCATTTCTTCATTCTTTACTCTGATTGATATCTGCACTTTTCTATATTCTGTTTATAATCCAAGGGGTAGAATGAGAAGAAATTGACAAGTGGTCAATATTACTTCGAGGGGGAGCTCAAAAAATTTTGCATGTACCTTTTAATGCCAAATTTTTTTTGTAATGCAAAAATTTAGGGGGAGCTCTTCAAGACAAAAGGGGAGTACGGATATGACTTCTGATTATTTCTGATCAGAACTCGTACTTTAACAGTTTTACTGCTTTTTGTCTTTTCAATTTAAGTGAATAAATTTTACTTTGACTTGACATAAGACTTTTGCAGAATTTTTGAGAGATGCTTACAAGTTCATATGTTTATGACTTAAAGCTTAGCTTCATGAGATGTAAGATCCCACGTAAAGGTACAATCCTTTATTGTGACATCCGTCAGAAATTAAAATCTTCAAGGTTAGAATCCTTTAAGATATTAGAATAGTTCATAGAATTTACTTTTCTAGAATCTAATTAGATTGGTTAGATTATAATTTTTCCCGAAATATTTCAGTAGTCATTTAGAAAGCCCGGTTCGGATCAGTAACTGACTAAAACGTCCCATAAAATGGCAAATATTATGTCACATGTCTAAAATACATAAAATAATGAGGTTTATATTATTTAGGTAAAAATATATTTATTTGTAAAAATTTACTCAATTTAGAGAGAATTGAGAATTTATAAATTGTCGGTTCTCAATTTATCTGTTTTAATTGAGAATTTATGTTGTATTCTTTTAAAATAAAAAAAAAATTGTTGAGATGGGCTTGGAGAGGCCATGGCCGGCCCTCACCCTCTCCCTCTCCCTCTCTTTTTAAAAAAAAAAATCATTTGAAACTCTCACTTCAAACTCTAAAAATTGGAAGATTAACTCTTCATCTCCTCATTCTCTCTCTCTTTCTCTCATTTTCGATTTTTCCTTCAAAACACCACCAAGAACACAAAAATTTCCAGCAAATAAAGGATTGGTTTAAGATCAAAACATCAAGATTATTGAGAATTTCAAGTTTACTTCATCATCTACACAAGGTACAAACCCTATTTCTTCATTTCTTCAAGTTTTATTCAAATTTGTTGTTTTGAACTTTATAAAATCTTCATGCATGTGTAGAAATATTTTATTTATGGTTTAGAAGTGAAATGGACATCATTTATGAATAAAACATTCATAAAATGATGCCATAAGATGATCTTCCATGAAAAACCAAGTTAAAAAGTGAAATATTTGAGTCTCTTGTTGATTATGTCAATTTTATCATGGGTGCAACTTTGTGTACGAAAATTTTGATATTTTAGTTGGTTTATAATCAAAATTTTAGTAGTAATTTCAAGTTTAAACAAACTCTTATGATAAGATTATTCAATCTTGTGTGATTAAGAGTCTTGAAAATTGATAAGTGATGAAAAATCACTTATTTGGTGTTCTTTGTCTCATGCAACTCACTTTGGATGAAATTTTGTAGTTATAAATGTGTCCAAGGTGTATGTTTTCATTCATAGATCATTATTTAGTGAAAAAGGGTTTAAATCCAATTGGTTTCACAAGAAACTATGGAAAATGGACCCCTTATTGCTTAATACAAAAACCTTGGTCTACACAGCTTGCTGTCAATAATGGAATTTCCACTTCCAAGCTGTGTATCTCAATATTTACTCCATGAAATTTGGGATTTTTGCTTTCATACACTAATTTGATGAGTTATTTTTCAAATGAATCAAGAATCACTAAAAATTATGAGGTTTTGGTCATTCAAATGTATTTTAGAAGAAAATTGTGCAATCTGTCCCGAGCTGACAGATTAGTACACCCTACTTCTAACGACCATAACTCCCTCATAAATCATCTAAATGAGGTGAATTCTTTTTCATGTAGTATATTTTTTAGTTAGCTTTGCATCCATATATGGATCACTGAATTATGTTGAGTTTTGATCCTCCAAAAGCATGCCACAACAGAAGTGCGCAACTGATTCAAAAATCAGTAACCTACTGTTTTGTAGAAATTATTTGGGGCATCAAAACACTTCCAAAATTCATGAAATTTTACCTTAGAGTTCTTAATTCAGCATTTTAGCTCTTATAAAAAAATGGTTAGGATTGTCATTTGGGAGATTGTATTTTGAAAGCCATTATGTGGTTACAATTTCTGGACAGCAAATGCTGAAATCCAGAAAGATGGTTCTAAAAACCTCAAATTTATGTATTTTGGTTATAATGATCATCAATTCTTATTTTGACAATAAAAATACATACATTGGCATTTTATAAGACGTGGGATTGGTTAGTTAGGCTTAAGGGCTGGATTTGACATTTAGCACTCTTTGTGCATAATTTCTCTATAGGAATTTAGAAGCTCTGGGCTAGGGGAAATTGTATTGCGTATCTTGCGTCATTAATCGAGGTGAGTATTCACAGCCCCACTTTTATTGTTTTGATTGAACTTGGGGTGAAAAGCATGTTAAAATTGAATATTTAAAGATTCATGAGGCTTTGTTATAAAGCGTTACGTATTGAAATTTATGAGGCTTTGTTGTAAAGCGGTTGGTGTAGAAGTTATAAGACATGTATGCCAATGATATGTTGAGTTTTAAAAATAATTAAGTCCCCGGGTACACTACTAGTTAACCCAGAAATGGGCCTATAGTATTAGTGGATAGCGCTATTTGGTCTGACAAGCCCACCTTATACTGACGAGTAGGGGTGCACTGTACTAGAGAAATATGACTACACATGTGGTTAAAGCCCACCTCTGAGGTAGATCATGGGGCGTTGATTTGGTCCGGAAAGGTTTAGTAGTGGCTCAACGTGGTTATATCAATGCATACCATTTGTCATATAAGCTAAATTATGATACTCATGAATCAATGGGTTGAAGTTTGGATTATGCGTATGATTTTCAAAGACAACTTGCATATAAACTTGATTTGTGCATATTTAAAAACCTGTGAACTCACCAACTCTCGTAGTTGACCATATTTTGAACATGCTTTTCAGGGAACAAGAAGGTACATGGAAACGATTAAAGTTTATCTCTTGTGTAAACCGCATGCAATACTTTTATAATAGAGATTTTTGTACTTCAACTTTTGATGATGTAATAGGATTGTAATCTTTTGGAACATATTGTAAACAATGGTTGAATGTATGGTGGTATTTCTTTCTGTATCCTAAAGCTATGTCTATCGAACTGTCATGTTCCGTGTTTCCGCTTTAGCGGGGTGTGACAGATTTGGTATCAGAGCCATAGGTTATAGAGAATACTGGTTTTACTATAAAACCATACACTATAACCACTATTTTCAAAAATTACTTTTGTAAACAAGTCTCAAGTTTGAACATATTACTAGTATAACTAAGATGGGTGTCGGCTTAGCATATTACAATTAGGCAAAGCCTGATCACCTATGTCTAGTTTAGTATGCATAAGAAGAGACTCTAAATGGTTATATTAAGAGTTACTAAAAATAGAAACTTTTTGTTCAAAAATGAAGAACATGAGTCAGTATGTGAGTTTGCATAAGTATTTTGTGATTTCAACATTTATCTAGCATGCTAATGTTTAAAAACTTATTATTTACCGCAGATATCATGTCTCATTCGTCGTCACATTCTGAGTCGTCCCCAGACGAGTCCGGATATATCACAGGCCGACCTAGGAGGGCACGTGTTAGTGAAGACTACGACCCATCCGAGCATAGTTACTCGGGGTCCGGACATTCACCAGCTAGGTCGTCTACTCCCATGTCTGTGCCCTCACTGCAGTCGGTGCCCCGACCTAGAGTCCGGGCAACAGCGCGGATCAGTGTTCCGATGCCGGTCAGGGAGACCTTCATCATTCCACCTAGGAATGAGGCGGGGCCCTCCCGACTGAGGGTTAGACGAGTTATGCCACCACCACAGGTTGAGGAGCCGGCAGGACAGCCGACTGGTATGACATCACTTGAGAGTTTATGGGTCACAGGTTTGTCCCATGATGCGGAGATGTTTAGGGCTAGACTAGACCATTTTGGTCAGTCTCTCGACGGGTTGATGGGGATTTTGAGCACACACGATCAGACCATGAGCGGAGTCTTGGCTATGCTTGCGAACACTAGAAGGGAGGTTCAGAGGCTATACATAGGTTTAGCCTTGATGTTGGGAGCGATGGTAGTTGTTATGGGATGGTTTATATTGTACCTCGTGCGTTAGGTGTTGGTTATCCGACGATATTTTGGGAACCTTAAAACTTGTTTCTTTTGGGGCATATAGCCCATGAATTTGAAAATTATGTTATGCTTGATGGTAAACTTATGAAATTAATGGTTGATATTTTGAAATTATTAAGTTTGGTAGTTATGATGAAATTTGAGCTGCAATATTTAACGTTTTATATAATTGAAAAATATGATATCATTGTATGGTATGTTGAATGTATGTTTAATTATTAGATAAGTATTGTATGATGCGCGATGCATAAATAGGTTGCTGGTTCAGACAAATAATTAGATTCCGATTTGGAAATTTTGTAGTGGAGTTATGCCTCCAAGAAGGGAAGACCCAGAAATTGCACGATTAGTGTCCGAGCAAATTCTTGCTGCCCTCCCCAATATAGTTAGTCAGGTAGCAGCGGGCCTGAATGCTAACCAAACTAACAATCCTAGAGTCGGTGTGAATGAGAACAGAGAATGTACGTATAAGACTTTTAGATCTTTCAACCCGAAAGAGTTCAATGGTACCGAGGGAGCCGTTGGATTATTGACTTGGTTAGAAGGAATGGAGTCCGTCCTGCATATTAGTAAGTGTACAGAAGCAAACAAGGTGGAGTTTGCAGCCTGTTTACTGCAAGGGCGAGCGTTAACCTGGTGGAATACTCAAGTACAAACGCGAGGACGGGAAGCAGTTAGTAGACTCACGTGGGACGAGTTCAAAGAGATGCTTAAGGAGGAGTACTGCCCGAGGAATGAGATTCAGAAACTTCAAGCAGAATTGTGGAATCATGAGATGAAGGGAAATGATATAGACTCTTACACTGCCCGATTTCATAAGTTGGCAAAGTTAGTACCCCATTTAGTGACACCGGAGGAAAACAGAATTGACAAGTACATTTGGGGTTTAGCTTCCGAAATACGGGGAGATGTGACTTCAGGAAATCCAAAAACGATGCAGGAAGCAGTGTGTTTAGCAACCAAACTTACTGACAATGCAAACCGTTCAGGGTTGTTTTTAAATGATAAAGCCAAGGGCAAGAGAAGGATGGAGGAACCCATGAGAAGACATTTTGATGGGAGGAAGGGTAAGGAGCAAAGAGTGGCGGGTAATTATGGAATCCAGGCACAGAATGTGGGTAAGGGGAAGGAGGTACGCCCTAAATGTGACAAGTGCAACTACTATCATCAGGGGCGATGCGTCATATGTTATAAATGCAACAAAGGAGGACATTTTGCAAGGGATTGCAAGGAGGCACCAAGAAGAGTGTGTTACGAATGTGGAAGCCCGGATCACGTAAGGAGCTCTTGTCCTAGATTTAATAAGAGGGTGAATGCTAATCAAGGCCGACCAGTTAATCAGGGGAATCCAGGGAGACCAGCACGAGGGCGAGTGTTTGAGATCGGGGCAGAAGAAGCAAGACAGAACCCGGATGTAATTACAGGTACGTTTCTCTTGAACAAGCATTATGCATCTGTATTGTTTGATTCTGGAGCAGATAGGAGTTTTATATCGTTAGACTTCAGGACTAAATTTTGCCTAAAGTCTCAAAAACTAAAAGAAGATTATGTTGTCCAATTTGCTAATGGACAAGAGGTTAGGGCCAAGGACGTAATTTCAAACTGTACTTTAGAATTGGCTGAAAAGGAGTTCAATATAGATCTAATTCCAATCAGATTAGGAAGCTTTGATATAGTAGTGGGCTCGGATTGGCTATCTGTAAACCGAGCAGAAATATGTTGCTCCGAGAAAATTCTCCGAATTCCATTACCGGAAGGAGGGATACTTCTAGTACAAGGAGAAAAGTCAAGGAGGAATTTAAAAATGGTGTCGTGCATGAAAATGCGGAAATATTTGAGGAAGGAGTGTGTTGCGTTTCTGGCTCATGTGGTAAATAAGAAGATCAAAGGGAAGCGCATTCAGGACATTCCAATAGTTCGAGATTTTCCAGAAGTATTCCCAGATGATTTACCAGGATTACCCCCACAGAGGCAGGTTGAATTCCACATTGATTTAATTCCTGGAGCTGCACCAGTAGCTAAAGCACCATACCGTTTAGCACCATCGGAAATGCAGGAATTGTCCGAACAACTTCAAGAACTTCTCGACAAGGGATTCATCAGACCTAGTTCATCGCCATGGGGAGCTCCAGTTCTCTTTGTCAAAAAGAAGGATGGAACCTTTCGAATGTGTATCGATTATAGAGAGCTTAATAAACTAACTCTCAAGAATCGATATCCATTACCCCGAATTGATGATTTGTTTGATCAATTACAAGGAGCAACGTATTTTTCAAAGATCGATCTCCGATCCGGATACCATCAGATGAGAGTCTCTGAAGAAGATGTTTACAAAACGGCATTTAGAACTCGATATGGACACTATGAGTTTCTAGTTATGCCCTTCGGACTGACAAATGCACCAGCGGTTTTCATGGATTTGATGAATAGAGTTTGCAGACCATACTTAGACAAGTTTGTAATCAAATTCATTGATGATATATTGATATACTCCCGAAGCAAAGAAGATCATGAGCAACATCTAAAGTTGATACTAGAATTGCTTAAGGACCAGAAATTGTACGCCAAATTTTCTAAATGTGAATTTTGGATTCGTGAAGTACATTTTCTTGGTCATGTGGTCAACGAGAAGGGAATTCATGTTGACCCGGCGAAGGTCGAGGCCATTAAAAAGTGGGAAACTCCGAAGACACCAACTGAAATTCGTCAATTTCTCGGCTTAGCAGGATATTATCGACGATTTATCGCCAATTTTTCCAAGATTGCGAAACCTCTAACAACTCTGACACGAAAAGATGAGAAGTTCACATGGGGAGAGAAACAGGAGGAAGCATTTCAGTTACTCAAGCATAAGCTTTGTAATGCACCAGTTTTAGCTCTGCCAGAAGGAATTGAAAACTTCGTGGTCTATTGCGATGCATCACGTCAAGGCTTGGGATGCGTATTAATGCAGAAGGATAAAGTCATCGCATATGCGTCCAGACAACTTAAAACCCACGAGAGAAATTACACCACTCATGATTTGGAGCTGGGAGCTGTAATTTTTGCTCTAAAAATCTGGAGACATTATCTTTACGGCACAAAATGTACAATCTTCACCGATCACAAAAGTCTTCAGCACATTCTTGATCAGAAAATGCTCAATATGAGGCAACGAAGATGGGTCGAGTTGCTTAACGACTATGACTGTGAGATAAAGTACCACCCAGGAAAAGCTAATGTGGTAGCGGATGCGTTAAGCAGAAAAGAAAGAATAAAGCCCGTAAGGACACGAGCTATGGGATTAATAGTCCAGACAAGCCTTAAGACGCAAATTCTTAAAGCTCAAGAAGAAGCATTAAAGGCGGAAAATTTGATTGGCGAAACTTTACATCATCTGGAAAAGGAATTTGAAATAAGATCTGTTGGAGTGTGTTATTTTAAGAATAAGGTTTGGATACCAAAGGTTGACAACCTGCGGTCCACAATTATGGAAGAAGCACACAAATCAAGGTACTCGATTCACCCAGGAGCAGACAAGATGTATCAAGATTTAAAAGAGCATTATTGGTGGCCAGGAATGAAGCGGGATGTTGCCTTGTACGTAAGCAAGTGTTTGACTTGTGCAAAAGTCAAAGCGGAGCATCAGAAACCTTCAGGACTTCTTCAACAACCTGAAATACCCCAATGGAAATGGGAGCAAATATCAATGGACTTTATAACCAAGTTACCCAGGACTAGAAAAGGTCATGATGCAATCTGGGTCATTGTAGATCGACTCACAAAGTCCGCACATTTCCTACCAATTCGAGAAGATTATAAGATGGAAAGATTAGCACAGATGTATATTGATGAGATTGTTTCCCGACACGGAGTACCCGTTTCTATCATCTCCGATAGAGATAGCCGTTTCACCTCCAGATTTTGGCAGTCACTTCAGAAGGCTTTGGGCACTAGGCTGGATTTAAGCACAGCTTATCATCCGCAAACAGATGGACAGACGGAGAGAACTATTCAAACGTTGGAAAATATGTTGCGCGCATACGCAATAGACTTTGGCGGTAGTTGGGATCAGCACTTACCGTTAGTCGAATTTTCGTACAATAATAGCTATCACGCCAGTATTCGATGTGCTCCATACGAAGCTTTATATGGACGTAAGTGTAGGTCACCACTTGGATGGATAGAAGTTGGTGATAATCAATTGATCGGACCGGACATCGTTCAGGAGACCACGGATAAGATATCAACCATTCTGGATAGACTCAAAACAGCAAGAGATCGTCAGAAGAGTTATGCTGATAAGCGAAGGAAGCCATTAGAATTTCAAGTGGGTGATAAGGTACTTTTGAAAGTATCACCTTGGAAGGGAATAATACGTTTTGGAAAACAACGCAAACTGAGTCCAAGGTATATTGGTCCATTTGAAGTGTTGGAAAGAATTGGATCAGTCGCATATAAACTCAAGTTACCTCAGGAGTTGAGTGCTATCCACGAAACTTTCCATGTGTCGAATTTGAAGAAGTGTCTGACCGATGAATCACTAGTCGTATCACCGGAAGAAGTCAAAGTTGATGAACGTTTGTGTTTCAGGGAAGAACCGATCGAAATACTCGACCGAGATGTCAAACAATTAAGACGATGCAAAATTCCAATTGTGAAAGTCCGATGGAACTCGAGGCACGGTCCGGAATACACTTGGGAGCGAGAGGATTATATGAGAAATAAGTATCCTCAGCTGCTTGTAAAGAATTCATCTGAGGAAAGCAAAATGTGAATTTCAGGACGAAATTCCTTAAACGGGGGGAAACTGTGACATCCGTCAGAAATTAAAATCTTCAAGGTTAGAATCCTTTAAGATATTAGAATAGTTCATAGAATTTACTTTTCTAGAATCTAATTAGATTGGTTAGATTATAATTTTTCCCGAAATATTTCAGTAGTCATTTAGAAAGCCCGGTTCGGATCAGTAACTGACTAAAACGTCCCATAAAATGGCAAATATTATGTCACATGTCTAAAATACATAAAATAATGAGGTTTATATTATTTAGGTAAAAATATATTTATTTGTAAAAATTTACTCAATTTAGAGAGAATTGAGAATTTATAAATTGTCGGTTCTCAATTTATCTGTTTTAATTGAGAATTTATGTTGTATTCTTTTAAAATAAAAAAAAAATTGTTGAGATGGGCTTGGAGAGGCCATGGCCGGCCCTCACCCTCTCCCTCTCCCTCTCTTTTTAAAAAAAAAAATCATTTGAAACTCTCACTTCAAACTCTAAAAATTGGAAGATTAACTCTTCATCTCCTCATTCTCTCTCTCTTTCTCTCATTTTCGATTTTTCCTTCAAAACACCACCAAGAACACAAAAATTTCCAGCAAATAAAGGATTGGTTTAAGATCAAAACATCAAGATTATTGAGAATTTCAAGTTTACTTCATCATCTACACAAGGTACAAACCCTATTTCTTCATTTCTTCAAGTTTTATTCAAATTTGTTGTTTTGAACTTTATAAAATCTTCATGCATGTGTAGAAATATTTTATTTATGGTTTAGAAGTGAAATGGACATCATTTATGAATAAAACATTCATAAAATGATGCCATAAGATGATCTTCCATGAAAAACCAAGTTAAAAAGTGAAATATTTGAGTCTCTTGTTGATTATGTCAATTTTATCATGGGTGCAACTTTGTGTACGAAAATTTTGATATTTTAGTTGGTTTATAATCAAAATTTTAGTAGTAATTTCAAGTTTAAACAAACTCTTATGATAAGATTATTCAATCTTGTGTGATTAAGAGTCTTGAAAATTGATAAGTGATGAAAAATCACTTATTTGGTGTTCTTTGTCTCATGCAACTCACTTTGGATGAAATTTTGTAGTTATAAATGTGTCCAAGGTGTATGTTTTCATTCATAGATCATTATTTAGTGAAAAAGGGTTTAAATCCAATTGGTTTCACAAGAAACTATGGAAAATGGACCCCTTATTGCTTAATACAAAAACCTTGGTCTACACAGCTTGCTGTCAATAATGGAATTTCCACTTCCAAGCTGTGTATCTCAATATTTACTCCATGAAATTTGGGATTTTTGCTTTCATACACTAATTTGATGAGTTATTTTTCAAATGAATCAAGAATCACTAAAAATTATGAGGTTTTGGTCATTCAAATGTATTTTAGAAGAAAATTGTGCAATCTGTCCCGAGCTGACAGATTAGTACACCCTACTTCTAACGACCATAACTCCCTCATAAATCATCTAAATGAGGTGAATTCTTTTTCATGTAGTATATTTTTTAGTTAGCTTTGCATCCATATATGGATCACTGAATTATGTTGAGTTTTGATCCTCCAAAAGCATGCCACAACAGAAGTGCGCAACTGATTCAAAAATCAGTAACCTACTGTTTTGTAGAAATTATTTGGGGCATCAAAACACTTCCAAAATTCATGAAATTTTACCTTAGAGTTCTTAATTCAGTATTTTAGCTCTTATAAAAAAATGGTTAGGATTGTCATTTGGGAGATTGTATTTTGAAAGCCATTATGTGGTTACAATTTCTGGACAGCAAATGCTGAAATCCAGAAAGATGATTCTAAAAACCTCAAATTTATGTATTTTGGTTATAATGATCATCAATTCTTATTTTGACAATAAAAATACATACATTGGCATTTTATAAGACGTGGGATTGGTTAGTTAGGCTTAAGGGCTGGATTTGACATTTAGCACTCTTTGTGCATAATTTCTCTATAGGAATTTAGAAGCTCTGGGCTAGGGGAAATTGTATTGCGTATCTTGCGTCATTAATCGAGGTGAGTATTCACAGCCCCACTTTTATTGTTTTGATTGAACTTGGGGTGAAAACATGTTAAAATTGAATATTTAAAGATTCATGAGGCTTTGTTATAAAGTGTTACGTATTGAAATTTATGAGGCTTTGTTGTAAAGCGGTTGGTGTAGAAGTTATATGACATGTATGCCAATGATATGTTGAGTTTTAAAAATAGTTAAGTCCCCGGGTACACTACTAGTTAACCCAGAAATGGGCCTATAGTATTAGTGGATAGCACTATTTGGTCTGACAAGCCCACCTTATACTGACGAGTAGGGGTGCACTGTACTAGAGAAATATGACTACACATGTGGTTAAAGCCCACCTCTGAGGTAGATCATGGGGCGTTGATTTGGTCCGGAAAGGTTTAGTAGTGGCTCAACGTGGTTATATCAATGCATACCATTTGTCATATAAGCTAAATTATGATACTCATGAATCAATGGGTTGAAGTTTGGATTATGCGTATGATTTTCAAAGACAACTTGCATATAAACTTGATTTGTGCATATTTAAAAACCTGTGAACTCACCAACTCTCGTAGTTGACCATATTTTGAACATGCTTTTCAGGGAACAAGAAGGTACATGAAAACGATTAAAGTTTATCTCTTGTGTAAACCGCATGCAATACTTTTATAATAGAGATTTTTGTACTTCAACTTTTGATGATGTAATAGGATTGTAATCTTTTGGAACATATTGTAAACAATGGTTGAATGTATGGTGGTATTTCTTTCTGTATCCTAAAGCTATGTCTATCGAACTGTCATGTTCCGTGTTTCCGCTTTAGCGGGGTGTGACATTTATCTTAATCTCATAAATGGTTGAACGAAGGACAACTTTCAATCATTGGAAAACATTGTTTTTAATGTTCAAACCACTTCCCGATTTTTCAACAGATTTTATATTTTGGGAGTGTATTTTAAATGTTTTCATGATCTAAATTGTGCTTTAACTGAAATAGTTAAACCAATCTGAGTATCACGTGCATCATAGGAAAACAAGAATCATTGTGCTAGGAATTAACACAACTTCTATGGAATCACATTAACCAGTGATTTCTACCCATGAAGTTAAATCCTTAGTGATTGAGTGTGCAAAGCGAAAAGAAATGAGTGTGATTAGAGAAAGCAAAACGTTTAAAAGAAAGAGCGTGTGAGAACAGAGTTAAAAGAATATCACAACTCTGCACCAACTTTTTCTGAGCCGGGTAGCCACCATTCTAGTGATTCACAATTCTTTGGTGATCATTATTGAAACAGGCAACTAGCCCATGCCAACTCTTGATCAAACCTCACTATCTACTCATTTTCTTCTCAACAAGAAAGTGTTTCACATTTTCTAAGGGGATGCAGCACATATGCTGTCTGATTTTCATTCGGAAAATTTGGATATTGAAAAGAAGAAAGTCTGCCCCCACCTTCGCACTTCAATCATGTGCATTGAGTCTGTGTTTAACTTACTGTTGTCTCAGTGGTTTACACAATTTCGAGCCAAATAAGCAATCATCAAGTGCTTAATTCTTTCTATCACAAGCACGAACACACAAGGAATTTGCTTCTTTGTCATAACGTTTATAGAAATTACCTTTATGGTGTTTCGATGATTAAATGGAAGCCCTGGGGAGTCAACATCACACAACTCTTTTCCAATGTGTATTTGTTACACACAGTGACTTAGTGTTACTGACAGGCATGTTAACTGATTCATTAGTTGATTCAGGTGTTACACGACTACTTTGTCTAGATTTGCAAAGATCTGGATGAATATCTTATGAATTGACGAATCAACGGCTCCGAAAGATAGACATTTCTTACAAATAGTTTTGATGAAGTCGTTGCACTTATCATCAAAAAGGGGGAGAATGTCTACACAAGAAATGGCAAAGATCACATGTTTCAAGAATCACGTCCAAGATTGAAATCTTCAAAAGCAAGTATTCTAAAGTCATGTTGATTTAAGAGCTAGAGAAAGAGATTGCATCTTCTAAGCTGAACAAGAAGACTGAATTGCTAAAATCATTTTCGTAATGATCTTGATCCAAAGGGGGAGATTGTTAAGACACAGTCTCATTGGATTCAAGATCATCCAATCTGAAGATCGCAATCTGAAGCTAAAGCCGAAACGTCGAATCTCGATATTAAAGTCTATGTTGTTTGTAATAAATGTCAAAGTAATCAATGTAATTGTTTATTATTGTACTAGTTAAATTAATATCTAGTTTGTTAGATATTAGTTAACTTAGTTAGTTATTAGATTTAGTTTAGTTAGTTATATTATTTAGTTAGAAATAATATCTAGATATTAAATCTAGATATTATGGTAGTGTGTTAGACACACTTTAGTTTTTAGATATTGTGTATCTCAACAACTCTCTCAACAATCAGATATTATCGACACACACAAAAACACACACTTTAAGGTGTAAATCAGAGAGAAAATAGAGAACACACAAAATAGCTTGAATCGATCAACCTTGTAACCATTTGTTATAATCAATACAGGTTGGTAATCTTATTGTGTTGTATCTATAAAACTTGATATAGTATTGTTGGACCAACAAGCAGTATAGGATAGAGATCAGATTAATTCTCTTGGGACGTAGACCATCATATCCATCGGATGCAGAAACATAGAAGTAAGGTCTTTTTGATCGCTGAGGTCCGAGTCCTAAACTGTTGTGTTTAGAAGTCAAACTCCTTTGAAGAACAAGTCCTAAGCTGACGTGCTTAGAAGCCATCGTCTTGACATTGAGGTGTGGGTCTTGAACTGTAGTATTCAAGAGCCATTCAGCTTTGAAGTCCGGATTTTGAACTGTTGTGTTCAAAAGCCATTGTTCTCTTACTACCCTTTGACTTGCGGTGCCTGCAACACAGAATCAGTTTTCTTCTTTGGTACCCACTGGTATTTGGGTCCAGAAAAGTTAGTTGCAGTACGTGTGGGGGTTATAGAGTATGAACCATACCATAAATGATCACTCGTTTTGTGAATATGATTATGTGTACAGCAGTAAGAACAATAATATTTATTACCTGAAAACCTGAGTAATTGATCTTTTGAGTATATATGGTCAGGTTTACCTTTATGCTCTTTGTTCTTCTTTGCTTTATGTACATGTACACATGATGTCTTCCCTTTCAGCTCATTTGACATCTCATCTGTAACTGGTTTCTACTGCCAGACCAGTTTCTCTTTCTTGTAACTTCTTCTTCTTCTTGGAGATGTACCTGAACCATCTACATATCCATCATAGAAAATGTTAGTTTGACGAATCTGATCAAAAGATTTAACTGACCTTTTTGAAGAGACAGATTTCTGAGTTGATCTTGAGGCAGACTTCTCAATCTCTTTGATCTATGAAGCAAAGTTTTCTCTTTCTTTCACAAGCTGGTAAATCTTCTTCGAGAACTCAGACTTCGTTTTCTGCGATTTTAATGCAGTAGCAGATAGTTCAGATAACTTTGAAGTCAACTTTTTGATTTCATTCTCAAATATGCACCTTTCTTCTTCAAATCCTTTCTCTGAATCATTTCTTTGGCCAGATAGTTTCTTGAAGAATCCCACATTCTTTTGTTCAATGCCTTCTTTTCTTGAACAAACTTCTCTTTTTCCAAAATAAGTACTTTCTCAAAATCGGAAACTTGTTGAGAAAGTTTAATGCATTTAAGATCAACTGACTTCTTCTCTTCAAAACACTTTTTAGAGAAATCTGAGAACTTCTTTGAAAAACCTTTCTTTTCACTCTCAAAAATTGCTTTATCTTCAGTAAGCTTTTGCTCCAAATCAGATATAGTCTTTCTAAGCTCAACATTCTCAGATTCCAATTTCTTAACTTTCTGCTCATTGCTCTCAACAAAGACTGTCTGCTGAATTATAACTTTCAATTCAGAAATCTTTCCTTTTAGCTCAGACACAACCGTTGGCCCTAACATCGTCCATTCAAGATAGTCCCATATCTCCTTTCCTGTTGACTTGTATAAATCTTTCCCTGTCAACTGATAGATTTTTATGTGACCATTAATCTCATGATGAATACTATTCAACAGAAAATTTTGAGCCATATTATCAGCATTCTTTCTTTTCTCCCAATCCTTAGTACAATCTTCTGTTTGAGTACGAGATTTCATCTCTCCTTCAATCAATGACAGTCTGATATAGCAACTCAGCTCATGTGTATCTACAAATTTGAAAAAATCAATTTTCCACTGCTCGTATCTTCCTCTGAGTAAAATTGGAGAACTCATCATGTTTCAAAAGGAATTTAACAAAGTAATCGTCAGTTGAAATGAATTCAAAAACAAAATTCAGACAATCTAAAATGTTCTCTCTCAGAAAGCTTTGAATGAGAAACAGCTTGATAAAAAAAACGATCGTTCCCAAACTGTAAATCAGAAAATATTTTATCACAATCAGAACAATGTCCCCCTCCGCAGACTTAGCACGGGGGTCCCATTTAAAAGACATATTACAGTTTTGAAAATTTTGACAAAGTATGGAAAAGACACTGTTTGCGCAAGATTGAGTTTTGCGTAAGTAATGATTTGCGCAAACCAAGCTTTTCGGAATCAACGTGATGCGCAAAGACAGGTTCTCGTAAGCAGAGAGTTGCGCAAAGTAAGGTTCTCGGGATAAGCTTGTTGCGCAAAGTAGGTTTGCGTAAATGCCTTGATGCGGAAAGTGAGCTTTGCGTGTTAGCCTTCATGCGCAAAGTGAGCTTTGCGTGTTGAACTTGATGTGCAAAGTGAGCTTTGCATGTTGAACTTGATGTGCAAAGTGAGCTTTACGTGTTGAACTTGATGCGCAAAGTGATATTTGCGTACACCGAAGGATGCGCAAATGTGACTGAAAATCAAAGCATACGCAAACTGACTTCTTCTTAAAACTCAGAAAAGCTTGTGCAAACCATCTAAGAATCTTGCGCAAACCGTCTATGAATCTTGCGCAAAGTGTATGAACTTGCGCAAACCATTGATCTTGCGCAACATGGTAACTGATTTGAACATTTCGATCCAAATCGATTCAAACCTGCAATTTTGATCTTAAAAACTTATCAGTAACTTCGACAAACAATACTAATCACACAAATACAATCAATTTTCGATTAAAACAACAAATCTCATGAATTTGAAAACTCGTTTTCAAGAAAAACTCAAAAAATCGAAAAGTGAAAGTGAAAGTGAACGAATTACAATATGAAATCAAAACAAGAATCAATCACCAACATAAATCGAACTCAATGATTCCATTTTCTTGCACTAAAAACGATTTTACCAACAAATTCAAATTTTCAAAAAATTCCTATAATCGTTTTCTTGAAAAACTTTCAAAAAATTCAAATTTTCGATCCAAAACACACAGATTTCAATTCAAATCATGATCAAATCATTCCTGAAAAGTTTGGTTCAGCTCTGATACCAATTGTTAATCATAAAATCCCAATTCAATCAAGCAATTACTCAAGAACTAGAGAGAGAAACTAGAGAGAGAAAGTAGATCTTGAAATCCCATAGTCATATATCTCACAAATCTGAATGTTTACAATGACGTACTTACCAAACTATTACAAGGCAAACCTATTTATATCACTAACTAAAACAAGACTTAACAACTAAGAAACCAAATACAACTTTGACTTTTAATGACTTTGACATAGACAATGTTGACTTTTACATCTTTGACTTTCATATTAAATCTTGGATACAATATTTAGACTTAACACCATCTTTGCTGTGAGATCGCGGAAACCTGCTCGGACTTCATCTTGGAAAGCACGGGACTCAGAGTGTTGGCGAAGAATGGCTATCAAACCTGCATCTTCAGGTGTACCATGAGATAGAAGATCAAATAAGAGCATTGATTTGAGCTCGGAGGTTGTCGGTCGTTGCTGAACTGGTGGAGGTGGTGGCGGTGCTACTGGGGAGTTGCCTTTCAGCATTCGGAGAACCGTTTGCTGGAACTCCTCAGCTAATCGACGCTGTTGATCTAATTGGCGAGAGATGGAACCATCGACAGCATGCAAAGCCTGCTGCAATAGTTCCGGAGTAATAAAAGAGGGTAAGCTAACGCCTGGGTCACATAGACTTCCAGTTCGGGTAACGACTGTTGAAGTCGTACCGCCTACGTTCACAGCTGGCGTGATAATAGCTGTGGTAGGACTTCCGGCCAATCCTCGTGGAGCACCGCTTGTGGGTATCACTATAGTCGTTCCGGTTGGGCCACACAGGCTCGCAACAAGAGACTCAGTATGTGTCCTAGAGTGTATAGTCTCTAGAGTCTATATGTGCTCAAACGAAGTCGATGGCCGGGGCTGGGGCCTATCTTGTTCAATACCTTGACTCTCCAAGTGAGAGCCCGGTAGCATATGTGCTATATCCCCGTGTATATCTGAAACAATCATCTGTTGTGAGATGATTGAGTGGCCGGGTGGGGTTTGTGCTTGCGCCGCTGGGTCCACGGCGTCTTCTTCAATGCCTCGTCCCAACACATGGGAGTTGACAGTAGATGTGTCTACCCGTCTAGATGTGGCTAGGATGCTCAAACGCTCCTGATTTCTCTTACTCCGCCTTTCCTTCACACAGACTCTCTCATTTTTATTCTTATTTTCGACTGATACTCCCTTCGCTCTCCTTATGTCTCCAGAGTTGGCTTGGGAAAGGGAAGGTGTAGGGGTAGGGTGGTTTCAACATGTGGGAGAGGTAGTTTGAGGAGAAGTGGGTGTAGGTGAGGCTGGTTGGGATTGAGAAGAGGAATATGATGGTGTGTTTGGTTCGGGGGAGGGTTGAGTGGAGGAGATAGGAGATGGGCAACGACCGATAGGTGCGAAACGAAATTGTGTGTGGTCGTTGTCCGATTCGGTGGAGGAGGAGGAAGAGCGATGGGGAATCACCCTGTGATGCATTACTCTTAGTACCGGCTATGGTTGGGTCGTTGGTGACCAGTACATCATGGAGTGTAGATGAAGTATTAGGCTCAGTTGGTCTTACCCTACTAGCAGTAGCATGGTCATCCACGGTATCTCCCACACCAGAACCCCTCACGACTTTGTCTCTCTTCGCACCCTGTCCGGAAGTCCCTACATTCCGGAGTTTTGGAAGTCTCACTCGTGGACCCTGACTTCGCTCGGGTTGTGCTCCCTGGGTAGGTCCTGCCGGTGCTAGTTGGACCACTAGAGCTAGTTGGTCTATGTAATTCCTATAAAATACCACAATAGGTGCCGTGGGACAAGCATATGCTAGTAAGGCATTTGGTATAAGCATCGGGTGAATATTGGGATTATCTTGAGGCTCGTGAACAGTGAGGCGCATCTTGTTAGAAGTGCATACCTGATGAGATCGTCATCGTGGAATCTGGGAGTTGTTGGTCATCAGTCGTTCAATGGCAAGCTGTAGAAACCGCATGTAAGGAATGAAATTCCGCCGATTGCCAGTGTTCTTGTCTTGAACAGTTTGAACCATCCCCTTCCAGATAAGTCCGGCGTAGTCGACTTGTCGATGATAGACAACACCGTGAAAGAGGCGTAGGAAGGTGGTGCTGCACTAATCAATACTTTTTGTGTTAGACGAGACGCAGCGGTTGAGAATGGTGAAGAACGTGAACCATATAGGGTGGAGATGTTTGCGTTTGAATGTGGTCACTTTGGTGAGTAAACCATCATAGCCGAGCGCGTGGACCTCTCTGAGAAGTTGTGCATCAGGTATATCTGGATCAAAGTTTGCGCGACCTTGAAAGATAGCGTCTGGCAGATTGAGAAGCAGTCGGAGACTGTTGGGTGTGAGTACCAATGGGAATTTTTCTACGAGGGCCTCTATCTTTTCAATTTTGTTCTGCTTGTCGGAGACATATCGAATCGTGTGCCAAACCTGCTACAGATAGATTTCTGGAACTTTAGCGGTAGCAGTGAGAGCACGGCAGAGGGGATGGCGTTTGAGGATTTCGAGTACTATCTGGTGTGTACAGCGGAATGTGATGAAGTCGATTCTATAGTTGTTCGGAGTCAATGGCAGGTATGAGTTGGGGCTGATGAGAGCAGCATCAACTACAGGATCGATGGGATCGGCCACTTGGACAGTCGGCTTTTCTGCCATATGGTACCTGAAAAATAGATAGTGTTAGCAAACCGGTTATGTAGTGAAAGTGGTGATTTGGGTTATAAACCGGTTGAGTAACGTGAGTCCGGTGCAGACTTCTCCCCATGATTGAACCACAGTCTGACCGAGGCCATGTAGTGGCAATGGGCCGAAGCCATGTTGGGGACGGGGCCGAAGCCTGGGAGTAGTCTGGGCCGAAGCCTGGTTGTGGCCGAGGCCGAAGCCTGGTTGTGGCCAGCTAAGGCTCGAAGCCTGGTTATGGCCGAGGCCGAAGCCTGGTTGTGGCCAACTAAGGCTCGAAGCCTGGTTGTGGCCGAGGCCGAAACCAGGTTGTGATCCATGAATAGAACGAGGCTGAAACCAAGAACTAAACCCAACCAAACACCGAACTACAAATCAAATAGCTATTTAGCTCAAGTCAAATCGAAAACCAACTTGAATTAAACTAACTCATTACTCCAATTAAATCCACCTCAAGGCAGACCCAGTTTAACCAGGTTTCACAAAGCTTATCTCAAAAACCCAAAATCTATTTAATCACTAAAACCAGAACGAATCAATGCTAAAACGAAAAATTTGTTCCAAAAAAAATATGTATAAACATACCAAACCTTAACCGGTAGAGACATCGAAACCCGGAACATAAAGAATCAAGACCAAACTATAGGTCACTTGATATACAAAAAATCACACCAATCTAATCTGAAGCATGGAAGTAACATATATGCCAAGACCCATTGATTTAACTTCCAAAAAGCAATCAGACTAATAAAGCGATTAACAAATAACACAGTCAAACCAATCTAATCAAGTATCAATAGGAATATCCAGTAACGAGTCAGATACTAAAATCCAAAATTTAATTTCATTCGACTAAGAACATATCCAAATCAATCAATCCACTTGATATCTGTTTAAAAATTAATCCACATCAATTAACCAGATTATCGAAAAAAAAATCAATAACCAGATTAGCAATCAATTCAACACCTTGGATCAATCGACTCAACCAAAACATATTCAAAGATTAATCTGGATAAGATGCATCAACCCAAACCAAAAACAATCGAAACTCAAGCGATATATAACACCCTGAAATATCAACGTAAATTAAAACCTGGAAAACCTGGCAACATGACGATCGTATTGCTATAAACCTCCCAACAAGGGGATCAGTCCTTAAGACTTTACAAAACCTGTACAGATATAGGGTTCATCAACAAACTAATCTAGACACCTATATCAAGATTACATTAGTTGACAATCCATAATTAACCAAAAGAATGGGACTTAACAAATGCCCAAATACAATACTAGTCATCTCCAAAAAGCCTAGAGACTCAAAACTCGTCTCTCCAAAACCCCAGCAACCCACCGCTAAGGGAAACCTGTTACACACATCATTTGAGAAAAAGTGTTAGGCCTAAAGCCTAGTGAGAACATACAGTTCACAAATCTCAATAGATATAATCAAATGCATCAAGTAAATCTTTTCAAAGTATTAGTTATGCAAAATGCAGTTCTTTAACAATAAACGGACAACCGGTCCAAAACACATCTTTCGATGACGGGGATTACCCGATTTACCAAGGATTATAGTGGAACACAAAGTAAGCCACAAATCCAAGTTATGAGCTAAATACATGGAACCATGGCCACGAACGCTTCGGTCCGTACTACGATGTGAGGGAGGGACCCTGATGAACCATGTCATACTCGTTCATTAGACTACATTTGACCCATGGCTAGTAACCGGTCTCACATAACCGTACCAAGTTGCCCCCGAGGATCAAATGTATCTAACTACAATGGAAGGGGCATATCCTTCCCAGCCATAAGCCGACTCGATACCTAGGGATCCACTAGTATAGTCATGACTTGTCACAATATTTCAGGTGACCAACAAAGCTAGATAAATAGCTTTCAACACATTTATATTTCAAAATGCCGTTTTCCAGACCAACTGCGGGTAAGAAAGATAATCATAAAACCAGTTTATATACATCCTTTCAAATAAGCCACACACTGGGCAAGTAAAACATTCTTTTACTTCAACAAGATGGAACCCATCATTTTAGTCAAAAGCGTTTCGGGAACCCTAAAATATCTCAAAAACCCCAAGTTACATCAAATTGAAATAAACGGACAATCCGAAAAAGTAGAGATATATAGGAGTTAAAAACACAATCTTTGACATATATAACAGTTTAGAAAAGTTAGTAGGAACTCACCTCAGTTTCCTTCTTCCTAACGAATGCTACCTATGACAACGCCGAAAGAATCGGTAAGTCAAAGCACAGATAACTCTCCCACTACCTGACTAAAAGCACTGACAACAAAAGCTAACAGATGGCGCAAAGAAGACTTTTGCGCGAACAGAAGGGCACGCAAACTACGGTTTGCGCATCCTACGGGGCACGCAAACTATAGTAGTTTGCGCATCCCGGTCTTCCCCTTGACCGGTCGACACACCGGTCGAAAACCACATCCGGTCAAACCCATACCGGTCGAGTGACACTCTACTGGTCAATTGGGTACCGGTCGAATGCATCCCACCGGTCGAATAGATACCGGTCGAGTGCATTCTTCCAGTCGAAAGGATACCGGTCGAGTGCATTATTCCGGTCGAAAGGATACCGGTCGAGTGCATTCGTCCGGTCCTTTACACGTCTAGTCGTCTTGTTCACCAAGAACAGTCGGAGATATAGAATCCAGATCCAAAACGAGAAATACTCAGATCTCAAAATGGAACAGTTTAAAACCTTCACAACGAGATTCTACACGGCTAAAAGCATTCAGATCAAAGTATTAAGCTAGATTCGTACCTTGATTTGTCCGAATCGATTAAACACTTTTCACCTGCTTTTCTCTCTCTCTGACTTCAGTACCTAAGAATTCTGATCTGATATTTTTACAAAATATCAAGACTTTGTTTTGTATATATATTACCCAAGTTACAAATAACCCCCCTGAACTTTCGGTAACGGTCAACTTCTCACCCAACCCCAAAATTCAGGGTGTTACAATCCTCCCCAACTTGGGAATGATTTCGTCCCCAAAATCCAACTATACAAAGAGATGAGGATATCTACGCTTCATATCCTCTTCAGATTCCCAAGTCACATTTGCTCCCCGGTGATGCTTCTACTGCACCTTGACCAAAGTGACTTCTTTGTGACGCAACTTCTTAGACTTTCTCTCTAAGATGGCATCGGGTTCTTCCACACAACGGTTACCTTCGTCTACCCTTAACTCTGAAAGGGGAATGACGTTGTCTTCTACTGCCAAACATTTTTGGAGGTAGCGAACATGAAACGTGTTGTGTATTCTACTCAACTCCGGTGGCAGTTCCAACTGGTAGGCTTGCAAACCCACCCGCTTAAGCACTTTGAAAGGTCCAAGGAAACGGGGACTCAGCTTCCCACGTTTTCCGAACCGTATAATGCCCTTCCACGGCGACACCTTAAGCATAACGCGATCGCCCACTTGGAATTCCATCGGTCGCCTCTTCTTATCGGCATAGCTTTTCTGCCGATCCTGAGCCACTTTCATTCTTTCACGAATGCACTCGACCTTATCGGCAGTCTCTTGCACGATTTCCGGTCCGGCGAACTACTTTTCTCCTGCTTCCAGCCAGCACATGGGAGTCCGACACTTTCGCCCATACAATGCCTCAAAAGGGGCCATTCCAATACTCGAGTAGTAGCTATTGTTGTAAGCAAACTCCACCAAAGGCAGGTGAGAGTACCAACTACCCCCGAAATCGATGACACAAGACCTCAACATGTCTTCCAAAGTTTGGATCGTTCGCTCACTATGCCCGTCGGTTTGCGGATGGTAAGCCGTACTCAACTTCACGCGAGTACCAAGCTCCTTCTGAAACCCATCCTAGAAGTTCGAAGTGAACCGACTATCGTGATCCGACACGATCGAAAATGGTATCCCATGCCTCGAGACCACCTCATCGATATAAAGCTTCGCCAACTTATCCATCGGTAAAGTCTCGCGCATAGGCAGAAAGTGAGCGCTCTTTGTCAATCTATCAACTATCACCCAAATGGTATCGTGACCTCGAAGAGTTTTAGGCAACTTCGTCATGAAGTCCATGGTGATATTCTCCCACTTCCACTCGGGAATCTCTAAAGACTGAAGACTCCCATACGGTCGCTGATGTTCGGCTTTAACTTGCGAACACGTCACACAACGCTCCACGTAACGTGCCACATCAAGTTTCATTACCGGCCACCAATAGTGCAGCTTCAAGTCCCTGTACATCTTTGTACTTCCCAGATGAATGGAATACTTGGACTTGTGTGCATCTTCTAGCAACAGCTCACGGTTACCCCCAATATTGGGCACCCACACACGACCGCTGAACAGTTTTACTCCACAGCTATCTTCCGTTAAGAGCAAACGTTGTTTTGTCATGACTTCCTCTTTGAGATTCTCTTCTAACAGTGCTTCCACCTGGGATGTCTTGATCTTCTCAACAAGACTAGACACTAGCTCGATTCTCGAATGGGTAGCTCGAATACTCCCGCTATAGTCTTTCCGACTTAACGCATCGGCCACCACGTTCGCCTTACCGGGATGGTAAAGAAATTCACAGTCGTAATCTTTAAGCAACTTGAGCCACCGCCTTTGCCTCATATTCATCTCTTTCTGATCAAAGACATACTTCAGGCTCTTGTGATCCGTGTATAGAGTGCATTTCGTGCCGTAGAGGTAATGTCGCCAAAGTTTCAAAGTGAACACCACTGCCGCTAACTCCAGATAATGAGTAGGCTAATTCTGCTCATGTATTTTAAGTTGCCTCGAGGCATAAGCGATCACCTTGCCTCGTTGCATCAACACACAACCCAGACCCATCTTTGAAGTGTCGCTGTAAACCACGAAATCTTCCGACCCTTCAGGTAGCGTCAAGATCGGAGCTTCACACAACTTCTTTTGAAGGATCCAGAACGCCTTCTATTGGGTTTCGGTCCATTCAAACTTCACATTCTTCCGAGTCAGAATTGTCAAGGAAGAAGCGATTTTTGAAAAGTCTTGGATAAATCTCCTGTAGTATCCCGCCAGACCCAAGAAACTTCAGATCTCGGACGGACTCTTAGGAGGCTCCCAATTCATCATAGCTTCAATCTTGGAGGGGTCAACCTTTACTCCGACCCGCGTGACTACGTGAACCAAAAACTGTACTTCTTTAAGCCAGAAGTCGCACTTGGAAAACTTGGCGTACAACCTCTCTTTTCTCAACACTTCCAGAACTTCACGCAAATGTTGCTCGTGCTCTGACTCACTCTTTGAGTATACGAGTATGTCATCAATGAATACAATGACTGACTTATCGAGGAATGGTCGGCACACTCTATTCATCAAGTCCATAAACACTGCTGGTACGTTCGTTAGGCCAAAAGGCATTAAAAGAAACTCGTAATGGTCGTAACGCGTTCTGAAAGCTGTCTTCGGAACATCTTCTTCTCTTACCTTCACTTGGTGATAACCCGAACGTAAGTCGATTTTAGAAAAACAACCCGCTACTTGAAGGTGATCGAACAAGTCGTCTATTCTCGGAAGCGGATATCTGTTCTTTACTGTAGCTTTGTTCAACTCACGATAGTCGATGCACATTCTCATTGTGCCATCTTTCTTCTTTACAAACAAGACCAGAGCTCCCCAAGGTGACGAACTCGGTCTTATAAAGCCTTTCTCCAAAAGCTCTTGGAGTTGTGACATCATTTCTTCTAACTCTGACGGCGCCAAACGGTAAGGAGCTTTAGCAATCGGTGCTGCTCCAGGCACAAAATCAATCCGAAACTCTACCTGCCGATCGGGTGGTAACCCGGGCAAGTCGTCCGGAAAGACATCTGGAAACTCACGCACGAGCTTCACATCTTCCAGCTTTGATTTATCTAACTTGGCATCGATCACATAGGCTAGGAAAGACGAACATCCTTTTACTAAGCACTTGCGTGCCCTTGCCATTGTGATTACTGCTACTTCAACTTTTCTCTTTTCACCA
Source organism: Arctium minus (assembly GCA_954870635.1). Taxonomy (NCBI): domain Eukaryota; kingdom Viridiplantae; phylum Streptophyta; class Magnoliopsida; order Asterales; family Asteraceae; genus Arctium; species Arctium minus. The sequence continues at coordinate 24,904,514 of OX941093.1, forward strand.
TAGATGACAACGACTTCTCCAGAGGGGTTGGGAAGTCGAATCAACTTCTTGGAACATACGATCTCGGCATGATTGTTTGACAACCAATCCATGCCGACCACAACATCAAAACCCCCGATTAACATCGGCAGTAGATCGATTGAGAATTCTCTCCCTTCGATACTAAGAGAACACTACTTCAGAATATCGTGGATCAGAACTTGACTACCATCAACTATTTCTACCACTAATGCATCCTCAAGACTAGTAGTGGGCATGGAAATTTTCTGACGGAACAAATCAGATACGAAAGAGAAACTGGCACCTGTATCGAATAAAATACGAGCAGGTACAGAGTTTATAAGAAAAGTACCTGATACCACATCAGCGGATGCCCTGGCCTCATCGGCCGACATCTGAAATGCTCGACCCGGAACCCTCGGAGGGTTCTCCTTCCTTGCTGCCACGCTACCAGACTTGAGCTTCGGGCAATCTCTCTTCATATGCCCCGGTGCCTTACACTCGAAGCAGATCATCCCCACGATAGAACAATCGCGGGCGGTGTGATCATTCTTACCACACTTGAAGCAAAATCTAGAAGTTGAGTTACAGATACCATGGTGCTTGGTTCGACACTTCGGGCACCACTTTGCTTCTTGATAACCGCTGAAGTTGCGGTTTCCGACAACAGGCCGGGCCCGCTTGGGAGGTACTGAACTGCCCTCCCACTTTCTCTTATCTGACACTACCACTGCTTTCTCAGATTTGCTTCTCGCGAACATCTCTTCCATGAACTGAGCTTCCTCAACCATCTCTCGAAGGTTAGAAGCTTTGGAATTGTGGACCATAGATTGCATGTCCGCGGGTAAACCATTGAGATACGCTTTCATCTTGTCTTTCTCTGTTGGGGCAGCGTGTCCCACCAGACCAAGCTTTTCCATGAACTGACGGGTATACTGCCTCACCGTCAGGCTTCCCTTTACCAGAGACCGGAATTATTTCTCAATTCGGTCCATTGTTCTTTCGTTGCAGAATTCTTCTAACAACTTCTTCTTGAACTCGGCCCAAGACAACTGAGCCAACACTGCAGGAGATAGGGTGGATTGGATGACATTCCACCAAATGAGCGCAGTATCCCTCAGTAGTTGGGTACCGAACCGCACTCTCTGATCATCTCCGCATTCGGAAGAGCCAAAATATTGCTCAACCGCTCGGATCCACTTTACACACACGGCCGGGTCATCAGAACCAAAGAACTCTGGCGGTCCGCAGCCCAGAAAAGACTTATAGGAACAACTTTTCCTATTCCCCGGAGCACCAACAATCCTGCGCTCTTCAGCCCTGACCCCCGTACCATCGCCTCCAGAACCCGCCATAATGTTTTCCACAACCGTCTCACTTCTACGATTATTCACATCGCGGTCCTCAATCGCTTTCAGCAGAAACTCTTGCTGCTTTGCCATCTCTTGCCTCATTGCCAACATCACGCTGGCCAACAACTCAGACTGGGGATTAGCATCCCCGATGACTGGGTGGGACGAAGCCAGGTCTACTCGCGGAATGACCTCTGGCCCCCCACCTAGCCTTTGCTGAACAGGTGGTCGCACAACAACCTCAACTCCTTCCGGCTGACCCGCTGTAGAGGTTGTCGCTTCTAGACCATCAACACGCGTACGCGGTCTTCCGCGCGTACCTACCATACTGATTTGCTACACCGAGCAGAGAAAGAGATAAGAGAGAGAGAGGAAAACACGAAAGGAAAACGTACTACCACATTACCAATTGTCATATTAACAGCAAATCAAGCACTCTTACGTACAATATCCTCATAATAACATTAGCTAAGTGAAATTATGAACATATAACACATAACGGTTATTGTCACCACCACTACAACGCCTGATAAACGTACTTTCCGTCGACTCCAAGACTAACCCAACTTAGAAGTTCTACCTAAATCTCGCAGATCAATTCTTAGCATACTCAATCTAAGTCTAGACATCTTACATTCATGCCTAGTTCGCTTAAACTAGGGCTCTGATACCAACTTATAACACCCTGAAATATCAAGGTAAATTAAAACCTGGAAAACCTGGCAACATGACGATCGTATTGCTATAAACCTCCCAACAAGGGGATCAGTCCTTAAGACTTTACAAAACCTGTACAGATATAGGGTTCATCAACAAACTAATCTAGACACCTATATCAAGATTACATTAGTTGACAATCCATAATTCACCAAAAGAATGGGACTTAACAAATACCCAAATACAATACTAGTCATCTCCAAAAAGCCTCGAGACTCAAAACTCGTCTCTCCAAAACCCCAGCAACCCACCGCTAAGGGAAACCTGTTACACACATCATTTGAGAAAAAGTGTTAGGCCTAAAGCCTAGTGAGAACATACAGTTCACAAATCTCAATAGATATAATCAAATGCATCAAGTAAATCTTTTCAACGGTTTACTTATGCAAAATGCAGTTCTTTAACAATAAACGGACAACCGGTCCAAAACACATCTTTCGATGACGGGGATTACCCGATTTACCAAGGATTATAGTGGAACATAAAGTAAGCCACAAATCCGAGTTATGAGCTAAATACATGGAACCATGGCCACGAACGCTTCGGTCCGTACTACGATATGAGGGAGGGCCCCCGAGGAACCATGTCATACTCGTTCATTAGACTACATTTGACCCATGGCTAGTAACCGGTCTCACATAACCGTACCAAGTTGCCCCCGAGGATCAAATGTATCTAACTACAACGGAAGGGGCATATCCTTCCCAGCCATAAGCCGACTCGATACCTAGGGATCCACTAGTATAGTCATGACTTGTCACAATATTTCAGGTGACCAACAAAGCTAGATAAATAGCTTTCAACACATTTATATTTCAAAATGCCGTTTTCCAGACCAACTGCGGGTAAGAAAGATAATCATAAAACCAGTTTATATATATCCTTTCAAATAAGCCACACACTGGGCAAGTAAAACATTCTTTTACTTCAACAAGATGGAACCCATCATTTTAGTCAAAAGCGTTTCGGGAACCCTAAAATATCTCAAAAACCCCAAGTTACATCAAATTGAAATAAACGGACAATCCGAAAAAGTAGAGATATATAGGAGTTAAAAACACAATCTTTGACATATATAACAGTTTAGAAAAGTTAGTAGGAACTCACCTCAGTTTCCTTCTTCCTAACGAATGCTACCTATGACAACGCCGAAAGAATCGGTAAGTCAAAGCACAGATAACTCTCCCACTACCTGACTAAAAGCACTGACAACAGAAGCTAACAGATTGCGCAAAGAAGACTTTTGTGCGAACAGAAGGGCATGCAAACTACGGTTTGCGCATCCTACGGGGCACGCAAACTACGATTTGCGCCTCCTACGGGGCAAGCAAACTACGGTTTGCGCATCCCGGTCTTCCCCTTGACCGGTCGACACATCGGTCGAAAACCACATCCGGTCAAACCCATACCGGCCGAGTGACACTATACCGGTCGAATGCATCCCACCGGTCGAATGGATACCGGTCGAGTGCATTCTTCCGGTCGAAAGGATACCGGTCGAGTGCATTTGTCTGGTCCTTTGCACGTCCGGTCGTCTTGTTCGCCAAGAACAGTCGGAGATACAGAACCCATATCCAAAACGAGAAATACTCAGATCTCAAAATGGAACGGTTTAAAACCTTAACAACGAGATTCTACATGGCTAAAAGCATTCAGATCAAAGTATTAAGCTAGATTCGTACCTTGATTTGTCCGAATCGATCAAACACTTTTCACCTGCTTTTCTCTCTCTCTGACTTCAGTACCCAAGAATTCTGATCTGATATTTTTACAAAATATCAAGACTTTGTTTTGTATATATATTACCCAAGTTACAAATAACCCCCTGAACTTTGGGTAACGGTCAACTTCTCACCCAACCCCAAAATTCAGGGTGTTACACGATAAGTCAATCGGGTTTCGAATCGAATCGACAGATAACTAAACCCACGGGTTTTGTCGACCTGATCCCAAATCGATTTTGGGGGGGGTTGCAGGTCTGTGGTGAATCGACCCCACCGTCGACCATGGCGATGGCGGTGGGTGATGTGGTGTGCGAACGAGAAGAAGAAAGAGAGAGAAAGTTACCTGAGTGATGGACACCGAAAGGGAGAGAGACCGAGACCGAGACCGAGAGACGAGACCGGGGGTGATCGAGAGAGACCCCGGGTTCGATCGAGAGACTGACCAGGGGGTCATGCAATCGAGATCGATTGAGAGGCAGAAATCGAGAGGGATAGAGCGGGAGAGGTGAGGGCCGAGAGAGAGTGATGGCGATCGAGTGAAGAGGGAGGAGGTGGGGGGGAAGAGGGTGTCGATGGGGGATATGGGAACCGGGGGTGGATGAGGAGGGAGAAGAGGGGTTGAGCGATAGAGTTAGGGTTTATGGACCCGGGTTCAAGGAAATTTTTTTTTCATTAAAACTAAAAATTTCCAAACAAAATTAAAAAAAATAAAATAACAAATCTTTTTTTTTCCCAGTAATATTAAAATTAACCAAACAAAAGTAAAACATAAAATGAAATTAAAAAAATAACTATAAAGGTTTTTAAAAAAAAACTTACACTTAACAAAAAAAAACTAGGTAAGAAAAAGAAAGGGCTCCCCCTCGGAAAAAAAATTTGGTTTCTCCCCCTCAGCCGAAAAACTTTCGAGAAAAAGAAATTTCTCCCCCTTGACTGATGCGAACTACCAAACGATTAGGAAATCGAACTTTGTACTCCCCCTCAAACTTAGAACAGGAAAGGAATGAGAAACTTACCTGGTATATAGTGGTGAAACTCCCCCTACACTTTTGAGCGCGCGATAAGCCGAATACAGAAACATACGCATGAAATAAAAAAAAGAACGAAAACTAATACACAGAGATAAAGAAGAAGCACGTAAACAGAGAACGAAAAACGAATTCTAAGATGAGAATACAGTAGTTTAAGCAATTTTGTGCGCGACACAAGTAAAATATAATGAACATGGAGTGTTGTATTGACCATCCGAAGGGAATTTGGGATGGAAGAGAATACAGTCCATGTTTAAGATATAGAACTTGTGTCAGACGCAGAAAAACACCCTAAACTTTCAGATTTAGCATTCCAAGCTTGGACACAATAAAATTGAACCGATTTTCGTCCAAGGGTTTGGTAAAAAGGTCTGCTAACTGAAGATCTGAATTCACAAAATAGAGTTCGATCGTACCTCGTTCGACGTGGTCTTTAATAAAATGATACCGAACATCTATGTGCTTCATCTTGGTGTGCTGGACAGGATTGCTTGTGATGGCGATATCACTCTTTGAGTCACAGTAAATAGGGATCTTGGAGTAGTGGAACCCGTAATCCTTCAGTTGTGTGCGCATCCAAATCACTTGAGAGCAGCAACTGGCGGCAACAACGTACTCCGCTTCAATTGTGGAGGTGGACACGCAATTTTTCTTCTTTGACGCCCAACTTACGAGTTTGTCTCCAAGGAACTGTACATGACCCGTAGTACTCTTTCCGTCCAACATACACCCTGCGTGATCTGCATCAGAATAGGCAACAAGCTCGTACCCAGTATCCTTGGGATACCAGAGACCAAGATCAGTAGTACCTTTCAAGTATCGAAAAATTCTTTTAACTTGAGCAAAAAAATAAAAAATTTAATCCAAATCAATGAACTTTAGCAATGATTATGGATTAAATTTAGAGATCTAACACTTTTTCAAACGATTATTGAGCCAAAAACCAATGAATCAAAGATTTTCAATCAAAAAACCAAGAACACAGTCTAAAAACTTTAGATTTATAAAAACCCAAAATTAAAGATTAATACTCCGAATCAGAAGACGAGACTTTACCAAACACTTAATCTAACTAAACTAAAGAGATTAGGAGCAACTAGACTCATAGATTTAGCAAAAATCAAGAAACCCAAAACTCAAAAATTGAAGTCGACCGACACAGAGAATAGAGAGAAAAAAATTACCTTTTTCGAATCAAATCTTCGTCTCTTTGCTCTGATACCAAATGTGAATCCCAGTTTGCAAGTATAATCAACAAATCAAAGAATAACGATCAATATATTTCATCAAATCTGGTCATATGATTGTATTAACTGATAAAGCTCAAAAGGTTTACAGAGAGAATTTTATCTGATAAACGTAAACCTCTAAAATGACCATTAACCTAGAAACTAGGTTAAACAAAACATTATATACCCAGGGCTAAAGCCTAACAGGACCACGCTCATTTAACACAGAAAAGCCCATTACAGATAAAGAAAAAGAATAATACATTTTGCACCCCTCTACTTCAATTCAACATATAAAACACACCCTAATAGATGTGTACTTTATGAATAAAATCATTTCTGCAACAGTATGAACAACAAAGTTTTCTTTTCGCTAACCTGATTAGATGCTGGTTGGACTTGATAGCATCAGGTGCAAAAGATTTACCTTTGATAAAGTCCAATCAAATCACAATAACAACACAATCAAAAACAATAAGAATCATAGAGGAAATCACATGTGTATTGATGTCACAAGTGATAGGTACAAGGGTTTCTCTCTCAAGGATTCTCTCAAAGTGTTTACAATCAAGGCTAGTTCTTTTAATGAAAGACAAGAAAGACCTATTTATAGGTCAAACAAGAAACAAAGATAGACTAACAAAAGTCAACATAAAATGATCTAAACTAAAAATACAATAACAATAATGACCCACTCAAACTCTCAAGTACTTAAAACACTCTAAGGCTTATGTTGACTTTCTACATTTTGACTATCATTGACATTCATTGACTATTCAAGAATAAAGGCTTTTACATGACTTTTCTCACTAAATCTTGGATACAATTTAATACACTAACATTCTCCCCCTTTGTATTCAAGATTTAAAAAAAATTTGACACTTGTCTTCAGCGCTTGATTCTTCAACTTTTATCTTTGACAGTCTTGAACTTTGAAACTTTAACAATCTTCAGTCTTTGAAGAATCTTTGAAAAGTCTTTTGCACTTTGCATCTTTGTAGAGTCAACAAGTCTTGAACAAATCTTTGAAACTTTTTAAACTTCTTTGAAACTTTTTAAACTTCTTTGAAACTTTGTAAACTTCTTTGAAACTTTGCAAACTTCGAGGAATTTTTGAAAATCATGTATCTTCATCACTGGAATCTCTGATCAGTCTTCAGAAAAACAAACTTTCACGAATTATCTTAATTTGGTCTTGTCTTCAGAATCTTTGAGAATCTTTTCATCTGATTTGAACTTTCAGAAATTCTCCACAAGTCTTGACTTTGAACATTCTTCAGGAAGTTGAAATTGATTTGAAATTGAACTCTGTAGATTTCTCCCCCTTTTTGATGATTGTGAGCTTCATGGTCATTAAAACTTTCTCAATTTCAGCACTTTCTTTGAATCTCCCCCTTTAAAAGACATTCTCCTTCTTTGTAAGAACATTATTCCCCTTTGATCTGATAGAGAGCCATCAATGCATGAATGTCTTTATCCGAATCTTTTCAAATTCAGACAAATTATGAGTTGTAACCCTGATTCAACAAATGAAACAGTTAGAAGTTCCTGTCAGTAACACGGAGTTACTGTGTACAACGAATGTACAATTTAAGGAGTTGGTTTGATGATGACTCCCCAGGACTTCCATTCAATCATTGAAAAACACAAGGTTTATTTATGAATGTTCTGACAGAAAAACAAATTTTATGTGTGCTCGTGCTTGTGTATGAAAGAATTTAGCACAATGATTGTGTTTCATAAGGCTCAAATTATGTAAATTGTTGAGACAACAACAGATATTACACGGACTCAATGTGCATGAAAGAGGTGCGAAGGTGGGGTAACTTTCCTTCTTTTTCAATATCTAAATCTTCCGAGTGAAGACTAGATAGCAGATATGTTGTGTCCCCAAAGAAAATGAAACATTTCTTTGTTAAGAAAGAAACGAGTGGCTGGTGGGGTTAATGCAAGAGTTGGCATGGGCTCACTGCCTGTTTCAATGATGGTCACCAAAGAATGTGAACCAATCAGAAGATGTGGCTGCCCGGCTCAGAAAGTGGTTGGTGCAGAGTTTTCATATTCTTTTAACTCTGATCTCACACCCTCTTTCTTTTTAACATTGAAGCTCACTTCTAACCAAACTCTCTTTTCCATTTTTCTGCTCCACACAATGAGAAAAACTCAACCGGATGAGTTATCTCCCTCACTCTTTGATTTAAGACCCCTCACCCCTCAATCACTAGAGGATAACTTCCTGGGTAGGAAACACTGGTTAACGTGAATCCATGGAAGTTCTATTTAAGCTCACACACGAATCCCATGTAAGTCCTATAAAGAATGATTGCTCAACAATTTAACTTGAACAGTTAACCACAAAATGATAACAGTGTCAGAATGTATGCTCATGAGATTTGAGCAATTGAACTTTGAAGATTTCTCAAAACAAGGATATTGAATAAATGAAATGAAATCAAGAGAACTGTTTTGAGAATCTGACAATGTATCAATCAGATCAAATAAAATGGTTAGGGTATCAAAGAATTGGATATTTTGTTTATATGAACGAATATAAACAATTTTGCAATGAAAGCACAAATATTGAAATGATGATTGATGCTCAACAACATTTGAAAGCAAACGGGAGTATTACCATCGAAAAATTGTTCATTATGAGACATGGTAATAACAAAATCAAATGAAGAACTGAACCGATGTGTGTGAATACTTGACAGTATATAGAAAAGATAATACGCAGTATTGATCTTTGGAAACACACGGCCAGTTAAACATTAAAGCTCATATTTGAAAAACATTTAAAAGCTCACTTCTGAATTCATGAAATCATTTAAGAATAGAGAAGTGGTTTGAACATTTAAGGAAAGCGTTTTTTATGTTGAAAGTTGCTCTTCTTCCAAACAATCAAAGATCTAAGATCATAAGATATTTACCTTTAAGGCTCCCCCTCAAATCATTATAGAATGATTTAGGTCTATTAAGCTCCCCCTGGATATTTGCAAAATATCCATGTCTGAACATTAAAGAACGGGTCCTGATCTGTCATGTGATCAGAAGCCACAGTCCTTTAACCTTAAAGTTCGGGTTCTAAACTGAAGTGTTTAGAAGCCATTGTCTTTGACATTGAAGTCCGAGTCCTGAGTTGATTTACTCAGAAGTCATAATTTTATACTTTGAAATACGAGTCCTAATCTGTACATGATCAGAAGTCAAACATCTTGCTCCCCGTACCTGCGAAACAGATTTAACAAGCTTTGGTATCCACTGGTATTTGGGTCCTGGTATGTTAGATTTAAGAATCCACTTCTCATTAGATATATATCTTTTAAAGACAGAATTCTGAGAAGTTATTCTATAAGAACCGTACCAGTTGTGAGCAGATTCTTTTTGAACGAAGTCATTCTCTCCACAGTAAGAACAACGGATTTTCCTTTGAGCAATTCTGATCAAATGATTAGTCGAGTAATATATATCATAATTACCAAATGATTTACCTTTATGTGCATTGTTCTGTTTGGAAGTTGTTGTGGATTTGAATGCTTTGTCCTTCATTTTCTCATTATCTGAAGAAGTCTTCACTCTCCAGACCATCTGATTTTTCTTTGAATTCTTTCCAAGAGATTTAATGTAATAATTTGCTGAACCATCAACAGATTTGTCATAGAATAGATTAGATGGTCTGATCTGACTTGATTTGACAGTGTTTGGTTTGACATTTTTCTTTTTGAAAACAATTTTATCATGAATAGAACTTGAAGCTGTTTTGAAAGAACAGACTGATTCTGTTGAGTTATCAACAGGTGATTGATTAATCACATCAGCTGAAATCTTTTTTGATAAATTGATGTTTGCAGCTTCTAAGTTCTTTATCTTTTCAGATAAAATATTTCTTTCAGAAATAAGTGTGTCAAACTTCTTTTTCAAATCAAATCTAGTCATCTGTTCTTTAAGAATATTTGATGATAGAACAGATAATTTGGATGTGAGCTTAGATATTTCGGATTCAAAATATGAACGTTCTTATTCAAAATTTGTTTCCAAGTTCTTGTGTTTCTCAGAAATATCTTTGAAAATCCCAGCATTTTTCTTTTCAAAAAATTTCTTTTCTTGCTCAAAAAACTGCTTCTTTTCTTTGAAAATATTTCTTTCCTTTTCTAGCAAGTCTTGTAAAGTAGAAATTGCTTGGGAAATTCAGTGTTTTTATCTTCAAGAACTTTTCTTTCCTTAGAAAATGTGTCTCTTTCAGTAATGATTATCTTTTCAAAATCAGACACTTGCTTGGAAAGTTTAATGTATCTTAGCTCAAGATCCTTCTTCTCTTGTAAAGTTTTCTTGGAAACTTCAGATGACTGTTGGGTAGAAGATGTCTTCACATTTGATTTGTCTTTTTCTGCTTGGAGACTTGTTTTTAGTTCAACATTCTTCTTCTCCAAAGCAGATATTTGATCTTCAAAAGCCTTTAACTTGTTTTGAAGCTTGACTGATTCATCTTTCAGCTCAGATGACTTCTGTTCAGTTGGCTTTGAAGATTTGCAATCTTTCTATCTTTCAACTTTAATTCCTTCTCACATGTGACAATTGTGTTTTCTTTTAGAACAATGATTTTCTCTCTTTCTTTAATCTCTTTCTCTCTTGCACTGATGATACCTGCAATATCAGATTTAACAGTATTAGTACACTTTATACAGTTAGGAGTTTTATCAGAGTTTGACAAATTAAATTTCAACTCCTGAATCTGCTTTAGATGTACTGAATTCTGATTTTTCAGTTTGTCTCTTTCTGCTTCTAGAACAGGTATCTCAGGCATGTACAATACAGCCATGTCTCTTGGTGACAGTATTGTATTCTCTCTCTCATCTGTCTTTGGCATCTTGAAAGAAAAAGTTAGCTTAAAAAAAATGATCGTCAAACTTGGATCACCACTTGAAAAAAAAAATTCAACTCTGAAACTCGCAGATCAAGTAAACTCGCTAAGTACTAAAACTCGCTAGTCACTATTCACTGAGAAATGCGCTAGACGTTATGTGCGCGTTTGAAAAACTCGCAGGCCACTGTGTGCGTGTTTCGAGAATTCGCAAGCCTCTTCTAGCGTGTTTCGCTCAAACTCGCAGCCTTTACTTGCGTGTTTTACCCAAACTCGCAAGCTTTGCTTAGCGCGTTTCTAAAACTCGCTAGCCTCTTTTAGCGCGTTTCGTTCAAACTCGCAAGCTTTGACTTGTGCGTTTATGAAACTCGCTTGCCTCTGTTAGCGCGTTTCCGACCAAAAATCAAATCCTTTGACTTGCGCGTTTGATGGTGAACTCGCAGGCTTTGCTTGCGCGTTCTTCACATGAACCTTGCGCATTCTACGGATGAACTTGCGCGTTTCGTGAATCTAGCGCGTTCTTGGGTTTTCTTGCACGTTCTTCACCTGTTCGATCAAAAATCAAGTAAATCTTGATTTCTGATTCTGCAAATCACACAATTAGTCCACGATAACAAACTAATCAAGATTACAACACTGAATTTGCAAAATAAACCGAAAATTACAGTGTATGACTTTCAAGTTTTCACAATACCAACATTTTGATCAAATTGGTCAATCTAAAATCGAAATTGGCTTGTGTGATCTGAACGAAAGTTGATCTTATTGATAAAACGTACACAATCAAATCAATTTCTTGATTTAATTGTGCAAAAACATGAAAAACTAAGATCAAACAGTGATTTTCAAGAAAATGAAATCGTAAAATCAAAATTTCTCAAATCTGATTCGAATCTGCTTAAACTGATCCTTCTGAATTGATTTGGTTTACTCTGATACCACTTGTTCGGTCCGAGATCTGGATCATTTCATGTTTGTAACTAGGTAGGATAGGAATAGGCTTATTTATTTAGAGAGAGAAAGTATAAAACTAATCTAGAGAGAGAGAGCTTTAAAAACTACATTTTGAAATTATGAAATTGTAATGAATTATTACAAACAAACTACTATTTATAGTCCACACTACCTACTACCCTTGTTACAACTTGTAAGTCCAAGCTCATCTACTACATAAGCCCAATAGGCCCAATTACATTTACAAACAAATAAACTACATTTACTTTCCAACACTTTTATACACTAACACCTCGACGGTGTGCTAATAGTAAATGAAACGGTAGCGTTCATGAAACGAAAAAAGAAAAAATGTTTTATTTTTAAAGTTGATTTCGAGAAAGAGTACGATACGATTGAATGGTCGTTTCTTTTGCAAATGCTAAAGGAAATGGGATTTGGTGACAAGTGGCGAGGATGGATAGATGCATGCCTAAAGTCTGCTACGATTTCAATATTGGTGAACGGTGTGCCGAATAAAGAATTCCAAATGAAGAAAGGCTTGAGGCAAGGAGACCCACTTGCCCCGTTCCTTTTCCTAACGGTCGCCGAAGGATTGCATAACTTGATGGAAGAGGCGGTGGAAAAAGGTTTATTCCAAGGATTGAAAGTGGGAAGTGAGGAAGTACCGATATCCCATCTCCAATATGAGGATGACGTGGTCTTTTTCGGAGAATGGAAGTTATCAAATTTAAGGAACTTAATGAAGATCTTGAAGTTCTTCTACTTAGTGTCGGGATTGAGGATAAACATGAGCAAGAGTAAATTGTACGGGCTAAGGGTGTCGGAAAGCGAAATTCAATCTTGGGTGAGAGAATTGGGGCGTGGGAGTGATCGTCTACCCTTTACTTATCTTGGATTATCGGTAAGCTTGTCGATGAGGAGAATTGAGCATTGGAAAAAAGCGATAGAAAAGGTGAAAAATAAGTTGGCAAATTGTAAAGCAAAAGCGATATCGTTCGGAGGACGGTGGACGTTGGTAAAATCAGTTCTTGGTAGTATCTCACTATACTATTTCTCTCTGTTTCGTTCCCCGTTAGGAGTGTTAAAGCAATTGGAGTGTGTGAGACGGAATTTTTTTTGGGGAGGGGGGGAGGCATCGGGGTGGGGGGATCAAGTGGTTCAGATAAGAAAGGACTAGCTTGGGTCAATTGGGAGAGGGTGATGGGCGACTTTAAGAGAGGGGGCTTAATATTGGCAGCCTTAAAGATGCCAATCGGGGTCTTCTAGGCAAGTGGTGGTAGCGGTATCATATGGAAAAAGACTCTCTTTGGGCAACGGTAGTTAGAAGTATATATGGGGGAGATGGGGGGTTGGATGAGGGTCACTATAGGGAAGGGGGGAGTTCGGTGTGGAAAGAAATTATTCGGGTAGGTAGGGAGTTGGACAATGATATTCCTAATTTCATGGAGTCATTCGGCAAGAGTGTGGGGGATGGGGTTGATACTCGTTTTTGGGAGGATAAGTGGGTGTCAACTAGGATTCTCGCGAAGGATTTCCCTCGTCTTTATAGGGTGGAAATAAAGAAAGGTGTGTCCATTCAAGAGAGGGGGTGTGGAGAGATGGAATATGGGAGTAGAAATGGGAGTGGAGAAGGGATCCTTGGGGTAGAGAGCTTAGAGAACTGGAGAATCTATTAAACATGCTAGGGGGAAATGTACCAAGAAAGGAGGGTAAGGACCGAATGATTTGGAGGAAAGACTCTCAAGGGTTGTTTACTGTCAAGGGTCTGGCTTACTTGAGGAAAAATGGTGTTTGGAAAGTGAGGGTTATGCAGAGACGAAATGGGTTAAAGCCATTCCAAAGAAGATTAATATTTTCATTTGGAGGGCAAAGTTAGGTAGACTCCCTAGTCGACTGGTTTTGGACAACATGGGGATAGAGCTTGATACGGTTTTATGCCCAAGATGTGGGAGAGTAACGGAATCAGTAGATCATGCCTTAATTATGTGTGACGATGTGGGAAAAGTTTGGGGACTGTTTGGAAGATGGTGGAATCTAAATTTGGATAGGGTCAATTCACTTCCGGAATTAATGGGGGTGGTATCGCAAGTTCAAAACAACGTTAGAGGTGCGAAGAGGCTGGAAGCGACAATATGGGCGTTTCTATATCTAATTTGGACAAACAGGAACAAATGGACGTTTGAGAATGAAAACAGGAAGCTGTCAGATTTGTTTTTTGAGCTTCAGGTGAACTCGTACGAGTGGATCGCAAGGAGAGATATATAGTTGAAACTGGAGTGGGCTGTTTGGTTCTCAAATCCTCTAAGCAGCTAATCGTGTAGAGTTGTTCGAAGACGAAGGCTCCTGTACTCTGCTATCTGAGGTCGCTTCCTGTGGTCACTCGTGGCTTTAGTCGTGTCTTGTAACACCCGCTATTTTGGGGTTGGGTGAAAAGTTGACTTTTACCCAAAGTTCAAGGGGGTAAAATGTAACTTGGGTTATATAAATAGAAATCAGATTTTAGATATTTTAAAAATATCACCAATATCAGTCTTGAGAATCAGAGAGAGAGAGAAGAGAAGCAGGAGAAAGAGGTCGTTCGGTTTTCTTCAAATCAAGGTACGAATCTAGCTTAATGCTTTGATCTGAATGCTTTTAGCCGCGTAGAATCTCGTTGTGAAGGTTTTAAACCGTTCCATTGTGAGATCTGAGTATTTTCTCATTTTGATCTGGGTTCTGCATTCGATCTGTTCTTGGTGTTCTTGATGAATCAAGATGAAGGGTCGTTCGACCGATGGGTTCGTTCGATCGGGTGGTCGTTCGACCGATGGGTTCGTTCGACCGGGTGGTCGTTCGACCAATGGGTCCCTTCGACCGGGTATCCCTTCGACTGGGCATCCCTTCGACCGGGCATCCCTTCGACCGGGCATCCCTTCGACCGGATGTCGGTTCGACCGGGGTTGCCTGTTCGACCGGAACTGTTGTTCGACCGGGTTTTTGGTACTCGACCGGATCAGTGTTTTGGAAGTGTGTGGTGTTCTTATTCCTGAGTTTTAAGTCATTAAGTTTTCTTTATTTTTGGCTTACCGATTATCGGTGTTATCATAGGTAGCAATCGTCAGAAGCAGTTTTATTCAGGAAGAAATCTGAGGTGAGTCCTTTAAGCTAAATCGGTTTGTATTACGAATGCTATGTGATAAATGTATTATTTGAAATATGGAAAACCTGGTTTCAAAGTGACTTATTGTCGTTGGGAAATACCTTCTAAAGATCTCACATTTTCAAGAATCACGATTTATAGAATTGAACTGTTGTTCATATGAATTGCCTGTATAGCTGATTTAATGTGAGTATGCTCTGAAATGACATGCTTTGGCTTTGAGTCTTAGTGCAATGGATCCATAGGCACTGTGTTCCTATGTCCCCTGTTTTGGGCATTTGGTTCACGTTTTAGCACGGGATAGGCATCGGGTTGCCATGAAAAGTAAGGTGTGGGCCTATACGGTCGGGCAGCGTCTCATGGTGCAGTAAGGTGAAATCCCATTATGTGCTTGAGTTCCCCCTGTTTTGGGAACTCTCAAGGATAGATCCAGAGGGGTTGACTTGAATGTTTTGAGCAACAGATCTAGAGGGGTTGAGCTCGTTATGTGATTTGTGGGTATTACTTATACCATGTTTAATCACTAATGGTTTATTGGATTTCTTGACTTAGCTCATGGCTATACTACCGCGTGGCACCAATTGGGTTTAGTACTCTCTATTTTAGCTTGTTCTCACTAGGCGTTAGCCTAACGCTTGCTCTTTGTTGTCATGTTGGCAGGTTATCTTAGCAGGGGGGCTCGTCGGGACTGAGGGAGCGACCTTGGGGTCGTGAGAGATTCTTTTGAAGATTCATTTTGGAAGTATAGCGACACCCGTCCCTAATCTAGATATTTTGTAGATTAATAGGATGTCGTTTTATACTTCAGTTATCTACCTAAATATTGGCTACTCTATACCCGTTGGGTTGTTTGTGTAATGAAATTGTCACACCTTATTCCGCAAGTTAGTCTATTGCCGAATTGTTTCTTCGAATTTTTATTTCCGCAGTTTCTAGGGTGTTACAAGTTGGTATCAGAGCCTTGGTTTAAGTGAACTAGGTATGACTGTAAGATGCCTAGACTTAAGCTGAGACTATTAAGTTACGACTCGTGAGATGGGGTAGATCTTGTAAGATAGAATGGTCTTAGGGTCAACGGAAAATTGCACAAGTTGAAAGTTGTAACGATGGTAATAAGCACTCTTGCGTATTATACGTTCATAATTTCACTTAGCTAACGTTATTATGAAAATGTCTTACGTGAGCATACTTAGATTACTGTTGTTATAACGATTGATAAGTGTAGAAGTACGTTCTCTGTGTTTTCCGTAATCCTTATCCCGTTCTTTTGCATGATTGCGTTCAGCAGAACCATGGTTAATACCAGGAGTCATCCGGAAGGCCAGGAGGCCGACATACCTACGGCCGACCATCCGCTGGCGACCGTAGTGGGGGAAACTGTACGTGTGAGTAATGTGCTGGGTGGAGGACCCGAGCATATTCCTCGACGAAATTTGGAGGCTAATGAGCCTATTATAGAAGAAGTGATGGCCGAAACGAGAATGATGGATCGTATGATGTTGGCCATGAATAGGGCCATGGCGCAACAACAGGAAGTGTTCTTGAAACTCCTCGAGGACCGAGACACTAACAATCGCAGGCCCGAAACGGTTGGCGAGAATGTGATTGTTGCTGGATCCGGGGGTACCGGACCTGTAATTTCCCCTGTGGTAACTGCAACCCTAGGCGTCAATCGAACGACACGGACTTGCACGTTCAAGGCTTTTCTGGGTTGCCGACCACCAGAATTTAAAGGCTCGGACAATCCCTTAGATTGTATGGCCTGGGTCCGAGAGATGGAGCAAGCTTTTCGCTCAAGCGAATGTGGGGAGGAACAGAGGGTGATATTTAGTTCCCGAATGCTGCGGGGAATAGCTCTTACCTGGTGGGACGTGTACTCTGCTTCGCTGGAGTCGACTGTTCTAGACCAATTGTCTTGGTCTACCTTCAAGGAGAAACTGCTAGAGGAGTACTGTAACGAGCGGTCGTTGGACCGAATCAAGGATGAATTCCAGAATTTGAAGAAGGGAGGTATGTCTGTGAGGGAATACAGCCGTCTCTTCATGGACAAGCTAGGCTTTGTGGGACATCTGGTCCCGACAGAGAAAGATAAGATCAAGGCTTACATCAAGGGTCTTCCATCGGACATGATGTCGATGGTTCGTGTGACGAAGACCTCCACCCTTCGGGAGGCAATGGAAGAAGCTCAACTCATGGAGGATGCTTACAGTCTCGGCAGGGATCAGGGTGGTCGCCAAGTCGAGAAGAGGAAGTGGGAGGGAAGTTCAATGCCCTCAAAGAAACCCTTTTATACCAACAACAGCGCTCAGCGAGGAGCTGATCCTAGACGCGATGCCAAGTGGTGCTCCAAGTGCCGAAGTAAGCATTTCGGTCCTTGCAACTTTGTTCCCGGGACGTGCTACAAATGTGGGAAGACGGGTCACACGTTCCGAGATTGCCCTCTCAAGGGACAGGTATGTTTTGAGTGTAGGGAACCGGGGCACGTAAGGGCGGAATGCCCGAAGCTCAAGACTGGGGGATTTAGCGAGAAGAAGATGGAACCGCCGCGGTCGACTGGAAGGGCTTTCCAGATGTCGTCAGAGGAAGCTAAAGCATCGACCGATGTAGTGTCGGGTACGTTTCTTCTAAATTTCGTACCTACGCGTGTGCTATTTGATTCTGGTGCTAGCTACTCGTTCATATCTGATTTGTTCTGTCAAAGGCTTGCTATGTCTAAAAGTATGCTAGAGATTGCTGTTGTGGTAGAAATAGCAAATGGAGGCCAAGTTCTAATTCATAATATCCTTAAGGATTGCATCTTAGAGCTTAAGGGGAAGAAATTTCCCATTAACCTATTACCAATGCAAATTGGCGGATTCGACGTGGTGGTAGGTATGGACTGGTTATCTAAGAACCAGGCCGAAATTGTATGTTCCAAGAAAATGATCCGTTTACCGGTGGCAAACGGAGAAGCGACTATAATCTACGGCGAAGGAAGGAAAGGCGACGTGGCGATTATTTCAGTAATCAAAGCTAGGAAGTGTTTGGTGAAAGGATGTGTATCTTTCTTGGCTTATGCCATCGATACCAAACTCGACCAACGGAAATTGGAAGATGTTAGGGTGGTGCGCGAGTTTCCCGATGTGTTTCCGGAAGACTTGCCCGGGTTGCCGCCCGATCGTGTTGTGGACTTTTGTATTGACCTCATTTCTGGAGCGGCTCCGATTGCTCGAGCTCCATATCGTTTGGCTCCTACCGAAATGCAAGAGATGGTGGTTCAACTTCAAGACCTTCTCGAGAAAGGTTTCATCCGACCAAGCTCGTCACCGTGGGGAGCTCCGGTCCTGTTTGTCAAGAAAAAGGACGACGCGATGAGAATGTGCATCGACTACAGGGAACTGAACAAAGTGACGGTGAAGAACAGGTATCCACTTCCAAGAATCGACGACCTGTTCGATCAACTTCAAGGAGCAGGTTGTTTCTCAAAGATTGACCTTCGGTCGGGGTATCACCAAGTGAAGGTGGCAAAGAGTGACATCCCAAAGACGGCATTTAGAACTCGCTATGGGCACTACGAGTTTCTGGTGATGCCATTCGGCCTAACCAACGCACCGGCGATATTTATGGACTTGATGAATCGAGTGTGTCGACCGTTCCTCGACAGATCAGTAATCGTGTTCATCGACGACATCCTAGTTTACTCCAAGAACGAAGAAGAGCACGAGCAACATCTCCGTGAAGTATTAGAGGTGTTAAGACGAGAAAGACTCTACGCAAAGTTTTCAAAGTGCGACTTTTGGCTTCCAGAAGTTCAATTTTTGGGGCATATAGTTTCAAAGGAAGGAGTAAAAGTGGATCCCGCAAAGATTGAGGCAATGACGAATTGGGAACCTCCCAAGAATCCGTCTGAAATCCGAAGCTTCCTAGGTTTGGCAGGATACTACCGGAGATTCATTCAAGATTTCTCGAAGATAGCCTCGTCGTTGACTATCTTGACCCGGAAGAACGTGAAATTTGTGTGGACCGAGAAGCAAGAAGAAGCGTTCCGCACCTTACAGAAGAAGCTTTGTGAAGCTCCTATCCTATCCTTACCAGACGGGACGGAAGATTTTATGGTGTACAGCGATGCGTCGAAGATGGGTTTGGGTTGTGTCCTGATGCAAAGAGGGAAGGTAATCGCTTACGCATCAAGGCAACTTAAAGTGCACGAAGTCAACTACCCTACTCATGACTTGGAATTGGCAGCAGTGGTGTTTGCACTGAAGTTGTGGCGACACTACCTCTACGGTACGAAGTGCACTCTTTATACTGATCACAAGAGTCTGAAGCATATCTTTAATCAGAAAGAGCTAAACATGAGGCAGCGGAGATGGTTGGAATTGTTGAAGGATTATGACTGCGAGTTGCTCTACCATCCGGGTAAGGCAAACGTAGTTGCCGATGCTTTGAGTCGGAAAGTCTGCGGAGGAAATTCTCGTGCTACCTTTGCACGGATTGAAATAACTTCAACGCTTATTGACAGAATCAAGGAATCGCAAGTCGAAGCCTTGCTAGAGGAAAACCTCAAAGGAGAAGTCATGGCGAAGCAACATCTTCTGTTGACTGAAGATAGTCGAGGGATGAAGCTTTTCAATGGGCGAGTCTGGGTGCCTAAGATTGGGGGTAATAGAGAACTTCTTCTCGAAGATGCCCACAAGTCAAAATACTCCATTCACCCAGGAAGCACGAAAATGTATAGAGATTTGAAATTGCATTATTGGTGGCCAATCATGAAGCTCGATGTGGCGCGCTATGTGGAATAGTGTGTGACTTGTTTGCAAGTGAAGGCTGAGCACCAAAGACCCTGCGGAAGTTTACAATCCTTGGAAATTCCGGAATGGAAATGGGAACACATCACGATGGATTTCGTGACAAAGCTACCAAAGACCTTGAAAGGTCACGATGCCATTTGGGTTATAGTTGACCGCTTGACCAAAAGCGCTCACTTCTTGGCCATGCGGGAGACGTTACCAATGGATAAATTGGCGAAGTTATACATCGATGAAGTAATTTCCCGGCACGGCGTGCCGCTATCTATAGTCTCTGATCGGGATAGTCGATTCACGTCGCACTTCTGGGATGGCTTACAAAAGGAATTGGGTACACGTGTGAAGTTGAGCACAGCCTACCATCCTCAAACCGACGGACAAAGCGAGAGGACAATCCAGACGCTAGAAGATATGTTAAGATCGTGCGTAATCGACTTTGGGGGTAGTTGGGATACGCACCTGCCTTTGGTAGAGTTCGCGTACAATAATAGCTACCACTCAAGTATAGGGATGGCACCGTTTGAAGCATTATACGGTCGCAAGTGTCGAACTTCCGTATGTTGGCTCGAGGCGGGAGAAAAGCAGTTCGCCGGACCAGAATTTGTACAAGAAACGGCGGACAAGGTCAAGGGCATCCGCGAACGTTTGAAGGCGGCCCAAGATCGACAGAAAAGTTATGCCGATAAGAAAAGACGGCCAATGGAATTCCAAGTAGGAGACCGGGTTATGTTAAAGGTGTCCCCTTGGAAGGGAATTATTAGGTTTGGGAAGCGTGGGAAGTTGATCCCCCGTTTCCTTGGACCGTTCTTTGTGACTAAGCGGGTAGGACTTCAAGCTTACCAGCTGGAACTTCCTCCGGAGATGAAGGGAATTCATAACACGTTTCACGTGTGCTATCTACGGAAGTGTCTAGCAAAGGAGGAGAGTGTTATTCCACTCTACGAGATCAGAGTGGATGAGGGAAATCGTTGCGTTGAAGAACCTGAGGCGATTTTGGAAAGAAAGACGAAGAAGCTTCGTCACCGGGAAGTCACAATGGTCAAGGTTCAGTGGAAGCACCATCGAGGTGCCAATGTGACTTGGGAAGCAGAAGAGGACTTGAGGCGGAGGTACCCTCACCTCTTCCCATAGCCGAGATTTCGAGGACGAAATCTTCTCCAAGTTGGGGATGATTGTAACACCCGCTATTTTGGGGTTGGGTGAAAAGTTGACTTTTACCCAAAGTTCAAGGGGGTAAAATGTAACTTGGGTTATATAAATAGAAATCATATTTTAGATATTTTAAAAATATCACCAATATCAGTCTTGAGAATCAGAGAGAGAAGAGAAGAGAAGCAGGAGAAAGAGGTCGTTCGGTTTTCTTCAAATCAAGGTACGAATCTAGCTTAATGCTTTGATCTGAATGCTTTTAGCCGCGTAGAATCTCGTTGTGAAGGTTTTAAACCGTTCCATTGTGAGATCTGAGTATTTTCTCATTTTGATCTGGGTTCTGCATTCGATCTGTTCTTGGTGTTCTTGATGAATCAAGATGAAGGGTCGTTCGACCGATGGGTTCGTTCGATCGGGTGGTCGTTCGACCGATGGGTTCGTTCGACCGGGTGGTCGTTCGACCGGGCATCCCTTCGACCGGGCATCCCTTCGACCGGATGTCGGTTCGACCGGGGTTGCCTGTTCGACCGGAACTGTTGTTCGACCGGGTTTTTGGTACTCGACCGGATCAGTGTTTTGGCAGTGTGTTGTGTTCTTATTCCTGAGTTTTAAGTCATTAAGTTTTCTTTATTTTTGGCTTACCGATTATCGGTGTTGTCATAGGTAGCAATCGTCAGAAGCAGTTTTATTCAGGAAGAAATCTGAGGTGAGTCCTTTAAGCTAAATCGGTTTGTATTACGAATGCTATGTGATAAATGTATTATTTGAAATATGGAAAACCTGGTTTCAAAGTGACTTATTGTCGTTGGGAAATACCTTCTAAAGATCTCACATTTTCAAGAATCACGGTTTATAGAATTGAACTGTTGTTCATATGAATTGTCTGTATAGCTGATTTAATGTGAGTATGCTCTGAAATGACATGCTTTGGCTTTGAGTCTTAGTGCAATGGATCCATAGGCACTGTGTTCCTATGTCCCCTGTTTTGGGCATTTGGTTCACGTTTTAGCATGGGATAGGCATCGGGTTGCCATGATAAGTAAGGTGTGGGCCTATACGGTCGGGCAACGTCTCATGGTGCAGTAAGGTGAAATCCCATTATGTGCTTGAGTTCCCCCTGTTTTGGGAACTCTCAAGGATAGATCCAGAGGGGTTGACTTGAATGTTTTGAGCAACAGATCTAGAGGGGTTGAGCTCGTTATGTGATTTGTGGGTATTACTTATACCATGTTTAATCACTAATGGTTTATTGGATTTCTTGACTTAGCTCATGGCTATACTACCGCGTGGCACCAATTAGGTTTAGTACTCTCTATTTTAGCTTGTTCTCACTAGGCGTTAGCCTAACGCTTGCTCTTTGTTGTCATGTTGGCAGGTTATCTTAGCAGGGGGGCTCGTCGGGACTGAGGGAGCGACCTTGCGGTCGTGAGAGATTCTTTTGAAGATTCATTTTGGAAGTATAGCGACACCCGTCCCTAATCTAGATATTTTGTAGATTAATAGGATGTCGTTTTATACTTCAGTTATCTACCTAAATATTGGCTACTCTATACCCGTTGGGTTGTTTGTGTAATGAAATTGTCACACCTTATTCCACAAGTTAGTCTATTGCCGAATTGTTTCTTCGAATTTTTATTTCCGCAGTTTCTAGGGTGTTACATGTCTACTGTTGGTTCAGTTGTCAAAGGTTTCTGGGTTCAGTTTCGGGGCTGCTGTATACACAGGACAAATGTTGGCAATGTAATTATAAGTAGATCGTTGTGCATATGGTTCGGCTGTTGACGGGCAATACCTATCTAGAGAGAGACATGGTTGTAGCTACAGTCATGGGCTTGTTTTGGTTTCATCACGTGGGTCGCTCATGTTCGTCGATCGGTTGTAGCTACTATTTTTGAGCTATTTTTGATCAAGGGGTTGCTGTCTCGGTGGTGGGTTTGCTCCTCGCAAACAACTCTCAGGGTTCGCTGCTGTTTTCCGTCTTGTTCGATTGTGTTTATTAGTGTGGATGTTGATTTTTTTGCTTTTGGTGGACGATCTTGCGGTGTTTGTAGTTGCATTTTTGTTGGGTAATAAAAGCTTTTTCTGTCGTTCAAAAAAAATGCTTATAAATCAATAGTTGTTTTTAATTATGTAGTAAGATAATGAGCCTTATAAATAATCATTTATTGTATTAGAGACAATTTACTAACATTTACTTCACTTATTTATGTTACATATCATGTCTATTTCATTATAACCTATCATTAGATTGTTATGTTATGTTATAAACATAAATTAATGTTATCATTAAAAATCAATTATTATAATTTTCAATAATCAATTATATTATCATCAATATTTAAGAGTCATTTGTTAACATTTAGTTCTCTTATTTATGTTGCATAAAAAATGACTGTTACCATTAATTAGTATGTCCATAACACTTATTAGTCATTATGTACTCATGTTATATAAATAAATTACATAATTGAAATATCAATATGTTATATTTAATAGGTCAATTTCCTTATAACATATCATTATATAGTTATGTTATTATTAATGATTTATAAAAGGTAATTCAATATATATATATATATATATACACATACACACATAACAAATATTTTATATTTATACAATTCACTTTATTTATTATGTCACATTTATCATAACCTATCATTTTTTATAGAGTTATGTTATATAAATAAATTACCATTATCATTAACAATATTGATTAATATGATTTAGATAACTTAATCTTACTAAATGATGATAATTGTATATTTCTATGTTTTTTTTTGTAATCGTGGGTTTCCGGGTCAGTTTACGCGCACCGACTAATCCCCAGGCGACCACGAATGGACTGGAGTCATCGCAGGTGAACCTCCATGGTCACAAGGGTTTTGTTGCATCTATGTGTGTATACATATATATATATATATATATATATATATTGAAAGGAACATTGTTTCAATTTATTTAATGAAAATTTTTGACTGTTTTCATTAATTATTATCTACACAATTCTTACATGATAGTCATTACATATATTATTATTTGCACAAAACCCCATTATACATATTGTTTAAAAAGAACTTTAATATTAATTTTTATTAAATAGTTAAAAATTAAAAAAAAACTTATTATAACCTATCATTTTATATATGAAATACTTATGACAATTGAATACAATTAAATAACAATTATGATTTACTAATAATTATAAATTTATTTACTTTAATTCAATTTCTCTCTATATAAAGGCTGTAGAAAAGGTAATTATTTACAAGTGCTTGAATCATTGTTTGTTATTTGATTCGAAACGTCATGGAGTATTCTTTACTAAACAACTTGAAAAATGATCGTGATGATTACATTATCAAAATTCGGATTTGTAGAATGTGGGAATGTCTAAACACAAAGAAATGTGGAGAATTGATCAGTTTAGACATGATTCTAATCGATGAGAAGGTATGATGAAATTGTCAATTGTGTTACCAATTTCTTATAATTTGTCTCATTTGTTATCCACCTTTTTTTTACAGGAAACCTTAATGCATGTATCTATGCATAAAAATTTGGTCTCAAGGTTTCGTCATCTATTGAGTGAGGGTATTTTGTATTGTCTAAAAAAGTTTGAGGTTATTGAAAGTAAAGAAAATTACCGACCACTTTCAACTAAGTACAAGATATGTTTTTTGACTTTCACTTTTGTAAAAAAATTAGAAGAAGATGTGATAAAAATACCTGTCAATGGCTTTGAGTTTATATCTCAAAGTTTAGCTGAATCACACGTTAATTATGACACAATACTGTCAGGTTTATAAATCTAATTTATATGTTTTTATTTATTT
Organism: Arctium minus; assembly: GCA_954870635.1. NCBI lineage: Eukaryota > Viridiplantae > Streptophyta > Magnoliopsida > Asterales > Asteraceae > Arctium > Arctium minus. The sequence continues at coordinate 24,929,296 of OX941093.1, forward strand.
TATGTATCTATTTCATATTGTAAATTTTTTATTATATTTTTATGAAATATTGTTAACCGCTGATGATGGAAATGTATATATATATAGGCTCCCGTTCATTTGCTAACCACGGCATTGGTGCTAACCGTGTGTAACCAATTTTCAACCAATCATAATCATCCTAAAGTTTATGTCCTCAAAGGGTAATATGGGCATTTCATAATTCACGTCTATTTAATGTATTTTCATATTTCAAGGAGTTATTAATATGGTAGTTATCTAAATATTAAATATAATATTTAATGTATTTCCATATTTCAAGGAGTTATTAATATGATATTTATCAAAATATTAAATATAATATTAATATTTAATATATAATGTATTTCCATATTTCGAGTGTGCATATATGAATGTCTAGATGTCAGTGTGTATCTCAACCAATGCAGAATAGATTAGCTGATATGCACATATACAACATGTACATATTCACAATATTCAATGTGCACATATGCATATTAGATACTAATGTGCAGATATGCATATGCTCAATGTGCACATATACTCAATATCCACATATGCATATTAGATATCAGTGTGCATATATGTATATAATATTTCAGCAAACATATGCATATATGCACTGTATGCAAGTGTGCACATATGCACTATCCTGAAAATCGTTTTAACCAACTTTCCGGCCAAATTCCGACGACCCCTATCTTAGTTCAATTCAACTCCACTTCATTTTCCGGTAACGTTGATTTATACGACGATGCGTTTAACCTCCCATGCATTATTAACTATTTGTTTGAAAAGAAAAAAGAAAAAGACGCCGACGGTGGTTGTGAAAGGTGTTGAATCAGTTCCGGCGGCGCGTGGTGGTGGTGGCAGCGGCGGCGGCGGAGGTGCGGCGAGTGGTAGTGTGAAGAATGGTGGAGGTGGGTTTTCAAGTGAAGGTGATGACGACAGTGAGATTGGGAAGTTGGTGTTTTTTATGGGATGAAATCCCTAATTATTTGGGTTTTTAATTTGGTGGGCTCATGTTCCCCAAATTAAAAGGTATTGTATTTTGACCGAAATACCCCAGTGCATACATGCATTGTATTTTTTTCAACCGTTTTTAATATTTTAATTTAATAAAAAATCAATTAATTGTGGACCATTGATCTCATCAATCTACGGTTGAGATTGGTTAGCACAGTTAGCACCAATGTCGTGGTTAGCAAATGAATGAGCCTCTCTCTCTCTCTCACTCTCTCTCTCTCTCTCTATATATATATATATATATATTCCATGTTCAGGGTCGGTCCTGAGATTTTGGATGCCCATGACGAAAGACAAAAAAATGCCCCTTTATTACACAAACGAAAAACAATTTAAAGGGGTTTGGAACCTAGTCAAGCTAGGCGAATCTTTATTCGCATCAAAAGCATTTGCACCACAAACATTTTCATCAGCTATGTTCTCGTTATTTGGTTGTCTAACAATAAACTTATTTAAAGAACCCCGCATAGATTGAGCAATTTCTTCTTGTCTTTTTTTTTTCGTTTTCTATTTTGAGCACCCGAGGGTTGTGATCGATGATACATATTAAAAAGTTAAACAACTAAATAAGTGATACAATATTAATAGAGATTAGAAGGATAACACCTGATTTAGCCGTGAAATTGCCAAACTTTAATTAATCTAATTTCTGCAAGACTGCAACCATTAACAAATAACAAGTTAACATTCAATCATTCATCAATCATCAATCATCACAAAATAACAACTAAACAAGTAAACAACAACTAAATAAATAACCCATTAAACTGTAATTGTAAAATAACCCATTAAATTGATTTATGATAAATTGATAAGGATTTATTATTGCCTATTCCTAACTATGATTTAACCCTAAAGGCCTAAATAGAGACAAGACAATTAGACAAATCACTATCAGTAAACAGAATGTAAAGTGTAAACACTAATGACTAAATAGTAAATACGTCGATACCTTAAACCTGTGCTTGTTGCGCTGCTGCCCCCTTCCTTCCCCAGATGAAAGCATCGTGAATAGAAGGTCTGAATCGAGAGTGAAAGGTCCAGAAATCGATCGATAGTGAGGGAAAACGTCGATTTCTAGTTTCTTGAGTCGTGAGTGACCAAGAAATCAAGAATCGAGAGTGAAAGCGTCTAGAAATCGATCGATAGAGAGGCTGAATCGCTGAGAAGTGAGAGTGTGAGCGTCTGATATAGAGAAAGCGTGAGCGTGATTGAGAGAGAGAGCGTCGTCGTCTGTGAATTACTGAATATGCGCAAAGCATGATTACATTGAGATTTGAAAAGTCGATTAGTCGATTAGAATTAGTCAATTAGGCTTGTTTAGGCTTGTAACAGTTAGGCCCAAATATATATATATATATATATATATATATATAGAGAGAGAGAGAGAGGTGGGTTCATACGAGGAGGGGACCTATTTAAGAAAATAAAGGGATGCATCTTAGCCCTTCTTTTATTAGATCAATGGTTGTGATTAAAATATGACAAAAAATAAAAATAAAAATGAAATATAGGTGAGATGGACACGGGATAAATAAATGTAGGGGCAAAATTGGAAAAGTCACTAAAAAAAGGGACGTGATATTTGAATTTGATTTTAGGGAATCATCGTCCCTACCAAATAGGAGAAAACCCAGGAAGCTTCAATCGCTCCCAAAACCTTTAACCTGAAATCGTAAAACTTTGAAGATCAATACACACAATCAGTTCAAACGAGGTCGAGAATATGAAAACAAAGAAGATTATGTTAACACATTCAATGGATTCGACAGGTTTGAGATTTTATTGCATGTTTGATTTTAGGGTTTTAAATGGATTCGACAGCTACGCACGAGTGTGATGTACTCAAATCGATTCCGATCGCTGGTGCAAAATAACCTTTCAGAAACACATAATCGAAATAGTACATGAAGATGGAGTTGATTCTGTGTGTTGTGTGCCGGAAAGTTTATTTTCACACCGAAACTTTCGAAAAGCTTCAACCCTGAAATCTTGCTCTCGATTCGTTACAGAGTTGAAGATCAATAGTGAAATGAAGTTCAAAGAAGTTCGATAATCTGAAAAAGACGAACAAAACTTCTGCAACATCGATGGATTCAACTTCGACTTGAATCATATGTGATTTACTAGTATTGTTAGTAATCATATGTGATGTATAGGGACAATTATATTGTTTAACAATATGATATCTCTTAGTAAATCATATGTGATCTATAAGAACTGTTATACTTAGTTATTAATCATATGTGATTGAACACCTAGTAAATCATATGTGATTAAGAAACAATCTGATATCTCTTAGTAAATCATATGTGATCTATAAGAAATGTTGTTACTTACTAATCATATGTGATCTTGTTTAACAATCTGATGTTATTTAGTTATTAATCATATGTGATCTCGTTTTACAATATGATAGTATATGATGAATTGTTGTTAGGAACATCTGGTAAATCATATGTGATTAAAAAAAATCCGGTATCTTTTAGTAAATCATATGTGATCTACAATATGATTTCAAATGACACAAATACCCTTCCTTAAATAAAACGGGAATTCTAATTTGATTGGCTGAGAATGCTCCTCTTATTTTCTTAAATTGTTAGGATTCTCACATGAACATATATATATATATATATATATATAGAGTGGACTGCTAGAAAATTTGATGCCCCATAGATTTATGGCCCCACTAGCCTAGGCCCAGGGCCGACCCTGTCCATGTTCCTAATGCAACCTCAAAAACGTTTAGGATGAACTTTAACAACAAACATCCCAATCTCTACTTTTCATTTTCGAATTTTTTTTTGGATTTCACAAATTGGAAATTTTTGGTTAGATGACTTATAAAATCGACCAACATTTATTTTTACGTTACATTATTGATAAGTTCAAAAGATAATATCTTCATAGATTATACTATTCGTTGTACTTATATTCATATAATAATCGTTTGATTCACCGTGCAAGACGCGGTGTTGTTACCTAATGCATATATAATAATAGCATGCACGTAATTTTGGAAATTGAAGCACTCCAAAAATAAGAAAATATTTTAGGGAAAGGGAAAAATATTCCAGCGTCTGGACTCAAGTACTAAAAGCCAATTAATAAACCCAATAAAACAGTGGCGCGTGTAATTACGCTCTACAAACGTGATTGGGATAACCAATCGTCAAAACTAAATTATACATGTGTAGTAGAAGTAGAACTAATAAGACTCCAATTTTGGAACCAGATTACTATAAATAAAATCATCAATAACGAAAATCGCCAAATTGGAATCCTTTCTTTGTGCTGGTGGAAAAGTCTTCGATCTTGGAGAAAACAAGACCGATCGATTTCTCAATCAAGGTCTCTCTTAGGGCTTTTAATTTCAAAAGTTCGATGTTTTAGGTGTATAAATTTTATGTTTTTGATCATGGTCGTGTAATTTTCTTGAGAAGTTGGATGATCTTATCTTAAATTATTGAATTTCCACCTAACTCAATCTATTACTTCGATTCAATGATTCTGAATCTGCAGATAATTTGGAGACGCTGTTATTAATATCTACGGTTCAAACAATGGCCGAAGCTTCTGATCATGCCGACAACACCAAAATTTGCAGTCACTGGTAATAATAAGGGTTTTTTTTTTCCTTTTCTATCTATGTTAGTTTGTGTTAAGCTTTACGGTTTTTCAAGTAATTTTGTGTGTATACATTCTAGTAGGATGGATATCCACAACGGTTTATGGAGGAAATAACAAAATCAATCAAAATTGTTTTGAACATTTAAAGGATTGTCACCCCCACCTCACCAGGGTGGGATATACTGAGCTCACATATAATAAGTGAGTTGCAGAGAAAGTGTTATATACTCGTTTACATGGACTTTGATTGAGTTGTTATACAGTCGTGGTACTGATGCCTCATCGAAATGGCACATGGGGACCTAGGTGAGTGGGTGAGGTTTGACAGGTTTTGTTTGGTCACTAGTCACATGGATGCCTCAAAAACAATTCCCCGTGTATGTATACATGTATTGTCTTGGTGAGGTTTTGGATATCCTATTTCATTATGCGTTTTTAATTTTAAATGATCATATATTTCATGTTGTCTGGGATTGAGATTTATGAGCTTACTTGGAGGTTATTTCTACAAGTTATAATTTTCATGACTTGTGTACAAACAAACAAACGAGTGCAGTTATATACATATATAAACACAAACATATATATAGAGGACAAATCATATTCAAACCATGGCCTCTATATATACACATATATAGTGGAAAAATCAAATACAAACGGTGTAAATGTTACACACTGTACAAACCGATCTCGGCTATTGATTTTGTGTATTTTGAAAATTTTAGGTAGTTATCAAATCAGTTGTAGGTTAGGTTGAGAGTTAATTTCGATCAGATTGATTTGATAATCTGCATGGATGGTTGAGATTGGTTTATAAGGTGTGTAACCTTTACACGGTTTGTATTTGATTTGTCCTCCACACACACACATATATATATATATGTATGTATATGTATGTATGTATGTAGAGCAAGGATCATTTGTTAACCACTCAGTTGTTGTTAACTTTATGAACCTTGCTCAACCAATAGGAATGCAAGGTTGATTGTTGTTTAATTTGTGTATATTTTTAATGCAAAAGGGTAGAAATGTTATTTCGTAATTAACTAATAATTCATTTATTTCTCGGGGGTTACAAAAATAAAGCATCCATAATTATAGCATATGTTACGATTTCATAATTTTTTTCCATTTTCAACATACTTTTGAAATCATATGAATATTATCAAAGTCCTCCAACCACGTGATCCAATGAACGCAACAACGTCCTCCAATTTTGTGAACACAATGATGAACGTAGTTTGAAACACAGTGATGAACGTAGTTTGAAATGAATACAGTGATAAACGTAGGAAAGTCAGTGAACATATGAATCCTGATGATGATAGTGAATTACAGATTAGTGAATATATGGAAGTCAGTGAACAGATGAACACTAGTGAATATTTGAAAGTCAAAAAACATATTTTTGGTTCTGGGAAGTCATATGGGCATGTGTGTGTGAGTGCAATTTTGAACACACAGTGCAAATTTTGGTTCTACATATGAACACGAGTGAACACAATGCACAAATTGGAAACGCGTGTGTGAGTGCAATTTTGAACAAATTCGATTTCCACGAATCTTCTGTTCCGTTTTTTATGTAGAGAGTAAATTAATGAGCCAATAATAATGACATAAAAAATTGGGGATATAATTTCCAAGTTTACCCTTCACCACATATGTTCACAACAATGGTTATTAATTAAACCCTCATTTAATGTTTAATAATTTACTTTTAATCTCAACCATTCAATCTCAAAATCAATGGTTGAGATTAGTTCACAAGGTTAATAACAAAATCAAGGTTAACAAAAGAACTTGACCCTATGTATGTATATATATATATGATATATGGAGCACTGACATTATATGGAGAACTGGCATAATACATTTCTGAGGCACTATATAGCTATAGTGATCAATTTCTCTTTACATATTGTAGTAATATACAATGACTAATTGAGTTGGTGCTATCTGGAATGGTTGGAAAGAATGGTTATCACACACTTTTTTTGGTCATGACTTGCTGCGATAATGGCTTATTACCATTGAAGTCCCACCCCAACATCAGCTAGACTTAGATTTATTCTCTTTCATACATGTTGGAACCTCTCGCTCTTTTGGGGAGTAATTTGATGGGGTTCCACATATTTTACATGGTATCAGAGTCGTGAAGCGCTGGGGCACTTGTACCCATCTAGCCTTCATTGGAGGGGGCGTGTTCGAGTCTCTTCTTGCCTAGACTTGGACCTATTTTTCCAAATATACATTGGACCCTCTTTTCTCTCTTAAAGAGCTCTTTTGAAGAGTAATCTCTCAAAAGTAGTAGCTATATATTTTAGTCTTATGTTAAGCTGTAAGAATAATGGCACTTTGGCTTTTTTTACTTATGTATTATGGGGGACACCTATGTCGGAATGCTTTTAGTTTATATTTTTGTTATTACAAGATTTGGTTGCTTTTGATTTATGCTAAGATTGATTTTATTCAATAGGGATAGAACTTTCTAATTGTACTACATTGGAGATGGTGGTCACAAGGGTGTTAACAATGAACTCCCAATTGCATTTGGAATCAATTCATGTATGTTGAATATGATATGGTAGAAGCATGGTGCTCAACTGTTATATTGTGTTCCTCTACTTTATTCTATTAAATTCTAAGCCCTTTGTATTTCTATTTGAACAAAGAGGCTGAGAAAAGATTATTCTTTGTTATCTTTTCAAACTAGGGAATACAAATAATTTATAGACAAGAGGCTAACTAAAAAGAGAAAGGATTAAGGAAATCAAAATGAAATTAATTAGTGATTTCCTCATTACAACAAAATATTCACACAATAACTTCCTAAAATACTTTCCAACACTCCTCCTTAAGTTGTGGAATATATATCAATCATTCCCAGCTTGCCAACTAAAGCTTCAAACTCTGGTTTGGAGAGTGCCTTGGTAAGAATATCTGCTTCTTGCTGCTTTGATGGAACATGGGAGATGATAATTGTCTCTGAATCAGTTTCATTTTTTATAAAACTCCTATCAATTCTCACATGCTTCATTCGGTCATGCTGGATAGGATTGTGAACAATACTTATTGCTGATTTGTTGTCACTATACAACTTCATAGACCGCTTACACTCCTGTCAATGGATACTTCGGTTGCAAGAGCTTTAGTGGATTTAGGAATGGCAACGGGGCGGGTTCAGGGCGGGTTTGTCGTCCCCCGTCCCCGAAATTGAAATGCATCCCCGTCCCCGCCCCGTTCCCCGTCGGGTTTTTATTCGGGGCGCCCTGTCGGGGATTTTTTATGCCCCGTCCCCGACCCAATGGGGAATCCCCGATCCCCGACCCCGACCCGAACATATTTATAATATATATAATTTTATATATAATTTATATTAAATATTAATAATATATATTAAACATATTTATATTAATAATATATATATATTAATAATTGTTAGAACATAAATCTGTTGGATACAAGATCATGAAGACTGAAGGTCAAAGTACAAGAAGTCAAAGCTGAGAAAGTCAACTCTCATTAAAAGTCAAAGTCTACTTGTTTTGTTTTGTTTCCTTGTTGTTTTAGTAGTGGGTATAAATACCTTTGTTTTGCTGTTTAATAGATAGATGACTAGAGAAGGAGTTTGAATACGTAGAGAGAGTTTTAGAGAGAGAAACAGAATTCTAGAGAGAGAAAGAGTTTGTAATCGTTTGCGAATTGAAATAAACAGGTAATTGATCATAATTGTTTGTTTGAATAATTGCAATAGGAATCTTGATTCTAGGACACACAATAATAATATATATTAAACATATTTATATTAAATATTAATAATATATATAATTTTATTTTTATTAATATATATATATATATATCGGGGTGGGGTGGGGTGGGATGGGGATACCTTGCCCCGATACCGAACCCAAACCCGATAAAATCCCCGAAATTTTCCTAGTTACCCGATTCCGACCCGAAATTGTCTAACCCGACCCGAACTTAGCCGGGTTTCGGGTTTCCCCGTCGGGTTTGGGGTTTTCTGCCACCCCTAAGTGGATTCCCTTTGATTCCTTGGCTTCCATTCGACCGATTTGCCATTAAGTTTCCAACAGGTTTCTGCTGTGATTCGTTCTACGACAGTGGTCACATAATTGCTCTCCACCTTCCTTTATGTTTATCAAATGTTTTAGACCATAGTTTAGCTTGGGTTGATGAGTAGCTAGGGCATAACTGAGTATGGATGCACTTGGTTCACTAGATGAGTTGAGTAACACGACTCATTTTCGGCTTTCTTCTCTTCGAACTTTAGCAAAGACTTCTTGAATTGTAGGGAATGGTTTCTGTCCCAGCAGCCTTCCCTTGATTTCATCCTAAGTCTTTGTTAAGGCCTTATAGGAAGTCAAAGACACGTTCTTTTTCTACCATCTTGGAGAATTGAACACTATCAGCAGTGCAGTGCTATTTAATTTTATGGAGTAAATCCATCTCTTGCCATAACTCAATCAATAAGTTATGATACTCTGTGATTGATTTCGGCCCTTGTTTGAGTTCTTGAAGTTCAGATCTAACCTCAAAGCATTGTGAGGTGTTTTCCAAGTCTGAGTAGATTTCTTGGACAACCTTCCAAATTTCATGAGCAGTCTTATAGAATAGGTAGGTGCGACCAATTCTGGGCTCCATAGAGTTAATTATCCACACCATAACAATGGAGTTTTCAACATCTCATGTGCTGAATTTTGGATCTGCAGAATTGGGCATGGAAGCATCTCCGGTGACATATCCGGCCTTTCCTATACCGTTAAGCACTAAGTGGACAGATTGGGACCACTCTCTAAAGTTGGTTCCATTGAGTTTGTGTTGGGTACTTTGGAGAGAAGGGTTTTTGAGAGATGGGTATTGTGGAAGGTTAGGTATAGGTTGTTCTTGCATCGTGGCTAAGGAGTTTTGAGAAGAGGCTGAGAAAACAAAGAGGCTAACTAGGGAAGATTATTCTTTGTTATCTCCGGCCATTGTAGGCTCGATACCATAAACAAAGAGGTTGAGAAAAGATTATTATTTGTTAGCTTTTCAAACTAGGGAATACAAATAATTTATAGACAAGAGGCTAACTAAAAAGAGAAAGGATTAAGGAAATCACAATGAAATTAATTAGTGATTTTTGTCATTACAACAAAATATTCACACAATGACTTCCTAAAATACTTTTCAACAATATTCTATATGGGTCTTCTTTGATGTTTTGTCCTAGCTTACTTTGAGATCCAATTGCCATAAACCCCCTCCCGCCTCTGCAATACAAGGATTCTGTCCTTCCCATCATGGCAAACAATCTCAGATCATCTTTCTGCGTTTTCTCTTTTGTTGAAGTCTAGTTGAACCTTATGTGAGATATATTCATTTTCAACCCTAAATATCATTGTGTGGCATCTTCTCACCTAGGCATTCACATTTTTGCCAAAGTTAAGTTCTTATTTATATTCTATCTAGTTAAGTATTTATTGCCAAACTTTTCATGAACTAAATCAGTGCATGTGACTTTTAATCTTCTTTGCTCCTCAAGGAGGAAATTAATATCCTTTACAAACCTACTTGTGTTTGTTTCTTATTTCGTCATTTCTAATTGTTTATAGAACTGGAAGAATTTTTCCACTTAATGTTATGCATTTCTTATTTTGGAAATTCTCTTTCTTAATCATGATCAACCTTGTGTTTCCTGATGTCACCTTATCTTTCACTTAATAGCCACTCTAATATCATGCACCTATTGCAAGGTTCTTACCAAGCCATACTTAAGTGGCGTTTGTTTTTTAAGAGGTCTGAAATCTGAAGTCTTATTTCACATCTGATTAACAAGAGGTGGTTTTTATTTCCAAGGGTCACAACTTCTAGTTTTAGATGTATTTAAGAGTTAAGAGGGTCTGAAATTTGAAAAAAAACAACAGTCTGACCGATTCAGACTTGAGAGGTATTAAGAGGTTTTTTGAAAAAAACAAACAACCCCTTAGTGTCATGGTATGAAAATAAGGTCATCATTTCGTTGCCTAGAGTGGATAAAGAAAACCAATGTAATAACCTTAATCTACTCCATTATCTTAAGTGTTGCTCTATTTTCTTTCTTGCATACACGTGCCTCTGTTTGTGTGTATGGGGGGTATGTAAATATATGTTTGGTATGTGCATTTGTGTTAATAAAGGTTTTTAAAAGACAAAACCACGAGGCGATTCGTTGCGTTATCTCTTAGTACCATGAGGAGCAATCCTCAAAGTGAACCGAGGTGGCCTCAACAAAAAAAACCATAAAGCTCATAATAACACATAACTCTATATCAAACTATGAAAGTCGTAGAAGTCATATTATTTCTAGTTATAAGTCATAAAAACATAAACTAAATATTAAATCTGCAAAAAGTTAGCATTTATCTAACCACCTAAGGAGTTGTGTGTCACTGCCTTGAGTCTTAGCTTTGAGGAACCGTCAGACAGAGGAGGGGCTGTTGGGCTGAGGTGAAAGGAGACGATAGTACGTGAGGGAGGCCGGAGATAAAGCATGAGGCAGGAGATGAGAGAAATCAATGGCTTCTGTGCTAATTATATATAATTTAATTAGAAGTTATTAAATATAACAGGAGATAAAAGAGGCATTGACCTTCCTCAACCGCCTTTGGTTGTTGCCTAAACCACCCGAGCCAACCATCTCATACAGGGCAGCAGAGGCATCACCTCATGCACGTATTTGGACCGCCTTGCCTTGAGGTGTACGCCTCAAGTGCTTTTTAAAACCATGGTATTAATAACAAATAGCCTAACCAGGTGTCAAACTCAACTACCTTTTTTTAACTTTGCACCTTTTATTATTTGATGATTTTTTCTTACAAAATCTAATGAGGTGTAAACTACTAGTTTATTTCTCTTCCACTTGTCATTTGAGCTAAGATGAAAAAAATGGAGCCTAAAAGGGCATCTATTCTATGTTCGTCCCATGTAGGTTAGAGATATTTTTGAATCATAGTGCCATTTGTGTTATTTAGTTGTTCCTTTTCCATTTGCAGAAGGGGGATGGCTACACTGTGACTTTTCATGGGAAAGGGGGATGCCTTCATAATTAGGCTATCACAACATGTCAACAAAAAGTAAAAGAACGCTTTGACATTAACTTGACAAGCTTATCTTTATCAACCACTAAGACACACATTTTTTTGTTATTTGTTAGCTAGTTGCTTTGCATGAATTACGGAAACTAAAAGTTTTGAGCTTGGAATTGAAAGCTCGTGATAATGGGAATATGAGATAGCTTAGTATTGGCTAGATGGATCTGGTAATTGCATTTATTACCTAAGCATGTCTTTGATAAGTGCACTAGACAAAATTTTAAGGCATAAAATGGGAAATTTAGGGAAACAAAGAACCAAAGGGTGATAGTTTGATTTTAGAGTCCACTCTTATTTTTCCTGTATCCACAATGACGGAACGATAACCACAGAATATGGTTCATTGGATTGAGTTGGGCATTGATTCTAGTTTGATAGAAATTTCCATAAATTTTCATGCTCTTGTAATCTACTTTTTTTTTTTTCTCTCTATGTTCTTTCTAATTTGAACCCTCATTTGTTTTGGAGGTCATCATTATCTCATTTTGCTGAGAACAGCAACTTAGGATTCCTGATTGTCCTAAAATTTATCTTTTGAATTTTTATGTCATCCATTTCGTTGTCTCTTTATGTCTTTGCTTTATGGATTTCTTTTTCTCATAATGGTATTCTCTCTCATGTTCCATGTTAAGACCTTGTTGTGTTGTACTTCTTAAAGTTGATTATTCTGTGTGTATGCTTAGCAATGCTTACGTTTGCAGTGACAGAGCTATTCCCTCTTCAAATATTGATCTGCATTATGCTCACTGCTCACGTAATTTAGAGAAGTGTAAAATCTGCGATGATATGGTACCTAGAAAGCATGCAGAAGAACACTACTCAAGCACCCATGCTCCGGTATGTAGATCCAAGTGAAATAATGAATATTTGCTATCTGATTAAATATTTCGATAGTCAATCATAGCCATATTTATTCTCATGTGCTCAATATGTGTTCAGTTTGCAAATTGAAATGCTTCAGAACATGGTCTAGTTTGTTCTGTATTTCTTTGGGGTATTGGTTACTCATGTTGGATTTATGGCATCTAGAGTTGTCACTTAGTTGCATAAGCTTCCACCATGCCTTTTTAAGTAGAATCACTCGCTCTCTCTTATTAGTAAGTTTATACAGTAAGACCTGTTTGTAAGTGTGAATCATTACACACCATGGTATTTGTTAGCCTAAATTTACTTTGAGTGCTTCTTCATATAATATAAATGAATGCTATACATTTTTGAGTTGGCTAGACCTTTTCTCTCTATTTTGTCTCCCATCAGACTTGAAACCCTAACCTCGAGTTGTGTTTTGAATCATCAAACTTGATGTTCTAGAATGCAAGTGTACCATGATTTTAAACACCATGATGAATATACATGTGGTACTACAAATGCTAGTGCCATAAATATCACTTGTCTTCCTTGACGTAAAGAGGAGTTGTACTCCTATTTGCATCCTTTTAGCTTTCTAAGCCTTTCAGCCAAGTTTAGGACCCAAAACTTTTAACTCATGAAATCATATAGCCGTGCTGATTCATTTTCTCTAAAGAAGTCGACTTTGGAGAAGTATATAACAAATTTTGGTTCTCAAGGCTGTAACTGAATTTTTTACATGCGGAGCCTAGTTGTCAAAGGCTACCTAAGCATTGTGTCGTTGGGCGTCAAGTTAAGGGCTAGCCTTGCCTTCTGGCAGCAGTATACATTAGGTCACGGGTTGATGAGCGTTATGGTGTGGTCCCAAATACAGCTCAGATTAACAAGAATTTACCAAAAGCTTAGACAGGTTAACAAAAACTGGACCAATGTTTTCTTTTCATTTGAAGTTTTAAACAATTTAATCAAAATTTTGTGTAGAATGAAAATATGTTGCCTTTTCATGGAATGGGATGAGATGTGATTTTCAAAGTTGGTACAAATGCGTAACTGTATTGTTTTGAGAACATCAAATGCAGAGATTGGAACTAATATTTTAGGGACTAGTGTAGCTAATATAAACCAGATTATATATAAAGTTACCATGACCCATGGATAGATTGCCTTTCTTATCAAAATGAGTTGCATAGATCACATAATAGACTTCTCTTCCCAGAAAGTGATGTAACAAATAACTAAGATTATGACCAAAAGTGTCCTTCAAAGAATACATGTGAAAACTCTTCGTAATTGGTCTTTTTTTTCAATGGGACATACAAAAGGATGTTGGAATCTTTAAATTTGAAGTTATGGATGGATGTAATGCTCATAGTTTCCCATTCTGTTGTGAACCTGAGCTAATTCGTTTCTTTAGTGTAGCTGAATGTCCAACAAAAAGACCTATCTGCAGCAAATAGGCTATATCTTTGAACGAATTGCCAACTTTGGACCCATTCTTTAATTTTTGTAGTGGCTTATGTCCTTTTTGTGCCATAGCATGGATATTTGGGTTCGATGGTGTTGACCAATTTTTATAGACTTTATTCCTCATGATCCTAACTGATCAATCTCTTATGTTTTTTTCCTGCTTCAAAGAACCTTAGAATAGATTGGAGGGTGGTAAGGGCTGCAAATAGTATCGTGATTCAATTCTTGAGTGAAGGGTGCCACGGGAAGGTTCTATCTGGGAGACCTACCAAGAATTTTATGACCCACCAGAATCTGTCACAAACCCACAGGGCCTTTGCCGCATCTCTGGATTCCATACAGATTCCCACGAGTGTACAAGAAGCCCTAGAACATCCGAATTGGAAATCTGCAGTTAAAGATGAAATCATGGCTCTCGAGAAGAATAACACTTGGGAATACACCACTTTGTCCCCAAGCAAGAAAACCGTGGGGTGTAAATGGGTGTTTTCTGTGAAATACAATGCAGATGGGACGGTGAATCGGTTCAAAGCGAGACTCATAGCAAAGGGGTTCACTCAATCATATGGAGTTGACTATGGAGAAACTTTTGCACCCGTAGCCAAGCTCAATTCCATACGAGTATTACTCTCACTTGCTGCAAATCTAGATTGGCCACTGCACCAACTAGATATAAAGAATGCGTTTTTAAATGGAGAATTAGAAGAAGTGTACATGGATGTACCATCTGGAATTCACGCAGAAGAGGCTATCGGGAAGGTATGTAAGCTAAGGAAATCACTCTACGGGCTCAAACAATCACCACGAGCTTGGTTTGAACGCCTAACGCAAGTGGTGAAACAAAATGGGTTCTGTCAATGTCAAACCGATCACACCATGTTTATTAAAGTCTCCAACCGGGAAGAAGACTATTATGATTGTGTATGTGGATGACATCATTCTGGTGATAACAGGGAAGAAATAGAAAGTCTCAAAGGTGTACTTGCAAAGGAGTTCGAAGTGAAGGACCTAGGAAAGCTGAAATATTTTCTGGGGATGGAAGTGGCAAGGTCCCACAAGGGAATTTTTGTCACCCAACCGAAATATACCATTGATCTCTTGAAGGAGACAGGGATGCTGGGGTGTAAGCCATCACTCACACCCATGGATCCAAACGGAAGTCATCCAAGGAAGGATGGAGAATCGACAGACAAAGGAAGATACCAAAGACTAGTTGGTAAGTTAATCTACCTAACACATTCTAGACCCGACATAAGCTTTGCTGTTGGTATGGTAAGTAGATTCATGAACGAACCAACCAAAGATCAACAGGAGGCAGTAGTCCGCATTCTAAAGTATTTGAAGCAAAGCTGGGTTATTCTTTGGAAAGTCAGAAACCAGATAAATAAGGGTGTTTACTGATGCAGATTGGGGAGGCTCGAAAATGGATGGAACATCCACCACCGGATACTGCACGTACGTATGGGGCAATTTGGTCACGTGGAAGAGTAAAAAACAGGTTGTGGTATCCCGTAGTAGTGCAGAAGCCGAGTTTAGAGCAATGTGCCACGGAATTTGTGAGGGAATGTGGCTGAAAAGAGTGATGGCAGAATTGAGGATCACTGTTGACGGTCCCACAAAGCTGTGTAGCGATAACACAGCTGCCATCGAGATCGCAAAAAACCCCGTGCATCACGAGAGAACAAAGCATGTAGAGCTGGATAGACACTTCATCAAGGAGAAACTAGAAGAGAGCTGGAGCTAGCTTATGTTCCATCGAAGCATCAAGTAGCTGACATTCTTACAAAAGCTCTACCAAAACCAAGCTTCGAAACATTATGGTTCAAGTTGGGTATGATTGACATTCATAGCCCAGCTTGAGGGGGAGTGTGGAAATCGATAATCTATTTCTTTGGATTAGTCACATGTTTAATTGTTCTGTTGTTAGGATAGGCTTTAGCTCCTATTTCTTTGGGTAGATTAGTTTGTTGTTTAAGTTGTTTGTTTCCTAAGATCGTGGATTTGTTGGATCTCTAGCTATTTATTCTGTCCTTTGTATTTCGTTTGGAGTAAGTGAATAAGAAAGACTTTTCTCTTCTATCAATTTCTACATCTACCCTTGCCCATACCGACACAACCGTGGACTGATATTAGTATGGACTTTGTTCTTGGTCTACCTCGCACTCAAAAAGGTAATGATTCTATATTTGTAGTCGTTGACCGCTTTTCAAAGACGACTCACTTTATCCCATGCAAAAAAACCACCGATGCCACCCAAGTAGCTCAAGTGTTCTTCAAAGAAGTCTATGGTCTTCACGGTCTTCCCACATCTATTGTCTCCGATCGGGACTCTCGCTTCTTGTGTCACTTTTGGAGATCCATATGGAATCTGGTCAACACTAGTTTAAATATGAGTTCGGCTTACCATCCACAAACAGACGGACAAACCGAAGTCACTAATCGTGCTTTGGGAGATTTACTTCGAAGTCTCGTAGGAGATCATATGAAGCCTTGGGATATGAAGCTAAGCCAAACTGAGTTTGCTCATAATCATGCAAAAAATCGCAGCACCAGTTTTAGTCCATTTCAAGTAGTATACGGCTGTGTGCCTCGTTGTCCCCTCGACCTCACCCCACTTCCGGATCACACACGAATTCATGGAAAAGCAGCCGATTTTGTTGACGAACTACAACGGGTTCACCAAATTACACATGATCATCTAACTGCTTCAACCAAAAAGTACAAGACGGCTGCCGATCGCCATCGACGTCTTGTTGAATTTAATGTAGGGGACCTAGTTTTGGTTGTTTTGACTAAAGACTGCTTCCCGCATCTCAGAAAATTGGCCCATTGGAAGTAATTGAGAAAATCAATCCGAACGCCTATCGTGTACGCCTCCCTGCTGATACCAAAACATCAAACGTCTTCAATATCAAGCATTTGTTTCCTTTTGCGGGAGAGGTGTATGACTCAAATTCGAATGCAAATTTTTCTAGGCTGGTGGGACTGATGCAACGCAAGAAAAGAGAATCACAATGGGACTAGGAACTATGGTAGATGTATTGGTTTAGAATTCCTTTTATTATTATTTTTGGCTTTATAGTTTGTATCCTTGTCTGGTTAGAAGGTTTCCTTAATTTCATTATTTTCCTTATTTTCTTTCTTTGATAGTGTTTATATATAGGTGATAGGCATTGTTTTGATGATTAGGTTTTGAATATTAATTTTGAAAGAAGCCTTCTTTCTTAGCTCCTGTTTCGTTATTCTTCGGAATCAACGACACTAGAGTTGTATTCGTAAGAAATCAACAGGTCCGTTTTGTTGCGGTTGCACCAGTTCTACAGGCTCATATAAGCATTAGCTTTGGCTGAGTTCATATGGAGTTATATAGAATTACAAAATAAGCTCATCAAATAATCTTGGCTTGCCATGCCATTCCTGAAAAGCTCAGGCTCAAGCTTTAATAGCTGTGCCTAACGATGGCTTGGCTCGTATAGGCTCCTATAAGCTCTGGTCTTTGCTTCGCTCGTATAGATGTGGTTCTTATTGGGTTCTACAGGCTCATATAAGCATTAGCTTTGGCTGAGTTCATATGGAGTTATGTAGAATTACAAAATAAGCTCATCAAATAATCTTGGCTTGCCATGCCATTCCTGAAAAGCTCAGGCCCAAGCTTGAATAGCTGTGCCTAACGATGGCTTGGCTCGTATAGGCTCCTGTAAGCTCTGGTCTTTGCTTTGCTCGTATAGATGTGGTTCTTGTTGGGTTCTACAGGCTCATATAAGCATTAGCTTTGGCTGAGTTCATATGGAGTTATATAGAATTACAAAATAAGCTCATCAAATAAAATTAAAAATAGACTTCCCTAAAACGTTGCAATTAAAAATTACCAAGATAGACTGGTGGGCCAAATGAATATAAATTACTTAATAGGCTCAGCTAATTAACACTTGACAAATTGTCAGCCCCTGCTATAACAGGCTCAAGCTTGGGTTGGATAATAAATGAGCAGCCTCAGGTAGATTCGGGCTCTCCAAGCATTTCAGAACTAGCTTGTGTCATCGCTTTTCCTTCTTTGTGTCTGTTGTACTGTTATAGGTAGTTGTCTTGGATATCTTCGTATATTATGTTCACAGGACTTTAGATGGTTTTGTTATTGTGGAAAAACTTGCAGATTCTATATGATAGTTTTTTGTAATTTTGAAGAACTAGTTTTACTTGATTCCTAGTCTTGAATTCAGTTATTTGTAGAAAAAATTGCAGATTCTATATCATAGTTTTTGTAATTTTAAACAACTAGTTTTACTGGATCCCTAGTCTTGAATTAATCTTGTAGCAGCTTTAACAAACAGCACTGTTCGTGGGACAGGTATCTTGTTCATTGTGCAATGAGATGATGGAACGTGAAATCCTAGCTGTGCACAAAGGTGAAAAGTGCCCCAAAAGAATTGTGACATGTGATTACTGTGAATTTCCGTTGCCTGCCATCGACCTATCTGAGCATCAGGTAATCACCAACTACTTCCCAACATTTGAAGTCTAACAAATGCCTCATCGTCTAAGATATGCAATATGCTAAAATTTCAGGAAGTCTGTGGCAATAGGACAGAGCTATGCCATCTTTGTAATAGATATATTAGACTCCGAGAGAGAGTTGCCCATGAAGTCACATGCAATGGTGTTCCAAATAATATGGCTGAAATTCCCAGGTTTGAAGAACAACTCCATTGTTTCCTTCTTTTTCAGACTTCAGGTTTATCTCTTGATAATTTTCTGTAAATTTTCTTTCAATTTTGATGATGCTCTTATGGGTAAGAGAAAGAGTAATTTAAATTTTCAAAACATCTTAAGCTTTGGTTGCAAACAAACCATTACTCTTACCAAAAATGCTAAAAAAACACTACTTTTTGAACGAATGAACAATTTTAGACAATAAATGTGAAGTATGATAAGTTGTTTTTGCATTTATATTTTCACAATTTATATGTGATCACTCATCCTTGCAAGGTGTATCTTTTTCTTTTGCATTTTTCCAATATTGATTATTTGTTTGCAACTAAACGACCGATGGTTTTAAAACTTAACAACTCAAGAAAAGAAAAGGTGTTTAAAGACTCAAAGATTGTGGGTTTAAGTAACAAAAGCTATCTTTTTGCAATATGCAAAGGGAAGACTATGCAAAGTTTACCTACCCTACCTTTACAAATTTTAGGAGTTTGCACTAGGGTTGCTCTTTTCTTATAATGTGGAAAGAGCAAATGAACCGTCTTTCATCGCCCGGTTGACCTTAACTAACTTTGAATGCTTCAACTAGCCCTTATATGCCTCATTGTCTGGTTTCTCTTGATTATCGTATTTGACCCTTTTTTTCTGAGCTACATGACGATGTCATCATGTTTGATGCGTCCTTAACTTTTTTGCAAGTTTTATATCAGGAAAATTGCATCAAAATGGAACCAATTTTAGGTTAATTCCTGTTTTAGGGAACAAACTTTAAGAAAATTTCATTTTAGGATATGGAGCAAACTTTTCGTTTATTTAAGGGTCTGATTTACCCGATGACCTACTAATGTTGACATGTCTAAGGTAAATGCCAACTAATATGTCATCATATTATATAATTCAACATCATATTATAAAGTTAAAAATATCAAATTATCAAATAATTTAAAATAATAATACACAAACATTTATAATATGTTAAAAAATAACTGAATAAAAACTAAACAAATAAAAAACTAAACAAAACAAAACAAATGAAAAAAGAAAAAAGCAAAAACTAGATAAATAAGAAAACAAAAAGCTAAAGGGAAATTGGCCCAAATAGCCATATTACACATCCACTTTCACCTCCTAGCCATTTCTCTACCGGTTTTACGCGTTTAGCCCTAGGTCCGTAATGGAGTTTGCAAACTTCGTATAGGCCATGACCTATTTCATGGACAATAAACCTTTGCGATTTCACCCGTCTCCTAACAATTATTTCTATATTTGGGGAGAGACATTTACCCATCTCGTTGCAGAAAAACGAAAGATTAAAATCTTGCAAATATGTTGTGAATTTTTGTGTCAAACGAAAATAACAGTGGAGAAGTGTGACTATGAAAACCTGCTTTGTTCCGACGAATTGATTACCAGTCTTGTTGAAATTCTCGGAAGTAATCCATAAGGGACATGATAGGAAGTTTTCGAGCAAAACGAGACAGTGCATTGATCGACTCAGCACTGTTTGAAGTCATTATGTTGTAACGCATTCCGGGAAAATAGGCTCGTGACCATTTCTCCTTGCCAACCGCGTCCATGAGTGGCGCTCCTACAGGTATAACGCGTCGTAGAGCTTCCATTTTACGTTCAAAATCCTCCTCCGTGTACGCTTTACATGTCTTCCAAAACATACCCTTCCTAAACTTGGCCCTACTGTCTCTGCCTTTTATGTTCATCAGCAAATGGCGACAACACAAATCATGATGGGCATTTGGGTACACCATGTAAGCTTGGCTTATGGATAAAGCCCTGTCAGATATGAACACCAACCCTTCCGGTTCTTGGATACATTCCTTCAACATCGTCAAAAACCAAGTCCATGCCTCCCCACTCTCAGACCTTCCCACTCCGAAAGCGACCGACACAATTTGGTTATTGGCGTCCATAGCAATGGCTAAGAACATTGTGCCCAAGTAAGGACCCTTCAAATGAGCGCCGTCTATTATAAGGACACGACGCAAGTGTCCCAGAAACGACTGAATCTACATAAATTACGTGGTTTAGGCATTAGAAAATTACATACAATATCTATTAATGCAAAAAAATATATTGGCCTTGGCAAAACATTAGAAAATACGTACTGAGCAACCAAGGGCAGCAAAACACATCTCAAAACGTCCTGTACTATCTATCTTTATTCGGGTGAAAGTACCAGGATTATTAAGCTCCAAATTATAGAAGAACGCAGGGGGTCGGCTAAAAGATTCGTGGGGGTACCCCGCACCAGGGTTAGCGCATAAGCCTTTGCACGCCAAGCTTGCCAATACGAGATATCTAGGTGCATGTCCACCTTCATGTCGTTCACAATGTCTTTTCCACGTATTCTCCGGCTTTCATCACTCACTTTAGGCAAAATTATGTTTCCCAATACTCTGCTATTGGTTGGGATTCATCTGTACTATCTATCTTTATTCGGGTGAAAGTACCAGGGTTATTAAGCTCCAAATTATAGAAGAACGCAGGGGGTCGGCTAAAAGATTCGTGGGGGTACCCCGCACCAGGGTTAGCACATAAGCCTTTGCACGCCAAGCTTGCCAAGACGAGATATCTAGGTGCATGTCCACCTTCATGTCGTTCACAATGTCTTTTCCACATATTCTCCGGCTTTCATCAATCAGCTTTAGGCAAAATTATGTTTCCCAATACTCTGCTATTGGTTGGGATTCATCTGGGTCCTTGAACAAGTGTGTACGTCGTTCAGAATTCGTACGTGGAACATAGTGGTATTCTGTATGCATGCCGCATAAATACGCCAAATACAGTTAGCCTGCACACATCTCGCATCGTATCGGGTTTTTGAAGATCTTTCAACTCTAAACTGGAAACCCTCTTCAAGGGTCTTCCTCCCGATATCGAGGGTCATTTCGTCTTTCGTTTGAAAAACATTCCCTAGAAGGAAGTTTTTTAAAGTTTGTTCTTCAAAATAGGAATTAGCAAAATAGGATGAGACCTGTACCTACCTGCTCAACATTAAACCAGACCTTTAAATAAACGAAATATTTACTTGAGACCCTAAAAGAAAGTTTTTTAAAGTTTGTTCCCCAAAATAGGAATTAGCATAAAGTTTGTTTCATTTTGATGCAATTTTCCCTTTTATATTTTCTTTGACAATCGATGCATGCGTGGGTGGTGGATTACCAATTGACTAGGTGTTCCATTAGAAAGGAGAATTCATTTTATTTTTCTGTTATTCAACCTAGTATTTTCCAAATTAAAGTGACATTTGCATCTCCAAAATCTCTTTGTTTTGAGAAAAAGGAACATTGTTAACATACATTATTTGGTCAGTAGCCGCCCAAAAATTGTGCAGGAAGGCATGCACTTCCGATGTGAGGACCACTCCAAATGCATGTTTTTGTTAGACTCATGTGTAGTCTTGGGCATGTCTTAATACCCATGGTCTAATAACAAGGAAAAGGATTTATTCCTTGTATAAATGATTCTCATGTTTGGTTAGTATGTGCGAATGGAAATAAAGGATCAAAATTCCTTCTCATTCCACTTCTCTTGATTATTCGAAAAATGGAGGGAACAAAAGAAAACTCTGAAAATGAAATGAAAACAGTTATTGCTAAGTAACGTGCAAAAAGAAAAAAAGAACCCAGATTTCACATTCCACCACAAAATTTCTTAGTTCAATTCTCTCATCGTAGCAACAAGCGGAAATATTAAGGAATAAAATAAAATATTTACATTCCCTTTTATTGCTTTCTAGAAGGTTTGTTAGGCTCTCTTGTCCTCTATAGTCACATTGGCCTTTATAGGTTGCTTTAGTCCTCTTTGTGAAGCGACAATAAAGAATGAATATATTTTTGGCCCCTTTTCTCTCTTTCTAAATCTTCTTTCTGCTCTGATATTTCTCTGCATTGAGTTATGCATTTCTCTGAAATAAGAGCTTCTTCTTCGAAGGTGACAAAGGTATCTTCTGTATTCTGCTCATTCTCCTGTCTCCCGTCTCCTTTTTTTTCTCCATCTTTCCCTGTACTCTCTCCGATGAGTAATAAGATCACATATGAAGACATGATGAGCCCTCTATTTCTACATCCTTCTGACAATGCAAACTCTATCCAAGTTGATAAGCTCCAAGGATCCTCTGATTAAAGAGCACGGCGTAGATCTATGGAAATCAATCTGTCAGCAAAGAGGAAATTAGGGTTCGTTAAAGGTACAATTCCTATTTCCACTGATGATGAAACAACTTGGCAATTTAGCAAATGGTTTGACTCAAAATCTGTCACAACTTCAGCCTTCGCCTCCATTTTCCCTCTCTTTTTCATCTTGTTTAATTGATTCCCTTCATCGCCAATTAAAACATGATCGGAGAAGAGTTTGGATGATACGTACTTGGGCCACTCAAGGCAGTCGTTCACTATCCATAGCGGAATCTTCAATCCGTCTTCGATGATCTACCGATCAGCCTCTTCCATACGTTGCACGCTATATTTTGTTGGGCATCCAATGGGCTGTTAGTGTACTGGACCGGCCCTCATTTTAACCAGCCCAATCAAAGTCGAACTCGTAAGCGAAGAAAAACTCATGGGCCAGGATTTACAAAACGGCTGATGGTAAACGTCAGGTGGATCTAGATCGAGGTCTGGATTTGGATGCAAACTGAATTCATAGGGATCTGCTCTGATTCCTTCCTCGCATTTGCCAAAAAATGGAGCTCTTGGGATTTCAAATTTTAGGGTTCTTGATTCATCTCCCAAGTGATTTGTAGCTTTCGATTGATGATGCATCTTAAATATCTATTCATTAATTTCAACTATTAGGCCTTGATTATCGATCTCCTCCAACTCATACAAATCTTTTATTTCCTTCTCTAAATCTCTTTCCCTTGTTGTCTTCTCCTTCTCGTGTTCTTCACAATCTTCCCTCTCCTCTTTCTTTCGCAATTCTTCTTTTAAGGAACTCAAATCTGCGTTCATTAAAGTGAGGGTTTTCAACATTTTTTGGTTGTTGAAACTATACTCCTCAAGATCTCTGATACCATTTGTTACAAACTTTGATGATCGAAAGTGTAATTTCTATTTAAACACAAAAGATATCAAGTGAACAAAGAAGTTTCTCAGTTTTCGAGAGGCCGAGTACTCTTCCAAGGCTTTCGCCCAAAACACACACACAAAATGGATCGATACCCTCTCCTATCCCATCCCTCCTATTTATACTAACCGGTTCACCACCCTACTTGTACCACAACACTAAACACTTGTACGTTCCTACCATAGTCCACTATATTTGACTAATTGACCTCAAGTAATGCCAGGGTATAACATTTTCATATATGTAACTTGAAGTTGGTACAAAACCAGTACCAACTAAAAAAGTTGGCCTGTTTGGTTGGTACCAAGTACAGTTGGTTGGTACATGGTATAAGGTTTTGCATATACCATTTATAATCGGTCAGTACACAGAATACTGGAAAAAACACTTTACTGTACCAAGTCCACCTACAAACGAGAGGTCTTGGTTTCGATCCCAAGCATCACCTACCTGCTGCCGCTAGGGAGAATGCGATTTTCCTCCCCTATGATGACTATGGGATCGATGCGATGGGGACACTTTAGAGGGTGGTGCATGTGCTATTTTTATCGTTTGATAATGGAGGCAATTCTCAACAGAGATAAGACCAAAAATATTTGGGATATCATGAATCAGAAGTTTCACGGATCGACTTGAGTCAAGCTTGCATAACTTCAAGCATTCAAGAGAGTTAGAAGTTTTGCAGATTAAGGATGGGGAAGGTGAATTAGTGTTTCTCAAGGACACTTGGAATTGCCAATAAGGGAATAGATGGATATAATGGTGATCAACGAGAAAATACCAAGGTCTAAGACCTTAAAATTCGATTATGTTGTGTGTTCTGTTGAGGAATGCAGCAACTTGGATGCTTTCAAAATTGATGAACTGCATAGTAGCTTGCTAGTGCATGAACAAAGAATGAATAGACATGTACATGAATAGAAGGCTTTGAAAATCAATCATGAAGAGAGATCCAATACAAATTAAAAGAGGCTTGAGTCGTGTTTTGAGGTAGGTGAATAAGTCGAGGCAGGAAACAGTTTAGCAAGGCAATTATAGGATGCTACAACTGCTATAATCCAGATGTCAGTGTCCTAGTTGGGAGAATAATGTAAACAATGTTGAAGTTGATGAAATGTAAGAGAAAATAATAAACTATAATGAAAATAAGGAGTTGTTGATGTCCTATGTTGGGATGCATAACTCCCAAGACTGAGGAGGTGCAGTTTCTGGATGCCGGTTGCAGCAATCAAAATATGACAGAGACGTGCAGTGGTTTATTTGAGTTGACGAAACATTCCGACAACATGTGAAGCTTGCTAAGATGCAAGGTGTCAGTGGTAAAGAGAAGCATCAAATATGCATTTGGATCAACATGGAGTTTGCAATTTTATTTCTGACAACCTGGGTGATTACTGACTTATCTTATATTTATGAACTCAAGAATAACATCGAGAGAAGAATGCGGCTACTTTTGATTCAACATGGTGTTTGTAAATTTATCATCATGTGAGAGGGTTGGTTGTGCATACTTCCATGTCTGCAAATAGAATGTTAATTTTGCCATCTTCTGTGCCAACTCATGCTTCAACTCAGAATTGCATTCAAACCACATACGAGTGCATGACTCAATTATGGCACCAAAAGTTTGGACACCTAAGTCTTAAAAAGCATAATGTTTGTAAAGGGCATCCTTTTCGATATTTAGTGTGGTTAACTTGGTGCATTGTGACTCTAAAGATTAGTTAGCATACATTATGACCAAGTCCTTGACGTTAGAAGTCTTCTTGAAGATAAGAGAGCAGCTTGGTGTGTACAAGACTTCAACGGTAAATTGACTACATTCGCGCAATTTAGTTTATTGGAGGATATGTTGAGATTAGTGGGTGCAACAGATCAATTTTACTTCTATTAATAGATCTCTTATTTGTATGGATTAGATTAGGTTTCAAAGTATTCTTCCTCAACTTTTTTCTACATGATTATGTAGTTTTTGATCCTGATTCGTAAAGGCTATATAAAGCCTCAGTTATTTCATTGAAAAATGTAAGCCTTTGGGTCAGCTCTCAAATAGTTCCAAGTATTATGTTCTAGAAGTTCAAGCTTATAACATAAGCTCGCATAGGGATGGCATCAATAGTCACAATTGTTATGGATGAATGAAAATACAATGAAACAAAAGATGACAATTAAGGAGACATATGAGGAGAAGCACTTGATTCCAAGATCCGTAAGGAGGCCAACATAGTATGAGGCTGCAAAGCGAGGAAATGTTAAAAAGCTACTCAAAACATAAATGGATCTAAAGAGGGAGCAGTCCTAGCAGTATTAGTTAGTTTGAGGTGAACGTGGTGATCATGGAGGATGCAACACTAGGCGTAATTGTTGCGTTGGTCGATAAGATTGTTGCATGGATAGCCGTAGATGTTGCTATTGTTCGCCTCTATTTAGCAACGAAGGACATTGAGCCTTCTAGTGTCTCTTTGCAGAAAGCACATTCATTCTGAGAGACATTAGGTATGGGGTTTAATTTGATCAGAAAAAGACCATCGTCTAGACGCCAATAATAAGAAAAATCTTCTAGACACGAAGTAAATATAAAATCAACAGAAAGAAAAATAAACGTTATGGAGTTATAGGTATAGAAATATGGACCCGCCCTACTCAGGATGAGTAGGTGATGCTGCAGCAGTGGTCACTAAGATCTCCTCTTGGTTCTGGCTCAACTCTGATGGGTACTCTAGGATTTTGGTAGCCTCCTCTCTCTTCTCTAGGTGTGTATCTTTCAAGACTGTGCTCATAACTTCATTTCTCCACCTATCTGCTCATCAGCTTCTGCAAGTTAGCCTCTTGCTTCTCAATATGGCCAGCAACAAAGCTACTTTTTTTCTTAAACACTTCCACCATATATGTCTTATGCTTCTTCATTCATATATTCCATAAATGCATTTTTGGTCTTCAAATCTTGGTAACATTATCTCTTGATGTTGTTCCAGAAGTTTGGTCAGGGACATAATTGAAAGAATGTCCTCGGTTTGACTTCCTTGAGCTTCATAAACAGTGGTTCAGGACCGGTTTTTGAAACTGTAGTCTAAGTTGGGCATGTTGTGGCTTGAGCAAACTTTGTGCAGCTTCATCTTTTCTTTTTCATTTTTCCTAACTTTGTTGATAGTTAGGACTTCCATGGTTGATTTTCTTTTGATCATCTCATCTGTGGGTAGCCTTTTTGCCCCAACCTTTTCCATCAGAGCATGGTTGAGGGATGGATGCCACAAATCTCCCTTTTGTTTCTCAGCACAGGCTTCTTTAATGCTGAATGGATTTTTGCCATAATACAATAAAGAAGAACCATTCTTTTCAAAAGTCAAACCAGCATCATTACTATTTCGCTGTAGCGTATGCCTTAAAAAGTATAACCATTTTCATCAGGTAGCAAACTGCAAACCACTGTTATTTAAAGCATTCAAAATCTTAGCAACATCTGCCTCTGAAGCTTTGTTCACCATGGTGAATTCTGAGGGCACTTGTGGAATAATGCAATAGTGTGCATTTATGCTCCAACAGAGTAGCACACTTGCTTATGCTTGATTGTTAATGTTTCATCAGCAATGACTCCAACTTAAGCATATAATTCTTTTATTCAATCTAGGTTCTATTCAGGTGGCAAAAACAACTCGGACTACAGTTCCAAAAAGTGGTCCCTCGGCCACTATTTATGAAGCTCAACGAAGTCAAACCAAGGGGAAAATTCTTTCATTTATGTCTTTAACCAAACTTCTAGAACAGCATCAAGAGAAAATGTAACAAAGATCTGGAGACCAAAATGTACTATGGATTATAAGAATGGAGAAGCAGAAGACATATGGTGGAAGTTTTCAAGAAAAGAGAAGCTCTATTGTTGGCTTGTATTGAGAAGCAAGAGGCAAACTTGCAGAAGCTGATGAGGGCCAATGCTCTCTTGCAGAAATGGGAGAGGCAGGGAGATGAGATGAAGTTAATGAGCAGAGTTTGGAAAGATGCATACGTAGATGAGGCTGCCAAAATCCCATTGTACCCATCAAAGTTGAGCCAGAACCAAGAGGGGATCTTGGTGACCACTGATTATATCTTTAGCCAACTTTGAGTCAGGGAGGTTTTTCTTATTATTGGTGTTTAGGTGATCAATTTTTTTTCTGATTAGATTAACACCCCATAACACAAATAGTTTGAGTAGCAGCTGGGGTGTCTTCTTATCTGATCGAGACTTGAGGTGGCCATTGAATCAACTGATGGAAGAGGAGTACGGCGAGGGATTGGCCCACACAATCCCTAGTAAACTTGACGAAGAGCCAACAAAAACTGCACCAAACGTTCTTTTCTTTGGGCGATATAGTGTGTAAATGAGTGCAATGTTTCAAATTATGTTAATCTATCTGATCCCACAATGCAGACATGGCAGAGTTGAAATCTTGAATACTATCATTTTGTTGAAGTGCACGAATAATTGTTTCCAATTGATATTGCTCGACAAAGCTAGACTGTGTGTATAATCGTAGTCTCCTACTTAACCAATTGAGAGAGAATGGATTGACTGATAGAATTGTTGATCCATGTAATAATCTGAGTTTTCAGTCTTCGAAGCATCCATCAAAGTTGCATAGTTAGCATCTTTGTCATTTGTAGGCTTAACTCACACATCTGTATAGGGGTGTCCACGGTTCGGCTCGGTTAGTAAGAAAAATGTTACCTGAACCGAAACCGAACCGTGGGATGAACCAAACCGATCCGAACCGAAATTGGTCGGTTACCCGAGGTTCGGTTCACGGTTACCCGAATTTATAGAAAATGTTATTTGCAATATAAAAATAATACCAAAATAGAAAATTTAAACCAATTACATAACAAATACATAAAAATAATCCAAGAAAAAGAAATTGAAATAAGTTTTATTGTTTAAAAATATCCACTATTTAGTTGATAATTATTTAAAAATTAAATAGTTAATATTAAATATAATAATTTTAAGTGTTCTATATATACCGGTTCGGATCAGTTACCCGCGGATACCTCACAATTTAAAAACGAAACCGATCTGTGAATACCTGGTTTTTCGGTTTTCGGTTTTTCCGGTTTTCGGTTTTTTCGGGTTCGGATCAAACGGTTCGGCTCGGTTTCTCGGTTTTCCGGTTTTTTTGAACAACACTACATCTGTAACATAGCTCCAATATGAATATTTTTACCAATCAGTTGAACGCTAATTGACTTGAGGAGAATCATCCTTACGTGATAAACACAAATAGCAGACTTCGATAAATTCCTAATAATCAAATCAAATGAAAATGCTAATGATGATTGCAACAATAGAAAATAAGAGAGTGTCGAAAACAATAACTATTCAATCCGCCGATGAACTAACCAATACGAGTAGAGGCCGAAACCACACAATCCAAAATGAAGAAGAAAATTCGAAACCGAGTAGAAAACCGGAACCAAAAAATCCGACACGAAATTGTTGGTATTAACATTAGTTCTTGAATCAAACGAAATCCATGGTCGAAAGGCTTTCGTACTTTGATAAAACAGTTAGGGTCTTGTATCGAGCTAAATCAAGAAGAAACAATACATCATAAAAGGGTTTAAATATTAGGGTAAAGTAAAGAAGGAATCAACTAGAAAATACTAATATGCCGTTGTTAATAAGTAATTACATATGCTAACAGGATTAACCAAATAATTATATAGAGATTTTTAGGTATATAACCTTAAATGAGATTTTAATTAAATCCATAACCTTCTCATGAGTATAAAACCATTTTTCTTTAGTAGGCCATTTTCTTTAGTAGGCCAGGAGGTTATGAATTTAGGGGCTGAATACCAAACGCTTACCGAGTGTCACTTTCCTTACCTAGTGAGCATGCAAGGACTAAGGTGGCGTTTGGTTCGCAGAATGTTTTTGGATGGAATGGAATCTGTCAAAGGAATTTGACTTTGAAGGAATTGGAATGAAATGTTGTCAAGTTTGACCACCTGTTTGGTTGACAGAATTGGAATGAAATTTGTTAAAGGAATTGGAATCTGTCAGTTTGGTTCACAGTATGTAGCTTTGGAATTGGAATGAAATGTTGATAACCGACCAAAATACCCTTTTCGATAATTTTAATTTTTCTAAACAAAACATGCTTTAATAAAATAGCCATTAAAAATACTTTATTTGTAACAGTGGTTCAGATTGGTGGTGGTCAGTGGCGGTTTAGAACGATGTTCAGATCGGATGTGGTCGGTGGTCGGCGATGGTCGGTGGTGGTTAAGATCGGCAGTGGTCGACGATGGTCGGTGGTCGGAGTTGGTTAGTAGTGGTCAGCGGTGGTCGGTGGTGGTTCAGAATAGCGGTGGTCGGCGGTGGTTTAGATCGGCAGTGGTCGGCGTTGGCCGATGGTGGTTCAGATCGGCAGTGGTCGGCGTTGGCCGGTGGTGGTTCAGAACGACGGTAGTTGGTGGTCGGAGGTGGTCAGTGGTGGTCGGCAGCAAGGTTTTAAAAAGCGGAATCGTGTCTCAAGGCGTTTTCCCTTAACGAGGCGAGGCGTAAGCCTCGAGGCGGACCGAGGCGTAAGCCCTGAGGCGGAAATATATACTATACAATATATTTAGACCGATTTGCATTCCACTGCTTCTACTCATAAAATATATGCAATATATATATATACACACACTTAGACACTTGAGTACTAGACACAAAATACATATATCATACCTAATTACTAAATTTTTTCAATCACGAAGTATACATATAGTAACAAAGAAAAAAAATTGATCTATTCATAAATCATAACATATGTATGTATATGTACATATTAATATGCTCACAACTCATAAAGAAAAAATATTAAATATCAACAAAGTGGGAGTAGAAGTGTGACTGTGACCATGACATGTAGTAGAGACTAAGTATAAAAGAGTGTATCCGGTATAAACATATACATGATACTCCCGTGAACCGAAGAGAATCGAGGAAGAAAATGCAAATAAAATGGGAGAAAACTGGAACTCACGAAGAGAAGAACACAAATGAGTAGCAGATAGAGGTTAGGAGAACTAGAGAAGAACAAGGTTTTCAGTCATTTTTTAAATAATTTAGACTCTATATTGAGGCGTACGCCTCTCCACCGCCTCACGCCTCACCGCCTCAGTCAACCGAGGCGTACGCCTGGATTGAGAGGCGCCGCCTCAGGTGCGATTTTGGACCGCCTCACCTCGAGTACGCTTCACACGCTTTTTAAAACCATGGTCGGCGGTGGTTCAGATCGACAGTGGTCAGCGGCCGTTCAGAATGGCGGTGGTCAGTGGTGGTCGACGGTTGTTCTGATCGGGCGATGGTTCAGAACGACGGTGGTTGGCGGTGGTTTAGAGAAGGAACCAATTGAGGCATCATTATATTGAATTGAGAGCATATGTGGTATTATGAAAAAAAGGAATTCCATTTCATCAAAATACCTTGTAGTTGCTAAGAAATGTTAGATTCCCTCATTTGTAGAATTTGATGGAATTTAGAGATTCCTTCCGTGAAAAAAAAAATGAACCAAACAAATGAATGAAATTTGGTCAATGGAATTCAACATTCCAATCCCATCAGATTCCATCAGAATCTGCGAACCAAACGCCACCTAAGAATCTTACCCGGTAAGTGAGGGAAACGACTGACGTGGTAAGCGCAAGTGCACAACAATCCATTTTGATGGTTGGGAATGTTTCCCGGGTGGCGACTCTTGCGGATAAGTGCTTACCCGATAAGCATTTGGTAAACGGCCCCCTTAATTAAAAGCTCATTTAAGTTCATATTTTTAAATGACCATAATTAGGTACGAAAAAAATAATTGATTGAAGTTGTTGGTAGTTCTCTAAGGTTTTGGGAGAGATGGCCCACCTTTTGAAGGTTGGCCAACCATTGTCTTTAGCTTTAGTGTAAATTATTTTGGATAAACTTGCTTGGTTCCTAACAGTATTCAAGCACTATTAGACGATTACCCGAGTGAATTTTGGGCAAAGATTGCTAATGGTTTACGACTCAACACCTTTTGACAGTTTTGTCTTTGTTGACCCAATTTACTTATATACATTCAACACTAAAGGGTAACTCATTCGACAATCTTAATTCGGATATTTAGCCTTATGTGACGTAGGGACAATAATGTCAAATGCAAATGTTGGAGGAATTAGATATAGTTGGCGGTGGTTTGAACTAACTAATGAAAATTTTATTGACAACCAAACTTGTAAATAGTTCAAACTGTCTAGCAATTAGTACCGACTCCAAAAAGAGCAAAATGCATTAGAATGGAACATACTTTGTCCAGTTTTCTATTGTGGGGAACATACTGTTAAAAGCTGCATTTTGATTTTTACTACAAGACATCTTAAACAAAAATTTAATTCTTATGTTTCTAAGAAGTATCTTTTGTTTATAAAGTTAATATGTTCCCTTTTTTTGTAATCATAGTTATTAACAAACATGTTTATTTGTTTGCATAGTTATAACATGTTCCGTTAAATGCATTAAAGACATAGTACGTTCCCCAAATGGAGCCTTTGAAATTATGTTCCCTGAGGTAAGAATCAGAACAAAGTATGTTTCATTTAATACAATTTTGACATAGGACTGGAAACAGGATGAAAGCAAATATTTGAGAATCCACTCAAAACTGAAAATTTCTTAGTTCATTATATCATAAACTAAATTTTTAGGTTACAAAAGGTCCTATATATAGGCTAAAAAGGGGCCGTTTACTAAACTCTTACCCGGCAAGTGTTTATCGGCTTACTTTACCATATCGGATGAACATGACATGGATTGAGAATCTTACCCGGTAAGAGCGATGACAAGGACCAAGAGTATTACCGGGTAAGTGAGAGTGACAACTCTTACCCGGTAAGCACTTACCGGATAAAAAATGTTGCATATGATGCCATTTTAATTAACTAAAATCTTACCCGATAAGTTAAGTGAAAGTATTTGACTATTAACGGTAAGCTCTTACCGGGTAAGTGTTGGGTAAACTGCCCTAAACTTTGAGGACAAACTAAGAATCAAAATAGAATAAAAAAGTCAATGAGATAGATACTATGCTAATTAGAGAAACTTGTATATGGAAATTAATCATAATAGATTATTTTGTAAATCAAGGAATTAGAATATGATACATAATCATAATCAAAAAACAAAAAATCAAATAACTTGTGGTGTTCGGTTTTAAATTTGAGCTTCTTTTGAGTCCGTTTTCCTTTCTCCCATTGACCCATGAAAGAAACTTCTAGCATACGGATTTGCTCTGTATCAAATTTGCTTGCCCAAAAAACTAGAAACCTGAAAAAGAACTGAACTGGGAAAAGTCAAATAGAAGAAAAAGTAAGGAAAACTAAACGAATTGAACCGAATCCATTTTATATTATCATGTTCAGTTTATGGCCAAAACCAAACCCGAAAGACCTGAACCACGATAATTTGGTACTGGATCTCAAATTTCTTATAAATTTGATCAATATCATATTTGTTCTTTGTACTATTAACTTTGCACAATCACCTTCAAGTAGGTGAAAAATCATTTTAAGATTGGCAATCAATTGATTTGTTATCCCTCTGGGGGGAATTTTGAAACCTTAAGCAAATGTTCCAAGTTTTCTGTATTAAATTTTGGATTATGTGTAACGAAATCTAGGTTCTCCGATTAATCTAACGTCCACGAATGATGTGTTTTGAAGGGGAATACGGGAAGCTGAAAGGGAGCATGCCGCTAGAAGGCCGCCACCACCACCGCCACAAGACATTTCTACAAGGCGGCTTCTATTCACCATAGCCATAACTGGCATTGCTATTCTTATCGGCTACTTCATTTCTAGAGAAAACCAGACATCAGACAACTGAACTAAAAGGTTAAAGGTCAATCTGACAATCTCAACAAGTCTCATGTGTCAAAATGGTCGAATATATATATATATATATATATATATATATATATATATATATATATATATATATATATAGATAGATAGATAGAGGTGAGTTATTGTGCAACCTTTTTAATGGTGCAACCCATGCAACCCACTTATCTACCACATGTTTTATTTTCACCTTTTTTTATTAAAAAGGTAAAAACAAAACATGTGGTAGATAGGTGGGTTGCATGGGGTTGCACCATTAAAAAAGTTGCATAATAACTCACCTCTCTCTCTCTCTCTCTATATATATATATATAGTGTATGCATTTGATTTTGTATTGTATCATCCATTCATCCCAGACATTATTGGTGATCCTTCTGTTCTATTCAGTATATATAATGATTCGATGGGGAACACTCTGCATCCTCTTGAAAATTTGTTCCCATTTTGCCCTTATGAATCACTGATTCTAATCCCATATCGGCTACACTTGAACCTTATCTCATCAACAAATACTAGAAAGTCCTCCATTCTCTCTTCAAGGGCTCTTTTGAAGAGTAATCTAATGGGGTTATACATATTCTCAGAGATACTCTGACTCAAAGAGTATTGATTCAAAGGGGAAAAAGGTAATTTTGAATTCTCGTCTGTTTTAAAATCCGGTTTTCTTGGGCCTGGTTCGATAAGTCAAAATAAAGGTTGGTTCCTTTGGCTCAAAAGTGGGATTGACTAGGCTAACGGTTCCAACCGATTTCCATTTTCTTTTAAGGAAGATCATTAAAAAATATTTCAGTTGCTTTTGAGGAAGCAAGATCATTAATGGTTTGAAGCAACCACTGTTGATTTGAACCCAAGCCAATATGGGATGAGCTCGGTTGGTAGTACCATAGTACGAGAAGAGATGTCCTTGATTGTTTATTAACTGGTCTAGATTTAGAAGTAGCCACCATGGAACTGCCGGCTCAGTTGGTTTTTAGCCTTTGTGTAACTGATTATTTAACATGTTCTTAAGATCCGAGTACATTTACTGTTCTAAAAAATCTCGCCATACGGCCGTCATGGCACAAGGCTTGTGTCTCACGCCTTGTTAAGCCCGTGGCACGCTATGGCCTAATGTGCAGTTTTTATAATGTGATATTCGATTTTCTTTATGTTTTTAATCTCTTATTTGCTAGTTTTTAATGTATAACCTAATTTAACTTGCTTATTACTAAATATATGTTTTTATATATAATATTATATATGAATTAAAAGTTTGATGCCATAAGTCATGCCTTGAAAATATCATGGCTTCTCGAGGCTCCAAATACTCGAGGCTTGGGATGACCTCCATGCCACGCCTCATGCCATTTAGAACATTGCTTACAACTGGTCCCTCTTTAACCGGTCAAAGTCAAAGCGTAACCTGTTATGGCCTTAATAGCTTCTCGGTCCTTCATGCCCATCTCTAACACGAGACATCGTTAAAAAAAACTTGGACACGAGAGAATTTTTATGGTTCGTACTCTTTGTACCAAATTGGCATGGTCGAAATATCAAACCGATCTCTAACCCACAAAACCTCCATGTTTTACTTGGCTTGTGATTTCTCTTTCGTCAAGCTATCAATCATGGTCATGTTAAAAAATGTGATAAAAAACCACAAAACGTGAAACCCTATCCTTGTGGTGGTGAACAACAAAATTTTTCGGGAATATAGGTACGACCATGCCCTATAATCATTCATAGTTGTGTCAAGTTATAAATCCGAAATTGGTATTTTCAGTATTTGTATCGAGCTAGGATTTGTGTAGACTTTTATTATAAATACAACCCTTCCATCACTACCTTTCTATAACGAAATTAGGGAGGGAAAACCCTATTTTAATACATGAGGGTTAGGGCCGGTCTTGAAATTTTTGGTGCCCCGGGGAAAACAGTTAGATGTGCCCCCAGTTTTAAAAAAAAAAGTAACTTTTTGTTGTTTGTGCAAGGTTCTAAATGCGCGTGAGGTGTGGTATGACGGCGAGACCAAGCCTTAAGCCGTAGGAGCCACAACGAGGCCACGACATTTTTCAAGGCGTGATTTATAGCGGCAAATCTCTATATCTTATATAATATAATATATAAAAACATATGTTTTGTACAATTCATCAATGATTCAATGATAATAAACAAGTTAAATTAGGTTATATACTAAAAACTAGCAAATAAGACATTAAAAACGTAAAGAAAAAAAAATCAACTCTCACGTTACAAAAGACAACACATTAGGCTATGGCGTGCCACATGCTTAACATTGCATGATACACAAGCCTTGAGTCACAACGCGCCATGACAACTGTTGTGGTGAGCCTTTTAGAACAATGGTCTGTAATGTTGTTGAAATGATGGTACCTGGCAACAAATCCACTAACAATCTGCAGTTCACTAGGGATAATGTAAAAACTTATGTTCAATGGCTAATGCTTCTTAAAACTTCATGTAAATGCAAGGTAATAATCATATTGTCAAGAAACTATTTTAAATAATAAAAAATAAACTATATTTAGCATATAGTAAAACCTGGCATATATTCGTGCTAAAGCAACATTCTATATTCATTGTCTATAGAGTAACTTGGTAATGATGTGCTCAAGCAGTGTTGAAGTCAATTCTCAAACAGGGTTTAAAAGAGTGATTTTGTAATAAATTCATATAATTTGTTAAAAACTGGAGCATACATGTGCAGTAGATGCAATAACAAAAGATAAATATTTGACGAAATTATACATGGAGCAAAAAATAATAAGTTTTCAAGCATGATTACCAAAGTTTTTCAAAACAAAATTTGTTACAAAACATTTATTGTTGAATGTGATTAGTTTTTATTTCATCTCAAATAAATATTTGTTGTAATAAAATAATACGAAAAAGAAGTTATAATATAAGATGAACGAGGCAGGAAGTAATAAAATCAAAATGGGAACATAAATTAATCAAACATGAAAAGAATCTAGTGGTAAGCTTGTTTATGGCTACACTAGAGGTTCCATGTTTGAGTCTTATTTCTACCCCTTGTATTTAGTTTTTGAGTAGTAATAACACTGACTTAAAATGGCCTAACCAGTGAGTTGCTGCCCTGGGCTGCCGCCCAACACTTATGGTGTGTTTGGTTTGCGGGAATAGATTGGAATGGATTGGATTTCAAGTAAGGATTTGGATTTGGGGGGATTTGAAATCCCTTCATGTGTTTGGATAAGAATTTGAAATCCATCAGGCTTTAGAATCCATCAGATTTGGATTTCAAATCCAGGCTCATTGCAACGGATTTTGAAATCCATCATGTAAGGGATTTTTAAATGGTCAACGGATTTCAAATCCGGTCAACGAAATCCATTTCTGCAAACCAAACGCAGGATTGGAATGGATTTGAAATCCAAATCCCTCCAAATCCATTCCAATCCCACAAACCAAACGGGACCTTAGGATTATCCTTAGGAATTTGAATTGCAAATCGTGATTTGGGTCTATACTCCTCTTTTTGTTTTAGTTTCCATTTGGTGAATAAAAGATCTTCCATTCTTGAGTGGACGTACACCATCAAACTCGTGGTGGAACCATATATTAATCCATGAATGTTTATTACTGTCTTTTACTTGATTCTTTTATTTATTTTTATTTCGTATTATTTCGTTCCGCAATATAACAAAAAAAAAAAACGCATCATAATAAAACCATTGTTTTTGTTTTTTGTATTTTTTATAACCAAGTTGAGAACCTATATTTTGGGGAACCAACTTATTAGACAACTTTGAGGAAGGGGGTAGGAGATTGTATAAGCATTAATTTTCTTTAAAATCAGTTGTTTGTTTAAAAACATGTTTGATAAAAACACAAACACAAGTATGTGAAAATTAAGAAAACAAGGATGAAAGACTAAATACATCGATATAAAATGGTTCACCTCTTAGCTTTTCTTAGAGGATGAATCCCTTGATTGGGTGGATCAAGGGCATGATCAGGATTTTCAGCATTGTGTGATGGATTCTTTGATCGGGATGATGGTAGTGGTGCATCAATGGTAGCTTGGGGCATGTTTTAATCGAAATGAATCTGTTGCTCAATAGATCGATCAGCACGGGCCATTGTGATCACCTGAAATGGAAATTGATAGAGCAGATGCCCTATGGGCCAGTTAAGCTCAAAAATTATTTTTGAAAAAAATTCTAAGTATGGTTGACAAAAGCTGATATTCCCTATTTCAAGTTCTAATTGTAACAAACACAATCAAGATACGAATTCCAAATTCATATGTATTAATCTCAATCAAAGATTACAAAACTCTCAACTTTCTCTCACTACTTTCTCTCACTAGAATGATATGCTATTGCCTCTTCTCTAATACGTGTACATCTCACACACTTACTTACAGCTAAAAGACTTACAGATTACAAAAACAACAAAGGTATTTATACCCTTGACAATTTCAAAGAAACAAAATTACAATTACATTGACTTTGACTTTTATTACAAAAGACTTTGACTTTGATGAAAGTTGACTTTCCAGCTTTGACTTCTTGATCTTTTGTCTTCAATCTTAATGATCTTGAATCCAACATATTTATGCTCTAACAATCTCCCCTTTTGGATCAAGATCATTACTAAAAGATTTAGCAATGCGATCTTCTTTCTTTAAGCTCGATTGAAGTAACCCCCCCTTTGAAAAAATCTTTATCTTCTCTTGTAATCTCCCCTTTGATACAAACAAGATATACAAACTCCCCCTTAACACAATGAAATTCTTCTTTAGCTTTGTCTTCAAACACTTTCAACAATCTTCCCAACGTCTGATCTTCAAAAATAGTAACAATCTCCCCTAAGATATCTTCGAAATTCTTTGTTATCAACTTTGATCAAACTTCAAATCTAAAATATCTCTCTCCATATGCAATACAAACACTTCTTTCCGGACATTTCTTTCAAAACATTAACATTTCTTGGTATCATCTCCCCCTTTTTAATGATTTGAACATCTATATCATCAAAACTTTTCTCCCAAGAAATGTCTTTGACCAATCTGACCTGTCAAACTGATCCACTGATTCTGTGATCCATAACCAGGTATTCATCTAGATCTTTTCAAATCCAGACAAAATAAAAACAGGTAACTCCTGAATCAACAGATGAATCAGTTAAAATGCCTGTCAGTAACACAAAGTCACTGTGTGTAACGAATACACAATATAAAGGAGCTTTTTGGTGTTCACTCCCCCAGGGCTTCCATCCAATCATCGAAACACCACAAAGGCAATTTCTATGAATGTTATGACAAAGAAACAAATTCTTTGTGTGTTCGTGCATGTATAGAAAGAATTAAGCACGAATAATTGCTTATAAAGGCTCAACATTGTGTAAACCACTGAAACAACAGTAGATAAACACAGACTCTAAGTGCATGATTGAAGTGCAAAAGTGGGGCAGACTTCCTTCTTTTTCAATATCCAGATTTTTCAAATGAAAACCAGATAGATTATATGTTGCGTCCCCAGAAAAATATGAAACACTTTCTTTTTGAGAAGAAAATGAGTAGCTGGTGGGGTTTAGACAAGAGTTAGCATGGGCTAGTTTCCTGTTTCAATAATGTTCACCAAGAATTGTGAAACATTAGTAATGTGTCTGCCCGGCTCAGAAAGTAGATGGTGTAGAGTTTGATATTCTTTTACTCTGATCTCACACCCTCTTTCTTTTTAATCATTAAGCTCACTACTAACCAAACTCTCTTTTACATTTTACCTCATCACACCCACACTTATTCGACTCCTCACACTCAATCTCTAAAAGATTAACTTCTTGGGTAGGAAACACTGGTTAACGTGAATCCATAGAAGTTCATTTAAGTCCTAGCACAAAGAACCCAATCCTACAAAGCATATGTTGCTCATAATGGTTTATCTTGAACATTTAAGACTTGGAAAACATGGGTCAGATATATGTATGCTCAGAATATAATCATGAAGATTTGAGCATTTTTAAACATTGAAGTATTTTCAAACAAGTATATTGAATGAAGGAATATGAATGCAAAAGACTTGTTTAAAAATCTGACATTGTATGAAAATGATCAGAAATGAATGATATAGCAATAAAAAACAACGGATATTGTCCATACGAAACAAAATATAGACATTCTTGAAATGACGTTTTGAAATGAAATATCGCTCAAAATTCTTTGAAGTACAAGTGGGGTCTTACCATCGAAAATATGTTTCAATATGAGACATGGTAAGAACAATTTGAACAAGAAATCAAACCGGTGTGTGTGAATACTTGAAAGTATATAGAAAAGATAATATGCAAGTATTTATCTTTGGAAACACACGGTTTGTTTATCAATTAAGCACAAAAATAAAATGAAAACATTTAAAATCACACTTCCAAATTATAAAATCTGTTTAAGAATCAGGAAGTGGTTTGAACATTTAAGAACATGTTTTCTATGATTGAAAGTTGTCCTTCTTTCAACCATATATGAGATTAAGATAAGAAATTAACATTTTTCGCTTTATCTTAAATCTCATGAAGTCAGCTGTAGTCATAAAGATATGATCGTGTCATCTTCTCTCATCCTGCACAAGTCTCAAAGTCTAGTCAAAACAAATTTATTCACAACATTTATTCAAAAATTAAAATGACATAAAGCAATAAAACAGTGAATGTACGAGTTCTGATCAAAAGTAATCAGAAATCATAGTCTTACTCCTTTTGACTTGACTTATATGCTCCCCCTAAAATCATGCATCACAAAAATTTGTCAGTTAAGTAAAATGCAGATATTAGATAAACTCCCCCTCAAAATAATGTAGAGCATCTTAAACCTTCTCTTACTCCCCCTGAGATCATGAGCAAACAATTAAAGTGCAGATATCCTTCAAACATAAAGATAAAGAAAATGATGAAAAATAACAATTCGTAACTTTAGTAGGTAACAACCGATTACGTCTTAAGATTTAACATACCAAGCTTAGAGACAAGAAAATTAAATCTCTTTTCATCTAAGGGTTTGGTAAATAAATCTGCAAGTTGATAATTTGTTTTTACAAAATAAAGTTCAATTGTTCCTTTTTCTACATTATCTTTAATAAAATGATACCTTACATCAATGTGTTTGGTTTTCGTATGCTGGACAGGATTAGCAGATATTGCGATAGCACTCTTCGAGTTACAATAGATTGGAATTTTGTCGAACTTGAATCTATAATCTCGTAGCTGTGTTCGCATCCACAAGACTTGAGAGCAGCAACTGGCAGCAGCTACATATCAGTCGATGTGGAGACATATAATTGTTTCTTTGAAGCCCAGCTAACGAGCTTGTCTCCAAGAAATTGAACGTGACCAGAAGTACTCTTTCTGTCCAACATGCAACCTGCATGATCTGCATCTGAATATGCAGTCAGTTGAAACCCAGTATCCTTAGGATACCACAGACCAAGGTCTGCAGTGCCCTTTAGATATCTAAAAATCCTTTTGACAGCAGCCAAATGGGATTCTTTGGGAGCAGCCTGATATCTAGAACATAAGCATGTTGAAAACATAATATCTGGTCTACTAGATGTAAGATACATTAACGATCCTATCATACCTCTATAAGTTCTAACATCAAAACTTTTACCCGAAGGATCAGTGCTGATCTTAGTACCTGGTGCCATCGGGGTTCCAATTGGTTTACAATTTTCCATTTTGTACTTCCGAAGAAATGTCCAAAATGTACTTAGATTGGTTAATGAAAATCCCCGTAGAAAACTGTTTAACTTGTAATCCGAGAAAGAAATTCATCTCTCCCATCATACTCATTTGAAAACGTGACACCATGAGGTTAGAAAAGTTTTTGCTATATTTAGGATTAGTAGAATCAAATATTATATCACCAACATATATCTGAATAAGGATGATATCGGCTTTTTCCTTTTTGATAAATAAAGTGGTATCAACCTTACCTTTAGAAAAACCGGACTTGACCAAAAATTTAGATAAAACGTCATACCATGCTCGAGGGGCTTGCTTTAAACCATACAGGGCTTTGTCCAAGATGTAGACATGATCTGGTTTCTCTGGATTAACGAACCCTTCTGGTTGAGACACGTACACTTCCTCTTTAAGAATGCCGTTCAGAAAAGCTGTTTTCACATCCATCTGAAACAAAATACAAATACAATTTGACTTTTATTACAAAAGACTTTGACTTTGATGAAAGTTGACTTTCCAGCTTTGACATCTTGATCTTTTGTCTTCAATCTTAATGATCTTGAATCCAACATATTTATGCTCTAACAAAAGCTAAAGAAAACAGACTTCAAGGCTAGCTTGTTGCAACCAACAGACTTGACAACCCTACTTGTCGCAAGTCACTTGATGCGATAAGTGACTTGTCGCAAGCTGAATGAAAGGCTAACTTATTGCAGGACTCTACTTGCGATAAGTAGACTTAGAAAATTTTTAGTCCAAAAATGAAACTTGTCGCAGAAACATGAATTTAGGAACTTATCGCAGAATTCATCAAATACGTGAACTTGTCGCAAACATTAAGGAAGTTCAAGAACTTATCGCAAGTTCATCAAGTTCAAGAGTCGTTAAGTCCAAAAGGTAAATTCAAGTCCAGATTTGTCCAAGAATGTCCGCATAGATGTTCGATTAGGAATTCCCATCATTTATTTAACATTAAAAGTTCAAAAACAATGTTTGATTTGAAACCCTAAGTTCAAATTCATGGTTCAGTTCAAGAACAGGTTATGAAGATGAAGAGTCAAAATAAACAAAGTCGATGGATTTGTGTTCGATTAGAAAGATTAATGGTAGGAATGTGTTCTTAAACAAGAATCGACCATCAAACAAACAAACTTACG
Source organism: Arctium minus (assembly GCA_954870635.1). Classification (NCBI taxonomy): domain Eukaryota; kingdom Viridiplantae; phylum Streptophyta; class Magnoliopsida; order Asterales; family Asteraceae; genus Arctium; species Arctium minus. Next base: position 24,971,937 of record OX941093.1, read on the forward strand.
GATTATCCTACCTTGATTCGATGGATTCGTGTTTGAGAACTCAAAGGGTCTGAAGAACACAATAACTTGCACAAAGACTATGTGAAAAACGCTAAGTTTGCCAAAGAAAACAAGTGGGAAATTTATAATTCAAACATGTATATATACTCAAGATTGGAGTTGACATGTGGCACGATTTGAATGGACCTCCCACTTGTCGCAAACCATAAAAGAAAGACTTGTTGCAAGGTTGAGAAGTTGTGTGGAATGACTTGTCGCAAGAAATAATTCATGACAAGTGTGTAGATGAGATTTTGCCGCAAACCAAATAAGAATGATGTGAACTTGACGCAAACAACAGGTTACGTGAAGTATACTTGTCGCAAGCAACGTGTTGCGTCAAGTGAACTTGTCGCAGACAACGTGTTGCGTCAAGTGAACTTGTCCCAGACAACGTGTTGCGTCAAGTGAGCTTGTCGTAAGCAACTTGTTGCGTCAAGTTACTTGTCGCATGTAATGGCTTGCGATAAGTTTTACACTTAAATTTTTTTTTTTTCAGAAATTCCAAAACTTATCATCCACACTGCTTTTCAAAATATTCATTTAAGCTTAAAAATACTTTTCACACTTCACCAAAATCAGTATTTTTCAAAAAGCCTATTTCACACACTCATTTACAGACGTTTTCATATACTTCCCCTTGAAGATTGCATGATCAGATATGCACAGTCAGCAAGATAGTCTACAAAGCCATATAAGTCTTGGTAATCATATGAACATGAGTCCACATATGTTAGAAGTATCAGACTTAGAAAAATTTACTTCCCCTCAACTCAAGCATCATAAAATTATACAAACTCACACTCCCCCTCAATGTGTGCAAGAAATCAACAGTTATGCAGATAAATTCAGCATTCCAAGCATGCTGACAAGAAAATTGAATCTTTTCTCATCTAATGGTTTTGTAAATAAGTCTGCAAGCTCAAAATCTATAGGAATAAAATGAATCTCAATCCCTTTTCCACATGATCCTTTATAAAATGATACCTGATGTCAATATGCTTTGTCTTAGAATGTTGTACCTGATTGGCAGTTATGGCAATCACACTCTTGGATTCACAATATCTCGGGATCTTTTTCATGGTATATCCATAGTCTCTTAGCTGAGTCTTCATCCAAAGCACTTGTGAACAAAAGCTCGCAGCAACAACATATTCTGTTTCATCTATCGATGTTGAAACACAGTTTTGCTTCTTTGATGACCAATTTACAAGTTTATCCCCTAGGAATTGACATGCTACAGAGGTGCTCTTCCGGTCTAGGATCACCAATAATGTTCTGTGGAGGATGTGCTTTTCTCCATCTGTGAGTGCTGGGAAGGAGTTGAATGTCTGTCTGAGTATTAGAATCGTCAAACTCATCAGTTATTGCATGTAGATCCATGACTTGTGTTTCTTGTGTTTCCACTACAGTAGTTGGTTGTTCTACTTCCGGTGTAGGTAATTATGAGGGAGAATCTCCAGACACAACAAATTCTGAAGCTGGTTAAGTGCTAGAAGAAACTGGCTCATAATGTTCTTTGGATTTGAGCTTTCAGAAATTACTGGATGTACACTTGTAGAAGTAGCACCAACATCTTCAGATACCCAAGAAATTTTATCACTATTAGTAGGTGTATCCACATTTCTTGAATTGTCTTGATTATCAAAGTCTGCACAAATATACATGAAAGCATCCATAAACAACAAATCAAGATCTGAATCAATTAAAGATTTAGGAATATAAATCTTAGTCTTGTTCTGTCCAGGTTCCACTCTGTTTTGAGTAGAAGCTTGTCCTTTCGATCTGAGTTTTGAACTGACTTGTTCAGAAGTCCGAATTGAGCTCTCATCAAATGACACATTGATACTTTCAATAACTACTTTTGCCCTTTTATTGTAGATTCTGTATGCTTTGGATGTAAGTGAATATTCAATGAGGATGCCCTCGTTTGCTTTCTTTTGAAATTTAGCTAGATGCTCACGATCATTCAGGAAGAAGCACCTGCAACCGAAAACACGAAAAAATTTAATGCTCGGTTTACTATTATTAATAATTTCATATGGAGTCTTATCAAGGCGCTTATTTATAATTGTATTGTTTTGTGTGAAGCAAGCCGTGGCAACTGCTTCTGCCTACATATACAGAGGTAGATTTGAATAAGCCAACATAGTCTGAGCAGCTTCTACCAACGTTATGTTCTTCCTTTCAACAACTCCGTTATGTTGAGGAGTCATTGCAACTGAGAAGTTGTGAGAAATGCTAACGGACTGAAGAAAACTCTGTAAAGTTTCATTCTTGAACTCTGTTTCATTGTCACTTCTCAACTTTTGCACTTGAGATTGTAGAAGAACTTGAATCCACTTGATGAATTTTTTGATTAGATTTGGAGCATCGGACTTGAGTCTTAGAAATTCCAGCAAGGTATATCTTGAAAATTCATCAATCATGACCATAATATACATCTTTCCACTCATAGACTGTGTTCTCATTGGTCCACAAAGGTCCATGTGAATGAGTTCAAGAGGTGTTGTGCAGTTTGATAATGTCTTTGATTTATGTGCACTTCTCTTCATTTTACCTATCTCACAAGCTGGACATAAAGACTTTTTTTCAATTTTTAAATCTGGTAGACCGATGACAAGATCCTTGCTCCTGAGCTTGTTAATATCTCGAAAGTTTTGGCGTGATAGCCTTCTGTGCCATACCAACTTTCCTTTGTTGAAGCTTTGGAAACTAAACAAATAGGTTTAGTTGCTGGTAGTGTTGGAAAATTGACCACATAAAGATTACCCAATCTTCCTGCTCTAAAAAGTTCAGCTCCACTTTGATCATCTATGCAGCATAAATCTTCATCAAATTTAACTTTGCACTTATTTTCACAAAATTGATTGATTGAGAAAAAATTATGTCCTAATCCATCCACATACAGAACCTTTGAAATGGTTATTATGCCGTTTGTTAGTACACCGTATCCTCTGATGCAACCTTTGCTTTTGTTACCAAATCCGACCGACCGTCCACGATGTTCCACAAAATTGAGCAATAAGTGCTTGAAACCTGTCACGTGTCTTGAAGCTCCTGAGGCTATGATCCACACATGACATTCCTGAAAAGATCAATCACTTCAACTTAGGTACCCATATAAATATGGTTCCCTTTTTGTTAGTATCCTTTAAGCTCTTAACATCAGTTGATGAGCCTTTAATTCGCCATTCAAATCTGGGCTCTTTCTGTAAACTTTGTGCCTTATGTTTGTCTTTCGGCACCCATTTCCACACAAAGTTTACATCAACTGATTTTATAACATTCTTATAAGAATTCTTTTTCTTTTCAACTTTAAAAAGTGAAACTTTGGCATTATGTTTAGTTGAAGACTTAGGAACAACTTTCTTCCAAACCAAGCATTGAGGTTTTCTTTTCTTTGAAGATTTATGTTAACTGACTCATTTGTTGATTCAGGTGTTCCTTTCATAGTTTGTCTGGATTTGAAAAGATCTGGATGAATATCTTATTTTGGATCGATGGTGAATCAGAGGCTTCGTATGTAAGATCAGTGGTCAGAACATATAAAGACATTTCTTGTGCAAGTTTTGATGCTATAGATGCTCTATTCATCAAAAAGGGGGAGATGAATTAAAGAAATGTTTGAGTCAGAAATTTCAAAGTTAAAGAATTGTTTGAGATCAAAGGTTAATTGTGAAAGAAGGATGCAAAGTTGAAGATTTCTGAAGATGTGCTGAGACTTTACAGAAATTTTCTTTGATGGTTAGTTGCTAAAGCAAACAAAGTTGAAAATGGAGATAATTTCTTTCTGAAGTCTGAAAGAGAAAGACTTGGGAAGAATACAGTCAAAGAAAGGGGAGATTGCAATGTGTGTGCTTAAAGAAGAAATTTGTTAAAAAAGGGAGATTGTAAAAATGAAGCCTAAAGAGAAGACTGAATTGCAAAATCTTTCAAAGATGATCTTGAATCCAAAGGGGGAGATTGTTAGAGCGTGTTTATGTTGGATATAAGATCATGATGACCAGAGGTCAAAATACAAGAAGTCAAAAGCTGGAAAGTCAACTCTCAGTCAAAGTCAAAGTCTTGTGTAATAAAAGTCAAAGTCAACATTGTATTTTTTGTTTTATAGTGTTGTAAGAGTTTTGGTGTTTTGCGCGTTTGATTGTTATAATAGCTTGCGTGTTTCTTATCTGTAGTATATAATATGTTGTGCGTGTAATTGACATGTAACTAGAAAGAGAGTGTATCTGATTCATTGTGTATTGAGCGTGTTCTTGAGTTAGTGAGAGAAATATTGTACTGTGAATTTGATATCAATAAAGAGTGTTTGGATTGAAAATCTATTGTATATATCTTGATCTATACACATTGTGGGACACACAGTTATAATTCCGATCAACCAAAATGTCTTTCAAATGATTATTTTGAAAGCTATTCGACAAAAGAGTTGGAGGCAAAACATTTAAAAGCTAAAATTTATGTACCTCCACTCATTTTAGAAAGCAAAATAATCGAGCTTGAAAATATTTTATCTGATGAAAGAATATTGGCTGACATTGAACAAAATGTATTTTCTATTGTTTTAAAGAACACCACTTTAAATGTTGAATATCAAAAGTGTTCTAAATCCTCTAAAGCACCTCACACCTCTGAAGTTGATGTTGATGACTTATTCGCGTCTGCAAATGATTTTTTAAATTCTGATGAAGGGTGTGTAGATGAGATTGATTGATATGTTTGACTTCAGTGCTAAACTTCCAGATCATTCTACTTTTGTCATCAATGGTCAAGCTTTACCAAGTGTGCATGAAGTTGGTGAATCATCAACTAAGGTTGGTGAATCAGTTTCTGTGAATGCTGATTATTATGCTAAAGGTAAGAAGCAAAAGAAACGGCGATCACAGAAACAGACTAACACTGGTAAGCTTACAAAAAGATAATCTCGGAAATCTGATTTTCCTAACAAATCTAAATCTTTTGTTTCAGATTTAAAGAAGAAAAGGTCTGAAGGTCGAACTCAATGGCGACCAAAACAGAAGATAGATGAGAGTTCTGAATCAATTCCTGATATGGATTGTAATAGATATACTAGTAGTTTTTCTGATGTAATTGGTAGTGTTGCTTCAAATAAACAAAACCTTGTAATTCCTTACAAGCGATATTCAATAAAGCAATTACTCCGATTATCTCATTTTACTACTAAGTCATCTACTTATAGACGGAATGATTTTGTCTCTCACCGATTTTCTGATGATTGGTTTGGTACTTATAATGTTTGTTCTTCTAAGCCATATGTTTCAAAAGTTTCTCAAAAGTTCAGAGGATCCATATATAAATAGATACCAAAATCTTGTGCTAAACTGAAAGGACCCGTTTTTAAATGGGTACCTAAATCTGTTATTCCCTGATTTCTCTTATGCAGACCCGTCACATGTGGTACTTGGATAGCGGGTGTTCCAAGCATATGACTGGGCAAAAGGATTTATTGTCTAATTATACATAGAAATTATGCGGAAATGTTAGATTCGACAACAACCAATTTTCACCGATTCTCGGATACGGTGACGTAATACAAGAGAATGTAACGATTACGAAGGTGAGTTACGTAGAAGGATTAGGGCATAACCTATTCAGTATTGGTCAGTTCTGCGACAAAGGATTAGAGGTAAATTTCAAGGCTAAAAGTTGCTCGGTGCGTACTGAAGATGGCAAAGAACTTTTAGTTGATACTCGAAAGTCCAACCTCTACACGATCAAGTTGTCAAAGGTCCAGACTGACAATCAGGTTTGTCTACTAACAAAAGCCTCGATGCAACAAAGTTGGCTTTGGCACCGAAGGTTGTCTCACCTGAATTTTCGGTACATAAACAAATAGGCAAAGGCAGATTGGTGAAAGGTCTTCCTGAGCTGAGATATGAGAAAGAACACCTATGCACAACATGTGAAAAGGGTAAAATGAAGAGGGCAACTCACAAGTCAAAACCCGAACCGAGTACATGTTCTACACTTGAGTTGTTACACATGGATCTATGTGGTCCAATGAGAACTCAAAGCATAGGAGGAAAGAAGTATGTTTTGGTAATAGTGGACGATTATTCGCGTTACACATGGGTAAAGTTTCTAAGGACAAAAGATGAGACGCCCGAAGTACTCATCAACTTTTTGAAGACTACTCAGGTGAACTTGCAGAAGACAGTAAAGCTTCAAGGACGGATAATGGCACAGAGTTTAAGAAAAAAATTGTTGCAGATTATATCGAATCGGTTGGGATAACACATCAATTTTCTGCTGCTAGGACGCCAAAACAGAATGGAGTAGTAGAAAGACGCAATCGAACACTATTCGAGGCCGCTCGTACTATGCTCAGCCAGTCCGATCTACCTCTATTTCTGTGGGCAGAAGTTGTCTCTACTGCATGTTATACGCAGAACCGCTCCATTATTCATAGACGGTTTGGTAAAACTCCTTATGCATTGATTAATAATCGTACACCAAACATTAAGCATTTTCATATTTTTGGTTGCGGGTGTTTTGTGCTTAATGATAGAGAGAACTTAAACAAGTTCGGACCGAAGGCTGAAGAAGGAACATTCATTGGATATTCACAGACATCTGTTGCATATAGGATATATATGAAGAATTCAAAGACTGTTATCGAAAGCGTTAATGTAACATTTGATGAGGAAGTGGCTTCTGAACAGAGTAGTTCAGAACCCGTACTTACCGGAGTTTTAGCTTCTGGACAATTCAGTCCAGAACCTGTATCTAAAGAGACTAATTCTGATAAAGCTTCTACATCTACATTTCACTTATCTGAATTAGATTTATTGTTTGAATTTTTCTATGATGAGTTTCTAGGATCTAAACTTCCTAAGTCTGTTGTGGTTGACAGGTCAGAGAATTCAATGCCTAATCATCTAACTATTTCAGATGTATCAACTGAACTTGTTCCCCCGGTTCAGACATAAACTCCAATTCAAACAAATACTCCTTCAGTTGAAGTTGCATCTGAACATGTTGAAACAGAAGTTACTCCTTCAGTTGGTTGCACTGTGATTGATCATCAACAGATTGACCAAGCTGTCCCAACTGAAACTTCTGTACAAGAAACTTCAACAACATCTCCAAACAATGCTGAACAAGAAGAAGCTGAAGGTGGATATTTAGATGAGAACTATGATCAATCTACATCGAATCCGCTCCCTCACGAACACAAGTGGACCAAAGAGCATCCTATAAGCCAGATAATTGGAGATCCAACTTTAACGGTGCAAACTAGGTCTGCAACTTTAAACATGTGTATGCATGATTCTTTTCTGAGCAAGATAGAGCCTACTTGAGTATCTGAAGCTTTAGCTGACTCGGATTGGGTTACTGCAATGCAAGAGGAGCTAAATCAGTTTGAAGCCTTGAAAGTCTGGAGACTTGTACCACGACCTTAAGGAAAATCTATCATTAGTACAAAATGGGTATTCAAAAACAAGAAGGATGAAGATGGTATCGTAATTCGAAACAAAGAACGACTTGTTGCAAAAGGCTATAGGCAAGAGGAAGGCATTGATTATGATGAGACTTACGCTCCAGTAGCGCGTATTGAAGCAATAAGGATGTTTCTTGCTTACGCCGCTCACAAAAACTTCACAGTCTATCAGATGGACGTGAAGACTACCTTTCTGAATGGCATTCTTAAGAAGGAAGTCTATGTCTCACAACCTGAAGGCTTTGTGAATCCAGACATACCAGATCATGTCTACATCCTGGATAAAGCACTTTATGGTCTTAAACAAGCGCCTCGAGTCTGGTATAAGGTATTATGAAAATTTTTAGTCAAGTCTGGCTTCACTAAAGGTAAAATCGATACTACTTTATTCATTAAAAAGGAAAAATCTGATATTATTCTTATTCAAATATATGTGGATGACATTATATTTGGCTCTACAAATCCTAAATTTTGTAAGAATTTTTCAAACCTCATGGTGTCCAGATTTCAAATGAGTATGATGGGAGAGATGAACTTCTTTCTCGGATTACAAGTAAAACAATTTTCAACGGGGATTTTTATAAATCAAGCTAAGTACATTTTTGATATTCTTCGGAAATTCAAAATGGAAACTTGTAAACCAATTGGTACCCCGATGGCACCGGGAACTAAGATTGGCATGGATCCTTCGGGAAAATCTGTCGATGTTAGAACCTATAGAGGAATGATTGGTTCTTTAATGTATTTAACTTCAAGTATGCCAGATATTATGTTCTCTACATGTTTATGTGCAAGATATCAGGCTAATCCAAAAGAATCCTATATGTCTGCAGTAAAGCGCATATTTAGATATTTGAAGGGGACTGCAGATATTGGTCTGTGGTATCCTAAAGATACTGGTTTTGAACTAACAACTTACTCAGATGCAGATCATGCAGGCTGTATGTTAGACATGAAGAGTACATCGGGTCATATACAATTCCTTGGAGATAAACTCGTAAGTTGGGCATCAAAGAAACAACTTTGTGTTTCCACTTCAACTGCTGCAAGCTGCTGCTCTCAGGTGTTGTGGATGAGGACGCAACTACGAGATTATGGCTTCAAATTTGACAAGATCCTGATATAATGTGACTCTAAGAGCGTTATTGCAATATCAGCAAATTCTGTACAACATACAAAGACAAAACACATAGACGTTAGATATCATTTTATAAAAGATAATGTCGAAAAAGGTACAATAGAACTGTATTTTGTAAACACTGATTATCAGCTTGCTGATTTGTTTACCAAGCCTCTCGACGAAAAGAGATTTAATTTTCTTGTCTCGAAACTTGGTATGCTAAATCTCAAGACATAATTTGTGATTACTTATTAAAGTTTTTCTTATTGATTATTTTTCTTCATTTCTTTATCTTAATTTTGAAAAGATATCTGCACTGAAGGGTATTCGTGTTTTCAGGGGGAGTGAGAGAAGATAAAAAGATTATATCTATTCATTTGAGGGGGACTTCATATATTTTTGCATATGTTTAACTGATAAATTTTTATGATGCATAAATGCAGGGGGGAGTTATAGTATTAAAGATAAGGAGTAAGAATTATTATTTCTGATTATTTCAGATTATAACTCGTATATTCAATGTTTTACTGTTTTATGTCATTTTATTTTTCAATAAAGATTTGTGAATAAAGTTACTTTGACAGATTTTTTTGACTAATGCAGATTGAGAGGATGCTTACATGATCATATAATTATGACTTTAAGCTGACTTCATGAGATTTAAGACAGATCAACAAGGTTTATTTCTATTCTTAATCTCTTATATGGTTGAAAGATGGACGACTTTCAATCATAGAAAACATGTTCTTAAATGTTCAAACCACTTCTGATTCTTAAACGATTTCATGAATATTGTTAGCTTAAATTAGTCCCCAATTAATTGAATGTTTATAAAGAAATTGTATTTGGGCTTTTTAATTAGTTGTGTGGGCTTGAGCCTTTTTATTGTAAATGGGCCCTATATAAAGGTTCCTATGGCTCATTTCTTCATAAGATTGATGGAGAAGACACTTTTTACACACACAGACTAGGTGAATTTCATGAGAGTCGATTAATGTTTAGTGTGGTGTTCTTCCCAATATCCCCTCCATTGTTAATCAATCTAAGTATATGAGATGTGATTTTGATGAATATTGTTCTTCACTTCTCTCTTGTATCTTTTATTATATGGAGTTCTTCATTTGTTGTCTGGAAACGGGATCTAACAATTGGTATCAGATCCAAATGAAGAAATTTTTCTTCATTTCGGTCATCTATGGCAACAAGTGAAGATTAGATGATTATTTTGTTGTTTTGGTGCTTAGATTGATTCAATCACATGAGCCTTGACACAAATATCATTTCTGTGATTTTTTCACTGTTTTTGTGCTTATTGAAAATCCATTATTTGATATAGATGAGATTTGGATGATCTTTGATAGACTATTTGTTTGATTCTACACAAAATCTGTTTCTGCACACCACATGTATGATGAAATGCCTATGTGAAGATTTAATTTCATTTTGGTTAAATCTGATCAGTTTTATTACATGTTTGTGTTCTTGATCCTTTCTCATTTATTGGTCTAACATTTGATAAGCACTAAGTAGATGGTCGATCAATGATCCCATCCTTGTGTGTGCTTTAGTCCATTGCTATTTTTGCATCTCGATAGTTAGGTTGTTGATCTCAGATCTGACCTTGATATCATTCGAGATTGGACTCTCTTTGATCCAGATTTTGTTCAAAATTCCGCTGCTCATAATCGATTAAATGAAAGACTAATACATTTGGGTATTGGAAAATGGAGATTTAACCCTGTACCAGGTTTCATAGCACAAAACAGATTGTTATAATCTGTGTTTTTATTGAAGTTTGAGGTTTTTCTTCCAATTCAGATCTGTGCAGAATTGATCATGAGGATATCTAATTGCTATTGGTTATGTTCGAATTCAGGCAAAATAGAAAGTTTATTTTTGGCTGCTGTTGATATGCTTATTGTGATCGATTCCAGAGTTAATGTCAAACAGATTGGAAGCAGATAATACTTTCAGATGTTACAATCAACAAAGCTGGAGTTCGGACACATAGCAAGAATGAAGTGGAGTCTGCAGCAGAGTTGTTTTTTTGTCAACCAGAATAGCCTGTTTTGCTAAGTTAATGATGGGTGGCATGATACCATTGGCTGCTACATTGGCGAGAAATGCTGTTTTTGAATCATTTGTTGGAGATTCAAAGCTAAAGGCTCTACACATACAATCCTTTTGTTGGAAAAGTGATTCCAGAGTCGTATGGTTATTGACAGATGTGCAGCAATTGGTGTGTTCATAACGTATTTAATCAAACAGATTGGTTTTCGAATGTGTAATGTTGCTGTCGTGAAAAAGAATTAGTGATGCTGTACAGAAGAAGATCATAGAGCTTCTATAGACTGTCCAGAGCTCTCTGCATAAGTGACTCCAATGTGCTATCCATAATTTGCAAAGGCAGAATGTCGATCATGATTCAGACTTGGATTTATGTGTTTGCTGCTGTTTCGATGTGAATTCTAAGTAGTAATCTTTTTGATGCAGAATTCGTTCAAAGGCTTTCCAGAATTTGATTTTCTTTATCTTTGTTTAGAAATTAGCTTATCGTTTCATAATCAATGGATCGGAAAGGAAACCAACAGAAGAATGGTTTGAACAGAAGCATGAAATGATCAAAGGGAGCAGGTGCTGAGAATTTTAATCTATCTTCTACTTCACAAACTGCGGTGTTCAAACATGAGGATCCTGAAGTGATACATGGGAATCAATATGGGTTTCTTCCGTCAACACATGATCATACGTTCAATGGTCCCGAGTTATTGAACCCTTATTCAGAATTTTCAACAGAAGCTTATTCTGATCTCATTCAAATTCAAGACAAAATAGAATGTCACCTCTGTTCATAATTTGCTGTAAATTTAAAGTATAGCTGAAGATGTTGTACCAAGCCATTGTATTGGCTCTGTGCTGAACCAAGGTTGCATCCACAGAAGAGCTTGATAGTATGTTGTTTAGATGCAAAGAGGCTGTGCAGAGAATGCACATAAGCTATTGTGTGCAGCATAAGTTGCTGTTGTGTTTGCCTTTGCATTTGCAGAAGCTTGTGCAAAAGCCTGTGCAGAACCTCGAGTGTGCAGATCTGGATTGTGATCAAGAAAAAGCAGATTCTCGTTGTTGTTATATATTTGAAATAGAAAAGATCATGGAGTTTGATGCAACTCCAAATGAGCAGTCTTGCATCTGCCTTCAAAATCCGGAAAACGCAAGGAAATGAGCTGAATGAGACTGATATATTGAGGACTGCCCAATCTTGCATCAGTGCTTAGTCTTGCTGATCGGTCCAACAACATCAAATGGAAATGTCGGTCGATCCTTTCACAAAACGGAAGGATTTGATCAGCCGTTGGCTTTCCTTCTCATCAAGTATCGATCACAGCTCTACGAGTTTTGTTTCTGCCAAAAATTGGAATCTGGATAGATTAGCTGATGGACTTCCTATTTCAGTCTTACATGGTCACACGGGGATCAGTTCAATAGAGTTTCCAACTACAGGTAACAGAGTTTTCAAATGCAGGTTCAAAAATCAATATGGACAGAATTTGAAGTTTAACAGAAGCTATACAGAGGTTAATTTCAGAGGCTGCCAGAGCCTTTGTGTGCGATCAGCTGTTGTCAAAGTCAGAGATGCATGCACAGAGCCTCTGGGTACATATAGAACACATTTCAATTCAAGGTTGGTCCAGAAATCAATCTAAAACAACAGAGGATGGTGTACAAACAGAAGCTGCTTTCTAGAGATGCTTATGCACACACAGAGGCTGTTTCTACAGAAGACATCTATGATTTTGATCAAAGGTTGTCCATAGCTTAACTACAGATCCTCTAAACTCATGCAGAGCCTGCCCAGAGCTGTGTATATGCAGAGATGATGTGTTGGTTCTGTGATCTCTGAAAATGAACGCATAATGTTGTTATTGGCTTGCTCAAATCATATTAAGCACTGTTCAGAATAACAGACCATATGCTATGTTTGATATCCACGTGCAGATCAACACAGAAGCTGCCACATTCGGTTTGTGTAGCAGATTTGAAACTCAGAGGCAGTAATTGCACATCAGAGGATGTGCAGAACCTCTGTAAGCTGTCCAAAAGCCACGCAGAGGCTGCAACAGAAATTGATCAGATCTGTGCGGAAGTTCAAAGCCTGTCCAAAGATATGTTCAGAGGCTCTGGCCAGAAAGTCCAGAGGCTCTGGTGTATGGTCCAAAAGCTCTTGTCAAGAACAACACAGAACCAGAGCCTGATCATAGTTCAGAGATGCTCTTATGCTAATCCAGAATTTATCAAGCACGTGCAGAAGTTCAGAGGAAGAAAATGCCCATCAGAGGACGTGCAGAAGTTCTTAGAAAATGCATATCAGAATATGTACAGAGCCTCTGAGGCAGTCCAGAGCACGTGCAGAAGTAAAATTCAGAGCTCTTAACTTGTCCACAGAGCCTTTGTGGACCAAAACCTCTGAAGAACAGAGACCAGTAGGGGAGGACCAGAGATAGACCCAAGAACGCATATCAGAGGTCGATGGTCCAGAGATCGAAATGAGCCAAGTGCCCGAAGCCTGAATTTTTCGAATTTTCTGACAGCATTGCGCTGTTTCAGAAACACACGCACAACTTTTTACTCGAAGCTCCGATTTACATGAGTCCAGTTGCGCTGAATCGCTAAAACACAGACGTACGAATTTGATGTTTTGAGTTTTCTCAAATTCCGTGAGATGATATGCCAAAATCTGTTTCAAAGTCTGCGTTAGAGTGCTGGACCAAAAGCATCGCATTTCACTCATGCTCTTTCCGCTTTCAAGAACGGTGTTCTCTCATCGGTTCTTTATGGTTTCAAGCTACATATGTGACACATTGTTTGTCACTACCTCCTCCGTTATTCAAGTTTAAGGCTCGGTGTTTAACGTTTACTCAACGAGGTTCGAAGAGTCAAATTTTCTGTTTTGACAACCATTTTGCGCAGCTGAGGAAAATCTTGCACAACTTACTCAGTTTTCATCCAAAATGGATGAATAAAAGCTTGTTGAAAAGCTATGAGGCTGGAGTTCAATGTGCATGCTTTATGTTTTCTCTCAATAAGACTCCTTGATGGTCAAAAACAGTGGTAAAGTTGAGACATGAAAGCTGGACAAATTGGGATAATTCGTCTAAGTCTTTCAAGAATATGAGCCTACATTTGAGGGGGAGCTTGTGATGCTTTGAAGACTCGAATAATGACACACCAAAGTTTCTAAAGAAAGCAAGGGGGAGACTACAAGATGATGCTTTCTTTATAAAACATTAGGGGGAGATTGTTAGCTTAAATTAGTCCCCAATTAATTAAATGTTTTATAAAGAAATTGTATTTGGGCTTTTAATTCGTTGTGTGGGCTTGAGCCTTTTTATTGTAAATGGGCCCTATATAAAGGTTCCCATGGCTCATTTCTTCATAAGATTGCTGGAGAAGACACTTTTTACACACACAGACTAGGTGAATTTCATGAGAGTCGATTAATGTTTAGTGTGGTGTTCTTCCCAATATCCCCTCCATTGTTATTCAATCTAAGTATATGAGATGTGATTTTGATGAATATTGTTCTTCACTTCTCTCTTGTATCTTCTATTATATGGAGTTCTTCATTTGTTGTCTGGAAACGGGATCTAACAAATATAGAAGTGCGATTTTAAATGTTTTCATTTTACTTGTGCTTAAACGTTAACAAACAGTGTGTTTCCAAAGATAAATACTTGCGTATTATCTTTTCTATATACTGTTGTTAGGTCATAATAATGTATCCAAGATTTAGTTTCTCTCTCTAAATAATTAGTCCATTTCTAGTCGAATCTTGTTACACAAACACTTGAGATGTGAGAGATCATGGACCAAACAACTGTCAAGTATTTTCACACACCGATTTAATTTTTGTTGGATATGTTCTTACCATGTCTCTATATTGTAACAAATTTTCGATGGTACGACACCTCGATTGTTATGCAAAATTTGAGCGTGATTTCATTTCTAAACGTTCTTTGAAGAATGTCTATATTTTTGGTTCATATAGACAATATCAATTTTTGATGACCTAAGCTTTAATCGCTAAATCATTTCGATTTTGATCTTTTTCATACAATGTCAGATTTTCAAACAAGTTTCTTGTATTCATTTCATTTATTCAATTATCTTGTTTGAAAAGTCTTCAATGTTTAAAATGCTCAAATCTTCATGATTACATCTCTAAGCATACCTATATCTGACTTGTATATTTGTACTTTAACAGATAAAGTTAAACCATTTTTGAGCAACATTGTGCTTTAATAGGAAAATATGGGTTCATTGTGTAGAACTTAAATGAAACTTATATGGATTCACGATAACCAGTGTTTCCTACCCAAGAAGTTAATCCTTAGTGACCGAGTGTGAGGAGTCAAAAATAAATGAGTGTGGGTTGTGTGAAGAGATAAAATGTAAAAGAGAGTTTGGTTAGAAGCGAGCTCAATGATTAAAAGAAAGAGGGTGTGAGATCAGAGTAAAAGAATATCAAACTCTGCACCAACTTTTTCTGAGCTGGGCAACCACATTGCTAGTGTTTCACAATTCTTCGTGAACATTATTGAAACAGGCAACTAGCCCATGCCAACTCTTGATAAAAACCCCACCAACCACTCATTTTCTTCTTAAAAAGAAAGCGTTTCATATTTTCAAGGGGACGCAACACATAATCTATCTGGTTTTCATTTGGAAAATCTGGATATTGAAAAAGAAGGACGTTTGCCCCACCTTCGCACATCGATCATGCACAATTGAGTCTGTGTTTAATTACTGTTGTTTCAGTGGTTTACACAATTTTGAGCCTTATAAAAAGCAATCATCATGTGCTTAATTCTTTCTAACACTTGCACAAACACACAAGGAATTTGTTTTCTTGTCATAACGTCCATATAAATTCATTTGTGGTGTCTCGATGATTGAATGGAAGCCTTGGGGGAGTGAACATTACAAAAGCTCCTTTCAAATGTGTATTCGTTACACACAGTGACTTCGTGTTACTGACAGACATCTTAACTGATTCATTTGTTGATTCAGGTGTTACACTCTAATTTGTCTGGATTTGAAAAGATCTAGATGAATACCTTTTTTTGAATCGACGGAGAATCAGAAGCTCTTGTGTTCAAAAGATCAGTGGTCAGAATTAATAATGACATTTCTTGGAGAAAGTTTTGATGATCTCAATGCCGCAATCATCAAAAAAGGGGAGACATAATCTAGAAATGTTTGTTTCAGATATGTTATAGATGGTTAGAAGATCAAGAAATATTTGTGTTCAAGTGTGATTTGTTTGAAGTTTGGCAAAGATTGAAAGACTGAAAAAGAGCAAATTCAAAGGTTTCTGAAGATGTGTTGAATTTACAGAAATTTTCTTTGAAGATTATTTGTTGAAGCAGTCAGAGCAAATTCTGAAGATAATTTCTTTCTAAAGTCTGAAAGAGGTTTGAGATAACCTTGGGGAGATTATTGAAGAGCATATCTACCATCTTTGGGGAAAATTGTTATTTTGTGTGAAGAAAGATTTTGGAGAGAATACGAAAGATTGTGAAGTTTAAATGCAAAAGTTGATCAAAGGAGGAGATTATTTTTTACTGAGCTTAAAGAGAGAAGATTATTCTGCAAAATCTTTTTGAGATGATCTTAGATCCAAAGGGGGAGATTGTTAGAGCATAAATATGTTGGATACAAGATCATAGAAGACTGAAGTTTGAAGTCAAAGCTGAAGTCAACTCCCAAGCATCAAAGTCAAAGTCAATGTAATAAAAGTTAAAGTCAAAGTTGTATTTTATGTTTTCTAGTATTCTGCGCGTTTCTGTTTTGTTGTAGTGTGCGCGTTTTGTTTCTATAGTATCGTGCATGTTTAGTTGTTGGTATAAATTGTGTAGTGTGCGTGATAGACAAGTAGTAACAACAGATAGAGTTGTAAGAGTTTCAGAGTAAGAGAGAGAAAGCGTGTTGAGAGAACTTTGTATTGAATTTGATTGTGAAATAAAAGTGAGATTTGATGGAATTAATTTTCATCGTTTGATTTGCATTGTTATCTGGGATAACACTTCGGGCAGATCAAAGAAAGTCAGACTTGTCGCAAAAAGATGACAGGATGTGTGTGCACTTCGCGCAAGACGCTATTTGCGCAAAGTGGTGATCAGGAAAGAACTCGCATGACATAGCATACGCGAAGCCAAAACTCGCAGACCATTGGTTGCATGCTCATTAATTTTATTAGCCTTTGCTATGCGCGAAGTGAGAACTCGCAGACCTCATGGTGCACGTTCTTCACTTGGCACAGGCATAGGTGTGCGCGAAGTAGAAACTCGCAGACCTCTTTGTGCGCGTTTTGGTACTTAGAAAAAAATTTGAGATTTTCCAAAAATGGAAACTTTCCAAAAAATTATTTTCCCACTTTACAAAACATCATATTTTTTTCTGGAAAAACTTTTTCAGATTTCAAAACTTGTTAGCACGGACACGCACACACACACACACACACTCTTACAGACATTTACATTAAGCTCCCCCTTGAAGTGTGCACTTATTTGAATTGTGTGTAACACAATCAGTGCAAATCAAACAAGATGACAACGAATTCAATCAATTTCAATTCTATTAATTTTCCAATTTGATTACAAAGAAGCTCTCGATATTTTCTCTCATTACACTATGATACACGCATAACCTAATAGTCATATGAGTCTACTAACGAAAAACAATTTATACATAAAAACTCTTACAACACTAAAACACACAAAACACACTAAGCATTGACTTTGACTTTTCTTTATTACAAATGACTTTGACTTAGCATGAGAGCAAAATTTCTCTGTATAATTAGTCAAAATATCTTTCTGCCCGGTCATATGCTTGGAGCAACCAGAATCCAAGTATCACATATAACGGGTCTGCACAAGAGAAATCAGGAAACAGTAGGTTTAGGTACCCATTTATAGATGGGTCCTACAATGTTAGCACATGATTTTGGCATCCATATGAATTTGGACCCTCTGATCTTTTGAAAAACTTTTGAGGTAAATGAATTATATATGTCAGGATCTTAATTCTTAACAAGAACAATCACTCAGAAACAATATCAATGGAGTTTGCGGAATAACACTTTGATATTCAAATATCAATGAAAAACAGTAAATCAGAATAACAACTTGTAAACTTTATTGAATGATTGTAAAGCTACAAGATTCAACACACAACCTCAATATTGATGAACAGGCTCACCAATACGAATTCTAATTCTCTAGAATTAGGGTTCTAACCTTGAGGTTGATTCTCTCTATGAAAACTAAAACTCAGAATTCTATTTTCTATCAATTCTAAACTATTCTATATATACTGAAGATAAAAGATAATTACAAATAATAAAAGATCTTCATAATAATCTTCCATCTTTATCTTCAAGCTTTCCATAATCTTCTAACTTGATCTGCACGAATCTTGATTATCTCATAAGCAACACTAAGTCTTCAGCAGTATTAATACTTTGAGCAGTATTAACATTCAACAGTACTAACTACTAGCAGTACTAAAATTGCTTAGCAGTAGTAATCTCCTCTAGCAGTATTAATCTTGACTTAGCAGTACTAATCTTGTTCAGCAGTATTAACTTCACTCAACAGCATTAATCTCAGAAGTAGTAACCATTTAGTTCCAGCAGCATTAACCATACTTGTGCATTTCTGAATTTCCCAACAATCTCCCCCTAACTTGACTTTTAGGAAGAGAAGTCAAGTTCTTCAGATAGTCTTCTTAGATGCTCCCAAAACTTCATGATTCATACCCCTGTATCCACATTCAGTCCCAAGCTTTGATTGATTGTTCTTTGAATCAAATACTTAGCCATCTCTGAATTTGGAACACATCCTAGCTTCTTCTTCAACATTGCATGAAGCTTCAGTCTGCTATGATTGTACACTCTATCCACTAGGAAGTACTCTATGTGATTTATGTCCATAGTTACTGCATATACTCTACTAGTTTCATATAGAGTCCAATTATTGACAGTTTGAAACACATTCCTGATCACTTCCTCCACTTCATCAGGTTTGAACATCATACACAGATACTCCATCACAAGTTTTGTAATTGAAATCTCTGGAGCTTTCAGTTGATCTGCATACAACTTCATTCCTATGTCAAACATCTCTTCTAAATCTGACCTGGAGCATGTTCTTACAATCTTTGCCTAAGTGTTATACACTTCATACTTTTCATCCTTTCTTTTAAGCCTTATGTATTCCTTTCCATCCACTGTCAATGTATCCCAGAGAATAACCTCAGGAGGCTTAACTCCTACAGGTTCTGCTGAAATTGGTTCAAGCACTTTGTCCATCACTACCATATACATATTTACATCATCAGTGCTTGATGGCTCTTTCTGTTCAGATGACTCAGGTGCCCCTTCTTCTTCAGCAACCTTCTCAGCTTCTTCTGTAGCTATTCTAGGCTTCTTGATTGACTTTTTCCTTGCCATCATCTTGGTTCTTTTTAAAGTCCTTAGACTTTCACCAAGAGTGGCTTCCTTCTTTGGAGTTTCTTGCTCATCTGGAAAAGGCTTTTGTATCAGAAAGTCATTACTTTATTTCATTCTCTTCTCCATTTCCACCCTGGTAGTTTCATTCCCTTGAAGCTTGGTCATTTCAGAATTGTACAACTTTTTAATCTGTTCAAATGTCATCTTTGAGAACATCTCCTTTCTGACTCCTACAACACCTTTGAGAAATGTAATCATCTTGTTTCTCTCTTGGGTACCAAGGTAAGTCTTTGAGGGTTGTCTCTTCTTTGCAGCCTTCTTGACCACCACAAACTTCTTAAGGATTGCAGCTTTCTTCTGAGCTATTTCAGTTGCCAGGCTTTGTTGATAAGCTTCATTCAGTTCTGCAGCTAAAGCCTTAGCCATTTCCCTGTCTTTGTCAACTTGAACCCTTTCTTCTTGTTCAAGATCAACTTGCATTTTCCTGGCCAAAGCTTCATCTGACTCAACCAACTTTTGCTTTTTGATTGGTTGATCAGATTCCACCATTTTAGCTTTGCCTTTATCTTTGCTCATCACCTTCTCAATGCTATCTTTCTTGATCACTTCACCTTGTTCTTTGATGACAACTCCTTTGGCCTGTGAGGTGACCTTGGGAGTATCATGCTTGACTTTGATTAAGGTTTCTGCAATCTCAAGATCTGTTAGAACTTCTTGCACTATTTCTGCTGCTTCTTTCAGTTCAGCAGTATTAACCATTTCTGCTGCTTTGCTTGAACCAGCAGCATTAATGGTTTCTGCTGCTTGCTCTTTTACTGCTGCTTGATCTGATGTTTCTGCTGCTTGTACAGAATCTGTTGCAGTTTCTTGCTCCCCCTCAAACTCAACTTTCTCTTGCTCCCCCTTATCTTTAGCATCTTCCATGTTTACTTCAGCTTTTGACTCCCCCTTTTTGGGAGCATCAGTCACTGGTTCCCTTCTTCTGAGTACAAATTGTTTATTTTTCTTTTTCTGAATCAATCTCTTCACCATATTTTTCAGCTTGACAATCTGTTCTTGTTGAGACAGAATGATTAGTTTTAGCTCTTCAATGTCTTTCCCCTGCTTGATGACATCCAAGTTTATGTTACCCATAACATCCATCAATTCTTGATAGTTATATCTGTCCTCACCTTCTCCAGAAGTGTTACCCTCTTTTGAAGGATCATGGGATCTTTTTGTAGTGGGAGCCTTCTGCCTAACAGAAGCACTCTCCACCCCCTTGGGTTCTTGGCACCAAGGACCTTTGAATGATTGCTCATTCAAAGTTGCCATGGGGAAGGTCTTATTTATGTTACCACTGACCTCTCTATGCTAGCAGGAGTAGTGGCAGCCTTAGCACCCATATGCTCAAACATCTCCTCAGTGAGCACCTCCTTGAGGTTGGGAGACACCCCTGTGGTTTCCCTGTAGATATTCTCTAATGGATAATTCTTCATTAGAGGGCTTAAAGGCTCTGTGGGTGATGGTACAAGAAGGGAAGGAGCCTTCTTGACCTTTTTCCTTGCATAAGTTTGGGTGATAGGTGAAGTTGGCTTTTGATGTAGGGACTGAGGGATAGATATGGAGGGTGAAGGTTGGGATTGGCTAGCAGTGGGATGGTCTAATGAGGGCCTTGACCCTGCTGCCATACCTTCTTCATTGTGGGACACCACCATCATTGTAGAGAACAATGGGGTGTCAACTCCTTCCGAGTCCAATGGATATCTTTTCATGTTTGAAAAGACCTTACCTTTGGGGATTTTTGGTACATATACCTCATCAAAGTGAGGCATATCCGTCAATTCATGGGTTATAACTTCCTGTACAAATCTTGGGTACATATAAAAACTCTTTTTGCTTCCCAAGTTTGATACAAGATCACTGAAAATCATTCTTGAAAAATTGTACTTTCTGGCAGTGGCCAAGCAGACCAAAGCATAAGCAATGGTACTGCTAAACTCACTCCACCCAGTAGTCTTTTTCGAAATACAGTGCATCAGAGTATGAACAAGAAAACGCCATTGGGCATAAAATTTGGCTTTTGAAAATTTGAAACCACCCAATTGGCCTCCATACCCCATTCTTGAAATGTTTGAGAACAAGTCCTCATTTGGAATAGAAGTAATACCTGCAGCATCGTCTAGACGTAGACAGACGCGTATCACCTCTTCAGAGACAGACAAGGGTTTGTCACACACCCTTGTTTTCAGAATCTGCACACCATTCTCTGTGACTACGGTGGCATTTGCCCAGAATTGTCTTTGATGCTCTATGTAGATTGTTGGCGATACAGTGAGAGCATGGGCAATGTGGCTGGACTTGAGAAAATCCACAATCTGGTGGAATCCAACAGCTTGTTTCGGCTTCTGTAACATCGCAATCTCGTTGTGCTCATCAATGAAAGCCATGGGTGCCATTGAACTTGAGCGTTCTTGCCTGAAACTTACTAGGAGTTTGAGAGAAAAGGGTTAGAGAGCAGATGAACAGTATATAAAGAGTCGTTATGAGTTTTTAGGCGGGCAACAGGGTATTTATACGATTCGGGACATAAGCAGTATTAACCACTAGCAGTATTAACCAACTAGCAGTATTAACTGAGAGAAGTATTAACCACTAGCAGTATAACTAACTAGCAGTATAACTAACTAGCAGTATTAACTGAGAGCAGTATTAACCACTAGCAGTATTAACTAACTAGCAATATTAACTGACTAGCAGTATTAACTGAGAGCAGTATTAACAACTAGCAGTATTAACTAACTAGCAGTATTAAAACTGCACTGTCAGCATTAACTAGACTTACACTTTTTGAAGCTTTGAGGTACTCTGAGTAAGGTAATAACTTCCTGAGAAAGATGTTAGTAACACCAAAGAATAAACCAATAACAGGTAGAAAAACACTTTTTAAGACATGAGCTCATTCAGAGTTGATCATGCCCGCACTTGTGACCAAGAAAGTGAATCTACCCACATCAAAAGCTTTAGTGAATAGATCAGCAAACTAGTTGTCAGTATGAACTTTAGCAACTTGAATTAGCTTCTTTTCATTATAATCTCTAATAAAGTGATACCTGATCTCAATGTGCTTTGTTTTGAAGTGCTTGACTGGATTGTTTACAATGCTTATAGCACTGCGATTGTCAATGAAGATTGGAGTGTGAAGAAAGGTTACCCCATAGTCCAGCATCTGATTCTGAATCCATAGAACCTGAGAGCAGCAACTTGCAGCAGCAATATACTCAGCTTCTGTTGTTGATAAGGACACTGTGGTTTGTTTCTTACACTGCCAAGAGACTAGTCTTGCACCCAAAAGTTGACATCATCCTGAAGTAGACTTTCTGTCCATGTTAGTACCTCCCAAGTCACTATCTGAATAGGCAATCAAGTCAAAGTTGGATTCATAAGGATACCAAAGACCTAATCTAGGTTGCCCTCTTAAGTATCTGAATATCCTTTTAACAGCTTGAAGATGTGATTGCTTCAGCTTGACTTGGAATCTGGCACACAAACACACTGGAAACATGATGTCTGGTCTTGAGGCTATTAAATACATGAGAGATCCAATCATTGATCTATATAGATGGACATCAATATCCTCCCCCTCAAGATCAGCAGTGATCTGTTTATGAGTCTCCATAGGTGTGCTTGCTGGCTTTGAGTCTGATAAACCATATTTGTCCATGATATCTTTCACATATTTTGATTGGCTTATGAAGATCCCATCTTTCTTCTGTTTCACTTGAAGCCCAAGGAAGAAGGTAAGTTCACCCATTGAACTCATTTTAAAGCTCTTGTGCATCAACTTTTCAAAGTCTCTACACATCTGATCTTTTGTGGATCCAAAGATGATATCATCCACATAAATCTGAACCAATAGGATGTCCTTCTTACTTCTTTTAATGAAGAGGGTCTTGTCAATTATTCTTCTTTCAAACCTATTCTCCAAGAGATAGGTAGACAGAGTATCATACCATGCTCTTAGGGCTTGATGAAGACCATAAAGTGCTTTCTTCAGTTTGTATACTCTGTCTGGATATGATGGATTTTCAAATCCTGGGGGCTGACAGACATATACTTCTTCATCAATTGTACCATAAAGAAAGGCACTCTTCACATCCATTTGGTATACCTTGAACTTCATGTATGAGGCATAGTCTAGAAATAGCCTAATTGCCTCTACCCTTGCCACTGGAACAAACACTTCTTCATAGTCAATGCCTTCTTCTTGAGTGTACCCTTGTGCCACCAGCCTTGCTTTGTTCCTTATCACAATTCCTCTCTCATCCTTCTTATTCCTGAAAATCCACATGGTGCCAATAGCTCTATGACCTTTTGGAAGGTCCACCAATTCCCAAACTTCTTGTAATTTGAACTACAGTAACTCTTCTTGCATAGCTTCTATCCAACTGGAATCTTTCATAGCATCATAAACCTTCTTAGGCTCAATCTGAGATAGAAAGCAAGAGAGTACTGTGTGTTGCTGATCCTGCAGCTCTTGAAGTCTGCTTTGATTCCTTGTTATCATAGGAGAAGAGATGTCTCCTATGACCAGCTCTGGAGGATGATTCTTTTGAGTTCTAGTCTGATGACTAGGTTCTTCATTGATTCCCACCTCTAGATTGGAATCATTTAAGTCAGCTGAGGGGATCTCATCAGCTACTTCTTGTACTTCATTCACTTGATTCTCCTCATCTCTTCTTTCTTCTTCACTCTGACTTGGTTCAGTAGTAGTCTCCTTTTCACAGACCTTAACAGGCTCTATTGTAGGGATGGGAAATATTACAGACTGAGGAATAGTATCTTGTACTTGTGCATACCCTGATCCTCCATTTTCTGAACCTGCATTGTCATCACTACTGAAACCCAAGGAGTTAGTTAGGAAATCAATGTCAAACAACCACTGAGGACCAGACCCAATAGGATTTGGTGTGTTCTCATTGCATTTGACATTGTCACTTTCCTCAATTATTCTAGAAGAAGTATTAAAAACTCTGTAAGCCTTACTCTGAGATGAGTAACCAACAAGAAAACCATCATCAACCTTGATATCAAACTTTCCTAAGTGAGTTTTGGTATTGAGAATGGTACAAGGACGCCCAAAAGGTTTGAAAAATCCTATAAAAGGTTTTCTGTTATTTAAAAGCTCATATGGTGTCTTGTTATTAGGCTTGACTACTAGAACTCTGTTTTGGACATAGCAAGCAGTATTAACTGCTTCAGCCCAGAAAGTAATTGGAAGTTTTGAATCAGCTAACAGAGATCTAGCAGCCTCAATCAGTGTCCTATTCCTTCTCTCAGCAACACCATTTTGTTGTGGAGTCCTAGGAGCACTGTATTGCCTCTCAATTCCTTTTTCCTCACAAAAGGTGTTTAGGTCATGATTTTTAAATTCAGCACCATTGTCTGACCTAATGACTTTTACCTTTTGATTAGTTTGGTTTTCAATTCTTAGAATAAAGGATTTGATCAGTCCACTTGTCTCATCCTTAGTCCTTAGAAAATATACCCAAGTAAATCTAGAGTAATCATCAACAATAACTAGGCAGTATGATTTCTTACCTATACTCATAACATTTGTAGGACCAAACAGATCCATATGCAACAACTGAAGAGAGTTAGAGATTGTGTTCAACTCTTTGGACTTATGAGAAGTTTTGTATTGTTTGCCTTTGAGACAGGCAACACAATGATCATCACATGAGAAGACTTTGGAAGGTAAACCTCTTACAAGGTTGTTTTTAACAAGTTTATTCATTATTTTAAAGTTCATGTGACACATCCTTCTGTGCCAAAGTGATGATTCATCCAAAGAAGCTTTTGAAACAAAACAATTTAGGGATGAATCAGTTGAAACACTTTCCATATCTAAGCAATATACATTATCCTTTCTGGGAGTTCTTAGTAGTATCATCTTTTCATCAACTACCTTGAATCCAGGAGCAAGGATAATGCATTCAGAATCTGTAAATAATATACTATGTTGTTTGTCACAAACCTGTGATACACTTAACAGGTTGTACCTTAACTGATCAACATAGAATACATCTTCAAAGGTCATTTTACCTTTGGTTACATCCCCCTTACCACTTATCTTACCTCCAT
Source organism: Arctium minus (assembly GCA_954870635.1). Taxonomy (NCBI): domain Eukaryota; kingdom Viridiplantae; phylum Streptophyta; class Magnoliopsida; order Asterales; family Asteraceae; genus Arctium; species Arctium minus. Next base: position 24,997,197 of record OX941093.1, read on the forward strand.
CTGGAGTATTACCAAAGGCAACATGCCCACCATCAATTTTCTTGAAATTCTTGAGGCATGACATGTTCCCTGTTATGTGCCTAGAGCAACCACTATCAACATGCCAGATGCTCTTACCCTTGAGCTGCTGGTTTCCCTGCACATAAGATTAAACAATTGGTATTGATTGGGGACCCAAGCCAGAGTGGTCTTGGGCCTCCCTTTCTCATCAAAATACTTACACTCCTTTTTAATGAGATTTTTAAACTCAGAGCACTCTTTATTTGAGTACTTTGTCAATATGATTGGCTTAGCAGCACACACACTAGAAGCAGCACTATCTTTAGAAGTATTAACTGAATTAGCAGCACTAATAGGATTAGCAGTACTAACAGAGTTAGCAGTATTAATTTTTGAAGAAGTACTAACAATGTCAGCAGTACTAACATTGTTAGCAGTAATATTACTTCTAGCAGAACTATCATTGTCAGCAGCACTATTTGTGGTAGCAGTACTAATAGTTTTAGTGCTTTTAGGAACCCACATATTGACACTTTCTTTAACAGACTTTTTCTTCATGTGGCTTTTAGATTTAACAGTTTTCTTAGCCACATGATTACTTTCCTTCTTCCTATAACCAAAGGGTTTTTGAATAGATCTTTGAAAATTCATCCTTTGGTTCATAGGATTGAAATAACAGAATTTAGCAAGATGATTCAATTTTCCACAGATAAAACAAGGTTTTGGTCTATTGATTTTACTCAAATCAACCCCTTGTTTTTGTGCCCACTGATTATTCCAGTTTCTTTGATTTCCCCTCTTTTTATCATGTTTTTGGGGCTCATTCTTCTTACATGCACACTGTTTGCAAGGACTTGGATTCACAACTGTGGTATGTTTGTAATGGACCTTACCAGACTTTCCCTCTGTCTTCACTATGTCCTTGGATTTGATCCAAGCCCTTCCACAGTCCTCATTAGTGATAATGTTATTCTCTAGAGGAATCTCACCACTCACTTTGTTCTCCTTACTCTTACTGACCTCTTTCTCAGTCTTATCCTCAACAACTACCTCATCTAAGGGATCTATCTCAGTGGCTCCCTCAGGCAAGTCCTTCCTATCTTTGGTTTCTAGCAAGTCTGAGGTAGGAGGGATGTAATTGTTGTTATATGGTGGCGGTGTGGCATTATACCCAATTCCTCTTCTCGGCTTATCATGAATCTGAGTTTGTAGTAAATAGTCCATTGCTTTAGAAGCATTGGAAAACTTTTCCACATCAAGCTTAACCTTGGTTAGCTCCTCTCTCAACTTTTCACTCTCCTCTTTAGATTTGGTCAGTTTAAGTTCTAGATCCTTTTTCTCCCAATTCCAGTAATTGGTGTCATATGAGTGTTGGAGTTCATTGGCTTGAAAACCTTTAATCTGTTCTTCAAACCTCTCAACTATTCTCACATAGTCTTTTATATCCTTTTCTAATCTCTTAAGGTCATCACTCATCTTCTGGTTGTGATCCCTGTACCTTTTAACAGTGTCTATGCAAGATTTAGAGCAGAGATTAGAACTTACCTTAGTTGGGAGATCAGATACTTCAGCCATAAGTGCTTGGTTTCGGATAGCCTCTTCTGCTTGATCACTCCAATCAAACCCCATTCCTTGTTGAGAAACAAGGGCTTGAGCAGAGTTTCTGTTATTATTGAAGTTTCCAGATTGTGCTTGTTGGTGGTTGTTGTTGTGAGACACTCCACTTCTGCATTCCCTGGCAAAGTGTCCCTTCAGATGGCATTTGTAGCATTCCACCTTTGATTTATCAAACCCTGCTCCATCTTCTCTTCTTTGAGAGAAGTTGTTCCTCCCAGTCCTCTTTATGAACTTCTTCACCCTCATGGAAAGCATGGCCATCTGCCATTTAATATCCATCTCTTCCAAATCATCAGGATGAAGTTGTTCCAAATCATCATTAATCAAAGAGGAATTTCCATGACTGGAAAGAAAGGCTTCAAACACAGACTCAGTGCCTTTTTCTTGATTGGCTCAATTAGCAGCATTAACTGAGTCAGGGTTAGCAGTAGAATCAATTGATGCTGATAGGAGTGCAGCATTATGAATGTATCCAGAAGGCTTCTTCTTTGCTTCCACTTCAGCTTCAAATACTCTAAGATCATTGTACAGATCATCAAGTTCTTTCTCTTCCAACTGATCATTCTGTCTGAATGAAACAGTATACATGGTCCATTCATCTCCAAGGGACCTTAAGAACTTTCTGTTTACATCATCTTGATCAATCTGTACTCCCATAGTAGCTAGTTCACCAATCAACTTGTTAAACCTGTCAAAGGTTTGAGTCATGGACTCATTCTTAGTTGACATAAAATTTTCATACTGTTGCTTCAAAATAGCCTTCTGATTTCTCTTGGTACTTTTGGTACTAGAGAATCTCTTCTCTAAAGCATTCCAGAGCATCTATGCATCAGTGCAATTACAGAATTGGTGTTGATACTCATCGGGAATGGCCAAGAGCAGGGTGCTCAAGGCTTTCATCTCTGTCTGCCTTGTCTTTCTGTCTGCATCCGTCTTTGGAGGGGTTCTTTTGCCATCTTCACCAATCTTTCCTGCATCAGATGGGCTATTCTCAATGATGTCCCACATCGAGTAATCTGTGAGGAGAATGTATTGCTTGATTCTGATCTTCCACATGTCAAATTCATTGGGTCTGAGCATTGGAACCTTTGAGACCAGAGTACTGTTTGATTCAGCTGTGTTTTCCATGATGAATGAGATTTCTGAGAATACTAGCTCTGATACCACTTGTCAGGATCTTAATTCTTAACAAGAACAATCACTCAGAAACAATATCAAAGGAGTTTGCGGAATAACACTTTGATATTCAAATATCAATGAAAAACAGTAAATCAGAATAACAACTTGTAAACTTTATTGAATGATTGTAAAGCTACAAGATTCAACACACAACCTCAATATTGATGAACAGGCTCACCAATACGAATTCTACTTCTCTAGAATTAGGGTTCTAACCTTGAGGTTGATTCTCTCTATGAAAACTAAAACTCAGAATTCTATTTTCTATCAATTCTAAACTATTCTATATATACTGAAGATAAAAGATAATTACAAATAATAAAAGATCTTCATAATAATCTTCCATCTTTATCTTCAAGCTTTCCATAATCTTCAAACTTGATCTGCACGAATCTTGATTATCTCATAAGCAACACTAAGTCTTCAGCAGTATTAATACTTTGAGCAGTATTAACATTCAGCAGTACTAACTACTAGCAGTACTAAAATTGCTTAGCAGTAGTAATCTCCTCTAGCAGTACTAATCTTGTTCAGCAGTATTAACTTCACTCAGCAACATTAATCTCAGAAGTAGTAACCATTTAGTTCCAACAGCATTAACCATACTTGTGCATTTTTGAATTTCCCAACAATATACATGATATGTACCTAACCAATCATCAGAATATTGTTGAGTCACAAAATTATTTCGACCACACGAAGAAATCTGAGTAGTAAACGGAGATAATTGGAGTAATTGCTTTATTGAATACTGCTTGTAAGAAGTTACAAGTTTTTGTTTATGAAAAGCAATTTTACCAACTAAATCACTATCACTAACAGAAATCCTATTACAGTCAGATTCAGGGAATGATTTTGTAAGCTCTTCAATCTTTTTCTTAGGTCTCCATTCAAATCTCACTTCAGACCTTTTCTTGCTCAATTCTGAAACAAAAGATTTAACTTTGTTAGGAACATGAGATTTCTAAGTTTGTCTTTTCTTTTGCTTACCTATGTTAGTCCGTTTCTGTGAGCGCCTTTTCCTTTGCTTTTTACCTTTAGAAGAATAGGTACTCATAGGAATTGATTTATCAACCTTAGTTGATGACTCACCTTTCTCAAACACACTAGGTAAAGCATCAGAATTGATAATAAAATCAGAATGATCTGGAAGTTTTGCAGTGAAATCAAACATCTCAACGCTGTCATTAACACAACCATCAGAATTTAAAAAATCATTTGCATCCGCAAATAAGTCCTCAAAATCATCATCAGAAACTTAAGGTGCCTTGGAAGAATTTGAACACACCTTTTGATCAGATTTAAAAACAGTGTTCTTTACAACCGTAGAAAACACAATTTTCTCAAGTTCAACCAAAGTTCTTTCATCATTTAAAACATTTTGAAGCTCAACAATTTTGCTTTCAAGAACGAGTGGAGGAACATAAATTTTTGCTTTAACAGGTTTTGCCTCCAACTCCTTAGTAGAATAGCTTTCAAAATAATCATTTGAGAAAAACTTTGGTTGTTTTGAAAGATAACTATCATTCAGTTTTTTATAGCAGAATGGTAGTTGCATTCTTGTTGTGTTCTTTCTTTTCTCGTCTTCCTTGGCCTCTACCTCATCAGAAGATTTGGTAACAAATTTGGGTTTCAAATGAGGATGTTTATCAGCCACTTGTAGAAAATCAAAATTACATAAAGCTGGTTGTTTTCTGATTGCTTTCTTCAAATAGTGTGGGTTATCGTAACTAAGACCCCACCTTTCTTTAAAATCATCTTCTTCCTTTGGTGTATTTAGAAAAATGGTTTGATTTGTTTGACCACGAGTGTAAAGTTTTGCTTCCAAACCATTTACCTTATCTGCAAATTTTTATTATCAACCTGCAATTTGTGAACTTTTAGTACAAACTCTTGTTTCTCACATTCAGAAGAATTTAATTTTGAAAACAGTTTTAGAAATTTGAGATTCAAGACAAGCTTTTTGTTTTTAAAAAATAGCAGTAGATTTGTTTAAAGAGTCAAGCAAGTTTTTGTTCCCAACAATTTCCTTGTTGAGATCAAAAATTGTTTGACGCTTCTTAGCAACTCTACTCTTCTCCTTTTTGAGTTTTGCTTGTAAGTCTTGAAGCTCAATCATCAGGGCTTCCATCTGTTTTAAAAAATCAGATTCAGAACTAAGTTGTACCTCATCGGAAGTCTCCTCATCTTGTTAGTGTATTAATTGCATACAAGATTTAATAGGAAAAGTCAAGTCAAGTAAAGTCAACAAAGTCTAACTCAATGTTGTTTAGACTTGTGAGAGTTCCTTTACATTGTGTTTAAGCATGTGGTCTTAGTCCTCATATAAATAGTGTTTGATTTGTAATCATGTAGAAACAAGTTATTGTAAGGAACTAGATGCATTATACACATATTGTTAGATATATGAATATTACGCTTTCTCTCTCTACTCCCTCTCTAGTTCTTGATATTGTCATAATCTTGATTGAGATTGTGTGTTTGATTGCTTGATTTGATCTGGATTACAATTTCAATTGGTATCAGAGCAAGACCAAACTAATTCAGAAAGATTATCACATCAATTTGGATCGAATTCTGGAAAATTTTCATGTTTTTAGTCGACTTCTTAGTTTTGCACTGTTGCATCGATTTTTGTTTGTTTGTTGTTGTTTGTGCAAGATAATTGATCTCATTGTGTTCGAATAATTTTTAGAATGTTTCTTGTTTAGAATTGATCACGAATTTCACACTTAATCAGTTTCAATTTGTGAAATTTTGATTTTCTTGAAAACGTTCATCGAACACTGTATTTCAAATTGATGGATTGTAATTCAAGTTTATAGACATAATTGTTGATTGGAAAGTGTTTAGAACTGAAATTCGATCAATATGGTACATGTTTGAGATTAAATTATCAGGTTTATAAAGATTTAGATCGAATCCGAGAAGTCAGATTCAAGAACGCGCTAGATCTATCAAACGCGCAAACTTCATTGGAAGAACACGCAAGCCAAAAGATTTTTTTGCTGGAAACGTGCAAAGTACTATTTTTACCTTCAAACGTGCAAATCAAGCCTTGCGTATCTGTGAAAAGCGCAAGATGAGGCTTGTGAGTCTGAGAAAAGCGCAAGATGAGGCTTGCGAATTTTAGAAAAGCGCAAGACGAAGCTTGCGAGTTTGGGCGAGTATTTTTCTTCAATCTGCGAGTTTGATGATTCAATAAGCTTGCGAGTTTAGTTCTAATTCAAGACAAATTCTTCGAGTTTGAATCTTTTTGATCTGCGAGTTCTTGAAACACGCAAACCACAGTCTGCGAGTTCTAGTCTTGCTAAATCATTCAGTCTGCGAGTTTGGGTGTTTGCGCCACCCACATGTAGCGCAAAACTTATTTTTGCGCCACCCACCTATAGCGCAAAACTTCCTTTTGTTGCTACTCACTTGGTCTGCGAATTTTAGTTCAAGTTACTTGCGAGTTTTATTCTAAGTGACTTGCGAGTTTTAGTCCACTTAATTTGAGAATTCAAGCTCAATTGATTTGCGAGTTTTAATTCCAAGCATTTGCGAGTTACAGTGTTTGCATATTACAGTGTTTGCGAGTTTCAAAGTTAAAATTTTTCTGAAATATTATTTTCAAGTGGTGATCTGTTTTTGACTTTCAGTCAAAATTTCTGAATTGTCTGGGAACGATCATATCAATTCAAGCTAATCATTCAAGATGCCAAAGACTGATGATAAGGGAAATACTGTACTTGTTAGACTGTAATTGTATTCAAGGTTAAATGAGGGTCATTATTGTAATTGTTGTAATAGTTGTTTGTGTGTGTTGTAAGAGAGCTTAGATGGTTTGACCTTGCTTGGTCATGTTGACCTATATATAAGCAAGTAGTTGTGTTGTTTAGAGAGACTTGTGTAAGTAAGAGATTAAGTGTGTGAAAGTGAAGGTGTAATATTGGTGGTTGTTGAGAGAGAGTAAGAACACACACACACAAAGAACAAACACACATACGTGAGATCTGTGACTAATTGTTAGATCTGTGATTAATTGTAATTCATATGTTTGATCTAATAAAAGTGTTTGTGTCAATCTAAATGTGATATAGCTAGTAATTCTTGGGCCACAATTGGTATCAGAGCCAAATCCGTTTGAAAATCAAGAAAATGTTTTGAGTCGTACTGTTCACGTCACTGTTCATAAAAGTTCAAATCGATTTTGAGTTTTAGTGGAAATTTTGAGTTGAAATCGATTAGGTTATGTTCATTTTGTGAAATCGATCGAGTTAGTATCTTTTAATTCTTGAAATCCATATGATTTGATCATAAATTTGAAGATTTGGTGTTTTTCGAGTTTTTGAGTTTCACGTACTGTTCTTGAATTAAAATGTGATGATTTGTGTTTTTAATCGAAATTGCTTGTTATGATTGTGTTCGAAATGTGTTTGTGAATGAATTGTAAAAATTTCAGATTGAAATTCGAGGTTTAGATAAGTTTTTGATGCAAATTTGTTGATTTTAGAAGTATGCGTTTCATTCATCTGAGATGTGCGTTTCATTCATCAGATGTGCGTTTCATTCATCTGAGATGTGTGTTTCACGACACAAACGCATTCTGAGTCTTGCGTTTCAAGGCACACACGCACAATAAGTCTTGTGTTTCACAGCACACACGCACAATGAGTCTTGCGTTTCAAGACACACACGCATACTGAGTTTTGTGATTCACAGCACAAACACATAGTTTAAATTGTGCAGGTCATTCGACAAACGCATAGTTAAGTTGTGCGGGTCATTCGACAAACGCATAGTTAAGTTGTGCGGGTCATTCGACAAACGCACATTTAAGGTGTGCAGGTCTCACTACAAACGCACAGTTTGGTTTGCGTTTCACACTTAGAATTTTTTTTGGGAAATTTTCAAAACTGTAACACACCCTTTAAATGTCAAAAAATTTTTTCTCTAGGGACCCCCGTGCTAAGTCTGCGGAGGGGGACAAAAGTTCTTTCTGTGATCAAAATCTCTGAATTTTTTTTAAGATTTCAGTAATTTTCTTGATTTGATTGGATTTAAAGATCTTTACTAGCTAATATTTTTCATCTTGTGAAGGTACATACATCTTTAAATCATGGCAAATGAATTTCTCTCTATGGGATCTCATATAAAGCCTCCGGTCTTATCTGTTGGAGATTATTCACAATGGAAGAAAAGAATGATTCAGTTCTTAAATCTAAAGAACAGAGATTATATGACATCTATTATAGATGGTCCGGGAAATCCACAATCATTTGTACCTGGACAAGCAGCCACAGCTACATCTCCAGCAATCGCAGATCGATACGTGCCAAAACCATATCAATTCTTTACTGATGTGGAAAAGGCAAGACACAAGATAGATGAAGAGGCACTTATCTATCTTACTATGGAAATCCCTAATGATATCTACAATCGAGTAGATAGTAGGGAATCTGCAAAAGATTTATGGGATGAATTGGAGAGACAGTTTCAAGGATCAAAGAAGTCAATTCAGACAAAGCTGAATCAGAGTATAAATGCATATGAAGATTTCCATGCGAAAGAAGGAGAGACTTTGTTGGAAACATATAATCGTTTCAATGTGATATTGAATGATCTAAGGAGAAATGGGATGAACAAGTCAGAATCAGAGATCAATTATAAGTTCATCAAGAACTTGAACCCAGAATGGAAAAGCTATGCTATCAACATTCAGATGACCAAGGACATGGCACAAGAAGACGTCAATGATATCTTCACAACTTTATCTCAGCATGAGGATGAAGTAAAGCAGCTTGGTGCTGAAAAGAAAATGGTCAAAGATTTTTTAGCCTTAATGTCTGAACGTAAGAAAGGGTCAAGTTCCAAGTCCAGTTCTTCTTACAAGTCAAAGTCAAGGAAATCCAAAGCACTTCTAACTGAAGTTACTGATTCAAGCACTGATCAATCTTCTACTGAAAGTGAAGAATATTCAGATGAGGATATGCAACGATTCGCTGAAAATCTGGCTCTTCTCACAAAGCAGTTTAAAAGCTTTGGAAAGAACAAGTACAAGCCGAAATATGAGAGTTACAAGAAAGACAAGTACAAACCGAGATCTGAAAAGAAGTATGAGAAAAGAGGAGAGAAAAGAGATGAAAAGCGAGAAGAGAAGAGAGAAGGAAAGAAAGAAGAGACTGAGCCGAAATATGGTAGATGCTATAACTGTGGAAAACCAGGTCATTTTTCCAAGGATTGCAAGTTCAAGCATACAAAGAATTCTGAATATTATGCTCGGAAATCACTGTTAGCAAAGAAGGTGGAAGAAGGTCAGAACTTAATGGCGGAAGAATAGAATTGGCCAAAGTAGATGATGGCCAAAGTAGATGAGGTGTGTATGATGGCCAAAGTAGATGAGGACATTGGATCATCTTCTGATCATTCTAACTGTGGTTCCGAGGTACGTATTCAATCCTTAAAGGCTCAAGTTAAGTTCATGAAAGAAAAATTTAAATCTTTAAAAGGCAAACTTAGTCATGAAAGACAAACAATGTTGAATTTTCGTGATGAAAATTCAATGTTGAAAGATGTGGTTAAGGAAAAGGAATTTGAAAAAGATTGTTTGAAAAAGGACAAAGATGTTTTAAATTCAAAGATATCTGAGCTTGAAAAAGATCTTGTAAACTTAAATGCTGAAAAAGGTGATTTTCAACTAAAATTTGAAGCATGTTTTCAAGAAAGAAACGAGGCATATTGTAAAATCAAGCAACTGGAGGATTTAAATCTGAAAAGAGGACAGACTGAGCAAACATTAAATCTTTTAACAAACAAACTCCAAGATGTCAGATTTTATAATGTTAAAAAAGGTTTAGGTTTTGAACCAAATACTGTTTTGAAAAGAGCACCAGAAATTTGTATAATTTTGATAAAATGGGCTCTAATTCTACAAAACCTGATATTCATGATACTTTTGTAAAAGGTAAAGTTGTGAATGATGATGACATTTCATCTTGCGCTGATTCTATTTCAAGTTTAAAATCTGTTGGTTTTGCTTATAAAGATTTAAATGAAAGTTACAAAACAAGAAAGATAGAATTTAGTGAATTTACTTCTCTATTTTCTCCTTGTTTACCAACAGAATCAACCAAGGTTGAAGAAAATAATACTGAATCTCAGTGTCAGTTTGATGAATCTGATTTAGAGACTGATGTTGAGAATCAAGTGTTATCATCTATTTATTCACGACAAATTCCTCAAATGGTTCAGAAAGTGAAAATATCATGAATCAAAACCTTAATTCTGATTTTTCAAAAATTATGACTGAGGAGATTTTTACAGAAATGATGAATGCTTCAGATCCTGTTCCTATTATAGAGAAAATGGAATCAAACTCTGAGGTAAATCAAACATCTAATTTTGAAAAGCAAATCACAGATCTTCAAAAGACAATTGAAGAGTTAGAAGATGAGAATGTTGATCTCAAATTCAAACTTGACAAGTCTTCAGAAGAAAACAAAGAACTCTCTAAAGAGTTAAATATTTTAAAAAATGATTTGTTTCAACAAAATCTAAAGGAGAAAAAGATGTTTGACTCTACAAACTGGAATGTTCATTCTAATCCAGAGTTTGATACTGTTAATTCTAAATCTTCAGTTGTTTATACTTCTACTCCTGAATATCCTCCGAGTATTTTTGAAAAAGGAGAAACATCTTGTAATTCAAAGGCAAAATCATCTTCTTCAAAGAACACTAACAAGATTCTGTTTCGTGTTTCAGATGTAAAAAGGCAGAATGGTAAAGGAGAAAGGGTGAAGAATGTGAAGGAAAATAAAGTTGCTATAAATAAATGTAAAATCAGTAATAGTGGTAGTTTGATGTGTAAAAATTCAAACGTTTCCAAATGTCAAAGTTGTATGAATGATTGTACTTCATTAGGTAAATCGACGCTTTTGACATTTGCACGTAAGAATTTTATTTGCAAACACTGTCATGATAATGCATTTATCATTCCTTCTATTCATCCTAAATCTAAAGTTGCCAGAAAAACATCTCATGTCAATTCATCTTCAAAATCCTTAACTCATCAGGCTAAAATTTTTCATGCTAAGTTTGATCATTTTTCGAAAAAGAAAACATTTCATGAGCTTAATGTTAAAATGGTATGGAAATGGGTACCTAAGCCTCGCTATGAGTGGCGAATTAAGGCTAAGGTAGATGATGTTGATGAGTTGCGAAAAGCTAACAAGAAAGGACCCATCTAGATATGGGTACCTAAACAGAAATGAGTTGTTCTTTTTGCAGGCCTCACATACATGGTATATAGATTCAGGATGCTCGCGCCATATGACAGGATTTAAGCATCTACTTCATAATTATGTTGAGGAACCTGCCGGTACTGTAAATTATGCAAATTCTGAGGTTACTGGATACATTCGAGGACACGGATCGTTAACAAATGGCATCGTGACGATCAAAAGAGTACTATACGTAGAAGGACTTGATCATAATCTTTTCAGTACAAGTCAATTATGCGATAGTCAATTTCAAGTTCGGTTTACTGATAAATGCTGTTATATTGAAGATAAAGATGGTCGTTCAGTTTTTAAAGCCAAGCGGAATGCAAATCTTTATTCTGTGAATTTTCCAACATTTTCTGCATCAAGACCCGTTTGTCTGATTGCAAAAGCTTCACGAGCTGAAAGTTGGATATGGCATCGGCGTCTGTCTCATCAAAACTTTGATGCGATTAGTCAATTGGCGAGACAAGGTATTGTCAAAGGTCTTCCAGAACTAAGGTTTGAGAAGAATTCTCTTTGTCCCGCTTGTGAAATTGGAAGGATGAAGCGAACATCTCATAAAGCAAACACAAAATTCTCTTCTTCAACACCTCTTGAATTGATACATATGGACCTTTGCGGCCCGATGAGGACTCAGTCTATCAATGGTAAGAAATATATTTTGGTCATGATAGATGAGTACTCCAGATATACTTGGCTGGAATTCTTAAGGAACAAATCAGATGCAGCAGAGCTGATCATTGAGTTTTTAAAGAAGATTCAGTTTCGACTACAACTACCGATTATATCTTTGAGAAGTGACAATGGCACGGAATTCAAGAATGAAAAGCTTCAGAGTTATCTCATATCTGTTGGGATCTCTCAAAACCGCACGATTGTCATCAAAAGACATAAAAAGACAGCGTATGAACTTATTAATAGTCGAAAACCGAATATTAAATTTTTTCGTACTTTTGGTTGTAGGTGTTACATTCTCAATGATCGAGACAATCTTGGTAAGTTTGACAAGAAGGCTGACGAAGGCTATTTCATTGGTTATTCATTAACATCTAAAGCCTATCGGATTTACAATAGACGAACCAAGACGATCATGGAGAGCATTAATGTGTCATTCGACGAATCATCAACGTTAACTTCTGAACCAAGACGATCATGGAGAGCATTAATGTGTCATTCGACGAATCATCAACGTTAACTTCTGAACCAAGACGATCATGGAGAGCATTAATGTGTCATGGAGAGCATTAATGTGTAAGTAAGAGATTAAGTGTGTGAAAGTGAAGGTGTAATATTGGTGGTTGTTGAGAGAGAGTAAGAACACACACACACAAAGAACAAACACACATACGTGAGATCTGTGACTAATTGTTAGATCTGTGATTAATTGTAATTCATATGTTTGATCTAATAAAAGTGTTTGTGTCAATCTAAATGTGATATAGCTAGTAATTCTTGGGCCACAGTACTATCAGCAAGAGATATGGTCGTCTTGTACATGCCTGAGATACCGAAAATAGAAGCTGAACGAGATCAACTGAAAAATCAGAATTCAGTGCTTCTAAAACAAATTCAGGAGTTGAAATTTAATTTGTCAAACTCTGTTAAAACTCCTGACTGTATAAAGTGTACTAATACTGTTAAGTTTGATTCTGCAGGTATCATCAGCGCAAGAGAGAAAGAAATTAAAGAACAAGAGAAAGAGATTAAAGATAGAGAGAAAATGATGGCAATAAAAGATAATACCATTCAGTCTCTTGAGAAAGTAATCAAGTTCAAAGAGTCCATAATTACAAATCTTCAAAGCTAACTGAAGACAACTAAACATAAATCATCAGAACTACAAGCTAAATCAGTTGAGCTTCAACAAAAGTATATGTCTTTTGAAGAAAATGTATATGCATTGAAAATCAAAAATTCTGATTTGATGAAAAGCATCAAAGCAGATAAAGAAAAATCAAATCTGGAGACATTTTCTACTCAACAGTCATCTGAATTTTCAAAGAAAACACTCCAAGAGAAAAAGGATTTAGAGCTGAGATGTTCAAAACTTTCTAAGCAAGTGTCAGAATTCGAAAAGATAATAATAACTGAAAGAGACACTTTTGCGAAAGAAAGACAAGTTCTTCAAAACAAAATAACTGAATTTCCCAAACAGATTTCTACTCTACAAGATTTGCTTGAAAAAGAAAGAAATATTTTCAAAGAAAAGAAGCAGTCTTTTGAGCTAGAAAAGAAAAATGCTGAAAAGAGGAATATTGGGATTTTCAAAGATATTTCAGAGAAGAACAAGAACTTGGAAAAATATTTTGAGCTTGAACGTTCACATTTTGAATCTGAGATATCAAAGCTCACATCCAAAATAACTATTCTATCATGAGATATGCAGAAAGAACAGAAGGCCATATCTGATTTGAAAATAAAGTTTGACACACTTACTTCTGAAAGAAACATTTTATCCGAAAAGATAAAAGACTTAGAAGCTGCAAATGTCAATTTATCAGAAAAGATTACAGCTGATGTGATTGATCAATCACCTGTTGATAATTCAATAGAATCAGTCTATTCTTTCAAAACAGCTTCTAGTTCTATTCATGACAAAAATGTTTTCAAAATGAAAAATGTCAAACCAAACACTGTCAAATCAAGTCAGATCAGACCATCTAATCTATTTTATGACAAATCTGTTGATGGTTCAGCAAACTTTTATGTTAAATCACTTGGAAAGAATTCAAAGAAAAATCAGATGGTCTGGAGAGTGAAGAGTTCTTCAGATGAAGAGAAGAATAAAGACAAATCATCTGCATCCACAACCAATGCCAAAAAGAACAGAGCACATAAAGGTAAATCTTTTGGTAATCCAGATATGTTTTACTCTACTAATCACTTAATCAGGGTTGCTCAGAAGAAAATATGTTGTTCTTACTGTGGAGCACATGACTTTGTAAGTAAAAACTTTGTTAATTACTAGTATGGTTCTTACTATGTAAACCCCACAGGAACTGCAACTAACACTTCAGGACCCAAATACCAATGGGTACCAAAAGCTAAAACTGTGTTGCAAGCACCCAGAGTTTAAGGGGGAGCATGATGTTTGACTTCTAGACAAATCAGTCTAGGACTCGTACCTCAAAGAACAAAGGATTTTGAACAAAACAGTTCAAAACCCGGTCGTTAATGTTAAAGGATTATGACTTCTGAGTAAATCAACTCAGTACTCGGACATTAAAGTCAAGGTGATTGACTTCTAGACAAATCAGTCTAGGACTCGTACCTCAAAGAACAAAGGATTTTGAACAAAACAGTTCAAAACCCGGTCGTTAATGTTAAAGGATTATGACTTCTGAGTAAATCAACTCAGGACTCGGACTTCAAAGTCAAGGTGATTGACTTCTAGAAAAATCAGTCTAGGACTCGTACCTCAAAGAACAAAGACTTTTGAACAAAACAGTTCAAAACCCGAACTTTAATGTCAAGACTGTGGCTTCTGATCACATGACAGATCAAGACCCGTTCTTCAATGTTCAGACATGGATATTTTTGAAAATATCCAGGGGGAGCTTAAATGAATAAAATCATTCAATCATGATTTGAGGGGGAGATTAAATGTAAGTATCTTCTAATCTAGATCTCTGATTGTTTGAAAGAAGAACAACTTTCGAACATGAAAAACGCTTTTAAAATGTTCAAACCACTTCTCTATTCTCAAAAGATTTCATGAATTTAGAAGTGTGATTTTAAATGTTTTTCATAATTGAGCTTCAATGTTTAACTGACCGTGTGTTTCCAAAGATCAATATTTGCGTATTATCTTGTCTATATACTGTAAAGTATTCACACACAACGGTTCAGTACTTCATTTGAATCTGTTATTACCATGTCTCATAACGAACAAATTTTTCGATGGTAATACTCCCGTTTGTGTTCAAATATTGTTGAGCATCATTCATCATTTCCAAATTTGTGCTTTCATTATTAAATTGTTTATATTTGTTCATATAAACATAATATTCAATTCTTTGATACCCTAACCATTTTATTTGATCTGATTGATACATTGTCAGATTCTCAAAACAGTTCTCTTGATTTCATTTCATTCATTCAATTTTCTTGTTGTGACAGATCTTCAAAGTTAAAATGGTCCAATATCATTCATATATTTGATGAACATACATTTTGACAATGTTATCATATTTTGAGCTTAATTGTTCAAGTTAAATTGTTGAGCAACTATTCTTTTTAGGACTTACATGGGATTCGTGTGAGAACTTAAACAAAACTTCCATGGATTCACGTTAACCAGTGTTTCCTACCCAGAAAGTTATCCTTGAGTGATTGAGGGGTGAGGGGTCATAAATCAAAGAGTGGGGGAGATAACTCATCCGATTGAGTTTTTCTCATTGTGTGGAGCGGAAAAATGTAAATGAGAGTTTGGTTAGAACTGAGCAAAATGTTAAAAAGAAAGAGGGTGTGAGAACAGAGTTAAAAGAATATCAAAACTCTGCACCAAACACTTTCTGAGTTGGACAGCCACATCTACTGATTGGTTCACATTCTTTGGTGACCATCATTGAAATAGGCAGTGAGCCCATGCCAACTCTTGCAATTAACCCCACCAACCACTAGTTTCTTTCTTGACAAAGAAATGTTTCATTTTCTT
Organism: Arctium minus; assembly: GCA_954870635.1. Classification (NCBI taxonomy): domain Eukaryota; kingdom Viridiplantae; phylum Streptophyta; class Magnoliopsida; order Asterales; family Asteraceae; genus Arctium; species Arctium minus. Next base: position 25,012,914 of record OX941093.1, read on the forward strand.
TGGGGACGCAGCACATATGCTATCTAATCTTCACTCGGAAGATTTAGATATTGAAAAAGAAGGAAAATTGCCCCACCTTCGCACCTCTTTCATGCACATTGAGTCCATGTAATATCTGTTGTTGTCTCAACAGTTTACACATTTTGAGCCTGGTAAAGCTTGAGTAGCTTCAAACATTTTTACACTTTCACGTACACACAAGGAATAAGTTTTCTTGTCATAACATTCATAGAAAATTCCTTTGTGGTTTTTCGATGATTGAATGGAAGCCCTGGGGGAGTGAACATCACAAAAGCTCCTTTCCAATGTACATCCGTTGTACAAAGTGGCTCCGTGCTACTTACAGGCATGCTAACTGTTTCATTTGTTGAATCAGGGTTACAACGTTCATTATATCTGAATTTGAAAAGATTCGGGTATATACAGTTCATGATTCAGCTATTCAGATCAAAGGGCGGAGAATGTCAAAATTATCATAAAAGGGGAGATTGTTAGTTTCTTACAAAGGGGAAGATCAAAGACTATGTTGAAATTGAAGAGTTTTGATGATCATGATGTTCACAATCATCAAAAAGGGGGAGAGATTTACAAAATTCAATTTAAAAGCCGAGATATCAAAAAGTGGAAGAAATTTCTGAAAGATTCAAATTTCAAAGCTGATTTGAAGAAAAGAGACTTTCTAAAGATAATTCTGAAGATAATTCTGAAAGTCCAAGCTAGATGAAAGTTCTGAAGATTCGTGAAAGTTTGTTTTTCCGAAGACTGATCAGAGATTGCAGAGATGAAGATACATAATTTTCAAAGATTCCTCGAAGTTCCAAAGATTTTCAAAGTTTTCAAAGGTTTGTTCAAGACTTGTTGACTCTCCAAAGATACAAAGTGTTAAAGACTTTTCAAGATTCTTCAAAGACTGAAAGACTGAAAGTTGCCAGAGCTTAATTGTCCAAGAATGTCAGAGACAAAAGTTGAAGAATCAAACGCTGAAGACTAATGTCAAATTTTTATTAAATCTTGAATACAAAGGGGGAGATTGTTAGTGTATTAATTGTATCCAAGATTTAATAGGAAAAGTCAAGTCAAGTAAAGTCAACAAAGTCTAAGTCAATGTTGTTTAGACTTGTGAGAGTTCCTTTACATTGTGTTTAAGCATGTGGTTTTAGTCCTCATATAAATAGTGTTTGCTTTGTAATCATGTTGCAAGAAGTTATTGTAAGGAACTATATGCATTGTACACATATTGTTAGATCTATGAATATTACGCTTTCTCTCTCTACTCTCTCTCTAGTTCTTTATATTGTCATAATCTTGATTGAGATTGTGTGTTTGATTGCTTGATTTGATCTGGATTACAATTTCACATATGATTCATCGTATTTTACTTCCTTTCCCATGAGGCACATGTGTGCAGTCTCATCCTTTTCCTCATCCTCTGAATGATCCAACCAAAATTCATCCTCCACCATCAAAGCCTTTCCAGCCTCTTTTTGCTTTGCCAGAAGCATCTTATTCTTGTAGTAATCTGAGTTTCGCACAGTTGGCTTCCAACAATCCTTAGCATAATGACCCACTTTACCGCAGTTATAGCACTTGATCAGTTCCTCATATTTCTTCTCTCCGTAATCATTCAATATCTTTTCTTCTCCTCTGGTTTTCTTTCCACAAACTTCTTATCCTCATACCTTCTGCCTTCAATTCTTTCTTTGCGATCAAAATTTCTCGACCCTGATGAGTACCTCTGGTTATTGGATCTCGGCTTCTTGTAGAACTTCTTCTGAAATGCTGGGGTCAGCAGTAGCATAGCTTGCTTTTAGTTTTCCCCATCATCAGAGTCAGAACCAACATCTTCAGAATCAGCAGACTCAGAAACCACAACTTTCTTCTTCTTCTTCTTCTTGTCCTTCTTCTCTTTCTCTTTCTTTGCAACTACCAAGGCAATAGGATTAACAACTTTCTTAGACTTTTTCTTTTCTTCTCTTTTCTCTTCTACTTCCTCCTCATTCTATCTCAGAGTTTCATACACTTCATGTAGAGGAATGTCACTAAGATCCTTCATTTGCTTCATCCTCCGTGTATGTTTCTTCCATTCAGGGTGAAGGATACTTAAAAAATTGACATTGTTTTCAATTTGCTTCTTCTAGTTCATTCAGCAACATAACAAATCTCTCATAAGTGTCCTTCAATCTCTCATTCTCTTTAGCTTTAAATTCTTCATAGTTGTTGATGCAATTGACCACTTTCATTTGATTACCAACCTTGGATCCCATCATCATTTTCTGTAATTGATCCCACATTTTCTTAATTGTTGCCTTGTAGCTGTCTATTTTGATGTAGATCTCATTCGGTATGCTTTGCAAGAGTAGAGATCTAGCTTGCTTGTCAGCTTTATATCTGTTTTTCTGCTCTTCAGTGTACTGAGAAATATCCTTTGGTACTGTCTTTGTCTTTTGTGCTCTGTCCACATTCCCATCTTCACTGTCAGAGGATTCATCATCTGGGATTTCCATGGTAAGAGGTACCATCGGACCTTCCATGATGGACATCAAAATGTTCTCTCCATTTGCATGTCTGTCCACAAAATCCAAGAATTGGTCTTTCTATTGTTCATATTCGTCTTTGAACAGAACCGGAGGTTTCACATTTGTACCAATAGAGAGTGCATCTTTGGAAGTCATCTTGAGCTTTACACTATTGTTATCCCAGATAACAATGTAAACAAGAGGACACAATCAATTTTAATCAATTTCCATTCTTATTTCAAAATCACAAATTGTTTATAGATATGCTATCACAACTTTCTCTCTCCAACACTGATATGCACACAATACTCTAATTCAATCTTTACGCACACTACAACACAAAAACCTATTTATACACAATACATAAACTCTCATAACACTAAACACGCATATAACAGAAACACTCACAACACTAAACTCTCACACAACTAGCTTAGACTTTTTATTACAAAGACTTTGACTTTCACTTGAGAGTTGACTTTGAGCTTTGACTTGGCTTGACTTTCAGCTTCAGACTTCATGATCTTGTATCCAACAAATATATGCTCTAACAATCTCCCCCTTTGGATTCAAGATCATCTCTAAAAGATTTTGCAATACAATCTCTCCCTTTGAACAAACTTTAACAACTGTATCTCCCCTTTGTAGATTTCTTACAATAAAGATCATCTCCCGAGAAATAATCATTCAAGTACAATCTCCCCATTTAAGCTCAAAACAATCTCCCCTTTCTTTGACAAAAATGTCTTCAAAAACTTTTGTAATCTCCCCAAAGTTTGTCTTTAAGAATAATAACGATCTCCCCAAGGTTGTAAAACCTCTTTCAGACAATGGAAAGAAATTATCTTCAGGTTTAGCTCAAATTACTTTAGCAAATAATCTTCAAAGAAAATTTCAGTAAAATCTACTTGTCTTCAGAATTCTTTGAATTTGCTCTTTCAGCTTTCAACAATCTTTCTTCAGTAACAACTATCTTGACACAAATTTCTTAATCAAATCACACGTTTCTTGATCCTCTCCCGTATCTATAACATTTATTGATTCATTCTCCCCCTTTTTGATGAATGAAGCATGAAATCATCAAAACTTTCACAAGAAATGTCTTTAATCTGTTCTGACCGCTGATCTTTTAAACACCGAGCCTCTGATTATTCATCGATCCGAAAAGATATTCATCCGAATCTTTGCAAATTCAGACAAATTGTGAGTGTAACACCTGAATCAACAAATGAATCAGTTAAAGTGTTTGTCAGTAACACGAAGTCATTGTATGTAATGAATACACATTGGAAAGGAGCTTTTGTGATGTTCACTCCCCCAGGTCTTCCATTCAATCATCGAAACACCACAAAGGAATTTCTATGAACGTTATGACAAGAAAACATATTCCTTGTGTGCTCGTGCTTGTGTTTGAAAGAATTAGCACAGAAGATTGCTATTATATAGGCTCAAAATTGTGTAAACCATTGAGACAACAACAGTTAAACACAGCCTCGATTGTGCATGATCGAAGAGCGAAGGTGGGGCAAACTTCCTTCTTTTTCAATATCCAGATTTTCCAAATGAAAACCAGATAGAATATATGTTGCGTCCCCTTTAAAATATGAAACATCTTCTTTTTGAGAAAAAGATGAGTAGCTGGTGGGGTGTTTATCAAGAGTTGGCATGGGCTAGTTGCCTGTTTCAATGATGTTCACCAAAGAAGTGTGAAACACCAGCAATGTGGCTGCCCGACTCAGAAAAAGTTGGTGCAGAGTTTGATATTCTTTTACTCTGATCTCTCACCCTCTTTCTTTTAATCATTGGGCTCACTTCTAACCAAACTGTCATTTCCATTTTACCTCATCACTCAACCCACACTCAGTTATTTTGACTCCTCACTCTTCGATCACTCAAGAATTAACTTCTTGGGTAGGAAACACTGGTTAACGTGAATCCATAGAAGTTTCATATAAGCTCACACAATAAACCCATGTAATCCTAAAAATACAAGTTGCTCAACATGGTTTAACTTTGTAGTTAAAACACACACAATACATGTCAGATGTTTGTATGCTCATTAAGATAATCATGAAGATTTGAGCATTTTAAACATTGAATATATTTCAAACGAGTATATTGAATGAATGAAATGAATACAAGAAACTTGTTTGAAAATCTGACATTGTATGAAAAAAGATCACCAAATTCGTACATATGTAATCAATCAGATTTGATCTTTTTAAATAAGGCTTAGGTCAGCAAAAATTGGATATTGTCTATACAAAACAAGATATAGACACTCTTGAAAGAAACGTTTTGAAATGAAATCAACGCTCAAAATTCATTGAATTCAATCGGAGTGTATCACCATCGAAAAATTTGTTCAATTTGAGACATGGTGATAACATATTCAACAAAATAGTAAACCGGTGTGTGTGAATACTAGAAGAGTATGTGAAAAAGATAATACACAAGTATTTATCTTTGGAAACACACGGTTCATAAATCATTTAAGCTCATGTAACATGAAAACATTTAAAATCACACTTCTATATTCATGAAATTTGTTTAAGAATCAGAAGTGGTTTGAACATTTAAGAACATGTTTTCATATCTGAAAGTCGTCCTTGTTTCAGACATGTATGAGATTAAGATTAGAAATAAACCTTTTCGCTCAGTCTTAAATCTCATGAAGTCAGCTCTAAGTCATATATGATATGATCATTTAAGCTCACTCTCAATTCTGCAAAAAGTCACAAAGTCATCAAAGAGCAAACCTTTATTCACAACATTTATTGAAAAATAAAATGGCATAAAGCAGTAAAAATTTGAAATTACGAGTTCTGATAAGAAGTAATCAGAAATCATATTCAGTACTCCTTTTCTTTTACTCTTACCCCCCCTGCAATTATGCATCAGAAAATATATATCAGTGATACACATATGCAAAAATATTAACTCCTCCTCAAGAATATGTAGATCATCTTATCATCTTCTCACACTCCCCCTAAGATCATGAACAAACCTTAAGTGCAGATATCTTTCAGATTAAAAATAAAGAAATGAAGAAAAATAACAATAACAAAAACTTTAGTTGGTAATCACGAATTATGTCTTGAGATTTAGCATACCAAGTTTTGAAACGAGAAAATTAAATCTCTTTTCATCGAGAGGCTTGGTAAATAAATCAGCAAGTTGGTAATCAGTGTTTACAAAATAAGGTTCGATTGTACCTTTTTCGACATTATCTTTAATAAAGTGATATCGGACATCGATGTGTTTGGTCTTCGTATGTTGAACAGGATTCACAGATATGGCAATGGCGCTCTTCAAATCATAGTAAAGAGGGATTTTGTTGTATTGAAAGCCATAATCTCGGAGTTGTGTTCTCATCCACAAGACTTGAGAACAGCAGCTCGCCGCAGCGACGTACTCTGCCTCAGCTGTTGATGTGGAAACACATAGTTGTTTCTTTGAAGCCCAACTCACGAGTTTATCGCCAAGAAACTGTATGTGTCCTGACGTACTTTTCCTATCCAGCATACAGCCTACATGATCTGCATCTGAGTACGCTGTCAGTTCAAAACCTATATCCTTAGGATACCATAGACCAAGAACTGCAGTGCCCTTCAGATATCTAAAAATCCTTTTGACCACAGACAAATGGGATTCTTTTGGATTAGCCTGATATCGAGCACATAGACATGTAGAGAACATTATATCTGGCCTACTAGAAGTTAAATACATCAAAGAACCAATCATACCTCTATAGGTTCTAACATCGACAACTTTTCCCGAAGGATTAGTGCCAATCTTAATTCCAGGTGCCATCGGGGTTCCAATAGGTGTACAATTTTCCATTTTGAATCTTCTAAGAATATTGAAAATGTACTTTGATTGATTAATAAAAATCCCCGTTGAAAATTGTTTGACTTGTAATCCGAGAAAGAAATTCATCTCTTCCATCATACTCATCTGAAATCTGGACACCATGAGGTTAGAAAAATTCTTACAGTATTTTGGATTTGTTGAGCCAAATATGATGTCATCCACATAAATCTGAATTAAAATGATATCGGATTTTTCCTTTTTAATAAACAAAGTAGTATCGATCTTACCTTTCGTGAAGCCCGACTTGACTAGGAATTTAGATAAAACTTTATACCAAGCTCGAGGTGCTTGTTTCAGACCGTAAAGTGCTTTGTCGAGAATGTAGACGTGCTTCGGTTTCTCTTGATTGACAAAGCCTTCAGGCTGTGATACGTAGACTTCCTCCTTTAGAATGTCATTGAGAAAGGCAGTCTTCACATCTATCTGGTAGACGGTGAAGTTTCTGTGGGCAACATATGCAAGAAACATTCTGATCGCTTCGATGCGTGCCACTGGAGCATAAGTCTCGTCGTAGTCAATACCTTCCTCTTGCCAATATCCCTTAGCAACAAGTCTTGCTTAATTTTTGATCACGATACCATCTTCGTCCTTTTTGTTCTTGAATACCCATTTTGTACTGATTATTGATTTACCTTCCGGTCTTGGCACAAGTCTCCAGACTTTTAATGCTTCAAACTGGTTCAGCTCATCTTGCATCGCAGTTACCCAATCCGATTCAGCTAGAGCTTCTGATACGCGTGTAGGCTCTATCTTGCTCAGAAATGAGTCATGCATATACATGTTCAAAGTAGCAGACCTAGTTTGCACCGGTTTAGATGGATCTCCAATGATCTGGCTTATCGGGTGCTCTTTGGTCCACTTATGTTCATGAGGGAGTGGATTTGATGTAGATTGATCATGATTCTCATCTAAATATCCACTTTCAGTCTCTTCTTGTGCAGGGAGTGGTTCAGTTGAAGTATTTGATGCAGAAGTTTCAGTTGGTACAACATTAACTGGCTGTTGAGTAGTCGTCACAGTACAACCAACTGAATCAGCAACTTCTGTCTCGACATTTTCAGGTACAACTTCAACCGAAGGAATAGTTGTTTGAATCGGAGTTTCTTGCTGAATTGGGGGAACAAACTCAGTAGACACATCAGAAGTGACTGGAAGATGACCACGGGACTCTTCAGGTCTGTCAATCACAACAGATTTAGGCAGTTTAGATCCAAGAAACTCATCATAAAAGAATTCAAACAATAGATCTAATTCTGATAAATGAGATGCAGATGTAGAGGGTTTATTAGAATCAATAACAGTAACAACAGGTTCTGGACTGATTTGTCCAGAAGCTAACACCCCTGTAAGTACAGGTTTTGAACTACTTTGTTCAGAAGCCAACTCTTCGTCAAATGTTACGTTTACGCTTTCGATAACAGTCTTTGACTTCTTCAAATAAACTTTGTAGGCAGCAGATGTTTGAGAATATCCAATGAAGATGCCTTCATCAGCCTTGGGACTGAACTTGTTCAAGCTCTCTCTGTCATTCAGTACGAAACATCTTCATCTAAATATATGGAAGTATTTAATGCTAGGTGTACGATTATTTATCAAAGCATACAGAGTTTTACCAAACCGACGGTGTATTATGGAACGATTCTGTGTGTAGCACGCAGTCGATACAACTTCGGCCTGTTAGACTAATATTGTATTCAAGATTAAAAGTGAAGGTCTATATTGTAATTGTGTAATAGTTTGAGGGTTTGGTTGTAAAGTCAACAAAAGTTGACTTAGTATAAATACTTAGTTTCCTTGTAATCTGTAAGTAGATACGCACATTTGAGAATCAGAGTTGGTAAGAACTCGTATGCACACACAGTGAATGTGAGACATGTGATTAAATGTTAGATCTATGACTTCGATGTAATCTGTGATTAGATCAATATAATTGTGTTCTTAATCTGTTGTTAAATGTATGCTAGTATACTGGGTCACAATTGGTATCAGAGCTTGGGAGAAAGGATTTTGTCTACTGATTTCACGATTTCATTCAGATATGAGAAAATCAGGGATTTTTTTAAAAAAAAAATTTGAGATCTGTTTTTCTTGAAAATTTTTCTTGGATTGTTGATTTCATGTCAATTTGATGAAAATGAGCACTGATCGATTTCGTTTTGGATGCTAAAATCACTTTTGCTGATTGTTTTTCAAAGATTTAAAAGAAAATTTGAATCAATTTGAGGATTTTTGAAAAAAAATTTCGTGTTCTTGAAAAAGTGGTCTGATTTTTTTTAAAACCTTTGATTTTGAATTTTTTTGATATTGAATCATATTTGTGTGAATTTGTTTCTGAATATATGTTTTAAACATGATTCGATCATCAATTCTGAATATATGTTTTTGATATTTGTTTCTGAAGTAGTAAACATCTCTGGAAAGAAGAACTTGCAGGTCACGTGAAAACAACCAATAGTAAACCCAATACAAACACTGATTTCATATCTCAAATCTTGAATTTCATTGAATCTTCACTTTCTCTCTCTACAGTTTCTCTCTCTACGTATATGACATTGTTAAAGCTCTTAACCAAATATTACAAAGACCTAAACCTATTTATACCCTAATCTAACAAGGCAATCTAAGTCTATTTGACTTTACAAGACTTTACAACATGTTTGACTTTTGTTGACTTTGACATTTTACAACTCAAAATACAAACAATTACATCTTGACCTTTACTTTTAATCTTGAATACAATTCTTAGTCTAACACGGCCCATAGAAATAGAGGTAGATCCAATTGGCTTAGCATAGTTCGAGCGGCCTCGACTAGCGTTCGGTTTCGTCTTTCTACTACTCCGTTCTGTTCTGGCGTTCTAGCAGCAAAATATTGATGTGTTATCCCGACGGATTCGAGATAATCTTCAACAGTGCTATTCTTGAATTTTGTGCCGTTATCTGTACGAAGAAGCTTGACTAGATTTTGCAGATTCACTTGGGTAGTCTTTAAGAAACTGATGATGACTTCGGGCGTCTCATCCTTTGATCTCATAAATTTGACCTATGTGTACCGCGAATAATCGTCCACAATAACTAAGACCTATTTCTTGCTGTTAATGCTTTGCGTACGCATAGGACCGCAGAGATCCATATGCAACAAATCAAGTGGAGAACTTGTACTAGGTTCAGGCTTAGGCTTATGAGCAGCTCTCTTCATTTTACCTTTCTCGCACGCTGCGCACAGATGTTCTTTCTCATATTTTCGTTCAGGAAGTACTTTGACTAATTTACCCGTGACCAATTTGTTGATGTTACGAAAATTCAGGTGAGAAAGTCGTCGATGCCATAACCAACTTTGTTGTAGTGAGACTTTTGACAGTAGACAAACCTCATTGTCAGTCTAGACTTTTGATAAGTTTATCGTGTAGAGGTTAGATTTTCTCGTGCTGACCATGAGTTCCTTACCGTCTTCAGTACGCACAGAACATCTCTTGGCCTTAAAATTTATCTCTAGGTCTTTGTCACAGAACTGTCCAATGCTGAACAGGTTATGTCCTAATCCTTCCACATAGCCCACCTTTGTAATCATCACGTTGTCTTAATTTAATTCACCATAGCCCAAAATCGGTGAAAACTGATCATTTCCGAATCTTACGTTCCCTCAGTATTTCTATGTATAATTAGACAATAAATCCCTTTTCCCGGTCATTTGCTTGGAGCAACCAGAATCCAAGTACCACATATGACGGGTCTGCACAGGAGAAATCAGGGAACAACAACTTTAGGTACCCATTTAAAAGTGGGTCCTATCGGATTAGTGCAAGATTTTGGCATCCATTTGTATATGGACCCTCTGAACTTTTGAAAAATCTTTGAAGTATATGACTTATAGGAATAAACATAATAAGTACCAAACCAATCATCAGAATATCGGTGAGAAACGAAATCAGTCCTTCTATATGTAGAAGACTTAGTAGTAGAACGAGATAATTGGAGTAATTGCTTTATTGTATATCGCTTGTAAGAAGTTACAAGGTTTTATTTATTAGAAGCAATAGTACCAACTACATCAGAACTACTATTACTCGACCTATTACAAGAACTATCAGAACATGATTCAGAACTCTCATCAATCTTCCGTTTTGGTCGCCATTCAGTTCTTTCTTCCGACCTTTTCTTTTTCAAATCTGAAACAAAAGATTTATATTTATTAGGAAAATTAGATTTCTGAGTTTGAGTTTTCTTAAGCTTACCAGTGTTAGTCTGTTTCTGTGAGCGCCGTTTCTTTTGCTTCTTACCTTTCTGATAGTAATCAGTACTCACAGAAACTGGTTCACCAACCTTAGTCGATGATTCACCAACTTCATACACACTTGGTAAAGATTTAGAGTTAATAATAAAAGTAGAATGATCAGGAAGTTTAGCATTAAAGTCAAACATATCAATCTCATCAACACACCCTTCATCAGAATTGAGAAAATCATTTTCACACCCACATAAGTCATCAAAATCAGTTTTAGAGGTTTGAGGTGCCTTAGAAGAGTTAGAAAACTTTTGAGATTCATCTTTGAAAACAGTGTTCTTCATTGCAGTTGAAAACACATTTTGTTCAATATCAACCAAAATTCTTTCATCTGATAAAGCATTTTCAAGATCAACTATTTTGCTTTCTAGAATGAGTGGGGGACATAAATTTTAGCTCTAATCGGTTTTGCCTCCATCTCAGTAATAGAATAACTTGCAAACTAATCATTTGAAAGACACTTTGATTTTTCTGAAAGATAACTATCATTCAGCTTTTGATAGCAGAATGGTAGTTGCATTTTCTTTAAATTCTTTCTGTTTTCATCATCTTTGGCCTCTACCTCATCAGGTGATTTGGTAACAAATTTGGGTTTCAAATGAGGATATTTAGCAGCCGCAAAAAGAAAATCAAAGTTATATAATGTTGGCTGTTTTCTTATTGCTTTCTTAAGATAGTGTGGGTTATCGTAACCGAGTCCCCACTTCTCTTTAACATCAACTTCTTCATTTGGTGTGTTTAAGAAAATGATTTGATCTGTTTGTCCTCTTGCATACAATTTTGCTTCCAAACCATTTACCTTTTTCTCTAAGCTCTTGTTTTCAACCTGCAACTTATAAGCTTTTAGTATACATTCTTGTTTCTCAATATCAGACTTTGAAATCTTGGAAACAATTTCAGAAATCTTACTTTCAAAACAATGTTTTTGCAATTTAAAATCAGAAGCAAATTTGTTTAGAGAGTTAATCAGATCTTTGTTCCCAACAAGTTCCTTGTTGAGTTCAAAAATCCTTTGATTTTTCTTTGCAACTCTGCTCTTTTCCTTTTTCAATTTAGATTGAAGATCTTGAAGTTTGATCATCATGGCTTCCATTTTGGTTAAGAAATCAGATTTAAACATGTTTAGTACCTCATCGGATGTCTCTTCATCAGATTCATCATCCTTGATCTCTTTACCCATTAAGCACATGTGTGTTTTCTCTTCCTTCTCATCATCATCGTCAGAGTGATCCAGCCAGAATTCATCCTCAACCATTAGAGCCTTTCCCGCTTCTTTCTGTTTTGCAAGCAACATCTTCTGCTTGTAGTAGTCTGAATTCCTGACGGTAGGCTTTCGGCAGTCCTTGGCAAAATGACCAATCATTCCGCAGTTATAACACTTAATCAGTTCTTCACTTTTCTTCTCAGACCCATAGTCATTCACATACTTCTTCTTTTCTTCTGGCTTTCTCAGACCCTTTCCTCGAACTTTCTACCTTCAACTCTTTCCATGTGTTCATGATTCTTTGAGCCGGACGAGTACCTTTGTGAGTTTGACCCCGACTTCTTATAGAATTTCTTTTGAAAAGCACGGGTGAGCAGTAGCATTTCTTGATTGAGGTTTTCCCCGTCATCACTATCAGAAGCTGAATCAGAATCTTCAGAACTAGGAAGTACAACCTTCTTCTTCTTCTCTTTCTTCTCCTTTTCCTTTTGACCAGCCACTAATGCAATCGGGTCAACTGTTTTCTCAGCTTTCTTCTTCTCACTTATTTTCTCTTCTACCTCTTCCTCGTTCTGTCTCAACGTTTCATAGACCTCATGAAGTGGGATATCACTCAAGTCTTTCATATGCTTCATTCGTCTCATGTGCTTTTTCCACTCAGGCTGGAGAATACTGAGAAATTTGACGTTGTTTTCGATTTGTTCCATCTTAACTTTGTTCTTTGAAAGCTCATTTAGAATAAGAACAAATCTCTCGTAAGTATCCTCAAGGCTCTCATCTTCCTTAGCCTTAAATTATTTGTAGTTGTTTATACAGTTTGCTACTTTCATCTGATTCCCAACCTTCGATCCCATCATCATTTTCTAGAGTTGATCCCACATTGTCTTGGCAGTGGCTTTGTAGCTGTCAATATTGATATAGATCACGTTCGGAATGCTCTGTAAGAGTAGAGATTTGGCTTGTTTGTCAGCTTTGTATCTGTTCTTTTGCTCATCAGTAAACTGAGAAATGTCTTTCGGAATAGTCTTTGTCTTCTAAACTCTTTCCTCACCTCCATCATCAGACGATCCATTATCCTCATCAGGAATTTCAACAGTGGGAAGTTTCATAGGACCTTTTGTGATTGACAAGAGAATGTTGTCTCCATTTGCATGTATGTCAACAACGTCAAAGAATATGTCCTTCCATTGTTCATACTCCCCTTTGAATAGAACTGGGGGCTTAACATCTATACAATCGAGAGAGCGTCTCTGGAAGTCATCTTTGAATTACACTGCTTGTTATGATCGTTAAAATTCAGAAATAAAACTGGATCTACAAAAATCAAACTTTGTTAAATTTCAGAAAAGATCAGAAAAATTTTCTAAGTATGAAACACGCATAACACAGAAAACCAAGACTTCGCGCAAAGCCCTTTACGCGCGTTTGAAGTTCGCACACAATGAAGGCTGAAAGATGTGACTTCTCGCACACAGGGTTGTGCGAGTTTGTTCTTCGCGCACACAGAGAGATGCGACAACTAAGGTTCGCGTAAGCTGCCTTATGCGAGTTTCAGGTTCTCGCACGATACTATGTGCGAGTTTTGTCACTTCTCGCAAATACTTGCGAGTTCAAGACTTAGAAAAATTTCAAAAACCCAAGTTCGCGCTAAATGTAAACGCGCAAAAACACTTCTCGCAGGCCTCTTGCGAGTTATGAACTTAGAAAAAATTTCGAAAAAAATAACTTCTCGCTAAATGGAAACGCACAAAATGGATAACTTCTCGCACAACACTTCTAGAGAACAGTAAGAACTCGTACAAAGGCTCTTGCGAGTTCCTACTTCTCGCACAACACTGCGTGCGAGTTCTTCATATTTTTATGAAATTAGTCCTTGTGCGTGTTCTTCAAACCTTGAGAGTTCTTCCCTTGCGAGTTCATGAGATCTAGCGTGTTCTTCCACTGTTCGACCAAAAATCCAACTTTTTTCTCTGATTTCGATCGAATACTACACCAAACAGTCTGAAAATTTGAGAATTTTTTCTAGTCCATCTCATGAACCGATTACAATGAAATGATTACAACTAACATCAACAAAATTACAAAATCGATCTGAAAATACAGTGTTCGTATACACTCTAACAAAAATTCTACAAGAATCAAAATTCACCCTTATCAATAGTGAATTTGATATTACAACCCAAACAAACTATATTCTAGATGTAAAAACGAATCTAACACACTCAAATTCTAAGTCAAAACACCACTAAATCGTGAAATTAAATCCAAAGAGGACGTTTTGCGTGTTCTTGAACTGTCGACAACAAAATTTTGAAATCGATCCTAGTTTTTCTGAATTTCGATATGTTCTGATACCAATTGTTATCCCAGATAACAATGTAAACAAGATGACAAAATCAATTTTAATCAATTTCCATTCTTATTTAACAATCACAAATTGTTTACAGATATGCTCTCACAACTTTCTCTCTCTAACACTGATATGCGCACAATACTATAATTCAATCTTTACGTACACTACAACACAAAAACCTAGTTATACATAATACAGAAACTCTCAGAACACTAAACACGCATATAACAGAAACACTCACAACACTAAACTCTCACAAAACTAGCTTTGACTTTTTATTACAAAGACTTTGACTTTCACTTGAGATTTGACTTTGAGCTTTGACTTGGATTGACTTTCAGCTTCAGAATTCATGATCTTGTATCCAACAAATATATGCTCTAACCACTTTTTTGAAATTGATCGTCAAAAATTCAGAAATACACTTGACCTACAAAAGTCAAACATGGTCAAATCTGAAAAACCCAGAAAAATTTCTAAGTACAAAACTCGCACAACAAATGAAAATCAACTTCGCGTAAAAAGTATTATGCACGTTCCTAGTTCGCGCACACTGAAGGATACGAGACCTAAGTTCGCGCACAAAGAAGATGCGCGTTTGAGCTTTGCGCAGATAGAGACGTGCGAGTTTGAGCTTCTCGTAAACAGAGTTATGCGAGTTCTGAGTTCACGCAAGACGAAGGTTGCACGTTTCAAGAAATACGACTTCGCTCAAAGCGTCTGCACGTTTGACACTTAGAAAAATTATCGACTTTTCACTTCGCGCAATCACAAACTTCTCGTAGATCAACCACTTCACGCAAAACAAAGGAAATGAACAGTAGAAACTTGCACACAGAGACTTGCGCATTTCTACTTCTCGTACTCCACTACTTGCATGTTCTTCATGCTTTTTAAAAACCTTTGATGTGTGTGTTCTTCAGGATGGCCTTTGCGCGTTTTCCAGATCTTGCGAGTTCTTCAACTTATCGTTCAAAAACTTGACTTTTTCACTCGAATTCGATCCAAAACTTCAAAACTCAAACTGAAACTTTGCAGATTTGTCCTTGATCACAATACAAACCTATTACAAACAATTAATTTTGACAATTTCAACAACAATTACAAATTTTATCTAGTTACAGTGCGATATCAAAACTCGAACAAAAATCTTTAAAAATCCAAAATTCACACTAAATAGATGTGAATTGGACTAAGCTACTCAAACCAAACTTGAACTAAACATTAAATCGAGTACACAAACACCAAATTCAGATCAAAATCAACACTGTAGCTCGAAAATCCAATCTCCACAGTCGTTTTGCGCGTTCTTGAAAATGTCGACCAAGCAATCTGATTTAGATCGAATTTCTGAACTTCTGTATTGCTCTGATACCAATTGTTTGACCCACAATCAGTGCAAATTAAACAAGATGACAACGAATTCAATCAATTTCAATTCTATTAATTTTCCAATTCGATTACAAAGAAGCTCTCGATATTTTCTCTCACTACACTATGATACACGTATAACCTAATAGTCATATGAGTCTACTAACGGAAAACTATTTATACCTAAAAACTCTTACAACACTAAAACACACACAACACACTAAACATTGACTTTGACTTTTCTTTATTACAAATGACTTTGACTTAGCATGAGAGTTGACTTGAGCTTTTGCTTGACTTTGACTTTTATCTTCGGCTTGAACTTCAGTCTTCATGATCTTGTATCCAACATATTTTTGCACTAACATGAATACTCCCCCTTTGCGTATTGCATTCATCTCAGCATACTAAAAGAATGAGTCTTGATCTGATGTGATCAGAAGTCAATGTCCATGAAATTGATTCTTGATAAACCTACAACACAAATGAATTCTTGGTCCTCACAGAACATGAATTCATAATTTGTTAGAAGTATCAGACTTAGAAAATTTATAACAAGACACTTTTGCATAAATAGAGACAGGCAACCACATAATCTGTTGGTTCACATTCTTTGGTGACCTTCATTGAAACAGACACTAGGCCATGCCAACTCTTGCATAAACCCCACCAGCTACTCATCTTTTTCTTGACAAAAGGATGTTTCATATTTCTTTGGGGACACAACATATATATTATATGTTCTTCACTTGGAAGTTTTGGATATTGAAAAAGAAGGAAAGTTTCCCCACGTTCGACTTTCAATCATGCACATTGAGTTTATGTAATAATGTTGTTGTCTCAATGTTTTACATATTTTTGAGCCTAATGAAGCAATCTTATGCTTAATTCTTTCATACACAAGCACGTACGCACAAAAAATTCAATTTTCTGTCAGAACGTTCATAGAATTACCTTGTGTTATTCGATGATTGAATGGAAGACCTAGGGAGTAAACATAACAAAAGCTCCTTGTGCAGTGCATCCGTTATACTAAGTGACATTGTGTTACTTACAGGCACAATAACTGTATCATTTGTTGATTCAGGGTTACCATTTCTAATTTGTCTGAATTTGAAAAGATTCGGATACATTTATGAATTGACGGTTACATGTTTGTATCATATCAGAGGGCGAAACTATTCTCTTATGGGAGATGGCTTATTATACTGAATGGGGGATATTGTTTTTTGCTTATTATGATGACTATACTTATTTTGATGTATGGGGAGATTATATCAAAGACGGTGCTGACATTGAAAAGTTTTGATGATTCTGATTTCTCATCATTCATTAAAAAGGGGGAGATATTTCAAGAGTTTCAAAGTCAGAATTATGATGATCTTATCAAAAAGGGGGAGAGTTTTCAAAGATCAATTTCAAGAGAAAGCAAAGTCAAATGAAAGTCATAAAGAGAAGAAATTTCAAGAATTTCAAAGTCAGATTTCTATTCCGTTGATTAAAAGGGGGAGATAATTCTAATTTCAAAAGTTCAATGTCAATGAGAAGTCGGATAATTTCAAGATGTTTAATGATGAAAGTTCAAAGTTCGAAGCTAATCCGAAGATGTTTGGAAAGTCTGAACGTTTGTTGCATATTTGTGAACAAAGAGGGAGATTGCAAAATTTTTCATATTTTGAAGAATCAAAGTTGATAAAGGAAGATGGGGTAATCTTGTCGATAAAAATTCCAAAGAGGGAGATTTGCTTAAAGCTTCAAGTTGTGAAAGATACATGTTGAAGATTTTATAGTTGTGAGAAGACCTGGTGATCATTGTAAAAAAAAAAATTAATCTTGAATCCAAAGGGGGAGATTGTTAAGTCATATATTGTATTCAAGATTAAATAGGGGTCAAAGTTGTAATTGTTTTATAAAAGTCTTGTAAGTCAAAGTGTATTATTCCCAAATGTTTGCTAATCAAGTTGAATAACAATGAATTCAATTCCAAGTAAACGTAAATTGATCAAAGAATCCATAGTACACCATGCTTTCAATTTGTACAATATTTCTCTCTCTAAGAATATCCTCTCTCGTAGTCATATGAGTCTACAAACGAAAATGCTATTTATACCTACTAATTATAAAGACAAAACAACTAACACTCACTAAACTAGTTGACTTTGACTTTCCTCTTATTATGCTTGACTTTGACTTTTTCTTTAAGAGTCTTTGACTTGAGATTTGACTTTGATTCTCATTCTTCATGATCTTGGATCCAACATATTTATGCACTAACAATCTCCCCCTTTGGATTCAAGATCATCTCCAAAAAGAATAAGTATTGAATCTCCCCACTTTGGATTCAAATTAAATTTCAACATTCATGAACAATCTTCCTCTTTATGTATCTAACAATGATCATCTTCAAAATCTTTCTTTCTTTGAACTGTCCTCAAACTTTCAGTAATCTTCCCCAAAGTCTATGAATATCTTCTTCAAGAATCTTTAACAATCTCTCCCAATGTAATAAAACCTCTTTCAGACTTCAGAGACGAAATTATCTTCAGATTTATCTCACTTTGTACTAGCAAACAATCTTCAAAGAAACTTTCATCAAGCTTTCAGAATTCCTTGGACTTTCTCTATTATTCTGACCATTCTCCTCATAACTCAGACAATAAATCTTTCAAACTTTGTCATTTATTGATCATCTCATTTCTTGAATATAACTCTCCCATATTCCAAACATGTAACTTCCTCAAATTCAAACATTTTTTGATCATCTCCCCCTTTTTGATGATGTAGAGCATAGAAATCATCACAACTGTCTCCAAGAAATGTCATGAATCTATTTTTGACCAATGATCTTTTGAAAATGAGCCACTGAACATCTTGACAATTCATAATGTATTCATCCTAATCTTTTCAAATTCAGACAAATAAGAATGTAACCCTGAATCAACAAATGAATCAGTTAAGATGCCTGTAAGCAGCACGAAGCTACTTAGTAAAACGAATGTATTGTACAAGGAGTTTTATTGATGTTCACTCCCCAGGTCTTCCATTCAATCATCGAATAACACAAGATTATTCTATGAACGTTCCGACAGAAAAACAAATTTTCTGTGTGTTCGTGCTTGTGTATGAAAGAATTTAAACATGAATGTTTCGTAAAAGGCTCAAAATGTGTAAACCATTGAGACAACAACAGTATTACACAGAATCAATTGTGCATGATTGAAGTGCGAAGGTGGGTCAAACTTCCTTCTTTTTCAATATCCATATCTTCCAAATGAAGATGAGATAGATTATGTGTTGTTTCCCCAAGAAAAATTGAAACATCTCTTTGTTGAGAAAGAAATGAGTAGCTGGTGGGGTTTAAATCAAGATTTGGCATGGGCTAGGTGCCTGTTTCAATAAAGTTCACGAAAGAACTGTGAAACAACAGTAATGTGGTTGCCCGGCTCAGAAAAAGTTGTTGCAGAGTTCTGATATTCTTTTAACTATGTTCTCACACCCTCTTTCTTTTTAACATTTAAGTTCACTTTTAACCAAACTCTCTTTTACATTTTACCTCATCACACACCCATACTCAGATATTGACCCATCGCCTCTCGGTCACTCAGGGATAACTTCATGGGTAGGAAACACTGGTTATCATGAATCCGTAAAAGTTCTTTTAAAATATCACACAATTATCCCATGTATTTTGTCCTGAAAGCATAAAGTTTCTCAATAGCTTAACTTTGTCACTTAAATCACTGTATGAAATACATGTCAGATATATGTATGCTCAGTAAAATAATCATGAAGATTTGAGGATTTTAAACATTGAAGATTTTCTCATAACAAGTATGTGTGAATGAATGGAATGAATACAAAGATTTGTTTGAGAATATGACAATGTATGGAAAAGATCAAAATTGAATGATTTATCATTAAAAGCTTAGGTCATGAAATAATTGGAATGTTGTCTATATGAAGCAAATATAGACATTCTTGAAAGAAACGCTTTGAATGAATCAACTCTCAACAAACTTTGAATTTCAAACGGGGTGTCTTACCATCGAAAATTAGTTTCAATTTGAGACATGGTAAGAACATAGTCAATAAAGTACTAAACCAGTGTGTATGAATACTTGACAGTATATGGAAATGATAATACACAAGTATTTATCTTTAGAAACACAAGGTTAGTTAACAATAAAATCTCATGTAATAAAACATTTAAAATCACACTTCTAAATTCATGAAATCTATTTTGAGAATAAGAAGTGGTTTGAACATTTAAAAACACATTTTCATGTCTGAAAGTTGTCCTTCTTTCAAACACAATGAGATTAGGAGTAGAATAATCCTTACTCTCAGCTTTAATCTCATAAAGTCAGCTCTAAAGTCATGATTGATATAATCATGTAAGCTCCCCCTCAAAATCTACATGTAGTAAAAAAGAAAACATCAAATCAACAAAGTCTTATTGAAACAAATACATTTATTGAAAAATTAAAGACATAAAAGCAGTAAAATGTTTTAAGAACAAGTTCTGATCAGATGTAATCAAAAGTCAATATCCTTACTCCCCCTGAATATATGCATCACAAAATATGTCAGAACAATATATATGCAAGAAACTCTATAACTCCACCTAGAAATTATGATCATCTAAACTTTGTCTCACTCCCCCTGAAAACATGAACAAAACCTTTCAGTGCAGATATCATTCAGATTAAAAATAAAGAAATGAAGAAAAATAACAAAATAAACTGTACTAGGTAACGATAGATTATGTCTTGAGATTTAACATGCCAAGTTTCGAAATGAGAAAATTAAATCTCTTTTCGTCCAACGGCTTGTTAAACAAATCAGCAAGTTGATAATATGTTTTTACAATGTAAAGTTCAACTGTACATTTTTCAACATTATCTTTGATAAAATGATAACGCACATCTATATGTTTATTCTTTGTGTGCTGAACAGGATTAGCTGATATGACTATGGTGCTTTTCGAATCACAATATATAGGAATCTTGTTGAACTGGAATCCATAATCTCGAAGTTGTGTCCTCATCCACAAAACTTGAGAGCATTTTCTTGTCTAACATACAACCTGCATGATCTGCGTCTGAATATGCTGTTAGCTCAAAACCTGTATCTTTAGGATACCACAAACCAAGATCTGCAGTTCCCTTCAAATATCTAAATATCCGCTTTACAACCGACATATGGGATTCTTTAGGCGAAGCTTGATATCTAGCACATAAGCATGTAGAGAACATAATATCTGATCTACTTGCCATTAAGTACATTAAAGAACCTATCATTCCTCTGTAAGTCCTAAGATCAACAACTTTTCCCGAGAGACCATCTCCGATTTTAGTACCTGGTGCCATCGGGATTGAAATTGGAGTACAATTTGACATATTAAATTTCTTTAAAATGTCTGCAATATACTTCGATTGATTTATGAAAATCCCCGTGGAAAATTGTCTAACTTGTAATCCGAGAAAAAAATTCATCTCTCCCATCATACTCATTTGAAAACTTGACACCATTAGATTAGAAAAGTTCTTACAATACTTTGGATTAGTTGAACCAAATATTATATCGTCCACATATATTTGAATTAAAATGATATTAGCTTTCTCCCTTTTTATGAATAAGGTGGTGTCGATTTTACCTTTAGAAGATCCAGAGTTGACAAGAAATATGGATAACACGTCATACCAGGTTCGAGGGGCTTGTTTGAGTCCATAAAGTGCTTTGTCTAGAATATAGACATGGTCTGGTTTGTCCGCATGTACGAATCCTTCAGGTTGAGAAACGTACACCTCTTCTTTTAACAATCCATTCAGAAAGGTTGTCCTGACATCCATCTGATAGACCTTAAAATTCTTATGTGCAACATAGGCTAGAAACATCCTAATTGCCTCAATACGTGCAACTGGTGCATACGTTTTATCATAATCAATGCCTTCCTCTTGTCTGTATCCCTTGGCTACAAGTCTTGCTTTATTTCGAATTACAACACCATCCTCATCCTTTTTATTTTTAAATATCCACTTAGAGCCAATGATTGTCTTTCCTTCAGGTCAGGGCACCAATCGCCAGACTTTAAGCGCTTCAAATTGATTGAGCTCTTCTTGCATGGATGTAACCCAATCTGGATCACAAAGAGCTTATGAAACTTTTGTCGGTTCTATTTTGCTCAGGAATGAATCATACAAACATTCATTTGCTGTTGCAGACCTAGTTTGCACCGGTTTTGAAGGATCTCTAATAATTTGATGTAACGGGTGCTCTTTAGCCCACTTATATACATGAGGGAGTGGATTAGATGTAGACTGATCATGTTGATCATCTAGATATCCAGTATGTTCTTCATGTTGGGGTTCAATTGAAGTAACTGGTGTAGAAGTTTCAGTGGATTGGATATTTGATATCTGTTGGATAGACATGACAGTACATCCAACTGAATGTGTAACTTCTGGCTCAGCAGTTTCATTTGCAACTTCAACTGATTGATTAGGTGTTTGAACTGGAGTTTCTTCTTGAATCGGGGAATTTGATTCAGTTGATACGTCTGATGTGATTGGATGATGATTACTTGAATCTTCAGATCTGTCAATCACAACAGGTTTAGTCACTTTTGAACCAAGAAACTCATCATAAAAATGTTCAAAAAATAAATCTAATTCTGTTAAATGAGATGTGGACGTTGATGCTTTATCAAAATTAGAGACTTTGTGTGTCCTGAATCTAGTTTCTAATCATAATCAAACAAATAATATAATCTCAATTACCTGTTTGATTTCAATTCAATTTAATGATTACAACTTTCTCTCTCTAGAACTCCTCTTTCTCTCTCTACAATTCTCTCTCTGAATGCGATCTCAGATTCTCAAGTTCATACTCTCTTGTCTCTCTAGACTTTTCTAAAAACAGAAATTAAAAGCTATTTATACCTACAACAATTACAAGGAAAATACAAAAACAAGAACTTTGACTTTGACATTTTATTACAAAGACTTTGACTTTTACTAAGAGTTGACTTTCCAGCTTTGACTTTCTTAAACTTTGACTTCAGTCTTTATGATCTTGTATCCAATATAATTCATGCTCTAACAATCTCCCCCTTTGTATTCAAGATCACTGTTGAAAGGTCTTGCAATTCAGTCTTCTCTTTTAAACTCTGTCGGATGCAATCTCTCCCTTTAACATTGTAATCTTTCCAAGTCTGTCTTTGAAGAAAATAACAATCTCCCCCAAATATGATAAACAAGGTCTTCAAAAATCTCCTCAAACTTTCACAATTCTCTTTCAGACTTCGAAAATAAATTATCATCAGATTCAACTCGGATTGCTTTAGCAAATAATCTTCAAAGAAAACTTCCTCAAAATCAGCACATCTTCAGAAATTCTTTGATCTTCTTCAAATCTTTACTTTGAAATTTCTGATTCTGACATTTCTTTAAAAACATCTCCCAAAACTCCAAAAACTTTAACATTTCTTGATACCATCTCCCCCTTTTTGATGATTTGAGCATCAGTATCATCAAAACTTTCACCAAGAAATGTCGTGGACCATTCTGATCTGTCCAAGAGCCTCTGATTCTGTGATCCGTAACCATGTATTTATCCAGATCTTTTCAAATCTAGACAAAATAAGAACATAACACCTGAATCAACAAATGAATCAGTTAAAATGCCTATCAGTAACACAAAGTCACTGTGTGTAACGGATACACATAGGAAAGGAGCTTTTTGATGTTCACTCCCCCAGGGCTTCCATTCAATCATCGAAACACCACAAAGGAAATTTCTATTAATGTTATGACAAGGAAACGAATTCCTTGTGTGTTCGTGCTTGTGATAAAAAGAATTAAGCACTTGATGTTTGCTTTTTAAGGCTCAACATTGTATAAACCACTGAGACAACAATAGATAAACACAGACTGAATGTGCATGATTGAAGTAAGAAGGTGGGGCAGACTTCCTTCTTTTTCAATATCTAGATTTTCCAAATGAAAATCAGATAGACTATGTACTGCGTCCCCATAAAAATATGAAACATTTTTTTAAGAAGAAAATGAGTAGCTGGTGGGATTTTTAACAAGAGTTGGCATGGGCTATTTGCCTGTTTCAATAATGTTCACCAGGAATTGTGAAACATTAGTAATGTGGCTGCCCGACTCAGAAAGTAGTTGGTGTAGAGTTTGATATTCTTTTACTCTGATCTCACACCCTCTTTCTTTTAATCATTAAGCTCACATCTAACCAAAATCTCATTTCCATTTTACCTCAACGCACAACCCACACTGATTTCTTTTTGACTTCTCATACTCAATCACTATGGGGTAATTTCTTGGGTAGAAATCACTGGTTAACGTGATTCCATAGAAGTTCATTTATGTCCTAGCACAAAGAACCCATGTAATCCTATAAAGCATATGTTGCTCAATATGATTTAACTATATCAGTTAAAGCTCAAATACAAGTCAGATATGTATATGCTCATAATATAATCATGAAGATATGAGCATTTTTTTAAACATTGAAGTATTTTCAAACAAGTATATTGAATGAATGAATATGAATGCAAAAGATTTGTTTGAAAATCTGACATTGTATGAAAATGATCAGAAATAAAATGATATATCAGTTAAGGCTTATGGTCAAGAATAATGGATATTGTCTATATGAACCAAAATATAGACATTCTTGAAATGACGTTCCAAAATGAAATCACGCTCAATATTCTTTGAAGTACAAGCGGGGTGTCTTACCATCGAAAAATATGTTTCAAAATTTGAGACATGGTAAGAACATTTTGAACAAAAAGTCAAACCGGTGTGTGTGAATACTTGAAAGTATATAGAAAAGACAATACGCAAGTATATATCTTTGGAAACACACGGTTTGTAAATCAATTAAGCACAAAAATAACAAAAACATTTAAAAATACACTTCCAATTCATGAAATCTATTTAAGAATCGGGAAGTGGTTTGAACATTTAAGAACATGTTTTCTATATCTGAAAGTTGTCCTTCTTTCATATACATTTGAGATTAAGATAAGAAATTAACCTTTTCACTCAATCTTAATTCTCATAAAGTCAGCTGTAGTCATAAAGATATGATCTTGATAGCTTCTCTCATGCTGCAAAAATCTCAAAGTCATGTCAAAGCAACTTTATTCACAAAAAAATTATTCAAATGTAAATGCAAATGTAAAAGACATAAAACAGTAAAACAATTAAAGTACGAGTTCTCATATGAAATAATAAGAAATCATAGTCTTACTCCTTTTAACTTGTACACTCCCCCTAAATTCATGCATCACAAAAAAATTGTTAGTTAAGTAAAATGCAGAAATTAGATAAGCCCCCCCTCAAAAGTATGTAGATCATCTTAAAGTTCTTCTCACTCTCCCCTTGAGATTATGAACAAACTATTAAAGTGAAGATATCCTTGAGAAATAATGATAAAGAAAATGATGAAAAATTACAATAAAAGAAACTTTAATAGGTAATTACTAATTACACCTTGAGATTTAACATACCAAGCTTAGATACAAGAAAATTAAATCTCATTTCATCTAAAGCTTTGGTAAACAAATCCGCAAGTTGATAATCAGTCTTTACAAAGTAAAGTTCTATTATACCTTTTTCTACATTATCTTTAATAAAATGATACCTGACATCAATGTGCTTTGTCTTAGTGTGCTGTACAGGATTAGCAGATATCGCGATTGCGCTTTTCGAGTCACGATATATTGGAATTTTATCAAACTTGAATCCATAGTCTCGCAGCTGTGTTCGCATCCACAAGACCTGAGAGCAGCAACTGGCAGCAACTACATACTCTGCTTCAGCAGTCGATGTGGAAACACATAATTGTTTCTTTGACGCCCAACTAACGAGCTTGTCTCCAAGGAATTGAATGTGACCTGAAGTACTCTTCCTGTCCAGCATGCACCCATCATGATCTGCATCTGAATAAGCTGTCAGTTGAAACCCAGTATCTTTAGGATACCACAGACCAAGATCTGCAGTCCTCCTCAAATATCTAAAAATCCGTTTGACAGCAGCCAAATGGGATTCTTTAGGAGCAGCCTGATATATAGAACATAAACACGTTGAAAACATAATATCTGGCCTACTAGAAGTAAGATACATTAAAGAACCTATCATACCTTTATACGTCCTAACATCAACACTTTTACCCGAAGGATCAGTGCTAATCTTAGTACCTGGTGCCATTGGGGTTTCAATTGGTTTACAATTTTCCATTTTGTACTTTCGAAGAATATCCAAAATGTACTTAGATTGGTTAATGAAAATCCCCGCTGAAAACTGTTTTACTTGTAACTCGAGAAAGAAATTCATCTCTCCCATCATACTCATTTGAAAACGTGACACCATGAGGTTAGAAAAGTTTTTGCAGTATTTAGGATTTGTAGAGCCAAATATTATATCATCAACATATATCTTAATAAGGATGATATCGGCTTTTTCCTTTTTGATGAACAAAGTGGTATCAACTTTACCTTTGGAAAAACCTGACTTGACCAAGAATTTAGATAGAACATCATACCATGCTCGAGGGGCTTGTTTCAAACCATACAGGGCTTTATCCAAAATGTAGACGTGATCTGGTTTATCTGGATTTACGAACCCTTCTGGTTGAGACACGTATACTTCCTCCTTAAGAATGCCATTCAGAAAGGCCGTTTTCACGTCCATCTAATAGACTCTGAAATTCTTGTGAGTTATATAGGCTAGAAACATACGAATTGCTTCTATACGCGCTACTGGAGCATACGTATCGTCGTAGTCTATGCCTTCCTCTTGCCGGTAACCTTTGGCAACAAGTCTTGATTTATTCTTTATGACAATACCATCTTCATCCTTTTTATTTTTGAATACCCATTTAGTTCCTATCACAGTCTTTCCTTCCGGTTTTGGAACTAATCTCCAGACCTTTAGGGATTCAAACTGATTGATCTCTTCTTGCATAGCAGATACCCAGTCCGAATCAGCAAGAGCCTCTGCTACTCGCGTGGGCTCAATCTTACTGAGGAATGAGTCATGCATACATTGATTAAGAGTTGCTGACCTCGTTTGTACAGGCTTGTTGAGATCTCCAATTACTTGGTGTAAAGGGTGCTCTTTGGTCCAGCAAGGCTCATGAGGGAGTGGATTAGATACAGATTGATCATAATAATCATCTTGAAATCCACTATCAGGCTCTTCAGTTCGAATAGATGGAGGGGGGTTTTGCAGTTGAAGTTTCAGGTGCAGAAGTATCAGTTGGAACAACAGACTCTGGCTGTTGATTAGACAGTGTATCACACCCAACTGATATAGTTACTTCTGGCTCAGCAGTTACTTGTATATCTTCAACTGTAGAAGTAGATGTTGGAATGTGAGTTTCTGACTGAACGGGGGATTCAAGTTCAGTTACAACATCTGAAGTGACTGGATGATTGCAACTTGTGTCTTCAGACCTGTCAGTCACAACAGATTTAGGCAAATTAGATTCTAGAAACTCATCATAAAAGAATTCAAATAACAAATCTAAATCAGATAAATGACTAGTAGATGTAGAAGCGTTATTCGATTTGTTCTCTATAGAAACAGGTTTTGGAATGATCTGCCCAGAAGCTAATACTCCAGTTATAACGGGTTCTGAACTGAGTTGTTCAGAAGCCATTTCTTCATCTAATGTGACATTAATGCTCTCGATTACTGTCTTTGACTTCTTCAGATAAACACGATATGCAGTAGATGTCGAAGAACAAACAATGAAGATACCCTCATCTGCCTTGGCACTGAATTTGTTCAGACTCTCTCTGTCGTTAAGCACGAAACACTTACACCCAAATATGTGAAAATATTTGATTGTCGGTGTATTGTTGTTGATCAACTCATACGGAGTCTTTTGAAAACAGCGGTGTATCATAGACCGATTCTGAGTATAACAAGCAGTAGATACAGCTTCTGCCCACAAAAAACGGCGGTGTATCATAGACCGATTCCGAGCGGCCTCGACTAGCGTCCGATTTCGCCTTTCGACTACTCCATTTTGTTCAGGCGTACAAGCAGCAGAGTATTGATATGATATCCCGACCGATTCGAGATATTCTTCAACAATCTTGTTTTTGAACTCTGTGCAGTTGTCGGTTCGAAGAAGCTTGACTTGTTTATGCAAATTCACCTGGGTCATCTTCAGAAATGTAATGAGAACTTCGGGTGTCTCATCTTTTGATCGTAGAAATTTGACCCACGTGTATCGCAAATAATCGTCCACGATAACCAGCACCTATTTCTTTCCACCCAAGCTTTGCGTTCGCATTGGACCACACAAATCCATATGCAACAACTCTAACGGAGAGATGGTACTCGGTTCAGGCTTCGGTTTATGCGGAGATCTCTTCATCTTTCCATTTTCACATGCTGCACATAAGTGTTCTTTCTCATATTTCAGCTCAGGAAGTCCATTTACCAATTTTCCACTAACCAGCTTATTTATATAACGAAAATTCAGGTGTGATAGTCTTCGGTGCCAAAGCCAACTTTGCTGCATCGAGGCTTTTGTCAGTAAGCAAACCTGATTGTCATTCTGAACCTTTGAAAGATTGATGGTGTAGAGATTTGTCTTTCGATTGCCGACTAAGAGTTCATTGCCGTCTTCAGTACGAACCGAACATCTCTTAGCTTTGAAATTAACCTCTAACCCTTTGTCGCAGAATTGGCCGATGCTAAACAAGTTGTGCCCTAAGCCTTCGACATAGCTCACGTTCCTAATCGTTATATTGTCTTGAATGATGTCACCATATCCTAAGATCGGTGAAAACTGATCGTTCCCAAATCTCACATTGCCGCTGAATTTCTCTATATAATTAGACAATAAAGCTTTCTACCCGGTCATATGCTTGGAACAGCCGCTATCCAAGTACCACATATGACCGGTCATATGCTCGGAACAGCCGCTATCCAAGTACCACATATGACGTGTTTGCAAGAGAAATCAGGGAATAACAATTTTAGGTACCCATTTAAAAACGGGTCCTAACATATTAGCACATGATTTTGGTATCCATTTGAATATGGATCCTCTTTTCCTTTGAAAACTTTTGAAAACATTTGATCTTGAAGAATAAACATGATAAGATCCAAACCAATCATTAGAATTATGATGATAAGCAAAATCATTTCTCCGATAATAAAAAGATTTAGTAGTAGTAGGAGATAATTGAATCAATTGCTTTATTGAATAACGCTTGTAAGAAGTTACAAGGTTTTGTTTAGGAGAAGCAAATTGACCAACTACATCAGTATCACTACTATCAGATATATTACATGAGTTATCAGAAATTGATTCAGCTGTCTCATCATTCTTCCTTTTTGGTCGCCATTCAGATCTTGCTTCCGACCTTTTCTTTCTTAAATCTGAAACAAAAGATTTAGATTGATTAGGAAAATCAGATTTCTGAGTTTGATTTTTCTTTTGTTTACCAATGTTGATCCGTTTCTGTGATTGCTGTCTCTTATGTTTCTTACCCTTAGAATAATAATCAGCAGTCACAGAAACTGATTCACCAACCTTAGTTGATGATTCACCAGTTTTAAAAACACTTGGTAACACTTTTCCATTTATAATAAAAGTAGAATGATCTGGAAGAGAAGCATTAAAATCAAACATATCAATTTCCTCTATACACGCATCATCAGAATTGAGAAAATCATTTGCAGACGCAAATAAGTCATCAAAGTTATCAGTCGAAGTTTGAGGTGCCTTTAAAACTTTAGAAGACTTTGTATATTTAGATTGAAAAACTGTGTTCTTTAAAACAGTAGAAAATACACTTTGTTCAATAACTACGAAAAGTCTTTCATCAGATAAAACATTTTCAAGTTCAACTATTTTGCTTTCAAGAATGAGTGGAGGAATATAAACTTTTGCAATTGTAGGTTTTGCCTCCATCTCAGAAACAGAATAACTAGCAAAATAGTCGTTTGAAAGAACTTTTGGTGTTTCAGAAAGATAACTATCATTTACCTTTTCATAGTTAAACGGTAGTTGCATTTTCTTAATATTCTTTCTATTTTCAGTTTCCCTGGCCTCAACTTCTTCTGGTAATTTGGTAACAAATTTGGGTTTTAAATGAGTATATTTACCAGCAACAGCAAGAAAATCAAAATTATAAAGTGCTGGTTGTTTTCTGATGGTTTTCTTTAAGTAATGAGGGTTTTCATAACCAAGACCCCATTTTTCCTTAACATCAGCCTCATCATTAGGTGCATTAAGAAAGATAGTTTGATCTGTTTGACCTCTTGCATAAAGTTTGGCTTCCAGATCATTTACCTTCTTATTTAAGAGCTTGTTTTCAACCTGCAATTTATAAACAGTTAGTGCATATTCTTTCTTTTCTAAATCAGACTTAGAAAGTTTAGCTTCAAAATCAGAAATCTTCTTTTCAAAACAATCTACTTGAAGTTTAGAATCAGAATCAGACTTGCGTAAAGAATCAATTAGATCTTTGTTCCCAATAACGGACTTATTAAGCTCAAAGATCTTGTTGTTTCTTTTAGCAACTCTGTCTTTTTCCTTTTTCAGTTTTGTTTGTAAGTCTTGAAGCTCAACCATCATGGCTTCCATTTTGGTTATAAAATCATTTTTAGATAAGTTCATTACCTCATCAACTGCTTCAATATCTGAATCATCATATTTCACCTCTTTGCCCATTAAGCATAGGTGAGCAGCTTCTTCTCTTTCTTCCTCCTCATCAGAATGATCCAACTAGTATTCGTCTTCAGCCATTAATGCCCTGCCAGCTTCTTGTTGTTTGGCCAAGAGCAATTTGTTCTGATAATACTCTGAGTTGCGAACCTTTGGCTTTCGACATTCTTTCGCATAATGTCCGAACTTGCTACAGCTGTAGCATTTGATCAGATCATTAGTTGTCTTCTTTTCAGTACTGGCATAGTCATTCAGATATTTCTTCTTTTCTTCCGGCTTCCTTTCCACATACCAGTTCTCTTCATGTCTCTTTCCTTCAACTCTTTCTCTATGCTCATGGTTCTTGGAGCTGGACGAAGAGTATCTCTGAGAATTTAATCCCGGCTTCTTGTAGAATTTCTTTTGGAATGCTCGGGTCAGTAATAGCATTGCTTGCTTGAGACTTTCTCCGTCATCTCCATCAAATTCGGATTCTCATTCAGAACTAATAATAACTTTCTTCTTTTTCTTCTTCTCTTTCTTTTCTTTCTCCTTCTCTCCGGCCACTAGTGCAATGGGGTCTGTAACGTTCTCAATCTTCTTTTTCTTAGCTCTTTTCTCTTCCACTTCTTCTTCATTCTGACGCAAAGTCTCGTAGACTTCATGAAGAGGTATGTCGCACAAGTCCTTCATCTGCTTCATTCTCCGTGTATGTTTCTTCCATTCGGGTTGAAGAATGCTTAGGAACTTAACGTTGTTTTCTATTTGGCTTCTTTTTCACTTTGTTCTTTGAAAGTTCATTCAGAAGAAGTACAAACCTCTCATAGGTTTCCTCTAGGCTCTCATTTTCTTTTGCTTCGAATTCTTCGTAGCTATTAATGCAGTTAGCCACTTTCATCTGATAGCCAACTTTGGAACCCATCATCATCTTTTGTAAATGATCCCACATTTTCTTTGCATTTGCCTTGTAGCTATCTATCTTGATATAAATCTCATTCGGAATGCTCTGAAGTAGAAGAGATCTTGCTTTCTTATCTGCTTTAACCCGACTTTTCTGTTCCTCAGAATACTGTGAAAAATCCATTAGAACACTTTTCATCTTTTGATCTCTGTCCTCATCACCATCCTCACTGTCAGATGAATCGTCATCAGGTATCTGGACAATAGGTGGTACCATAGGACCTTCAGTAATTGAAAGTAGAATGTTTTCCCCATTTGCATGCCTATCCACAAAATCCAGAAATCTGTCTTTCCATTGTTCATATTCTCCTTTGAACAATACTGGAGGCTTGACATCAGTGCCAATAGAAAGAGCGTCTTTGGAAGTCATCTTGTATGAACCTGTTTGAAAAGATATGCAATAAGAAACTAGAAACTGATCGTTAGTCCAAATATGAAATCACAAGAAATAAAACAATTCAGAAACTCAGAAATTTTGACTAAGTGATAAAACACGCAAAGCACTATTCACTAATAAACTCGCAGATCACTGTAACTCGTAGATCGTTGAAACTCGCAAGTGACTATTAACGATGAAACACGCTAATAAGGACGTGCGCTTTTACTGAACTCGTAAGGCACTACTTGCGCGTTTCATTAAACTCGCTAATCACTGTTCGCGCAAAGTAGAGGAATGCGCTAGACACTGTTCGCGCAAAGCTTGAAACTCACAAGCTGAAGTTCGCGCAAATCTTGAAACTCGCTAAACGTTATTAGCACGAAACACAAACTCGCAATATGAAGGTAGCGCGTTTCTCAGAACTCGCTAGATGAAGGTAGCGTGTTTCTCATAACTCGCTAGATGAAGGTAGCGTGTTTCTCAGAACTCGCTAGATGAAGGTAGCGCGTTTCTTAGAACTCTCTAGACGAAGGTAGCGCGTTTCTTGGATCTTGCGCGTTCTTGGACTTTTCTTGCGTGTTCTTGATCTGATCGATCGAAAATCACGTAAACTTGATTTCTGAACTTGTTATTTGCACAATTTCTTCACCACATCATACGAAACACTATTACAACACAAAAATTTGACTAACAAACACAAATTGAATCATTTCGATTCACTTACAGTGCGTCTGAACTCGTGACATAAAACTCAATAAAATCCAAAAATTTTAGAAAATTACAGTGCGATTTTCGAATTCAACTATACACACTCGACTGATTATACTCAACATACAAAACCTAATCGATTACAACTCGAAATTTGCACAAGAACTCAGAAATTGATCTGGACATTCACGAACACAGTGTCGAACATTTCTTGATTTGATTTCATGATTGGATCTGCTCTGATACCAATTGTGTTTAGAAACTAGATTAAGGACACACAGACTTTAACCGCAGGTTCTGGACTGATTTGTCCAGAAGCTAATACTTCTGTTATCACGGGTTCTGAAATGATTTGATCAGAAGCCATCCCTTCATCAAATGTGACGTTGACGCTCTCAACCACAATCTTTGACCTCTTGAGATAAACTTTCTATGTCGCAGATTTTGAGAATATCCAATGAAAATGCCTTGATCAGCCTTGGGACTAAACTTGTTCAAGCTTTCCTTGTCGTTGAGTACATAACACCTGCATCTAAAAATATGAAAGTGTTTAATGATTGGTGTTATGTTGTTAATCAAAGCATATGGCGTTTTACCAAACCGACGATGAATGATTGAACGATTTTGAGTATAACATGCATTTGAGACAGCTTCGGCCCACAAAAATAAAGGTAGATTGGATTGGCTCAGCATCGTTCGTGCAACCTCTACAAGAGTTCGATTTCTTCGTTCAACTACCCCATTTTGTTCTGGAGTTCTGGCAGCAGAAAACTGGATGAGTTATCCTGACCGATTCGAGATAATCGTCAACCGTTTTGTTCTTGAATTCTGTGCCATTAGCAGTTCTAAGAAGCTTAACTGTCTTCTGAAAGTTCACTTGAACGGTCTTTAAGAATGAGATGATAATATCGGGTGTCTCATCTTTCGATCTTAGAAATTTGACCCAAACCAAGACTTATTTCTTGCTATTAATGCTTTGCGTTCGCATTGGACCACATAGATCCATATGCAGCAGTTCTAAAGGAGTACTTGTGCTCAGTTCAGGCTTAGGCTTATGTGAGGATCTTTTCATCTTACCTTTCTCACATGTGTCACACAGATGTTCTTTGACATATTTCAGCTCAGGTAAACCCTTAACCAAATTGCCAGTCACCAACTTTTTAATGTAGCGAAAGTTGAGATGAGATAGCCTTCTATGCCATAACCAACTTTTTTTCATAGAGGCTTTAGAAAGTAGACACACTGCATTATCAGTCTTGACATTTGACAGATTAATCGTGTAAAGGTTTCGCTTTCTTGTTCCGACCAAGAGTTCTTTACCATCTTCAGTTCTAACACAACATCTCTTGGCTTTGAAGTTGACCTCTAAATCCTTGTCACATAACTGACCTATCAGACTAATTAGCTTGCCTAATTTCAGTCTAATTAGCTTGCCTAATTTCATATTTCCTTTATTATTCAAGGGTGCTAAGTGTAATTATGTTTTCTATATATTTGGGTGTATTCCTCCTCTTTTTATTCATTCAATAATAAAACCTATTTCAATTTGACCAATGCTGAACATATTGTGTCCTAATCCTTCAACATAACTAGCCTTTTTTATTGTTATGTTCTCTTTCACGACATCTCCATAACCAAGAATTGGTGAAAACTAGCCATTCCCAAATCTAACATTGCAGCAGAGTTTCTCTATATAATTAGATAAAATATCTTTCTGCCCTGTCATATGCTTAGAACAACTTGAATCGAAGTACCACATATGACGAGTCTACACAAGAGAAATCAGACAACAACAGGTTTAGGTACCCATTTATAGATGGGTCCTTTCGTGTTAGCACAAGATTTTGGCACCCATTTGAATTTGGGTCCTCTTTGTTTTTCAAAACCATTAGAAGAATAAACATGATATTGTTATTCTTAGATTCTTGTTTCTATTCATAAACAAATCAACAAACAAGATTTATCAATCAATTACCTGTTTGATTTCTCTTTCAAATTCCACAATTACAACTTTCTCTCTCTAGAACTCTGTCTTTCTCTCTCTACAAATCTCTCTCTCAGATTCTCAATCAGACAACTGAATTTTTCAAAACAGAAATAGAAAGCTATTTATACCTATAACTAATAACAAGGAATACTAAAACACAAAATACAAATACATTGACTTTTATTACAAAAGACTTTGACTTTAATGAAAGTTGACTTTCTCAGCTTTGACTTTCTTAAACTTTGACCTTCAGTCTTCTTGATCTTGTATCCAACAGATTTATGCTCTAACAATCTCCCCTTTTGGATTCAAGATCACTGTTGAAAGATCTAGCAATTCAGTCTTCACTTTAAGCTATGTCAAAATAATCTCCCCTTTTTCTTTGACGGTATTCTTTCCAAAACTGTCTTCAAACGATTAACAATCTCCCCAAAACTTTCTCAAAATACTTTCAGACTTTGGAAATAAATTATCTTCAGAATCAGCTCGGATTGCTTTAGCAAATAATTTTCAAAGAAAATTTCAGTGACATTCACACATCTTCAGAAATTCTTTGAACATTTTCAAATCTTTACTTTGAATCTTCTAACTTGAACATTTCTTTAAAATCATCTCTCAAAACTTTATCATTTCTTGATATCATCTCCCCCTTTTTGATGATTTGAGCATCTATATCATCAAAACTTTTCTTCCAAGAAATGTCATTGACCAATCTGATCTGTCAAACTGAGCCTCTGATTCTTTGATCCATAACCAAGTATTCATCTAGATCTTTGCAAATCCAGACAAAATAAGAACATGTAACTCCTGAATCAACAGATGAATCAATTAAAATGTCTGTCAGTAACACGAAGTCACTGTGTAACGAATACACAATATAAAGGAGCTTTTTGATGTTCACTCCCCCAGGGCTTCCATCCAATCATCGAAACACCACAAAGGCAATTTCTATGAATGTTATGACAAAGAAACAAATTCTTTGTGTGTTCGTGCAAGTATAGAAAGAATTAAGCACGAATAATTGCTTATAAAGGCTCAACATTGTGTAAACCACTGAGACAACAGTAGATAAACACAGACTCAATGTGCATGATTGAAGTGCGAAGGTGGGGCAGACTTCCTTCTTTTTCAATATCCAGATTTTCCAAATGAAAATCAGATAGAATATATGTTGCGTCCCCAGAAAAATGTGAAACATTTTTTTTTTAGAAGAAAATGAGTGGTTGGTGGGGTTATAATCAAGAGTTGGCATGGGCTATTTGCCTGTGTCAATAATGTTCACGAAAGAATTGTGAAACATTAGTAATGTGGCTGCCCGACTCAGAAAGTAGATGGTGCAGAGTTTAATATTCTTTTACTCTGTTCTCACACCCTCTTTCTTTTTAATCATTAAGCTCACTACTAACCAAACTCTCTATTTCATTTTACCTCATCACACCCACACTCATTTCTTTTTGACTCCTCACACTCAATCACTAAAGGATTAACTTCTTGGGTAGAAATCACTGGTTAACGTGATTTCATAGAAGTTTAGTTAAGTCCTAGCACAAAGAACCCATGTATGATCCTAAAAAAAATGTGTTGCTCAGATGATTTAGCTTTATCAGTTAAAGCTCGAATACAAGGCAGATCTGTATATGCTCATAATATAATCATGAAGATATGAGCATTTTGAAACATTGAAGATATTTTCAAACAAGTTAATTAAATGAATGAACATGAATGCGAGAAACTTGTTTGAAAATCTGACATTGTATGAAAATGATTAGAAATGAATGATATACCAATCAAGGCTTATGGTCAAAAACAACAGATATTGTCCATACGAAACAAAATATAGAAATTCTTGAAATGACGTTTCGAAATGAAATATCGCTCAAAATTCTTTGAAGTACAAGCGGGGTGTCTTACCATCGAAATTATGTTTCAAATATGAGACATGGTAAGATCATTTTAAACAAAAAATTGAAACTGGTGTGTGTGAATACTTGAAAGTATATGGAAAAGACAATACGCAAGTATTAATCTTTGGAAACACACGGTTTGTTTATCAATTAAGCACAAAAATAAAATGAAAACATTTAAAATCACACTTCCAAATTATAAAATCTATTTAAAATTCGGGAAGTGGTTTGAACATTTAAGAACATGTTTTCTATATTTGAAAGTTGTCCTTCTTTCAGATACATTTGAGATTAAGATAAGAAATTTACCTTTTCGCTCAATCTTAATTCTCATGAAGTCAGCTGAAGTCATTAAGATATGATCGTGTAAGCTTCTCTCATCCTGCAAAAATCTTAAAGTCTAGTCAAAACAATTTTATTCACAAATTTATTCAAAAATAAAAAAATAAAGCAGTAAAACGATTAAAGTACGAGTTCTGGTCTGAAATAATCAGAAATCATTGTCTTACTCCTTTTGACTTGTACACTCCCCCTAAATTCATGCATCACAAAAATTTGTCAATTAAGCAAAATGCAGAAATTAATTATACTCCCCCTCAAAAGAATGTAGATCATCTTTAATCTTCTCTTACTCCCCCTGAGATCATGAGCAAACTATTAAAGTGCATATATCTTTCAGAAATAATGAAAAAGAAAATGATGAAAAATAACAATACTTAACTTTAGTAAGTAACAACCGATTATGTCTTCAGATTTAACATACCAAGCTTAGAAATAAGAAAATTAAATATCTTTTCATCTAATTGTTTGGTAAATAAATCTGCAAGTTGATAATCTGTTTTTACAAAATAAAGTTCAATTGTTCCTTTTTCTACATTATCTTTAATAAAATGATACCTGACGTCAATGTGTTTGGTTTTCGTATGCTGGACAGGAATAGCAGATATGGCGATTGCACTCTTCGAGTCACAATATATTGGAATTTTGTCAAATTTGAATCCATAGTCTCGTAGTTGTGTTCGCATCCACAGGACTTGAGAGCAGCAACTGGCAGCAGCTACATACTCTGCTTCAGCAGTCGATGTGGAAACGCATAATTGTTTCTTTGACGCCCAGCTAACGAGCTTGTCTCCAAGGAATTGAATGTGACCTGAAGTACTCTTTCTGTCCAACATGCAACCTGCATGATCTGCATCTGAATAAGCAGTCAGTTGAAACCCAGTATCCTTAGGATACCACAGACCAAGGTCTGCAGTCCCTTCTGTAACAGCTCAAAAAAATCAAAGTAAAATAAAACCTGAAAAACCTGGCAATATGATGATCGTATTGATATAAACCTCCCTTAAAGGGGATCAGTCCTTAAGACTTTACAAAACCTGTACAGATATAGGGTTCATCAACAAACTAATCTAGATACCTATATCAAGATTACATCAGTTGACAATCCATAATTCACCAAAAGAATGGGACTTAAAATATGCTCAGATACAATACTAGTCATCTCAACATGCCTCGAGACCAAACTCGTCTCTCAAAACCCCGGCAACCCACCGCTAAGGGAAACCTGTTATACAAATCATTTGAGAAAAAGTGTTAGGCTTAAAGCCTAGTGAGAACATACAGTTCGTAAATCTCAAGAGATATAAACAAGAGCATCAAGTACATCTTTTCAAAGGTTTAGTTGTGCAAAATACAGTTCTTGATAATTAATGGACAACCGGTCCAAAACACATCTTTCGATGACGGGGATTACCCGATTTACCAAGGATTATAGTGGAACACAAAGTAAGCCACAAATCCGAGTTATGAGCTAAATACATGGAACCATGGCCACGAACTCTTCGGTCCGTACTACGATGTGAGGGAGGCCCCCCAAGGAACCATGTCATACTCGTTCATTAGACTACATTTGACCCATGGCTAGGATCCGATCTCACATAACCGTACCTAAGTTGCCCCCGAGGATCAAATGTATCTAACTACAACGGAAAGGGCATATCGTTCCCAGCCATAAGCCGACTCGATACCTAGGGATCCACTAGTATAGTCATGACTTGTCACAATATTTCATGTGACCAACCAAGCTAGATAAATAGCTTCAACACATTTATATTTCAAAATGACATTTTCCATACCAACTGCTGGTAAGAAAGGTAATCATAAAACCAGTTTATATCATTCTTTTAAATAAGCCTCATATTGGGCAAGTAAAACATTATTTTACTTCAACAAGATGAAATCCCTCATTTTAGTCAAAAGCGTTTCGGGAACCCTAACATATCTCAAAACCCCAAGTTACATCAAATTGTAATAAACGGACAATCCGAAAACATAGAGATATGTAGGAGTTAAAAACACAATCTTTGACATATATAACAGTTTAGAAAAGTTAGTATGAACTCACCTCTGTTTCCTTCTTCTTAACGAGCGCTACCTATGACAACACCGAAAGAATCGGTAAGTCGAAACACAGATAACTCTTCTGCTACCTGACTTAGAACTCAAAATAACAGAAGCTAACAACTAACAGAACCTGTTATTCCCAAATTCTAGTTCCTATTCAAGATTAATCAAACAAACAAGATTAAAACAAATCAATTACCTGTTTGATTTCAATTCAAATCCAAGATTACAAACTTTCTCTCTCTAGAACTCTCTCTCTCTACAAAAACTCTCTCTTTCTTAGATACGTATTTCCTGAAAATAACAACTTCTACAAACAGAAAAATACAAGACAAGGTATTTATATCTACAACTAATACAAAGGAAATTAAAAAACAAAGTACAAATACATTGACTTTTATTACAAAAGACTTTGACTTTAATGAGATTTGAATTTCTTCAACTTTGATCTTCAGTATTCTTGATCTTGTATCTAACAGATTTATGCTATAACAATCTCCCCCTTTGGATTCAAGATCACTGTTGAAAGATCTAGTAATTCAGTCTTCACTTTAAGCTCTGTCAATACAATCTCCCCTTTTTCTTTAACTGTATTCTTTCCAAAATTGTCTTCAATCAATGAACAATCTCTTCAAAACTTTCACAGAAAACTTTCAGTCTTTGGAAAGAAATTATCTTCAGAATCTGCTCGAATTGCTTTAGCAGAAAATCTTCAAAGAAAATTTCCTCAAATCTTCAGAAATTCTTTGATCTTCTTTAAATCTTTCCTTTGAACTTTCTGACTTGAACATTTCAGAAAATCAACTCACAAATCTTTATCAGATCTTGATATCATCTCCCACAAACTTCAAAACTTTAATATTTCTAGATACCATCTCCCCCTTTTTGATGATTTGAGTATCGATATCATCAAAACTTTCTCTAAGAAATGTCTTTGACCAATCTGATATGTCAAACTGAGCCTCTGATTCTGTGATCCATAACCAAGTATTCATCTAGATCTTTACAAATCCAGACAAAATAAGAAAATGTAATTCCTGAATCAACAAATGAATCAGTTAAAATGTCTGTCAGTAACACGAAGTCACTGTGTGTAACGAATACACAATATAAAGGAGCTTTTTGATGTTCACTCCCCCAGGTCTTCCATCCAATCATCGAAACACCACAAAGGAAATTTCTATGAATGTTATGACAAAGAAACAAATTCCTTGTGTGTTCGTGCATGTGTAGAAAGAATTAAGCATGATGATTGCTTTTCAATAAGGCTCAAAGTTATGTAAACCACTGAGACAACAGTAGATAAACACAGACTCAATGTGCATGATTGAAGTGCGAAGGTAGGGCAGACTTCCTTCTTTTTCAATATCCAGATTTTCCAAATGAAAATCAGATAGATTATGTGTTGCGTCCCCTTTAAAATATGAAACATTTTCTTTTTGAGAAGAAAATGAGTAGCTTGTAAGGTTTAGTCAAGAGTTGGCATGGGCTAGTTGCCTGTTTCAATAACGTTCACGAAGAAATGTGAAACATTAGTAATGTGGCTGCCCGGCTCAGAAAGTAGTTGGTGCAGAGTTTGATATTCTTTTACTCTGATCTCACACCCTCTTTCTTTTTAATCCAATAAGCTCACTACTAACCAAACTCTCTTTTCCATTTTACCTCATCACACCCACACTCATTTCTTTTTGACTCCTCACACTCAATCACTAAAAGATTAACTTCTTGGGTAGAGATCACTGGTTAACGTGATTTCATAGAAGTTCAGTTAAATCCTAGCACAAAGAACCCATATTTCCTATAAAAGCATTATGTTGCTCAGATGATTTAACTTTATCAGTTAAAACTCATATACAAATGTCAGATGAATGTATGCTCAGAATATAATCATGAAGATATGAGTATTTTCAAACATTGAAATATTTTCAAACAAGTATACTGAATGAATGAACATGAATGCAAAAGACTTGTTTGAAAATCTGACATTGTATGAAAATGATCAGAAATGAAATGATATATCAATCAAAGTTTAAGGTCAAGAATAATAGATATTGTCTATATGAACCAAGATATAGACATTCTTGAAATGACGTTTTGAAATGAAATGACGCTCAAAATTCTTTGAAGTACAAACGGGGTGTCTTACCATC
Organism: Arctium minus; assembly: GCA_954870635.1. NCBI lineage: Eukaryota > Viridiplantae > Streptophyta > Magnoliopsida > Asterales > Asteraceae > Arctium > Arctium minus. The sequence goes on from OX941093.1 coordinate 25,053,706, forward strand.
GAAAAAATTATGTTTCAATATGAGACATGGTAAGAACTATTTGAACAAGAAATCAAACCAGTGTGTGTGAATACTTGAAAGTATATGAAAAGACAATACACAAGTATTAATCTTTGGATAACACACAGTTTGTGTATCAATGAAGCACAAAAATAAAATGAAAACATTTAAAATCACACTTCCAAATTATAAAATCTGTTTAAAATTCGAGAAGTGGTTTGAACATTTAAGAACATGTTTTCTATATCTGAAAGTTGTCCTTCTTTCAGATACATTTGAGATTAAGATAAGAAATTTACCTTTTCGCTCAATCTTAATACTCATATAGTCAGCTGAAGTCAAAGATGATATGATCGTGTCATCCCCTCTCATCCTGCATAAGTCTCAAAGTCTAGTCAAAAATTTATTCACAAAATTTATTCGAACAATAAAAGAACATAAAACAGTAAAACAATCAAAGAACGAGTTCTGATCTTAAGTAATCAGAAATCATAGTCTTACTCCTTTTGATAAGCTCCCCCTAAAATCATGCATTACAAAAATTTTGTCAGTTAAGTAAAATGAAAAAATCAGTTATGCTCCCCCTCAAATGAATGTAGATCATCTAAAATCTTCTCTTACTCCCGCTGAGATCATGAGCAAACAATTAAAGTGCATATATCCTTCAAAAATAAAAAAATAAAGAAAAATGATGAAAAATAACAATACGTAACTTTATTATGTAACAACCGATTATGTCTTAAGATTTAACATACCAAGATTAGAGACAAGAAAATTAAATCTCTTTTCATCTAAGGGTTTGGTAAATAAATTTGCAAGTTGATAATCTGTTTTTACAAAATAAAGTTCAATTGTTCCTTTTTCTACATTATCTTTTATAAAATGATACCTGACGTCAATGTGTTTGGTTTTCGTATGCTGGACAGGATTAGCAGATATCGCGATTGCACTCTTCGAGTCACAATAGATTGGAATTTTATCAAACTTGAATCCACAGTCTCGCAGCTGTGTTCGCATCCACAAGACTTGAGAGCAGCAACTGGCAGCAGCTACATACTCTACTTCAGCAGTCGATGTGGAAACACATAATTGTTTCTTTGATGCCCAGCTAACGAGCTTGTCTCCAAGAAATTGAACATGAACTGAAGTACTCTTTCTGTCCAACATGCAACCTGCATGATCTGCATCTGAATATGCAGTCAGTTGAAACCCAGTATCCTTAGGATACCACAGACCAAGGTCTGCAGCCCCCTTCAGATATCTAAAAATCCGTTTGACAACAGCCAAATGAGATTCTTTAGGAGCAACCTGATATCTAGAACATAAACATGTTGAAAACATAATATCTGGTCTACTGGATGTAAGATACATTAATGATCCTATCATACCTCTATAATTCCTAGCATCAACACTTTTATCCGAAGGATCAGTGCTAATTTTAGTACCTGGTGCCATCGGGGTTCCAATTGGTTTACAATTTTCCATTTTTTACTTCCGAAGAATATCCAAAATGTACTTAGATTGGTTAATAAAAATCCCCGTAGAAAATTGTTTAACTTGTAGTCCGAGAAAGAAATTCATCTCTCCCATCATACTCATTTGAAAACGTGACACCATGAGGTTAGAAAAGTTTTTGCAAAATTTTGGATTTGTAGAACCAAATATTATATCATCAACATAAATCTGAATAAGAATAATATCAGCTTTTTCTTTCTTGATGAATAAAGTAGTATCAACCTTACCTTAGGAGAAACCAGACTTGACCAAGAATTTGGATAAGACGTCATACCATGCTCGAGGGGCTTGTTTTAATCCATAAAGGGCTTTGTCCAAGATGTAGACATGATCTGGCTTATCTGGATTGACGAACCCTTCTGGTTGAGACACGTACACTTCCTCTTTAAGAATGCCATTTAGAAAGGCTGTTTTCACATCCATCTGAAAGACTGTGAAATTCATATGAGCTGCGTAGGCTAGAAACATGCGAATTGCTTCTATACGCGCTACTGGAGCATACGTCTCATCATAATCTATGCCTTCCTCTTGCCGGTAACCTTTGGCAACAAGTCTAGCTTTGTTCCTTATGACGATACCATCTTCATCCTTTTTATTCTTGAATACCCATTTAGTTCCTATCACAATTTTACCTTCTGATTTTGGAACTAATCTCAAAACCTTTAGGGATTCAAACTGATTTAACTCATCTTGCATGGCAGATACCCGGTCCGAATCAGGAAGAGTCTCTGATACTCGCGTGGGCTTTATCTTACTGAGGAATGAGTCATCCATGCATTGATTAAGAGTTGCTGACCTCGTTTGTACAGGCTTGCTGAGATCTCCAATTACTTGGTGTAATGGATGCTCTTTGGTCCAGTGATGCTCATGAGGGAGTGGAGTAGATACTGATTGAACATGATCATCATCTAGAAATCCACTGTCAGACTCTTCAGTTTGATTAACAGGATTTGCAGTTGAAGTTTCAGGTACAGAAGCATCAGTTGGAACAACAGAATGTGGCTGTTGAGTAGACAATGTATGATACCCAACTGAAACAGTTACTTCTGGCTCAACAGTTTCTTGTATATCTTCAACTGTAGGAGTAATTGTAGGAATGTGAATTTCTGACTGAACGGGGAATTCTTGTTCAGTTATGACATCTGAAGTGACTGGATGATTGCAACTTGTGTCTTCAGACCTGTCAGTCACAGCAGATTTAGGTATATTAGAACCTAGAAACTCATCATAAAAGAATTCAAATAACAAATCTAAATCAGATAAATGTGAAACTGAAGTAGAAGCGTTATCCGAATTTTTCTCTGTAGAAACAGGTTATGGACTGATCTGCCCAGAAGCTAATACTCCAGTAATAACGGGTTCTGAACTGATTTGATCAGAAGCCATGTCTTCATTAAATGTGACATTAACGCTCTCAACAACTGATTTTGACTTCTTCAGATAAACACGATATGCTGCAGATGTTGAAGAATAGCCAATGAAGATACCCTCGTCCGCCTTAGCACTGAATTTATTCACTCTCTCTGTCGTTAAGCACAAAATATTTACACCCAAATATGTGAAAATACTTGATTGTTGGTGTTCTGTTGTTGATCAACTCATATGGAGTCTTCTGAAAACATCGATGTATCATAGACCGATTTTGAGTATGACATGCAGTCGACACAGCTTCTGCCCACAAGAATAGAGGTAAGTCTGATTGGCTAAGCATAGTCCGAGCGGCCTCGACTAGCGTCCGATTTCGCCTTTCGACTACTCCATTTTGTTCAGGCGTACGAGCAGCAGAATACTGATGTGAAATCCCGACTGATTCGAGATATTCATCAACAACCTTGTTCTTGAATTCTGTGCCATTGTCAGTCCGAAGAAACTTGACTTGTCACTGCATTTTCACCTGGGTCGTCTTTAAGAAAGTAATCAGAACTTTGGGCGTCTCATCTTTTGATCGAAGAAATTTGACCCATGTGTATCTTGAGTAATCGTCCACAATAACCAACACGTATTTCTTTCCACCCAAACTCTGAGTTCTCATTGGACCACACAAATCCATATGTAACAATTCTAACGGAGAACTAGTGCTTGGTTCAGGCTTCGGTTTGTGAGCGGCTCTCTTCATTTTACCCTTTTCACATGCTGCGCATAAGTGTTCTCGTTCATGTTTCAGCTCAGGAAGTCCTTTGACCAATTTCCTACGAACCAGCTTGTTGATGTAACGAAAGTTCAAATGAGATAAACGTCTGTGCCAGAGCCAACTTTGTTGCGTTGAAGCTTTTGTCATCAAGCATACTTGATTGTCAATCTGTACTTTGGAAAGATTGATGGTATAGAGGTTTGTCTTTCGATGTCCACCTAAGAGTTCTGTACCATCTTCAGTACGAACTGAGCAACTCTTAGACTTGAAGTTGATCTCTAACCCTTCATCGCAGAATTGACCAATGCTGAATAAGTTGTGCCCCAAGCCTTCGACATAACTCACTTTACTGATCGTTATGTTGTCTTGAATAATGTCACCATATCCTAAGATAGGTGAAAGCTGATCGTTTCCAAATCTGACATTTCCACTGAATTTCTCTGTATAGTTAGACAATAAAGCTTTTTTCCCAGTCATATGCTTGGAACATCCACTGTCCAAGTACCACATATGCCGGGTCTGCAAGAGAAATCAGGCAACAATAACTTTAGGTACCCATTTAAAAACGGGTCCTAACAGATTAGCACAAGATTTTGGTATCCATTTGAAAATGGACCCTCTGTTCTTTTGAAAACCTTTAAAAATATTTGATCTTGAAGAATACACATGATAAGATCCGAACCAATCAGAAGAATTATGAGAGTAAGCAAAATCATTTCTCCGATAATGATAAGATGTAGTAGAAATAGAAGATAATTGAATCAATTTCTTTATTAAATATCGCTTGTAAAAAGTTACAAGGTTTTGTTTATTTGAAGCAAATTGATCAACTACATCAGTATCGCTACTAACTGATCTATTACAAGAATTATCAGAAACTGATTCGGCTTTCTCATCACCCTTCCTTTTTGGTCGCCATTCAGTTCGAGCTTTCGACCTTTTCTTGCTTATATCTGAAACCCAAGATGTAGATTTATTAGGAAAAGCAGATTTCTGAGACTGAGTTTTCTTTTGTGTACCAGTGTATTTCTGTTTCTGTAATCGCTATTTCTTATGTTTCTTACCTTGAGAATAATAATCAGCAGTTACAGAAATCGATTCACCAACTTTAGTTGATGATTTAGCAGTTTTAAGAGCACTTCGTAACACCTTTTCATTTATAAGACAAGTAGAATGATCAGGAAGAGAAGCATTAAAGTCAAACATATCAATTTCTTCTATGCACCCACCATCAGAGTTTAAAAAATCATTTGCAGACTCAAATAAGTCATCAAAGTTATCAGTTGAAGTTTGAGGTGCCTTTGAAACTGTAGAACACTTTGTAGATTTAAATTGTAAAACAGTGTTCTTTAAAACTGTAGAAAATACACTTTGTTCAATATCTACCAAAAGTTTTTCATCAGATAAAACATTTTCAAGCTCAATTATTTTGCTTTCAAGAATGAGTGGAGGAACATAAACCTTTGCAATTACAGGTTTTGCCTTCATCTCAGAAACATAATAACTAGCAAAATAATCGTTTGAAAGAACTTTTGGTTTTTCTGAAAGATAACTATCATTTAACTTTGCATAGTTAAATGGTAGTTGCATTTTCTTAACATTCTTTCTATTTTCAGTTTCTTTGGCCTCAATTTCTTCCGGTAATTTGGTAACAAATTTGGGTTTTAAATGAGTATGTTTACCAGCACAAGCAAGAAAATCAAAATTATATAATGCTGGTTGTTTTCTGATGGCTTTCTTTAAGTAATGGGGGGTTTTAAAACCAAGTCCCCATTTTTCCTTAACACCAGCCTCTTCATCAGGTGCATTAAGAAAAATGGTTTGATCTGTTTGTCCTCTTGCGTAAAGTTTGGCTTCCAGACCATTTACTTTCTTATTCAAAAGCTTGTTTTCAACCTGCAGTTTATGAACAATTAGTGCAGATTCTTTCTTCTCAAACTCATATTTAGAAACTTTAACTTCAAAATCAGAAATCTTCTTTTCAAAACAATCTACTTGAGATTTAGAATCAGAAGCAGATTTGCGTAAAGAATCAATCAGATGTTTGTTCCCAATAACCGACTTATTGAGTTCAAATATCTTATTGTTTCTTTTAGCAACTCTGTCTTTTTCTTTCTTTAGTTTTACTTGAAGATCATTAAGCTCAACCATCATAGCTTCCATTTTGGTTACAAAATCTTTTTCAGTTAAGTTTAATACCTCATCAGTTGTCTCGTCATTTGATTCATCATACTTGACTTCTTTTCCCATGAGACAAAGATGAGTTGTTTCTTCCTTTTCTTCTTCTTCTTCTCCTTCTGAATGATCCAGCCAAAATTCGTCTTCAGCCATTAAAGCGATGCCTGCTTCTTGTTGTTTGGCTAATAACAACTTGTTCTGATAATACTGAGAGTTGCGAACTTTTGGCTTTCTACAATCTTTTGCAAAATGACCCATCTTGCCACAGTTGTAGCATTTGACTGAATCATTTGTTGGGTTTTCAGCAACAGTGTAGTCATTCACATACTTCATCCTGTCATCAGGTTTCTTCTCAACATATCTGTTCTCTTCATATCTCCTTCCTTCCACCTTTTCTCGGTGTTCATGATTCTTGGAACTTGATGAAGAATATCGTTGAGAATTTGATCCCGGCTTTTTGTAAAATTTCTTTTGAAAGGCACGGGTCAGTAAAAGCATGGCTTGTTTCAGACTTTCGCCATCATCACCATCTGATTCATATTCAGACTCAGAACTGGTAATCACTTTCTTCTTTTTCTTCTTCTCTTTCTTTTCTTTCTTTTTCTCACCAGCTACCAAAGCAATAGGATCGGGAACTTTTCTGCTTTCTTATTTTAAGCTCTTTTCTCTTCCACTTCTTCTTCATTCTGCCTCAGAGTCTCATATACCTCATGTAACGGTATGTCATTCAGATCCTTCATCTGTTTCATCCTACGTGTATGCTTCTTCCACTCTGGTTGTAGGATACTCAGAAATTTGACATTGTTCTCAAGTTGTTTCTTTTTCACCTTATTCTTGGACAACTCATTCAGAAGCAAGACAAACCGTTCATAAGTATCTTCTAAGTTTTCATTCTCTTTGGCTTTGAATTCCTCATAACTGTTGATGCAGTTAGCCACTTTCATCTGATTCCCGATCTTGGATCCCATCATCATCTTTTGCAATTGATCCCACATCTTCTTGTCATTTCCCTTGTAACTATCAATCTTGATGTAGATCTCATTTGGAATGCTCTGAAGAAGTAAGGATCTTGCTTGTTTATCGGCTTTGTATCGGCTTTTCTGTTCTTCAGAATACTGAGAGATATCCACTGCTACTGTTTTCATCTTTTGATCTCTTTCCTCAGTTCCATCTTCACTATCAGAGGAGTCAACATCAGGTATTTGAACTGTTATTGGTGCCATAGGACCTTCGGTGATAGACAGAAGAATATTCTCTCCATTTGAATGCCGATCCATGAAATCCAGAAATCTATCCTTCCATTGCTCGTACTCTCCTTTGAATAGAACAGGAGGCTTTACATCGGTGCCAATTGAAAGTGCATCTTTTGAAGTCATCTTGAATAAACCTGTTTGATTAATATATCAATAAGAAACTAGAACTGATCGTTAGTCCAAATGAAACAATCAAGAAAATACAGAAAACTTGAAATATAAAATCAGAAATTTTAATCACAAAAAGAACTATGTCCCCCTAGGCAGACTTAGCACGGGGGTCCCGGTTAGCGGGTGGGGTCAAGGGGCAACGCCCTTGCGGGGTCGAGGGGCAGCGCCCCTAGAGAAAAAAATTTCACTATTAAGGGCCATATTACAGTTTTGAAAAATTCTCAGAAAAAAAAATTCTAAGACTTTCACACTTATGAAACGCACATCCCACTATGCGTGTCACTCAGGAAACGCATTCAACAATTATGCGTGTCTCATATGAAACGCACATCCCACTATGCGTGTCACACCATGAATATACCCTCACTATTATGCGTGTCAAGAGGCACACGCACACCTCACTATGCGTGTCAAGAGGTACACGCACACCTCACTATGCGTGTCAAGAGGCACACGCACACCTTAACTATGCGGTTCAAACGGCAAACGCAAACCACCACTTTGTGGTTCAAGTTAGAAACGCACACCACTGTGGTTCAAGAAGGAAACGCAAGACACATTGTGCGTGTCAAGTTACACCCGCATATCTCACTTTGCTTGTCTTGATGAATATACCCGCATTCTGAATTACCCGCAAACTTTGATGAATCAAACGCACATCTTGATGAGTCAAACGCACATCTGATGAATAACCCGCACAATTCGATGAACATCCGCACACCTTGAAAAACGTTCAAAGTCACCAAAAACTCATTTATACCTAGAATTCAACCTCTAAACTTCGACAATTTGATCTTCTATACAACTCGAACACAATACTATCACTAATTTTCGATCAAATACACAAGAGTTACAAAATTGAATCAAGAACAGTGTCAAGAACTCGTGAAAACAAAAACCACAAAAAAATTCAACATTTTGAATTGATTATAGTGCAATTGACAAATCTTTCTATACAATTTCAATCGAATTCACTTTCCTAACAACACTTAATCGATTACAACTCCAAAAACTCACTAAAACTCAAAAATCAAATCTGGACTTCGATGAACAGTATGAACATACGCATTTCTTGATTTTTCTCTATTTGGATCTGCTCTGATACCAATTGTTATTCCCAAATTCTAGTTCCTATTCAAGATTAATCAAACAAACAAGATTAAAACAAATCAATTACCTGTTTGATTTCAATTCAAATCCAAGATTACAAACTTTCTCTCTCTAGAACTCTCTCTCTCTACAAAAACTCTCTTTCTTAGATACGTATTTTCTGAAAATAACAACTTCTATAAACAGAAAAATACAAGACAAGGTATTTATATCTACAACTAATACAAAGGAAATTAAAAAACAAAGTACAAATACATTGACTTTTATTACAAAAGACTTTGACTTTGATGAGATTTGAGTTTCTTTAACTTTGATCTTCAGTATTCTTGATCTTGTATCCAATAGCTTTATGCTCTAACAGAACCTAATCCGGTCGAAGGCAAATACCGGTCGAAAGACAACACCGGTCGAAAGACTCCCGGTCGAAAGGCAAATACCGGTCGAAGGACTACCGGTCGAACACAACCTACCGGTCAAATGCTCTCCCGGTCGAACACAACCTACCGGTCGAATGCTCTTCCGGTCGAATACAACCCACCGGTCGAATGCTCTTCCGGTCGAACACAACCCTCCGGTCGAATGCTCTTCCGGTCGAACACCTATCGGTCCTAACAAGTCCGGTTGTCTTGTTCATCAAGAACAGTCGACGCAGAACCCAGATCCAAAACGATAAATACTCAGATCTCAAAATGGAACGGTTTAAAACCTTCACAACGAGATTCTACACGGCTAAAAGCATTCAGATCAAAGCATTAAGCTAGATTCGTACCTTGATTTGCCCGAAACGATCAACCTCTTAACACTGCTTTCTCCTGCTCTTCTCTTTCTCTCTGGCTTCTCAAACACGATTCAGATCAAAATGAGATATTAGAAAATATCTCAGATTTGATTTCTATTTATATAGCCCAAGTTACAAATTACCCCCTTGAACTTTGGGTAAAGGTCAACTTTTTACCCAACCCCAAAATTCAGGGTGTTACAACCCTCCCCAACTTGGGAATGATTTCGTCCTCGAAATCCAACTATACAAAGAGATGAGGATATCTACGCTTCATATCCTCTTCAGATTCCCAAGTCACATTCGCTCCCCGGTGATGCTTCCACTGCACCTTGACCAAAGTGACTTCTTTGTGACGCAACTTCTTAGACTTTCTCTCTAAGATGGTGTCGGGTTCTTCCACACAATGGTTACCTTCGTCTACCCTTAACTCTGAAAGGGGAATGACACTGTCTTCTACCGCCAAACATTTCCGGAGGTAGCAAACATGAAACGTGTTGTGTATTCTGCTCAACTCCGGTGGCAGTTCCAAGTGGTAGGCTTGCAAACCCACCCGCTTAAGTACTTTGAAAGGTCCGAGGAAACAGGGACTCAGCTTCCCACGTTTTCTGAACCGTATAATGCCCTTCCACGGCGACACCTTAAGCATAACGCGGTCGCCTACTTGGAATTCCATCGGTCGCCTCTTCTTATCGGCATAGCTTTTCTGATGATCCTGAGCCGCTTTCATTCTTTCACGAATGCACTTGACCTTATCGGTAGTCTCTTGCACGATTTGAGGCCCGGTGAACTGCTTTTCTCCCGCTTCAAGCCAACACACTGGAGTCCGACACTTTCGCCCATACAATGCTTCGAAAGGTGCCATCCCAATACTCGAGTGGTAGCTATTGTTGTAAGCAAACTCCACCAAAGGCAGGTGAGAGTCCCAACTACCCCCGAAATCTATGACACAAGAACTCAACATGTCTTCCAAGGTTTGGATCGTCCACTCGCTCTGCCCGTCGGTCTGTGGATGGTAAGCCGTACTCAACTTAACTCGTGTACCAAGCTCTTTTTGAAACCCATCCCAGAAGTTCGAAGTGAACCGACTGTCGCGATCCGACACGATCGATAATGGTATCTCATGCCTCAAGACCACCTCATCGATATAAAGCTTAGCCAACTTATCCATCGGTAAAGTCTCGCGCATAGGAAAGAAGTGAGCGCTCTTTGTCAATCGATCCACTATCACCCAGATGGTATCGTGACCTCGAAGAGTTTTAGGCAACTTCGTCACGAAGTCCATGGTGATATGCTCCCACTTCCACTCGGGAATCTCTAAAGACTAAAGACTCCTATATGGTCGCTGATGTTCGGCCTTAACTTGCGAACACGTCACACAACGCTCAACGTAACGCGCCACATCAAGCTTCATTACCGGCCACCAGTAGTGCAACTTCAAGTCCCTGTACATCTTTGTACTTCCCAGATGAATGGAATACTTGGACTTGTGTGCATCTTCTAGCAACAGATCACGGTTATCCCCAATCTTGGGTACCCACACACGACCACTGAACAGTTTTACTCCACGGCTATCTTCCGTTAAGAGTAAACACTGCTTCGTCATGATCTCATCTTTGAGATTTTCTTCTAACAGTGCTTCCACCTGCGATGTCTTGATCTTCTCAACAAGACTAGACACTAGCTCGATTCTCGAATGGGTAGCCCGAATACTTCCGCTATAGTCCTTCCGACTTAACGCATCGGCCACCACGTTCGCCTTACCGGGATGGTAAAGCAACTCACAGTCGTAATCTTTAAGCAACTCGAGCCACCGCCTTTGCCTCATATTCAGCTCTTTCTGATCAAAGACATATTTCAGGCTCTTGTGATCCGTGTATAGAGTGAATTTCGTGCCGTAGAGGTAATGCCGCCAAAGCTTCAAGGCGAACACCACCGCCGCTAACTCCAGATCATGGGTTGGATAATTCTGCTCGTGTATTTTGAGCTGCCTCGAGACATAAGCGATGACCTTGTCTCATTGCATCAACACACAACCCAGTCCCATCTTTGACGCGTCGCTGTAAACCACGAAATCTTCCGACCCTTCAGGTAACGTCAAGATCGGAGCTTCACACAACTTCTTTTGAAGGATCTGGAACGCCTTCTCTTGGGTTTCGGTCCATTCGAACTTCACATTCTTCCGAGTCAGAACTGTCAAGGAAGAAGCGATCTTTGAAAAGTCTTGGATAAATCTCCTGTAGTATCCCGCCAGACCCAAGAAACTTCGGATCTCGGACGGACTCTTAGGAGGCTCCCAATTCATCATAGCTTCAATCTTGGAGGGGTCTACTTTCACTCCGTCCCGAGTGACTACGTGACCCAGAAAATGTACTTCTTTAAGCCAAAAGTCGCACTTGGAAAACTTGGCGTACAACCTTTCTTTTCTCAACACTTCCAGAACTTCACGTAGATGTTGCTCGTGCTCTGTCTCAATCTTGGAGTACACGAGTATGTCATCAATGAATACTATGACCGACTTGTCGAGGAATGGTCGGCACACTCTATTCATCAAGTCCATAAACACTGCTGGTGCGTTTGTCAGGCCAAAAGGCATTACAAGAAACTCGTAATGGCCGTAACGCGTTCTGAAAGCTGTCTTCGGAACATCTTCTTCTCTTACCTTCACTTGGTGATAACCCGATCGTAAGTCGATTTTAGAAAAACATCCCGCTCCTTGAAGTTGATCGAACAAGTCGTTTATTCTTGGAAGCGGATATTTGTTCTTTACTGTATCTTTGTTCAACTCACGATAGTCAATGCACATTCTCATTGTGCCATCCTTCTTTTTGACAAATAAGACCGGAGCTCCCCAAGGTGACGAACTCGGTCTTATAAAGCCTTTCTCCAATAGCTCTTGGAGTTGTGCCACCATCTCTTGCATCTCCGATGGCGCTAAACGGTAAGGTGCTTTAGCGATTGGGGCTGCTCCAGGCACAAGATCAATCCGAAACTCTACCTGCCGATCGGGTGGCAATCCGAGCAAGTCGTCTGGAAAGACATCTGGAAACTCACGCACGATCTTCACATCTTCCAGCTTTGATTTCTTTAACTTGGCATCGATCACATAGGCTAGGAAAGACGAACATCCTTTTACTAAGCACTTGCATGCCTTTGCCATTGTGATTATTGCCACTTCATCTTTTCTCCTTTCACCACAGATGACCACTTCGCCAGAGGGATTGGGAAGTCGAATCAACTTCTTGTAACACATGATCTCGGCCTGATTGTTTGACAACCAATCCATACCGACCACAACATCAAAACCCCCGATTAACATCGGCAGTAGATCGATCGGGAATTCTTTCCCTTCGATACTAAGAGTACACTGCTTCAGAACTTCGTGGATCAGAACTTGACTACCATCGGCTATTTCTACCACTAATGCATCCTCAAGACTAGTAGTGGGCATAGAAATTTTCTGACGAAACAATTCAGATACGAAAGAGAAACTACCACCCGTATCGAATAAAATACGAGCAGGTACAGAGTTTATAAGAAAAGTACCCGATACCACATCAGCGGATGCCCTGGCCTCTTCGGCCGTCATCTGAAAAGCTCGACCCGGAACCCTCGGAGGGTTCTCCTTCTTTGCCGCCGCACTACCCGACTTGAGCTTCGGGCAATCTCTCTTCACATGCCATGGTGCCTTACACTCGTAGCAAACCATCCCCACGACAGAACAGTCACGGGCGGTGTGGTCATTCTTACCACACTTGAAGCAGAATCTAGAAGTGGAGTTACAGTTACCATGGTGTTTGGTTCGACACTTCGGGCACCACCTTGCTTCTTGATGACTGTTGAAATTGCGGTTTCCGACAAAAGGTCGGGCCCGCTTGGAAGGTACAGAACTGCTCTCCCACTTCCTCTTATCAGACACCACCACTGCTTTCTCAGATTTACTTCTCGCGAACATTTCTTCCATGAACTGAGCTTCCTCGACCATCTCTCGGAGGTTAGAAGCTTTGAAGTTGTGGACCATATATTGCATGTCCGCGGGTAAGCCATTAAGATATGCTTTCATCTTGTCTTTCTCTGTTGGGGCAGCGTGCCCCACCAGACCAAGCTTCTCCATGAACTGACGGGTATACTCCCTCACCGTCAGGCTTCCCTTTACCAGAGATCGGAATTCTTTCTCAATTCGGTCCATCGTTCTTTCGTTGCAGAATTCTTCTAACAACTTCTTCTTGAACTCGGCCCAAGACAACTGAGCCAACACTGCAGGAGATAGGGTGGATTGGATGACATTCCACCAAATGAGCGAAGTATCCCTCAGCAGTTGGGTACCGAACCGCACTCTTTGATCATCTCCGCACTCGGAAGAGCCAAAACCTTGCTCAACCGCTCGGATCCACTTTACACACACGGCCGGGTCATCAGAACCAAAGAACTCTGGCGGTCCGCAGCCCAAAAAGGACTTGTAGGAACAACTTTTCCTATATCCCGGAGTACCAACAATCCTGCGCTCTTCAGCCCTGAACCCCGTACCATCGCCTCCAGAACCCACTACGACGTTCTCCACAACCGTCTCACTTCTCCGATTGTTCACGTCGTGGTCATCCATTACTTTCAGCAGGAACTCTTGCTGCTTTGCCATCTCTTCCCTCATTGCCAACATCACGCTGGCCAACAACTCGGACTGGGGATTAGCATCCCCGATGACTGGGTGGGACGAAGCCAGGTCTACTCGTGGAATGACCTCTGGACCCCCACCTAGCCTCGAGACCAAACTCGTCTCTCAAAACCCCGGCAGCCCACCGCTAAGGGAAACCTGTTATACAAATCATTTGAGAAAAAGTGTTAGGCTTAAAGCCTAGTGAGAACATACAGTTCGTAAATCTCAAGAGATATAAACAAGAGCATCAAGTACATCTTTTCAAAGGTTTAGTTGTGCAAAATACAGTTCTTGATAATTAATGGACAACCGGTCCAAAACACATATTTCGATGACGGGGATTACCCGATTTACCAAGGATTATAGTGGAACACAAAGTAAGCCACAAATCCGAGTTATGAGCTAAATACATGGAACCATGGCCACGAACTCTTCGGTTCGTACTACGATGTGAGGGAGGTCCCCCAAGGAACCATGTCATACTCGTTCATTAGACTACATTTGACCCATGGCAAGGATCCGGTCTCACATAACCGTACCTAAGTTTCCCCTGAGGATCAAATGTATCTAACTACAACGGAAGGGGCATATCCTTCCCAGCCATAAGCCGACTCGATACCTAGGGATCCACTAGTATAGTCATGACTTGTCACAATATTTCATGTGACCAACCAAGCTAGATAAATAGCTTCAACACATTTATATTTCAAAATGACATTTTCCAGACCAACTGCTGGTAAGAAAGGTAATCATAAAACCAGTTTATATCATTCTTTTAAATAAGCCTCATACTGGGCAAGTAAAACATTATTTTACTTCAACAAGATGAAATCCCTCATTTTAGTCAAAAGCGTTTCGGGAACCCTAACATATCTCAAAACCCCAAGTTACATCAAATTGTAATAAACGGACAATCCGAAAACATAGAGATATGTAGGAGTTAAAAACACAATCTTTGACATATATAACAATTTAGAAAAGTTAGTAGGAACTCACCTCTGTTTCCTTCTTCTTAACGAGCGCTACCTATGACATCACCGAAAGAATCGGTAAGTCGAAACACAGATAACTCTTCCGCTACCTGACTTAGAACTCAAAATAACAGAAGCTAACAACTAACAGAACCTAATCCGGTCGAAGGCAAATACCGGTCGAAAGACAACACCGGTCGAAAGACTCCCGGTCGAAAGGCAAATACCGGTCGAAGGACTACCGGTCGAACACAACCTACCGGTCAAATGCTCTCCCGGTCGAACACAACCTACCGGTCGAATGCTCTTCCGGTCGAACACAACCCACCGGTCGAATGCTCTTCCGGTCGAACACAACCCACCGGTCGAATGCTCTTCCGGTCAAACACAACCCTCCGGTCGAATGCTCTTCCGGTCGAACACCTATCGGTCCTAACAAGTCCGGTCGTCTTGTTCATCAAGAACAGTCGACGCAGAACCCAGATCCAAAACGAGAAATACTCAGATCTCAAAATGGAACGGTTTAAAACCTTCACAACGAGATTCTACATGGCTAAAAGCATTCAGATCAAAGCATTAAGCTAGATTCGTACCTTGATTTTCCCGAAACGATCGACCTCTTAACACTGCTTTCTCCTGCTCTTCTCTTTCTCTCTGGCTTCTCAAACACGATTCAGATCAAAATGAGATATTAGAAAATATCTCAGATTTGATTTCTATTTATATAGCCCAAGTTACAAATTACCCCTTGAACTTTGGGTAAAGGTCAACTTTTTACCCAACCCCAAAATTCAGGGTGTTACACCTTCAGATATCTAAAAATTCGTTTGACAGCAGCCAAATGGGATTCTTTAGGATCAGCCTGATATTTAGAACATAAGCATGTTAAAAACATAATATCTGGCCCACTTGAAGTAAGATACATTAACGATCCTATCATACCTCTATAAGTCCTAACATCAACACTTTTACCCGAAGGATCAGTGTTGATCTTAGTACCTGGTGTCATCGGGGTTCCAATTGGTTTACAATTTTCCATTTTGTACTTCCGAACAATATCCAAAATGTACTTAGATTGGTTAATGAAAATCCCCGTTGAAAACTGTTTAACTTGTAATCCGAGAAAGAAATTCATCTCTCCCATCATACTCATTTGAAAACGTGACACCATGAGGTTAGAAAAGTTTTTGCAATATTTAGGATTTGTAGAACCAAATATTATATCATCAACATATATTTGAATAAGGATAATATAATCTTTTTCCTCTTTGATGAATAAAGTGGTATCAACCTTACCTTTAGAAAAATCGGACTTGACCAAAAATTTAGATAAAACATCATACCATGCTCGAGGGGCTTGTTTTAAACCATAGAGGGCTTTGTCCAAGATATAAACATGATCTGGCTTATCTGGATTGACAAACCCTTCTGGTTGAGACACGTACACTTCCTCTTTAAGAATGCCATTCAGAAAGGCTATTTTCACATCCATCTGAAAGACTGTGAAATTCTTATGAGCTGCATAGGCTAGAAACATGTGGATTGCTTCTATACGCGCTACTGGAGCATACGTCTCATCGTAGTCTATGCCTTCCTCTTGCCGGTAACCTTTGGCAACAAGTCTAGCTTTGTTCCTTATGACGATACCATCTTCATCCTTTTTATTCTTGAATACCCATTTAGTTCCTATCACAATTTTACCTTCTAATTTTGGAACTAATCTCAAAACCTTTAGGGATTCAAACTGATTTAACTCATCTTGCATGGCAGATACCCGGTCCGAATCAGGAAGAGTCTCTGATACTCGCGTGGGCTTTATCTTACTGAGGAATGAGTCATCCATGCATTGATTAAGAGTCGCTGACCTCGTTTGTACAGGCTTGCTGAGATCTCCAATTACTTGGTGTAATGGATGCTCTTTGGTCCAGCGATGCTCATGAGGGAGTGGAGTAGATACTGATTGAACATGATCATCATCTAGAAATCCACTGTCAGACTCTTCAGTTTGATTAACAGGATTTGCAGTTGAAGTTTCAGGTACAGAAGCATCAGTTGGAACAACAGAATCTGGCTATTGAGTAGACATTGTATCACACCCAACTGAAACAGTTACTTCTGGCTCAGCAGTTACTTGTACATCTTCAACTGTAGGAGTAGATGTTGGAATGTTAGATTCTGAAGTGACAGGATGATTGTAACTTGTGTCTTCAGACCTGTCAGTCACAACAGATTTAGGTATATTAGATCCTAGAAACTCATCATAAAAGAATTCAAATAACAAATCTAAATTAGTTAAATGTGAAATAGAAGTAGAAGCGTTATTCGAATTATTGGCTGTAGAAGCAGGTTCTGGACTGATTTGCCCAGAAGCTAATACTCCAGTGATAACGGGTTCTGAACTGAGTTGTTCAGAAGCCATTTCTTCATTGAATATTACATTAACACTCTCGACGACTATCTTTGACTTCTTCAGATAAACACGATATGCTGCAGATGTTGAAGAGTAGCCAATGAACATGGCTTCTTCCGCTTTAGCACTGAATTTGTTCAGACTCTCTCTGTCGTTAAGCACAAAACATTTACACCCAAATATGTGAAAATACTTGATTGTTGGTGTTCTGTTGTTGATCAGCTCATATGGAGTCTTTTGAAAACGACAGTGTATCATGGACCGATTTTGAGTATGACATGCAGTTGACACAACTTCTGCCCACAAAAATAGAGGTAGATCGGATTGGCTAAGCGTAGTACGAGTGGCCTCGACTAGCGTCCGATTTTGCCTTTCGACTACTCTATTTTGTTCAGGCGTACGAGCAGCAGAGTATTGATGTGATATCTCGATCGATTCGAGATATTCTTCAACTATCTTGTTTTTGAACTATGTGTCGTTGTCCGTTCGAAGAAACTTGACTTGTCTTTGCATATTCACTTGGTTCGTCTTTAAGAATGTAATGAGAACTTCGGGCGTCTCATCTTTTGATTGAAGAAATTTGACCCATGTGTATCTTGAGTAATCGTCCACAATGACCAATACATATTTCTTTCCACCCAAACTCTGAGTTCTCATTGGACTAAACAAATCCATATGTAACAATTCTAACGGAGAACTAGTGCTTGGTTCAGGCTTCGGTTTGTGCGGAGCTCTCTTCATCTTACCCTTCTCACATGCAGCACAAAAGTGTTCTTTCTAGTATTTCAGCTCAGGAAGTCCTTTTACCAATTTCTCACTAACCAGCTTGTTGATATAACGAAAGTTCAGGTGTGATAAACGTCTGTGCCAGAGCCAACTTTGTTGCATTGATGCTTTTGTCATTAAGCAAACTTGATTGTCAATCTGAACTTTGGACAGATTGATGGTATAGAGATTTGTCTTTCGATTTCCGACTAAGAGTTCATTGCCGTCTTCAGTACGAACTGAACATCTCTTAGCTTTGAAGTTGACCTCTAACCCTTTATCACAGAATTGACCGATGCTAAACAAGTTGTGCCCTAAACCTTCGACATAACTCACCTTCTTAATCGTTATGTTGTCTTGAATAATGTCACCGTATCCTAAGATCGGTGAAAGCTGATCGTTTCCAAATTTGACATTTCCACTGAATTTCTCTGTATAATTAGACAATAAAGCCTTTTGTCCAGTCATATGCTTGGAACATCCACTGTCCAAGTACCACATATGCCGGGTCTGCAAGAGAAATCGGGAAACAATAGATTTAGGTACCCATTTAAAAACGGGTCCTAACAGATTAGCACAAGATTTTGGTATCCATTTGAAAATGGACCCTCTGTTCTTTTGAAAACTTTTAAAAACATTTGATCTTGAAGAATAAACATGATAAGATCCGAACCAATCAGAAGAATTATGAGAATAAGCAAAATCATTTCGCCGATAATGATAAGATTTAGTAGTAATAGGAGATAATTGAATCAATTGCTTTATTGAATACCGCTTGTAAGAAGTTACAAGGTTTTGTTTATGTGAAGCAAGTTGATCAACTACATCATTATCACTACAAACTGATCTATTACAAGAGTTATCAGAAACTGATTCATCTATCTCATCATCCTTCCTTTTTGGTTGCCATTCGGTTTGAGCTTTCGACCTTTTCTTGCTTATATCTGAAACAAAAAATTTAGAATTATTAGGAAAATCAGATTTCTGAGACTAAGTTTTCTTTTGTGTACCAATGTATTTATGTTTCTGTAATCGCTGTTTCTTATGTTTCTTACCTTGAGCATAGTAATCAGCAGTTACAGAAACTGATTCACCAACTTTAGTTGATGATTCACCAGTTTTAATACCACTTGGTAACACCTTTTTATTTAAAAGACAAGTAGAATGATCAGGAAGAGGAGCATTGAAGTCAAACATATCAATTTCTTCTGTGCACCCATCATCAAAATTAAGAAATTCATTTGCAGACTCAAATAAGTCATCAAAATTATCAGACAAAGTTGGAGGTATCTTTGAAACTGTAGAAGACCTTGAAGATTTAGTTTGAAAAACAGTGTTATTTAAAACAGTAGAAAATACACTCTGTTCAATGTCCACCAAAAGTTTTTCATCAGATAAAACATTTTCAAGCTCAACTATTTTGCTTTCCAGAATGAGTGGAGGAACATAAACCTTTGCAACTGCAGGTTTTGCCTTCATCTCAGAAATAGAATAACTAGAAAAATAGTCGTTTGAAAGAACTTTTGGTGTTTCTGCAAGATAACTATCATTTAACTTTGCATAGTTAAATGGTAGTTGCATTTTCTTTACATTCTTTCTATTTTCAGTTTCTCTGACCTCAACTTCTTCTGGTAATTTGGTAACAAATTTGGGTTTTAAATGCGTATGTTTACCAGCACAAGCAAGAAAATCAAAATTATAAAGTGTTGGTTGTTTTCTGATGGCTTTCTAAAGGTAATGGGGATTTTGAAAACCAAGTCCCCATCTTTCCTTAACATCAGCCTCTTCGTTAGGTGCATTAAGAAAAATGGTTTGATCTGTTTGGCCTCTTGCATAGAGTTTGGCTTCCAGACCATTTACCTTCTTATTCAAAAGCTTGTTCTCAACCTGCAATTTATGAAAAGTTAATGCGGATTCTTTCTTCTCAAACTCATATTTAGAAATTTTAACTTCAAAATAAGAAATCTTCTTTTCAAAACAATCTACTTGAAGTTTAGAATTAGAAGCAGACTTGCGTAAAGAATCAATTAGATCTTTGTTCCCAATAACAGACTCATTAAGCTCAAAGATCTTATTGTTTCTTTTAGCAACCCTTTCTTTTTCTTTCTTCAGTTTTACTTGAAGATCATTAAGCTCAACCATCATAGCTTCCATTTTGGTTATGAAATCTTTTTCAGTTAAGTTTATTACCTCATCAGCCGTCTCATCATCTGACTCATCATACTTGACTTCTTTTCCCATTAGACAGAGATGAGCAACTTCTTCTTTCTCTTCTTCTTCACCATCTGAATGATCCAGCCAAAATTCGTCCTCAGCCATTAATGCTATGCCCGCTTCTTGTTGTTTGGCCAATAGCAGTTTGTTTTGATAGTACTGAGAATTACGAACTTTTGGCTTTCGACAGTCTTTAGCAAAATGTTCAATCTTGCCACAGTTGTAACATTTGATTGGATCATTTGCTTGCTTTTCAGCAACAGTGTAATCATTCACGAACTTCTTCTTTTCTTTTGGATTCCTTTCCATATACCGGTTCTCTTCTTATCTCTTTCCTTCCACTCTTTCTCGGTGTTCATGATTCTTGGAGCTTGATGAAGAATATCTTTGAGAATTTGATCCTGGCTTCTTGTAAAATTTCTTTTGGAATGCACGGGTCAGTAACATCATAGCTTGTTTGAGACTTTCTCCATCATCACCCTCTGATTCAGATTCAGATTTAGAACTTGTAATCACTTTCTTCTTTTTCTTCTTCTCTGTCTTTTCTTTCTTTTCTTTCTTCTTCTCTCCAGCTACCAATGCAATAGGATCTGAACTTTTTCTGCCTTCTTCTTCTCAGCTCTTTTCTCTTTAACTTCTTCTTCATTCTGCCTCAACGTTTCATATACCTCATGTAATGGTATTTCCTTTAGATCCTTCATTTGTTTCATCCTACGCGTATGCTTTTTCCATTCAGGTTGTAGGATGCTCAGAAATTTGACATTATTCTCAAGTTGCTTCTTTTTCACTTTGTTCTTTGTCAGTTCATTCAGAAGCAAGACAAACCGTTCATAAGTATCTTCCAAGCTTTCATTCTCTTTGGCTTTAAATTCCTCATAACTGTTAATGCAGTTAGCCACTTTCATCTGATTCCCGACCTTGGATCCCATCATCATCTTTTGCAGTTGATCCCACATCTTCTTAGCATTATCCTTGTAGCTATCAATCTTGATGTAAATCTCATTAGGAATGCTCTGAAGTAAAAGAGATCTTGCTTGCTTGTCTGCTTTATACCGGCTTTTCTGTTCTTCATAGTACTGTGATAAATCCATTTTAACTGTTTTTGTTGTTTGTTCTCTGTCCTCATCACCATCTTCACTATCAGAGGATTCGTCATCAGGTACTTCAACAGTAAGTGGAATCATTGGACCTTTGGTAATTGAAAGCAGAATATTTTCTCCGTTTGCATGTCTGTCTATAAAATCCAGAAATTTATCCTTCCACTGTTCGTACTCTCCTTTGAACAACACAGGAGGCTTGACATCAGTGCCAATGGAAAGAGCATCTTTAGAAGTCATCTTGATTAAACCTGTTTGAAAAATATATGCAATAAGAAACTAGAATTGATCGTTAGTCCAAATATGAAATCACAAGAAAAATCTTGAAATTTAGAAAAAAGATCAGAAATTTTGAAAATTTGACTAAGTAACAAAACTCGCAAGTCACTATATCTGAAAAACTCGCAGACTAAGGCTTGCGCGTTTGTGAAACTCGCACGCTAAAACTTGCGTGTTCAGATAAACTCGCAGATAGCTAAAACTTGCTTGACGCTGAAACTCGCAAGTGACTATTCCCTTTGAACTCGCTAACGTCTAAACACGCAGACCACTATTCACGATGAAACGCGCTAAATGAGACGTGCGCGTTTCCAAAACTCGCTAGTCAATACTTGCGCGTTTGAACAAACTCGCTAACCAAGCTTGCGCGTTCCAACACTTAGAAACTTTTCTTGAAATTCCAAACTCGCACGATGAATGAACTCGCAGATCACTATTCCTGCTCAAACTCGCACCCTTCGATTAGCGCGTTTGTAGAACTCGCTAATTACTACATGCGTGTTCTGGTCCTTAGAAAGTTTTCCAACTTTTCCAAACTCGCAGACTTCGATCAACGAGTTTCTAGAACTCGCTAACAATGCCTTGCGCATTTTGACCAAAACTGATGTTCTTCAGCTTGCGCGTTCTATCGAAGAACTTGCGCGTTTCTCAGATGAACTAGCGCGTTTTTCCGATCTAGTGCGTTCTTCAGTTTGTCGAACCAAAATTTGATTTTTCCATCTGATTTCGATCAAACCTTCTTCAATTGTTCTAAAACTTTGCAGAAATCTTCGAATCCAACTCAAGAACATATTACAATGTAAGAATTTTAAAAACAAGCATAAAATGATACACTTTGGCTCGATTTACAGTGCATTTTAACTCGTGAACAAAAATATCGACAAAATACAAAATTTAAGAAAATTACAGTGCAATTGACAAATCAAATCATACAAACATGATCGATTATACTATATGAACAAACTCTGATCGATTTCAACACCTAATTTGCACTAAAACTCGAAATTCAATTTGAACTTCGATAAATAGTGACGATGAACAGTAACAACAAACTTTTCTTGATTTCTTGATTTGATTTCGATTTGGATCTGCTCTGATACCAATTGTTATTCCCAGATTCTAGTTTCTATTCATAAACAAATCAACAAACAAGATTTATCAATCAATTACCTGTTTGATTTCTCTTTCAAATTCCACAATTACAACTTTCTCTCTCTAGAACTCTCTCTTTCTCTCTCTACAAATCTCTCTCTCAGATTCTCAATCAGACAACTGAATTTTTCAAAACAGAAATAGAAAGCTATTTATACCTATAACTAATAACAAGGAATACTAAAATACAAAATACAAATACATTGACTTTTATTACAAAAGACTTTGACTTTAATGAAAGTTGACTTTCTCAGCTTTGACTTTTTTAAACTTTAACCTTCAGTCTTCTTGATCTTGTATCCAACAGATTTATGCTCTAACAGATATGATCCAAACCAACAATCGGAATATTGTTGAGTCACAATATTAATCACAAAAGAACCCAACGTTAGTTGATGTTTCTCCTTTTTCAAAAACACTAGGTAAAGCAACATTATTAATCACAAAAGAACTATGATCTGGAAGTTTTACATTGAAATCAAATTTATCAACACTTTCATCGAAACAAGCATCAGAATTTAAAAATCATTTTCAACCGCAAACAAGTCATCAACATCATCATCAAATTGTTGTGCCTTGGAAGAATTTGAAAATTTGAAATCATTTGACTTTTGAGAACACTTCTTTTGATAAGACATTTTAGCACAATCTAAAGATTTAGGATTAGTAAAAACATTTCCCATGAAAACTTTACAAAATGATGCATCTGAATCAGTGGAGTTGTTTTCACAAACTCTTTCTGATTCGGATTTATCAGTTGTAACTTCATATTTGAAACTAGTGTTCATCATGACAATAGAAAACACAATCTTGTTAAGATCAACCAAAATTCTTTCTTCCGCTAAGATGTTTTCAAGTTCAGAAATTTTGCTTTCCAAGACAAGTGGAGGAACCTAAATCTTTGCTTTAACAGGTTTTTCCTCCATCTCCTCACTAGAATAGCTTTGGAAATAATCATTTGACAAAAAATTTGGTTGCTCATAAAGATAACTATCATTCAGCTTTTTATAGCAAAATGGTAGTTGCATTTTTGTTGTGTTCTTTCTGTTTTCATCTTCCTTAGCCTCAAACTCATCAGACGATTTTGTAACGAATTTGGGTTTCAAATGAGGACATTTGTCAGCCACTTGTAACAAATCAAAATTATATAAAGCTGGCTATTTTCTGATAGCTTTTTTCAGATAATGTAGGTTATCGTGACCAATACCCCAATTATCTTTGAAATCGGTAACTATCTTTGGTTTGTTTAGATAAATGGTTTGATCAGTTTGACCTCGAGTATAAAGTTTTGCTTCCAAACCATTAATCTTTTTCAGCAAGGATTTGTTTTCAGATTGCAATTTATTATAATTGACAACAAACTCTTTCTTCTCAAGTTCATACTTATTAAACTTAGAAACTGTTTCAGAAATTTGAGTTTCAAAACAAGCTTTTTGTTTTTCAAAAAAAGTAGCAGATTTGTTCAAAGAGTCAATTGAGTTTTTGTTCCCAGCAATTTCCTTGTTGAGATCAAAAATTGTTTGACGCTTTTTCGCAACTCTGCTTTTTTTCCTTTTTGAGTTTAGCTTGTAAGTCCTGTATTATGTCCCTAATTATCAAATTCTAATCACACTTTCAATAACAAGATGACACTAACAGGTTCAACAATCTACCTGTTTCAATTACAAATCAAGATTCATATACAAGTTTTCTGTCATAGACTTTATCTCTCTACAATCTCAATTCGCACAAACAACCTCTCTTTAACTTCTAACTATTCTAACCCTCTAGTCATATATCTATTAAAGGAAAAACAACACGCTTACAAAACATAAAGACTTTTGAAAACGTCCTAATTCAAGCAAATGTATCAAATTACATCAAATCAGTTCAAAAATGTAGAAAGAGAGTGTTGAGAGAGAAAGTCATATGTCTCATTTAGTCACAAGATTAAGCGTACAAAATGACAAAGGTTACAAGAAACTGTCAAAGGCTTTCTATTTATACCATGACATCTCTCAAGCAACATTACAAGGTAAACCTTACTACAAAGATCACTCAAAGCATTTAAATACAAAACATAAAGTCAACTAAACTGATCTAAACAAAATACAGTAACAACTTTGACTTTTGACTTTATTACAATTTGACTTTAACTTTGCTTTGAGAGTTGACTTTGAGCTTTGACTTGGCTTGACTTTGACCTTCAGACTTCATGATCTTGTATCCAACAAATATATGCTCTAACAATCTCCCCCTTTGGATTCAAGATCATCTCTAAAAGATTTTGCAATTCAATCTCCCCCTTTCGTTGCATTGAAGAACTTTAAGATTTTATCTCCCCCTTGTAGACTTCTTGTCAACTCAGATAATCTTCAGAAAAATAATCATTTGAGCAATCTCCCCCTTAATCAAAATATCATCAGATTAAATCTTCTCTTTTACTTAGCAATCTCCCCTTTTCTTTGATAAACCTGTCTTCAAAAACTTTTGTACTCTCCCCAAAGCCTATCTTTTAAGAACAATGACATTCTCCCCCAAGGATGTAAAACCTCTTTCAGACATCGAAAAGAAATTATCTTCAGTTTTAGCTCAGTTTGCTTCAGCAAATTGTATTCAAAGAAAATTTCAGTAAAATCTGCTCACATTCTGAAATCTTTGAACTTTTCTCTTTTCAGCTTTCAACAAACTTCCTCAAAATAACTGTCTTGACATAAATTTCTTGATCACTTCACACATTTCTTGATTTTGTCTCCCATCTATAACATTTCTTGATTATCTCTCCCCCTTTTTGAAGATTGGAGCATGAAATCATCAAAACTTTACAAGAAATGTCACATACCAAATCTGATCTGACCATTGATCTATCCAACGAGCCTCTGACTATCTATTGATCCAAAAGATATTCATCCGAATCTTTTCAAATTCAGACAAAATATGAGTGTAACACCTGAATCAACAAACGAATCAGTTAAAATGTATGTCAGTAACACGAAGTTACTGTGTGTAACGAACACACATTGGAAATGAGCTTTTTGATGTTCACTCCCCCAGGTCTTCCATTCAATCATCGAATAACACAAGTTTATTCTAAGAACGTTTTGACAGAAAAACAAATTTCATGTGTGTACGTGCATGTGTTTGAAAGAATTAAGCACAAATGATTGCTTTTGATTAGGCTCAAAATTGTGTAAACCATTAAGACAACAACAGTATAACACAGACTCAATTGTGCATGATCGAAGTGCGAAGGTGGGGAAGACTTCCTTCTTTTTCAATATCCAGATTTTCCAAATGAAACCAGATAGATTAAGTGTTGCGTCCCTTTGAAATATGAAACATCTTCTTTTTGAGAAGAAAATGAGTAGTTGGTGGGGTTTTTATCAAGAGTTGGCATGGGCTAGTTGCCTGTTTCAATGATGTTCACGAAGAATTGTGAAACACTAGCAAAGTGGTTGCCCGGCTTAGAAAAAGTTGGTGCAGAGTTTGATATTCTTTTACTCTGTTCTCACACCCTCTTTCTTTTTAAAACATTGAGCTCGCATCTAACCAAACTCTCATTTCCATTTTACCTCATCACTCAATCCACACTCAGTTATTTGTGGCTCCTCACTCAAGGATTAACTTCGTGGGTAGGAAACGCTGGTTAACGTGAATCCATAGAAGTTTTAGTTAAGCTCACACGTTTTCCTATAAGCATATGTTTCTCAAAATGATTTAACTTTGCAGTTAAAGCACACACACACACACACACATATATATATATATATATGTAAGTCCAAGATCACTAAATCTCTAGAGAGAGAAAGTAGAGAGAGAGTTCAAGGCGCAAAGTATGTTGTATTCAATGTGAGCGTTAAGTGTTACAAGACTTAAGGACCAAAGGGACTTAAATACCCTTGGCCTATACACAGATAAATCCCAATCTCAGTACAGTATAAGACCAAGCCTATAAATACAATGATTACTATAAAATCAGACTTAACAATCTCCCCCTTAGTAATCATTGGCGCTTTTGGTCTTCAAAATCTATCTTCTAAATTAGCATGGACCAACTAAGCAACTTTGCAAAGCATTCTGACTTTTAAAGAAAATTTCTTCTCATCATCTTTGAAGATCTGTTGTCTTTACTGCCTTGACAAGACTGGACCGGTTTGAAATAAACTTGAAAGAACAGTCGGTTCATCAGCTTGTGCTCTAGACGATACACCTCTTTTAAATGATCTTGAAGAAGTTGTGGTGATCGGAGCATAAACAGCAAAAGACAAGTAAATTTGAAGAAATTTGAATCTTGAGCGAATCCTGATCAGCAGATAAACGTTGAAGTTCTTTGTCTCTTTATCATCTCCTTAACTTCTCTTTTCTTCTCCCCCTCATGACCTTGATGATCTGGATCAACTTGGTCATGAAATTGTTGGAGACGAGACAACTTAAGATCTGCAAAATCAGAGAAAAGGAAAAAAATAGAGGAGGTTTGCGCGACAGGCAGGTGGCGCAAAGTGAGGTTTGCGCGACACGCTAGTGGAAAATGAAAATGAACATATAAAACTTTAATATAAACAAATCAATTTGTAAATTTATCCTGGACACACATTCTATTCATAGGAAAGAAAAATTGTAAAACTTTTACTTTATAGAATAAAATTTGTGAAGGTTTAAACTTTTAAATTCAACATGCCGATAAAATGAAAACAGAAAAATAAAACGATTTTTTTAAGCGAAAAACGGCACGTTTATATTTAGTTGAAACAAAATATAATTCAATAATATCATCTTTCACAATGTAAAATGAATTTGTGTCTCATTTGAAATATTTTGGGTTGTACAAATTCAGGGTTTAAAAAATAGCTCGGATTCTGAAAAAATATTGTTAAAAACTGGAACACATCATAGACAGAGATATATGCAGCGGAATGAAAATTGATGTACTCACAGTTTCTCATTAGTTAGAAGCTTACCAACATTGAAGACCGAGTCCTAGACTGATATGTCTAGAAGTCGTAGTCGTTGAAGTACGGGTTCTAAGCTGAAGTACATAGAAGCCAAATTCACTTACTCCCCCTTAACATGAGGTGCCTGCAACTTTGAATCAGATAAAGATTTGGGAACCCACTTGAATTTGGGCTCGTGTTTGTTAGTTGCAGTTCTTATGGGGAAGTACTTATTAGATTTGACAGTTAAAGCATGAGAAATATGATCAGATTGATAAGCACAAACATCAGAGGAGAAAGCATAATCATCTGAACTAGAATCAGAAGATGAATATGAGACATTTTTGGAAATTTGAAACATTTGCTTTATAGAATATTTTGAAACTTTATTACAAACAGCAAATGAATCACTATTATAAAGTCTGTCTACATATCTATCTCCATCAAACATAGAATCAGTAGATGTTCGCTTCGTTCTCCAGATATGCCTTGATCGAGCGCTCAAAGTCCTATATGTACGAATTGAATCGGAAGAATTAGAACTGTCATAAATAACTTTATCTTGTTTCTTCGACTTCTTTGACCGTCTTCTTTTACGCTTAGGTTTATAATATTGATCATTGAGCGTAAAAAAATCATCAAGAATTTTAGACGAAATATTTAAATCAGAAGAAATAATTTTATCCAAGCAACCCATCTGATCAACTAATAAATCTGAGTTTACCTCGGAGTCAGAATTATTTTGAGAAAAGATTTTAAAATTGGAAACTTCCTTTTTATTTTCCTTAGAATCAGAGGAAAGATTAGAAATAGAATCTGATTGTTGAGAAAATAATTTTTCTTCAAGACTAGACGTCATGAAAGAAAGAATAATATCAGATTCAATTTTCTTTAAAATATTTTGATCTTCGATCTTATCTTCAAGATTAATAATTTTGCTTTCTAATATTAACGGAGGAGTATATTTCTTAGAATCATAAATGATTGGAGAAATATTTTCTTTATCAGAATTAGGAGCATAAGGATCAATAAAATCATTAGATATTGAAGATTTGATAGGAGATATATCATTTAAAACTCTTTTTCCTCTCCTTGATTTTTCAGAAAAATATTTTGCATTTTCGCTCGTATAAAAAAGGAATTTCCTTTTTCTTGTTATTTGTTCTTTTATCATTTTCAATTTCTAACACTTGCTTCTCATTCATCCAATCAATTTTAAACTGAGGAGCATAATGAGCAAGAGTCAGATAATCATATTTATATAAAGTTGGGGATTTTTCAATTGCATTGTTTAAACAATGAGGATTTTCAAAACCAAGTCCCCGCCTTTGTTTTAAAGCTTCTTCACTCATTGGTTTATTCATAAAAATTGTTTGTTCAGATTGGTTCCTTCGATACAACTTTTCTTCTAACTTATTTATTTTATCAGAAAATTCATCTTTTAAATTAGTCATAGCAGTCAAAGACTCAAGATAAGTCTTATTTGAATTTTCCAAATCATTCAATTTCTTTTGAAAGATTTCTTTAGTATTGTCTAAAATAGATTTTTCATCTTTCAAAGAAATTTTCAGTTTGTCAATCAAATCTGACTTTTCAGAATTTAAATTCTTTTCAGATAAGAGTTTTGAACGTAAATCAGATAAGGCAGTTATCATGATATTCATCTGAGAGGTAATGAAATTATGATCAAACTCTGAATATACCTCATCATCAGTATCAGAATCATCTGACTGATCATCTCCGATCAAGCACATCTGAGCGATCTCTACATTTGCAGCTTCATCGTCAGAGTGATCCAGCCAGAATTCTTCTTCTGCAAGCAAAGCAGTTTCGTTCTCTCTTTTCTCAGCCAGTTCCAGTTTCTTTCGGTAGTAAGCTGAGTCCTTAACCTTCTTTGCTCTACACTTCTTTGAGATGTGACTCGGTTTTCCACAGTTGTAGCAAGCAGCAGTCTTTGGCTCGGGTACTTTGGCTTTAGACCTAGAAGTGAAGCGAGAAGAGTTGGAACCAGATCTTGGTTGGAACTTTTTCAGGTAATGCTGAGAGAGAAGGATCATAGCTTTCTGCAGTGCCTCACCATCATCATCAGTTGACCCATTGTAAGCGTTTTCAGACAACGCTTGTTCAGCCAGTTGGCTCGTGAGAAGTGCAACCGGGTCCACTAACTTCTTCTTTTTGTTCAGTTTAGCCTTCTTCTCAAGCACCAAGTTCTCATCAGTCATCAGAATTTCATAAAGTTCTTAGATTTGCATAGTGGAGATTCTGACATCATTCCTCAATCTATGGCATGTTTTATTCCATTCTGGTTGCAATGTGTTGAGGAACTTCAGATTTGTCTCAAGCTCAGTCTTTTCAACTTTAATCTTCCTCAGATCATTGATAATGGCACAAAATCTGTCATACACCGTTTTCAGTGGCTCCCCATCCTTGGCATTGAATTCCTCAAAATTATTCATGTAGCGCGTATGCCTGAGTTGAGTGGCGACCGAAGAACCAAGCATAATCTTCTCAAGTTTTTGCCACATCAGATATGGATGAGTTTTGAAACAATCAATCCTGTTGTACATAGAGTTTGGCAAGGCTAGCATCAAATTTGACTTTATATCACGATCAGCTTGATATGTAGACAACTCATCATGTGAACACTCTTTAGTAGGCTTATATAATCCAGAAGCCAATTTGGGTTTTTCAAACGGTCCTTCAGATAAAATGATCATCATGTCATTTCCATTCTTTTGTCGTTCAATGAAGTTCAAGAACCGATCTTGCCACTGTATAAATTCATTTTCATCAATCAGCACTGGTGGACGATTTTCTGTACCCAAAGACATCATTAGATCACTTTTGTAAAACTGAGCTTGATAAGAAAACTTGTCAGAATCCATGTTTCAGAAATTCAGAAAAAATTCTAAGTGTGAGACTGGCGCAAAGTAGAGCTTTGCGTGAGAAGTAGAAGACGCAAACAAGGCTTTTCGTGAGAAGGTTGTGGCGCAAGGTAAGCTTTGCTTGACTCGAAGGAAATACAAACCAACTTTGCGTGAGTAGCGGGAGACGCAAACTAGCTTTGCGTTAGTCGTTGAAGACGCAAAGTAAGCTTTGCGTTAGATGCTGAAGATGCAAAGTAAGCTTTGCGTGAGTAGAGACTAGCGAGAACTTGACTTCTCGTGAGCTAATGGAGACGCAAAGTTAGCTTTGCATGAATCACTTAATGCGAAAACCTGAAACACTAGCACAAAATTAGTAAGATCACGTAAATTCAATGATGAACTCGCGCAAATGGAAGATCTAGCGCAAACCGATAGAAAATCAAGAAAATTTCTAAAAACTCGATTTCAAAACTAAATTTGATGAAATTTTCTTATACAAAACCTTTCGAAAACAACTTTTTAACACATTTCAAACAAACTTTTCGATCAAAAACCACAATTTTGAAAAACCGTAAGCTGAACAGAACGTAAAAACGTGTTTCCAGAATTTTCAAAAATCTCAAAATCAACAATCAAAACTTGAATTTCTTGAAAAACGATGTGAATTAAAAAATGATTATCAATCAAAATCGAGTCTAACAAAACAATTTGCAAAAAAAATTTGATCACAAACCAATCCGAATTTGATGAAAAATCAAGAAAACGAGATTTTCTTGAAAAATTCAAGAAAATCGATCAAATTTTCGATTTAATCCACAAATTCAGTATCAAAAAATCAATCTCTCAATTCTCTCAAGATCTAGAACAACTCTGATACCAATTGTGAGTCCAAGATCACTAAATCTCTAGAGAGAGAAAGTAGTGAGAGAGTTCAAGGCGCAAAGTATGTTGTATTCAATGTGATCGTTAAGTGTTACAAGACTCAAGGACCAAAGGGACTTAAATACCCTTGGCCTATACGCAGATAAATCCCAATCTCAGTACAGTATAAGACCAAGCCTATAAATACAATGATTACTATAAAATCAGACATAACAATATATACATGTCAGATGTTTATATGCTCATAGATGTAATCATGAAGATTTGAGCATTTTAAACATTGAAGATATTTCAAAACAAGTATATGGAATGAATGAAATGAATACAAGAAACTTGTTTGAAAATCTGACATTGTATGAAAAAGATCAAAATATCTGAATGATTTATCAAGTAAGGTTTAGGTCAGCATAAATTGGATATTGTCTACACGAATCAAAATATAGACATTCTTGAAAGAAACGTTTAGAAATGAAATCAACGCTCAAACTTTGAAAATCAAGCGCGGTGTATCACCATCGAAAATTTTGTTCAGTTTGAGACATGGTGATAACATGTTCAACAAAAGTTTAAACTGGTGTGTGTGAATACTTGAAAGTATATAGAAAAGATAATACGCAAGTATTAATCTTTGGAAACACACGATTTGTATATCATTGAAGCATATATAACATGAAAACATTTAAAATCACACTTTTATATTCATGAAATCTTTTAAGAATCAGAAGTGGTTTGAACATTTAAGAACATGTTTTCATATCTGAAAGTTGTCCTTCTTTCAAACACGTATGAGATTAAGATTAGAAATAAACCTTTCGCTCAGTCTTAAATCTCATCAAGTCAGCTCTAAGTCATATTAGATATGATCATTTAATCTCTCTCTCAATTCTACAAAAATCACAAGTCGTCAAAGTACAAAGTTTTATTCACAACTTTTATTGAAAAATAAAATGACATAAAGCAAAAAAACGTTTAAAGTGCAAGTTCCGATCAGATGTAATCAGAAATCATATACTCCCCTTGAAATTATGCATCAGGAAAAATATGTACTCCCCCTTGAAGGTTGATCTTCTTATTCATGTATCGGAGTACAATCTCATATATGCACGGAGTATAATATCTTTTGTTCGTTGAAGTACGAGTCCTAAGTTGTTGTGTTTAGAAGTCAAACTCTTTATCTTTGAAGAACGGGTCCTGAACTGTAGTATTCAGAAACCTTGGTTCCTTTACTCCCCCTTGACTTGAGGTGCCTGCAACACAGAATCATCTTTTGGCTTTGGTACCCACTAGTATTTGGGTCCATGTTTGTGAGTTACAGTTCTATTAGGAATAATTGAGTAAGAACCATACCAGTAATGATCACTTGTTTTATGAACAAAATCATATGTACGACAATAAGAACAATCATTTTTCCTTTTAGACAACATGAATAATTGATCTCTCAAGTAAACAAGATCAGGTTTACCTTTTCGCACATTGTTCTTCTTGGTTTTTGGTACATGTACACATGATTTCTTACCTTTCTTTTCGTCATTCTTTTCATCATTAACTGGTTTCACTTTCCATAACAGCTTTTCTTCTTCTTCTTCTTCTGAATGTATCTGAACCATCTACATTTCTATCAAAGAAAATGTTAGTAATACGAATCTGATCATATGAATTAACTGACCTTTTTGAAGAAACAGTTCTTTGATGTGAGCTTGTAGTTGTCTTTTTAGAGTCAGCTAAATCATCTCTAGGTGTGTGGATAATTGACTCTAGAGTCTTCTTCTCAGTCACCACCACCTTAGAAACAATTTCTTCAAGCTCTTTTATCTTCGAAAATAAATTGTTTCTTTCTTTGACGAGTTGGTTAATCTTTTCTTGAAACTCAGACTTCGTTTTCCTTTCTTTCAAAGCACATGTTGACAGTTCAGATAACTTCTCTGTAAGCTTCCTTATTTCTACCTCAACAATGTTTCTTTCTTCTTCAAAGTCATTTTCAGCATTCTTTCTCTGACCATATATTTCTTTGAAGATTCCAACATTTTTCTGTTCAATGGCCTTCTTCTCTTTTGCAAACTTTTCCCTTTCTAAAATGATCACTTTCTCAAAATCCGATACTTGTTGAGAAAGCTTGGAAAATTTAAGCTCAACAATTTTCTTTTCTTCAAAACTTTTCCTTGAAAAATCTGAGAACTTCTTTGCAAATCCTCTCTTTTCTTTATCAAAATCATCTCTGTCTTTGGCCATCTTTAGCTCCAGATCAGAAATCTTCTTATTCAACTCTTCATTAGCACATTCCAAATCCTTAACTTTCTCCTCATTCTTATCAACAGAATATGTTTGTTGGATTTGGACAATTTGATTTTCCAAGTCAGAGATCTTTCTTTTCAGCTCAGTATTCTCAGTCTTCAATTTCTCAGATTCCAACCATTTATCTTCTTTCAAAGCATGAAGAACTTCTCTTTCAAGTTGTTTTATATGATCTTTATACTCAACAAAGAAATCTGAAAATTTTCCCGAATTGGTTGCCTTTTTCAGTAAACTCATATAAGCATGCATCCATTCTTTAAGACTATTGAAAGTAGCAACTCGGTCATTTTCTGTCTGCTTATAATAATCAACCAGATGTTCATATCCAACAATTTCTTTGCGTAACTTGAAACTGTTCTCACGTTTTTGTGCAATCTTATCTTCAAGAGAGACAATCTTGGCTTTAAGTTTAGCAATCTTTTCTTTTGATGACATCTTTATTTTTACACTGTTTCACAAAAAGAACTTGAAATGATCGTTAGTCCAAGTGAAATCAAGCAATACAGAAAAAAACTTAGAAAAAAATTTCAGAAATTAAATTTCCAAAATTCTCTAAGTATGGAATTCGCACAGTAGAGTGAAGTACAAGGAATTCGCATGCACAATTCGCACACAAGCACAAATGAGAAAGAATTCGCACACTACTCATACTAACTTCAGAATTCGCACACTAAACGAAATCAGAATTCACATACAACCAGAATTCGCATGCAACTATATCCGAGTTCTAAGAATTCGCATATAACCTTATGCGAAAACTAAACTTAGAAAATTTTGAAACTCAAACTTTTCGCATACACACTATTCGCATAAAACTTTTTGCACAACATGATCAAACGAATTCTATCCTTAGGAAAAATTTCAAACTGAGCAATTCGCATACACACTTATGCGAATTCAAAGAATTTGTATGACTCACATAAACGAAATCCTTACTTTTCGCATGACACTCAGATGCGAATTCTTTCCTTAAATTTTCAGGAAAACTTTTCGTATCAAACACTTATCCGAATTCAAACTTTTCGCATATATACTCGTACGGATTTTGAAGAATTCTCAAAAAATCATCCTCTTCATTTGCTTTAAAAAATCAGATTCAGTAAGATTATTTACCTCTTCGGAAGTTTCTTCATCAGATTCATCGTAATTGACTTCCTTGCCTATTAAGCACATGTGAGCAGTCTCTTCTTTATCCTCCTCATAATCTGAATGATCCAACCAGAAATCATCCTCAGCCATCAGAGCTTTTCTAGCCTCTTTTTACTTAGCCAGAAGCATCTTATTCTTGTAGTACTTAGAATTTCTAACAATCGGCTTCCGGCAGTCCTTGGAAAAAGTGGCCTATCTTACCACAATTGTAGCACTTGACTGGCTCCTCAGTCTTCTTCTCTCCATACTCATTCACATACTACCTTCTCTTTTCTTCCGGCTTCCTTTCTACATAACTCTTTCCTTCAGATCTCTTGTCCTCATGCCTTCTTCCTTCCACTCTTTCCTTGTGTTCAAAGTTCCTTGACCCTGAAGAGTACCTCTGACTATAACCGTGTGCAATCTTAGTTTTTAACAACGGAACCGTCGTTAACCGCGAGTCGAATAGGAGTTCGGCTTGAGAGTCGTAAACTTGTTGCTCGAAGAGGAAACGATAGGCATACACTACAATGGTAAGGGATGAGGAACAAAATTTGGCCAAATTTAACGGAGTTTGGACCAAAATTGTTAGAAAAACTAACGAGACTAACAGATGTCCGTTAAAATACTATTTATTGTCTCTTTCAATATGAAACCCACGAACTGCACAAATTTTCTTCACTTTGCTTCATAAATTCACGATCAATCAAGCTTCTTGTTGCATCTATTGTCCTTATTAAGCACCAACTAAACATTTTCAGCAACATGCATCGGAAAAAAAATATAACCGTGAGATTCCGGTGATATAACAAACTTTTCCGGCGAGTTCATTAAACATCAAAACATCTTCGATTTCTTTCTGGAAATCATGTAATAAACTTGAAAATCTGATCGACATGAACATATAACGAGATCTGAACAAAATTTCAGAAAAATTCCGCCAAGAAAAATGCAGATTCCGGCAGCTCGTTTTTCCGGCGAGATGACCGGTGACTTCGTCCAACAGCTCGAAAAATCACAAATTCTTGCTGGAAATTCTTGTAATCAACTTACAAACTGATCGAAACGAGAAGATTAATAGATCTGGACGAAGTTGCAAAAAATAGCCGGCAAAACAGTCCAGTTTTCCGGCCATCTCTTTTTTCCAGCAAGGGTGTTATAATCAGCTCCAAAACTCGAATTTTATACTGTAAATCGATCAAATAACTCACAAAAAATCGAGATAAACATTAAGGATTGAGTTATGATGAAGATATAACAGTATCACAGCTTGATCCTTGTTTTTCGGCCATGAACAGTAACATTTCCAGCGAAAACGTTTTTCCGGTGAGGTGTGTTCTCGGATCAAAATTTATCGAATTTGTTGCTAAAAAATACATCAAACACTCGATATTGACATGTAGAACTGATCTAGAACGAGATATGACAGTATCTAAGCTCAAACCTCAAATTCCAGCGAGATTCCGGTCAGATCTAGATTTTCCGGCGAATGAACTTTCGAAGCTCGTATCTAGATCGTTTTTCGACGAAATTCGAATCTAAAAGATGTAGAATGCTCGATTTTCAAAAACGAACAGATCTATGTAAATCAAATCTCCTCATGCAAGAAAAATTCGGATCGAAAAATTTGACGCGAAAAATACCGAAAATTTCGAACGAAAACTTCGAAAAATCTCAAAACTCAACGAAATTCGAATCCAAAAATTGTAGTAGATTTGTAATCTCATCAAGAACAAATCTTCAAGAGGAATTGAGTTTTGGAACAACTTACTTGTAGATCAGGCTAATAAACACGAAATGTCGAGATCGATAATCGTTACGAGAAAATTTTTATTGTTTGGCTCTGATACCAATTGTGATTCCAGTAAGATCAAGATTGATTGAATAACAAAAGATTAACAAAAGATTGTAGGGAGAAATCTGCAGTTTTATTTATGACTGAAATGTAAAACTACAACTACAGAGAGAGAACTCGTATGATCTACATTTCTAATGAAAACTTACTTACAAACTAAACATACAAACTCCTTATATACCCCCACATCCCTTGTACACATTAAGCTCAAACCCATTACAAGACCCAAATGCAATACATATTGATTACTTTACTAAACTTCTAAATAGAACATATTTATGTTCTAACAATTTGAACCCGACTTCTTATAAAATTTCTTCTGGAAGGCTCGGGTAAGCAAAATCATGGCTTGCTTAAGGTTATCTCCATCATCAAAATCTGAATTATCACTGTCAGAGTTACCAGAACTAGAAACCACAACTTTTGTTAGGACTGAAAGTCCTATGTGTTGAAAGTGGAATAAAGTATTTATAAGGGTTCATTCTGTAATTACTTAATAGTTTATTTAGTTAGATGGGCCCAAGCCCATAAGCCCATTTTCGTGTAAAGCTGGATATATAAAGCCTGATTTGTTTTCTTTTACAAGTTAGTCTCATAATTCAGATTACTAGTCAATAGGTTTACTCTCTCAGATCAGAAATCCTTTCTGTAAACCTAAACCCTTTGATTGCATATTAATCATATGACTAGTAGTTGGAGCGTAAATCTTATTCATCTTTGATATTATTTGTTGTTGATTGCACTGTACTGGGATCTACAATTGGTATCAGAGCAAAGAGACTGAAGGTTTGATCCAAAAAAAAAAGGTTTGTCTAAAACCCTTAATCGATTATCTGTGTTTTGCGATTTTACTATTCATCGATTCACTATTCATCGATTCACTATTCATCGATTCACTATTCATACCGGTCGACTATTCATCCGATACTATTCATACCGGTCGATCACTATTCATCCGGTACTATTCATACCGGTCGATCACTATTCATCCGGTCACTATTCATCCTGTCGACCTATTCATCCGGTCACTATTCATCCGGTTGACACTATTCATCCGGTACTATTCATACCGGTCGGTTACTATTCACGAAGTACTATTCATACCGGTCCTTTGGTTCGACCGGTACTTTGTCTATACCGGTCTTTTGCTTAACCGGTACCCTGCTCGACCGGGCCCAAAAAAAAAGAAAAAAAAAGGAAAAAAGGGTCAAAATTTTTGTCTCACGATCATTTTGCAGTGCATTTCTTTTAGCCCCCGTACTTCAAGGTTTCAGTAGCTTGTCATTTGTGACCTAAACTTTCAAGTTTCACACTCTGTCACTTTTGGTCCTTACACGTTAGAGTACCATCTCTTGTCAAGTTCAGTCCCTGTATATCAAAAGGAATGCCTTCAAGCGAAGATCTTTCAATAAGTATGGATGAGATGCCACCTGTTATTTACAGAGGAGAATATGACCTATGGAGGATTCAGTTCTTAGACTTCATTGATAAACTTGACTTGGGTGATTATATCAGATTATCTCTGAGGGAAGGAAGAATGGAAACTCCGACAAGTATTTGTTATTTTATGGGAGAAAATGGAAGAACGGAACACGAAGTGTACTCACTACCATTTCAGGAATACACAGATGAGCAAAGAAAGAGATTTGAAGCTGATAAATTATCTAAAGCTTTTATCGTGCAAGGAATTTCTGAGGAGATTTCAAAAGAGATTTCTGTCAATTTAGACAGTAAAAAGGCTACAGGAAAACAACTGTGGGAACATCTTGAGAAGATAATGACAGGACCAAAGATGTCTTCAAGAGTAAAGTTTTTGGAAACTGAGAACTCCGAACTAAAAAGACGGATTTCTGATCTGGAAGTTCAAATTGTCCAAATCCAACAAACAGCATCTGTTGACAGTACTGAGGAGCAGATTGAGCATCTGAAAGATACAAATGTTGAGCTTCAAAAGCAAATATCTGATTTGGAGCAAAAGCATGCTCAAGATAAATCCGAGTTTGAGAAATCGTTCGCAAAGAAGTTCTCAGATTTTTCCAGAAAATGTGCTGATGAGAAGAAAGAAGTTGAGCTTAAATGCATAAAACTTTCTCAGCAAGTTTCTGATTTTCAGAAAGTAATCATTCTTGAAAGAGAGAAGTTTGCCAAAGAGAAGAAGGCCATTGAACAAAAGAATGTTGGTTTCTTCAAAGAAATATCCGACCAACGAAATGATGCTGAGAAGGGATTTGAAGAAGAGAGAAGTATGTTTGAGGCTGAGATCAAAAAGCTTACTAATAAGTTATCTGAACTATCTGAAAGTGTGCTGAAAGAGCAGAAAACGAAGTATGAGTTCACGAAGAAGATTGACCTGCTTGTTAAAGAAAGAGACAACTTTGCTTCGACGATTAAAGTGCTTGAACAGACTGCATCAAGTTCAAATCAGAAATCGGTCTCTTCACAAAGGTCAGTTAAATCGTTTGATCAGATTCGTAAAACTAACCTTTTCTATGATAGCAATATAGATGGTTCAGGTACACATCAACGAAGGCGAAGATACAAAGAAGAGGAACTGGTCTGGAAGAAGAAACCAGTTGAAGATGAGCTGAAGGAAAAAGAATCATGTGTACATGCGTTTAATGCCAAAAGGAACAATGTGCGTAAAGGGAAACCTGATCATATCTATACGAGAGATCAATTAATCAGGTTATCAAGGTAATAAATACCACTGTTCTTATTGTCGCACACATGATCACATTCACAAAACCAGTGATCATTTCTGGTATGGTTCTTATTCTATATCACCCACAAGAACTGCAACTAACATTCGAGGACCCAAATACCAGTGGGTACCAAAAACGAAAACTGATTCTGTGTTGCAGGCACCTACTGTCAAGGGGGAGTAGAAGAATTATGGCTTCTAAGTAAATCAGCTTAGAACCCGGACTTCAACGAAGTTTGGCTTCTGATCACATGACAGATCAGGACCCGTTCTTCAACGTTCAGACCTGGATATTTTGCAACTATCCAGGGGGAGCTTAAAAGACCTAAATCATTATATCATGATTTGAGGGGGAGCTTAAAAGGTAAATATCTTCTAACTCTAGATCTCTGATTGTTTGGAAGACGAACAACTTTCTAGCATGAAAAACAATTTCTGAAATGTTCAAACCACTTCTGATTTTCAAAAGGTTTCATGAATCTAGAAGTGTGAATTTAAATGTTTTTCACTTTTTGCGCATTAATGTTTAACTGACTGTGTGTTTCTAAAGATCAATACTTGCGTATTATCTTATTCTTATATTGTAACGTATTCACACACACAGGTTCAGTACTTCATTTGTATTTGTTATTACCATGTCTCATAGCAAAATAATTTTTCGATGGTAATACCCCCGTTTGATATTCAATGTTGTTGAGCATCTATCATTATTCTAAATTTGTGCTTTCATTGCTAAATTGTTTATATTTGTTCATATAAACATAATATCCAATTTTTTGATACCCTAACCAGTTTAGTTGATCTGATTGATACATTGTCAGATTCTCAAAACAAATCTCATGATTTCATTTCATTTATT
Source organism: Arctium minus (assembly GCA_954870635.1). Lineage (NCBI taxonomy): Eukaryota > Viridiplantae > Streptophyta > Magnoliopsida > Asterales > Asteraceae > Arctium > Arctium minus. Next base: position 25,093,878 of record OX941093.1, read on the forward strand.
CAATATTCTTGTTTTGAGAAATCTTCAAAGTTTAATTGCTCAAATCTAATGAGCATACATTTTGACAGTGTTATCTTATTTGAGCTTAAATGTTAAAGATAAACTGTTGAGCTACTATTTTTTTGTTTAGGACTTACATGGGATTTGTGTGAGCACTTAAATAGAACTTCCATGGATTCACGTAAACCAGTGTTTTCTACCCCGGAAGTTATCCTAGAGTGATTGAGGGGTGAGGGGTCTTAAATCAAAGAGTGGGGGAGATAACTCATCGGATTGAGTTTTTTCTCTTTGTGCTGAGCGGAAAAATGAAAAATAGAGTTTGGTTAGAAGTGAGCTTTAATGTTAAAAAGAAAGAGGGTGTGAGAACAGAGTTAAAAGAATATCAGAACTCTGCACCAACCACTTTCTGAGCCGGGCAGCCACATAATCTGATTGGTTCACATTCCTTGGTGACCATCATTGAAACAGGCAGTAAGCCCATGCCAACTCTTGCTATAACCCCACCAGCCACTCGTTTCTTTCTTAACAAAGAAATGTTTCATTTTCTTTAGGGACGCAGCATATATGCTATCTAGTCTTCACTCGGAAGATTTAGATATTGAAAAAGAAGGAAAGTTGCCCCACCTTCGCACCTTTTTCATGCACATTGAGTCCATGTAATATCTGTTGTTGTCTCAAAAGTGTACACAATTTGAGCCTGATATAGCTAAGTAGCTTCAATCATTTCTACACTTGCACGAGCACACAAGGAATGAGTTTTCTTGTCATAACATTCATAGAAAATTCCTTTGTGGTTTTTCGATGATTGAATGGAAGCCCTGGGGGAGTGAATATCACAAAAAACTCCTTTCCAACGTACATCTGTTGTACAAAGTGGCTCCGTGCTACTTACAGGCATACTAACTGTTTCATTTGTTGATTCAAGTTTTCAATTTCTATTATATCTGAATTTGAAAAGATTTGGATATATACATTTCATGAATTAACGGATACTCAGATCAAAGGGCGGAGAATGTCAAATCATCATAAAGGGGAGATCAAAGAATATGTTGAAATTGAAGAAGTTTTGATGATCATGATGCTCACAATCATCAAAAAGGGGGAGAAAAAGTTCAATTTCAAAGTTTTAAAGAAAGAAAGTTATTTCTGAAGACAGTCAAAGAGATTTCAAAGATTGTATTGATTCTTTCCGTATCATGTGGTGTCTGCTACAAGTTTGTTTCTCATTCCTCCTACGCGCTGATTGAAACAAGTTCTTAAACTGAAAGCTTATTCAACTCGCGGTTCAAAGACGGATTCTTTGTTTTAAACTGAAGATGCACCGTGGAATGTCAAGTAACTCTCTCATTATCTTTCTTGTGTGCTAATCCGATGTGATTGAGTTTTTTTACAACTGAAAGCTGCTTGATAGTGCGTTCAGTCGAGGCTACTATACATTGAATCTGGTTACAAAGTTAATACTATGAAGATCAAGAACTTTATTCAAGGGGGAGCGTGGAAAGTAATGAAGACATGCAACACCAAAGTTCTTCAAAGATTCAAGATGGAAAGAAGATCAAGGCCTGAAGTTTTTCAAGTTGTTAAATGCTTTATTCAACTTTAGGGGGAGATTGTTAGGACTGAAAGTCCTATGTGTTGAAAGTGGAATAAAGTATATATAAGGGTTCATTCTGTAATTACTTAATAGTTTATTTAGTTAGATGGGCCCAAGCCCATAAGCCCATTTTCGTGTAAAGCCTGGATATATAAAGGTTGATTTGTTTTCTTTTACAAGTTAGTCTCATAATTCAGATTACTAGTCAATAGGTTTACTCTCTCAGATCAGAAATCCTTTCTGTAAACCTAAACCCTTTGATTGCATATTAATCATATGACTAGTAGTTGGAGCGTAAATCTTATTCATCTTTGATATTATTTGTTGTTGATTGCACTGTACTGGGATCTACAATCTTCTTCTTCTTTTTCTTATCTTTCTTCTCTTTCTTTTTCTTCTTTTCAACCACCAAAGCAACTGGATCATCAACTTTCTTTTTCTCTTCTCTTTCCTCTTCTACTTCCTCTTCATTTTGCCTCAAGGTTTCATAAACTTCATGTAAGGGAATCACACTCAGATCTTTCATCTGTTTCATTCTCCGTGTATACTTTTTCCACTCAGGTTGCAACACACTCAAAAACTTAACATTGTTCTCAATCTGTTTCTTCTTCACTTTGTTATTTGATAACTCATTCAACAAAGAAACAAACCTTTCATAGGTTTCCTCAAGACTTTCTTCAGTTTTGGCTTTAAATTCCTCATAGTTGTTTATGCAGTTAGCCACTTTCATCTAGTTGCCAATCTTTGATCCCATCATCATCTTCTCCAACTGATCCCACATCTTCTTAGTAGTTGCCTAGTAGCTTTCAATCTTAATAGATCTCATTTGGAATGCTCTAAAGAAGTAAAGATCTAGCTTGCTTGTCTGCCTTGTATCTCTTCTTTTGCTCAGGTGTATAGCTTGAAAAATCCACCACAATCTCTTTAGTCTTTATACCTCTGTTCTCAGTACCATCTTCACTATCTGAACTCTCATTATCTTCATCAGGTGCAACAGCAATTACTGGTTTCATCGGACCCTCATCAATTTACTATTTGATGTATTCTCCATTCTCATGTCTGTCTATAAAATCCATGAATTTGTCCTTTCATTGCTCATATTCACCTTTGAATAGAACTGGTGGTTTAACATCTGTATCGATAGCAAGAGCATCCTTTGAAGTCATCTTGATCAGAAACACATATCTTTACACATAGAATCAGAAAATATCAAAAACTCAGTCAGAAAATGACTAAGTATAGAATTCGTACACCAATGAAGAAGCTTTTAGCACACAAAGAAGAAATTCGCACACCACAAAAAAGAACTTCTTGCACAAGGAAACAATTCGCACAATGAAGGATGTGAATTTCTAGAATTCGCACGCTGAAGGATGCGAGTTCTACTCTTTTCGCATACAGACCGATACGAATTTCAGACTACTCGCATATAACGCTATGCGAATTCCGAACTTGAAATTTTCGCCAACTTGAATAACAATTTGCACGCCCTTAAGATGCGAATTCTGGACTTAAAATTATTTTCAACCTCAAACAATTCGTATCGATACGAATAGTTACCTTAGAAAATTTTTCAGCTTGAGATGCCAGTTCTTAAGAATTCGTATGTAACTAAATGTGAATTTCCAACATCTCGCATATAAAGCAATGCGAATTATGTCCTTCACAACTTAGAAATCAGCTTTTCGTATCTCAACTAATGTGAATTCCTTCCATTCGCATATAGAGAAATGTGAATTTCGTTCTTCTCGTATATAGCACAATGCGAGTTCTTCACTTAGCAACCTTTAAAATCCAAATCCATGCGAGTTCATCTTTAACATGCGAGTTCTTCAGCCTTTTATGCGAATCCTTCAAACCTCGTTCCAGAATTTTCAAAATCAACCCAAATCCAATCCAAAACTCCAAATTGCAACACAAAACTTTGTCAATTTGATCCAGAACACAATTCGAACAGATTACTTAGAATTGATTTCAACAAAATAGATCAAGATCACAAAATTGATCTAAACTCAGTGTGTTTACAGTTCTCGAACAAAAATTCAGACAAATCCAAAATTCACACAAATGAGTTATGAATTGGATTATATGAATCAAATCAAATGTGATCTATGACATGAAATGAATACAATGCAATCAAATTCAACTTCAAAACAACAAAAATTACACGAAATTGAATGATGAACAGTGATCTGCGAGTTCTTGAAAAAGTTCGACCAAAACAATCAAGATTCTTGATCCATTTCTGATTCTTATGCTTGCTCTGATGCCGATTATTATTCCCAAATGTGTGCTAATAAAGATGAATAAACAGTGAATTCAATAGCAAGTAAACGTATATTGATCAAAGAATCCACAGTACACGATGCTTTCAATTTGTACAATATTTCTCTCTCTAAGAATATCCTCTCTCTTAGTCATATGAGTCTACAAACGAAAATGCTATTTATACCTACTAATTATAAAGACAAAACAACTAACACTAACTAAACTAGTTGACTTTGACTTTCCTCTTATTATGCTTGACTTTGACTTTTGCTTTAAGAGACTTTGACTTTGATTCTCATTCTTCATGATCTTGGATCCAACATATTTATGCACTAACAAAGTGTTTGACTTTGATAAATGTCTTGAGTTGTAAGGTCAAACAATTGACCATATAAATAGGTTTTCTCTTTAGATTTGAGAGACACGTATAACAATCATTCACAAGAACTCGCATAGATCATAGAGAGAGAAACAAGTGAGACTTGTGGCACTCAGTGAGATCTGTGACTAGGAAATCATTGTAATCATTGTTAAAATCAATATAAAGATGATTTCTACATATATTGAGTGTGATTAGTAGTTTGGATCTGAAACATCACAGACACACCCAAAGACATGAAGAAAGCCAATGTTAGGTTTTCTACCATAAAAGACTTCATAAGGAGTCTTGTTATACCATTTTACAACGATGGACCTATTTTGGGTAAAGCATGCAGTGTTAATTGCTTCAGCCCAAAAATAGGTAGGAAGATGAGATTCACTCAGCATAGATCTGGCAGCTTCACATAGTGTTATGTTCTTTCTTTCCACTACACCATTTTGTTGTGGATTTCTGATGGCAAAGAAGTTTTGAGAGATGCCTTTTTCATTGAAAAAGTCATCCAACATACTATTCTTGAATTATGTCTTGTTGTCACTTCTCACAAATCTTACTAGCTGCCCATTCAGTACTTCGGACTTTTTGATGAACTTTATAATCTCTTCAGTAGTGTCACTTTTATACTTGAGAAAAAATACCCAAGTGTAACGAGTGAATTCATCAATAATGACAAGAATGTACCTTCAACCACTAAGGTTGGGGTACTGACTGGTCCACACAGATCCACGTGGAGCATCTGGAGAGGTTGGAAGATGGAGAAGCATTTCTTGGACTTGAAGGAAGATTTTGTGAGTTTTCCTTTCTCACAGGCAGCACACAGCTTTTCTTTCACAAAAGATAGTTTTATCATTCCCATAACAAGCTCTTGATTAGAGATAACATTCAATGTCTTGAAGTTGAGGTGGGAGAGACGCTTATGCCAGAGACAACATCTTTTTGCAGAGTTTTCAGAGACAATGCAGATGTTTGTTCCAAAGGATGAGCTATGCCCCATGTCTATGACATAGACATTTTCTTTCCGGTAGCCAGAAAGTACAGTTTCCATGTTCTTGTTGAAAATAATACATAAAGATAGTTCAAATAAAACTTTGTACCCCAGATCACACAGCTGGCTTATGCTTAGGAGATTGTGCATCAAGTCTTCAACGTATACTACTTTATTAAAAGTGATGGAACCATTTGAAAGTGTTCCATAACCCTTAGTACTTCCTCTAGAATTGTCACCAAAGGTGATGGAAGGACCTTTGGTAGGCATGAAGTCAAAAAGAATAGATTTGTTGCCAGTCATGTGTCGTGAACACCTGCTATCAAGATACCAGATTTTTTAGTGTCCTAGACCCTACAATCACAAAGAAATCAGTTCTTTGGTACCCATTTGGAAATGGGTCCTTTTGAATTATAAGAAGATGGAGAATCCTTGGAAGTATTTCTTTCAATTCTTTCCACAGGACAATCCTTAGCAAGATGGAAGGTGTCACCACAATTATAACATTTTCTATAAATAAAAACCTTTTTGGAGGTTTGATCAGTTTCCTTGTGTTGACCAGTCGCATTGACTTTTATAGGTTTTGTGAAGGAAGATGAATCAAGAGGTTTGGGACCCAAGATACCTTTGTCAGAGTTGGACAAAAGAGTAGAAGAGGGTAGCTTGGGATTTAACTTTTTCAACATCACATATCTGGGAATAGGAAGAGAGGAAGATTTCTTAGAATCTTTATTGGGAAGTTTTCTCTGGGAGGGAAGATCGGCAGCCGATTTTCCTTTTTCAGAGGAAGAGAATTTCTTTGAAGAAGGTTGAGATTCTCTAGTTGGAGTCTTTGAGGGTTTGGGTTTAGAAGAGGAACCCTCATTAATTGTCAAGGATATCATTGACTCAAGAATGAGTTTGGGAGGGTCATTTGAGCCTTGGGCTTCCTCACTTTCATGAGGTGAACCAATACCTTTAGCTTTAATGAACATCCCAAACTTTAGATTTTTAGTGAGATCAGAAGAGTCCAAGGTTTGAGAGTTGTCAGAGTTCTCTTCAGAAGACTCATAGAATGAAAGAAGAGAGAAAGGAGCATGTGTGTCAGAAGGAGGATCAAGGTCAGATTTCTCAAAGCCTAGTCCAGACTTGTCATCACAAGACATTTGATCTTGAAAAATCTTTTCTAAATTTTTGGAGGAACTTGTCAACCTTTTCACAATTTCTTGCTACTTTTTAAACCTTTTGACAAGTCTATTTTTCTCTTTGGCAAGAGTGAAATTTATGGTTTTCAAATCTTCAAGCTCAACCTTGATTTTGTCAAAATGTTTTAGTTGAGGAACGCAAATTTGAAGTTGAGAAGAGAGAGAGATTTTATTTGAGCATTAGCCTTTTTCTTTGCATCTTTGGCTTCATAGAAGTCAATAGTGTTAGTACACCTATTTGTTGGATGCAAGATCATAAAGATTGAAGATAAAAGTCAAGCAAGTCAAATGCTCAAAGTCAACTCTCAAAGTGAAAGTCAAAGTCTTTGTAATAAGTCAAAGTCAAATTATTGTGTTTTGTTTCCTTGTGTAATTTTGCTTAGTATAAATAGTCTTGTTATTGTCTTTGTAGTAGAGATATAAGTGAATAGTGAGGTGAACGAAGCTTGTTAGAGTGAGCGTGTGGAGCAAAACAGAGAAGAGGTTGTTAGAGAATAAATATGTTGGATACAAGATCAAAAATACTGAAGGTCAAAGTTTAAGAAAGTCAAAGATGGAAAAGTCAAATCTCATTAAAGTCAAAGTCTTTTGTAATAAAAGTCAAAGTGTCTTTGTATTTGTTTGTTCCTTGTTTTTAGATGTAGGTATAAATACCTTGTATTTCTGTTTTAGTAGTAGTAAGTACGTGTAACTAAGGAAGCTTAATTGAAAGAATACTTTTAGAGAGAGTTTTAGAGAGAGAAAGTGTAATCTTTAAATTGAGAATTGAAATCAAAACAGGTAATTGAATTGAATTGTTTGTTTGATTAATTGTTAGTGATTAGAAACTAGAATCTGGAACACACAATTGGTATCAGAGCAAATCCAAATCGAAATCAGATCAAGAAATCAAGATACTGTTCATCGTCACTGTGTTCTTCAATGTTCAGATCAAGTCTGAGTTTTAATGCGAATTAGATGTTGAAATTGATCAGGTTATGATCGTAGAGTGTATTTGATCAAGTCTGTATAGTTTGTTTCGAGAAATGCACTGTAATCAATTGTTAATTTTGATTTTGAAGGAGTTCGAGTTCACGAGTATGTGTGCACTGTAAATTGAATCATATTGGTTCAATGTTTATTTGTTTGTAAATTTCAAGCATTGTAACCTGTTCTTATGTTGAAATTGAGTATAATTGCAAAGTTCTAAGATCAAATTTGAAGAATTTGATCGATTTCAAGACGAAAGGCTCGAAAAAGTCAAGAACACGCAAGGATTTCTGAAGAACGCGCTAGATCTACAAAACGCGCAAGTTCTTCGTTAGAACGCGCAAGCTGAAGAATCTCAGTTTTGGTCAAAACGCGCAAGGCATTGTTAGCAAGTTCTAGAAACTCGCTGATTGAAGTTTGCGAGTTTTGAAAGTTAAGAAATTTTTCTAAGGACCAGAACACGCACGTAGTGGTTAGAGAGTTCTACAAACGCGCTAATCGAAGGGTGCGAGTTTGAGCAGGAACAGTGATCTGCGAGTTTGTTCATCTGCGAGTTTGAAAAATCTTAGAAAATTTTCTAAGTGTTGGAACGCACTAATCTTGTTTAGCAAGTTTGTTCAAAACGCGCTAGTAGTATCTTGTGAGTTCAGGAAACATGCACGTCGGCATTAGCGAGTTTCATTGTGAATAGTTACTTGCGAGTTTCAACGACGAGCGAGTTTCAGCAATTAGCGAGTTTGCTAAAACACGCAACCCTTTGCGTGTGAGTTTCATAAACGCGCTAGCTTAAGCCTGCGTGTTTTCTCACTAAATAGTGACTTGCGAGTTTTAGCTATTTGCGAGTTTTGTTACTTAGTCAAATTTTTCGAAATTTCTGATTTTTTCTATATTTCAAGATTTTTTCTTGTGATTTCATATTTGGACTAACGATCAGTTCTAGTTTCTTATTGCATATATTTCTCAAAACATGTACAGAAAAGATGACTTCCAGAGACGCTCTTTCTATTGGCACTGATGTAAAGCCTCCAGTTTTGTTCAAAGGAGAATACGAGCAGTGGAAGGATAGATTTCTGGATTTTGTGGATAGGCATGCAAACGGAGAAAATATTCTGCTTTCAATTACCAAAGGTCCAATGATTCCACCTACTGTTGAAGTACCTGATGATGAATCATCTGATAGTGAAGATGGTGATGAGGACAGAGAACGGGAGACAAAAACAGTTACAATGGATTTATCACAGTACTCTGAAGAACAGAAAAGTCGGTATAAAGCAGACAAGCAAGCAATATATCTTTTACTTCAGAGCATTCCTAATGAGATTTACATCAAGATTGATAGCTACAAGGATAATGCTAAGAAGATGTGGGATCAACTGCAAAAGATGATGATGGGGTCCAAGGTCGGGAATCAAATGAAAGTGGCTAACTGCATTAACAGTTATGAGGAATTTAAAGCCAAAGAGAATGAAAGCTTGGAAGATACTTATGAACGGTTTGTCTTGCTTCTGAATGAACTAACAAAGAACAAAGTGAAAAAGAAGCAGCTTGAGAATAATGTCAAATTTCTGAGCATCCTACAACCTGAATGGAAAAAGCATACGCGTAGGATGAAACAGATGAAGGATCTAAAAGAAATTCCGTTACATGAGGTCTATGAAACATTGAGGCAGAATGAGGAAGAAGTGGAAGAGAAAAGAGCTGAGAAGAAGAAGGCAGAAAAAGTTCCCGATCCTATTGCATTGGTAGCTGGAGAGAAGAAGAAAGAAAAGATAGAGAAGAAGAAAAAGAAGAAAGTTCTTACCAATTCAGAATCAGAATCTGAATCAGATGGAGATGATGGAGAAAGTCTTAAGCAAGCCATGCTATTATTGACTCGAGCTTTCCAAAAGAAATTTTACAAGAAGTGGGGATCAAATTCTCAGAGATACTCTTCATCCAGTTCTAAGAACCATGAGCACCGAGAAAAAGTTGAAGGAAAACGACATGAAGAGAACCGGTATATGGAAAGGAAGCCGGAAGAAAAGAAGAAGTTTGTGAATGATTACACCGTTGCTGAAAAGCCATCAAATGATCCAATCAAATGCTACAACTGTGGTAAGATTGGACATTTTGCTAAAGAATGTCGAAGCCAAAGGTTCGCAATTCTCAATACTATCAGAACAAACTGCTATTGGCCAAACAACAAGAAGTTGGCATAGCATTAATGGCTGAAGACGAATTTTGGCTGGATCATTCAGATGCTGAAGAGGAAGAGAAAGAAGAAACTGCTCATCTATCTTTAATGGGAAAAGAGGTGAAATATGATGAGTCAGACGATGAAGCAGCTGATGAGGTAATGCACTTAACTGAAAAAGATTTCATAACCAAAATGGAAGCCATGATGGTTTAGCTTAAAGACCTTCAAGTAAAACTGAAAAAGGAAAAAGACAGAGTTGCTAAAAGAAACAACAAGATCTTTGAGCTTAATAAGTCCGTTATTGGGAACAAATATCTAATTGATTCTTTACGCAAGTCTGCCTCTGATTCTAAAATTCAAGTAGAATATTTTGAAAAGAAGATTTCTGATTTTGAAGTTAAAATTTCTAAGTCTGAGTTTGAGAAGAAAGAATCTGCACTATCTATTCATAAATTGCAGGTTGAGAACAAGGTTTTGAATAAAAAGGTAAATGGTTTGGAAGCCAAACTCTATGCAAGAGGCCAAACAGATCAAACCATTTTTTTCAATGCACCTAACGAAGAGGCTGATGTTAAAGAAAAATGGGGACTTGGTTTTCAAAACCCCCATTACTTAAAGAAAGTCATCAGAAAACAACCAGCACTGTATAATTTTGATTTTCTTGCTGTTGCTGGTAAATGTCCTCATTTAAAACCCAAATTTGTTACCAAATTACCAGAAGAAGTTGAGGCCAAAGAAACTGAAAATAGAAAGAATGTAAAGAAAATGCAACTACCATTTAACTATGCAAAGTTAAATGATAGTTATCTTTCAGAAACACCAAAAGTTCTTTCAAACGACTATTTTGCTAGTTATTTTATTTCTGAGATGAAGGCAAAACCTGTAGTTGCAAAGGTTTATGTTCCTCCACTCATTCTGGAAAGCAAAATAGTTAAGCTTGAAAATGTTTTATCTGATGAAAAACTTTTGGTTGACATTGAACAAAGTGTATTTTCTACTGTTTTAAAGAATACTGTTTTTCAAACTAAATCTACAAAGTGTTCTACAGTTTCAAAAACACCTTAAACTTCATCTGATAATTTTGATGACTTATTTGAGTCTGCAAATGACTTTCTTAATTCTGATGATGGGTGCATAGAAGAAATTGATATGTTTGACTTCAATGCTCCTCTTCCTGATCATTCTACTTGTCTTATAAATGAAAAAGTGTTACCAAGTGATATTAATATTGGTAAATCATCAGCTAAGGTTGATGAATCAGTTTCTGTAACTGCTGATTACTATGCTCAAGGTAAGAAATATAAGAAACAGCGATTACAGAAACAGAAATACACTGGTACACAAAAGAAAACTCAATCTCAGAAATCTGATTTTCCTAATAATTCTAAATCTTATGTTTCAGATTTAAGGAAGAAAAGGTTGAAAGCGAGATCTGAATGGAGACCAAAGAGGAAGAATGATGAGACAGCGGAATCAGTTTCTGATATTTCATGTTATAGATATGATAGTAGTGATAATGATGTAGTTGATCAACTTGCTTCTCATAAACAAAACCTTGTAACTTCTTACAAGCGTTATTCAATAAAGCAATTGATTCAATTATCTCCTACTACTACTAAATCTTATCATTATCGGAGGAATGATTTTGCTTATCATCATAATTCTTCTGATTGGTTTGGATCTTATCATGTTTATTCTTCAAGAGCTAATGGTTTTAAAAGTTTTCAAAACAAAAGCGGATCCATATTCAAGTGGATACCAAAATCTTGTGCTAATCTGTTAGGACCCGTTTTTAAATGGATACCTAAAATTGTTATTTCCTGATTTCTCTTGCAGACCCGGCATATGTGGTACTTGGATAGCGGTTGTTCCAAGCATATGACCGGGTAGAAAGCTTTATTGTCTAATTATACAGAGAAATTCAGTGGAAATGTCAGATTTGGGAACGATCAGCTTTCACCAATCTTAGGATATGGTGACATTATTCAAGACAACATAACGATTAGTAAGGTGAGTTATGTCGAAGGTTTAGGGCACAACTTGTTTAGCATCGATCAATTCTGCGATAAAGGGTTAGAGGTCAACTTCAAATCTAAGAGATGTTCGGTTCGTACGGAAGACGGCAATGAACTCTTAGTCGGAAATCGAAAGACAAACCTCTATACCATCAACCTGTCCAAAGTTCAGATTGACACTCAAGTTTGCTTATTTTCAAAAGCTTCGATGCAGCAAAGTTGGCTCTGGCACCGAAGACTATCACATCTGAATTTTCATTACATCAACAAGTTGGTTAGTGGGAAATTGGTAAAAGGTCTTCCTGAGCTGAAATACGAGAAAGAACACTTATATGAAGCTTGTGAAAAGGGTAAGATGAAGAGAGCCGCACATAAACCGAAGCCTGAACCAAGCACCAGTTCTCCACTAGAGTTGTTACATATGGATCTTTGTGGTCCGATGAGAACACAAAGCTTAGGAGGAAAGAAATACGTGTTGGTTATTGTGGACGATTATTCAAGATACACGTGGGTCAAATTTCTTCGATCAAAAGATGAGACGCCCGAAGTTCTCATTACTTTCTTAAAGACGACCCAGGTGAATATGCAGAGACAAGTCAAGTTTCTTCGAACTGACAACGGCACAGAGTTCAAAAACAAAATCGTTGAAGAATATCTCGAATCGGTCGGGATATCACATCAATACTCTGCTGCTCGTACGCCTGAACAAAATGGAGTAGTCGAAAGGCGAAATCGGATGCTAGTCGAGGCCGCTCGTACTATGCTTAGCCAATCCGATCTACCTCTATTCTTGTGGGCAGAAGCTGTGTCAACTGCATGTCATACTCAAAATCGATCCATGGTACACCGCCGTTTTCAAAAGACTCCATATGAGCTGATCAACAACAGAACACCGACAATCAAGTATTTTCATATATTTGGGTGTAAGTGTTTCGTGCTTAACGACAGAGAGAGTCTGAATAAATTCAGTGCTAAGGCGGACGAAGGCATCTTCATTGGTTACTCTTCAACATCTGCAGCATATCGTGTTTATCTGAAGAAGTCCAAGACAGTCGTCGAGAGCGTCAATGTAACATTCGATGAATAAATGGCTTCTGAACAACTCAGTTCAGAACCCGTTATCACTGGAGTATTAGCTTCTGGGCAGATCAGTCCAGAACCTGTATCTACAGAGAAAATTTTGGATAACGCTTCTACTTCACTTTCACATTTATCTGATTTAGATTTGTTATTTGAATTCTTTTATGATGAGTTTCTAGGGTCTAATGTACCTAAATTTGCTGTGATTGACAGGTCTGAAGACACAAGCTGCAATCATCCAGTCACTTCAGAGGTTATAACTGAACATGTATCCCCAGTTCAGTCAGAAACTCACATTCCTACAATTACTCCTACAGTTGAAGATACACAAGTACCTAATGATCCAGAAGTAACTGTTTCAGTTGGGTGTGATATATTGTCTACTCAATAGCTAGATTCTGTTGTTCCAACTGATACTTCTGCACCTGAAACTTCAACTGCAAACCCCCTTCCTATTATTCAAACTGAAGATTCTGATAGTGGATTTCAAGATGATGATCATGTTCAATCTTCATCTACTCCACTCCCTCATGAGCATCGCTGGACCAAAGAGCATCCTTTACACCAAGTAATTGGAGATCTAAACAAGCCGGTGCAAACTAGATCAGCGACTCTTAATCAATGTATGAATGACTCATTCCTCAGCAAGATAGAGCCCACGCGGGTATCAGAGGCTTTAGCTGATTCGGATTGGGTATATGCCATGCAAGATGAGTTAAATCAGTTTGAAGCCCTGAAGGTCTGGAGATTAGTTCCAAAACCGGAAGGAAAATCCGTAATTGGAACTAAATGGGTATTCAAGAATAAAAAGGATGAAGATGGTATCGTCATAAGGAACAAAGCTAGACTTGTTGCCAAAGGTTACCGGCAAGAGGAAGGCATAGACTACGATGAGATGTATGCTCCAGTAGTACGTATAGAGGCAATCCGCATGTTTCTAGCCTACGCAGCTCACAAGAATTTCATAGTCAATCAGATGGACGTGAAAACGGCCTTTCTGAATGGCATTCTTAAGGAGGAAGTCTACGTGTCTCAACCAGAAGGGTTCGTGAATCAAGATAAGCCAGATCATGTCTACATCTTAGACAAAGCCCTGTATGGTTTGAAACAATCCCCTCGTGCATGGTATGATGTTCTATCTAAATTTTTGGTCAAGTCAGGTTTTTCCAAAGGTAAAGTTGATACCACTTTGTTCATCAAAAAGGAAAAATCCGATATCATTCTTATTCAAATATATGTTGATGATATAATATTTGGCTCTACTAATCCTAAATACTGCAAAAACTTTTCTAACCTCATGGTGTCACGTTTTCAAATGAGTATGATGGGAAAGATGAATTTCTTTCTCGGATTACAAGTAAAACAGTTTTCAACGGGGATTTTCATTAACCAATCTAAGTACATTTTGGATATTCTTCGGAAGTTCAATATGGAAAATTGTAAACCAATTGGAACCCCGATGGCACCAGGTACTAAGATTTACACTGATCCTTCGGGTAAAAGTGTTGATGTTAGGACTTATAGAGGTATGATAGGATCGTTAATGTATCTTACTTCAAGTAGGTCAGATATTATGTTTTCAACATGCTTATGTTCTAGATATCAGGCTGCTCCTAAAGAATCCCATTTGGCTGTTGTCAAAAGGATTTTTAGGTATCTTAAGGGGACTGCAAATCTTGGTCTGTGGTATCCTAAGGATACTGGGTTTCAACTGACTGCTTATTCAGATGCAGATCATGCAGGTTGCATGTTGGATAGAAAGAGCACTTCAGGTCACATTCAATTTCTTGGAGATAAGCTCGTTAGTTGGGCGTCAAAGAAACAATTATGCGTTTCCACATCGACTGCTGGAGCAGAGTATGTAGCTGCTGCCAGTTGCTGCTCTCAAGTCCTGTGGATGCGAACACAGCTGCGAGACTATGGATTCAAGTTCGACAAAATTCCAATCTATTGTGACTCGAAGAGTGCAATCGCAATATCTGCTAATCCTGTCCAGCATACGAAAACCAAACACATTGACGTCAGGTATCATTTTATTAAAGATAATGTAGAAAATGGAACAATTGAACTTTATTTTGTAAAAACAGATTATCAGCTTGCAGATTTATTTACCAAACCCTTAGATGAAAAGAGATCTAATTTTCTTGTCTCTAAGCTTGGTATGCTAAATCTTAAGACGTAATCGGTTGTTACCTAATAAAGTTAAGTATTGTTATTTTTTATCATTTTCTTTATCATTATTTCTGTAGGATATCTGCACTTTAACATGACTGTTCATGATCTCAGGGGGAGTAAGAGAAGATTTTAGATGATCTACATTCATTTGAGGGGGAGCATAACTAATTTCTGCATTTTACTTAAATGACAAAATTTTTGTAGTGCATGATTTTAGGGGGAGCTTATAAGTCAAAAGGAGTAAGATTATGATTTCTGATTATTTCATATCAGAACTCGTAATTTAATCGTTTTACTGCTTTATGTCTTTTAATTTTGAATAAATTTTTGTGAATAAAATTTGCTTTGACTAGACTTTGAGACTTGTGCAGAATGAGAGAAGCTATCAAGATCATATATTTATGACTTCAGCTGACTTCATGAGATTTAAGACGAAGCGAATAAGGTTAATTTTTTATCTTAATCTCATATATGGTTGAAAGAAGGACAACTTTCAATCATAGAAAACATGTTCTTCAATGTTCAAACCACTTCCCGATTTTTAAACAGATTTCATGAATTAGAAGTGTGATTTTAAATGTTTTCATTTTTCATTTTGAGCTTCAATGATTAATAAACCGTGTGTTTCCAAAGATAAATATTTGCGTATTGTCTTTTCTACATACTTTTAAGTATTCACACACATCGGTTTAATTTTTGTTCAAATTGTTCTTACCATGTCTCATATTGAAACATAATTCCGATGGTAAGACACCCCGCTTGTACTTCAATGACATTTTGAGCGTTAATTCATTTCGAAACGTTTTTCAAGAATGTCTATATTTTGGTTCGTATAGACAATATCAATTATTCTTGACCATAAGCTTTGATTGCTATATCATTTCATTTCTGATCATTTTCATACAATGTCAGATTTTCAAACAAGTCTTTTGCATTCATTTCTATTCATTCAATATACTTGTTTGAAAATACTTTAATGTCTATATTGAGCAACATTATGCTTTCATAGGATTACATGGGTTCTTTGTGCTAGGACCTAAATGAACTTCTATGGATTCACGATTACCAGTGTTTCCTACCCAAGAAGTTACCCCATAATGATTGAGTGTGAGGAGTCAACAAGAAATGAGTGTGGGTTGTGCGTTGAGGTAAAATGGAAAAGAGAGTTTGGTTAGATGTAAGCTTATTGAATTAAAAGAAAGAGGGTGTGAGATCAGAGTAAAAGAATATCAAACTCTGCACCAACTACTTTATGAGCCGGGCAGCCACATTACTAATGTTTCATAATTCTTGGTGAACATTATTGAAACAGGCAACTAGCCCATGCCAACTCTTGATACTACCCCACCAACCACTCATTTTCTTCTCAAAAAGAAAATGTTTCATATTTTTAAGGGGACGCAGCACATAATCTATCTGGTTTTCATATGGAAAATCTGGATATTGAAAAAGAAGGAAGTCTGCCCCACCTTCGCACTTCAATCATGCACATTGAGTCTGTGTTTATCTACTGTTGTCTCAGTGGTTTACACTATGTTGAGCCTTAAAAAGCAATTATTCGTGCTTAATTCTTTCTACACTTGCACGAACACACAAAGAATTCGTTTCTTTGTCATAACATTCATAGAAATTGCCTTTGTGGTATTTCGATGATTGGATGGAAGCCCTGGGGGAGTGAACATCAAAAAGCTCCTTTCCTATGTGTATCCGTTACACACAGTGACTTCTTGTTACTGACAGACATTTTAACTTATTCATTTGTTGATTCAGGTGTTACTTTCCTATTTTATTTGTATTTGCAAAGATCTAGATGAATACTTGGTTATGGATCACTGAATCAGAGGCTCAGTTTGACAGATCAGAATGGTCAAAGCCATATCTTGGAAGAAAAGTTTTGATGATATAGATGCTCAAATAATCAAAAAGGGGGAGATGGTATCAAGAAATGATAAAGTTTTGGGAGATGATTTACAGAAATGTCCAAGTCAAAAGATTCAAAGTAAAGATTTAAAGAAGATCAAAGAAATTCTGAAGATGTGCTGATTTTTGAGAAAATTTTCTTTGAAGATTATTTGCTAAAGCAATCCGAGTTGATTCTGAAGATAATTTCTTTCCAAAGTCTGAAAGTATTTTTGTGAAAGTTTTAGGGAGATTATTCTGACAGAGCTTAAAAAAGAAGACTGAATTGCTATATTTTTCAATAGTGATCCTGAATTCAAAGGGGGAGATTGTTAGAGCATAAATATGTTGGATACAAGATCAAGAATACTGAAGGTCAAAGTTCAAGAAAGTCAAAGATGGAAAAGTCAAATCTCATTAAAGTCAAAGTCTTTTGTAATAAAAGTCAAAGTGTCTTTGTATTTGTTTGTTCCTTGTTTTTAGATGTAGGTATAAATACCTTGTATTTCTGTTTTAGTAGTAGTAAGTACGTGTAACTAAGGAAGCTTAATTGAAAGAATACTTTTAGAGAGAGTTTTAGAGAGAGAAAGTGTAATCTATGAATTGAGAATTGAAATCAAAACAGGTAATTGAATTGAATTGTTTGTTTGATTAATTGTTAGTGATTAGAAACTAGAATCTGGAACACACAGAGGTCATTGTATATCTTCTAGTGAGAGAAAGTAGTGAGAGAAAGTAGTGAGAGAGTGGAATTGTAATATGTGATTTCTAAATCAATGACATGTGATTACGAATTCTTCATCTTGTTTATATGATTAGAACTTGATATTTGGGCATTAACAATTGGTATCAGAGCAGTGAAGAAATTCAGAAACAGATTGAATTCAAGATTTTTGAGCCGATTATTCAAGAACTCGCACACGAACTGTGAAAATTCGAATTTTGGACTATTGTGTTGTTTTGGGTTTAGAATTGGTTGTTTCAGATTCGATTTGACATCTAGAATTCATTTGATTTAGTACACTTTGTCTAATTCACATCATATTATTGTGAATTTTGAATTTTGTAAAATTTTGAGTTCGAAGTCTGTAAAAGTACTGTTCTAGATCGAATTGGCTTTATTGTTGTTTTAGTTTTAATCTTTGTATTGTAATCAGATCGAAAAATGTATTAGGAGATTCCTAAAAGATTTCAAGCGAATTGAAGAAGTATTGATCGAATTCAGTGAGAAAATCGAGTTTTTGAACGAACAAGTGAAGAACTCGCAAGATCCATAGAACACGCAAATGAAGAACACGCACGACAAAGAACTCGCATAATAGTGAAGAACGCGCAAAAGCTTAAAAGTCACAAGAAATGAAGAACTCGCAAGAAGAGTCGTGCAAGAAGTAGAAATGCGCAAAACCCAGTGTGCGTGTTTCTACTGTTCATCTCCTTTGTTGTGCGCGAACAGTGATCTGCGAAAAGTATATCGTACAAGAATTGATCTGGGAGTTTGCATTTAGCGCGAAGTGGAGTTTCAAAAAATTTCCAAGTCTCGAACGCGTAACCTCAAGAACTCGCACGAAGTGTGTGTACGCGAAGTGACAAGAACACGCAAGCTTTAGTGTGCGCGAACCAGAAACTCGCACGTCCTTGTTTGTGTGAAGTCCAGTTCTCGTATCCTTTGGTCTGCGTGAA
Source organism: Arctium minus (assembly GCA_954870635.1). NCBI lineage: Eukaryota > Viridiplantae > Streptophyta > Magnoliopsida > Asterales > Asteraceae > Arctium > Arctium minus. Next base: position 25,112,282 of record OX941093.1, read on the forward strand.
GTACAAACGAGCAAGTTACTGTTTTTTGCGTGAAGTTCATATTCTTTGGTCTGCGAGTTTTGTACTTAGAATATTTTCTGAATTTTTCAATATTTGACCAAATTTGACTTTTTGTAATATAGGTTGTTTCTGAATTTCTGACGATCAAATTCAAGTTCTTTTTGTAAACAAATATTCAAGATGGGGTATTTTTCTGATGATGATGAACAAAATATTGCCAAACTCAGATTAGAGAGCAAAAATCTCGCTTCATCTGTTGAATATTACTCGAAAAGATCAAAAAGATATAACGATGAAAGGAAGATACTGAAAGAAGAAGTCAGTGCATTAAAGATGATTAATGAAGATCTTCTGAAACAGGCTTTTGGGCTGAATGATGAAAATGTACTGAGTTTGGAAGCTGAGAACACTAAGCTGAAAAGAAAAATCTCTGACTTGGAAAATCAAATTGTCCAAGTCCAGCAAAGAAATATTGTTGATAAGAATGAGGAGAAGGTAAAAAGTTTGGAAACTGCTAATGTTGAGCTTCAAAAGAAAATATCAGATTTAGAGCAAAAGATAGCCAAAGATAGAGATGAGTTTGAGAATGAAAAGAAACAGTTTGCAAAGAAGTTTTCTGAGTTTTCCAGGAAGATTTTTGAAGAGAAGAAAATGGTTGAGCTTAAATGTTCTAAGCTTTCTCAACAAGTATCTGACTTTGAGAAAGTGATCATCCTGGAAAGAGACAAGTTTTAAAAAGAGAAGAAGCTTATAGAACAGAAGAATGTTGGAATCTTCAAAGAGATATCCGGTCAGAGAACGAATGTTGAGAAGGGTTTTGAAGAAGAAAGACAGATGTTTGAATCTAAGATAAAGAGCCTGACAGAGAAGTTATCTGAATTATCAGGTTGTGCACTGAAAGAGCAGAAAGCGAAGTCTGAATTTCAAGAAAAGATTGACCTGCTCGTCAAAGAAAGGGACAGTTATTCTTCAAAGATAAAAGATCTTGAAGACATTGTTTCAAAGGTGGTGGTGACTGAGCAAACGACTCCAGAGTCAAATATCCACACACCTAGTTATGATTCAGCTGATTCTGAATGTTCATTCAAGACAGTTGCAAGCTCACATCAGAAAATTGTTTCTTCAAAAAGGTCAGTTTACTCATTTGATCAGATTCGTACTACTAACATTTTCTATGATCGAAATGTAGATGGTTCAGGTACACAAAGCAGGAGAAGAAGGAGATATAATGAAGAAAAGTTGGTTTGGAAAGTAAAACCAGTTGACGATGAAAAGGATGATGAGAAGAAGGATGAGAAGAAAAGTAACAAATCATTTGTACATGCATCAAATGCAAAGAAGAACAAAGTACGGAAAGTTAAACCTGATTTTGCTTATTCGAGAGATCAATTAATTAGGTTGTCTAGAAAAAGGTATTGTTCTTATTGTCGTACATATAACTTTGTTCATAAATCGAGTGATCATTACTGGTATGGTTCTTACTCAATTACTCCTAATAGAACTGCAACTCACAAACATGGACCCAAATACCAGTGGGTACCAAATCCGAAAGATGAATCTGTGTTGCAGGCACCTCAAGTCAAAGGGAGTAAGAGAACCAAGGCTTCTGAATACTACAGTTCAGGACCCCTTCTTCAAAGATAAAAAGTTTGACTTCTAAACACAATAATTTAGGACTCGCTCTTCAATGATCAAAAGATGTTATACTCCGTGCGTGAACGAGATTGTACTCCGATACATGAATGAGAAAATCAACCTTCAAGGGGGAGTACATATTTTTCCTAATGCATAATTTCAGGGGGAGTATATGACTTCTGATTACATCTGGTCAGAACTCGTAATTTCAAAGTTTTATTGCTTTATGTCATTTAATTTTTCAATAAAATGTTGTGAATAAAGCTTTGCACTTTGACAACTTTATGCCTTTTGCAGATTTGAGAGGAAGCTTAAACGATCATATCTGTTATGACTTAGAGCTGACTTGATGAGATTTAAGACTGAGCGAAAAAGGTTTATTTCTAATCTTAATCTCATACGTATCTGAAAGAAGGACAACTTTCAGGTAAGAAAACATGCTTTTAAATGTTCAAACCACTTCTGATTATTCAAAGATTTCATGAATATAGAAGTGTGATTTTAATTTTTTTCATTTTTACTTGTGCTTAAATGTCAATAAACCGTGTGTTTTTAAAGATAAATACTTGTGTATTGTCTTTTCCATATATTGTCAAGTATTCACACACATCGGTTTAATATTTTGCTGAATATGGCTTTACCATGTCTCTAAATTGAAACAAATTTTCGATGGTAAGACACCCCGTTTGAACTTCAATGTTTTGAGCATGATTTCATTTTGAAACGTTCTTTCAAGAATGTTTATATTTTGATTCGTATAGGCAAATATCCAATTTTTGTTGACCTAAGCCTAAACTGATATATCATTTCAGTTTTGATCTTTTTCATACAATGTCAGATTTTCAAACAAGTTTCTTGTATTCATTTCATTCTTTCAACATACTTGTTTGAAATATCTTCAATGTTTAAAATGCTCAAATCTTCATGATTATATCTATGAGCATACATATATCTGACTTGTATTTCTATGTGCTTTAACTGCAAAGTTAAACCATTTTGAGCAACATGTTCTTTTAGGAAAACAACATGGGTTCATTGTGTGAGCTTAACTGAAACTTCTATGGATTCACGTTAACCAGTGTTTCCTACCCAAGAAATTAATCTTTGAGTGATCGAAGAGTGAGGAGTCAAATACTGAGTGTGGGTTGAGTGATAAGGTAAAATGAAAATGAGAGTTTGGTTAGATGTGAGCTCAATGATTAAAAAGAAAGAGGGTGTGAGAACAGAGTAAAAGAATATCAAACTCTGCACCAACTTTTTTTGAGTCGAGCAGTCACATTACTAGTGTTTCACAATTCTTCGTGAACATTATTGAAACAGGCAACTAGCCCATGCCAACTCTTGATAAAAATCCCACCAGCTACTCATTTTCTTCTCAACAAGAAAATGTTTCATAATTTAAAGGGGACGCAGCACATAATCTATCTGGTTTTCATTTGGAAAATCTGGATATTTAAAAAGAAGGAAGTCTGTCCCACCTTCACACTTCGATCATGCACAATTGAGTCTGTGTTTAACTATTGTTGTCTCAATGGTTTACACAATTTGAGTCTTATAAAAAGCAATCATTTGTGCTTAATTCTTTCAAACACATGCACGAGCACACAAGGAATATGTTTTCTTGTCATAACGTTCATAGAAATTCCTTTGTGGTGTTTCGATGATTGAATGGAAGACCTGTGGGAGTGAACATCAAAAAGCTCCTTTCCAATGTGTATTCGTTACACACAATGACTTCGTGTTACTGACAGGCATTTTAACTGATTCATTTGTTGATTCAGGTGTTACACTCATAATTTGTCTGAATTTGCAAAGATTCGGATGAATATCTCTTTGGATCGATAGATGGTCAGAGGCTTAGTATGAAAGATCAGTGGTCAGAATAAATCAAGGACATTTCTTATAAAGTTTTGATGATTTCATGCTCCAATAATCAAAAAGGGGGAGAAGAGTTCAAGAAATGTTTGAGTCAAAAATGTTAAAGTTGGGGGAGAAGATCAAGAAATATTTGAAAAGTGTTCAAGAGTTATTCGTTTGATAAAGGAAAGTTGAAGCTGAAAAGAGAAAAGATCAAAGTTTACTGAAATTTTATTTGGAGATAATTTGCTGAAGCAATCAGAGATGTGTCTGAAAGAGGTTTTATAACCTTTGGGGAGAATGCTACTATTCTTGAAGAACATATTTTGAGAAGATTGCTAAAAGTTTTAAAGACAAAATTTATCAAAGAAAGAGGAGATTGTTCTGAGCATAAAAGAGAAGATTTAATCTGATTTTAATCTATAAAGAGGGAGATTGTAATGTTTGTACAGAAAGGGGGAGATGATTCAAATTGAGCTTAAAGGGAAGACAAGTTGTTAAAGATCTTCAATGCAATGAAAGGTGGAGATTGAATTGTAAAATATTTTAGAGATGATCTTGATCCAAAAGGGGAGAAAGTTAGTGCACATATTTGTTGGATGCAAGATCATAAAGATTGAAGATAAAAGTCAAGCAAGACAAATGCTCAAAGTCAACTCTCAAAGTGAAAGTCAAAGTCTTTGTAATAAGTCAAAGTCAAAGTATTGTGTTTTGTTTCCTTGTGTAATTTTGCTTAGTATAAATAGTCTTGTTATTGTCTTTGTAGTAGAGATATAAGTGAATAGTGAGGTGAACGAAGCTTGTTAGAGTGAGCGTGTGGAGTAAAACAGAGAAGAGGTCATTGTATATCTTCTAGTGAGAGAAAGTAGTGAGAGAGTGGAATTGTAATCTGTGATTTCTAAATCAATGACATGTGATTACAAATTCTTCATCTTGTTTATATGATTAGAACTTGATATTTGGGCATTAACAAATAGTCAAAGGGTCAAAGGCCCCATTCTTTTCATCTTCAGAGAGAGAAAAAGGGATGTACCTGGGTAGATGAGGTAGAGCACTCAGCAGACACAAGAGCTAGAGAGGAGGATTGAGCTTCACTCTCATCAACATCATCTATTTTGGCCATGAAGCAAAGGTTGGTCATTTATCTGTCACTATCAGAAGTGGGTTCATATGCTCAATCATGAGACTCAACAAGAAGGCATTTTCCTTTGTTGGCTAGAAGCACATTTCTTTCTTTCTCTCTCTTATATTTTGCCTTGTACTTCTCAGCACAGTCAGAGTTCGAGGAGACGGGCATATTAGCCTTTTGAAAAGAAGGTTGGTAGGAATCAGACTTGGTTCTAACAGACCTATTGGAGGTATGATTAGAGAAGGGTAGTCTGGATTTATCAAATGACCTGCTTCTGCACTCAGAAGCGAAGTTTCCTTTCCTCCCACACCTGTAACATTCCTCATTTGATTTGTCAGAGGGAGTTGTTTTAGAAAAAGTAGAAAAGGATTTTCTTCAAAATTTAGACTTTCCAGAAGAAAAACGAGGTTTAGCTTTAGAGAAGCCTGCCAGCATGGCAACACCATCTGACAGCTGAGCAACAGAAGTCTCCTCCCCTTCATCATCAGCCTCACTAAGATAGGCTTCTGAAGGATCATTGGGATCCTCTTGACTATTATGGTCAGAATCGTAGGGATAAGTGACTCTAGGAACACACACATAGTTTTTGGAAGAATCACTAACAAGAGCTAGAGAGGAGCTTTTTATGTATTTTGTGATAGAATTCCTTAGTAGTTTAGTCTGCTCATAGTTGAAGAGAGTGCCATACAAGGCAGTGAGTGGCATAGAGTCAAGATCATCCTTGGTATACTTGATGCAAGTACAAATATTTTCCCAAAACTCTGGAAGACAGTCCATGAACTTGCACAAGACTTCCTCATTATCATAAATGTGACCCACAAGTTTAAGATCGTTGAGAAGACCGTTAAAACGGTTATAGTAGTCTGAGAGAGATTCCCCCTTTTCATGCGAAAAGAGTTCATACTTTCTTTCAAGAGCAATCTTTCTGCTCTTTTTCACCTCAAACGTACCTTCGTAAAGAACACACAGAGTAGACCACATTTCTTTAGCAGTAGAGAAGTTAACAAGAGAGTGATAGACCTCATCAGGCAGAGAAAGGGCAATGGTGGCTCTGACTTTAGTATCAAGATCTATAAGATGTCTGTCTTCATCATTATATTTACTGGGATCCTTTACAATGTATCTCCCAGTAGTTGGAGTTATTTCTTCCTCAGAAGAGTCCTCATCAGCATTTTCCTTGTCTCCCTTTTTGGCATTATACCGGTTCCAAACTCTAGGAATAAAAGGACCTTCATGTAACACAGTAGGATATGTGTTGTCAACTCCTTCTAAAAAGAGTATCATACGACTTTTCCACATTAAGAAGTTATTAGGATTGAACTTTGGTAGTTTGGCTATAGAGCCATTGTCGTATGATACAGCAGTAGCGTTTTGGGAAGAAACGTTTTTCAAAGAAGATGAAGAGGATTCCATTGCAGATCTAGTTTATTAAGTTAAAATGACCTGCTCTGATATCACTTGTTGGTCCCAGTTAACAGAAAGTGAACACAACAAGTATTGTAGAAGGGGGGGTTGAATATAATACTCAAGATTTTTCACTTGATTTAATTCTTATTGATATAAAATCAAGAATTACACATAGAAAACTTTGACTGTTGCGGAAGAGAACAAGTGAAATCTGTTTAAACAATCTTACACAAAGAGAATGAAGAACATTGAAAAACACTTAGAAAACAATGAAGTTCGTAGAGAGAAATTTGCCAGACACTTAGAGAACTTGAAGGCTTGTAGAGTTGGTGATCTTTGCATAGTGAAACATCCTCTATATATAGTGCCTCATGTATTTAATGCATGGGACACCTGTTAAGCAAGGGTAGGGCACAAGTCTTTTGTATGGTACAGGATGTACCTGTTGTCTTGGAGTATTTTGGCTTGAAGTGTTGACCTGCAGAGGATGGTGTAGACCTTTCCTTAAAAGAGTATAAAATACAAAACATACTTTTTTGATCTTCAGATGAGGTCCACATCAATGCAAGATATCACAAATATACTTTATCAAAAAAGTATAATGTGTTTGTGCCGATTATATTTTCCCACCAAAACTTATCAAAGACAAGTTTGGTGAATAGAGAGATAAGTTGGCACATATGACAGATCACCACATACATCTTCAGGATTCCTGAAGATGTGAGATCATCTTCAGGGTTCCTGAAGATGTGAGATCGGCACCATCCTGGACGATGGTGTTGATCCACGTAGGCAGACAACTTAGCTTTAGGCTGAGAAATCCATCTTCAATCCGCTTTGACAGATACACTTCTTTTTTGACTTTTCGGCTGATCTTCGACTTCACCGAACATTTGTATTGAAACTAAGCTGCTAGAAAGAACCTCAAAATATTCTTAGTGGTATGATACAAAATAGAAGATCAGGAGGCCATCTTCAAATCTTCAGATGATCCAACAATTATAAAAAAGTAGAGTTACTTCTTTTTTCCTGACCGGGTCAATAAAGTTATGTATAGTGAAAGTATCCTCATGGGCCAAACAAAAAGAGGTTTAATCCCGACATCAAATTAATGCATTGATTCAAGGGGACTCTATATAATGTGATAACTGTGAGACCTATCATCGTAAGGTACTGTTTCACAAGATTTTTTTTTCCATCCAACGCTATAATTTAATATATTGATTAGCATACATTTGTTTCACAATGTGTTTGTTTTATATGTATTCTGTTGACAATATGAAACTTCTTAGTTGTAATTTTTGTTTCACACACATAAAAAATGTTCACATTGTAAACACAAATATATGTTAATTAATACACTAAATCCAAGCCATAAATGGAAAAAAATATGTGAAATAGCATATGATGCACTGGTTCTCAAAATTACGACATTTGTTGGGTTCTCAAATGAGGGTCCCCCAATATGCGGAAGGTTCAAACAAAAACGCTACCTATTTAAGAAAACAGTAAATCATGTACAAAATCACATGTGATTTTACATTAACGGCAAAAAATGGACGCAGGCGACTATGGCCGCAACTTAAGTAGCGGTGTCAAGTCGCGTGAATCATATATGATTTTGTGCGTGAATCAACCCCCAATATATATATATATAGAGAGAGGGGGGGGAGGTTCAAACAACAATGCTAACTATTTAAAAAAAACGAGAACACCATTAATGTACAAAAACATACATGATTCACACACACACACACACACACACACATATATATATATATATATATAGAGAGAGAGAGAGCGAGAGAGAGAGAGGAAGATTCAAACGAGAACGTCAACTATTTAATAAAACAAGAAAACAACAAATCATGTACAAAATCATGTGATTTTACATTAACCCGAAAAAAAAAGACGCGGACGACTTTGGGCGCGACCTAAAGTTGCGCACAAAGTCGCGTGAATCATATATGATTTTGTACGTGAATTTTTTATGTATTCGGTTGTTCTCATGTTTTCTTAAATAGATGTTCCCGTATGAATCTACCCCTCTCTCTCTCTATATATATATAACTCTGGTGAAGTCGTTAACCACATGCAACTTCAACGAAGAGGAGGCCCAGATAAATCGAAAGAAAGATGAAGCATTAGAGATGAGTTAGGGTTTTTTTTTTTTTTTTTTGAACAACCGTCAATTTAGGTTTCACCAAAGTAGGTGGGGGCGTTGGTGGTGCGCGGCTTAGGAGGGGGTTGAAGTGTTCTCTCTCTGTATATTAGAGAAAATGGTAATTTATAATATAATATAATTTATTTTATTTTTTAATATTTTAATTTTTAAAACATGACATTAGAAAAAATGGTAAAATGATCAAAACATCCTTCATTAATTGGATTTAACATAAAAGATAACGGTCGTCCCGGCAATGGAAGGGACGAAATCCAAGAAAAGTTGCAAACAGAGGAACAAATCTCTAATAGAAAATATAGGGACCAGTTCCGTTGAAAACGACAAAACATCAGGACAAAAATAATAATTCACTCTTATTTAAAAACCTAAAATACCCATCCATAATACCAAACGAGTGATCTTGTATACTAAAATCAATACTATCAATATGTTTGTAATGATCAACGATACATTTATTTTGGGACCTAATTTTATAAGATCAAAGGCTTACGTTGAAGCACATATAGTTCTCCATCTTGCACCACTCCTTCAATGTCTTGGGCACATCCATACAAATCTTCTATAATCTTTGCCGCTTCTGCAATTTTCGAGTGAATCAACGCCTGAAAACGCAGATCAACTACCATCGGGTCTCTTGAGTAATCCAAAACAACTTCCTCCTTGTTGTCCATTAACACGCTGCAAAGAGTTTCGGTTCTAATCACGCCTAGTTAACATTAGGGGTGTATTTGAGTTGAGCCAAGCCGAGCTCAGCCTAAATTTGTGAAAATATATGTAGGAGTAACTTCACTTTTGGTCCCCAACATTTGTTAACTCCAACGTATATCGTCCGTAAACTTTGAAAACTCGGATTTTGTCCCTCAAGTTCATCATTTCATAAAGGTTTTGGTCCCTCCTTCTAACGTCCATCAACAATTTGGTTAAGTCTAATTAAATGAGGGGTATTTTAGTCATTTTAAAACATTTTTCTGTTAAGCCCATTACCACCATGTTAAATGAGGGGTACTTTGGTCATCAGAAAAATGTTTAAAATGACTAAAATACCCCTAATTTAATTGGATCTAACAAAAAAGGTTAATGGCCGTTAGGAGGAGGGACCAAAATCGTTATGAAATGACATATGTGAGTGACCAAATTTGAGTTTTAAAAGTTTAGGGACAATATCCATCGAAATTGACAAACATCAGGGACCAAAAGTAAAGTTTACTCTATATATAGGCTTAATTCAGATCACGAAGGGCCCATATGGGCACAGTTCGTACTGACTATTTGACTTGTCCATGTTTGTATGATCTCAAGCCTTGGCTCGGTTTCCATATGTATTTATATAAGCTTGAGCACTGGCTCGGACTCTGGTTACATATGGCTCGCATAAAATTAAAACTAAACCCTTCACCTGATTACAAATAAACCATCCCTAAAAATTGCAAGTAGGTTCCCTGAGGCTAAAGGGGTGTTTGGGATTGCTTATTTGAGGGGCTTTTTAGCTTATTGCGATTTGGCACCGGAGATAAGCCATTTTGAGTGTTTGGATGGAACAAAAAGAAAAGAGCTTATAGCGGTGCCAAACCGCTGAAAAACCATTTTTGATAAGCCATTTTGTTCTAACTTATCAACTTATTTGAAAAGTGCTTATTACTTTTTTGGTTATTTTGTATGTATAAGCAATCCCAAACACTTTTAAATAACAACTTATTAGCTTATTACGTTTTGGTACCACAATAAGCTAATCCAAACACTTTTTTAAACTCCGGTTTGACACCGCATAAGTTAATAAGCACTTTTCAAAATAAGCATAAGTTGTTTTAAATAAGCAATCCCAAACACCCCCTAAAACTAGTGGGGTAAACAAATATTACTCTCTCTATTCCAAAATAAGTGTCCACTTTCAAATGTAAATGCATACTTTACAATACTGCCCTTAATTATGATAGTACAATTGTCATTTAGTTAATTAAAAAGTGTAATAATTACAAATCTTCAAACTGTGCCTTTTTACATTTATTTTTGGCAGGGAGGGAGTATACTAACATTATACTCGGTAGACTAGGTGGGCTTAGCTCATTATGCTGCCATGCCTGAGCCATACTAGGCTCGAGTTCAGCTTGACTTGGGCTCACCAAGCTTTTTGGTGAACCGATACTGTCTCATTTTCACTCTTAAATAACGTACCTGTTATATATACCACTGCCCGCATATTCATCTGTGTTCTCATATACAAAATCAGGCCTAAAGATGATCGACCTCTTGTTCTTTGTGTAAAATCCGGTAGACTTGCTCGGGTAACAAGTAACCTGGAAGTTACACATTTTGAACATGATACGAAATTCAGCTTCATGGGCATATATGCATATGTGGACGAGTCTATCAATGTGTTTCGAGTGAATTGGCCTTACAATAGGTGATTTAAGATCAGATTTCTTAGTAATCGAACTCATGGCGCGCCCCGGAGAAGAACCAACTAAACTCTCAACCGACCCCTTGACAATCTGTTCATGAATCATATTAGCAGCAAACGAATAGTTAATGAATATTTATCTCTTCCATAAAAAAGAAACTAAACCATGAAAACGTTAACTGGCGTTTCAGAATACGTGAACAGTTGCCAAACGCCAGTTTTGTATCCAGCAGCATTCCCAATGATAAAAGGCAGCATTTTGTAAACACGTATTCTGTTTACATTTAGTGATATCAGTTCTTGGAGAGGAAGGATTAGGGCAACAGATTAGGGGTGGCAGAAGGGGAAGAAGGGAGTTAGAGGGCTTGAGTGTGGGACCCGCCCCCAGGGAGGGGTTAGAGAGCTGGCAGATAAGTTACCTGACCGTACGATAGATAGAGGGTTGTGTGTTTTTCCGTTCCTTTTCTATGTTTCATTATACCTTCTTACTACTTCTCTTTCTGTTGCCTCGTATCTACTATTCTTAGTTCTTTCTACCTTTCCATTCAACCTTTTTACACAAGCCGGGGGTCTTCATAGAAATAACCACTTTACCCTTTGGGGTGGACCCTACTTTTTACCGGGATATACCGAGTTTGTTTGGTTATTTCCAGAAAAGAGACGAAAAGCAAAGACATAAAAAGAGAATGTCCAACCATATTCAAAGACTATCAAGAATTGGTTTACAAGATTTTGTAACATAAAAAAGATGAGCGTACTCGATGATTACCTCTGTGTATATCTCTGAGGAATCATGAGACACGGGATGATTTGTGTATGTCACGAAGGCATAATCAGCTCGAATATGTTCTTGAATCAAAATACCAATGCATCGTTTATCATGATTCATGTTTGGGATATATGCTCCTTCATTCCATTTAGAAGCCCAAACCTGGACATGGGAAAAAGAGCCAACATTAATACTTTTGCTTCTTTGTGAAACTATGCTGATAGATAGAGACATGGATTGAAAAGGCTAAACTTCAACTTCACAATCAATAAGAATTTCGTACAAAGTTTTAGAAAACTTTGTGGATTTCAAGTATCGGAAATCCATTTAATGATTCTCAGATATTAGGAAGTCAGGAAGTTATTAAAAAGCAAATTGTTTTTAAAATGGGATGATTTAGTTTCAACAATTCATTAATTTTAACGAAAAATATTATATCTGCCCTTCTTAAGAAGAGAAACCATGAACCAACCAGAATAGAAGAACTTGCACTACTCATGAGTAAATATTTCATCGTAGCCTCATTAGACCGTACATCTTTCTTGGTATTCGCATTACAAATTATACAGAGAAAATATTGGTACTTTTGCAGTAAGCCTGTCCCACTTTTTGATTTTTAATATCAAAGGTTTGACCTTAAAGTCAAAGTCAAGTTTTGGGAAGAGGGGGAGTAACGTACCTTCTTCATTGCTTGCCAAACTCGGTTCCATGTATCATCTCCAGGACCTCGAGGCCATGGTATTCTTGAACTCTTCATTTTCTTTCTCACCTCAATGCTCTCCAAATTTACAAAATTTAATGTTTATCAGGAATTTGTGTACTATTTCCACCAGAAGCCAAAGTAAGGGTAAAAAAGTCATTTCATCCAGAAAAGAGAATTTTGCAATTAACATGAGACATCTCAAAATGGAAACTATAGCATTGTTTCATGAAACAAAGTGAGAATGGCAACTCTGAACAGGCAAATTCATAATGATTCTGCAAATATAACATTCAAGGAAAGAATTTAACACAATTTCAATTCAAAAAGCAATTAGTATTTCTTAAAATTACCATTCTACGAGGAGCTTTCATTTGCAAAACAGTTTCTTGGATCGTCTTGAGCTTCGAAACGTCACCCCTATCTACATGTTCATGAAGGGAAGCAATTTCTGTCCCTACTTCCTGAAGAAATTAGTGGACTAATAACAAGAGACTGAATAAAGATATTAAGTGATAAAAAGGAAGCAAGATGAAGAAACTACGAAGAAAAAGGAGAAATGAATTGCTCCATCCATGCTAAAGAACCAACTTGTTGTAATCATCTAGTTGGTTGATTTCATTGATACAAATCAAATAATCTGGGCAAAACATAGTGATGCCATACCTTATTTATGACTTCTCACCAAGAAATCAATAAGTCCACATACAGTCATCACTAGTTGGTGCATTCATACAGCATACAGCTGCTGTTCAAAAAAAAAAAACAAGCCCACATAGAATTGCCATGAACATAGTGATGCCATACCTTATTTATGTCTTCTGATAAAACCTTTTCAAAAACTCCAAAAGGTAGGACAATTGATGATGGAAATCGTATCCATGCTGGTATCTGTTTACTCAAGAATCTAATGCTGTATGACTTTTCACCAACCTGTATTACAACACTCTACCCATATCATTCTGTTTTCGTATGGACACATTATTAGTAAATTACGATCTCAATCAAGAAGTTCTGAGAGTCACGTATCAGAACAAGTTGAATCGAGTTGCTGGTTTTCAACTATGCATATAAGCATACTCCCTTTTGTCCCATGATAACTGAAACATCTAACTCTCCGTGTTCAATGGAAGTGTTTGAAGATTAGCCAAATGTTTAAAATACCTTTCAATACTAACAAAAATAAGAGAATCTTGAGTCTTGATTTAATCAATAACTTCTAATTATCACAATAGGAGAAAAAGTAACTTTTAGCTTGAAAATTGACCAAAATGTTCTAATTTTCTTGGGACGGCCCAGAATGGAAATTGTTGCAATTTTCATGGAACTAAGGGATTGCGTTATCTGTTTGTCAAGTTAAGAAAAATACAGTAGAGATAAGTGAAATTCAATTCAATAGAAATCAGATCTTTCTTCTAGTTACTCTTGTGCTACATGACCAAAATCAAATTCAAGGAAGAATATAATGAAAACAAGCTCAAGCAATTACCATATCACTATGGGCTTCTTCAAGTGACATAGCATACATGTTGCTGAAAGTGTTGTTCTTTCGGGAAAGACCTTGCCAAATGGAGGAAGAGCTAGAGGGTTTTGGAAACAAAGCGGGACTGCAGATGTTTCTGTCAATTAAGGGAAATGTTAATATTGGATAAAATCAAGAAATAATGCCCCTTCAGCAGTTACGAAACCAGCTTATATAAGATGCGCTAAAGCTTCATGTACATTATTTAAACTTCTGGGAAACAGATTTGCATCTAAGTAAAAAATTCATCCCGTTGGTGACACCAATCATGTTTCATAATTGCTTTGGAGTTTGGAAAATTTGTAACGTTCCAGGTGTTGGGCACCCATATCACACAACATATGTGTTTCCCATGTGAACCCGACCTAGGAATCCAACCAAAATCTTGAGCCTTGGCTCAGCATGTATAAGTTCTGTTTGTTTGGGCTCACATGCTTGCATAAAATCAAAATTAGGCCTTTAAAATAAAATACAGCCAATTGATTTTTAGAAGTTAATAATTAAAGAAAAATTACAGATTACATTAATGACTTGCATATACTGGTATAGGCTCAACTCATTTAAGCTAGTCGAGCTAACAAGCCCAAGCATCTAGGCTCGAGCTCGACTCAAATAGTCAGATGAGCAGGTTCAGGCTTGCAAATCCTTTGGTGAGCCGACTAACAGACTCTCACAAACTAGCTTTCCTAGCCTACATCTTTACTTCTCAGAAGTCAGAAGTAAAGATGATAGTCACACAAGGATCGACTCATAACTTAAGGTTCACACATGTTTTAGGTTAATGTTAATAATGAACCTGTGTTTCAATGGCTTCTCAACCTCCCCTTTATGAGCCATTTCATTGAGTAAGCATTTAGCATTTCCTGTACCATCATGGTCAACCTGAAGATATGACATTCAGATCATAATCAAGGTACTAGAAAGTACCAAATCAAACGAACCCAGTATATCCCACATTGAGGTAGGGTGGGGGGCAGGATGTAAGCAGACCTTGCCTCTACCCAGAGGGTAGAGAGGCTGTTTCCAATCCAGATACTACGAAGTAATTCAGAATCGAGATACTTACAACAATTTCTTCATGTAACTTGATGCAGAAGTTTGCTCCATTCATCTTCAACCTAGCAATGCAAAACCATAATGCATCAGAACCAAAAATCTATATAAAAATAAAAATAAAGGGTGGCCATGTTGCAACAAAGCTCCTAAGCTTTGCGAGGGTTAGAAAGCCAAATCTTTACAAAATAAAAATTGCTTCCCTGTGACTTTCTAGACCTCCAAGGAGCATACAGTAAATTAAAAAACAATTAGATAAACCTTTTATCATGTCTGGTTTCTTTCAGAAAAAATTCAATGGCATGTATCTTAGGGTCCCTTAGCTCAATGACAACAACATATGCATCTCCATCCTACAAGTCATATGATCAGTAATGAAGATAAAACAGGCACCCATTGAAGTTTGTAGAACAAGGCAATGATAAAAGGACAAACCTTTACGAATGGAGTACGCAATGCAGTCTTCTTATGAACTGTTGTCCCAGAAGGATAAGAAGAGGGAATAAACCATTTTCTGCAAGAAAATAGAAAACCCAAATGACATGGGCATGTCACCAAATTGCATAAAAAAGCAGAAAACTATTAAAAAATTTCAGTCACTTGTTTCCATTTGAAATGCAACCCCAGTGGAGAATCCATGCTTGTGAGCAATTTTCAAGTTGAAGTTTCACTTTTGCATTTTGGCCACTTAAAAATCCAGATACATCAACCTATTCATACAGAACATAACTTCCAAAATTAGAGATATGCTTTGACTTCTGAGATCAAACGGGCCTAACTTTTGAAGTTAAAAGAATCATATGCTTCTTTTATATCCTCAACATAAAATTGTCAAGTACACTAATTTATACTGGAAATTTGTGATATCATTCGTGTCAATTTCGAATATGGAAAGCAATATAAAAGTCGAAATGTGCATATGCGTCTGGAAGGCATATGATGACAAATGAGAACTTCTAACCTGGAGAGCCATTCCATCGGCAAGTTCAAAATTTTTAACCAGAGTACTCTTGGCAGAGTTCACAGATGCCATAGTGGGCTGTAAGTGTGCAATACGCAAACTTGATGTTTGAACATCTGAGAAGCGGGTAAAACTGCAGGCTGAAGTATGTTGCAAGGCAGAATGAAGGTGAAAGTATTCCTCAATGACTCAAGTTTAAGCAAAGAATCATCTTTTCCATGACTCTGGGAGAGAGGAATATCTTAGATATCCAAATTTAAAATATTTATGTTAATTGTATTTCATGTCTCATTGCATTTTGTGGGTCCCACTTGTTTATGACCACGCTTTGTAACCATCTTTCTTATCACTTTGACGAGAAAGAGAGCTGCAATATGAAACCAATAGCATTGCAGCACATCTAATGGTTTTAAACAAAGTTCAGTAAACCAAAAGGATTGCATAAATTAAAAGGAACTTGTACTAGAAACAAGAGCCAAGGGGTTCATAGCCCAGAGGGACCAGCATTACATTTCTTCTACTGATCTACTCCATCCTATTACACCAAATACAACATAAAAAAGGAACAATGCACACAGAATGATGAAGAATTACGTGTAAGGAATGATGGGATTATTCGAATTTCTGTTCTGTGCCATGTTCTAGCAGGTACAACAACAGAGCTCCTCCCCCTTTTTATCGTACCCTTTTTCTACACTTTTAATCACTACCATCTTTTATCAGCAACTAGACACGAAAATGCTACGCATGCATCACTGAGTAAGCAGCTTGGAGTCACATGCCACTATTTTAACTTGACCAACATTCTCCTGGGTTTCGTCATACTTGAAAATGGCATCTTGAACAATGAAGGTCCACACATTATCACAGAATCTGTAGGTGTGCAAGTGCCCCTGTTATAATGAAAGTGAGAACTTTTTAGTAACATGTTAAGAAAATGTTGCCAAACAAACATCCTTGAATAGGTGCCAGGAATAAAAAAGAAAATAGAGAAAACCTATTAACAATTCAGAGATGGGTGCTAAAAAGTTGTGGAACAAGGAGCAAATATCTCAACAATATCTAATAGAGATCATAGTTTTAAAAATCCCAATCGGGACTCGAGGCGTTTTCCCTTTGTGAGGCGAGGCGTAGGCCTCGAGGCGGTCCGAGGCGTAAGCCTCGAGGCGTGTGTATATATATAATATATACGTATATATATATATGTATGTATAATACAGAATATATATGTAGAAACATAATTCCATACCAAATAAAATTCATAAATACTAATAATAAGGAAAAAATAATTCCATACCAAATTTTAAACGTCATAAGTTCATAAAATTACTAGTTATAAGTCCAAAAACACCCCAAAGTAGGTTTTTGTACTTTTAACTTACTAAAAGCACACTTACTTTTGCTTTTGACTTTCTACCTTTTTAAATAAAAGTACAAGTTATTTTTTTTTATAAAAATTCACGAGTTTCTCACCGAAATCTTACCAAAAACAGAAAGCATCTGAGGCTTGCGCCTCACACCTCAACGCCTCGAGGCACCGCCTTACCAATTGAGGCGTAAGCCTCGTCCAAGGACCATGAGGCTTAAGCCTCATGAGCGGTTTTGGACCGCCTCGCCTCGAGGCGTAAGCCTCAAACGATTTTGAAAACCATGATAGAGATACGTATATTATAGGCTTGCAGTTAAACACTAGAACATTATCTTCCCTTTGACAAAACCATAAGAGATGTCATGCCACAATCCTTTCTTAAGAAGTATGTTTAGTAAGAATCCCAGCTTTACAAGGACTACATAATTCAAACGGAACTCATGCACTTAACAACACATTACAAAGGGAATACATATGTGCAACCTTCGGTGCCACAACTGTAACAGAAAAGCAGAAAACCTCTATGACTTTGGTATGGTTAGGACGAACAAG
Organism: Arctium minus; assembly: GCA_954870635.1. Lineage (NCBI taxonomy): Eukaryota > Viridiplantae > Streptophyta > Magnoliopsida > Asterales > Asteraceae > Arctium > Arctium minus. The sequence continues at coordinate 25,129,819 of OX941093.1, forward strand.
AATTTTCCCCAAGGAATGGAGCCGATGCTCGTTTGACTTAGAAAGTGTTAAATATCACAATCCGATTAGGAGTTCTACAATGAAGTGCATCCTGGAAAATGTTGCAACACTTGTCAAATGGAAGAACAACTCATTTTCATTATCATAACTAGCATGATTTGTGTGACGTCAAACAAGTTTCCATGGATGAGATATGATCTTTCAATCTCTCACGACGAACATCCTTCTTTAGGTTCTGCATAGTAGCAACATTCCTGTTGCTTTCCATCTTCACGGCTTTGACATGAATGACTTGCACTCAAACTTGTCACAAACATACTTTCTCCAAGTTCCTTGCAACCTTATCGACGAGATTTACGCCCCCATTGCTCGAAGAAATCCTTCTGAAGGGAACACTATATATGGAGAACGCAAGAGAGACACAACTTGTAGTTTATTGTTTATCACTCTAAAAAATTGGACAGATTACAAACGAGGGGGACACCCGCCTTTATATAGGGAGCTCCATCGCATCTAGATTATGAAGCTTCTAGGTTCTACTACATGACTCTAGCTACAAGCATCGAAAATTTTCTATACAATACAGAAGAAGTAGTTAATTTTCTTCAAGTCAGCATTGGAGTTGTGTGGTGTATCTGGACTTGAAAGCCTCGGGTCATAACACTAGGTTACCAGTGACTTATAGTTCCCCTGTTGGATAGCCATAGGATTAGTGAGACTATTGAGTCCTTTGCACACCATGTACACAAACTGCATGCTGAGAAATAAATGATAGTTGTAAATCTAAAACTGGTGTACGTCATGTGCACCAAATATTTCTCCATGAATGATCAAGTTATGCTTCGACATTTTATTGATAGCTTGCCTCCTGGTACTGTAAAGAAGCTGCATGCTAAGAGCATTAGTGCTGAGGAAGATTATCGCTAACTGCATTTTAAGTTGGATCTTCCCCCTTGTGTTGACACGACCAATGTTGTTGCCACACATTACAACCCATCGGAACCACACAATCCTTCCTCCATCCCTCCTTTATCCATTCCCTATTGAGGATGTTGTCGGGAACGGGTTGTAGCAACTCATGTTGGCCGCTGTGACCGTTTTTTGGGCAAGTGATATGGACTATCTGACAACAATCACATATGGATTACTGCAAAAGAGTTCCAGACTAGACCATCACCCCCAAAGCTTTATGATTCTTTTACTTCAGTAGAGGTAACTCTTCCGCAAGGAGAGAGATAACCGGCATCACAAATGCCATTAGTTCATTTTGGTTTATTTATTCAATTATTTTTCTTAGTTTATTTGTTTTATCACACATTGGGAACATGAGGTGTTTTTTTTTTTTTTTTTTTTTTTTGGGGGGGGGGGTATATGTACAGTTCAAACTACTTCATTAACAATTTAGTTTTAAGATTGCTTTTTACACAAAATCTTATTCCTTGGTGGATGCTTGCTATGGGTGGAGTAAAGAGTTTCAAGAAAAAATATCCTTAATGCGACTGCCGGAAGGCTATTCCTGCTACTAACATCTTAGGTGTGAAGCCTAAGATACCCTAGGATTTGTGGACTGATTCCCAAATTCCCAAATCTTTTTCCTTCATCGTTTGCTTTCTTAATTTTCCTGTAGGTAACTTGTGAAGCAAAACCTTGCCAAATATTCAGAACCCATTTGTGGCACAGCTTGCCGTGCCTATAATAATTATGCAGCTTCCCTATTTCTATGACAACAAACAACAAAAAGATGTTTGAGGATGGCAAACACATGATCCTTTCCTCTAGCTTCAGTTTCATCTTAACCTAGAAAATCTATTACACGTATCACAGGACATTATATTTAATCCATTTTTCTTAAACTAAGACAACTTAATGTTCATGAATCATGCCTTCTCACCTCCAACTCCAACAGACCAAACACAATTACCAGTACTTTATTGTGTTTATATCTTCATTACATCAACATTCCTTTTAAGGCATAACTATATTGTGTATAACCAACAAATATATACTTTTAGGACTGAGAAAAAAATACCAAATAAAATTACATACTCATGTACTCAACCAACAAAAATAGACTCTTAGCAATCTGAAAAAGTTAATATGTTATTACTTACTCTAAAAGCTAATAGGTTGCTGCTATGGTTAGGTACTCAGCCTAAAAATCGCATTGCAGATTGGTTCTTGCAGGCAAGCTATCTGTGGACTGTAGTTAGTCATAAGGGTGAGCATATGTTCCAAATTTGATGCAATTCCATTATTTAGCAAGAAAACTTAAAATTATGTACGATAAAAAGAGATTCATGTAAATCCATGTATTTATGTCTTACAATAACTCATGTGCAAAATCAAACTTTTTGTGCCCATATAAACTAATGCTTGATAAACAAGCTAACAACGCAATGCTACATTAATATTTCATTTTAATAGGTTATTCCACATCTTAAAGTCCAAATTACAAGGAGATATCTACTAAAGGCGTTCCTTAAAATCCTTATAATTGGATTTTTGGAATGTTAGAGGTAATATATTTTACTGATAACAATAAGATACACACTTTGCATTATTTGAGAGAATTATCTAAAAAATTCTTTCTTGGCAGCTGAAATAATTGCAGGTCTTGTTATTTATTCTAGTTATGAATAAATAAGATTTGTATCTATACATGTCTTCCATGGTGATCAAGTGACTATCTAAATCTGAAGTCATTGTGCTAGGGACTTAAAGGACACATGTGTTGAAAGTGACTATGCAAGATATCCTTACGGAGACATGACTTTGGAGAAGGATGACTCTTATGTAACAAGAATATAGTTCCCAAAGTCTATGTAGCATTGTAGCCTCAAAAGATCAAGATGGTGTCTCATGCAACAATTAACTGACGTAGCTTGGAAAAAGTTGCTATGCTATTTTCACAGCTTAGTTCTATTTAGGCAAATAGACATACTAGTTAGTTATGCCTTAACATTTACACATACCTATGCTTGATTCAGCTTGGATGTCACAATAGGTAGTGATCAATGTGTATGGTCATTCCATGTTCACTACCGAACATGCTCATCTTTGTACAATCTTTGGTATAATATGTTGCTAGTTTTATGTATGGTCGTCGGATTCAAGTTAGTTAAATATATGGGGATGGACTAAATAAGCTGAAGTAAAAGGGCTGTAGAATAAATCCTTCAACCATATGCGATTGAACCTATGACCTCACACACTAAGGAATAATGTGGAAATCAAGTACTAAGATACCCTTGTCAAGTTTCTCACTGACCAAAATTTTGCTAAAAGTAGAAATATATTGTGCACCGAGAAAACAGGGTGCTAGCACTTCCTGTTCTCATACATTATAGTGGATCTTTATTTTGTGGAGAAGGAACAAGGTGACAAGCCACCAAGTGTGGATTTAGTTTATATGGACATCCTTGAAGGTATCTAAGGGTACTATATCATTGGTCCAAGTACATTTACTTGCTAAAGGCTTTTAACTTCAAGAAAACATAATTTCAGAGACATGCTAGGGGTTAATGAACTTTTACCTTGATTGACACCTTGCTTTTAACTTGACTGTCAAGAGCTTCTGTCATCGACTGCAATCAGTACAAAACTGTAATCACCAACTGAGACTTCAACTCATGGAATATACTTGGTTGAGCTAAAAGAAAAAGAAAATACGCACACACACCAATACAATGACACAAACTCCAACTACAATTCAAATCTTAAAATATATCATTTATGATAATTTGCTAATTTATCATCACACCAACACACACACACACTTCACTACAAGGAAGTACGAAATATAATTCAAACGTTACACTAGAAATACTTTTGACTAATCACACACACAGTCTTAAGTACAAGAAACGAAACTCCCAGGACAATTCCCACCATGAATTCGCAGCCAACTCCCTCAGTGCCAGAAAAGAAAAAACAGAGCTACACCTCCCATTTGGTCAGATCCACAAAGGAAACACCTATAGTTCTGACCCTATAAAATCGAACCTTCAATACCCATCTACGCTCATTTATTAAACGAATTTAAACTAACTTTGGCAACGGGTATCACAAATCATCTTTACAAACTCTGTTAATTTACCGTTTATTTTTACGGAATAGGGAGTTCACCACTGATCTATTCAAGGAATCACACACAGAAAACACAATTCAGCAAATATTATATGGAAATCTTGAGACCTTATCGAACTGAACAAGGACTTGAATAGCTAGCTCCGGACTAAGAACGCCATTCGAAACCATCTCGTCCAACGTTTCGGTCAAACACATACCAATCGTTGATCTGCGGTATAATTCAAACGTTGCCATTCTTCTTACTGATCAAGATCTGTACGACATAAAAACTGATCATGAAAACCTCAAATCAAGAAAAAGAAAATAAACACAGACCACTAAACATTTTCACTAAAAAACCCCTAAACAAACAAATTGGAACATTACAGATAGTTTTGTAGGGTCTGTAGTGAATCTTAGACATTTATAAGTTGAAACTGAAGAGAGTAAAGAGAGAAATTTCTCACCTGAGTTCGTTGTAGAAACGAGGGAGAGAGATTGGGGCTTTTATACCTAGAAGTTTGTAGCTGCTGGCTTTATATAAAGGAGCAGAAAAACATGATATAGTATAAAAATAGCTACATGAACAATTACCATATTACCCCTACATAGTTACATAACGGTATTAGTATACAGGTGAATTTTTACAAACAGACAGTATTTTTTTTTTCTCACAAAATGACTACATAAATAGCCAATCAAAAATGGTTAATTGGCGATTTACACTTTTCAGTAGAAGTGGGACCCACATGTATGAAAAATATGAGATAATTTATACTATATTATAATGTATGGATAAAAAACTCTTTAATACAAATTATTAGGCATAACGTACCATCATTTTATGTAAGATTTTAAAAATTTCTTAATTTACAAGTATCAAGACACAAGATACATATTACCACTGCATTCTTCTAACACCCACCAATTTGGTATGTGCGGAGCCTTCCTTTTATGCAAACCTTTCCATGTATCACTATTAATTAATATATTATATTACTATAATTTTGTTTTAATTATATTATTAAATATGTAATTGGTTATTTTTTCTAGATGTCATTAAAATATATAAGATAATCATTGAATTCTAACAAAATACTTAATTTTTTTATATAAAAAACATTATATTATTAAACTTAAATTAAACAAATTTATAAAAAAACATTATCACTTTCTCAAAACCATCCAAAATCGTACTGTAAATCGACAAAAAAATAAAGTTAAACATTAAAATCGTGATATATCTCGCTGCATTGCGCGAGTACGCTTCTAGTCTCTAAAAAAGCAAAAAAAAAATGGCCTAAAAAGTAATATAAAAAAAAACTCACAAATATAACTCTTTGGCGATTTTTTCTTCAAACCAGAAATCGCCACCCAATCAAGTAGTGTCAGGTGGAAATCGCCAGTATTTTGGCCATTTTTTTCTCAAAAAATTTATATAAATTGTGAGTTTCTTCTTTCCAAACCCACAAACCAGAAAAATCTTCTACCATCACAATCCTTTAACACAAATATGAAATTACGTCAAATATATAATGTTATCATACATATACAAAGTGGTGGTTCATTCCAAACGATTAATGGTGTTATAGAGTATATGTTATTAGGAGCGCCCAAACGTATATTAGCTTTGTCGTCACCAATAACACATTCTGCCTTGCTTAAGCGTGTGGCGAAAAAGTTAAGTTTACATAGTGGCTTTAGGTTATTTTCTAAAACTCATTTGAGTGGTGAGATATTTAAGCTAGGTGACGATGACGATGTGTTGATGTTTCAAAACTTAGTTTATCAAATTTTGCAGCAAATGTTGACACTCTTTGTTATCGATAATGGTGGTGATGGTGGAAATTAATCAAGTGTCACAATCTATTAACTAGGTATTTTCTTCCCTGGTGGTAATGGGGGAAATCCATACGGTTGTTATCGAAATCAATCAACAAGGTTGTTTCTTCCCTGGTGGTAGTGGTGAAAATCCATATGTGCTACTGAAATCAATCAACAAGGTAGTTTCTTCCCTGGTGGTAGTGGTGGAAATCCATACGGTGTTGTTGGAATCGAACAACAAGGTAGTTTCTTTCTTAGTGGTAGTGGTGGAAATCTATATTGTGTTGTCTGAATAAATGAACCCAATAGTTTATTCTATGGTTTTAGTGGTGGAAATCTATATGGTGTTGCCGTAATCAATGAACCAGATAGTCTTTTTCATGTTTCAAATACGTCAATTGTTTATGCCAAAAATTATACTTAAGAATAATTTAACGTCAATTGTGGAGCTTTAACAATTAAAGACGGTTTTCTTTGAAATACACACTCCAAATTGCAAGAAAATATAGAAGACAAAAGAATTGGTGACGTGGATAACCCAGTCAAGGGTAAAAACCGCGGACGACAATGGAAGTCGTCGATCTGCTATGGACGCCGATCAGGGACTTCGTCTTTTTATGACAGTGATCTAAAGGATGAAGGTTACAATTATAATCGTAAGTAAAAGAACTTGTAAATTGATGAGAGCTTTTCATATGTCTTGTATGAATCCTCGAATGAATTTCGCTCCTTGAGAATCTTGAGCATTTGAATTATATACGAATTGTCTTCATAACTATTGTCTTTATGATCTTTAATTGCAACAACGGTCGTGTCACTAAATGCTCCTGAATTTATACCTGCGTTGGAAGTCAATGTCAACCTGAAAGTCAAAGCTTTTATCTTTTGTATTATTGCCTTGTAAATGTCAAAGGGGTTTTTCCTTTTACTTAGTATATAAGCTTTGTTCCTTTGTTTCTTTGTAATGTAACTTGAGAGAATTCATTGTATGCTTGTGGCACTTTGTGAGATATATGACATAAACACTTTCTCTCTCTACATCTCTCTAGAATCTTTGTGTGATCTATATTGTGTGTGCTTGAATCTATGACTAACATTTGGTATTAGAGCAAATCGAGGAATCCATAGATGATTTGATTGAAGAATTGTTCAAATTTTAGCAAGATTTGGAAATTTCTTGAATTTGTCACATCCTTTTTTAGAAAGTTTAGTGTTACATTCGGATTTTTTCTATTCTTGTGTAATTTGAGTCTGAAATCGATTGGATTGTAATCGTTTAGTGATTTGGAACATTTCTTGTATTGATTACATTAGCTAATTCACAACTGATTTTGTGATTTTTTGGACTTTTTTACAAGTTTTGATCGAAAGTTTGATAAGTCTGTCTTGTGATCGAATCTTGTAATACAGGGGTTTTTAGTTGAAATCATCAACTAAAGATCTATTCAAAACCACATCGTGGAAACCCTGCAAATTTTAAGTGTGAAATTCGAAGTATTGAAGAAGTTATGGCTGAAATTGAGTTTTAGGATCGACTTGACGCAAGATCCAAACTTATCGCAAGTTCATCATACTTATCGCAAGTTCTTCAAGGTTGTCACAAGATTCATAAGTTCTGCATTTTTACAAGTTTAGTTATCGCAAGCGCTTGTATACGACAAGTGAACTTGTCGTAATCCACTATCTTCGACAAGTAACTTCTCGGGTGAAGTTACTTACGACAAGTGTACTTATCGGGTTCAGTTGTCTACATCAAATCTACTTCTCAGGTGAAGTTGTTTACGACAAGTAAAGTTGTATGGTTCTTGTTAGTGCACAAATATGTTGGATCCAAGATCATGTGAATTAAAGTCAAAGTCTCTCAAGATTGAAAAGTCAAAGTCAAAAGCTCAAGTCAAAGTATATCTCAAGCAAAAGTCAAAGTCATTGTAATAAGTCTTTGTACAAGTCAACAAGTCAAAGTGTTTTTAGTTTTGTCTTTGTATTGTAATAGGGTATAAATAGTTTTTATGTTCGTAGAATCATTAGGCTAAGTGTATATTGTCATTGTAGAGAGAGAAATTTTCAGAGAGCATACTGTATACGAATTGAGAATTAATTGAAATGAAAACTGCTTGAGTAATCTTGTTGTTATTCTGATCCTAAGAGTGATAAGAACTTGTTATTATGGGACATATATTTGGTATCAGAGCAAAAGGTTTAATCGCAATCAAGAAAATGTTCTTCGCACCCCTGTTCATTGACATTTGATTGATTTTAGTGTTGTTTAGTGTGTAATTGTCAAAATTTTCAATTGAAAGTTGGTCGATTAGTATTTTAGAATGAATTAGTATCAATTAGAAACCTAATTGCACTGTATTTTTGATCAATTTGGTGTTTTGTTTAATTTTTTAGTTCATGAGTCGAAAGCGTTGTATCTTAATCAAATTGTACATTTGTGTGAATTTCTTTGAAATTCATTGTTTGTAATCGATTTCTGCAGTGTTCGTGGATATTCTTGTGAAGTTTCAGACTCATAATCACATATTTGATCAAGTTTTGATTTGTTTGAAGTGTTTTTAGACTGAAAACTGAAGAACTCGCATAGATCCTCGAAGAACTCGCAAGATCTACAGATTTCATATAAAGAACTCGCATAATTGGAAGAATTCGCATGATGACTTTGTTTGCCAAAGAATTCGCATAAGTTTGATTTTGTGAAAAAGCTAAGGAAAGAATTCTCACAAGACTTGTGTGCGAATTGTGTAGATTTCGCATATTTCGGTGTACGAAAAGTTGGGAAGATTTTCTAAGGGCAGATTTCGTATAAGGCTACGTGCGAAAAGTAAGGATTTCGCAGATAGCAGCATATGAATTCCTTGAATTCACATAAGGTTACATACGAGTTCTTAAGAATTTGCATGGAAAATTGGAAAATTTTCTAAGTCCAGAATTCGTATCGATACGAATTGCTCGAGGTTGAAATAGATTCTAAGTATAGAATTCGTATATCCCTGTTGTGCGAAAAGCTCATGCAAAAAGTTGAAAATTCTCGTATATTCTAAGTCTAGATTTCGCATATAGTTCTGTGCGAATTCCTCATAATTCGCATATAGTAGCGTGTGAATACTTAGATTTCACATCTAGTTACTTGCGAATTGTGTGGTGTGCGAATCCTTCAGCGTGCGAAATGTAAGTGTTCTGCGAATTCTGTGGTTTGTGAGAATTGTGGTGTGAGAATTCTTGCCTTAGGAAAAAAAATTTGGAAATTTTATTTCTGAAATTTTTTCTAAGATTTTCTGTATATTGATTTCTTTTGAACTAACGATAATTTCAAGTTTTTTTTTACAGTTTATCAGTCAGGATGACTTCCAGGGAGGCTATTGCAATTGGAACCGATGTCAAACCACCAATTCTTTTCAAAGGAGAATACGAACAGTGGAAAGATAGATTTATGGACTTCATTGACAGAAATGAACTCGGTGATTAAACGCGAAAAAGGTATCATTGAAAAGAAAAACCAATCAATACTGAAACTCATCAATTATATTGCTGAGAAGAATGTATTGATTGAGACTTTACATAAAAATATTGATACAGTGCTAGAGAAAAGACTGTAATCCACAATCAACTATCTGAAACATCATCAAAATTCAAACTGTGTGAAATTGAGAATAAAGAGGTTGCTAAAAAGTGTTTATCTTTAAAGAAGGAAAACAAATCGCTGGTTGAAAAAGTGAGTGGTTTGGAAGAAAAACTTTATACTCTAGGTCAAACTGAGCAAACCATTTATCTTAATAAACCAAAAGAGAATAGTGAATGTTGGGGTATTGGTTACAATAACCCACATTACTTGAAAAAGGGTATTTCCAAAGTGCCTGCTTTATTGTTATTCCCTGAAATCAAGTTTCTAAAACATAAACAATCAATCAAACAAGATGATCAAACTACCTGATTGATTCAATTCACAAATCAACAATTACAAAATCTGTTTTCTCTCTTTCTCTCTCTAGATCTCTGTTTCTCTCTCTAAAGATCTCTCTACGTATGAACTCTCAACCCCTAGTCATATATCTATTAAACATAAAATAAGAGTATTTATACCCACAAGCTAAAACAAAGAAACAAAAACAAATACAATTAACTTTGACTTATTACACAATGACTTTGACTTTTAATGAGAGTTGACTTTCTCAGCTTTGACTTCTTGTATTTTGACCTTCAATCTTCATGATCTTGTATCCAATATATTTCTGCTCTAACAATCTCCTCCTTTGGATTCAAGATCATCTTTGTAAAGATTTAGCAGTTCAATCTCTCCCTTTGGTTCAATCTGGACAATCTCTTCCTTTTGTTTAACTTTATTCTTCCCAAATCTGTCTTTGAACAAAATTAACAATCTCCCCCAAATATGGTAGAAACTATCTTCAATAATCTTTTCATAAATTACCACATAACTCTTTCAAACTTCAGAAAGAAATTATCTTCAGATTTAGCTCGACTTGCCTTAGCAAAGTATCTTCAAAGAAAATTTCAGAAAATCAGCACCTCTTCAAACAACTTTGACTTTGCTTGAACAATCTTTCAAACTTTCAAACTTTATCTTCTTCAACTCTTTATCTTTGAAATTTCTGACTCTGACATTTCTTTAAATCATCTCCCCCTTTTTGATGAATAGAGCATCTATAACATCAAAACCTTCACCAAGAAATGTCTTTGACCATTCTGATATGTCCAATAGCCTCTGATTTGTTGCCAATTCGAACAATGTATTCATCCATATCTTGCAAATCTAGACAAAATAGGAATGTAATACCTGAATCAACAAATGAATCAGTTAAAATGCTTGTCAGTAACACGAAGTCACTGTGTGTAACGAATACACATTGGAAAGGAGATTTTATGATGTTCACTCCCCCAGGGCTTCCATCCAATCATCGAAACACCACAAAGGAAATTTCTATGAATGTTATGACAAGAAAACAAATTCCTTGTGTGTTCGTACAAGTGATAGAAAAAATTAAGCATATGATGATTGCTTATAAAGGCTCAACATTATGTAAACCACTGAGACAACAGTAGATAAACACAGACTCAATGTGCATGATTGAAGTGCGAAGGTGGGGCAAACTTCCTTCTGTTTCAATATCCAGATTTTTCAAATGAAAATCAGATTGATTATTTGCTTCGTCCCCAGAAAATATGAAACATTTCCTTTTTGAGAAGAAAATGAGTGGTTGGTGGGGTTTTGTCAAAAGTTGGCATGGGCTAGTTGCTTGTTTCAATAATGTTCACGAAGAATTGTGAAACATTAGTAATGTGGCTGCCCGACTCAGAAAGTAGTTGGTGCAGAGTTTGATATTTGTCAGGATTGAATTCTCAACAAGAATAAAGTCTCAGAAACAATATCAAAGAAGTTGCGGAATAACACTTTGATATTCAATGAAACAGTAAACAAACAGTATATAATAAACACTTTGCAAACTTGTATTAAAATCACAAGATTACACACTCAACCTCAATCTTGAAGAACAGACTCTTTCAAGACGAATTCTACTTCTCTAGAATTAGGAACTATGCCTTGAGGTTGATTTTCTCTCTAGAACATAAACATAGAATGAATTAAATTAAAAGTTTTCTCACTATTCTAAACAATACAATATATATACTGAAGATAAAAGCTAATTACAATTAATAAAATATCTTCAGAATATCTTCCATCATTATCTCTAAGCTTCCATGAATATCTTCAGTTTATCCAGCTGTCATCCTTTCCATACAGATCTCCATCTTATTAGCAGTATTAATCATAAGCAGCATTAATACTCTGAGCAGTATTAACTCTAGCAGTACTAACCATGCTCAGCAGCATTAATCTCTTCAAGCAGTACTAACTTTGAACTAGCAGTACTAATCTTGTTGAGCAACATTAATCATCAACTAGCAGCATTAATAACATAAGTACTAACTAGAAGTATTAACTGTTTTCTTCTAGCAGCATTAACTTTGTTCCAGCAACATTAATTTTGTTCCAGCAGTATTAACTACAACTGGCAACATTAACCACATAAGTAGTAACCATGATGAATATTAACTTCAGAAGTAGTAACTATGATGAATATTAACTTCAGAAGTAGTAACCATGTTGAACTAGAAGTAGTAACCATTTTTGGCATATTTCAGACCCAACAATCTCCCCCTAACTTAACTTTTCAAAACTGAGAAGTTAAGTTCTTCAACATAAGGTCTTTATGATAATTTCAAAACTTTCTGCAATTACTAGTTCTTCTTGATTCAGTTTCTGCTGTTATCTTCTTTTCTGTTTCTGATGTAGTTACTGCTTTATTTCAGCTTCTTCACTTATCTCCCCCTCAAAATAAGATTTCATATCAATACAAACTTTAATTTTCTTCTTTTTCAGTACCAACTTCTTGATATGATCTATCTGCTAGTGATAAGAAGTGATCACCTTTTCATCTCTTTTATCTCCATAATTTGATTGTGAACTTTCAGACTAATTGTACCAAGTGTATCCATCAATTCTTTGTAGTTAAACTGTCCTCACCTCCTTTAGGTGTGTTTACCACCTTTGAAGGATCCTTGGATCTTTTAGTAGAGATCTTCTTCCTAGCAGAAGCACCTTCTACTCCCTTGGTTTCTTGGCACCTGGGACCTTTAGATAATTACTCATCTAAAGTTGCCATGGGGAAGGTCTTAGATATGTTCACACTGTCCTGTCCTGCACTTTGTGCAAAGTCAGTAGTGTGAGCCTTACAACCCATATGCTCTTGCATCTCCTTATTGAGCACCTTCTTGAGGTTGGGATACACCTCTATGGTTTCCCTTTGGATATTCTCTGATGAAAAATGCTCCATCAGAGGGCTTGTAGGTCTTGAGGTTGAAGATACAAGAAGGGAAGGAACCTTCTGTATCTTTTCCTTATATAGTATGGTAATGGGGAATGTTGGTTTGACAAAAGGAATCTGAAGATTTATGCTTTGTAGTGGAAGGTGTGGATAGGTCATCAGTGGGTTGGTCTAATGAGGGCTTTGACCCTGATGTCTTACCTTCTTGATTGTGGGACATCACCATTATTGTAGAGAACAATGGTGTGTCAACTCCTTCCGAGTCCTTAGCAGATCTCTTCATGATTGAAAAGACCTTGCCTTTAGGGGGTTTAGGTACATATACCTCATCAAAGTGAGGTATGTCCGTCAATTCATTATTAAGTACTTCTTGTACAAACCTTGGATACAGATAAAAGCTTTTTGATTGATATCCAGGTTTGACATTAAATTATTGAAGATCATTTTAGGTATAGAAAACTTACATTAGCAGTAGTAACACTTATCAGCAGCATTAACACAGACTGGCAGTAGTAACACATACCAGCAGCATTAACATAGTCTGACAGTATTCACTGAACTAGAAGTACTAACTACCTTTCAGTATTAGCAACCTGAAACACTTTTTTTTTACCTTCTGCTGGATCAGAAGTAACATGTCCTCCATCAAATCTTTTGAAGAATTTGAAGGCAATCCATGTTCCTTGTTATGTGCCAAGAGCAACCATTATCTTCATTCCAAATGCTCTTCCTCTTGAGCTTTTGATTGCCCTGCACACTTGATAAATCAGTTAGTCTTTGATGGAACCCAAGCCAAAGTGGTCTTGGGTTGACCTTTCTCATTAATATAATCTGTCAGTTTGGTCTGAATGAGTTGTTTAGGAATCTCATGACTGGAGTACTTTGTCAAGATTATAGGCTTGGCTGCATTACTACTAGAAGCAGCACTAGCCTTGTTAGCAGTACTAACTTGGTTAGCAGTACTAATCAAGTTAGCAGCACTATTCTTGTTAGCAGTACTATCTGGGATAGCAGTACTAACAGGTTTCTTTGCAATTGGAACCCAAACTTGAACAAAGTTGTTTGCTTTCTTTGTCTTTAAATTACTCCTTGGCTTATTTGAAGTATTTTTCTTTGTTTTAGCAAACGTGTTTTGAACATGAGACTTTTTAGGTGCTCTGTTCTCAGCCATTTGATTCCTTCCTTGCTTCCTATAACCAAAGGAGTTTTGAGTTTGTCTTTGAAAATTTACTCTTTGGTTTATAGGATTGAAATAACAGTATTTGGCAACATGATTAAGCTTTCCACAAATAAAACAAGGTTTTGGTCTATTGATTTTACTTAGATCAACCCCTTGTTTTTGTGCCCACTGGTTATTCCAATTTCTCTGATTTCCCCTTGGTTTATCATGTTTTTGGGACTCAGATTTATTGCAAGCACACTGTTTGCAAGGGACAGGATTCACAATTGTGGTCTGCTTATAATGGACCTTCTCAGACTTTCTCTCAGTCTTCTCTATGTCCTTAGATTTGACCCAAGTCTTTCCACATCCCTTATTGGTGATAATGTGATTTTCTAGAGGAATCTCACCACATACAGTGTTCTCCTTACTCTTATCATTAGAGTTCTCTTCTTCAGAGTCTGTTTCAACCACCACTTTTTCTAATGGATCTACCTTAGTGGCTCCATCAGATAATTCCTTCCTATCCTTGGTCTCTAGCAAGTCTGATATAGGAGGGATGTAGTTGTTGTTGTATGGTGGTGGGGTGGTGTTATAGCCTATTCCTCTTCTAAGTTTGTCATGGATTTGAGTTTGGAGCAAAGAGTCCATTGCTTTTGAAGCATTGGAAAATTTCTCAATATCCAGCTTGGCTTTCTCAAACTCACTCTTTATCTTCTCATTCTCCTCTTTAGACTTTTTCAGCTGAAGTTCTAGGTCATTCTTCTCCCACTTCCAGTAATTTGTATCATAAGAATGTTGAAGTTCATTGGCTTGGAAAACTTTGATCTGTTCCTCAAAACTCTCAACAATTCTTACATAGTCTTTTATATCTCTCTCTAATCTTTTAAGGTCATCACTCATTGTCTGGTTGTGATCCCTGTACCTTTGAACAGTTTCAATACAGGATTTAGAGCAAAGATTAGATGTTACCTCAGTGGGAATGGCAGTGCTTGTCGATTCTGATTCTTTAGCCATGATGATTGATGTTGAATGAATGTTTCTGAGAATACTAGCTCTGATACCACTTGTCAGGATCGAATTCTCAACAAGAATAAAGTCTCAGAAACAATATCAAAGAAATTGCGGAATAACACTTTGATATTCAATGAAACAGTAAACAAACAGTATATAATAAACACTTTGCAAACTTGTATTAAAATCACAAGATTACACACTCAACCTCAATCTTGAAGAACAGACTCTTTCAAGACGAATTCTACTTCTCTAGAATTAGGAACTATGCCTTGAGGTTGATTTTCTCTCTAGAACATAAACATAGAATGAATTAAATTAAAAGTTTTCTCACTATTCTAAACAATACAATATATATACTGAAGATAAAAGCTAATTACAATTAATAAAATATCTTCAGAATATCTTCCATCATTGTCTCTAAGCTTCCATGAATATCTTCAGTTTATCCAGCTGTCATCCTTTCCATACAGATCTCCATCTTATTAGCAGTATTAATCATAAGCAGCATTAATACTCTGAGCAGTATTAACTCTAGCAGTACTAACCATGCTCAGCAGCATTAATCTCTTCAAGCAGTACTAACTTTGAACTAGCAGTACTAATCTTGTTGAGCAACATTAATCATCAACTAGCAGCATTAATAACAGAAGTACTAACTAGAAGTATTAACTGTTTTCTTCTAGCAGCATTAACTTTGTTCCAGCAACATTAACTTTGTTCCAGCAACATTAACTTTGTTCCAGCAGTATTAACTACAACTGGCAACATTAACCACAGAAGTAGTAACCATGATGAATATTAACTTCAGAAGTAGTAACTATGATGAATATTAACTTCAGAAGTAGTAACCATGTTGAACTAGAAGTAGTAACCATTTTTGGCATATTTCAGACCCAACAATATTCCTTTACTCTGATCTCACACCCTCTTTCTTTTAATCATTGAACTCACATCTAACCAAACTCTCTTTTTCATTTTACCTCAACGCACAACCCACACTCATTTTTTTTCGACTCCTCACACTCAATCACTATGGATTAACTTCTTGGGTAGGAAACACTGGATAACGTGAATCCATAGAAGTTTCATTTAAGTATTAGCATAAAGAACCCATATTGTCCTATTAAGCAGATGTTGCTCAAAATGGTTTAACTGTATCAGTTAAAACTCAAATACAAGTCAGATATGTGTATGCTCAGAATATAATCATGAGGATATGAGCATTTTGAAACATTGAAAATATTTCAAACAAGTAAATTGAATGAATAGATATGAATGCAAAAGACTTGTTTGCAAATCTGACATTGTATGAAAATGATTAGAATCAAATGATATATCAGTTAAGGCTTATGGTCAAGAATAATGGATATTGTCTATATGAATCAAAATATAGACATTCTTGAAAAAAGCTCCAGAAATGAAATAACACTCAAAATTCTTTGAAGTACAAGCGGGGTGTCTTACCATCGAAAAAATATGTTTCAAACTTGAGATATGGTAAGAACATGTTGAACAAGAAATCAAACCAGTGTGTGTGTGAATACTTGTAAGTATATAGAAAAAACAATACGCAAGTATTTGTCGTTGAGAAACACACGGTTTGTTAAGCTTTGAACCACAAAATAAAGTGAAAACATTTAAAATCACACTTCCAATTCATGAAATTTGTTTAAGAATCGGGAAGTGGTTTGAACATTTAAGAATAATGTTTTCTATGATTGAAAGTTGTTCTTCTTTCAACCATATATGAGATTAAGATAATAAATTTAACCTTTCTATGCAGTCTTAAATCTCATGAAGTCAGCTGAAAAATCATAATGATATGATCTTGTAAGCATCTCTCAAACTGCACAAGTCTTAAAGTCATGTCAAAGCAACTTTATTCACAAAATTTATTCAAATGTAAAAGACATAAAGCAGTAAAACAATTAAATGTACGAGTTCTAATCAGAAATAATCAGAAATCATCACCTTTACTCCCCCTGAAATTATGCATCAGAAAAATTATCAGTGTAAAAGATATGTATTAACTCCCCCTCAAATGTAGAACATCATATCTGTCGGATGCATAAAATTTCAGACAAATATATATATATATATATATATATATACTCCCCCTTGAATATTGATTTCCTTAGATATGTATGTAGGAGTACATTATCATTCAGCTCAGGTGTAAAATCTTTTGATCATTGAAGTGCGGGTCTTGAACTGTTGTATTCAAGAGCCATCAGTTCTGTCACTCAACCTTGACTTGACATTCCTGTAACACAGATTTATCCTTTTTCTTTGGTATCCATTTGTATTTGGATTCAACAGTGTTAGCACATGATTTTGACACCCATGTAGACTTGGGTCCACTTTTCTTTTGAAAACCATATGAAGAATTAGAACGATAAGAATATACATAATATATCCCAAACCAAACATCAGAATATTTCCGAGAAGCATAATCATGTCTATCATAAATGGAAAACTTTCTAGTAGACAAAGATAACTGGAATAATTGTTGTCTTGAATATTTCTTGTAAGAATTTACAAGTTTTGTTTTAGAATTAGCAACATCCCAATTATATCATCTTTACTAGTAGTATTCTTATTACAATCAACACTAGAAAATGATTTAGCATTCTCATCTTTCTTCTACTTTGGTTGCCACTCAGACTTAACTCCATACCTTTTCCTTTTCATATCTGAAAATTTTGAAACTTCAGAGTTATAACGGTGAGAATCAAACAAATGCTGCTTCTTTGACTTACCAGTGGTAATCTGTTTCTGTGAATGCCCAGATTTCTTCTTCTTACCTTTGGCAACTTTGGTTTTCACAGGAACTGATTTATCAACTTTCGTTGATGTTTCACCTTTTTCGTATGCACTTGGTAATCCAAAAGAATTAATAACAAAAGATGAATGATCAGGAAGTTTAGAATTAAAATCAAATTGAGCAATACATTCATCTAAATCACCATCAGAGTTTAAAAAATCAAACCCATCATTAAGTAAACTAGACATATCATCAGAATTTGAAGCTTTATAAGAATTAGAAAAATCAGAATTTTTCAACACAGTTAAAAACACATTTTGTTCTAAATCCATCAAAATTCTTTCTTCTGTCAGAGTATTCTCAAGTTCAAAAATTTTACTTTCTAAAACGAGAGGAGAAACATAAATTTTACCTTCGATAGGCTTTGCCTCCAACTCTTTTGGGGAATAACTCTCAAAATAGTCATCTGAAAGAAATTTTGATTTATCAGAACTATAACTACTATTCAACCTCTCATAACGAAATGGAAGTTGAATTTTATTTGTGTTTTGTCTTTTCTCATTTTCTTTGGCTTCATCCTCTTTAGATAGTTTAGTCCACTCAACATGAAGACCAGGGTATCTTGATGCTAAACTTAAAAATTTAAAATCATAAAGTGCAGGCACTTCAGATATACCCTTTTTAAGATAGTGTGGATTCTCATAACCGAGTCCCCAACACTCTTTGTTTTCTTTGGGTTTGTTTAGATGAATGGTTTGTTCAGTTTGACCCAATGTATATAATTTTTCTTCCAAAGCATTCACTTTTTCAAGTAAAGATTTGTTTTCTTTTGAAAGCGAAGAATGCATTTTAGTAAGTTCTTTTGAATCAAACTCACACAGTCTATATTGTGAAGTTGTTTCAGCTAACTCTTTAAGAATTAGAGTCTTTTCTTTAGCACTGGTATCAATATTTTTATGTAAAGTCTCAATCAATACTTTCTTCTCAGCAATATCCTCGCTAAGTTTCTGTATTGATTGGTTTTTGTCTTTATTGATACCTCTTTCATGCTTAAGCTTTGACTCTAACTTTTGAAGTCTAATCATCATGACATTTATTTGATTTATAAAATCCGATTCAGTCATATCACATACCTCTTCAATTACTTCTTCATCTGTCTCAGCTTCAGCACCCAACTCTATCTTACCCATTAAGCACAAGTGTGTTGTCTCTTCCTTCTCTTCTGTCTCATCTTCCTGGTCTGAATGATCAAGCCAGAACTCATCCTCTGCCATTAATGCTTTTCCATCCTCCTGTTGCTTGGCTAGAAGCATCTTGTTCTTGTAGTACTCAGAGTTTCTGACTTTGGGCTTTCTGCAGTTCTTAGCAAAATGACCCAGTTTTCCACAGTTATAGCACTTTGTGGATTCTGACTGTCTCTTCTCTTCTGCAGGCTTCTTCTCTTCCATTCTCTTTCCTTCAATTCTCTCCTTGTGTTCAAAGTTCTTAGACCCAGAAGAATACCTTTGACTGTTTGAGCTAGGCTTTTTGTAAAACTTTTTCTGAAAAGCTTTTGTCAGCATCAACATGGCCTTCTTCAAACTTTCACAGTCATCTGAATCAGAGTTATCTTCACTCTCTGCCTCTTCTGATTCAGAAAGTATCACTTTCTTTTTCTTCTTAAGACTCACACTCTTCTGTTTCACAACTAGAGCAACTGGATCAACAAATAACTTCTCAGCCTTTTTCTTTTCACCCATAATCTCATCAACCTCTTCTTCATTTTGTCTAAGAGTTTCATAGACTTCATGGAGTGGTATGTAATTCAAGTCCTTCATTTGCTTCATTTGCCTAGTAAATCTCTTCCACTCAGGATGCAAGATACTAAGGAACTTGACATTAAGCTCAATTTGTGACTTATTCACTTTGTTCTTACTGAGTTCGTTCAAGAAAGTCATAAATCGGTCATAAGTAGCCTCTAGTGATTCACCCTCCTTAGCCTTGAACTCTTCATAGTTATTGAGGCAGTTGGATATTTTGAGTTGGTTCCCAACTTTTGATCCAAGCATCATCTTCTCCAATTGATCCCACATTTGCTTTCCGGTAGCATTGTAACTGTCAATCTTAACATATATCTCGTTTGGTATGCCTTGAAGAATGAAAGACTTTGCCAATTTATCAGCTATTGATCTATCTTTCTCCTCATCAGTGAATTCATTAAACTTAAGTTGATATTCTATCTGCTCATTTCCAATAGTACGAGTCGTTTTTGGAATTGGCATAACTCCTTCCTCCAAAGATATCTTGATAAGTTCACCCAATGCGTGTCTATCTATGAAGTCCATGAACCTATCTTTCCATTGCTCGTACTCTCCCTTGAAAAGTACTAGTGGCTTTGTGTCAGTTCCTATAGCGAGAGCTTCTCTTGATGTCATCCTGATTGAAAAAAATATATGCAATAAGAAACTTGAAATTGACCGTTAGTCCAAATGAAATCCAACTATTCAGAAAAACTTGAAATGAAAATCAGAAATGAAATTTCCAAAAATTCTCAAGTCTAGAATTCACAAACTACAAAGAGATGCAAGAAATTCGCAAACAACACAGATATTCACATAAAATTCGCAAGCTAATAGAAAGAATAGCAAGGAATTCACAGGCTATACAAACACTCATAGAATTCGCAAGCTATCAGAATTCGTAAGGTTCAGCTTAACAGAATTCACAAGACTCAAGATTGTGAAACCTTCACTTTTCGCAAGTCACAATACTGGGAATTCTATTCTTTTCGCAAGAAGCACCTGCGAAACCTTAACTTTTCACACTTTAGCCACCTGCGAATTTTAACCTTAAAAAAATTTCTAATGAAACTTTTCGCAGATCACAAGTTTACGAATTCTGAAACTTTCTCATTACACTAACATGCGAATGTTAAGTAACTTGCAAGATATCAATACGAATTCTGAAGAATTCGTAGAACACAGTTATACGAAACCTATGAACTTCGCAATACACACACTTGAGAATTCTATACTTGAGATTATTCAAAAATAACAACTTATGCGAAATCCTTGAACATTCTGCGAATCCTTAAGCAATTTGCGAGTTCTTTGTTAAGTCTGCGAGTTCTTGAGGAACTTGCGAGTTCTTGAACTGTTAGTGAGTTCTTCAGATATGCAACCAAAATACGATATGATTTACCTGAAAACCTATCTAGACTTCAAATTTCAAATTGAAACTTTGAGAATTCGATCACCTAAAAGTCTAGAACAAATTACAATCAACAAATCCCAATAACAAACATTCAGAGTACAAATCGATCAATGAAACAGTGTACGTGAACTCGTGAAAACCTAAAACTCCAAAATCATCAAAAATCCTATTGATTACAGTGCAATACTCGAATAAACCAATACAATCTCAATTTAATACTCAAATCGAACAAAAATCAAGCAAATACAACTCGAAAAACACATTCAATCTCAGAATTAAATCTGGACTTCAAGAACACAGTATCGACTTCATTTTTCAATTTGATTTCAAATTGGATCTGCTCTGATACCAATTGTTATTCCCTGAAATCATGTTTCTAAAACATAAACAATCAATCAAACAAGATGATCAAACTACCTGATTAATTCAATTCACAAATCAACAATTACAAAATCTGTTTTCTCTCTTTCTCTCTCTAGATCTCTGTTTCTCTCTCTAAAGATCTCTCTACGTATGAACTCTCAACCCCTAGTCATATATCTATTAAACAGCAAATAAGAGTATTTATACCCACAAGCTAAAACAAAGAAACAAAAACAAATACAATTAACTTTGACTTTATTACACAATGACTTTGACTTTTAATGAGAGTTGACTTTCTCAGCTTTGACTTCTTGTATTTTGACCTTCAGTCTTCATGATCTTGTATCCAATATATTTCTGCTCTAACATTTATACAATTTTGGTTTTCTAAAATTGGCACCTAAATATCCAGAGCTCAGAGTTAAATGGACAAAATCATCAGATGAGGAATAAGCTAAGGAAGATGAGAACAGGAAAAACAAAACTAAAATACAACTTCCATTTCGTTATGAGAAGTTGAATTCTAGTTACAATTCTAAACAGTCAAAATTTCTTTCTAACGAATATTTTCAAAGCTATTCTACAGAGGAAATGGAGACAAAACCGATTGAAGGAAAAATTTATGTTCCTCTACTAATTTTAGAAAGTAAAATTTCTGAACTTGAGAATACACTTGTAGAAGAGAGAATTTTGACTGGACTAGAACAAATGATATTTTCAACTGTTTTTATAAACATTGATTTTTCAAATTCTTCCAAAGTTTCGAAATCAAATGATGTTAATGATCAGTTTGATGAAGAGTTTGATTTTCTAAACTCTGATGGTTGTTTTGATGACTGTGTTGATCAATTTGATTTTAATGCAAAACTTCCAGATCATTCTCAATTATTTGTGAATTCCAAAGGTTTACCAAGTGTATTTGAAAAGGGTGAATCATCAACGAAAGTTGATAAATCAGTTTTTGTGAGTACCAAACATGTCAAAGGTAAGAAAAGAAAGAATAGGCATTCACAGAAACGGATTAACACTGATAAATCTAGGAAAAGACAATTTTTTAAATCTCACAGTTCTAACTTTCAAAATTCATATGTTCAAGATGTGAAAAACAAAAAGCCTGAAGTGAAATCGGAGTGGAGACCAAAGCAGAAAGTTGGAGAGAATACAAAATCATTTTCTGATTCTAAATGTAATAGGTTTACTGTTAGTGATACTGGTGTAATTGGTAATATTGTTTCTCATAAAACAAAACTTGTATCATCTTACAAGACTTATTAATAAATCAATTGCTCCAATTATCTCCGTCTGCTAATAAGTCTTCCACATATCGTCGAAATGATTTTGTATCTCGACAATATTCTGATAATTGGTTTGGATCATATCATGTGTATTCTCATAATATTGTTTCAAAAGATCAAAGGGTCCAAATTCAAATGGATGCCAAAATCATGTGCTAACTTGCTAGGATCCATATATAAATGGGTACCTAAACCTGTTGTTCCTTGATTTCTCATGTGCAGACCCGTCATATGTGGTACTTGGATTCTGGTTGCTCCAAGCATATGACCGGGCAGAAAGATATTTTATCTAATTATACAGAGAAATTCTGCTGGAATGTCAGATTTGGAAATGACCAGTTTTCACCAATCTTGGGATATGGAGATGTCGTGCAAGAAAATGTAACGATTAAGAAGGTGAGCTACGTTGAAGGATTAGGACACAACCTATTCAGCATTGGTCAGTTATGTGACAAGGATTTAGAGGTGAATTTTAAGGCCAAGAGATGTGTTAGAACTGAAGATGGTAAAGAACTCTTGGTCGGGACGCGAAAGTCAAACCTCTACATGATCAATCTATCAAAAGTCAAGACTGATAATGCAGTTTGTCTACTTACTAAAGCCTCTATGTAACAAGGATGGTTATGGCATAGAAGGCTATCTCATCGCAACTTCAGATACATCAACAAGTTGGTGACTGGTAATCTGGTTAAGGGTTTACCTGAGCTAAAATATGTTAAAGAACATCTGTATGATGCGTGTGAGAAAGGTAAGATGAAAATAGCTTCTCATAAGCCTAAGCCTGAACCGAGCACAAGTACTTCTTTAGAATTGCTGCATATAGATCTATGTGGTCCAATGCGAACTCAAAGCATCAATGGTAAGAAATATGTTTTGGTGATTCTGGACGATTATTCAAGATACACTTGGGTCAAATTTCTAAGATCAAAAGATGAGACGCCCGATGTCATCATCTCATTCTTAAAGACCACTCAAGTGAACTTGCAGAAGACAGTAAAGCTTCTCAGAACTGATAATGATACAGAATTCAAGAACAAGACTGTAGATGATTATCTCGAATCGGTCGGGATAACACACCAATTTTTTGTTGCCAGAACACCAGAACAGAATGGAGTAGTAGAAAGGCGAAACAGAACTCTAGTTGAGGCTGCTCGCACTATGCTTAGTTAATCTGGTCTACCTCTATTTCTGTGGGCTGAAGTTGTGTCTACTGCTTGCTATGTACAAAATCGCTCAATCATTCATCGTCGGTTTGGTAAAACACCATATGCTTTGATCAATAATATAATACCTAACATTAAACATTTTCACATCTTTGGATGCAAGTGTTTTGTGCTGAATGACAAGGAGAACTTTAACAAGTTCAGTCCTAATGCTGATGAAGGCATTTTCATCGGATATTCTCAGACATCTGTTACATATAGAGTTTACATGAAGAAATCCAAAATAGTTGTGGAGAGCGTAAACGTCACATTTGATGAAGATATGGTTTCTGATCAAAGCAGTTCATAACCCGTGATAATTGGAGTTTTAGCTTCTGGATAAATCAATCCAGAACCTGTGGTTACTGTTTCTAATTCTGATAAAGCGTCAACGTCTACATCTCATTTAACAGAATTAGATTTATTGTTTGAATTTTTCTATGATGAGTTTCTTGGTTCTAGAGTGACTAAACCTGTTGTGATTGACAGATCTGAAGATTCAAGTAATCATCATCCAATCACTTAAGATATCTCAACTGAATAAAATTCCCCGATTCAGGAAGAAATTCAAATTCAAATACTTACTCAATTATTTGAAGTTGCAAATGAAACTGCCGAGCCAGAAGTTACACATTCAGTTGGGTGTACGGTAATACCTACTCAACAGACATCAAATGTCTAACCAACTGAAACTTTTGCACCGATTACTTCAACTGAACCCCATAATGAACAAGAAGAAGAAAGTGGATATATAGATGTTCAACATGATCAATCTGCATCTAATCCACTTAATTCCTCATGTATACAAGTGAACCAAAGAGCACCCGATTCATCAAATTATTGGAGATACGTCAAAGCTGGTGCAAACTAGGTCTGTACCAGCAAATGAATGCTTATTTGATTCATTCCTGAGCAAAATAGAGTCAACAAATGTTTCAGAAGCTCTTTATGATCCAGATTGGGTTACAACCATGCAAGAAGAGCTCAACCAACTTGAATCGTTTAAAGTCTGGCGATTGGTGCCTCGACCTGAAGGAAAGACAATTATTGGCACCAAGTGGGTATTCAAAAATAAGAAGGATGAAGATGGTGTTGTTATTCGAAATAAAGCAAGAATTGTAGCCAAGGGATACAGACAAGAGGAAGGCATTGATTACAATGAGACGTATGCACCAGTTGCGTGTATTGAGGAAATTAGAATGTTCTTAGCCTACGCTGCACATAAGAACTTTACGGTCTATCAGATGGATGTCAAGACAACCTTTCTGAATGGATTATTAAAAGAAGAGGTGTACGTTTCTCAACTAGAAGGATTCGTAAGTGCTGATAAACCTGATCATGTCTATATTCTAGACAAAATGGGTATTCAAAAACAAGAAGGATGAAGATGGTATCGTAATCAGAAATAAAGCACGACTTGTCGCAAAAGGCTATAGGCAAGAGGATGGCATTGATTATGATGAGACTTACGCTCCAGTAGCACGCATTGAAGCAATCAAAATGTTTCTTGCGCATGCTGCTCATAAAAACTTCATAGTCTACCAGGTGGACGTGAAGACTGCCTTTCTAAACGACATTCTTAAGGAGGAAGTCTATGTCTTACAACTTGAAGGCTTTGTGAATCCAGATAAACCAGATCATGTCTACATTCTGGATAAAGCACTTTATGGTCTTAAACAAGCGCCTCGAGCCTGGTATGAGGTATTATCAAAGTTTTTGGTCAGGTCAGGCTTCACAAAAGTTAAAATCGATACTACTTTATTCATTAAAAAGGAAAAAGTTGATGTTATGCTTATTCAAATATATGTGGATGACATTATATTTGGCTCTACAAATCCCAAATTATGTAAGAATTTTTCAAACCTCATGGTGTCACGTTTTCAGATGAGTATGATGGGAGAGATGAACTTCTTTCTCGTATTACAAGTAAAACACTTTTCAACGGGGATTTTTATAAATCAATCCAAGTACATTTTTGCTATTCTGAGAAAATTTAAAATGGAAAATTGTACAACAATTGGAACCCTGATGGCACCGGGAACTAAGATTGACATGGATCCTTCGGGAAAATCTGTCGATGTTAGAACCTATAGAGGGATGATTGGTTCTTTAATGTATTTAACTTCAAGTAGGCCAGATATTATGTTCTCTACATGTTTATGTGCAAGATATCAGGCTAATCCAAAAGAATCCCATATGTCTGCAGTTAAGCGCATATTTAGATATCTGAAGGGGACTGCAGATCTTGGTCTGTGGTATCCTAAAGATACTGGTTTTGAACTAACAACTTACTCAAATGCAGATCATGCTGGTTGTATGTTAGACAGGAAGACCACATCGGGTCATATACAGTTTCTTGGAGATAAACTCGTAAGTTGGGCATCAAAGAAACAACTGTGTGTTTCCACGTCAACGGTTGAGGCGGAGTATGTTGCTGCTGCAAGCTGCTGATCTCAAGTGTTGTGGATGAGGACGCAACTATGAGATTATGGCTTCAAATTTGACAAAATCCCGATATATTGTGACTCTAAGAGCGCTATTGCAATATCAGCAAATCCAGTACAACATACAAAGACGAAACACATAGATGTCTGATATCATTTTATCAAAGACAATGTTGAAAAAGGTAGAATAGAACTTTATTTTGTAAACACTGATTATCAGCTTGCTGATTTGTTTACCAAGCCTCTCGATGAAAAGAGATTTAATTTTATTATTTCGAAACTTGGTATGCTAAATCTCAAGACATAATTTGTGATTACCTATTAAAGTTTTCTTATTGTTATTTTTCCTCATTTCTTTATTTTTAATCTGATAGATATTTGCACTTTAAGGTATGTTCATGATTTCAGGGGGAGTGAGAGATGATGAAAAGCGGATCTCTATCCATTTGAGGGGGATTTCATATGTTTTTCATTGATAAATTTTCTCATGCATAAATGTAGGGGGAGTTAGAGTATGAATAAGGAGT
The DNA here is from genome assembly GCA_954870635.1 of Arctium minus. Taxonomy (NCBI): domain Eukaryota; kingdom Viridiplantae; phylum Streptophyta; class Magnoliopsida; order Asterales; family Asteraceae; genus Arctium; species Arctium minus. Next base: position 25,156,519 of record OX941093.1, read on the forward strand.
ACTGAATATCATTTTTGATTATTTCAGATCAGAACTCGTACATTCAAAGTTTTATGGCTTTATCTCTTTTACTTTTCAATAAAGTTGTGAATAAATTTTGTACTTTGACGGATTTTGTGACTGATGCAGATTGAGAGGATGCTTACACGTTCATACCATTATGATTTTAAGCTGACTTCATGAGATTTAAGACAGATTGAAAAGGTTTATTTCTATTCTTAATCTCATATAGAAAACATGTTCTTAAACGTTCAAACCACTTCCCAATTCTTAAACAATTTCCTGATTTGGAAGTGTGATTTTAAATGTTCTCATTTATTTGTGCTTCAATGATCAACAAACCGTGTGTTTCCAAAGATTAACACTTGCGTATTATCTTTTCTATATACTTTCAAGTATTTACACACACCGGTTTAATTTTTTGTTGGATATGTTATCACCATGTCTCATATTTGAACAAATTTTTCGATGGTGATACACCCCGATTGAATTTCATTGAATTTTGAGCGTTGATTTTATTTCGAAACGCTTCTTTCAAGAATGTCTATATATTGTTTCGTATAGACAAATCCAATTTTTGCCGACCTAAGCCTTAATAGATAAATCATTCCGATTTTGATGATCTTTTTAATACAATGTCAGATTTTCAATTAAGTTTCTTGTATTCATTTCATTCATTCACTGTCCTTGTTTTGAAAAATCTTCAATGTTTAAAATGCTCAAATCTTCATGTTTATCTCATTGAGCATACCAACATCTGACATGTATTGTTTGTGCTTTAACTGCCAAGTTAAACCATTTTGAGCAACATGTTCTTTTAGGAAAACAACATGGGTTTATTGTGTGAAGACTTAACAGAACTTCTATGGATTCACGTTAACCAGTGTTTCCTACCCAAGAAGTTTATCCTTGAGTGATCGAATGTGTGAGGAGTCAAATACTGAGTGTGGGTTGAGTGATGAGGTAAAATGTAACAGAGAGTTTGGTTAGAACTGAGCTCAATGGTTTAAAAGAAAGAGGGTGTGAGAATAGAGTAAAAGAATATCAAACTCTGCACCAACTTTTTCTGAGTCGGGCAGCCACATTACTAGTCTTTCACAATTCTTCGTGAACATTATTGAAACAAGCAACTAGCCCATGCCAACTCTTGATAAAAACCCCACCAGCCACTCATTTTCTTCTTACCAAGAAAATGTTTCATATTTTCAAGGGGACGCATCACATATGCTATTTGGTTTTCATTTGGAAAATCTGGATATTGAAAAAGAAGGAAGTCTGACCCACCTTCGCACTTCGATCATGCACAATAGAGTATGTGTTTAATTACTGTTGTCTCAGTGGTTTACACAATTTTGAGCCTTATAAAAGCAATAATCATGTGCTTAATTCTTTCTAACATTTGCACGAACACACAAGGAAATTTGTTTTTCTTGTCATAACGTTCATATAAATATCTTTGTGGTGTTTTGATGATTGAATGGAAGATCTGGGGGAGTGAACATCAAAAAGCTCCATTCCAATGTGTATTCGTTAGACACAATGACTTCGTGTTACTGACAGGCATCTTAACTGATTCATTTGTTGATTAAGGTGTTACATTCCAGTTTGTCTGAATTTGAAAATATTCGGATGCATATCTTTATGAGTTGACGGTGAATCAGAGGCTCAGTTTAAAAGATCAGTGGTCAGAATTCTAAATGACATTTCTTGTTGAAAGTTTTGATGATTTCAATGTCGCGATCATCAAAAAGGGGGAGAAGATAAAGTTTATGAAACGTCAGAAAAGAAAAGTTTGTATCAAGTTATGGTAGAAAAGTTCAAAGCATTGCAAAGATTGAAAGATTGAAAGAGAAAAGTTCAAAGATTTCTGAAGATGTGTTAAAGATTACATAAATTTTCTTTAAAGATAATCTGCTTGAAGCAAACTGAGTAAATTCTGAAGATAATTTCTTTCCAGTGTTTGAAAGAGGTTTATATCATCTTTGGGGGAGATTGTTACTAACTTTTGAAGATTACAGATTGTTGTTATTTCTTGAGAACAGGCTTTGGGAAGATTGCTGAAACTTTTGAAGATATTGTGTTTATTAAAGAAAGGGAAGAATGTTTTAAGCATAAAGAGAAGTCTGAGCTTAAAATGTCTATTTTGTTAAAGTTCAACAAAGGGGAGATAAATTTGTTGAAGATTTACAAAGAAGGAGGATGAATTGCTATATCTTTGAGAGATGATCTTGAATCCAAAGGGGGAGAATGTTAGAGCATAAATGTGTTGGATGCAAGATCATTGAAGACAAAAGATCAAAGTTCAAGAAAGTCTAAGCTGAAAATCAACTCTCATGTGAATGTCAAAAGTCAAAGTCAATGTTTTTAGTTGTTTTGTTTTTGTAAGCTTGTAGTTTTTGTTTTATAGTCTTGTGGCTTGTATAAATAGTTTTTGCTTTTAGTTTCTTTGTAATTGTACTCATATCAATTAGAGCAGAGAGTTTTAGAGAGAGAAAGCTAGAGAGAGAAAGATTGTACGAATCTTGATTTGAATTGAACAACAGGTTGAATTGTTAATCTGAATTAATCTTGTTGTTGTTTAATTGTTTAATTGAATCAGGGACATTATCACCACCAATAAGAACAACAAAGTTTCTTTTTAGCTAAACTGATTAAATGATTTGCAGAATAAGCAAAATTAGATTTAGCAAAAGATTTACCTTTGTCATTGTTGTTTTGGTACTTGGATGTGGAAGCAAATGATGCTTTGGCATCACTTGAACCTTTTACAACCCAGATCATCTAATCTCCCTTAGATGCTTTCTTTCCTTTAGCTTTTAAAAAATAGATAGTTGGCCCATCAACAGATTTATTATAAAAGAGATTGAAGGTCTAATATGATCTGTTTTTGAAATATTTGATTTGACATTTTTCTTCTTGAAAACAGCTTTTTGAAATGAACTGGAAACAGACTTAAATGAACATACTGATTCAGTTGACTCATCATAAGAAGATAAATCAATTGTCTCAGCAGATACTTTTTCAGACAAATCAACCTTTGTTGCTTCCAACTATTTTATTTTTTCAGACAACTTGTTTTTCTCAACAAAAGTTTTATCAAATTTACTTTGCAGATCAGATTTGACTTTCTGCTCTTTCATAATATCTAAAGCTAGAACAGATGGCTTTCTTGTAAGCTTTGAAATCTCATTTTCAAAAATCTTTCTTTCTTGCTCAAAATCTTTTTCCAAGTTCTTGTTCTTAGAAAAAATTTCCTTGAAAATCCCAGCATTTTTTTTTCAAAAGTTTTCTTTTCAGAATCAAAAGAAATTTTCTTTTCTTGAAAAAGTTTTCTTTCTTTTTCCAGTAAATCTTGTAAAGTACTGATTTGCTTGGGAAGTTTAGCAGATTTTTCTTCAAGAATATTTTGCGAAATCTAGACTTAGTCACAAATCAAACAAGGAACTTGTAGCAGAAAAGAAATTCGCAAATAACTCTATGCGAAATCCAACAATTCGCTGGCAATGGTATGCGAAATCTTCCCTTTTCGCAGGCAACAGTTAGTGAAAAGAAACTTTCTGCATGCTATGAGATGCGAATTCTGCACTTTGCTTATAAAGAGGTGTACGAATTCTGAACTTTTCATAGACTTCTTTGTGCGAATTCTATCCTTAACAATTTCAACAAATCACAAAACTTATGAGTCTTGCAAAATCTTTATGAAGCTTGCGAAATCCTCCGATCTTGCGTGTTCTTCCTCGAAATCACTTAATCTGCCATAGAAACTTCAATAATATGAATTTGAGCTTGCAAATTCACATAGTCACTCGATTTATGATCGTGAACAAACCCTTAGCACAAAATTTTGTCCAAAATCCACTGATTAGATGAATTCGATCCCAATACAGTAAGTTCGAACTTTCGAACCAAAAACTCCAAAAATATAAAAATTCACTAAGAATAAATGTGAATTAGGTCTAGCAATATGAACAAGAATTGTTCTATATCCACAATCGAACCTAATCCAATCAATCTTGCATACCAATTTCCATTATTCCATGAAAAATTGAATGGAACGGTAAACTTTCCAAAACAGTTTGTGAGTTCTTCGAATCTTGCTAAAAATACACAAATTTGCTCAAATCTTCAACATTCTGAATAATTCGGTTTGCTCTGATACCAATTGTTGTTCCATATTGCAAACATAAAGATCAAAACACAAGAATCTAATCAAGAATCAAACAAACAAGATGTAGAGAGAACGTAGAGAAGGAAATAGTCATATGTCATTGTCTCTCTAAAATCACAAGTGTTACAATGCATAGCTACAAGGTTCACAAAGTTACAAGACACAAAGACAAGAAACCTATTTATATGGGTCAAACAAGCCTTGACCTCATACAAGCTAAACAAGCAAAGACTTACAAAAGGACAAATTGATTCAAACATTTTATCTCCAACAATAAGCACTCAAATTTCTAGATCACAACCAAAGCACCAAAACGATGATTGCAAGTACTCACAATTCTGATTGACCAGGTCAGAAGAATGATTAAGAGCACTCAAAGGTCTAGCATCATCAATAAAACTTCTGAATGATGATTGCAGATACTCAAGCTGCTAATCCAATCCAATCCGAGACCAAATCCAAACACCCAATGTCTGAAAATCTTGACTGGCATGAGCTCTGTAAAATTCTGATCAGTTGCTAAAAATATGTGACCAACTGATAATAGGAGTGATGTCACATATGCATTATGCGAAAAATCTCGGGAACAGATAAAATGGGCAAACTTGTCGCAAAATGGGTTGAACAGTAACTTTCCGCAAAGCACATAGCTTTACTTTCTGCAGACCAACTTCTCGCAGACCATTAACAATGAAAGTACACTTCTCGCAGGTGGCATGAGCCGAAAAGTAACTTTTCGCAAAGGCTTACATGCGGATTCCTACTTTCCGCACACGCCTATGTACAAATTCCATATTTCTCGCATGCAACTACGTGCGGATCCCTACTTTCCGCAAGTTGTTGTCTGTGGATTCTAGCTTTCGCAGACTAAAGATGTGAGTAGTAACTTTCCATAGAGCATTATCTGCGAGTTCTTAACTTTGCGTACATGCTAACATCCGGAAAACCAACTTGTCGTAGACCAAAGGGTACGAATTCTCACTTTCCGTAAGCAAAGGCTTGCAAATTCTGCACTTGACGCAAACAACATAAGCACAGTAACTTTTCATACAAGGAAGAATACGAATTCATCACTATTCGCAGATAAAGGATTGCGGATGCTGACTTTTCGTAAACAAGCTTTTGCGGATTCCTCACTTTCCGTACAGATTTACTTGCGGATTCTTGCCTTTAAAAAAATTTGTTGTTGTACGTCTCCCACGGATGAAGCTTGAGAGTTATTCATGAATTTGTGGATTCTCTGGATCTTGCAAAAAGTTGAGTCTAGAATCAAAATTTCGCCATAACTTTCACATTGCAACGAATTTTTAGATGAAACATTGTATACAAGTTCGAAAAACAACTCTGAACAGCTTTGTAGTTGAGAATTTTGTCTATAAACCACTCCATGGCCAAATTCAATCTCGACACAGTAAATGCCATTTTTCGAACCAAAAACTCAAAATTCGATGAAACTTTGTATACAAGTTCGAAAAACAACTCTGAACAGCTTTGTAGTTGAGAATTTTGTCTATAAACCACTCCATGGTCAAATTCAATCTCAACACAGTAAATGACATTTTTCGAACCAAAAACTCAAAATTCGACCAATTCTTCCAATTATGATAAAATCACACACTGTGACTGATTCCAATTAATTCTAATCTAAGCATAGAATCAATCTAGCATCAAATCTCTAACAATTAAGCTCCAAAATTCAGAAAATGAAATTCTGCAGGTGTTAAGTCAATATATTGTATCCAAGATTTATTTAGAAAAGTCAAAATGTAAAAGTCAACAATGTCAATGTCAAAGTCTATTTTGTCAAAGTCTTGTTAAGTCAATGTTGTTTAGTTTTCTTAGTCATTAAGTCTTTCTTAGTTTGTTGATATAAATAGGTTTAGTTGTCTTGTAATTGGGTAAGAACTTCATTGTATACATTTCATATTTTAGAGAAATAATCAAGATCTACTTTCTCTCTCTACTCTCTCTAGTTCTTGATTGATATATCTTCTTTGTATGAGATTAGCTTGATAATTTTGGGATAACAATTGGTATCAAAGCAATACCAAACATTTTCAGAAATGATTTGAGCAGAAAATTGGATTGAAATCTGGAATTTTTGGATCAAAAAGTTGTATTTTCTTGAAAATTTCAAGAACACGACTGTTTTCTTTTGGTTTCTTTCTGATTGAATCAAATTCGTTTTTGTTTGTTGTTCTTTGATTGTAAAAATGATCAAGTTGTGATCGATTTATGTTTAGAAACACAAAATATTCACAAAGTTTTCTGAATCAATCACAAAATATGTTTGATTTTTGAAATTTTTTGGATCTTGTTTGAAAAATATTGATCAGTGTGAACTTGAATCTAGAACTAAAATTTGATGTTTTTAGTCATGTTTGATGCTTAGAAGAGTGTTACAGGTTGTATTTCGATCATTGTGGATAAATTGGAAAATCAATTTTCAGGTTTGAATTGATTTAGTTTGAATTTTTGAAGCCAGCGCAAAATTAGTTTGAATGCTATAGAAGCCAGCGCAAAGTTTCATTCAAATTAGTTTTCATTTTTCTGCAAGATATAATGGGATGGTGAATTTGAAATCGGAGTATGAATGTGATTGGTTGTATACAATAGTGGATTTGAATCAAACAAAGGATGAGAAATCATTAATGGGTCGGTGGTGGTGATTATCTGCTTTGCGTTTCAGCTTATACACGCAAACCAAAACCTTGCGTTTCATACACACGCAAACCACAGAGATATTGATTTCAATTAGTGGCTGCAGTATCAATTGAATTGATATTGAATGATACTCATATCATGGGACGGTGACTTAGGATTTGAGTTTCAATTGAAATTCAATTTTGATTGGTTGCTAAGAATAAATGGGTCGGTGGTAGATAAGGCTGGAATTTAATTCCAATCGGTGGCTGCAAATTCATTTGGTCACATGAGGTTTGCGTTCTATGCATCACCCGCAAACCACAGCTTTGCGCTTCTGTCTCACTTAAAACCAAATTGAATGCTTTGCTTTGCGTTGCTAATTTCATTAAACCCAATTGAATGCTTTGCTTTGCGCTTCTAATTGTCACACGCAAATACTTTGCTTTGCGCTTCTAATCTCTCACGCAAAATCTCAAGTTTATTTTGATTGGTTACAACTTCAAAAATGGGTCGGTGACTTTATGATTGGTTGAAAGTTTCTGTGTTGCACGAGATTTTAAATTGATCTGATTCACGAATTACTGTTTTGCAGGTTTTGAATTATTTTGATCTGCAAGTTTCAGAGCTTTGAAAGTTTCAGAGATTAAATTTGAAAATCTGAGTTTGACTTTCAGTCAAATTTTTCTGAATTGTTTGGGAACGATCATTGTTTATCAAGTTGTTTCTCATTCAAAGTTTTCTAAGAGAGAAAATGTTAGATTGTCTGAATTTTGTATTTGAATTCATTGCAATTAACGATCATTTTTTTTAATCTGTTTGAAACAGGATGAGTTCTCCAATTTTGCTCAGAGGAAGATACGAACAATGGAAAACTGATTTTTTCAACTTTGTAGATACCATGAGCTGAGTTGTTATATCAGGTTGTCATTAACTGAAGGAGAGATGAAATCTCATACTCCAACAGAAGATTGTACTGAGGATCAAGAGAAAAGAAAGAATGCTGATAATATGTCTCGAACTTTTCTGTTGAATAGTATTCGTCATGAGATTAAAGGTCACATAAATACCTATTAGTTGACAGGAAAAGATTTATACAAGTCAACAGGAAAGGAGATATGGGACTATTTTGAATGGACGATGTTAGGGCCAACGGTTGTGTCAGATCTAAAAGGAAAGATTTCTGAGTTGGAAGCTAAAATTCAGCAGACATTATTTGTTGAGAGTAATGAGCAGAAAGTTAAGAAATTGGAATCTGAGAATGCTGAGCTTAGAAAGAATATATATGATTTGAAACAACTGCTTGCTGAAAATAAAGCTGATTTTGATTCTGAAAAGAAAAGTTTTTCAAAGAAGTTCTCAGATTTCTCAAGAAAATGTTTTGAAGAGAAGAAGTAAGTTGATCTTAAATGCATCAAACTTTCTCAACAAATTTCAGATTTTGAGAAAGTACTGATTTTGGAAAGAGAGAAGTTTGATAAAGAGAAAAAGGTCATCGAACAGAAAAATGTGGGATTCTTTAAAGAGTTATCCGGCCAGAGAAAAGATGCAGAGAAAGGTTTTGAAGAAGAAAGATCTATTTTTGAGTCTGAAATCAAAAGGCTAACTTCCAAGATGTCTGAACTGTCTGCTTCTGCGCTGAAAGAGCAAAAGACGAAGTCTGAGTTCTCAAAGAAGATTGATCAACTTGTGAAAGAAAGAGACATCTTTTCATCAAAGATCAAAGAACTTGAAAAGTCTGCCTCAAGTTCAAATCAGAAATCTGTCTCTTCACAAAGGTCAGTTAAATCCTTTAATCAGATTCGTCGATCTAACATCTTCTTTGATGAATATATAGATGGTTCAGATACATATCCAAGGAGAAGAAGTTACAAGAAAGAGATATTGGTCTGGATGAAGAAATCGGTCAAAGATGACAAGAAAGATGAGCTGAATGGAATGAAATCATGTGTACCTGTACACAAAGAACCTAACGATAAGAAATATTATTGTTCTATTTGTTATACACATGATCATATCCATAAGACCAGTGATCATTTCTGGTATGGTTCTTACTCCATATCTCCTACACGAACTGCAACTAACATTTCTGGACCCAAATACCAGTGGGTACCAAAGAAGAAAATTGATTCTGTGTTGCAGGCACCTCAAGTCAAGGGGGAGTAAGAGAACAATGGCTCTTGAATAACACTGTTCAAGACCCGCACCTCAATGTCAAGAAAATGGCTTCTAAGTACACAGCTTAGGACCCGTTCTTCAAAGGAGTTTGACTTCTAAACACAACAGTTTAGGACTCGGACCTCAGCGATCAAAAGACCTTACTCCTGAATTTTTGCATCCGATGGATATTGATGGTCTCCATCCCAAGTGAATTGATCTGATCTCTATCCTATACTTTTTCACTGCTAGATTTTTCTGATATTGATGGTCTAACAATTCAAAAGGGAGTGTTTGATCTCTATCCTGTTTTATCTGACATATTTCAGATGCCTAATTTAAGGGGGAGTAAAGGTGATGGCTTCTGATCACATGACAGATCAGGACCCGTTTTTCAACGATTAAAGAAGGATATTATGCTAATATCCAGGGGGAGCTTAAAAGACATAAATCATTATATCATGATTTGAAGGGGAGCTAAAAAGGTAAAATTCTTCTGATCTAGATCTCTGATTGTTTGAAAGAAGGACAACTTTCGAACATGAAAAACAATTTCTGAAATGTTCAAACCACTTCTTATTCTCAAAAGTTTTATGAATTTAGAAGTGTGCTTTTAAATGTTTTTCTAAAATTTTTGAGCTTATTGTTTAACTGACCGTGTGTTTCCAAAGATCAATACTTGTGTATTATCTTGTCCATATACTGTCAAGTATTCATACACACCGGTTCAGTATTTTATTTGAAGTTGTTATTACCATGTCTCAAATTCAAATAATTTTTTGATGGTAATACCCCCGTTTGAAATTCAAAGTTGATTGAGCATCATTCATCTTTTTCATATTTGTGCTTTCATTGATAAATTGTTTATATTTGTTCATATAAACAAATATCCCATTCTTTGATACCCTAAACATTTGATTTGATCTGTTTGATTCATTGTCAGATTCTCAAAACAATTCTCTTGACTTCATTTCATTCATTCAATATTCTTGTTTTGAGAAATCTTCAAAGTTCAAATGCTCAAATTTCATTTCTGATTTTTGATGAGCATACATACACTGATATATGATTTCTTGTGCTATACATGTCAAGAAAATCATTGAACAGCATGTACTTTTAGGAAAATGGGATTCAGTGTGAGTGCTTACAATATCCAGTGTTTCCTACCCCGGAAGAAATCTTTTGAGTGATTGAGGGGAGAGGGGTCTAAAAGAATTGAGTGTAGGAGTGAGCAGAGGTAAAATGGAAATGAGAGATTGGTTAGATGTGAGCTTATATGTTTAAAAGAAAGAGGGTGTGAGAACAGAGTTAAAAGAATATCAAAACTCTGCACCAAACATCTTTCTGATCCAGGCAGCCACATTACTGATTGGTTCACATTTCTTTGGTGACCATCATTGAAATAGGCAAATAGCCCATGCCATCTCTTGCATTAACCCCACTAGCTACTCATTCTTTTCTTAAAAAGAGAATGTTTCACATTTTCTGGGGAAGCAGCATATAATCTATCGGATCTTCTTTTGGAAGATACTGATATTGAAAAAGAAGGAACGTTGCCCCACCTTCGACCCTTTCTCATGCACATTGAGTCCATGTACAATCATTGTTGTCTCAGTGATTTACATACTTTGAGCCTTAATGAAACACAATCATTGTGCTAAAATTCTTTCATACACAAGCACGAGCACACAGAAAATGTGTTTTTCTGTCAGAACATTCATAGATAAACCTTGTGTTTTTCAATGATTGAATGGAAGACCTGGGGAGTCATCTTCAAACCAACTCCTTAAATTGTACATTCGTTGTACACAGTAACTTTGTGTTACTGACAGGCATTCCTAACTGTTTCATTTGTTGATTCAGGGTTACCACGTTCATTATGTCTGAATTTGAAAAGATTCAGATATATATCTTTCATGAATTGACGGCTATTCAGATCAACGGGCGGAGACTGTCAAAGGGTAGATTGTTATTTGTTCACAAAGGGGGAAATCAGAGACTGTGCTGAAATTGAAGATGTTTTGATGATCATGATGTTCACAATCATCAAAAAGGGGGAGACAATTATAAAGATTCAATTTCGAAGCCATGAAGAGTTGTCAAAGTGAAAAGACTTGTGAAGAAATTCTGAGAGTTCAAAAGTCAATTCAAAATGCGTCCGCTGATTCAAAGTCAAAAGATTCTGAAGAAAGTTTGTTAAAAGATAAATCAAGATGAGTTGTGAAAGTTTGTTTTCTGAAGACAGTCCAGAGATCACAAGAGATGAAGATACATGTTTGTCAAAGATCCCTCAACGTTCCAAAGTTTTTCAAAAATGTTTCAAAGTTCATTGTTTCAGAAGTTTCAAGAATTATGTTTCTTGTTCATGACATGTTGACTTTCAAAGCTTCAAAGTGAAAAAGACTTTTCAAGATTCTTCAAAGGCTGAAAGTGTTTCAAAGTTCAAAGTTATCAGAGACAAAAGCTGAAGATTCAAGAGTTGAAGACTAACGTCAAATTTTTATTAAATCTTGAATACAAAGGGGGAGATTATTAAGTCAATATATTGTATCCAAGATTTATTTAGAAAAGTCAAAATGTAAAAGTCAACAATGTCAATGTCGAAGTCTATTTTGTCAAAGTCTTGTTAAGTCAATGTTGTTTAGTTTTCTTAGTCATTAAGTCTTTCTTAGTTTGTTGATATAAATAGGTTTAGTTGTCTTGTAATTGGGTAAGAACTTCATTGTATACATTTCATATTTTAGAAAAATAATCAAGATCTACTTTCTCTTTCTACTCTCTCTCTAGTTCTTGATTGATATATCTTGTTTGTATGAGATTAGCTTGATAATTTTGGGATAACAGCAGGTACTGTTCATATGCGATGTTACTGTTCCATTGAAAAAGTTGCAAATATGATCGAATCGATGAATGATTTCTCCGATTTAAGCTCTGATATCACTTGTTAGGTCCAAATTCACAACTATGTCAATGTAAATTGATCAAACAAGAGATATATTGAGGAGGAAATTGTTGTTTATTCACAATCTAGAGAGAGGAAGAGTTTCTCTCTCTAGAAACACACAGTTACGTAATGTCTACATCTTGAATGAAAGGTTACAAACAAACTACAACTAATTTCCTATTTATACCCAATATCCCTTGTTTACAAAATTAGCCCAAACCCAAATGCTAAATACAAGACCCAATATTAAACATAAAGGCATTTACAAAACTTTCTAAATTAAGGACAATTTATGTCCTAACAAAACTAATTAAGTGATTTACAGAATAAACAAAATTAGGTTTAGCAAAAGATTTACCTTTAGAGAAATTGTTCTTTCTGGCATTTGATGTGGGCACGGATGATTTCTGAACACCTTTTTCAGAAGTTGAACCTTTAACTCTCCAAACCATTTTCACCCTTTTGAAAACATGATTATCCTGAGGCTTAAAAACATTATTATCTGAACCATCAACAGAAGGATCATAAACGAGATTAGAAGGACAGATTTGATCTGTTTGAAAAACTTTTGATGTGACATCTCTTTTCAAAGGAACATTTTCATGAATAGAACTAGAATCTTTATTAAATGAACACACAAACTAAGTTGAATTATCATAAGAAGATTGAACAATCATATCAGCAAAATCTTCTTCATATAATTCAACATTTGTCTCTTCTAGTTGCTTTACTTTATCCGACAAAATATTTATTTCCACAAAAATCGAGTCAAAATTCTTTTGCAGATCCGATTTAACCTTCTGTTCTTTTAGAATTTTTGATGCTAATCCAGACAACTTCTTTGTGAGTTTTGAGATTCCTGCTTCAAATATTTTCTTTCATCTCCAAACTCTTTTTCTAAAACCTTGCTCTTATCAGATATTTCATTGAAGATCCCAATATTCTTCTTCGTCATCGACCTTGTCCACCATAACCACGCCCATCATCCCATCCACCATATCCTTCCCACCCACCATCTACATTGTACTCGGTGCCTCCATTGTTATAATTCCCTAATACAAAAGTAGGCAATCATAAAATTTTAGCTTTGCTTGTCTTTTGAAGCACAAAATAATATTTATATATAGAAAATTAAACTGACACACACACTTCTCACCATTTGTGAGACTTGAACCCCCGACCTCCACGAAAATTCGGTTACCAGGTATCATCATTGGGTCGATTTGCCATTTGGTTAGCTTTACAAAATGGTTTGTATTTGGGTTGGTAAATGAACTCAATAGCATTAGTTGTTCACAACACATAAAAAGCCAATCATTCTAAAGAAAAGAGAAGTTGAAAGCAAAGAAAGCCACTCCCTCAATCACATAAAAATCGCAACAATTTCTTTCTTGGGAAATTGCAATGTTCACTTTCTTTGGTGGTTTTTGATAATCCAATAATCCTCTAAATCTTAGAGAGAGAAAGTAGAGAGAGAGTTTGAAGCGCAAAGTAACAAAATGTATTAGATGTGCGTGAATGTCTTACAAAGACCAAAGCCCAAAGGGACTTAAATACCCAAGGCTTATACACAACAGATAAGCACCATAAACACTGTATAAGACCAAGCCTATAAATACAATGATTACTATAAAATCAGACTTAAAAGTTTTTTTATTTAAAAGCTGCACATTTGTCATCATCATTACAAATGAATTAATGTTTTTCATTTGGGTTCACCAAATTTCTCAATTTAAAAACAGTCGTATTTTGGATATTTAAAATGTTCCCTATAGATTGTTAAGTCAAACATTGATGAGATAAAAGAAGTTGTTTCTTGACTAATCCCATAAGGCCCATTAGTTAACAACAACACAAACCCTCCAATTTAAATGTGTGATTTTGGTCAGGGTCCCCAAAATATTGGGGGCCAATTATACATTGTTTAGGGCCTTTCATTAAAGAATTAAAATTATAGCCCACCTTAGTGCTTCTCTAATTTCTATCATAAGACAAAAGTAATATGCCAGATCATCGCCTCCGTAATTTGTATATATGTATCTTTGTTATCTTATTTTGCAGTGTAAACAAAACCTTTAGGTGTGACAGGGCCTGAGGGGACTTGAACTCGGAAAAAAACTCAAGATGTTACCGGTTGAGCTATTCTTGATTTTACGTTCCTATATGCAGGTCCCATAATAATTGCAAGTTAGACCGACCACATAGTTTTGTCAAGCATCCAAAATACCCTTTACCAATGATATAAAAGGAACCCATGACCTCAAGTCAAAAACAATCAATTTACTTCTTATGAGCAAATGATCAATCAAAGTGTTAGACCTTCGGGTGTTGGCATTGTCAATGCTATCGATGGTATCGCCATTGCATTGTTGTCGATGCCAGCGTCCTGTCATTACCTTGGAACTCAGTCAACGCCTAAAACAATCATCATCCAACTAGCTACGAGTCTCAATATTAAGATAGACTCTAGTAACAACATATTATCTCAATAAGGTTCCACCTACTATTTTTAATCATTACGTATATGAAACTAAAGAGAATAATAGTTATTTTTTGTTATAATTTTTTGATCAAAAACTTAATTATATTGAAATATAATTCATATATTAAAAAGATAAGGTAAATCTGATAACTTTATACGTTGATTATTAATTCGTCTTATAAAGTTTTAAACAAGTGTATAAAAGTTACAATTATTTTTGCTCTAAATTTTAATATATTTGCACTAGTAAACATAGTTGTATTTAGGGAGTTCTTACCAATTACTTCAAATTTCTATATTTTGGTCATCAAACTAAAAAATTGAGAAATATTGATTTCATCTTTAGCAATATTTTGCTGTTAGTGAATGCTCAAAAGTCAATCATATGATGATTGTAACTTTGAGTTTTGTTTCATTAAATTAATAAATAAATAAATAAATAAAGGCATTGCCCATTTATTATGTCTATATTATATTTTGTGTTTTAATTATTCATAATAAATAACCTTAGAATAATGTATTCTAAATGTCCCTAGTTAAAAATTATTTCGGGTTTAAGGTTGAAGTAATATGATAATGACTAGCATATGTAGGGATTCATATAGAGATGTCGAATCTGCATATGGGTACGAAATGGAGATTTTGTGTAATGGAGATTTTGTGTATCTGACGTGAATCGCTATGAGAGCACTGTATTGGATATCATGTGAGTGTCATAAGTGTTTCTCATGTGGTTAATGTAGATGTAATTCTTTAACTTGAGAACATGGAGTTTGTTATGTGTGAGTGATGTATTTTGACATTTATTGTAATCATTCCGTAACTAGATGACAGAATGATAGTTGGGTATGTTATAAATCACATGGTAGAACTAGCATGTATCGAGATATGATTTGTCTCTCATTTATGACGGGAGTGGTGTCTTTGTGCCCCTTGATAAATATATACTAAGGAAATGCACACATGCTCAGATAATTGATATGAGATATCATGATATGTTTTATCAGTATATTAGGGAATCAAGAAATTAGAGATTAGACATAACGAGAATGACACATTCAATGTTTCGTGTTCAATCTGGACATCAAGGACAAAAGAATTAAATGTGTAAACTAAAATTGACTACAAAACCGATAATTTGTTGTATCATCAATTATCGTCATTTGAGTGATAATGATTTATTGATAGATACCGCTCATCGTTTATAACTATAAATACGAGATTTTTATTTATTACTAACATGTCGAGAACCCATTGGGTCACACGCTTTGAAGATATCCGAATATGGACTTTCAATAATTACTATGTTTAATTATTATATCTGATTTGTATTGATTTAATCTAATTAAATAAAAATCTGAACTTATTTATGTTGGACATAAAGTAAGTTGACTAAGTACGGTCTTGTAAGAGAGTGATGGTTTATGGCCACTCTTACACTCAAGTAATGTGATAATGTCCCTAAATTCAAGTTCTAAACATTACAAACAATCAAGATGAACAAATCTGGAAATCACATGCCATTGATGATGAAATCAAAGATTACAATCTCCACTTTCTCTCTCTACAACATGTTTCTCTCACTAGAATGATATATCAGTAACCTCTTCTCTGATATGTTCCGTATCATACACAAACTGATTACAATGAATGACTTACTTACAGATTACAAAGACAAGCAACCTATTTATACTAGCAACAAAACAACACAAGATACAAAACACAATACTTTGACTTTGACATTTATTATAAAGACTTTGACTTTGATGCTTGAGAGTTGACTTTCAGCTTTTACTTCCTTGAACTTTTATCTTCAAACTTTATGATCTTGAATCCAACAAATATGTGCTCTAACAATCTCCCCCTTTGGATCAAGATCATCTCAAAAAGATTTTTCATTATAATCTTCTTTCTTTAAGCTCAGTAACTTTAATCTCCCCTTTTTATCAATTTTAACAATCTTCATAATCTTCAGTATTCTTTCCAAAATCTTTCTTCAAACAAAATAACAATCTCCCCCAATGATAATAGAAATTCTCTTCAACAATCTTCCAAAGGTTATCTCAAACCTCTTTCAGACTTCAGAAAGAAATTGTCTACAGAATTTGCTCAGAATGCTTTAGCAAATAATCTTCAAAGAAGATTTCAGTAAATTCAGCACATCTTCATAAATCTTTGAACTTTTCTCTTTCAGTCTTTCAATCTTTGTCAAACTTCAAACAAATAACTCTTGAACACAAATATTTCTTGATCTTCTCCCCCATCTATAATATTTCTGAAACAAACATTTCTTGATTTTGTCTCCCCCTTTTTGTTGATTGCGGCATTGAAATCATCAAAACTTTCTCCAAGAAATGTTATTATCAATTCTGACCACTGATCTTTTGAACACAAGAGCCTCTGATTCTCCGTCGATCCAGAATAAGATATTCATCTAGATCTTTTCAAATCCAGACAAATTAGAGTGTAACACCTGAATCAACAAATGAATCAGTTAATATGCCTGTCAGTAACACGAAGTCACTTTGTGTAACGGATACACATTGGAAAGGAGCTTTTTGATGTTCACTCCCCCAGGGCTTCCATTCAATCATCGAAACACCACAAAGATATTTCTATGAACGTTATGACAAGAAAACAAATTCCTTGTGTGTTCGTGCAAGTGTTAGATGTCAGGATCTTAATTCTAAACAAGAATAAACACTCAGAAACAATATCAAAGGAGTTTGCGGAATAACACTTTGATATTCAATAATTAATGGAAAACAGTAAATCATAATAAGAACTTGCAAACTTTATTGAATGATTATAAAGTTACAAGATTCAACACTCAACCTCAATATTGATGAACAGGCTCACCAATACGAATTCTACTTCTCTAGAATTAGGATTACAAACCTTGAGGTTGATTCTCTCTATGAAAACTAAAACTCAGAAAGCTATGTCTCTAAAGTTACAAAACTATTCTATATAAATACTGAAGATAAAAGATAATTACAAATAATAAAAGATCTTCAAAATAATCTTCCATCTTTCCCTTCAAGCTTTCCATAATCTTCAAACTTGATCTGCACGAATCTTGATAATCTTATAAGCAGCACTAAGTCTTCAGCAGTATTAATACTTTGAGCAGTATTAACATTCAGCAGTACTAACTACTAGCAGTACTAAAATTGCTTAGCAGTAGTAATCTCCTCTAGCAGTATTAATCTTAACTTAGCAGTACTAATCTTGTTCAGCAGTATTAACTTCACTCAGCAGCATTAATCTCAGAAGTAGTAACCATTTAGTTCCAGCAGCATTAACCATACTTATGCATTTCTGAATTTCCCAACAATCTCCCCCTAACTTGACTTTTAGGAAGAGAAGTCAAGTTCTTCAGAAGGTCTTCTTAGATGCTCCCAAAATTACATGATTCATACCCCTGTATCCACATTCAGCCCCAAGCTTTGATTGATTGTTCTTTGAATCAAATACTTAGCCATCTCTGAATCTGGAACACATCCTAGCTTCTTCTTTAACATTGCATGAATCTTTAGTCTGCTGTGATTGTACACTCTATCCACTAGGAAGTACTCTATGTGATTTATGTCCATAGTTACTGCATATACTCCACTAGTTTCATATAGAGTCCAATTGTTGACAGTTTGAAACACATTACGGATCACTTCCTCCACTTCATCAGGTTTGAACATCATACACAGATACTCCATCACTAATTTTGTAATTGAAATCTCTGGAGCTTTCAGTTGATCTGCATACAACTTCATTCCTATGTCAAACATCTCTTCTAAATCTGACCTGGAGCATGTTCTTACAATCTCTGCCCAAGTGTTATACACTTCATACTTTTCATCCTTTCTTTTGAGCCTTATGTATTCCTTTCCATCCACTGTCAATGTATCCCAGAGAATAACCTCAGGAGGCTTAACTCCTACAGGTTCTGCTGAAATTGGTTCAGGCACTTTGTCCATCACTACCATATACATATTCACATCATCAGTGCTTGATGGCTCTTTCTGTTCAGATGACTCAGGTGCCCCTTCCTCTTCAGCAACCTTCTCAGCTTCTTCTGTAGCTATTCTAGGCTTCTTGATTGACTTTTTCCTTGCCATCATCTTGGTTCTTTTTAAAGTCCTTAGACTTTCACCAAGAGTGGCTTCCTTCTTTGGAGTTTCTTGCTCATCTGGAAAAGGCTTTTGTATCAGAAAGTCATTACTTTCTTTCATTCTCTTCTCCATTTCCACCCTGGCAGTTTCATTCCCTTGAAGCTTGGTCATTTCAGAATTGTACAACTCCTTAATCTGTTCAAATGTCATTTTTGAAAACATCTCCTTTCTGACTCCTACAGCACCTTTGAGAAATGTAATCATCTTGTTTCTCTCTTGGTTACCAAGGAATGTCTTTGAGGGTTGTCTCTTCTTTGCAGCTCTTTTTGTCACCACAGATTTCTTCAGGGTTGCAGCTTTCTTCTTAGCCATTTCAGTTGCCAGGCTTTATTGATAGGCTTCATTCAATTCTGCAGCCAGAGCCTTAGCCATTTCCCTGTCTTTCTCAACTTGAACCCTTTCTTCTTTCTCAATATCAGCTTGCATCTTCTTTGCCAAAGCTTCATCTGACTCAACCAACTTTTGCTTCTTGATTGGTTGATCAGATTCCACTAGCTTTGCTTTGCCTTTATCTTTGCTCATCACCTTCTCAATGCTATCTTTCTTGATCACTTCACCTTGTTCTTTGATGACTACTCCTTTGGCCTTGGGAGTATCATGCTTGGCTTTGATTAAGGTTTCTGTAATCTCAAGATCTGTTAGAACTTCTTGCACAATTTCTGCTGCTTCTTTTAGTTCAGCAGTATTAACCATTTCTGCTGCTTTGCTTGAACCAACAGCATTAATGGTTTCTGCTGCTTGCTCTTTTCCTGCTGCTTGCACAAAATCTGTTGTTTCTGCTGCGTGTACAACATTTTCTGCAGTTTCTTGCTCCCCCTCAAAATCAGCTTTTTCTTGCTCCCCTTATCTTTGGCACCTTCCAGATTGACATCAGCTTCTGACTCCCCCTTTTTGGGAGCATCAGTTACTAGTTCCCTTCTTCTGAGGACAAATTGTTTCTTTTTCTTTTTCTGAATAAATTTCTTCACCATATTCTTCAGCTTGACAATCTGGTCTTGTTGAGACAGAATGACCAGTTTCAGCTCTTCAATGTCTTTCCCCTGCTTGATGACATCCATGTTTATGTTACCCATAGCATCCATCAATTCTTGATAGTTATATCTGTCCTCACCTTCTCCAGAAGTCTTACCCTCTTCTGAAGGATCATGGGATCTTTTTGTAGTGGGAGCCTTCTGCCTAACAGAAGCACTCTCCACCCCCTTGGGTTCTTGGCACCAGGGACCTTTGAATGATTTCTCATTCAAAGTTGCCATGGGGAAGGTCTTATTTATGTTACCACTGACCTCCTCTGTGCTAACAGGAGTAGTGGCAGCCTTAGCACCCATATGCTCAAACATCTCCTCAGTGAGCACCTCCTTGGGGTTGGGAGACACCCCTGTGGTTTCCCTGTGGATATTCTCTAATGGAGAATTCTCCATTAGAGGGCTTAAAGGCTCAGTGGGTGATGGTACAAGAAGGGAAGGAGCCTTCTTTACCTTTTTCCTTGTATAAGTTTGGTTGATTGGTGAAGTTGGCTTATGAAGTAGGGACTGAGGGATTGATATAGAGGGTGAAGGTTGGGATTGGCTAGCAGTGGGATGGTCTAATGAGGGCCTTGACCCTGCTGACATACCTTCTTCATTGTGGGACACCACCATCATTGTAGAGAACAATGGGGTGTCAACTCCTTCCGAGTCCAATTGAGATCTTTTCATGTTTGAAAAGACCTTACCTTTGGGAATTTTGGGTACATATACCTCATCAAAGTGAGGCATATCCGTCAACTCATGGGTTATAACTTCCTGCACAAATCTTAGGTACATATAAAAACTCTTTTTGCTTCCCAAGTTTGATACAAGATCACTGAAAATCATTCTTGAAAAATTGTACTTTCTGACAGTGGTCAAGCAGACCAAAGCATAAGCAATGGTACTGCTAAACTCACTCCATCCAGTAGTCTTTTTGGAAATACAGTGCATCAGGGTATGAACAAGAAAACGCCATTGGGCATAAAATTTGGCTTTTGAAAATTTGAAACCACCCAATTGGCCTCCATACCCCATTCTTGAAAGGTTTGAGAACAAGTCCTCATTTGGAATAGAAGTAATACCTGCAACATCGTCTAGACGTAGACAGATGCGTATTACCTCTTCAGAGACAGACAAGGGTTTGTCACACACCCTTGTTTTCAGAATCTGCACACCATTCTCTATGACTACGGTGGCATTTTCCCAGAATTGCCTTTGATGCTCTATGTAGATTGTTGGCGATACAGTGAGAGCATGGGCAATGTGGCTGGATTTGAGAAAATCCACAATCTGGTGGAATCCAGCAGCTTGTTTCGGCTTCTGTAACATCGCAATCTCGTTGTGCTCATCGATGAAAGCCATAGAAGCCATTGAACTTGAGTATGCTAGACTGAAACACTTGTTCTTGAGAGAAAAGGATTAGAGAGCAGATGAACAGTATACAAAGAGTCGTTATGAGCTTTTAGGCGGGCAACAGGGTATTTATACGAT
This sequence comes from Arctium minus, assembly GCA_954870635.1. NCBI lineage: Eukaryota > Viridiplantae > Streptophyta > Magnoliopsida > Asterales > Asteraceae > Arctium > Arctium minus. Next base: position 25,177,580 of record OX941093.1, read on the forward strand.
TCGGGACATAAGCAGTATTAACCACTAGCAGTATTAACTAACTAGCAGTATTAACTGAGAGCAGTATTAACCACTAGCAGTATTAACTAATTAGCAGTATTAACTGAGAGCAGTATTAACCACTAGCAGTATTAACTAACTAGCAGTATTAACTGAGAGCAGTATTAACCACTAGGCAGTATTAACTGAGAGCAGTATTAACTTTGCACTGGCAGTATTAAAACTGCACTGGCAGCATTAACTATACTTACACTTTTTGAAGCTTTGAGGTACTCTGAGAAAGGTAATAACTTCCTGAGAAAGATATTAGTAACACCAAAGAATAAACCAATAACAGGTATGAAAACACTTTTTAAAACATGAGCTCATTCAGAGTTGATCATGCCCACACTTGTGACCAAGAAAGTGAATCTACCCACATCAAAATCTTTAGTGAATAGATCAGCAAACTGGTTGTCAGTATGAACCTTAGCAACTTGAATTAGCTTCTTTTCATTACAATCTCTAATAAAGTGATACCTGGTCTCAATGTGCTTTGTTTTGGAGTGCTTGACTGGATTGTTAACAATGCTTATAGCACTGCTATTGTCAATGAAGATTGGAGTGTGAAGAAAGGTTACCCCATAGTCCAGCATCTGATTCTGAATCCATAGAACCTGAGAGCAGCAACTTGCAGCAGCAATATACTCAGCTTCTGTTGTTGATAAGGACATTGTGGTTTGTTTCTTACACTGCCAAGATACTAGTCTTGCACCCAAAAGTTGACATCCTCCTGAAGTAGACTTTCTGTCCATGTTAGCACCTCCCAAGTCACTATCTGAGTAAGCAATCAAGTCAAAGTTGGATTCATAAGGATACCAAAGACCTAATCTAGGTTGCCCTCTTAAGTATCTGAAAATCCTCTTAACAGCTTGAAGATGTGATTGCTTTAGCTTGACTTGGAATCTGGCACACAAACACACTGGAAACATGATGTCTGGTCTTGAGGCTGTGAGATACATGAGAGATCCAATCATTGATCTATATAGATGGACATCAACATCCTCCCCCTCAAGATCAGCAATGATCTGTTTATGAGTCTCCATAGATGTGCTTGCTGGCTTTGAGTCTGATAAACTATATTTGTCCAGGATGTCTTTCACATATTTTGATTGGCTTATGAAGATCCCATCTTTCTTCTGTTTCACTTGAAGCCCAAGGAAGAAGGTAAGTTCACCCATTGAACTCATTTTAAAGCTCTTGTGCATCAACTTTTCAAAGTCTCTACACATCTGATCTTTTGTGGATCCAAAGATGATATCATCCACATAAATCTGAACCAATAGGATGTCCTTCTTACTTCTTTTAATGAAGAGGGTCTTGTAAATTATTCCTCTTTCAAACCCATTCTCCAAGAGATAGGTAGACAGAGTATCATACCATGCTCTTGGGGCTTGATGAAGACCATAAAGTGCTTTCTTCAGTTTGTATACTCTGTCTGGATATGATGGATTTTCAAATCCTGGGGGCTGACAGACATATATTTCTTCATCAATTGTACCATACAGAAAGGCACTATTCACATCCATTTGGTATACCTTGAACTTCATGTATGAGGCATAGGCTAGAAATAGCCTAATTGCCTCTACCCTTGCCACTAGAGCAAATACTTCTTCATAGTCAATGCCTTCTTCTTGAGTGTACCCTTGTGCCACCAGCCTTGCTTTGTTCCTTATCACAATGCCTCTCTCATCCTTTTTATTCCTGAAAATCCACTTAGTGCCAATAGCTCTATGACCTTTTGGAAGGTCCACCAAGTCCCAAACTTCTTGTAATTTGAACTGCAGTAACTCTTCTTGCATAGCTTCTATCCAACTGGAATCTTTCATAGCATCATAAACCTTCTTAGGTTCAATCTGAGATAGAAAGCAAGAGAGTATTGTGTGTTGCTGATCCTGCAGCTCTTGAAGTCTGCTTTGATTCCTTGTTATCATAGGAGAAGAGATGTCTCCTATGACCAGCTCTGGAGGATGATTCTTTTGAGTTCTAGTCTGATGACTAGGTTCATCATTGATTCCCACCTCTAGATTGGAATCATTTAAGTCAGCTGAGGGGATCTCATCAGCTACTTCTTGTACTTCATTCACTTGATTCTCCTCATCTCTTCTTTCTTCTTCACTCTGACTTAGTTTAGCAGCAGTCTCCTTTTCACAGACCTCAACAGGCTCTATTGTAGGGATGGGAAATATTACAGACTGAGGAATAGTATCTTGTACTTGTGCATCCCCTGATCCTCCATTTTCTGAACCTGCATTGTCATCACTACTGAAACCCAAGGAGTTAGTTAGTGAATCAATGTCAAACAACCACTGAGGACCAGACCCAATAGGATTTGGTGTGTTCTTATTTCACTTGACATTGTCACTTTCCTCAATTATTCTAGAAGAATAATTAAAAACTCTGTAAGCCTTACTCTGAGATGAGTAACCAACAAGAAAACCATCATCAGCCTTGCTATCAAACTTTCCTAAGTGAGTTTTGGTATTGAGAATGGTACAAGGCCACCCAAAAGGTTTGAAAAATCCTATAAAAGGTTTTCTGTTATTTAAAAGCTCATATGGTGTCTTGTTTTTAGGCTTGACTACTAGAACTCTGTTTTAGACATAGCAAGAAGTATTAACTGCTTCAGCCCAGAAGGTAATTGGAAGTTTTGAATCAGTTAACAGAGATCTAGCAGCCTCAATCAGTGTCCTATTCCTTCTCTCAACAACACCATTTTGTTGTGGAGTCCTAGGAGCACTGTATTGCCTCTCAATTCCTTTTTCTTCACAAAAGGTGTTTAGGTCATGATTTTTAAATTCAGTACCATTGTCTGACCTAATGACTTTTACCTTTTGATTAGTTTGGTTTTCAATTCTTAGAATAAAGGATTTGATCAGTCCACTTGTCTCATCCTTAGTCCTTAGAAAATATACCTAAGTAAAGCTAGAGTAATCATCAACAATAACTAGGCAGTATGATTTCTTACCAATACTCATAACATTTGTAGGACCAAACAGATCCATATGCAACAACTGAAGAGAATTAGAGATTGCGTTCAATTCTTTGGACTTATGAGAAGTTTTGTGTTGTTTGCCTTTGAGACAGGCAACACAATGATCATCACATGAAAAGACTTTGGAAGGTAAACCTCTTACAATGTTGTTTTTAACAAGTTTATTCATTGTTTTAAAGTTCATGTGACACATCCTTCTGTGCCAAAGTGATGATTCATCCAAAGAAGCTTTTGAAACAAGACAGTTTAGGGATGAATCAGTTGAAACACTTTCCATATCTAAGCAATATACATTATCCTTTCTGGGAGTTCTTAGTAGTAACATCTTTTCATCAACTACCTTGAATCCAGGAGCAAGGATAATGCATTCAGAATCTGTAAATAATATACTATGTTGTTTGTCACAAACCTGTGATACACTTAACAGGTTGTATCTTAACTGTTCAACATAGAATACATCTTCAAAGGTCATTTTACCTTTGGTTACATCCCCCTTACCACTTATCTTACCTCCATCTGGAGTATTACCAAAGGCAACATGCCCACCATCAATTTTCTTGAAATTCTTGAGGCATGACATGTTCGTTGTCATGTGCCTAGAGCAACCACTATCAACATGCCAGATGCTCTTACCCTTGAGTTGTTGGTTGCCCTGCACATAAGATTAAACACTTAGTATTGATTGGGGACCCAAGCCAAAGTGGTCTTGGGCCTCCCTTTCTCATCAAAATACTTACATTCCTTTTTAATGAGATTTTTAAATTCAGAGCACTCTTTATTTGAGTACTTTGTCAATATGATTGGCTTAGCAGCACAAACACTAGAAGCAGCACTATCTTTAGAAGTATTAACTGAGTTAGCAGCACTAATAGGATTAGCAGTACTAACAGAGTTAGCAGTATTAATTTTTGAAGAAGTACTAACAATGTCAGCAGTACTAACATTGTTAGCAGTAGTATTGCTTCTAGCAGCACTATCATTGTTAGCAGCACTATTTGTGGTAGCAGTACTAACAGTTTTAGTGCTTTTAGGAACCCACATATTGACACTTTCTTTAACAGACTTTTCTTCATGTGGTTTTTAGATTTAACAGTTTTCTTGGCCACATGATTACTTTCCTTCTTCCTATAACCAAAGGGTTTTTGAATAGATCTTTGAAAATTCATCCTTTGGTTCATAGGATTGAAATAACAGAATTTAGCAAGATGATTCAATTTGCCACATATAAAACAAGGTTTTGGTCTATTGATTTTACTCAAATCAACCCCTTGTTTTTGTGCCCACTGATTATTCCAGTTTCTTTGATTTTCCCTCTTTTTATCATGTTTTTGGGGCTCATTCTTCTTACATGCACACTGTTTGCAAGGACATGTATTCACAACTGTGGTCTGTTTGTAATGGACCTTACCAGACTTTCCCTCTGTCTTCTCTATGTCCTTGGATTTGATCCAAGCCCTTCCACAGTCCTCATTGGTGATAATGTTATTCTCTAGAGGAATCTCACCACTCACTTTGTTCTCCTTACTCTTATTGACCTCTTTCTCAATCTTATTCTCAACAACTACCTCATCTAAGGGATCTATCTCAGTGGCTCCCTCAGGCAAGTCCCTCCTATCTTTGGTTTCTAGCAAGTCTGAGGTAGGAGGGATGTAATTGTTGTTATATGGTGGTGGTGTGGCATTATACCCAATTCCTCTTCTCAGCTTATCATGAATCTGAGTTTGTATTAAAGAATCCATTGCTTTAGAAGCATTGGAAAACTTTTCCACATCAAGCTTAACCTTGGTTAGCTCCTCTCTTAGATTTTCACTCTCCTCTTTAGATTTGATCAGTTTAAGTTCTAGATCATTTTTCTCCCACTTCCAGTAATTTGTGTCATATGAGTGTTGGAGTTCATTGTCTTGAAAACCTTTAATCTGTTCCTCAAACCTCTCAACAATTCTCACATAATCCTTTATATCCTTTTCTAATCTCTTAAGGTCATCACTAATCTTCTGGTTGTGATCCCTGTACCTTTTAACAGTGTCTATGCAACATTTAGAGCAGAGATTAGAACTTACCTCAGTTGGGAGATCAGAGACTTCTGCCATAAGAGCTTGATTCTGTATAGCCTCTTCTGCTTGATCACTCCAATCAAACCCCATTCCTTGTTGAGAAACAAGGGCTTGAGCAGAGTTTCTGTTATTATTGAAGCTTCCAAATTGAGCTTGTTGGTGGATGTTGTTGTGAGACACTCCACTTCTGCATTCCCTGGCAAAGTGTCCCTTAAGATGACATTTGTAGCACTCCACCTTTGATTTATCAAACCCTGCTCCATCTTCTCTTCTTTGAGAGAAGTTATTCCTCCCAGTCCTCTTTATGAACTTCTTCACCCTCATGGAAAGCATGGCCATCTGCCATTTAATATCCATCTCTTCTAGATCATCAGGATGAAGTTGTTCCAGATCATTATTAATTAAGGAGGATTTTCCATGACTGGACAGAAAGGCTTCAAACACAGATTCAGTGCCTCTTTCTTGAGTTGCTCCATTAGCAGCATTAACTGATTCAGGGTTAGCAGTAGAATCAATTGATGCTGATAGAAGTGCAGCATTATGAATGTATCCAGAGGGTTTCTTCTTTGCCTCCACCTCAGCTTCAAATACTCTAAGGTCATTGTACAGATCATCAAGTTCTTTTTCTTCCAACTGTTCATTCTGTCTGAATGAAACAGTGTACATGGTCCATTCATCTCCAAGGGACCTTAAGAACTTTATGTTTACATCATCTTGATCAATCTGTACTCCCATAGTAGCTAGTTCACCAATCAGCTTGTTAAACCTGTCAAAAGTTTGAGTCATGGACTCATTCTTAGTTGACATAAAATTTTCATACTGTTGCTTCAAAATAGCCTTCTGATTTCTCTTGGTACTTTTGGTACCAGAGAATCTCTTCTCTAGAGCATTCCAGAGCATCTGTACATCAGTACAATTGCAGAATTGGTGCTGATATTCATTGGGAATGGCCAAGAGCAGTGTGCTCAAGGCTTTCATCTCTGTCTGCCTTGTCTTTCTTTCTGCATCCGTCTTTGGTGGAGTTCTTTTTCCATCTTCACCAATCTTTCCTGCATCAGATGGGCCATTCTCAATGATGTCCCACATAGAGTAATCTGTGAGGAGAATGTATTGCTTGATTCTGATCTTCCACATGTCAAATTCATTGGGTCTGAGCATTGGAACCTTTGAGACCAGAGTACTGTTTGATTCAGTTGTGTTTTCCATGATGAATGAGATTTTTGAGAATACTAGCTATGATACCACTTGTCAGGATCTTAATTCTAAACAAGAATAAACACTCAGAAACAATATCAAAGGAGTTTGCGGAATCACACTTTGATATTCAATAATTAATGGAAAACAGTAAATCAGAATAAGAACTTTCAAACTTTATTGAATGATTATAAAGTTACAAGATTCAACACTCAACCTCAATATTGATGAACAGGCTCACCAATACGAATTCTACTTCTCTAGAATTAGGATTACAAACCTTGAGGTTGATTCTCTCTATGAAAACTAAAACTCAGAAAGCTATGTCTCTAAAGTTACAAAACTATTCTATATAAATACTGAAGATAAAAGATAATTACAAATAATAAAAGATCTTCAAAATAATCTTTCATCTTTCTCTTCAAGCTTTCCATAATCTTCAAACTTGATCTGCACGAATCTTGATAATCTTATAAGCAGCACTAAGTCTTCAGCAATATTAATACTTTGAGCAGTATTAACATTCAGCAGTACTAACTACTAGCAGTACTAAAATTGCTTAGCAGTAGTAATCTCCTCTAGCAGTATTAATCTTAACTTAGCAGTACTAATCTTGTTCAGCAGTATTAACTTCACTCAGCAGCATTAATCTCAGAAGTAGTAACCATTTAGTTCCAGCAGCATTAACCATACTTGTGCATTTCTGAATTTCCCAACATTAGAAAGAATTAAGCACATGATTATTGCTTTTTGTAAGGCTCAACATTGTGTAAACCATTGAGACAACAATAGTATAACACAAACTCGATTGTGCATGATCGAAGTGCGAAGGTGGGGCAGACTTTCTTCTTTTTCAATATCCAGATTTTCCAAATGAAAACCAGATAGATTATGTGTTGTGTCCCCTTGAATTATGAAACATTTTGTTGTTGAGAAGAAAATGAGTGGCTGGTGGGGTTTTAATCAAGAGTTGGCATGGGCTAGTTGCCTGTTTCAATAACGTTCACGAAGAATTGTGAAACACTAGTAATGTGGTTGCCCGGCTCAGAAAAAATTGGTGCAGAGTTTGATATTCTTTTACTCTGTTTAATCATTGAGCTTGCTTCTAACCAAACTCTCTTTTTCATTTTACCTCATCACTCAACCCACACTCATTTCTTTTTGACTCCTCACACTCGATCACTAAGGATTAACTTCTTGGGTAGGAAACACTAGTTAACATGAATCCATAGAAGTTTCATTTAAGTCCTACACAAGGAACCCATATTTTCCTATGAAAGCATAATGTTGCTCAAAAATGGTTTAACTTTATCAGTTAAAGCACAAATATACAAGTCAGATGTCTGTATGCTCTTAGATATAATCAAGAAGATTTGAGCATTTTAAACATTGAATATATTTCAAACAATATAATTGAATGAATGAAATAAATACAAAAAACTTGTTTGAAAATCTGACATTGTATGAAAAAGATCAAATAGAATAATTTATCGATTAAAGCTTGGGTCAACAAAAAATGGAATATGTATATACGAAACAAAATATAGACATTCTTAAAAGAACGTTTAGAAATGAAATCACGCTCAAACTTTGAATAACAATCGGGGTGTCTTACCATCGAAAATATTGTTTCAATTTAGAGACACGGTAAGAACAGATTCAACAAAATTTAAACCGATGTGTGTGAATACTTGAAAGTATATGGAAAAGACAATACGCAATTATTTATCTTTGGAAACACACAGTTTATATAGCAATTAAAGCACAAGTATCATGAAAAGATTTAAAATCACACTTCTATATTCATGAAATCGTTTAAGAATCAGAAGTGGTTTGAACATTTAAGAACATGTTTTCTATGATTGAAAGTTGTCCTTCTTTCAACCATAAATGAGATTAAGAATAGAAATACACCTTTTCAATCTGTCTTAAATCTCATGAAGTCATCTTAAAGTCATAATGGTATGATCGTGTAAGCATCTTCTCAATCTGCATCAGTCATAAAGTCCGTCAAAGCAACTTTATTCACAAAAAATGTATTGAAATGTAAATGACATAAAGCAATAAAACTTTGATAGTACGAGTTCTGATCTGAAGTAATCAGAAATCATAATTCTTACTCCCCCTGAAAATATGCATCTAAAATATGTCAGTGAAAAAGCACATGATAGATATCAGATACAACTTTCACTAAAGTGTAGATCATCATATCTTTCGAGTGCATACTTTTAGAAAAATATGTACTCCCCCTTGAAGGTTGATTTCCTCTTTTAAGTATCTGAGTACAATCTCTTATCAGCCCGGGAGTAGCATCTCTTTTTCATCGTTGAAGTACGAGTCCTAAACTGTTGTGTTTAGAAGTCAAACTCCTTTGAAGTACGGGTCCTGAACTGATTTATTCAGAAGCCTCGATTCTCTTACTCCCCCTTAACTTGAGGTGCCTGCAACACAGAATCATCTTTTGGTTTTGGTACCCACTAGTATTTGGGTCCATATTTGTTAGTTGCAGTTCTGGTAGGAGTAATTGAATAAGAACCATACCAGTAATGATCACTTGACTTATGAACAAAATCATAAGTACGACAAAAAGAACAATACCTCTTTTTAGATAACCTGATCAATTGATCTCTCGAATAAGAAAAATCAGGTTTACCTTTCCGCACTTTGTTCTTCTTTGCATTTGATGCATGTACAAATGATTTTTTTTTCTTTCTTTCTTCTTTCCTTTCTTTTCTTCCTTCCTCTCATCATTCTTTTCTCCATCTTTTTCATTATCAGTTGGTTTTACCTTCCAGCCCAACTTTTCTTCTTCATATCTCCTTCTTCTTCTTCTTCTTCTTCTGTATTTATCTGACCATCGACATTTCGATCAAAGAAAATGTTAGCAGGATGAATATGATATTTCTGCTTAGGCTTACTATCATTTGAATCATCAAACAAAGGATTGTTAGAAACAGTTGTAAAATGTGAACTTGAAGTTGTCTTTTCAGAAGATTCATCTCTAGGTGTGTGAATAAACGACTCTGGAGTCTTCTGCTCAGTCACTAAAACCATGGAAATAATTTCTTCAAGTTCTTTTATCTTGGAAGTTAAACTGTTCTTTTCTTTAATGAGTATGTCAATCCTTTCTTCAAATTCAGACTTCATTTTCTGATCTTTCAAAGTACATGTTGAGAGTTCAGATAGCTTCTCGGTAAGCTTCCTTATCTCTGTCTCAAAGATCTGTCTTTCTTCTTCAAATTCCTCCTCTACATGCTTTCTCTTATCAGCTATATCTTTAAAGAATCCAACATTCTTTTGTTCTATGGTCTTCTTTTCTTTTTCAAACCTATCTCTTTCCAGAATGATCACTTTCTCAAATTCAGATACTTGTTGAGAAAGCTTAGAACATTTAAGCTCAACCATCTTCTTCCCTTCAAAGCTCTTTCTGAAAAACTCAGAGAATTTCTTTGCAAATGTTTTCTTTTCACTCTCAAAGTCATTTCTATCTTTGACCATCTTTTGTTCCAAATCTGATATTTTCTTTTGAAGCTCAGCATTAACAATTGTTATAGCACAAATTTGTTGGATTCAAGATCATAAAGATTGAAGATGAAAGTTCAAGAAGTCAAAGCTGAGAAAGTCAACTCTCAGTGAAAGTCAAAGTCGACATATTGTATTTGTTTGTTTCTTTGTAATTGTCTTGGGTATAAATACCTTTGTAAGTCTTTGTAAGAAGTTGTATCAATCAGAAGTAGTAGTAAGTCATTTGTGAGAGTGAGAGTTGATTAGAGAAGAGCATGATTAGAAAATCATTCTAGAGAGAGAGTAGTGAAAAAGTTAGATTTGTAATTGTTTGAGATTTAATCAAAGACTTGTGATTACGATTCAAGACTAGATTTCTGTTTTACAATTAGAACTTGATGAATTTGGGAATAACAATTGGTATCAGAGCAGATAGGGATTCATAAATTGGATTGATATTGAAGAATTTTTTTTATCGACATTTCAAGAACATGAAGAACACTGTGCAGATTTTTTTTTCGAGTTTCAGTGTTGTTTTGAATGTAAATTTGGTTGTAGTAGACTCGATTTGGTGTGTAAAACAAGTTTGATTCATGTCTTTTAGGCTAATTCGCACAGATTGAGGGTGAATTTGTGGATTTTTGTTCAAAATTGTTATCGAGTCTGTATTCACTGTGATTGGATTAAATTCCATCGATTTGTGTTTGTATTTGAAATTCTTGTATTGTAACCTGATCGAGATATGGAATAGAGCAAATTGACAAAGTTTCGAGATCAAATTCGAAGGTTTCGATGTGTGAGTCCAAGATCACTAAATCCTAGAGAGAGAAAGTAGAGAGAGAGCAATGTAAGCGCAAAGTGTAAACTGTATTCAATGTATGCGTAAAGTGTTACAAACAACCAAGACCAAAGGGACTTAAATACCCTTGGTCAATACGACACAGTATTAGACTCTAAACAAAGTATTTGACCAAGCCTATAAATACAATGATTACTATAAAATCAGACTTAACAATCTCCCCCTTAGTAATCATTGGCGCTTTGGTCTTCAAAATCCATCTTCTAAAACAGCATGGACCAATTAAGCGACTTTGTGAAGCAATCTGACTTTTAAAGAAATTTCTTCTCATCATCTTTTAAGCTCTATTGCCTTTACTGCCTTGACAATACTAGACCAATTTGAAATAAACTTGAAAGAACAGTCGGTTCATCAGCTTGTGCTCTAAACGATTCACCTGTTTCAAATAAACTTGAAGCAACTGTGGTGATCGGAGCTTGAACAGCAAATGACAAGTAAAGTTGAAGAAATTTTGAATTTTTGAGCGAATCTTGATCAGCAGATAAACTTTTTAGCTCTTTGTCTCTTTATCATCTCCTTGACTTCTCTTAACTTCTCCCCCTCATGACCTTAATGATCTGGATCAACTTGGTCATGCAAATGTTGGAGACGATACAGTGTAAGATCTGCAAAATCAAAGAAATAGAGAAAATAGGGAAGGTTTGCGCGACAAGAAGGTGGCGCAAAGTGAGATTTGCGTTACACGAAGGTGGCGCAAATTGAGGTTTGAGTTACACGAAGGTGGCTCAAATTGAAGTTTGCGTTACCAACTGTTGGCGCAAAGCTGACTTGAAGTCTGAAAATTTTTACCTGTTGAGCTCTTTGACTCCCCCTACACAAATGCACTAAATTTGACAATTCAAGTGAGCATTCATATAGAGAATCAGATACTCCCCCTCAAAAACAGATATGATCATTCAGAATAATCTCCTTATTCACTCCCCCTTGAATAATGCTCAAACCCATTTGTAAAGAAATATGAGAACACAAGAATTGAAACAACTTTGAAGAAAGAAAAATATACTGAAAATGTAAAATTTGAAACAACTAAACAAGTAAAAATTTAAACACTAAACAAATAAAATTCTAATCAGTAAAATATCACAGATTTATTAATCAGTTGAAATCAAATATATGTTGTTGGATATAGATACAAGTTTCATTTGCATATCAAGTTAAAACATGTTCAGTTTCAAAAACTTACATCAATCTAGTCAGTGTGCAATCATGCGAACTTCGATTAGCTTCAAGAAAATGCAATTCTAAAAAATATAATAGAGAACTTTGCAAATAATCACACTAAGTCATCAAGAATTAAGACTTTCACAAATTTACAGGTTTACCGCGACTCAGAAATATCACCAAGTATCATGAGATGTGTGCTCAATGGCATCTTTTAGCATTGTGCTCATTGGCATCTTGACATGAGTGTGCTCTTTGGCATCTTTTAAGCTTGTGCACATTGGCATCTTTTTAATCAACAAGTTTATTAAGTAAAGAATATGCCGTAAACGTAACTTTCTATCTGACCCTATTGCAGGATTTGGGTCAGCCGCTCCCAGACCAGTTGGCCTTAGGGGACTAGGTGTCAAGCACCCCTTGGAACTTACTTTCCCGGATCAGAAAGGCTACATTGACATATCATAAACCCATTCATACCAGTAGAACATGACTTTTGATCTGGTTCTATAGAAGGATTTGGGTTCGATCACTCCCAGATCAATTGACCTTAGGGGACCAGATGACAAGCATCCCACAGAACTTACTTTCCCAAACCAGAAAGGTCACAGGTACAAACTTTTAAACTTAGTAATTTTTGTATTTTAAGAATTTAATATTCATCTCAATCACTCAATTTTACATCTAAATGCTTAGCCCATATTTTCATTACAATCTAAAATTCTGACTTTTTAGGTTTTCTAAGCATTGTAACTATAAATATTCCGAATTACACAACATTAAAGCACAAACAAAAGCTACAAACATGTTGCTGACTTTTCGAAATTTGATAGAATTGAAAAATGAACATATAAAAACTTTAATATAAACAAAGCAACTTGAAAATTTATCCTAGACACACATTTTATTTAAAAGAAAGAAAACTTGTTAAATTTTTACTTTATAGAATAAAATTTGTAAAGATTAAATTTTTTTTTAAATGTGTCTCAAATGAAATATTTTGGGTTGAACAAAATCAAGATTTGAATGAAAAGTTCAGATTCTTGAAGAAAAATTGAGAAAAACTAGAAATACATCAATATCAGAGATAAATGCAGCGGAAATAAAGTAGATGTACTCACAGTTTCTCATCAGTCAGAAACTTAACTACAGTGAATAACGAGTCCTAGACTGACATGTCTAGAAGTCGTAGTCGTTGAAGCACGGGTTTTGTGCTGAATTACTCAGAAGCCAACTTTATCTTACTCCCCCTTAACGTGAGGTGCCTGCAACTTTAAATCATATTTAGATTTGGGAACCCACTTGTATTTGGGCCCGTGTTTGTTAGTTGTAGTTCGTATGGGGAAAAAATTATAAGATTTGACATTAGAAGCACGAGAAATATAATCACAAGAATCAGAAGAAGAGAAAGCATAATCATCAGAACTAGAATCAGAAGAAGAACATGAGACATGTTTTGAAATTCGAATCATTTGCTTTATAGAGTATTTTGAAATCTTATTACAAGAAGCAAATGAATCACTTTTATAAAATTTGTCTACACATCTATCATCATCAGTCTGAGGTTCATCCGATAGCAGCTTCACCCTCCATTTCTGCTTTGAAGACTTTCTCAAAGTCCTATCTGAAAAATTAGAATCAGAAGAATTAGAACTGTCAGAAAGAACTTTATCTTGTTTCTTCGACTTCTTTGACCTTCTTCTTTTACGCTTAAGTTTATAATACAGATCATTTAGCGTAAAAGAATCATCAAGAATTTTAGACTTAATATTTAAATCAGAAGAAATAATTTTACCTAAGCAACCAATCTGATCAACTAATAAATCTGAATTTACCTCGGAGTCAGAATTATTTTGAGAAAAGATTTTAAAATTTGAAACTTCCTTTTTGTATTCCTTAAAATCAGAAGAAAGGTTATAAACTGAATCTTGTTTTTGAGAAAATAGATTTTCTTCAAGACTAGAAGTAATGAAAGAAAGAATAATATCAGATTCAATTTCTTTTAAAATATTTTGATCTTCTATCTTATCTTCAAGATCGATGATTTTGCTTTCTAATACTAACGGAGGAGTATATTTCTTAGAATCATAAATGATTAGAGAAATATTTTCCTTATCAGAATTAGAAGCATAAGGATCAACAAAATCATCAGACATTGAAGATTTAACAGGAGATATATCATTTAAACCTTTTCTGCCTCTCCTTGATTTTTCAGGAAAATATTTTGCATTTTCGCTCGTATAAACAAAAGGAATTTCCTTTTTCTTGTTATTTGTTCTTTTCTCATTTTCGATTTCTAACACTTTCTTTTCATTCATCCAATCAATTTTAAATTGAGGAGCATATTTAGCAAGTGTTAGATAATCATATTTATATAAAGTTGGGGATTTTTCAATCGCATTGTTTAAACAATGTGGATTTTCAAAACCAAGTCCCCATTTTTGTTTTAAAGCTTCTTCACTCCTTGGTTTGTTCATAAAAATTGTTTGCTCAGATTGGTTCCTTCGATATAACTTTTCTTCTAACTTATTTATTTTATCTGAAAATTCATCTTTTAAAGTAGTCATAGCAGTCAAAGACTCAAGATAAGTCTTATTTGAATTTTCCAAATCATCAAATTTCTTTTGAAAAATTTCTTTAGTATTTTCTAAAATAGATTTTTCATCTTTCAAAGAAATTTTCAGTTTGTCAATCAAATCTGACTTTTCAGAATTTAAATTCTTTTCAGATAAAAGCTTAGAGCGCAGATCAGATAAAGCAGTAATTATAATATTCATCTGTGAGGAAATAAAAGTGTAGTCAAACTCAGAATATACCTCATCTTCATCAGTTTCAGAATCATCATCTGACTGATCATCTCCAACTAAGCACATTTGAGCGATCTCGACATTTGCAGCTTCATCGTCAGAATGATCCAGCCAGAATTCCTCTTCTGCTAGCAAAGTTGTTCCGTTCTATCTTTTCTCAGCCAGTTCCAGTTTCTTTCGGTAATATGTTGAGTCCCTAACCTTCTTCACTCGACACTCTTTTGACATGTGACCCGGCTTTCCACAATTATAACAGGTAGTAGTCTTTGGTTCGGGCACTTAGATTTTTGAACCAGAAGTGGAGCGAAGATTGTTGGAACCTGACCTTGGTTGGAACTTTTTCTGATAATGCTGAGAGAAAAGGATCATTGCTTTCTGCAGTGCCTCACCATCATCATCAGTTGACCTGTCATAAGCATTTTCAGACAATGCTTGTTCTGCCAGTTGTTTTGTGATGAGAGCAACCGGGTCCACTGACTTCTTCTATTTCTCTAGTTTGGCCTTCTTCTCTAGCACCAAGCTCTCATCAGTCATCAGAATCTCGTATAATTCCTGAATCTGCATTGTGGAAATTCTGACATCGTTCCTCAGTCTATGACAAGATTTGTTCCATTCAGGCTGAAAAGTATTGAGGAATTTCAGATTCATCTCAAGCTCAGTCTTTTCCACTTTTATTTTTCTCAGGTCATTGATCACGGCACATAATCTGTCGAAAACACTCTTTAAAGACTCACTGTCTTTGGCCTTGAACTCCTCAAAGTTGTTCATGAAGCGTGTATGTCTAAGTTGAGTTGCAACTGATGAGCCAAGCATAATCTTTTCCAACTGTGTCCACATATGATATGGATCATTCTT
Organism: Arctium minus; assembly: GCA_954870635.1. Lineage (NCBI taxonomy): Eukaryota > Viridiplantae > Streptophyta > Magnoliopsida > Asterales > Asteraceae > Arctium > Arctium minus. The sequence goes on from OX941093.1 coordinate 25,193,045, forward strand.
GTAATGATCAACACAGTTGTATACAGAATTAGGCAATGCTAGAATTAGATTAGCAGATAATTCTCGATCAGCTTTCATTCTCAAAACCTCTTCGGGTGTTGCTGGAGTGTCTTTGTTAGTCTTTATGAATGGTCCTTCATTTAGAGACTTCATCATGTTGGCTCCATTAACTTGACGTTCAATGAAGTTGAGAAACCGATCTTGCCACTGAGTGAATTCGTTTTCATCTATCAGTACTGGAGGACGAGTGTCTGTACCCAATGACATCATGAGGTCATTCTTGTAGAACTGAGCTTGAAAGGCTAACTTTATAGAATCCATGTTTCAGATAATCCAGAAAAATGCCAAGTGTTGAGATGGCGCAAAGTTGATGTTTGCGTGAGAAGCTAGTCATGCAAACCGAGATTCTCGCGAGCAAGAGAAGACGCAAACTTAGGTTTGCGTGAGGCACTTAAGATGCAAAGTGTTCTTTGCGTGATGAATAGAAGACGCAAATTGACTTTGCGTGAGCAGACCGAGGCGCAAACTGTGATTCTCGCGAGTAGCTGGAGACGCAAACCAACTTTGCGTAAATAACGGGAGACGCAAACTAGGATTTGCGTGAGCTAAGTAAAACGCAAACTTGGATTTGCGTGAGTCACTTAAGGCGCAAAGAAAGCTTTTCTTGAACTGAAGGTGACGCAAAGTAGATTTGCGTGAGTAACCAAAGACGCAAACTTAGCTTTGCTTGATCCACGGGAGACGCAAAGTTGCACTTTGCGTGATGAACTGAAAGTGAAAACCTGAAAGAAAACCAATTGATACACTAAGACAAGATTAGTAAATCACGCAAACTAAGATGAACTCGCGCAAACTAAGATGAACTCGCGCAAACGCATATGAACTGGAGCAAAGTAGCGATCTAGTGCAAACCGAAGAAAACCAATTAAAACTCGCAAGATTCGATTATAACCATGAAATTAAAGCAACTAAATCACACAGAAATGATCGAAAACACGTTTCTAACACATTTCAATCAACAAAATCGATTAAAAACCTTAAACTCAAAAATTTGTATATGAACAGAACGTGAAACTTGTTTTTCCAAAAACTCAACAATTTCCAAAATTGACAATCAAAGCATGTTATTCTTGCAAATCGATGTGAATTAAAAAAAATTACAATCAAAAACGAATCCAACAAACCAATAAAAAAAAAATCGATCACAAACACATCCGAATTTGATGAAAAATCAAGAAAACGAGATTTTCTTGAAAAATTCAAGAAAATCGATCAAATTTTCGATTAATTCAACAAATTCAGGAATGAAAAACACAATCTCTCAAGATCTAGATTGGCTCTGATATCAATTGTGAGTCCAAGATCACTAAATCCTAGAGAGAGAAAGTAGAGAGAGAGCAATGTAAGCGCAAAGTGTAAAATGTATTCAATGTAAGCGTAAAGTGTTACAAACAACCAAGACCAAAGGGACTTAAATACCCTTGGTCAATACGACACAGTATTAGACTCTAAACACAGTATTTGACCAAACCTATAAATACAATGATTACTATAAAATCAGACTTAACACGATGGATTTCAGTATGAAAGTTTGATTTTTTGTTCGAAGAGCCCAAGGACACGCAAGATCTGTGAAACGCGCAAGTTTCATCTGGAAGAATGCGCAAGCCTAAGGATTTTGATTTTGGCCAGAAACGCGCAGAGGGTTTTCTGCGAGTTCTAGAAACGCGCAGATCGAAGCCTGCGAGTTTAGCTCTTCAGTCTGCGAGTTTGAAATTTGGGAAAAAGTTTCTAAGTGTTGAAACGCGCAAGTAGACCTTTGCGAGTTTTCTAAACGCGCAAGACTAAGCTTGCGAGTTTCTAAGGAACAGTAGTCTGCGAGTTCATTCGGCCTGCGAGTTCTCAAAACACGCAACCTTTTTTTTTGTGAGTTTCTCAAACGCTCACGCCTCAGCCTGCGAGTTTATCAGTGAATAGTTACTTGCGAGTTTAGGCATCTGCGAGTTTCACAAACACGCACGCTTAAGCCTGCGAGTTCTCTTTGAATAGTGGTTTGCGAGTTTAGGCGTCTACGAGTTTCAAGCAATTTCTTTGGTTTGCGAGTTTCAATACTTAGAAAAAAAAAATTTAAAACTGTATCATGGCCTCTAAATGTCAAAAAAAAAATTATAGGGGCGTTGCCCCCATACCCCCGCAAGGGCGTTGCCCCTTGACCCCACCCGCTAACCGAGTAGCGGGACCCCCGTGCTAAGTCTGCGAAGGGGGAACAAAGTTCTTATTGTGATCAAAGTTTCTGAATTTCTAACGATCATTTTTCAAGTTATTTTTGTAACAGATAATTCAAGATGGGATATTTTTCTGATGATGATGAAACGAAGATTGAAAAGCTCAAATTAGAGAACACAAATCTTGCTTCATCTGTTGAATTCTACTCAAAGAGGTCAAAGAGATATTCTGATGACAGGAAGCTACTGAGAGAAGAAGTTAGTGCATTGAAGATTGTAAATGAAGAACTTATGAAACAGACTTCTGAGCTGAATGTTGAAAAATTACTGAGTTTAGAAGCTGAAAATACTAAGTTGGAAGGAAAGATCTCAGATTTGGAAGAACAACTTGCCCAAGTTAAGATACAAGCAGAGTCATTCCAGAAGTATGAGAAGAAAACTAAGGATTTAGAAACTATGAATGAAGAACTGAATAGAAAGATTTCTGTTCTGGAGCAAAAGCTTGTCAAAGACAAATCTGATTTTGAAAAAGAAAGATCAAAGTTTGGACAAAAGTTCTCAGAATTTTCCAGAAAATGTGCTGATGAGAAGAAGACAGTTGAGCTGAAATGTTTAAAGCTTTCTCAACAAGTTTATGATTTTGAGAAAGTAATAATCTTGGAAAGAGAAAAGTTTGCAAAAGAAAAGAAGGCCATTGAACAAAAGAATGTTGGGATCTTTAAAGAAATATTTGGTCAAAGAAAGAATGCTGAGAATGGATTTGAAGAAGAAAGAAATATTTTTGAGGCTGAGATTAAGAAGCTGACTGACAAGCTATCTGAACTATCTGAATGTGTGTTGAAAGAGAAGAAAACGAAGTCTGAATTCGAGACGAAGGTTGACCTTCTCGTCAAAGAAAGAGACAGTTACTCTTCAAAGGTAAAAGAACTTGAAGATGTCATTTCCAAGGTGGTGGTGACTGAGCACACGACTCCAGAGTCACAAATCCACACACCTAGAGATGATCCAGCTGATTCTGAATGTTCATTCAAGACAGCTGCAAGCTCACATCAAAAACCTGTTTCTTCAAAGAGGTCAGTTATATCTTCTAATCAGATTCGTAGTACTAACCTTTTCTATGATAGAAATATAGATGGTTCAGGTGCACATAGAAGAAGAAGAAGATATCAAGAAGAAAAGTTGGTTTGGAAGGTGAAACCACTTGATGATGAGAAGAAAGTTGAGATGAAAGGAAATAAGTCATGTGTACATACACATAAAGCCAAAAAGAACAATGTGCGAAAAGGTTTAACCTGATCATGTCTACTCGTGAGATCAGTTAATCAGGTTGTCAAGTAAGAAATCTTATTGTTCTTATTGTCGTACACATGATCATGTTCACAAATCTAGTGATCATTACTTGTATGGTTCTTATTCAGTTACTCCTATTCGAACTGCAACTAACATTCATGGACTCAAATATCAGTGGGTACCAAAGCCTAAAGTTGATTCTGTGTTGCAGGCACCTACGGTCAAGGGGGAGTAAGAGAACAAAGGCTTCTAAGTAAATCAGCTTAGGACCCGTACTTCAACGAAGTTTGACTTCTAAACACAACAGTTTAGGTTCTCCAGATTCTCAATCTTCTTCTCATAACTTTCAACAGAAACTACTTGCTGGATTTGGACAATCTGAGTTTCCAGGTTAACGATTTTTCTTTTCAGCTCAGTATTTTCACTTTCTATCTGAGGGATTTTCTGCTTTAGAACCTTATTGTCAATCTCCAATTCTCTTTCCTTCTCTTCAAACAATCTGAGCTCATTCCTCAAATTCTTTTCAACCTCTTTCCTGTTATTCTACCATTCATTATCATTTTATTAAGTCTATCAATTTCTGCTCTGAACCTTTCAATGACCCGCTGGTCTACTTTATGTTGTTCTTCAAGTTCTGAAATTTTCTGTTCCTGACTTTTCTCTTTACGCCTTTCAGTAGTATATTCTTCAACAAAGAAATAATCATCCATGATTCCTGTTATCAATAAGAACTTGAATTTGACCGTTAGTCTAAAATGAAATCAAGTAAATCAGAAATGAAATTTCCAAAAATTCTCTAAGTCTAGAATTCGCAAGACACAAAGAATTACAGGGAATTTGCAAAACACAGAAACACACACACAAAATTCGCAAGCAACAGAATTCGTGAGCTTCCAAAATTCGTAAACACAAATCACTTCAGAATTCGCAAGCAAACAGAAAACTAATAAGAATTCGTAAGTCCTTCAGAATTCACAGACTACACTTCTGCGAAATTCAAAGAATTCGTAGAATAGTCTTATGCAAATTCTAAGATCTGCGAATATTTTCCCTGCGAATCCTTTCCTTAAAAACAATTTTCACACAAACTTTTGTAAACCAAAAAATTCGTATCACACTAGTTTGCGAATCCTATACTTTTCGCAACACATACGAATGCGAATCCTGTGAAATTCGCAAATAACTCCTCTGCGAAATCTATACTTGTAAAACTTTCAAATCCAAAAATTATGCAAAAACTAATGTAAATCCTGCGAAGTCTTTAAAATTTCTGCGAATTCTTTGAACACTCTGCGAGTTCTTGGAAATATCTGCGAATTCTTCAGATCTGTTTTTAAAAAATAGATCTGATCTATTAAAAAACTCATCTCCACTTCGAATTTCGAACTGTAAAATCGACAATTAGATCTCCTATACTCCTAGAATCGAAATCTAACAATGAATTTCAAAGAAATTCACACAAATTTACACATTGATTCATTTACAGTGCTTCGAACTCGTGAATGCAAAAACCAACAAAAATTGTCAAATTGAAGAATAATACAGTGCAATTCTTTTCCAATTCTATACAAACTCGATTTAATACTCAATTCGAACACACAACAAACAATTACAACTCGAAAAACAAACACAAATTCAAAAACAAATCTGAACTCGATGAAACAGTGCCAAATCTGATTTTTCTTGATTTATTGATTAGATCTACTATGATACCAATTGATAATCTCCCTAAATTCAAGTTCTAAACATTACAAACAATCAAGATGAACAAATCTAGAAATCACATGTCATTGATAATGAAATCAAATATTACAATCTCCACTCTCTCTCTACAACATGTTTCTCTCACTAGAATGATATATCAGTAACCTCTTCTCTGATATGCTCCGTATCACATACAAACTGATTACAATGAATGACTTACTTACATATTACAAAGACAAGCAACCTATTTATTCTAGCAACAAAACAACATAAGATACAAAACACAATACTTTGACTTTGACATTTATTATAAAGACTTTGACTTTGATGCTTGAGAGTTGACTTTCAGCTTTTACTTCCTTGAACTTTTATCTTCAAACTTTATGATCTTGAATCCAACAAATATGTGCTCTAACATAATGTGTGTGGAGATGGTGGTGATTTTATGTCATACTTCCATCACCATATAAAATGTATGACATTTTGCAAGAATTTAATCTTGTGTTTCTCTCTCAAAAATCACCTACAATCATATACTCCATTTTCTTTCTATGTTTTGAAACCGTGACTAGCATTACGAGAAGACAGAGGATTCAGATTGTTTGCGTAGATACCATGGAGGCATCAAGCTTTGTTTATTGTTGTGATTCAAAGTTTCGCTAACTGTGAGGTATAATTTCAAAACACCCGATTTATTTCAATTCGTATGGGTCCTTGAAGAGTTACGGTTTTATTTTCCGCTGTACTTGAGATCCCGTAACCCCACATTTGCTTGGTACAAAACGTAACGATGCGAACGAGCGTAACGGTGAGTTCCTCTAAGGAGGAACAATAATGCAATTACCATGAATTACGAAATCATCCCTTTCATCATCGCACAATGATGCACATCTCAACCAATGTCAAAAACTATTTCCTCCATACCAAATAAATATCCACAAATAAAAAAGGCTACACGGTTTAATATAAAAAAAGTGTAATTATTTCACTTTTTAATCAATTAATGTCAAGTTTGTTATCTATATCTATACTATATTATAAACCAGGGATAAAAACTCTTAAATACAAATTATTAGGCACACGGTACCATTATTTTATGCAAGATTTTAAAAATCTCTTGACTTACAAGTATCAAAGCACAAGATACATATTACTACTGCATATTTCTAACACCCACCAATTTGGTATGTGCAGTGTCTTCCTTTTATGCAGACCTTTCCATGTATCACTATTAATTAATATATTATATTATTATAAATTTGTTTTAATTATATTATTAAATATGTAATTGATTATTTTTTCCAGATGTCATTAAAATATATAAAATAATCATTAAATTATAACAAAATACTTAATTTTTTTATATACAAAACATTATATTATTAAGTATAAATTAAACAAATTTATAAAAAAAAACATTATCACTTTTTCAAAATCATCTAAAATCGTACTGTAAATCGACAAAAAAACAAAAAATAAAATGAAACATTAAAATCGTGATGTATCTCGCTGCATTGCACGAGTATTCTAGTCTTTAATAATACAAAGACTGATAGAATTTTTCCATCTTATAAGTAAGAGAAGAATTAGAAAATGTCTTACTTTTGAAACTTGATACTTATTTGGAAAAAACTAAGATGGAAACTTAGGGGGGATTGTTTACTCAAATGCTTACCCGGTAAGCGCTTACCAATAAAACTCGACACACTAACTTGCCTTACCGGGTAAGATTTTAATCATCACGATGATATCTTATACAACAATTTACCCGGTAAGCGCTTACCTGGGTAAGAGTTGCCACTCTCTCTTACCGGGTAAGACTCTTCATCGTTATCCTCGCTCTTACCGGGTAAGATCCTATCCTCTTGTCATGTTCATTCGCTGTAGTAAATTCCCCGATAAGCACTTACCGGGTAAACATTTTGTAAACAACCCCTTAATTTGGGATAGTGGTAATACTATTCTTACCCATTTTATTTAAACTAAAGAAACAATCACAGCATATACTAGATTCTATCGATTTGGTTTAATCAATTGGTGCATATAGTATATTCGTTTGGTTTAATTTAACTGCATTTTGATGATTGCGATGACGAACAAAAGAATGTACTGCTCTATTATTTCTATGAAAAATGGTGTACAACTTTAGAGTTTCTGTAAGCAAATACTACCTATCTCTAAAACTACAAAAATACTGAGCCACCCGACAATAGCAGCTAATTATATGCTCGAAACTCTAACGAAAGGAACACATGTGTAGGTTTTCTTGGGGGGAGTTTTTTTCCGTATTTGGAGAACATAATTATCAGAGCAGGCATCCGGCACATAAGATCCAAAAAAACGTATACCTTAAGCAACGGCTTGGACTGGTAGTCCATCTGATCTCAAATCCCAACCACCACCACGTCCTCGGCCCCCACCCCTTCCACGCCAACGACCGCGACCACGTCCTGCATAAGATCCGGTCACATAATCATGTTTTGATAATGCCCTCAAATTGTATGGATGGTTCATTACTTGTTTCACCAAACTGAGAATTTTTTTTCCATCCATGTAATGAAGTTTCAAAATCTTCCTATTTTGTATCTGTTTTGACCGGTAAACCTATTGATCTTGCAACACTTACAAGTCTACTAAACGTTCACGAACCACATCGTCAAATGTTACAAAACTAAAAAAGGTTACCGGTCATTAACAGAAGAAAGATAAAAAAGGAAAAAAAAATTAAAACTTTGTTACATTGATTGAGAAGTTCTTTTTGTTGCACTAAATAGAGAAACCAAGGCAAACTTCGTTGCATTTTGGTTAGTTTGCAAAAGAAAGCCTTCAAAATGGATCTTCCGATGATTTAGCATAATAGAGCTTACCACGCCCAGCAGGAGCAGGCATTCGGCCTGATCCTCCGTAATCATTATAACCACCAAATTCTTGTTGTGGAGCACCGCCACCATAACCTCTCCCACGTCCACGGTATCCACCACGACCTCTTCCTCGTCCTCGACCTCGTCCACCATAACCACGCCCATCATCCCATCCACCATATCCTTCCCACCCACCATCTACATTGTACTCGGTGCCTCCATTGTTATAATTCCCTAATACAAAAGTAGGCAATCATAAAACTTTAGCTTTGCTTGTCTTTTGAAGCACAAAATAATATTTATATACAGCAAATTAAACTGACACACACACTTCTCACCATTTGTGAGACTTGAACCCCCGACCTCCACGAAAATTCGGTTACCAAGTATCATTGGGCCGATTTGCCATTTGGATAGCTTTACAAAATGGGTTGTAGTTGGGTTGATAAATGAACTCAATAGCATTAGTTGTTCACGACACATAAAAAGCCAATCATCCAAAACAAAAAAAAAAAGCTAAAAGCAAAGAAAGCCACTCCCTCAATCACATAAAACTCGCAACAATTTCTTTCTTGGGAAATTGCAATGTTCACTTTCTTTGGTGGTTTTTTTATTTAAAATCTACACATTTGTCATCATCATTACAAATGAATTAATGTTATTCATTTGGGTTCACCAAATTTCTCAATTTAAAAACAAACATATTTCGGATATTTCAAATGTTCCCTATAGATTGTTAAGACAAACATTGATGAGATAAAAGAAGTTGTTTCTTGACTAATCCCATAAGGCCCCGAAGTTAACAACAACACAAACCCTCCAATTTAAATGTGTGATTTTGAACAGGGTCCCCAAAATATTGGGGGCCAATTATACATTGTTTAGGGCCTTTCATCAAAGAATTAAAACTATAGCCCACCTCAGTGCCTCTCTAATTTCTGTCATCAGACAAAAGTAATACACTAATATGCCTGTTCATCGCCTCCGTAATTTGTATATATGTATCTTTGTTATCTCATTTTGCAGTGTAAACAAAACCTTTAGGTGTGACAGGGCCCTGAGGGGACTTGGAACTCGGAAACAAACTCAAGATGTTAAAAGTTGAGCTATTCTTGATTTTATGTTCCTATATGCAGGTCCCATAATAATTGCAAGTTAGACCGACCACATAGTTTTGTCAAGCATCCAAAATACCCTTTACCAATAATAGAAAAGGAACCCATGACCCCAAGTCAAAAACAATCAATCTACTTCTTATGAGCAAATCAGCAATCAAATAGTGTCAAAAAGAAAGTGTTGCAATGTTCATTAGAGGGTACTTGGCATGATAAAACCGTTTTACAACTTCCCAGCAAACATGACAAAACTTATCATCTCTTAATAGCATATTATATTTTTCTTTACTCATTAAAGAAGTATAGATGATTATTTTACCTCTACCTCTACCCCTTCCACGACCACCACGACCTCTTCCACGCATGTTAGGTGAGCCATCTAATGCAAGAAGAAGATGCAACAGCTTAAAAAGTTTCTCGTACTATGATCGACTTCAAAAAAGGGCAGATGCTACAATCATAAAGCTTACCTCCTTCATGCTCATACTCCACTAATGGTTTCACTTGATCAGCTGGAATAGGTAGTTGATACCTGCATTTCAGCAAACAAAAAAGCAAGAACATAAGCCACCAATGACCATAAAGCAACGAAAAGTTGCCATTTTTCAGATAATATGATAATCAAACTGAAAATACTACCATGCATCAATGTAGTTTAGTAAGTTAGTAACACAAATTAAGTTGATATTCATATATGAATATACACACAGATAAGAATACATTGTATATTCATATATGAATTCAAAAAAATACAACTTAAATTGATATCTATCATCACATATAACATACTTTTAGAGGGAATTTCTTTTTATAACAGGAAATACTTCAACTTCTTATGAATAATATGCTGAACCCCTTTGAACTGATGAACACTACCTCACCATACAGCAGACTGAACTGAAAATTTTTAAAATTAATCAACTTTCCTCAATACGTCACATAAAAGAAACAAACCAGAAAACTTGCATTTTTACAGAGATTCAATAAGGTCTAACAAATACTCCCCATTTCTCAGAAGTAAGATTTACAAGGGTATGTAGTTAAAAAAAAAAAACTTTTGACCATTAGTTAAACCTCCGAAGCACCCGTTGATAAAAGCACATAAAGGCATCCTGCTGACCAAATCAATGTCACCGATATGTTCTATCACTACTATTGGCAAAAATGTAGTTTTAGCTTGAAACTTGGACCCAAAAAAAATCCTTTTTCACATGAATTTTGGGGTGTGATGAATGAAGGGCCTGTTCGTTAACAAGCTTGACAAGCCTATGGGACTCGGCTTATTCGGTCAACTATAAATTACTGTTTGGTAGTGGCTTAATGATATATAAAGTGGCTTATTTGGTAAGCTTTTAGAAGGAGTTTTATGCATAAAGCCAAGTTTTTTCTAAATATGTGTCTTCCAATTAAAAAACATGCTCCTTCAATCTATGAAAAAACCTTCCCAAACAAAAACGTTTCCAATATATACAGATAGATTAATCCACACAGGCCGCTTTATCCATATAGGACTGAATGAAAACCAACCAAAAAATGCCCCTAACTATCTGTAGAAGTTTAGGTGGCAATTACCCCACAGATGACGTATCAAGCTCCTTTTTTGACAAGGTAATCGTAATTACGGATACGTGGCGGGTCGTTTCAAGACTACATTCAAGAAAACAAAAAGTAGGTTATTTTCTAATCATCAAAACATAAAGAAAAAATAGAAGATGAAGAATCACATCATGGAGCAGAACATCATTTGTTTTGTTCTTACGGGAGGAGGCCTTCTTCTAGTGGTTCCCACATATCTGTTATATCAGTAGAACCAATAGATGTAATTTGATGGAGATCAGCAATCCTTCTCTGGTACAAAAAGCTATTTTAATGGCACATCACGTGGTTGTGGAAAGAATCAAAATGGTAATATACTAATCTGTAACTACCTTTATCAGTTCCGTTATCATAACAGTTTTGTTGATAGCTCTGCCCATGGCCTTGAGAGAAATCTCCTCGGATCCTTTCTCCTGTAATACATATCAGTTCAACCTTCGGGTCTATACCATAAATGCACATCATTATAGATATACACACACACACTAAGATTAATGCAGATGATTACAGTCACACACTTAAGGTTGAATCTTTATAACATCACATCACATATAAGCAAACATAGCTCTAACATACACACTCCAAAACAACAGATTTTGCATACCGACTCCCTGAAAGCAATGAGGTTTGGTAGAGGGTCGTCCAGTTTAATTCAAATATAAAGAAACACAGGTTTGAATGCATATACAAACACTCGAGAAAAAACCAATTATAGACATCCCATATACACTAATGTCCCCAAATCAAATACTTTTACATTGGGCTGCTTAAGTTGAAAAGTCCCATTAACAAAAAAAAACATCAAACACCTTGTATGCATCCCAAAATTACTATTTTCCCATAAACAAATCGACAAGTTATCCAGTTCCTCATCCCTCCCCACCCCACCCCACCCCACCAAATGATTCATCGGAAAAACTATGAGGATAAGAAACCCAAATCGACGATAAGATGAGATGAGATGAGATGCTAATGAAAACAGATTAAAGAAAAAAAAAACATGCAAACATAAAGACCTGGAGAAGAGTGATAGCATAAGTAATGTAGTTGCGCATCCTCCCCTGGGTGGTTATACGAATCTCATTCTCATTAATGGGCGCCTCAGTCCTTGGCTTCTCTACCCTCTGGTATCGATCCATATCTACACACACGTCAATAATCCATATATTAATATCGATTCCAATCAAAAAATTAAAGAAAACCCCTATAGACATGAAGTGTTGAGCAAAAGAAACAAAGCAAGAAGAAGTACAATTGATGGATTGTTGAACGAGCAGATAACTGATAAAAATGAGACCCTGAAAACCAGCTCTGCTCTGTAAAGTTTGATGATTCCTCCTCAATTGGAGTGGATAGCTGCTGATGGCAATCTGAGAAAGAGAGTAGGGTTTTGTAAGTGTGGCGGTCGTATCGCCATTAAGACCGCCCTATTTATCTCATCTTATATTTTCAGGTTTGAAATTTTTATCTCTACCCATGAATTATTATTATATTCTTAAAAATCTAATTTGGTTCAGAAAAACAACATTTGTAGTAAAAATGTTACAGAATCTCCACGAGCTTCTCCAAAATAGAGAATCAAAAATCAAAATTTTCAAAAAAAAAATTACATCCATCTTCAACAGATTCTCCATTTTGGAGATATATCATTAATTATATTATTATAATATTCTAGATATTTAATAAAATATTATTTCTCTCACCTAAATATTTTATTTCAAAGCTTCTCATTGGTCACATATAACAAAAAATCATTTCTCTCTCTCGGTAATAATTTTTTGGGATATCTCCAAATTTGGAGAAAATTACTTTCTCTCTCTTATTTTCTCCATTTTTGAGAAAGTTTTGAAGAATGTTTTGGAGAAGCTGTTGGAGCAAAAAGTTGCTCAAAATATCCAAAAATCTCCATTTTCTCCATTTTGGAGAAGCTGTTGGAGATGCTCTTAGGTCTAGGTAAAAACATTAAATAAATGAAAAATCAAAAAATCATAGAAAGAACCGATTAAAAAGTATATAAATATAGATATTAAGTTAACTAGTCATTTACCCGCGCAATACGGCATGATATAAATTTGAATAAAACTAAGAAATAAATCGTGCGATATCCCATAGGACGTCACATAGATGTGTAAATCAGATAAGTTGAATAGAAAGTTTTTGGACTTTTTTCAATAAAATAATATTATGTTTGAGCTCGACTTGAATGATATTTTAATGATAATGCTCAAGCTTGATTGTTTTTTACAATGTATGAGCTCAAGTTTAATTTTCGTTTACATTTTTCAATGTTTAAATTTAATAAACTCATTATGGACTCAAATTCAAGATCATTTTTCAAGTTCAAAAAGACATGTGACCAATTTAAATGTGTCCAGAAAATGAAAACAATGATGAAAGCCAACGATGCCTTCCGTTATAAAAAAACATATACCATGCCATGACGAAATCCAATAAAAATCAAGTAAAAGTAATAATTTTATTGAAAGCTTCCAAAAATGAAACATTGTATCATTTGTACATCATATTCTAAAACACATTTGAATGAATGCCTCATAAACTGAAACATGATCTTTGTAATTGCTTCAAAAGTTGTTTCTCAACCATGCATCTCCCCCGTTTTAACTGGTTGTTGATGGAAAAATGCAAAAGAAACAGAAGCTAAACGTGATCTCTATTTGTGTTTGTTGCAGCTGTACATACAGACAAAATTTTCAAGCAAACCACAATAGCATATAGATAAAGTGAATCACAAATTCCCAATTATATACCAGCTTGACAACACCGACAACACCGGTAATAAAAGTTAACCAAATAAAGCTCTCCAAAGATCAACTACCAATCGTCTACCGGTCACATGAGACACAAATCAATACTTAAACTTGTCGTTTCATCTTTCCTCTCGATTTGAAATCCTTCCTCTGCCACAATTATCAAATCTGAGTAATCTCATATTCAACAACAATATACAGGAATAGAGAACACAAAAAATTTCACATAACATAAGAAAACACATATACATAGATTCTCGGTTCATCCATCTCATGTCAAGTGCAGCTTAAATGGAGCCTTAAGCAGTGCAACATAAATACTTTTTTTACAACAATGGTAAACAGAAAAATTGTTTTAAGATCATGGGAATGAAGATCCTTACAAAGGTTCCGTAAATAATGGGAAATGAAGATCCGTAGAGATAATTTTTACACATAAACTTCTTCCTGAAAGATTCACCAATAAATTCTTCTTAGTGTTTCATCAAGAAAATGAGTGTGAAACCTGCATGAGCATCTCGCCTTTTGTAATCTTCAATCATTTGTTGTTGCATGTGGGAGGAGATCCAAAATCACATCATGTACCTGAGTAATGGATATGCATATGTTTTTTAAACAAGGAGATGCTGGAAAGAGAAATGGGAAATTAGTGCAAAAGATAAAGCAAGAGACAGTTTTGGATCCAAAGCCAAAATCACTTTAACCCAATAAGCACATTATGCCCTAAAAATAATGAACCCATAACCAAATTAACATCATAACCCTTTGAAGCTCTTCTCCCATAAGCAAGCCAAAGATATACACTATATAGATATGTGTGTGTATGTATATAGAATCGGGTTCAGCGGAAAACCTCAAAAAAAAGGGAAAATTGAGGAACACCTTGGTAGCCCTTGATCTGGACGGTATGCACATGTGCATATGCACAAGTGCATAAGAACCAAAAAACAACTTAATTTACTTGTCATCCAAATCAAGGCCTACCACGGTGTTCCTCAGTTTTCCATTTTTTTAAAGTTTTCCCTTGAACCTCCCTCTCTCTCTATATATATATACTCTCTCTATATATATATATATATGTGTGTGTATGGTTTTACACTCCTAGTTCCTACAAAGGTGAATCCAAAAGGAACAATATATATATACTCTATATATATATGTGTGTGTGTGTGGTTTTACACTACTACAAAGGTGAATCCAAAAGGAACAATATATATATATATACTCTATATATATGTGTGTGTGTGGTTTTACACTGCTACAAAGGTGAATCCAAAAGGAACAATATATATATATATATACACTGGTGCTATAATCATAGAATTCATCTAATTCACCTTCTTCCTCTTCATCCCATGCATCACCATAGTGCAGTCTGCAATGACTTTTTGCCACCATATGATTCCTAACTGCTTCAAGACTCTCGAATGCCCGACAAATATGTTTGCAATACAAGCATGTGTAATCACGTTTAACCTGTAAAAAATACCATTATATATATATAGTAAGACAAGTGTTGTATAGTAACCTCTTGGGAATAACATGAACACAAATAATCACCATGGTTTGGAATTTAACTTTGAGAAAAGAATTGAAATAAGTATATTAATTACCTTAAGTTGGAGATGGGTAAAAAGGCCAATTGGATCTTTGAGATACTCAACATCAGGTATGAAGAAACCATGATGTTTATGCATATGAATCATGCATTTTTCAATACTTTTATGCTTTTTGTCACACATAAAACAACAAGTTGGATCTGGTTCTTCATTTATCTGGTTGAAAGATAGCAAATCATGGTTTTGATCATCAACCACCTCCTCCTCCTGATCATCCCATTCATGATCACTTTTAAAATCCTGTTGAAGTGGAGAATTTAAAGGTTAGTTTTGTGTTGTGATTCTGAATGTGTGGCTAAAAAGACTGCTTCTGTCACTCCTAGAACCCCTGCCATCTAATATTAATTTCAAACAAATCCCAACCCATTAATTAATTACAACAAGTTGTAACATCAATTGATATCATCATAAATCACATGTTGGCATTAACTATTTATTATATATAAGTATCATAATTATTAAATGGTTTCTTGAAAAGTAAAGATTTAAATCTTTCCAAAGACGGTGTCAAGTTTCAACAAAAGACCATGAAAAAACCTAGAGGGCGGGAAGTATCAGCCAATGCTGATAAACCTAAAAATGGGGTAAAATACCCAGATATATGATGTTGACAAAAATTAAAATATAAAATCAAATAGTTCATGATCACAAGATATATAAGTTTGTAGGAAACATCAAACACCTATTCACATTAATTCATTGTATCCTTAATAATTTAATTAAGCCAAATGAGCTCATCATAAGAAATGGAGCCAAAATATACCCGAAGGGAATGATTCAATCCAAGCACTTAATGGGTTTTCTTGATCGGGCTTTACATATTGATTATTAGTGCTTTCATAAGATATTCCTCTTGTTCTTCATTCCAAACAGACCCAACTCAAATCATCGTCCCCATTCTCGATCTATCTCTCTTTTTGCCCCTGAGATTAATATGTACATAGTTAGCATCTTCTTCACTGAGGAACCCCAACAATAAACAAACAAAATTGATTGAAAAATCACAACAAACAAAACTTACATAGTTAACATCTTCTTCACTGCAAAACTCCACAAAGCCATAGCATTGGTAGAGGTTAGTGACTATCTTTAGGAACATGAACGTTCACGTTAGTACAAATACTCAGTAATACATGATGTTGTATGATAATCTCAAATTTACTTTAACGCAGATTCTGTTGAAGTTGGAAGAATCAAATCTGGACTCTAATCAGTGAAAATCAAAGTTGGACTCTAGTCATGGTTTATTAATAGGAAAAAAGATGAAAATCCTATAAGATGTGGTTGCGTTTGGGCTCTGATTTCATCAATCAACCTATTATTTCAAGATTGATTACTTCGTATAGAGCAGTCAGTGGTCGATCAATTGCCCTGTTCTGCGAAATCAATATTGGAATCGGTAGAGGAAAACAACACATAGAAAGAAATCAACAAACATAATATTGGGAAAAATGAAGATGGAAAACAAAATCATTTACCTCGATTGCAATCGGTAGAGAAGGGATGAATCGATCGAGTGAATTAGTAAACGAACGATGAAAGAAATTACCCTAACCGTATGCATATATCTTTTTGAATCAGTAATCACCATACCGAAGTTCGAATCGTCATTTTGGGGAATCGATTTCTGAATCATCACTTGGGGAACGATGAGAACGTGAATGCTATGAGAGCAGAGAGCGGATATGTCGTGCGAGCGTCTTGAAATCGATTTCTTACCAGCGGATCGTTGCCTTGGGATAAGGAATCGACATTTTGGGAGTTGGAATCGATATCTTGGGAGCATATACTTGTTTAGGAAGTATCTGATTTTTAATACGCATTAATAAGTTGTATATGGTGCATAAAAACTTGTAAAGTTGAAAATTAAGTAAATATGCATTAAAAAGTAGTACATGTAGCTTAAACGGTTGTATTTAAGAAAAGTAAGCCAAATGCTTTATAAAGTAGTATAGACTAGAAAAATATGAGCAATTATTTGGTGTAATTTGAATCGTTCGAATTTTGATCATATTTCAATTATTTTCAATTTAAAAAACGGAGGGCGGGAGATTTTTTAATTTAAAAATAAAGTAGTAACTGTCTATTTAATTACATTCATTTGATCAATTAATTTAACGATTGATAAACTGTTTTTTGGTTTTTCATTTATTTAATGTTTTTCCCTTAACCCCCCTCTATCGTAAGATAGCTTTTGTTATATGGTTGTGCTAAATGTAACATTGTTAAATGCATCCTTAGAGCATCTTTAACAGTGTTCGGATAAAAATTCAAAAGTATCTCCGACAAAGATACCATCATCTATAGATCTTCTATACTATTAATGACGTTGATATCTCCAACAAGATATCCCAGGCCCCCTCGCAATCGCCTTGCCGCTGAGTGAGTCAGGTATGCCCCTCACATTGGGAATTGGCAGCATGTGTGGGCCGGTTTACGTGTCCGGGAAATACACGTTTTGCTCCAATTTTATATCCGTTAACCTTGACAAAACCAAGCAGGTCACATATGGGACTCTCAATTTATGATCAAAGATTCGACTTATCAATATATCATATATAATTGATGACAAACAATTCAATGAAACCATCAAGACAAAACGGTTACCACCATTATGGCAGTTAAAGACGTCAGTTACAAACTTTAACTATATAAAGAATGCTCAAGCAAATGAAGAGACACCAAGTCATACAGAATTACTAAGACGCACATAGATCATTTTGCTCTAAACTCGCTTTCGAATAATTCCCTCCTAATGATCTTATTTTTCTAAGTTTATTTACGACATTCGAAGTTATTCACGTTCTGTAATAGCATCCACTGTTATTAAGGACGACACCCTTAATTGACCTCCACAGTGCATATCCACGATCGTCCGCGGTTTTTACTCTCGACAGAGTTTTTCGTATCACCAAAATCATTTCTCTCATCTATTTTTCCATTTTCTTAGTTACTTGTCTCGACGGTTCAATTTGTAGTTGATTAGTTCCGCAATTCAAACTTTAAATTATCTTTGTGTAATTTTTGACATAAACAGACAAATTATTCAAAATGGAGATTTTAATGCTTTGCTCCAACAGCTTCTTCAAAACTTTCTCCAAAATGGAGAAAGTAGAGATAGGGGGTGCATTCTTCAAATTTGGAGAACTCTTAAAAAATGATTACTTATAAAAGAGAATTTTTTTTAATTTTTCCTCCCAATAAGAATACTTGAAATTAGATGTATATGAGATATAAATAATATTTATAAAAGGTATTAAATATTTTGATAATACAATTCATATGTAATATCCAAAATTGAGAAACTATTAAAGATGAAATAAATTTTCTTTAGAGATTTTGACTTTTGATTCCCCATTTTGGAGAATATGTTAAAGATGCTCTTACATGTTAATATGGGTGTTGTTATATGTCCTCCATTTATGTCAGAATCAGGTCAAATCGTGAAGCGGAAATGTAAGAAGTGAGTTTTGATGTTGATGTGTGTGAGAAGGAACTGAGTATGTAGGCGTGCATTTAGCAATACAGAGGGGTGCATTTAACCTACCCCGTTCACATATGTCATCAAGGGTCTCCTTTACATTTCAAATGTATGACCTAACTTGATTATGATTTATATAGGGGTGTGTATAGCAACACCTGTCAGGGTCGTTTCAATCTTTTTAGAGCCCATGTTACAAGACTATCAATCAAAGTTGGGATATATAGACATTTAGGCGCTGTTTACCAAGCACTTACCTGGTAAATTCTTACCGGATCATTTTACCTTACCGGATGAACATGACAAGGACCAAGAATCTCACACGGCATGACAAGACTTGTAACACCCTAAACATAGGGGTAAATCTAAACCTTAAAACTTACGAAATATGACATCTTAATAAATGGAAATCACCTAAAAAGGGGAAATGGTAATAGCGTTTACAAATTCTATAAATGGAGATTATGGTCAACAACATACTAATCTAAACAGTTATATCTAGATTAAAACGGTTATCGGCTCAATATCCCAAAAGTATCTATCTCTGTCTGTATGTCAATTCTTCAAAAGATTAAATCCAAAAGATGTCGCTAACGGCCCAACACTCGTCCATCAACCCTTGTGCGACCCGTCGCTAAAAGAACATGTTATATATGTCATTTGATAAAAAGTGTTAGACTTTACACCTAGTGAAAACAAACATTTTATATAAATCAGTAAAGCGTAAAATCGGTAATAAATGACTTTTAAACATGAGAAGTAGTTTTGCTTTCCAAAAATACCACATACGAACCATACGGTACAAAACATCTTACGATGACGGGGGAGACCCGATTTCTAAGGATTGTGGCGGAACACAAAAGTAAGCCACTTTCCAAGTTGTGAGTTCAATATTAGGATCAAGGCCACGAGCTCATCGACTCATACTCAGATGTGGGGAAAGGCACCCAATGATCCTAATCACACACATTCACTAGAATTACATTTATGGTCTATGGCTAGTATCTGGTTCTACATAACCATACCAAGTTGCCTTCCGAGGACCCAATGTCTCAACTAGTTATAAACGAGAGTTATCCCACAACTAAGCCGGATATATACCTATGGATCCATTAGTAATAGTCTAAGGCTTGTCACAGTTACATTTGTGACCGAACTATAATCACACATATAGTTTCTCAAATCATAAATCCATAAAATATACTTCTTTGTATAATCAATACCACATGGAACCCAAATCATTATAAAGGCCCGACCATGACCATTTTCCTTTCTCACAGGACTCATTCATAAAATTGATTTCTCAAAAGTTATACACTTTAAAATGATCATTGATGATATGAGCAACCATCCATATATTTATTTATCCAAATATTCCCTTTCACTAAGTAAATCTCTCAATATAGTGAAAAACCATAAGTGAGACTAAAATGAGTTTGTCTAAGTAGTTAACCACAAATATGTAAGTCAAATCATATTTTATATCACAAAACATAGAACTCTTCATCATATCTCAAAATGGTAAAACCCTAAAATCTCCAAAATATCAAGTTAGGTCAAAATCTTTCAAATAAGAAACTGTAAACAAGGAGATGTTTAGGAGTTCAAAATATAGAGTTTAAACATGTATAAAGTTTTAAAAGTAGTGAACTCACAAATTAGGTTTTGTTAGAAAAACCTAGAAAACCCTAGGTGAAGCTTGAAGATGAGGATGGAGATGGATGGTTCTTGGTATCTAGCTTCTTCTCTTTAACTTGATGGAGTAATGACACTTCAAGACTCAAGGATTTGTGTCCTTAATTCCCCAAATTCGCCATAAATGAGGTAGGTTCGTTTTTAGGAGATTTTAGGGAGAGTTGGGAAGAAAGTGTGAAGTGAGAAATGAGAAAATGTTGAAATCCCGAATCTATTAGCACCTGCACCCTTTGTGAGACATTTCCAGGAGACTATGCCTTGGAAAAGTGGCTTGACATTGTCTCTCTAGTACTCTAGGGGTCTGCCTCATGGCTGCTACTTTTCCAGGTGTGACCATGACACCGTCTTTGTCGTCGGGCATTGTAACCGGACCCTTACCAAGCCCCGAAACTCGATTGTTTCTATGTCAACACTCCCGATACTCTTAGGGACCGCATGAAATTATTTCATATCATAAATCCTACCATTTATAAGTTGCAAAGAGCACGGGTTGACTTTTACTCATCGAAATTCTAGGTGTTACAATCTTCCCCAACATGGAAATGATTTCGTCCTCGAAATCTTAACGATATAACAAGTGGGGATATCTTCGCTTCATATCCTCTTCGGCTTCCCAAGTCACGTTGGTACCCTGATGATGTTTCCATTACACTTTGACCATTGTGACTTCCTTGTGGCGGAGTTTCTTGGACTCTCTTTCTAAGATCGGCTCGGGCTCTTCGATGCATCGATTACCTTCGTCCATTCTGATCTCTGAGAGGGGAATGACATTTTCCTCCTCCACTAGACATGTCCAAGGTAGCAAATAAGGAACGTATTATGGATCCCACTCATCTTTGTTGGTAACTCCAATTGGTATGCTTGAAGTCCCACACGCTTTATGTAACACCCCGACTTTCGAAAGGTATCATTTCAGGTTGATACAGAAACCGATATATCAAGGAAAAATAAGATATTTAATCTTGGACTTGAATCCTAGATTTTATAGTCTAGATGGATGAATGATTCAATTACGAGTCTAACGGTTCTTTCCGGAGCGAAAACGGAGCTATAACGAAAAAGTTATGGCCAAAACAGTATCGAGGAGAAAACCAGGGGAAGCAGGTGACTTATGCCGCGACCCAAGGTCGCGAGACAAGTCGCGAAACCCCCTAGATGAGCTTAAAACCGATTTTCAGCACCCAAACTTCATTTCTTCATATCTCCTTCATCCTAAATCCGATTTGGGTGATTCAAAGTGCTACGGTTTCGTTTTTGAAAGCTCTTCAAGGATCTAGAAAGAGATTGGAGGTCTATTGGAGTATACAAGAGTATTTTGTGGTGGTAAGCTCCTCATATCTCCCATTTCATCTTCTTCACCAAGTTTTCTAGGGTTTCATCCACCCTTTGTGCTTCCTTTCATAGATTGGAGATTTGTAGTTATTTTGGTGAACTAGAAGTGTTTTGGTTGGTGGATTCAAGCTTGGGTTAAGGTAATCTTCTATTCTCTTCGGTTATGGAAGTTAGGGTTTTGGTATTAGTTGAGGTATTCATGTTTATGGTTTGGGAAACGATTCTTTGTGGTTGATTATGTTTATTTGCGGTTGAATATGTATGGATTTAGGTTTTGGAAGTTTTGTCTTGAGAATCCAAGTGTTCTTCAAAGGAGCTCTAGTTGGGGGGGAAATCTAGATTTAGCCTAAATGTAGCAAGGTGAGTTCAAGTTGATTTGTGAAAATCTTGTACATGCCAAAATGTCTATTTTAAAAGTGTTTATGTGTTTTACATGAAATTATCAAATGTTGGGTTATTTGTTGATCTTGATTAATTGAAGTATTTAACTTTATAAACTTTGTATAACACCCACAATTGGGAGGTTTGGACATTTTGATAAATGTGTCACAAATGAATGTGTTTTGATGTCCTACTGCATAAATAGATCTTTGGTCAAAGAAATACGCTTTTAAATGTTTGTCGGGTTTTATGCGTCATTCATAAAAGGAAATGTTTTATAAAGTATCACTTGCACATTTATGTGAAGTACTTGAAAGAATGTTTATAGTTTCATTTTCTGATTTGCATTCTTATCAGCAGTTAAGTTTGGGAAAATGCTTGGTTTCATATAATGAGAAGGTTTGGGTAAATAACATTTTAGTTATGGCGTTTGCTTATCCGCTGGTCAAACGTGTTTTAAAGTTTACACTGGCTTTCTTTGGTTATTTAAGTAAAGTGTTGAGCCTTTTGGCTCGGTTTTGACTAAAATGAGTCGTGAGGACAATTGTCCGGTTTAATAGCCCGAAAGGGAAGTTTTGGTATGATGGCGTTATTTTACGTGTCATTTGAGAGTTACATGTTTTGAGTGCGTTGGTCATTCAGTTGGAGTCATGTAGCGTTTTAGACTGTAATGTAGTGGATCCACAGGCATATGAGTCGATCGTGTTATTTAAAAAGAAAATGGGCTATTATTTGTATGTTGGTCGGGATTAGTCTCGGGGGATTTCGAGGATAAGACGGTGAGGGCTCGTGGAGTCCAAGACCCGGACCTGCATCCACGAGTTAATCTCTGAGCCTGTTTTATGTTGGTGTCGGGATTAGTCTCGGGGGATTTTGAGGAAAAGACGGTGAGGGCTCGTGGAGTCCGAGACCCGGACCTGTATCCACGAGTTAATCTCTGAGTCTGTTTTATGTTGGTGCCGGTATTAGTCTCGAGGGATTTCGAGGATAAGACGGTGAGGGCTCGTGGAGTCCAAGACCCGGACCTGCATCCACAAGTTAATCTTTGTGCCTGTTTTATGTTGGTGTCGGGATTAGTCTCGGGGGATTTCGAGGATAAGACGGTGAGGGCTCGTGGAGTCCAAAACCCGGACCTGCATCCACGAGTTAATTTCTGAGCCGGTTTTTATGGGATAGTCACTTCCCATTTATAACTAGTTGAGACACTGGGTTTTCTAATTATAATATAATTTTGGGAACTTGAATGTAATCTTATTTTGGTCGCTTGAGTTATAAAGTTTTATTCAAACGTCATCATGGGATCATTTTCAACTATTCACGTTTTGAGTAAGTGTCGGGTTGCATTATTTAAGGTAAACATCTCATTGATCTCCCTTCGGTCATCAATGTAGGGTTGTTATCAGACTAGCTAGATATAAGAAGGTCGACTACTCTACTACCATCATGCCGAATTTCTTCAATAGGACGGAAAATGAATAGCTTATTCATAATCTTAGAGGCCCTGCACCCTATCTTTCGTAGCATGCATTCCCATCCGTGTCGCAACTGATTCGGTAAGCTACGTGTCCGGTCTCCGAATTAGATCCTAAATTTACTATTTGTGAAAAAAAGAGAAAGGGCGGGTTGTAGCTTCATCTTCTTCGGGAGCTGAGAATGCTTCTGCTGCCGAACCGGGAGGGGCAAAGAGGCCCTTTTTCTTCGCTCTTTTGGAACCGGTACAGCTCAGCTCGTGGATCTTTGATTCTTTTAGACAAGTCGTTTGACCTAGTATGAATAGTAAATGGGTATAGTCCCGGTTGATGCTGCTGACATAGATGTAGATGGGGAGCTTTCAAAACCATCCTGCTGCTAGATGGGGTAGGGCTTTTCACATGCTTGAGATAAGACATATCTAAGTCTTATGGAACCAGGAACCCCTCATTTAGAAGCTTAGGAGCATGCAAAGTCAAGAGGAGTCCCTTTGCCTGGTCGAGAGGTTGTCCAGTCATCTCGGTGAGGAATTCCGCTATGCCCCCCGCTGACCTTTCACTGTGAGTACTGCTGTAGTAAAGCATCCAGCAGCACAACCCGTTTCTACTTGACTAAGCCCGTGCTCGTCCAAGGAGGGAGTTTGCTTTACCCTAACTGCAGATAGACAGAAGTTATGACAACCCTCACACGAGAGCCAAAAGAGGCAACGAGCGGAAGTTATGAGGTCCTGGTCTCGGAATCCCATCTTCCAAGGTCAGGAGCCACGGAGCCAGAAGACCGTTTGACGATCCTACTTCTGATGTCATCCCCTTCTGTCGAGGAGCATGCATAAACTGAAAGAATTGATTCACAGCAAACGTCATGTCAGGCCGGGTCAACGTGAAAAATGTTTGGCGTCGAGGCGTCCATTTATATTTGCTTATTATTGGAAAATAGGCCGTCCCCATGCTTAAAGAAGTTAGTTTTTAAAGAATCATAATTTAAGTTACATTATTTCCATTTAATGGTCTTTGTAATCATGTTGAAAACTCTTGAGCTCACTTGGCGTTAAGCCTAACCTTTTTATTTGTCGGCATGTGCTTCAGGTTTCAAGGTTGGGGTTTGGTTCTAGCAATCCTGTGAAGAGTAAAGCCTTAGCTAGATCCAAAAGTAAGAATCCGGTGAAGTCTTCTGCATTATGGAGATAGTGACTATGCATTGGGTATTAGTAGCACCCGCCCTTTATAGTCTGTATATATAAGGTGGTATTCGTGTATTGTAGTTGAATTTAAATATGTGGTTGTAGACGATTCATTTATTGATGTATTTAGAAAATTTTAAATTAGTTGCTATCTTCAGGTTTGAGGGTGTTACAAGTTGGTATCAGAGCTTAAGTTTGAGAGATTTAGGTATTGATTTTTGGATGCCTAGACTCAAACTAGCGTACTGGTAGGTGATTGAAAGTGAAGTTGCACATTAGGCGCCTTAAGATAAGATATCTTGGAGTTGATCGAGTCGCTAGGAACGGGAAACTTGTCGAGGGTCGCAAGGATGATCATGTACGGTGCGTTCATAATGACACCTGGCCAGTGTTATGGTGAACCTACATGCAACATGTGTATACTTGAACTACCTTGGTATGATGACCGTTGAGGTAGTGAGAAAATTTCTAAGCAAGTAATTTAAGAAAGGATTGATGTTTATATCAAGGTCACCTGGGAGTGATAGCTAAGTGCGAGGAGGTCACTAAGTTGATCCTCTTGGGTCGGAAATCTTGGTTGGATTAAATTCGCGAGTTTGTTAGACTGGTTCTATTTCAAGGAGAATTCATAAGCTTATCAAATTATTGAGAGTGTGGCCTTAAGATGTTTGATGCTTCCAGATGACAATAGTGTGTCGGGTCATTGGGAAGTGTAGTCCTATGATGCCAAGTGCCGATCAAATTCATGCACTAAATTTATTTCTGAAATAAATTTGCATAAATTGTTCTTATGTTCGTAAAACATAAAGTGTTTGTGTTTTGCATTATAAGGTTTTGGTAAAGCATGTAGCATTCACCAGATTTTAAACTGTGAGCTTAAGCATTCATGAAAATGTTTTGTTGCACATAATTGCAAATTGTTATCAAAAATCTCTTTATTCACGTCTCCTGTTTAACGCTATTTGCGGATATTGTAATATCCATATTTTAATGTCATTTGAGTATTGGGCAAGTAGCTATGAGATTTTAACCTAGGCATTGGATCTCCTCCACATATGTCAATGGTTTTAAAGGAAAAGTTAAAAGTTAAAAGTTGTGAAGTCCTCTTTTGGAGTTGTACAAACATTTATTTCACGTGTTTGGGGCACTAGAATTTATTTTCATGTTTATAGTGTGAATATTGCTACACACCTTTTGCCACCATTTTATTTACGAAAATATTGATCAAACAAATTTTGGAAATGGTTTTATACGTGTAGCGTCGATGATCAATTTTCAAACTATCGAGTGATCGGTAGTGAATTTTACCGCACAAGCAATTGTTATAAAGCTTATGTATTCGAAAGTTTCATAAAAGTTTAAATTGGCATAGTAGTTGAAAACCTTGAACTCATTAGACCTATAGATTTCAACCCTGTCGTGAAAGGTGTGGTAAATAAGGAACTAAAGAGTCCTTGGGAAATGAAGTGTCGGATTATCTGATCAGTGGTCAGTCCGAATTTTGGATTCCAATTTATGAATCAGTACACGCGCAAATGATTGAAGTAGTAGAATTGTGTATTCTCCTAGATAATTAAGTGGTGATATTTTTGCTTCGGTAAACCTTCGGGATAAATCTTTGGGTGGTTGCTTGACTTCGGTAGGATAGGAGCCGATGGGTCGGATGTGTACCATCCGGGTGAGTCTTAAGGAATAAGAAATTATGGTGATTTGTTTGCCGGAATCTAGTATCATGATAGGTGTCAACTTTGAATCATCGGTGCAAAATTTGGAAGGAAACTTATGGTGGTATATCCGCGGTTGAGGCGTAAAAGTTTTGAACATAAGTGTCGACATCCGATTAGAGAATAATAACCGTTGGAATGCTTCATTATACTTCCGATGAAACCAGTGCGTCAACAATTTAAGTGGTAACCTTGAGAAGATTGGATGATGGAAATTAGGAATCGATCATTGGTAATTCTGTAATCAACAAGGTTTCACTGATTCGTCGACCGATGCTTGACCGCACTCTGGGAATTGGGTAACCGTGTAGTTGGGGTAATTCGTTGTCCACCAATGTCGTGTCGCGTCAATTGAGGAACAGATCGAAAGTTATGATTGGATCGAAACTAATATGTGTTAGGAAATATTGTCAAGGAAGGGGACGATGAATCCTTTATAGTATGGATTATCGAGGATTTGGGTTTAGAATGTCGAGGTAAACCTTAAGTAGAAATCGACTATTGAGGAGGCCTTAATGGGACGGAATTAAATGACTAAGAGATGAGTTCGCTTGGGAGCATTCTTGGTGGAACTATTCTTGAGGGGATATGTGCAACCCAAGGTTGGGAGACAATCGAGATCTTAAGGATAAGAAAGTGGTTGTTGAGGACTCGATGTTCGTCTCGTCAGCGATAAGACACATCGAACCTTGGGATCGAGTTGTGACGGTTCGTTACGGGAACTATAGTGACAATCGTAGATGGGAGGTGATCGGTTCGTGCATAAGGCAATGTATCGTGGAGGCATTCCTTTTGGGTAAAGAGACGATTGACCTTACAAAGGGCGACGTTGGGCGTTTGATCGATGCCAGATTTCGAGGACGAAATCTCTTTCAAGGTTGGGAGGATTGTAACACCCCGACTTTCGAAAGGTATCATTTCAGGTTGATACAGAAACCGATATATCAAGGAAAAATAAGATATTTAATCTTGGACTTGAATCCTAGATTTTATAGTCTAGATGGATGAAGGATTCAATTACGAGTCTAACGGTTCTTTCCGGAGCGAAAACGGAGCTATAACGAAGAAGTTATGGCCAAAACAGTATCGAGGAGAAAACCAGGGGAAGCAGGTGACTTATGCCGTGACCCAAGGTCGCGAGACAAGTCGCGAAACCCCCTGGATGAGCTTAAAACCGATTTTCAGCACCCAAACTTCATTTCTTCATATCTCCTTCATCCTAAATCCGATTTGGGTGATTCAAAGTGCTACGGTTTCGTTTTTGAGAGCTCTTCAAGGATATAGAAAGAGATTGGAGGTCTATTGGAGTATACAAGAGTATTTTGTGGTGGTAAGCTCCTCATATCTCCCATTTCATCTTCTTCACCAAGTTTTCTAGGGTTTCATCCACCCTTTGTGCTTCCTTTCATAGATTGGAGATTTGTGGTTATTTTGGTGAACTAGAAGTGTTTTGGTTGGTGGATTCAAGCTTGGGTTAAGGTAATCTTCTATTCTCTTCGGTTATGGAAGTTAGGGTTTTGGTATTAGTTGAGGTATTCATGTTTATGGTTTGGGAAACGATTCTTTGTGGTTGATTATGTTTATTTGCGGTTGAATATGTATGGATTTAGGTTTTGGAAGTTTTGTCTTGAGAATCCAAGTGTTCTTCAAAGGATCTCTAGTTGGGGGGGAAATCTAGATTTAGCCTAAATGTAGCAAGGTGAGTTCAAGTTGATTTGTGAAAATCTTGTACATGCCAAAATGTCTATTTTAAAAGTGTTTATGTGTTTTACATGAAATTATCAAATGTTGGGTTATTTGTTGATCTTGATTAATTGAAGTATTTAACTTTATAAACTTTGTATAACACCCACAATTGGGAGGTTTGGACATTTTGATAAATGTGTCACAAATGAATGTGTTTTGATGTCCTACTGCATAAATAGATCTTTGGTCAAAGAAATACGCTTTTAAATGTTTGTCGGGTTTTATGCGTCATTCATAAAAGGAAATGTTTTATAAAGTATCACTTGCACATTTATGTGAAGTACTTGAAAGAATGTTTATAGTTTCATTTTCTGATTTGCATTCTTATCAGCAGTTAAGTTTGGGAAAATGCTTGGTTTCATATAATGAGAAGGTTTGGGTAAATAACATTTTAGTTATGGCGTTTGCTTATCCGCTGGTCAAACGTGTTTTAAAGTTTACACTGGCTTTCTTTGGTTATTTAAGTAAAGTGTTGAGCCTTTTGGCTCGGTTTTGACTAAAATGAGTCGTGAGGACAATTGTCCGGTTTAATAGCCCGAAAGGGAAGTTTTGGTATGATGGCGTTATTTTACGTGTCATTTGAGAGTTACATGTTTTGAGTGCGTTGGTCATTCAGTTGGAGTCATGTAGCGTTTTAGACTGTAATGTAGTGGATCCACAGGCATATGAGTCGATCGTGTTATTTAAAAAGAAAATGGGCTATTATTTGTATGTTGGTCGGGATTAGTCTCGGGGGATTTCGAGGATAAGACGGTGAGGGCTCGTGGAGTCCGAGACCCGGACCTGCATCCACGAGTTAATCTCTGAGCCTGTTTTATGTTGGTGTCGGGATTAGTCTCGGGGGATTTCGAGGATAAGACGGTGAGGGATCGTGGAGTCCAAGACCCGGACCTGCATCCACGAGTTAATCTCTGAGCCTGTTTTATGTTGGTGTCGGGATTAGTCTCGGGGGATTTCGAGGATAAGACGGTGAGGGCTCGTGGAGTCCAAGACCCGGACCTGCATCCACGAGTTAATTTCTGAGCCGGTTTTTATGGGATAGTCACTTTCCATTTATAACTAGTTGAGACACTGGGTTTTCTCCTTATAATATAATTTTGGGAACTTGAATGTAATCTTATTTTGGTCTCTTGAGTTATAAAGTTTTATTCAAACGTCATCATGGGAGCATTTTCAACTATTCACGTTTTGAGTAAGTGTCGGGTTGCATTATTTCATGAGTTAATGTTTGGCGTCGAGGCGTCCATTTATATTTGCTTATTATTGGAAAACAGGCCGTCCCCATGCTTAAAGAAGTTCGTTTTTAAAGAATCATAATTTAAGTTACATTATTTCCATTTAATGGTCTTTGTAATCATGTTGAAAACTCTTGAGCTCACTAGGCATTAAGCCTAACCTTTTTATTTGTCGGCATGTGCATCAGGTTTCAAGGTTGGGGTTTGGTTCTAGAAATCCTGTGAAGAGTAAAGCCTTAGCTAGATCCGGAAGTAAGAATCCGGTGAAGTCTTCTGCATTATGGAGATAGTGACTATGCATTGGGTATTAGTAGCACCCGTCCTTTATAGTCTGTATATATAAGGTGGTATTCGTGTATTGTCGTTGAATTTAAATATGTGGTTGTAGACAATTTATTTATTGATGTATTTAGAAAATTTTAAATTAGTTGCTATCTTCAGGTTTGAGGGTGTTACACTTTAGCACAATAAATGGTCCACGGAAACAGGGACTCAACTTCCCGCGCTTTCCGAACCGGATTATTCCCTTCCAAGGGGACACCATCAACATAACTTTGTCCCCTACTTGGAACTCCATCGTGTTGGGTCATTGACCAACATCTTCCTAAATCGAAATGTGGCGTTGGTTGCTACGCTATAAGTAAATAAAGTTGCGCCTTCTCCATCAGCAATTGCTTTTGGCGTAGTGGTAAGCGCTTGATCCTAACAATTGGTATCAGAGCTAGATTAGAAAAGAAAGAGAAATCAATTTTTTTTTGAAAAGTCACTGTTCATCGACACTGTTCTATCGATCAAGATTTGGATTTTGTGATGTTTTTTATGTGAATTTCATTACACTATAATCGCAAAATGATATAGAACAAGATTGGTTCACATTGTAATCACAAAATCACAGTTTTTAAGTGTCAATTTGATCAATTTAGAAAGTTTTTAGAAGATTCTGTTTTCGAACTGTTCTTGATCGAATTCATTTAATTGTAATCGTTTTTGATGAAATTGATTCACAAGGGTTATTCTCGATCATGTTGTGAGCACAATATCAAATTTTGGTGATCAAATTCAAAGGATTCAGTGGAAAACAGTGAAAATCAAGATCTACAGAATTTACACGATTCATGAAGAACTTGCACGTTGAAGAATTCGCATAATTCAGTGAATAAATGTTCTAAGGACAGAATTCGCATAACAGAGTTGTACGAAAAGTCCAGATTTCACATCACAGTACCTTACGAAAAGCTTGGAATTCACATCTGAGAGTGAAATTTTTTCTAAGGGAAGAATTCATATCGATACGAATTGTTCGAATTGTTCAAGCTGTAAAAAATTTCTAAGGGAGGAATTTGCATCTCAATGTTAGCCATTCATACAAAAAGCTCATAATTCGTACCCTTGTTTATGCGAAATGTGCTGAATTTGCACATAGTCTTATGCAAAAAGCTCAGAACTCGCATACAAGCACATGTGAAAAGTGAAGATTTCTTATCTTGTCTTATGCAAATTGTATGTCTATGCGAATTGAGTGTTCATACGAATTGTTACATGCGAATTGGGGTTTGTGAGTGCCATACGAATTCTATACTTAGTTTCATTTTTTAGTGATTTTTTTGTGATTTTAATAGTTGATTTTTGTGATTTTCTGATTAACGATCATTTCTAGATAATTTTTTTTAGATTTCAAGATGCCATACACTAACGAAAAGGGGAATTTTGTTTTGACCAAGAGAGATTGTGCTATCGCTTATATGCCAGAGATTCCAGCTCTTGAAGCAGAAAATAAGAATCTGAAAATTCAGAATTCATCTCTTCTTGATCAGATTAACAAATTGAAAGAAAATTCTATTTTGTTAAAGAAAGATTTTATTTGCTTAGATTGCATTTCTAACTCCAAAATTAATTTTGTAGGGATCATTGAATCTAAAGAAAAATAGATTTCTAGTCTTCAAGCAAAGCTGAAGAAATCTGAAGAGAAATCCAAATTTTGGAAAGCAAGTAATGAAATTCTACATGGTCTAAGAAAGAGTTGATGCAAAAAGAGCTTGATGATCTCAGACGAAGAGCAAACATTGCTGGAGAAACTTGTAATGGACTGAGAAAGACAAATTCACAAATCTTCTCTGAATGAGACAAGTTAAGAGACAGAGTGTTCAGTATTGAAGTTGAAATAAACATGCTTAAAGAAAAAGCCACAAAAGATATGAACAACTCAAGAGCTCAAGAGGAGATAAAGAAGATTGAAAAGAAGAGAAAGGATTTGGAAAAAGATAATGCTGGGCTTTAAAAGAAAATTACTAATCTGAAAGAACAGATATCTGAAGATGAAAAGAAGTCAAAGAAAGAAATAGAAGAGTTTGAAAGAGAAAGAAAATCTTATGCTCAAAAGTTTTCTGACTTTTCAAGAAAGTCATTTGAAGAAAAGAAATCCATTGAACTCAAATGTTCCAAACTTTCTCAACAAGTGTCATACTTTGAGAAAGTTATCATCATGGAGAGAGACAAGTTTGAGAAGGAAAAGAAGAATGTTGAAAAGAAGAATGTTGGTGTGTTCAAAGAAATATCTGAACAGAGAAAGGCTGTAGAAAAAGATTTTGAGGAAGAGAGGAAAGTGTTTGAGGCTGAGATAAACAAGTTGACAGGAAAACTATCTGGACTGTCATCGTTATGAAGGAGAAGAAGACGAAGTTTGAATTGCACAAGAAGTTTGATCTACTTTCAAAGGAAAGAAACAGTTTGTCATCAAAGATCAAAGAACTTGAAGAGATCATGTTCAAGGTGAAGCTGACTGAGCAAAAGACGCCATAATCAATTATTCAATCACTGAGAGATGATCCAGCTGCATCAGAATGTTCATTTAAATCAGCTGCAAGTTCAATTTTTACAAATGTTTCTAATAATCCTTTGTTTGATGCAAATGATAATCATACTTGTAAAAATAAAGAACAAATTCGTCCTTCTAACCTTTTCTATGACAAATCTATTGATGGTCCAGGTAACATCAAGAAGAACAAGTCTCAGCAGAAAATGTTTTAGAGAAGGAAAGATGAGAAAGAAAAAGAAAAGTGGATCTGGAGAGTAAAAGGATCTACAGATTAGAAGAAGGAACAAAAATCATTTGTGCATACACCGATTGCAAAGAAGAACAATGCTCCTAAAGGTAAAACTTTTGGCAAACCTGATCTCGTTTACACTATTAATCAATTTATCAGGTTAGCACATAAGAGAATTAATTGTTCTTACTGTGGTACAAATGATTTTATTTGCAAAAATTATGTGGATAACTGGTATGGTTCTTACTACATCTCTCCTAATAGAACTGCAACTAACAAACCAGGACCCAAATGCCAGTGGGTACCAAAAGCTAAATCTATGTTGCAGGCACCTAAAGACTAAGAGGAGAAAGAAAGATGGTTTCTGATTACAACAGATTAGGACCCGATACTCAATGTCAAAGAAAGATGACTTATAAACACATCAGTTTAGGACTCGTATTTTAAGGTCAAAGAATGATGACTTCTGATTATGTACATATCAGGACTCGATCTTCAAAGATCAAAGCATGACTTATGAGTAAAGTAGCTCAGGACTCATACTTCAATGACAAATGACTGTACTTCGAAACATAAAAGATGGTTGTTAGTGCACAAAGATGTTGGATACAAGATCATGAAGACAAAATTTTGAAAAGTCAAAGTCAAAAGCTCAAGTCAAACTCTCAAGCAAAAAGTCAAAGTCAATTGTAATAAAAAGTCAAAGTGAAAGTCAATGTAAGTGGTTTATAAGTGTTTTGTTTTTCAAATAGGGATACGGCTAATTGTAAGAGAGTTGTACGCATTCATTTCTAGAGAGAGAAAATACAATAGAGAGTCTTTGTACTGTGAAAATCAAAATCAATACAATTGGTAAGTTTTCAGGATCTAAGTCGAAGGTTTGGATCGATTTGGGCTGATTTTTTTTGAAGTTTTTACTTTGAGATCTGAAGAACTCGCATAAACACTGAAGAAATCGCATAAAATGAAGAACTTGCATAGTGGAATTCACATGGAAATTGATTTCTGAAAAAGTTTAAGTGTAGAATTCGCATTTGGTTTTATACGAAAAGTCAGATTTCGCATAACTCCCTTATACGAAAAGTATATTGAAAATATTTTCTAAGTTCAGATTTCGTATATGCCTGCGTGCGAGAAGTGAAGAACTCGCATACTGTGGCATACGAATTCCTAGAATTCGCATTGTGTTTCATGCGAATTGCTCAGAATTCGCATAAGGGAGTTATCCAATTTTTGCTGACATAAGCCTTATTTGATAAATCATTCATATTATGATCTTTTAATACAATGTAAGATTTTCAAACAAGTTTCTTGAACTTATTAGGCCTATAGATTTAAACCCCTGTCGTGAAAGGAGTTATAAATAAGGACTAAGGGAGTCCCCGGGATTTCAAGAGTCGGATGATCCGACTTGCGGTCACTCTTGATTTTGGGTTTCAGTTTTAGAATCTGTGCACGCATGGTCAATAGAGGTAGTATAATTAATTTCCCAGTTATTTAAGGCGTGACTTTATACTTCGGTAATCATGCGGGATAAGGTTGTGTGAATTACAAATCCCAAACAATCAAGCTAATTTCATCAAGATATGACAATAAGAACTAGAGAGAGAGAGTAGAGAGAGAAAGTAGGTCTTGATTAACCACAAGTCTGAAATATTACAATACGATTCTTACAAAGCATAAGGAACAAAAACCTATTTATACCACCACTCTAATACAAGACTTAACAACTAAAGAAACTTAAACAACTTTGACTATTCTAGACTTTGACTATGTTGACTTTACAAGATTGAATTTCCTATTAAATCTTGGATACAATATTTTGACCTAACAATCTCCCCCTTTGTATTCAAGATTTAATAAAAATTTAACACTAGTCTTCAGCTCTTGATTCTTCAGCTTTTGTCTCTGACACTTTGAACTTTGAAGCTTTAACAATCTTCAGTCTTTCAGCCTTTGAAGAATCTTGAAAAGTCTTTTACACTTTGTAGCTTTGAAAGTCAACATGTCTTGAACACGAAACAGAATTCTTGAAACTC
Source organism: Arctium minus (assembly GCA_954870635.1). Classification (NCBI taxonomy): domain Eukaryota; kingdom Viridiplantae; phylum Streptophyta; class Magnoliopsida; order Asterales; family Asteraceae; genus Arctium; species Arctium minus. Next base: position 25,227,550 of record OX941093.1, read on the forward strand.
TTAAAACTTCAACTTTGAAATATCTTTGAAATCTTCATCTTTGAACTTTGAAACATCTTTGAAACTTCGAAGAATCTTTGAAAACTGTATCTTCATCACTCTGATCTCTTGACTGTCTTCAGAAAAATAAACTTTCTCGAATCATCTATCTTCAGAATCTTTTAAAATCTTTGACAGAACTTGCATAATTTCTTTCCAAGTCTATCTTCACTTTGATATCTTCTTGATGGCTTTGAAATTTATCTTTCAGAAATTTCTCCCCAATTTTGACATCTCGGCTTTGAAATTGAACTTTGTAAAATTCTCCCCCTTTTTGATGATTGTGAGCATCATGATCATCAAAATTTCTTCAATTTCAGCACTGTCTTTGATTTCCCCCTTTTTACAATCTCCCCGTCATAATAATTTGACAATCTCCGCCCTTTGATCTGTGTATCCGTCAATTCATGAAATGTATATATCTGAATCTTTTCAAATTCAGTCATAATGAACGTGGTAACCCTGATTCAACAGATGAAACAGTTAGCATGCTTGTAAGTAGCACGGAGCCACTTTGTACAACAGATGTACATTGGAAAGGAGCTTTTGTAATGTTCACTCCTCCAGGGCTTCCATTTAATCATCGAAAAACCACGAAGAATTTTCTATGAATGTTATGACAAGAAAACTTATTCCTTCTGTGCTCGTGTAAGTGTAGAATGATTGAAGCTACTCAAGTTTTTTCAGGCTCAAATTGTGTAAACTGTTGAGACAACAACAATTATTACACGGACTCAATGTGCATGAAAGAGGTTGTTAAGACACAGTCTCATTGGATTCAAGATCATCCAATCTGAAGATCGCAATCTGAAGCTAAAGCCGGAACGTTGACTCTCGATATTAAAGTCTATGTCTATTTGTAATAGATGTCAAAGTAATCAATGTATTTGTTTATTATTGTAAAAGTTAACTTAATATCTAGTATGTTAGATATTAGTTAACTTAGGTAACTTAGTTAGTTATATTAGTTTCTAAGTTAGCTTTCTAGTTTACTTTATATTTGAAAATAATATCTAGATCTAATATGTAGATATTATCTAAGGTAGTGTGTTAGACACACTTGGTAGATCTTTTGTGTATCTCTAGTATCTCATCTCTCAATAATCAGATTAGAATTCAAAAACACAAACACACACACTTAAAGGTGTATTTGAGAGAAAAACAGAGAACACAAATCCAAGCTTAATCGATCAACCTTGTAACTCATTTGTTATAATCAATACAGGTTGGTAATCATATTGTGTTGTTTCTAAGAACTTTATATTAGTATTATTGTTGGACCGACAATTGGTATCAAAGCCTGATTAAGATCAAAAATCAAGTTTTTCAAGAAAAACGTCTCTGTGTTCTGTGTTCAAAATCGATTTCGAGATTTAAACTGCTTTAGGTGTTAAAATCGATCAAGTTGTGATCGATTAGCATGCTAGATAGAGTTGTTGTTGTTTGATTTCACTATTAAGCTTAAATCGAGTTCCATTTTGGTGATTTAGTGAGAAAACAGTCGAAGTGGGTAAGTTACTGTACGATCAATTTATTTTCGAAAAAGTGTGTTTTATTGAGATCGAGTGCTTACATTAAGTTCTAGAAGTGTTTCTAGACATATTGGTAGTGTTTTGGTACTGCTAATCGTTTCAGGATAAAGTTCTAGTCGATTTTCGAAGTTTAAGGACGAACATACGCAAAGCAGAAGAAGAACACACGCAAAGTCCAACTTTGCGCGTCTCACATCAAACGCAAAGTCCCACTTTGCGCGTCTCAAGTGAAACGCAAAGCCCACTTTGCGCTCCTCAAAGCAAACGCAAAGCATCTCAAAACTCCACTTCTCGGATCCAAAGGCAAACGCAAACCTCAGAAACGCAAACCTCAAGCCATTGTGCTCATCTCTTCAAAAGACAAGTCTACTTTGCGCATCCCATTAGAAACGCAAACCATACTTTGCGCTTCCAACTAGACCCGCAAACTCAACTTTGCGCCTCCCACTACAATCGCAAACCTCAACTTTGCGCTTCCAACTAGACCCGCAAACCTCAACTTTGCGCTTCCAACTAGACACGCAAACCACAACTTTGCGCTCCCAACTTGAAATGCAAACCTTCTCAAACGCAAAGCTTCTATTCCATACTTAGAATTTTCTTCAGAATGACATCCAGAGAAGCTCTTGCAATAGGAACTGACACCAAGCCACCAGTTCTCTTCAAAGGAGAATACGAACAGTGGAAGGATCGGTTTCTGAACTTCATTGACAGACATGAGCTGGGTGATTTCATCAGAACATCTATTGAAGAAGGGGTTATGAAACCAATCATAACGACTCGTGTAGTTGGAAATGTGCCGACTGAAGTTGAACTTAAGTTTCATGAGCTACAAGATGATAACCTTAGAAGAGCCAAAGGCGACAGATTAGCTAAGTCATACATCTTACAAGGAATCCCAAATGAAATATACGTAAAGATTGACAGCTACAAGGCCTCCGACAAAGAAATGTGGGATCAGCTTGAAAAGATGATGCTGGGTTCAAAAGTTGGAAATCAGCTGAAAATCTCCAACTGCCTAAATAACTATGAAGAATTTAGAGGCAGAGTGGGAGAAACTTTAGAAGAAACCTATGACAGGTTTGTGACTTTGCTGAACGAACTTAGCAAGAACAAAGTCCACAAATCTCAAATTGAGCTGAACGTCAAGTTCCTGAGCATTCTTCAACTAGAATGGAAAAGGTTTGCAAGATAGATGAAGCAGATCAAAGACTTGAATGAGATTCCACTTCACGAGGTGTATGAAACCCTCCGTCAGAATGAAGAAGAGGTGGATGAAATTCTAGCTGAGAATAGACAGAGAGGAAAGACAGTTGATGACACAGTCGCTCTTGTTATTAGGAAGAAGAAGAATAAGACGATTGTGTACGAATCAGATGAAGATGAAGCTTATGCAAACTTTGACACAGATGAAAATGATCAGCTGAAGCAAGCAATGATGATGCTGACAAATGATTTTCAGAAAAGATTCTACAAAAAGACAACATCAAACAGTCAGAGGTACTCATCTGGTCCGAACAACTACATCCACAAGGAAAGGGTTGAAGGAAACAGATATGAAGGAAAGAGATTTGAAGAGAAGAGAACAGAGGAAAGGAAGTCTGAAGAGAGAAGGTATCAACCTGAAGGAAAGAGAATAGAGGAGAGGAAACCGGAAGAAAGAAAGTTCAAAACTAAAGGATCCAGTCAGACAGAGCCACCAACGTGCTACAACTGTGGCAAAACAGGTCATTATGCCAGAGACTGCCGAAGGCCAAAAGTCAGAAACTCCGACTACTACAAGAACAAAATGATTCTTGCAAAGCAATAGGAGGCTGGCAAGGCACTGATGGCTGAGGATGAATACTGACTCGATCATTCAGATGATGAAGAAGAGGATGAAGAAAAAGATGAAGCCGTCAACATGTGCTTGATGGGCCAAATAGAATCAGATGCTGAAGCTGATTCAGACAATGAAGAAGAGGAGGTATGTAATCTATCAGATTTAGATTTCATGAATAAAATGCATGCCATGAGTTTAAAACAAAAAGAGTTAGAATCTAATCTTAAGCAAGAAAATGGTGTCATAACTGACAAAAACCAATTGATACAGAAACTTAGCAATGAAATTGCTGAGCAGAAAGTATTAGTTGAGATTCTTCATAGAGATAATGACACCAACACTAAGGAAAAGACAATAATTCTTAAAGAGAATTCTGATCTTAAGTCTAAACTGCTAAAAAGTGAGATAGATATTTATGAGCTTACAAAATTGCATGCTTCTTGTACCAAAGAAAACTTTTCTTTACTGGGAAAATTAAAAAGTTTGGAAGAAAAGTTATATAAAATGGGTCAAACAGAACAGACTATTTTTCTAAACAAACCCAAAGAAGAAACAGAGAGATGGGGAATCGGTTATAAGAATCCTCACTGTCTACAAAAAGGGATGTCTTAAGTGCCAGGACTTTATGATCATCTTTCAATGCAATTAGCTCGCAGAATCCCTGAGTTTAAAACATTTTGGACTAAACTATCGGAAAAGGATGAAGCCAATGAAACGGAAAAACGGTTGAAATCAGCCAAAGTTCATCTTCCGTTTAATTATGCGAAGACGAATAATAGTTATAATGAAAATCCTATATATCAAAAGAAGAAAACTCTTTCAAGTGATTTCTTTCCAAGTTATTCTGAAAAGGAAATGGAGGCGAAGCCTATTCAAGGTAAACTATATGTCCTCCTCTCGTTTTAGAACGTAAAATTTCTGAACTCGAGAATTCTTTGTCAGATGAAAGACTTTTGATAAATATTGAGCAAAACGTTTTTTCAACCGTGTTTTCAAAATCTGTTCTTTCAAAGACTTCAAACTCTGAGGATTTGTTTGGTTCATCAAATAAAGGATTTGATTTTTTGAACTCGGTCGGTAGTTTAGATAATGGTTCTAATTAATTTGACTTTAATACAAAACTTCCTAACCATTCATCTTTTGATAAGAAATCTTTGAGATAAACCAGTATGCCTGTGAACGGTGCAAAATCAACGAAAGTTGATAATTCAGTCTCTGTGAAAGCTAAAAATGCTAAAGGTAAGAATATATCTCAGCATTCACAGAAACCGACCACTACTGGTAATTCAGAGAAGAAGCATTCGCTTGTTGCTCAAAGGTCTTAGTCACCAGCTTTACATGTTTCAGATCTGAGAAAGCAAAGGCCAGACATAAATTCTCAATGGCAACCCAAACGGAAACTTGACAAGACCGTTTTATCGTTTAGTAGTGTTAATTGTAATAAGACTTCGCTTAGTAAAGATGTCCTAATTGCAGATGTTGTTCTTTTGAACTCAAAACTTGCTGTTTCTCGTAAACAATATACAATGAAGCAATTATTTCAGTTATCTTTATCTGCTAGAAAGTCTTCTATTTATGATAAACATGTTTCTATCTCTTGTCAAGATTCTGGAGATTGGTTTGGAAATTACCATGTGCATTCATCTCATACTAATTCTTCCAATACATTTCAAAAGAAAAGAGAACCCAATTTGAAATGGGTACCAAAATCTTGTGCTAACACAGAAGGACCCAAATTCCAGTGGGTACCTAAAGCTAAATCTGTGTTTCAGGCACACAAAGCTTAGAGAGAAAGCGACTTCTGATTATGTACAGATCAGGACTCGTTCTTCAATGTCAAAATAGGTTTTTGGATAATGCAGTTCAAAACCCGAACATCAAAGTCAAAATAGGCTTTTGAACAAATCAGTTCAAGACCCGCACTTCGATGATCAAAGTGAATATTCCAATGTTGTCACATACAAATCTAAATTTCTTATTTCTCTTATGCAGACTAGTCATACTTGGTTCTTGGACAGCGGATGTTCCAAGCACATGACAGGGCAAAAAGAGATACTGTCAAATTTTAAAGACAAATATTGTGGAACAGTAAGATTTGGCAACGACCAGTTTTCTCCAATCATGGGATACGGTGATGTACATCATGAAAATGTCACTATCAAGAAGGTGAGCTATATAGAAGGCTTACGACACAACTTGTTCAGTATAGGCCAGTTCTGTGACAAAGACTTAGAGGTCAACTTCAAAGCCAAGAGATGCTCAGTTCGCAATGAAGATGGCGAAGAACTCTTGGTTGGTACACGAGAATCAGACCTCTACACAATCAATTTATCAAATGTCCAGACTGACAAGCAAGTTTGTCTAATGACGAAAGCATCGATGCAACAAAGTTGGTTATGGCATCGAAGGCTCTCTCACCTCAACTTTCGGTACATCAACAATCTGGTCAGTGGAAAGCTCGTCAAAGGACTTTCAGAGCTCAAATATGAAAGAGAACATCTTTGTGCAGCTTGTGAAAAGGGCAAGATGAAGAGAGCACCTCATAAACCGAAGCCTGAACCAAGTACCAATGCTCCTTTAGAGTTATTGCATATGGACTTATGCGGTCCGATGCGAACTCAAAGCTTAGGAAGCAAGAAGTACATACTAGTGATCGTGGACGATTACTCGCGATACACATTGGTCAAGTTTCTACGTTCAAAGGATGAGACACCTGATATTCTCATCACATTCCTAAAGACGACCCAGGTGAATCTGCAGAAACCGGTCAAGTTTCTAAGAACAGACAACGACACAGAGTTCAAGAACCAAAAGGTTGAAGAATATCTCGAATCTGTCGTGATTTCACATCAATACTCTGCTGCTCAAATGCCTCAACAAAATGGAGTGGTTGAAAGAAGAAATCGAACGCTAGTCGAGGCTGCTCGAACTATGCTAAGTCACTCTGACTTACCTCTATTTTTATGGGCAGAAGCTGTTTCGACCGCGTGCTACACACAGAATTGTTCCATGGTACATCGAAGGTTCAAGAAGACTCCTTATGCGTTAATAAACAACCGAACACCGACAATCAAATACTTCCATATATTTGGGTGTAAGTGTTTCGTTCTAAACGATAGGGAGAGTCTAAATAAGTTCAGTGCTAAGGCAGACGAAGGTATCTTCATTGGCTATTCCTCGACATCAACTGCATATCGTGTCTATCTGAAGAAGTCAAAGACGGTGATTGAAAGAATCAATGTTACCTTTGATGAAGAAATGGCTTCCGAACAACAACGTTCAGAACCCGTTATAACCGGAGTACTAGCTTCTGGGCAACTCAGTCCAGAACCTGCGTCTCAACAGAATAAATCAGATGATGCATCAACTTCTACTAACCATTTATCTGATTTAGATTTATTATTTGAATTGTTTTATGATGAACTTCTTGGATCTAATGTAAAGAAATTTGTTGTGGTTGACAGGATGGAGACTTAACGACTACTCATCCAACCAGTTCAGATGTTCCTATTGAATCAAACGCCCCGATTCAACAAGAGATTACAATTCAAATGCCGACTCCAACAGTTGAAGAAGTGACAATTGATAAAGAGACAAAAGTAGCTGAAACAGTAGGAGATTATGTACAGATCAATTTACAGCCAGTTCAAGTTGTACCTGCTGAGCCTTCTGAACCTGCCACTTCAACTGAAATCATCAATCCTCCTGCACAAACAGAAGAAGGTACAAGTGGATTCATAGATGACACAACAAACATACAATCATCTAATCCACTGCCTCATGAACATAAATGGACCAAAGAGCACCCGCTAAGCCAGATTATTGGCGATCCATCAAAACCGGTGCAAACTAGGTCAGCATCAATGAACATGTGCATGCATGACTCCTTTCTGAGCAAGTTTGAGCCAACACGCGTATCAGAGGCACTTGCTGATCCAGAATGGGTGATCTCTATGAAAGAAGAGCTAAATCAGTTCGATGCACTTCAAGTCTGGAGACTCGTACCAAAGCCTAAAGGTAAAACCATTATAGGTACGAAATGGGGTTTCAAGATAAAGAAAGACGAAGATGGTACCGTTATCCGAAACAAGGCAAGACTAGTTGCCAAAGGATACAGACAAGAGGAAGGAATAGACTATGATGAAACATATGCTCCTGTGGCGCGATTAGAGGCAATCAGAATGTTTCTAGCCTACGCAACCCACAAGAACTTCACGGTCTTTCAAATGGACGTGAAGACAACATTCTTAAATGGAATTCTGAAGGAGGAAGTCTACGTCTCTCAGCCAGAAGGTTTTGTCAATCAAGAGAAGCCGAATCACGTATACATTCTCAACAAAGCACTCTACGGTCTGAAACAAGCACCTCGAGCCTGGTATGATGTCCTTTCCACTTTTCTAGTCAAGTCTGGGTTTTCAAAAGGTACGGTAGATACCACTTTGTTTATCAAAAAGGAAAAAGGCGATATCATTTTAATTCAAATCTATGTAGATGATATTATCTTTGGTTCTACAAATACTAAGTACTGTAAGAATTTTGCAAACCTTATGGTGTCTAGATTTCAGATGAATTTGATGGGAGAGATGAATTTCTTTCTCAGTTTACAAGTAAAACAATTTTCATCGGGTATTTTTATCAATCAATCAAAATACATTAGGGATATTCTTCGGAAGTTCCAAATGGAAAATTCAAAACCGATTGGTACCCCAATGGCACCAGGTACTAAGATTGGCACCGATCCTTCGGGAAAGGCTGTTGATGTTAGGACTTATCGAGGGATGATAGGTTCTTTAATGTATCTTACTTCTAGTAGGCCAGATATAATGTTTTCAACATGCTTATGTGCAAGATATCAGGCCAATCCTAAAGAAATCCATTTGTCTGCTGTGAAGCGCATCTTTAGGTATCTGAAGGGGACTGCAGATCTTGGTCTGTGGTATCCTAAAGATACTAGTTTTGAACTAACAGCCTACACAGATGCAGATCATCCAGATTGTATGTTAGACATGAAGAGCACGTCATGACACGTACAGTTCCTCGGTGACAAACTAGTCAGTTGGGCATCGAAGAAGCAACTTTGTGTTTCAACATCCACGGCCGAAGCAGAATATGTAGCTGCTGCTAGCTGCTGTTCTCAGGTCTTATGGATGCGAACTCAATTACGCGACTACGGTTTCCACTTCAACAAAATCCCGATATACTGTGACTCCAAGAGCGCCATCGCAATATCAGCAAATCCTGTTCAACACACCAAGACAAAGCACATAGACGTCAGGTATCACTTTATTAAAGATCATCTTGAAAAAGGAACAATTGAACTTTTCTTTGTAAAAATTGATTATCAACTTGCCGATTTGTTCACCAAACCCTTAGACGAAAAGAGGTTCAACTTTCTTATCTCTAAGCTTGGTATGTTAAATCTTAAAATCTAATCAGTAGTTACCTATAAAAGTTTTCTAAATTGTATACTTTTTCATCATTTCTTCATTCTTAACTCTGATTGATATCTGTACTTCTATCAAATGTTCATGATCCAAGGGGGAGAATGAGAAGAAATTGACATCTGGTCAATATTATTTCGAGGGGGAGCTCATAAAATTTATGCATGTACCTTTTAATGTCAAATTTTTTTGTAATGCAAGATTTTAGAGGGAGCTCTTCAAGTCAAAAGGGAGTTCGGATATGACTTCTGATTATTTCTGATAAGAACTCGTACTTTAAAAAGTTTTACTGATTTTTTGTCTTTTCATTTTAAGTGAATAAATTTTACTTTGACTTGACATAAGACTTTTGCAGAATTTTTGAGATGCTTAAAAGTTTATATTTTTATGACTTAAAGCTTAGCTTCATGGAATGTAAGACCGAACGTAAAGGTATAATCCTTTATCTTAATCTCATATATGGTTGAAAGAAGGACAACTTTCAATCATAGAAAACATTGTTTTTAATGTTCAAAACACTTCCCGATTTTTCAACACATTTTATATTTTGGGAGTGTATTTTAAATGTTTTCATGATCTAAATTGTGCTTTAACTGAAATAGTTAAACCAATCTGAGCATCACGTGCATCATAGGAAAACAAGAATCATTGTGCTAGGAATTAACACAACTTCTATGGAATCACCTTAACCAATGATTTCTACCTACGAAGTTAATCCTTAGTGATTGAGTGTGCAAATAGACAAGAAATGAATGTGATTAGAGAAAGCAAAATGTTTAAAAGAAAGAGCGTGTGAGAACAGAGTTAAAAGAATATCCCAACTCTGCACCAACTTTTTCTGAGCCGGGTAGCCACAATTCTAGTGATTCACAAATCTTTGGTGATCATTATTGAAATAGGCAACTAACCCATGCCAACTCTTGATCAAACCTCACCATCTACTCATTTTCTTCTTCACAAGAAAGTGTTTCACATTTTCAAAGGGGATGCAGCACATTTGCTATCTGATTTTCATTTGGAAAATCTGGATATTGAAAAGAAGGAAGTCTGCCCCACCTTCGCACTTCACTCATGCACATTGAGTCTGTGTTTAACTTACTGTTCTCTCAGTGGTTTACACAATTTTGAGCCAATAAGCAATCATCAAGTGCTTAATTTTTTCAACACAAGCACGAACACACAAGGAATTAGTTTCTTTGTCATAACGTTTATATAAATAACCTTCGTGGTGTTTCGATGATTAAATGGAAGCCCTGGGGGAGTCAACATCAAACAACTCCTTTCCAACGTGTATTCGTTACACTCAGTGACTTAGTGTTACTGACAGGCATCTTAACTGATTCATTTGTTGATTCAGGTGTTACACGACTATGTTGTCTGGATTTGCAAAGATCTGGATGAATATCTTATGAATTGACAAATCAGGGGCTCTAACCGAGAGATAGACATTTCTTACAAAAAGTTTTGATGAAGTCGTTGCATTTAACATCAAAAAGGGGGAGAATGACTACACAAGAAATGGCAAAGATCACATGTTTCAAGAATCACGTCCACTCTTCAAAGGGGGAGAATGTTAGAAAAAGACATGCTGATTCCAGATCTAGAGAAAGAGATTGCATCTTCTAAGCTGAAAGAGAAGATCAAATTGCTACATCATTTTAGTAATGATCTTGATCCAAAGGGGGAGATTGTTAAGACACAGTCTCATTGGATTCAAGATCATCCAATCTGAAGATCGCAATCTGAAGCTAAAGCCGGAACGTCGACTCTCGATATTAAAGTCTATGTCTATTTGTAATAAATGTCAAAGTAATCAATGTATTTGTTTATTATTGTAAAAGTTAACTTAATATCTAGTATGTTAGATATTACTTAACTTAGGTAACTTAGTTAGTTATATTAGTTTCTAAGTTAGCTTTCTAGTTTACTTTATATTAGAAAATAATATGTAGATATTATCTAAGGTAGTGTGTTAGACACACTTGGTAGATCTTTTATGTATCTCTAGTATCTCTTCTCTCAATAATCAGATTAGAATTCAAAAACACAAACACACACTTAAAGGTGTATTTGAGAGAAAAACAGAGAACACAAATCCAAGCTTAATCGATCAACCTTGTAACTCATTTGTTATAATCAATACAGGTTGGTAATCATATTGTGTGTCAGGATCGAATTCTTAACAAGAATTAATTCTCAGAAACAATATCAAAGAAGTTTGCGGAATAACACTTTGATATTTAATCAAACAGTAAATCAATACAGAAAATATGAAGAACAAACTGTAAACTTGTATTTAATGCTTTGAAGTTACAAGATTACTCACTCAACCTCAATATTGATGAACAGGCTCACCAATACGAATTCTACTTCTCTAGAATTAGGATCTATGCCTTGAGGTTGTTTTTCTCTAAAAGCATGAAAACTTAAAGTTAAAATTAATCTTCCTATTCTAAACAATACTATATATATATACTGAATACAAAGATAATTACAATGAATAAAATATCTTCAGTATATCTTCTATGTATATCTCTAAGCTTCCATGTATATCCTTTCATACGAATCTTCATCATATAAGCAGTATTAATCTTCAGCAGCATTAACTTCCTTCTAGCAGCATTAACTACTAAGCAGTACTAACTACTAGCAGTACTAACTAGCTAAGCAGTACTAACTTTGTTCAAGCAGTACTAACTTTGACTAGCAGTATTAATTAACACTAGCAGTAGTAACACTCAGTAGTATTAACCTTTATGTCTTCTAGCAGTATTAACATTGAACCAGCAGCATTAACCACACTTGATGAATTCTTCAGTTCCCAACAATCTCCCCCTAACTTGACTTTTAGGAAAAGAAGTCAAGTTCTTCAGATCTTCTTCAAGATGATTTCAACACCTCTGATTCAATTTCCCAAATTTGGATCTAGGCCCAAACTTTGATTTACAGTTCTTCTCACCACAATCTTGGCCATTTCTGAATCCTTTGTACAAACCAGTGTAGCTTTAAGCATCCCTTCTAACTTCTCCTTGCTATGCTCATATATTTTGTCCACCAGGTAGTATTCATGATAACAATTGTCAATAGTAATCATGTATACTCCACAGTTTTCAAACAGTATCCATTTGTCAATCTTCTTGAATATGAACTCATGCATATGATCTTTAATCCTATGGTGCACTCTTGCAGGCTCAAACATCATGCACAAGTATTCCAATGTCACTTTGAGAAGATTCTCTTCAGTACCTTTCAACACAGGTTCATAAAGTTTCATCCCAACTTTATATAGTTCTTCCATATCAGCTCTTGAACAACTTCTGATGACTTTCCCCCATGTTGAATAAGCTTCAAATGAACCATCAGCTCTCTTGATTCTGAAGAAATTCTTTCCATTGTCTCTCAGAATATCCCAGAAGATGATCTCTGGAGCTTGCATAGAGATTGGAACAGCTTTCAAAGGTTCCACTATTGTCATGTACGGATCCATACTTTCTTCAGTTTGCTTAGTGACCTGCTCTGGGCTCTGTACTGGCTCTGTTGGGGATGTGACTGAAGGTTCTGCTTCCTTTTCAGTTTCTTCCACCCTAGGCCTTTTCAACTGCCTTTTTGGAGCAATTGTTTTCACTCTTTTTCCAGACTTGGCTTCTCTACCAACATTTCCAGGTTCTTCCTTCTTCTCTTCTGCTTCTTCTTTGGAAGGTGTGGTTTTCTCAGGGAATGGTTGTTGGATGTTGAGATCATGTCTCTCTTTCATCCTTCTTTCTGCTTCTTCCCTTTGAGAGGAATCCCCTTGGAGCTTTGTCATTTCCTTCCTGTATAGCTCTTCAACCTGAGAGTATGCCATATGAGTAAACATCTCCCCCTTAACACCAATTGCACCTTTCAGGAAGTTTATCATCTTTCTTCTTTCCTGATTGGCCAAAAAGGTCTTGGAGGGTTGTCTTTTCTGCTTTTTGAATGGCATTCTTTTTACTTGTACTTGCTTGGCCTGAGCTGCTGTTTTCATGCTCTTCTAATACTCTTCATTTAGTTTTCTGGCCATATTCAGTGCAAGATCTCTATCCTTCTCAGATTGAAGTTGTTCCTCCCTTTCCATTTCTGCCTGAAGCTGCTTTGCCACTTCTTCATCCAGTTCTATCTGGATTTTCTTCTTTGCAGGTTGTTCAGGTTCAATCATCTTAGCTTTACCCTTTGTATCCTTCAACCCTGCCTCACTTCTTTCTTGTGTCTTCTTTTCAAGGTCTCCTTCATTGATGACCACTCCCTTAGCCTTTTGAGTAGCCTTAGGAGTGTCATTCTTTGCTTTTACTAAGGTTTCAGCTATTTCCAATTCTTCAACAGATAGCCCTGTTACTGCTTGAACATTATCTTTTTCTACTTCTTGTGCTTCTGTTTCTGCAGCTTTCTCCCCCTTAACATCAAATCCCATCTCAGAAATACTTTCTTTTTCTGCTTCAGCCTCTGAATTCTCCCCCTTGTTGAAATCATCTTCAACACTTGTCCTCCTCTTTAGCACAAACTGCTTCCTTCTCCTTTTCTGTAACAATCTTGTCACCATTTTCTTCAGTTTGGTGATCTGAACTTGTTGAGATAGAATAATCAGCTTCATCTCCTCTATTTCTTTTCCTTGCTTGATGACATCCTGGTTGATGTTTCCCATGGTCTCCATCAATTCATCATAGTTATATCTGTCCTCACCTTCTCCAGGAGTGTTACCCCCTATTGAAGGATCATTGGATCTTTTATTAGTAGATGTCTTCTGCCTAGCAGAAGCACTATCCACCCCTGTGGTTTCTTGGCACCAGGGTCCTTCAAATGATTGCTCATTCAAAGTTGCCATGGGGGAGGTCTTATTGATGTTACCACTGTCCTCCTCTGTGCTAGCAGGAGTAGTGGCAGCCTCATCACCCATATGCTCTACCTCCTCCTCAGAGAGCACCTCCTTTGGGTTGGGAGACACCCTTGTGGTTTCCCTTTGGATATTCTCTAGGGGAGAATTCTCCCTTAGAGGGCTTAAAGGCTTAGTGGGTGATGGTACAAGAAGGGAAGGAGCCTTCTTTACCTGTTTTCTTTGATAAGTTTGGGTAATTGGAGAAGTGGGCTTATTTAGTAGGGACTGTGGGATAGATATAGAGTGGGAAGGTTGGGCTTGGCTAGCAGTGGATTGATCTAATGGGGGCCTTGACCCTGCTGCCATACCTTCATTGGGTTGGGACACCACCATCATTGTAGAGAACAATGGGGTGTCAACTCCTTCAGAGTCCCCAGCAGATCTTCTCATATTTGAGAAAACCTTGCCTTTGGGGGGTTTTGGTACATAAATTCCATCAGAATGAGGAATATCCGTCAATTCATGGTTGATAACTGCTTGAACAAACTTGGGATACATATAAAAGCTCTTTTTGTTTCCCATGTTTGAGACAAGATCATTGAAAATCATTTGTGAAAAATTGTACCTTCTGGCAGTGGCCAAACAGACCAAAGCATAAGCAATGGTACTGCTGAACTCACTCCATCCAGTAGTCTTTTTAGAAATGCAGTGCATCAAGGTATGAACAAGAAAACGCCATTGGGGTGAAAACTTAGCTTTTGAGAACTTAAAAATACCCAATGGGCCTCCATACCCCATTCTTGTCAGAGTAGAAAACAGTTCATCATTAGGGATAGAAGTTATACTAGAGGCATCGTCTAGACGTAGACTGATGCGAACTATATCTTCAGTAACTGTCAATGGATTGCCACATACTGTCGTCTTGATCATTCGCACACCATTCTCATTTACAATGGTGGCATGTGCCCAGAATTGCCTCTGATGCTCTATAAAGATAGTTGGAGACATAGTGAGAGCATGGGCAATGTGGCTAGTCTTCAGAAAGTCGACTATCTGATGAAAGCCATCTGCTTGTTTTGGCTTTTGGAGCATTGCGATTTCATTGTGCTCGTCAATGAACGCCATTGATGCCATTGACCTTGAAGATTCTTGCCTGAAAAACTTTGAACTTTGAGAGAGAAAGGGTTTAGAGCGCAGGTGAATAGTATGCAAAGAGTCGTTATAAGCTTTTAGGCGGGCAAAGAGTATTTATAGTATTCGGAACATAAGCAGTATTAACCTATAGCAGTATTAACTACTAGCAGTATTAACTGCGAGCAGTAGTAACTAACTAGCAGTATTAACTACTAGCAGTATTAACTGCGTGCAGTATTAACTAACTAGCAGTATTAACTACTAGCAGTAGTAACTGCGAGCAGTATTAACTACTAGCAGTATTAACTACTAGCAGTATTAACTGAAAGCAGTATTAACTACTAGCAGTATTAACTGAAAGCAGTATTAACTAGTAGCAGTATTAACTGAAAGCAGTATTAACTACTAGCAGTATTAACTGAAAGCAGTATTAACTAGTAGCAGTATTAACTGAAAGCAGTATTAACTACTAGCAGTATTAACTGAAAGCAGTATTAACTACTAACTCCTTTTAAACTTGCTAATCACTGAGTACTGCTATGCATATCCTGAAAAAGAAGATTAGTAACACCAAGAATAAAAATATACAGGTATAAAACCACTTTTTGAGAAGAAGATTATTCAGAGTTTATCATTCCCACACTTGTGACCAAGAAAGTGAATCTACCCACATCAAAAGCTTTAGTGAATAGATCAGCAAACTGATTATCAGTGTGAACTTTGACAACTTGAATAAGTTTCTTTGCATTACAATCTCTTATAAAGTGATACCTGATTTCAATGTGCTTTGTCTTTGAGTGCTTGACTGGATTATTTACAATGCTAATAGCACTGCTGTTTTCAATAAAGATTGGAGTGTGTAGAAAGGTTACCCCATAATCCAACATTTGATTCTGAATCCATAAGACTTGAGAACAGCAACTTGCAGCTGCTATGTACTCTGCCTCTGTTGTAGATGTGGATACTGTGGTTTGTTTCTTGCACTGCCATGAGACTAGTCTAGCACCCAAAAACTGACATCCTCCAGAAGTAGATTTTCTGTCCAAGTTTGCCCCACCTAGATCACTGTCTGAGTATGCTATTAGGTCAAAAGGTGAGTCATGAGGATACCAAAGTCCCAATCTGGGTTGCCCTTTGAGATATCTGAATATCCTCTTAACAGCTTGAAAGTGAGATTGCTTTGGCCTAACTTGGAATCTTGCACATACACAGACTGGAAACATTATATCTGGCCTTGAAGCTGTGAGATACATGAGAGAGCCAATCATGGATCTATAATGATGCACATCCATATCCTCCCCCTCAAGATCTGCTGTGATCTGCTTGTGTGTTTCCATAGGTGTGCTGGCAGGTTTTGATTCTGAGAAACCAAACTTGGTTAGAATATCCTGCACATACTTGGATTGACATATGAAAATGCCATCTGACTTCTGTTGAACTTGAAGTCCAAGGAAGAAAGTAAGTTCCCCCATGGAACTCATTTTGAACCTTTGATGCATTAAATCCTCAAACTCCTTGCACATGCTGTTTCTTGTAGAACCAAAAATAATGTCATCAACATATATTTGGACCAGCAAGATATCCTTCTTCTTTCTTTTGATAAACAGAGTCTTATCAATGACTCCTCTTTCAAAGTCATTTTCCAAGAGATAGGATGACAGAGTGTCATACCATGCTCTTGGGGCTTGATGTAGTCCATAAAGTGCTTTCTTTAATTTGTATACCCTGTCTGGATAGCTTGGGTTTTCAAACCCTGGTGGTTGACAGACATATACTTCTTCTTCAATTGAGCCATAGAGAAAAGCACTTTTTACATCCATTTGATAGACTTTGAAGTTCATGTAAGAAGCATAGGCTAGGAATAGTCTGATTGCTTCTATCCTAGCTACAGGTGCAAAAACTTCTTCATAATCTATACCCTCTTCTTGAGTGTAGCCTTGAGCTACCAGCCTTGCTTTGTTTCTTATAACAATACCTCTTTCATCTCTCTTGTTTCTGAAGATCCATTTTGTGCCAATTGCTCTGTGACCTTTAGGAAGGTCTACTAGATCCCACACATCTTGTAGCTTGAACTGTAACAGTTCCTCTTGCATTGCTTCTATCCAGCTAGATTCTTTCATTGCATCATGTGCCTTTTTAGGCTCAAGCTGGGATAGAAAACAAGAAAGCACTGTATGCTGTTGATCTTGCATTTCCTAAAGTCTGCTTTGATGTCTAGTCATCATAGGAGAAGAGATATCTCCTATTATCAACTGTGGAGGATGATTCTTCTGAACTCTGGTGTTGTGACTAGGTTCTTCATTTAATCCAACCTCAAGATTAGATTCATGCAACTCAACTGAAGTGTTTTCAGATGCCACTTCATTGTTTTCTTGAGTCTCCTCATCTCTAGTTTCTTCTTCACTCTGACTTGATTCAGAAAATGATTCCTTTTCACAGTCTTCAACTGAATTTACTGTGGGTATGGGAAAAATCATAGATTTAGATATACTTTCTTGAACTTGTGTGATCTCTGATTCTCCACTACCTGTTCCTGTATACTCATTACTGAAACCAAAAGAGTTAGTTAGTGAATCAATGTCAAATAGCCACTGAGGTCCAGACCCAACAGGATTTGGTGTGTTCTCATTGCATTTGACATTGTCACTTTCTTCAATTATTCTAGAAGCAGAGTTAAATACTCTGTAGGCCTTACTCTGAGATGAATATCCAACAAGAAATCCATCATCTGCTTTGCTATCAAACTTACCTAAGGGAGATTTGGTATTTAGAATTGTACAAGGACACCCAAAAGGTTTAAAGAAACCAATAAAAGGTTTTCTTTTATTTAAAAGCTCATATGGGGTCTTGTTCTTTTGCTTGACTATTAGAACTCTGTTTTGGACATAACAAGCAGTATTAACTGCTTCAGCCCAGAAGGTAATTGGCAATTTTGAATCAGCCAACAGAGATCTAGCAGCCTCTATTAGTGTCCTATTTCTCCTTTCAGCAACACCATTCTGTTGAGGAGTCCTAGGAGCACTATATTGTCTCTCAATACCTTTCTCTTCACAAAAGGTGTTTAGATCATGATTTTTAAACTCAGTTCCATTATCTAATCTAATGACTTTTACTCTTTGATTAGTTTGGTTTTCAATTCTTAGAATAAAGGATTTGATAAGACCACTTGTTTCATCCTTAGTCCTTAGAAAATATACCCAAGTAAATCTGGAGTAATCATCAACAATAACCAAGCAGTAAGATTTCTTGCCTATACTCATAACATTTGTAGGACCAAACAGATCCATATGCAATAACTGGAGACAAGAATAAACAGAATTTAACTCTTTGGTCTTATGAGAAGTTTTGTGTTGTTTGCCTTTAAGACAAGCAACACAATGATCATCACATGAAAAGACTTTTGAAGGTAAACCTCTTACAAGGTTATTTTTAACAAGATTGTTCATAGTCTTGAAATTCATGTGACACATCCTTCTGTGCCAAAGGGAGGATTCATCTATAGAAGCTTTTGAAACAAGACAATTTAGAGATGAATCACTATCAACATTGTCCAAATCAAGACAGTAAACATTGTCCTTTCTTGGAGTTCTAAGTAGTATCATGCTTTCATCAACTACCTTGAACCCTGGAGCAAGAATCATACACTCAGTGTTAGTAAATAATATACTATGTTGTTTGTCACAAACCTGTGATACACTTAACAGGTTGTACTTTAATTGATCAACATAGTAGACATCCTCAAATGTCATCTTACCTTTGGTGACATTACCTTTTCCACTTATCTTACCACCAGTAAGATTGTCTCCAAATGCAACATGTCCTCCATTAATTTGCTTGAAATCTTGAAGGCATGACATGTTGCCAGTCATGTGCCTAGAGCAACCACTATCAACATGCCATATGCTCTTTCCCTTGAGCTGTTGGTTGCCCTGCACATTAAATAAATCAATTAGTATGATTAGGGACCCAAGCCAAAGTGATATTGGGTCTCCCTTTCTCATCAAAGTATTTACATTCCTTTTTAATGAGGTTTTTAAACTCAGAACACTCTTTATTAGAGTATTTTGTCAATATTATTGGTTTAGCAGAACCAACACTAGAAGCAGTACTAACCGTAGAAGTACTAACAGAGTTAGCAGTACTAACAGGTTTAGCAGTACTAACAGGTTTAGCAGTACTAACCTTGTTAGCAGTAGTATTACTTCTAGCAGCACTATCATTGTCAGCAACACTATTTGTGGTAGTAGTACTAACAGTTTTAGTGCTTTTAGGAATCCACATATTGACACTTTCTTTAACAGACTTTTTCTTCATGTGGCTTTTAGTTTTAACAGTTTTCTTAGCCACATGGTTCTTTTCAATTTTCTTATAACCAAAGGGTTTTTGCATGGATCTTTGGAAATTCATCCTTTGTTTCATAGGATTGAAATAACAGAATTTTGCAAGATGATTCAATTTGCCACAGATAAAACAAGGTTTTGGTCTATTGATTTTACTCAGATCAACCCCTTGTTTTTGTGCCCATTGATTATTCCAGTTTCTTTGATTTCCCCTCTTTTTGTCCTGTTTTTGGGGCTCATTCTTCTTACAAGCACACTGTTTGCAAGGACCTGGATTCACAACTGTGGTCTGTTTGTAATGGACCTTACCAGACTTTCCCTCTGTCTTCTCTATGTCCTTGGATTTAATCCAAGTCCTTCCACAATCCTCATTGGTGATAATGTTGTTCTCTATAGAAATCTCACCACTTACCTTGTTCTCCTTACTCTTGCCAATCTCTTTCTCAGTCTTATCCTCAACAACTACCTCATCTAAGGGATCTATTTCAGTGGCTCCCTCAGGCAAGTCCTTCCTATCTTTGGTGTCTAACAGGTCTGAAGTAGGAGGAATGTAATTGTTGTTATATGGTGGAGGTGTGGCATTATACCCAATTCCTCTTCTCAACTTATCATGAATCTGATTTTGCAGTAAGGAGTCCATTGCTTTAGAAGCATTGGAAAACTTTTCTACATCAAGCTTAACCTTGGTTAGCTCCTCTTTCAATTTTTCACTCTCCTCTTTAGATTTGGTCAGTTTAAGTTCTAAATCCTTTTTCTCCCACTGCCAGTAATTGGTGTCATATGAGTGTTGGAGTTCATTGGCTTGAAAACCTTTGATCTGATCTTCAAATCTCTCTACAATCCTTACATAGTCTTTGATATCTTTTTCTAATCTCTTAAGGTCATCACTCATCTTCTGATTGTGATCCCTGTACCTTTTAACATTGTCTATGCAAGTTTTAGAACAGAGATTAGAACTTACCTCAGATGGGAGATCAGATACTTTAGCCATAAGAGCTTGATTCTGAATAGCTTCTTCTGCTTGATCACTCCAATCAAACCCCATTCCTTGTTGAGAAACAAGGGCTTGAGCAGAGTTTATGTTGTTATTGAAGCTTCCAGATTGAGTTTGTTGGTGATTGTTGTGAGACACTCCACTTCTGCATTCTCTAGCAAAATGTCCCTTCAGATGGCATTTGTAGCATTCCACCTTTGATTTATCAAACCCTGCTCCATCTTCTCTTCTTTGGGAGAAGTTGTTTCTCCCAGTCCTCTTTATAAACTTCTTAACCCTCATGGAGAGCATGGCCATCTGCCATTTAATATCCATCTCTTCCAGATCATCTGGATGAAGTTGTTCTAAGTCATCATTAATCAAAGAGGAATTTCCATGATTGGAAAGAAAAGCTTCAAACACAGAATCAGTGCCTTTATCTTGATTTGTTCCAGTAGTAGCATTAACTGATTCAGGGTTAGCAGTAGAATCAATTGATGCTGATAAGAGTGCAGCATTATGAATATATCCAGAAGGCTTCTTCTTTGCCTCCACCTCAGCTTCAAATACTCTAAGATCATTGTACAGATCATCAAGTTCTTTTTCTTCCAACTGATCATTCTGTCTGAATGACACAGTGTACATGGTCCATTCATCTCCAAGGGACCTTAAGAACTTTCTGTTCACATCATCTTGATCAATCTGTACTCCCATAGTAGCTAGTTCACCAATTAGTTTATTAAACCTGTCAAAAGTTTGAGTCATGGACTCATTCTTAGTTGAGATGAAGTTTTCATACTGTTGTTTTAAGATTTCCTTTTGATTTCTCTTGGTACTTTTAGTACCTGAGAATCTCTTCTCTAGAGCATTCCAAAGCATCTGTGCATCAGTACAATTGCAGAATTGGTGTTGATACTCATTTGGAATGGCCAAGAGCAGTGTGCTCAAGGCTTTCATCTCTGTCTGTCTTGATTTCCTGTCTGCATCTGTCTTTGGAGGAGTTCTTTTGCCTTCTTCACCAATCTTTCCTCCATCAGATGGGCCATTCTCAATGATGTCCCACATAGAGTAATCTGTGAAGAGAATATATTGCTTGATTCTGATTTTCCACATGTCAAATTCATTGGATCTGAGCATTGGAACTTTTGAGACCAAAGTACTGCTTGATTCTGTAAGATTTTCCATGATGAATAACTGTTTCTGAGAGAGTTTGGCTCTGATACCACTTGTCAGGATCGAATTCTTAACAAGAATTAATTCTCAGAAACAATATCAAAGAAGTTTGCGGAATAACACTTTGATATTTAATCAAACAGTAAATCAATACAGAAAATATGAAGAACAAACTGTAAACTTGTATTTAATGCTTTGAAGTTACAAGATTACTCACTCAACCTCAATATTGATGAACAGGCTCACCAATACGAATTCTACTTCTCTAGAATTAGGATCTATGCCTTGAGGTTGTTTTTCTCTAAAAGCATGAAAACTTAAAGTTAAAATTAATCTTCCTATTCTAAACAATACTATATATATATACTGAATACAAAGATAATTACAATGAATAAAATATCTTCAGTATATCTTCTATGTATATCTCTAAGCTTCCATGTATATCCTTTCATACGAATCTTCATCATATAAGCAGTATTAATCTTCAGCAGCATTAACTTCCTTCTAGCAGCATTAACTACTAAGCAGTACTAACTACTAGCAGTACTAACTAGCTAAGCAGTACTAACTTTGTTCAAGCAGTACTAACTTTGACTAGCAGTATTAATTAACACTAGCAGTAGTAACACTCAGTAGTATTAACCTTTATGTCTTCTAGCAGTATTAACATTGAACCAGCAGCATTAACCACACTTGATGAATTCTTCAGTTCCCAACATTGTGTTGTTTCTAAGAACTTGATATTAGTATTATTGTTGGACCGACAGAGGTGCGAAGGTGGGGCAACTTTCCTTCTTTTTCAATATCTAAATCTTCCGAGTGAAGACTAGATAGCATATATGCTGCGTCCCCAAAGAAAATGAAACATTTTTTTTCGAGAAAGAAACGAGTGGTTGGTGGGGTAATTTCAAGAGTTGGCATGGGCTCACTGCCTGTTTCAATGATGGTCACCAAAGAATGTGAACCAATCAGTAGATGTGGTTGCTCGACTCATAAAGTAGTTTATGCATAGTTATGATATTCTTTTAACTCTGTTCTCACACCCTCTTTCTTTTTAACATTAAAGCTCACTCCTAACCAAACTCTCATTTCCATTTTACCGCTCCACACAATGAGAAAAACTCAACCGGATGAGTTATCTCCCCCACTCTTTGATTTTGACCCTTCACCCCTCAATCACTCAAGGATAACTTCCTGGATAGGAAACACAGGTTTACGTGAATCCATGGAAGTTCTGTTTAAGCTCACACAAGAATTCCATAAAAGTCCTATAAAGAATAGTAGCTCAACAGTTTATCTTGAACAGATAAGCTCAAAATATGATAACATTGTCAAAAAGTATGCTCATGAGATTTGAGCAATTGAACAATGAAGATCTCTCAAAACAAAGATATTGAATGAATGAAATGAAATCAAGAGAATTGTTTTGAGAATCTGACAATGTATCAATCAGATCAAATGAAATGGATAGGGTATCAAAGAATTGGATATTTTGTTTATATGAACGAATATAAACAATTTTGCAATGAACGGTCAAGTTTAGAAATGATGATTGATGCTCAACAACATTGAATTACAAACGAGGGTATTACCATCGAAAAATTTGTTTCGATATGAGACATGGTAATAACAAAATCAAATGAAATACTGAACCGGTGTGTATGAATACTTTACAGTATATGGACAAGATAATATGCAAGTATTAATCTTTGGAAACACACGGCCAGTTAAACATTAAAGCTCTAAAATGAAAAACATTTAAAATCACACTTCTAAGTTAATAGAATCTTTTGAGAATCAGAAGTGGTTTGAACATTTCAGAAACTGTTTTTCATGCTTGAAAGTTTTTCTTCTTTCAAACAATCAGAGATCTAGATCAGAAGATATTTACCTTTAAAGCTCCCCCTCAAATCATGATATAATGATTTAGGTATTTTAAGCTCCCCCTGGATATTTGCAAAATATCCAAGTCTGAACATTGAAGAACGGGTTCTGATCTGTTGTAATCAGAAGCCATCACCTGTACTCCCCCTTAAATTATGCATCTGAAATATGTCAGTTAAAACACAAGATAGAGATCAATACAACTCCCTTTTGAATTGTAGATCGTCATATCATAAGTATATTATCAATAAACAAGCACAGGATAGATATCAATACAAATCCCTTGTGAATTGTAGATCGTCATATCTTATCGGATGCAAAGTATTACCGGAGTAAGGTCTTTTGATCACTGAAGTACGAGTCCTAAACTGTTGTGTTTAGAAGTCAAACTTCGTTGAAGTATGGGTTCTAAGCTGATTTACTTAGAAGCCATAGTCTTTCAACTTTGAAGTCCGGGTTTTGAACTGCTTTGTTCAAAAGCCTTGTTCTCTTACTCCCCCTTGACTTGAGGTGCCTGCAACACAGAATCAGTTTTCGGTTTTGGTACCCACTGGTATTTGGGTCCAGAAATGTGAGTTGCAGTTCTTGTGGGGGATATAGAGTAAGAACCATACCAGAAATGATCACTCGCCTTGTGAATATGATCATGTGTACAACAATAAGAACAATAGTATTTCTTAGCTGATAACCTGAGTAATTGATCTCTCGAGTAGATATGGTCAGGTTTACCTTTATGCGCTTTGTTCTTTTTGGCTTTGTGTGTATGTACACATGAGTCTTCCCTTTCAGCTCATCTTCCTTGTCATCTTTGACTGATTTCTTCTTCCAGATCAGTTCTTCTTTCTTGTAACTTCTTCTTCTCGGATATGTACCTGAACCATCTAAATTTCTATCATAGAAAATGTTAGTTCTACGAATCTGATCAAAAGATTTAACGGACCTTTGTGAAGAGACAGATTTCTGATTTGAACTTGAAGCTGTCTTTTCAAGCTCTTTAATCTTTGAAGCAAAGTTATCTCTTTCTTTAACAAGCAGTTCAATCTTCTTCGTGAACTCAAACTTTGTTTTCTGCTCTCTCAGTGCATTAGCACATAGTTCAGATAGCTTGGTAGTCAACTTTTTGATCTCATTCTCAAATATGCATCGTTCTTCTTCAAATCCTTTCTCTGAATCATTTCTTTGGCCGAATAGTTCCTTGAAGAATCCCACATTCTTTTGTTCAATGGTCTTCTTTTCTTTAACAAACTTCTCTCTTTCCAATATAAGTACTTTCTCAAAATCGGAAACTTGTTGAGAAAGCTTTATGCATTTAAGCTCAACTGACTTCTTCTCTTCAAAACACTTTCTTGAGAAATCTGAGAACTTCTTTGAAAAACCTTTCTTTTCACTCTCAAAATTAGCTTTATCTTCAGCAAGCTTTTGCTCCAAATCATATATATTCTTTCTAAGCTCAGCATTCTCAGATTCCAATCTCAATATCTTCTCATCATTCAGCCCAGAAGTCTTTTTCAGAAGATATTCATTTGTTATCTTTAAAGCACTGACTTCTTCTTTCAGAGTGTTGCTTTCATCAGAATATTCTTTTAACTTCTTCGAGTAGAACTCAACTGCTAAAGAGAGATTTACTTTCTCTAATTCAAGTTTTCCATTCTTCTCTTCAAGCTCAGCAAAATATCCCATAATGAATGAGTAATCAGCTTGATATGAATGATCGTTCCCAAACTGTAAATCAAAAAATCAAAAATCAGATCAAATTGAAATCTGGCGCAAAATTTATAAAATTTGAACAACACTTGTTATGCGCTAACAGTTGGTGGCGCAAGAATGAGCTTTGCGTGAACTGTTGGTGGCACAAAACAAACTTTTCGCGAACAGAGTATGGCGCAAAGTAAACTTCTCGTGAGTAAAAGGTAGCGCAAGAAATAAGTTGCGCGAACTATTGATAACGTAAACCAGAAATTTTCGTGAACTGTTAATGGCGCAAAAGAGAATTTTGCGTGAGATGTTAGTGATGCAAACTTTGATTCCACTAAGTTTTGCGTGAACAATTGTTAGCGCAAAACTTCAAACACTCCACACTTAAAATTATCCAATCACAAAAATATGAAAAATTTGCGTTAGACTCAAGTGGCGCAAACTTAGAGATTTTCTTGAGGTGATGCACACTGATCTTTGCGCGAAATGATGTTGACGCAAGTTAGACTTTACGCAATCAGTATGTAACGCAAATTTTAATTTGCGTGAAGATATGATGGCACAAATCCTTGAACTTTAAATTCTGAATTTGGTGAAAACTTTGGCTCAAATCCCTGATAAGCTCGCGCAAACTTGATGAACTCGCGTAAATCTAGATGAACTAGCGCAAAACTTAGATCTAGCACGTTCTTGGCTCTGACTTTCACAATTCGATCCAAATCGATAAAAACATGCAAATATAACGTGATAAAGCACATATTTGATCGATTAAACAACTAGAATACAATTTCAAACTCAATTTCAGATTAAAAATCACAAATCACACAAATTCGATCAAGAACAGAGTTTGAGTTCGATTTTCAAGAAGATTTCAAAAATCAAAAGTTAACATCGAATTAGTTCGAATTACGAGATGTAATCAATACAAGAATCAATCCAAAACACAAATCGTATCCAATAATTCCATTTTCTTGCATCAAAAACGATTTTTCAAATAAAATTCGGATGAACAGTAGAAACCCGAGTTCTTGAAAAAATTTCAGAATTTGATTCAAAATTTCCAGATTTCAATCCAATTTACTGATCAAATCATTCCTAAAAATGTTTGGTTTAAATCTGATACCAATTGTGAATTACAAATCCCAAACAATCAAGCTAATTTCATCAAGATATGACAATAAGAACTAGAGAGAGAGAGTAGAGAGAGAAAGTAGATCTTGATTAACCACAAGTCTGAAATATTACAATACGATTCTCACAAAGCATAAGGAACAAAAACCTATTTATACCACTACTCTAATACAAGACTTAACAACTAAGGAAACTTAAACAACTTTGACTATTCTAGACTTTGACTATGTTGACTTTACAAGATTGACTTTCCTATTAAATCTTGGATACAATATTTTGACCTAACAAGTTGTATGTGCTTATTTGCGTTTTAAATGGGTTCGATTTGGTAGGTTCCACGATTAACGGAAATTTTGGTATTATGTCTGTTAGAAATGTAAGATTTGAAATTTTAGCACTCTGTTAGGTGTCAACCTTGGTGCGACGATCCGTCTGGAATGGAATTTTGGGTGGGATGTCCACGTTTTCGAGGTCACCATTTAGTCCTAGGCATCGACTTGTTTCCTTGAAGTCGATGGATCTTGGAATGTTTGGAAGTATCCTGATTTGATCATGGGAAGAATTGACCTTTCGGTGATGGAATTTGAAAGAAGATCGAGTGTTGATGGTTGAGTACCGATGTATTTAAGCATCCCCGTGGTGGTAAGGATTATATTAAAGGAATATTTTGAGGAAGGGTTGGAACGGAGTTGAGTGATAGCCGAATCTGGGTAACCAGTTACCTGAAGGACACATTGGTGCGCCTTGGAATGACAGTTTTATCAACATTAGGAATGGATCAGTGGAAATCTGAGGATTTTGGGAGTTTGGTGCCGATCATTAGCTTGGGGCTCAGAACCATGTAGATTCGAAGTGATTTTGGCCGGCGGGAAGTTAAGGTCATAAACTACCCTGGAGATAGTAATTGTCACCTAAGGTTGGGAGACAGCCGAGATCTCAAGGATAGTAAAGTAGTCGATAGAGACTCGATGTTCGTCCCATCATCGACAGGATTTATCGGATTTTGAGATCAAGTGGTAATCGGGTCGTGCATAAGGTAAGGTATCATGGAGGCTTTCCTTTTTGGGTAGAGAATCATTTGATCTCGTTAAAGGCGACGTTCGGTGTTTAGTCGATCTTTTAAAGTTGGGAGGATTTTAACACCCGTAAATTGGAGATTTCCCTTGGTGTTAATTCGGGAGTCGTTTGACTTGTGGGTACGTAAAGGTGTCAAGAAATCAGGTGAGTTTTGCAATAGAATCATCGAGGATCGAATCAAGCGTGAAAACGCGAGAAAACGGGGTTTTCTGGGACCCGTGAGTTGGCACGTGAATTTGGGTCGCGGCCGAAGTCGCGTAACTCACTGGAAGTGAGCCTTGGGGGAAACGGGCAACTTATGTCGCGAATTAAGGTCGCGGCATAACCTGCGAGTTGCACTGTTGAGCTAATAACCCGATTTTCTGCCATCAAACCTCATTTCCTCTCAACCCAAACCCTAAATCTTCTTCCCTTTTCTCTCCCAAACCCCAAATGTCGAACCCTAACCCATTTTGAGGGTTTTCCCTTCTTAAACCACATGATTCTTCATCATCTAGCTAGTTGGGATCTTGAACCACAAAACCTCCATCTTCATCTTCCTCACCAAGTTCTTGGGGATTTCATCTAACCTTTCCACCATTTGAAGATTTGGATGCTTATGGTTCGTTTGGGTGATCTACAAGTGTTTTGTTAGGTGGATTCAAGCTATTGGTTGAGTTAATCATCTTCTTCTTCATTTATGAAAATTAGGGTTTTGACCTAAGTTGAGATCTTTATGTAAAATGTTTGGGGAATGTTCCTATATGGTGGGATAGGGTTATTTATGGTTGGAAATGTATGGATCTAGGTTTTGGAAGCTTGAGTTGAAGAGTTGGAATGGATGTCTTCGGAAAGCTTTGGGCGTAGATCTATGCTTTTGGAGGCCAACGGTTGGGGATTGAAACCTAGGTTTAACTTAATCTAGCAAGGTGAGTTCAAGTTGATTTGTGAAAACGTTGTACATGCCAAAATGTTTATTTCAAAGTATTTATGTGTTCAACATGAAATTATCATTTGGGAAGTTACTTGATGAGTTTTGGTTAAATGAGAAGTTTAGTTTTATAAACCTTGTAAAACACCCATATTGGGGACTTTTAGGCATTTTAATAAATGAGTCATAAATGGGTGTGTTTGGTAAGCTATTGCATAAATGATATTATTTGGTTAAAAAGGCATTTTAGTGTTTGTTTGGGTAAAAGGTTTAATTTTGTGTTATGGGACATTTTGAAAGGATAAAGAGTCTAAATTTATGTGGAAAACCTTTTGTCTCGACTTAAACGGTGTTGGAGTCCATTCAAGTATTTTGGTGTGTGTGACTTCATGGTATGGATCGGGTACGTTTATTATTTGAAAAATGTTAATCATTGGTCAAAAAGAGATTTTGAGTATTTTTGGCTTGAGGTCGTTTAAAGGAGTCTTGAAGACACTTGTCCGGTTTATATGGCTCAATGTAGGGTCTAGTTATGACGTACGTACAAATGCGCCGTGTTACGTATTGAGGTTGATTTCGGGCTCAAGTGCTTTGGTCATTCATGTTTAGTCCGATAAGGTTAGACTGTGTTGCATTGGATCCATAGGCACGTAGTCAGTCTCTTTTGGATGGTCGATTGGGTATTGCGGGGTGATGACCTTCAGTACCCATGTTTTATGACCAGAAACTTTACAAGTAAGCATTGGGAGGGGTTGAGTCTGGTAGCGCTACAGGCAAAGTAGGCGCTTGGACCTCCGTCGCTTGATGCCTGGGACATGTATTCTATAAGTGTGTCGGGCCTTTTAAGGTGGAGTCGTTCGGGATGTTCATCAAGGTCAACTTTACTTGTGGTGCGTTTGTAAAGAAGTCGTAGGGACACCTGGTTGGGATGTCGGGAAGTGTCATGCGATTAACGTTGCATGGGTGGTATACTTATGTGTTTCCTCCACTCACAACGGATACGGGTCTCCCCCGTTGTCGGCTTAGTATTTTAATTAGAAAGATGTTTTACTTTAATGTCATTGGTTTTTATATGGTCGACAATGAATGAGGACCTTAATATCGGATCTTCCTCCTCGTATATTATGGTTTGAATGATATATGTCATCCCAGTGTTTTGATATTTAGATTTCTTTCGTTTACGGTCGCGTGAGTAATGGACCTAGTGTCCATGTTTTCGGACGTACGGTATACATGGTTCAATTAATGATTCATGTTTCGAATTCGTTCAAGTTGCATCAATTTATAAGCATGTTTGAAAAGAGGTGTCCATCTTTGAAAGTGCATGATATTGGAAAAGAGTTGTTTCCCCGTTTTAAAGTACATCATTTGAAAGGTTATGATTTTTAAGCAAAGTTCATCATTTTAAAGATATTTACTCATCTAAAACTCTTGAACTCACTAGGCGTTAGCCTAATCTTTTTATTTGTCGGCATGTGCATCAGGTTCCGGTTGGGGATATAGTTCTAGCAGTATTGAAGAGATGTGCCTTAGTGTCCACAAGTGTAAGTGTTTGGTGAATTCTTCCGCAGTTTGGAGATAGCGACAGATTTTGGGTTTTAGTAACACCTGTCCTTATTATAGACAGTATGTATAGAATGAATGTGTGTATGGAGGTTAAATCTTAATTTGTGATTGTAGATGAATCATTTATTGATGTATCTAGAAAATTTTAAATTAGTTGCTATTTCCAGGATTGAGGGTGTTACAAGTTGGTATCAAAGCTTAAGTTTGAGAGAATTAGGTATTGATTGTAGGATGCCTAGACTCAAACTAGCGTTAATTTAAGTGATTGAAAGTAAAGTTGCACCAATAGGCACTTTAAGATTGGATGATTCGAGGTGATTGGAGTTACTAGGAACGGGAAACGCGCCGAAGGTGGCAAGGACGATCATGTACAGTACGTTCATAATAGCACCTGGCCAGTGTTATGGTGAACCTACGAGTTACGTGTGTATGCTTGAACTACCTTGCTATGATTACCGTTGGGGTAGTGAGAAAATTTCTAAGTGAGTGATCTAAGGAAGGGTTGATGTATATAGCAATGTTGCTTTGGAGTGACAGTTAAGACATGATGAATGCTGGGAATTGACCATTGTGGGTCAGGAGAATTGGTTGGAGTAGAACCTTAGACTTATGGAACTGATGAAATTCGAGGAGAAATTTTAAGGTGAACCGATGAAACCTTCGGGCATTGCTTTAAGATGTTGAGCTTCCGGATGACAATAGTACAAAACTGAGGAGCGTAATTTCGGGATGCTAGTGCCGACCAATTTTATGCACGAAATTCATTTCTAAAAATAAATTGCATCGATTATTTCTCATATTTCCTGAAACATAAAGTGAGTTATATTATGGAATATTTGAAAAATATTTGCCACGCGCCGGATTTTAGGCCGTGAGTTTAAACATGCATGAAGTTGTTTTCTTGCACATGGTTACAATTTGTCATTAAAAATCTCTTCATCCCCGTTTCAGATCTAACATCATTTTCGGATATTATAAGATCCGTGTTTTAATGTCAATTGGGATAGTGGGCAAATAACTGTGGAATTTTTAGCCTTGACATTGGATCTCCTCCACGTATGTTCGGGTTTTAAAGGAAGAGTTGTCCCCCTGTTCTTGAGTCAGAATTTTCTAGAAAATTTTGGTCTGTATGAGTCGTGTTTAATTTTATGGAGTATAGTTTTACAACCTTTTGAGCGCGTGAGTGTACTTTGAAATGCGTGGGTTTTAAATTTTATTGCATGTAAATTTACGAGCTTGTTGGGCGTCGTGTCTCGTTAAAATTATGTTGAAAATGGTCATTTTATATTACGTCATTTTGTATCACGTAAATAATTTTGGGGACGTGTGCATATGCGTTATCGCGTGCGTCAATTTATGGGTTTTATTAAACAATGTCTTTCCACATGTTTTTTTGGGGAATATTCATTAGCATGCGATTTATCTTTGGGCTTATTACAAATGTCAATCGTCGTATGCTACTTGCATTTGGATTAAATTATACGGTTGGTGTGAGTAAGCATATAAAGGATTTATGTTATTTCAGTTATCGATATTACTGTTAGAACTTTTCCGCAATGTATTAGACGAGTTAGCGATATTCTTGTCGTTGTAATTACTATTTTGGTCAAATGTGTTCATCCGTACGGCTCAAAGTTTTAAACTCCATTTGAAATTTATTTGCTCTCTCATTGTTCTACCGAACTTTGGAGTTTAGAGAGAATTTTATGCCGCAACGTTTGGTTAAAGAAGGAAGAGTTTAAAGTTAAAATTGTGGAGTTCTTTTTTAGAGTTGTACAAACATTTATTGCGCGTGTTTTGGTGCAGAACCTGTTTTTTTTCACGTTTATAGTGTAAATTGTTGCGCATGTTTTATTATTGTCTTTATTAACATAAGTATTGAACAAATGAGTTTTGGAAATGACTTCCTATGCGCTGTGTTGATAACCAACTTTGAAACCTATCGAATGAATGGTAGTGTATTTTTTTTACCGCACGTTTAATCGTTAAAAAGCTTATATACTTGAAAGTTTTATAAATTTCAAATTGGCGTACTGGTTTAAAAAAAAACCTTGAACTCATTAGGCCTATAGATTTAAACCCCTGTCGTGAAAGGAGTTATAAATAGGGACTAAGGGAGTCCCCGGGATTTCAAGCGTCGGATGATCCGACTTGCGGTCAGTCTTGGATTTTGGGTTTCAATTTTAGAATCTGTGCACGCATGATCAATGGAGGTAGAATAATTAATTTCCCAGTTATTTAAGGCGTGACTTTATACTTCGGTAATCATGCGAGATAAGGTTGTATGTGCTTATCTGCGTTTTAAATGGGTTCGATTTGGTAGGTTCCGCGATTAAAGGAAATTTTGGTATTATGTCTGTTAGAAATGTAAGATTTGGAATTTTAGCACTCTGTTAGGTGTCAACCTTGGTGCGAAGATCCGTCTGGAATGGAATTTTGGGTGGGATGTCCACGTTTTCGAGGTCACCATTTAGTCCTAGGCATCGACTTGTTTCCTTGAAGTCGATGGATCTTGGAATGTTTGGAAGTATCCTGATTTGATCATGGGAAGAAATGACCTTTCGGTGATGGAATTTGAAAGAAGATCGAGTGTTGATGGTTGAGTATCGATGTATTTAAGCATCCCCGTGGTGGTAAGGATTATATTAAAGAAATATTGTGATGAAGGGTTGGAACGGAGTTGAGTGAGAGCCGAATATGGGTAACCAGTTACCTGAAGGACACATTGGTGTGCCTTGGAAGGGCAGCTTTATCAACATTAGGAATGGATCAGTGGAAATCTGAGGATTTTGGGAGTTTGGTGCCAAAAATTAGCTTGGGGTTCAGAACCGTGTAGATTCGAAGTGATTTTGGCCGACGGGAAGTTAAGGTCATAAACTACCCTGGAGATAGTAATTGTCACCTAAGGTTGGGAGACAGCCGAGATCTCAGGGATAGTAAAGGAGTCGATAGAGACTCGATGTTCGTCCCATCATCGGCAGGATTTATCGGATTTTGAAATCAAGTGGTAAGCGGTTCGTGCATAAGGCAAGGTATCATGGAGGCTTTCCTTTTTGGGTAGAGAATCATTTGATCTCGTTAAAGGCAACGTTGGGTGTTTAGTCGGTGCCAGATTTCGAGGACGAAATCTCTTTTAAAGTTGGGAGGATTTTAACACCCGTAAATTGGAGATTTCCCTTGGTGTTAATTCGGGAGTCGTTTGACTCGTGGGTACGTAAAGGTGTCAAGAAATCAGGTGAGTTTTGCAATAGAATCATCGAGGATCGAATCAAGCGTGAAAACGCGAGAAAACGGGGTTTTCTGGGACCCGCGAGTTGTCACGAGACTTTGGGTCACGACCCAAGTCGCGTAACTCACTGGAAGTGAGCTTTGGGGGAAACGGGCGACTTATGTCGCGACTTAAGATCGCGGCATAACCCGCGAGTCGCACTGTTGAGTTAATAACCCGATTTTCAGCCATCAAACCTCATTTCTCTCAACCCAAACCCTAAATATTCTTCCCTTTTCTCTCCCAAACCCCAAATGTCGAACCCTAACCCATTTTGAGGGTTTTCCCTCCTTAAACCACATGATTCTTCATCATCTAGCTAGTTGGGATCTTGAACCACAAAACCTCCATCTTCATCTTCCTCACCAAGTTCTTGGGGATTTCATCTAACCTTTCCACCATTTGAATATTTGGAAGCTTATGGTTCGTTTGGGTGATCTACAAGTGTTTTGTTAGGTGGATTCAAGCTATTGGTTGAGGTAATCATCTTCTTCTTCATTTATGAAAATTAGGGTTTTGACCTAAGTTGAGATCTTTATGTAAAATGTTTGGGGAATGTTCCTATATGGTGGGATAGGGTTATTTATGGTTGGAAATGTATGGATCTAGGTTTTGGAAGCTTGAGTTGAAGAGTTGGAATGGATGTCTTCGGAAAGCTTTGGGCGTAGATCTATGCTTTTGGAGGCCAACGGTTGGGGATTGAAACCTAGGTTTAACTTAACCTAGCAAGGTGAGTTCAAGTTGATTTGTGAAAACGTTGTACATGCCAAAATGTTTATTTCAAAGTATTTATGTGTTCAACATGAAATTATCATTTGGGAAGTTACTTGATGAGTTTTGGTTAAATGAGAAGTTTAGTTTTATAAACCTTGTAAAACACCCATATTGGGGACTTTTAGGCATTTTAATAAATGAGTCATAAATGGGTGTGTTTGGTAAGCTATTGCATAAATGATATTATTTGGTTAAAAAGGCATTTTAGTGTTTGTTTGGGTAAAAGGTTTAATTTTGTGTTATGGGACATTTTGAAAGGATAAAGAGTCTAAATTTATGTGGAAAACCTTTTGTCTCGACTTAAACGGTGTTGGAGTCCATTCAAGTATTTTGGTGTGTGTGACTTCATGGTATGGATCGGGTACGTTTATTATTTGAAAAATGTTAATCATTGGTCAAAAAGAGATTTTGAGTATTTTTGGCTTGAGGTCATTTAAAGGAGTCTTGAGGACACTTGTCCGGTTTATATGGCTCAATGTAGGGTCTAGTTATGACGTACGTACAAATGCGCCGTGTTACGTATTGAGGTTGATTTCAGGCTCAAGTGCTTTGGTCATTCATGTTTAGTCCGGTAAGGTTAGACTGTGTTGCATTGGATCCATAGGCACGTAGTCAGTCTGTTTTGGATGGTCGATTGGGTATTGCGGGGTGATGACCTTCAGTACCCATGTTTTATGACCAGAAACTTTACAAGTAAGCATTGGGAGGGGTTGAGTCTGGTAGCGCTACAGTCAAAGTAGGCGCTTGGACCTCCGCCGCTTGATGCCTGGGACAGGTATTCTATAAGTGTGCCGGGCCTTTTAAGGTGGAGTCGTTCGGGATGTTCATCAAGGTCAAATTTACTTGTGGTGCGCTTGTAAATAAGTCGTAGGGACACCTGGTTGGGATGTCGGGAAGTGTCATGCGATTAACATTGCATGGGTGGTATACTTATGTGTTTCCTCCACTCACAACGGATACGGGTCTCCCCTGTTGTCGACTCAGTATTTTAATTAGAAAGATGTTTTACTTTAATGTCATTGGTTTTTATATGGTCGACAATGAATGAGGACCTTAATATCGGATCTTCCTCCTCGTATATTAAGGTTTGAATGATATATGTCATCCCAGTGTTTTGATATTTAGATTTCTTTCGTTTACGGTCGCGTGAGTAATGGACCTAGTGTCCATGTTTTCGGACGTACGGTATACATGGTTTAATTAATGATTCATGTTTCGAATTCGTTCAAGTTACATCAATTTATAAGCATGTTTGAAACGAGGTGTCCATCTTTGAAAGTGCATGATATTGGAAAAGAGTTGTTTCCCCGTTTTAAAGTACATCATTTGAAAGGTTATGATTTTTAAGCAAAGTTCATCATTTTAAAAATATTTACTCATGTAAAACTCTTGAACTCACTAGGCGTTAGCCTAACTTTTTTATTTGTCGGCATGTGCATCAGGTTCTGGTTGGGGGTATGGTTCTAGCAGTATTGAAGAGATGTGCCTTAGTGTCCACAAGTGTAAGTGTTTGGTGAGTTCTTCCGCAATTTGGAGATAGCGACAGATTTTGAATCGAGACGCCGAGTTGTATTCTTGCGTTTACCTTTTTGTCGTAGACGCCGAGTTTTGAATCGAGAGTTAGTGTTTGGGTTTTGGTTGAAATTGTGGGAAACAGAGAGTTACGCGGGATATGTCGCGGCTTGTAGGCCGCGAGGTAAGTCGCATAACCCTCTGGAGGATTCCCAGATTGTTGACATGCGCGGGCTAGGCCGCGGCTAGTAAGACGCGAGCTAAGCCGCGTGACCCACTGGAGTATTCCAGTTTTGTGGCACGCGCGACTTTTCCCGCGGCTTGAAGGCCACAGTGTAAGCCGCGCAACCCTCTGGCCGACTTAAAGGTGGTCAGCCACAAATATCTCTTGGTTGATATTTCTCTCTCTCTCTCTCTCTCTCTCTTCAAATCTCACTCTCTCTCTCTAAGTTTTCTCTTTGGTTTCTTCAATCTCTGAGGCTCCGTTGATAGCTAGTATTAAGTGCATTGCTCGGGGTTTCGGTGTAGAAAACTTCACCTATTCGTCGTGGTCGATATCTGGTTTTCGGGTTTTCGTATAAACCTGTTTGGTGAGTTCCTACTACCTTTTTCCAAACTTTATACATGTCAAAACTTACATTTTGATCTTCTATATATCTCCATGGTTTCAGATCTAAGTTTACTACATTTTGATATAACTTGAGTTTTGGGAGATTTTAGGGTTCCTGATCATTTTCGATTAAAATGATGGGTTTCATCTTATTTGAAGTAAAATGATGTTTTACTTGCACATTTATGTGGGTTGCTTGAAAGAATGTTTAAAGTTCATTTTTGATGATTTTCATTCTTACCAAAAATTAAACTTGAAAATACATTTTGTTTATAAATGTTATTTTATACCATATGATTATCAATGGTTGGTCACATATGTTGTTGTGACGAGTCTGTACCATTACTAGTGGATCCCTATGTATTAAGTCGACTTATATTTGGGATGTTTTTCCCCTCTTTGTAAATGGAT
Organism: Arctium minus; assembly: GCA_954870635.1. Classification (NCBI taxonomy): domain Eukaryota; kingdom Viridiplantae; phylum Streptophyta; class Magnoliopsida; order Asterales; family Asteraceae; genus Arctium; species Arctium minus. Next base: position 25,263,673 of record OX941093.1, read on the forward strand.
GTATATGATCCTCGAGGGTAATTTGGTACGGTTTTGCAAGACCGGTTACTAGCCATGGATCATATTTTCCCTTATTTGTAGCTATGGATGCATATGATCCTCGGGGACAATTTGGTACGATTATGTGAGATCGGTTACTAGCTAAGGGTCATATGGCAGTCCTAGTGAACGAGTTTGACTTGGTTTCCTCGAGGGCCCTCCCTCACATCGTAGTACGGACCTTTGTAGTTCGTGGCCATGGATTCCAAGTGTTTCGACTCATAACTCGGATTGTGACCTACTTTGTGTTACGCTACAATCCTTGGTAAAACTGGTTATCTTTGTCATCTAATGATGAGTTTACATTTAAAAGGCCCGGTTGTGGCAAAGGTTTCATTTGAAAACTAAACCTTATTGAAAAGATTTCCTTATGATACGATTGTTTACATCTCTTGAAATTTATAAACTGTATGTTCTCACTAGTCTTTAAGCCTAACACTTTTTCTCAAACGATGTGTATAACAGGTTCTCGTTAGCGGTGGGTTGCTAAGGGATTGAGTGACGAGCTTGGTCTCGGGGATTTTGAGATGACTAGTATTGATGTTGGGCATTTGTTAAGTCCCATATTTCTGGATGATTCTGGATCCACAATTGATGTAATCTAGATAGTATATGTTTAGATTAGTTTGTTGTTAGAATTCTTATCCGTATTCTGGCTTTTGTAAAGGTTAGTACAGTTCCCCTTTTTGGGAGGTTTATACCTATTGTTGATGCTTAATCGTATAGTTTCCGCAGTTTTAAATTACCCTGGTTTTTAGGGTGTTACAAGTTTGTATCAGAGCTCTAGTTTAAGTGATCTAGGCATGAATGTAAGCTGTGAGTATATTAAGCATTGATTCGTGAGTATTGGGTAGAACTACTAAGATGGGTTGGTCTTAGAGGCGACGGAAAATATAGTTATCGAGCGTCGTGGCGATGGTGACAAGAACCGTTATGTATTATATGTTCATAATCTCACTTAGCTAATGTTATTATGAGAATATTTATATGTGATTGTGCTTGATTTGCTGTTACCCTGACAATTGGTAATATGGTAGTACGTTTTCTTTGTGTTTACCCTACCCTTCTCGTCTCTCTTTCTCTGTCTTGTGTAGCAGATCATAATGGTGAGTACGCGCGGTAGACCGTGTACACATGCAGATGGTGTCGAGGCGACAGCCTCAACCGTTGTTCAACCGGTTGGGGTTGAAGTCGTTGTCCGCCAATCTGTTCAATCAGTACTAGGTGGGGGACCAGAGGTCTTTCCGCAGGTAGACCTGGCTCCGTCCCACCCAGTCGTCAGGGATGCGATTTCCCAATCCGAGTTGATGGCCAACATAATGTTGGCAATGGATGAAGCTATGGCTAAACAACAGGAGTTTCTACTGAAAGTGATCGAGGATCGCGATGTGAGCCATCGGAGGGTTGAGGCAATTGCGGAGAAGGTTGTGGCGGTTGCTGAAAAGAGGAAGTGTGAAAGCAGTTCAGTACCTCCCAAGAGAACCCGAGCTTTTGTCGGAAACCGAAGCTTCAGCGGCTATCAAGGAGCTAGATGGTGCCGGAGATGCCGAACCAAGCACCACGGTAGCTGTAACACCGCTCCTCAACTTTGCGGCAAGTGTGGGAAGTCTAACCATTTCTCACGTGACTGTTTGATCAGAGGGCTTATCTGCTTCGAGTGCAAGGCACCAGGGCACGTGAGGAGATATTGCCCGAAGCTCAAGTCGGGTAGCGCGTCTGAGAAGAGAGTGAACCCACCTAGGGTTCCGGGTCGAGATTTTCAGATGACGGCCGATGAGACCGAGGCATCAGCTGATATGATATCGGGTACATTTCTTATAAACTCTGTACCTGCTCGTGTTTTATTCGATTTGGGTGCCAGTTTCTCTTTCGTTTCTGAGTTGTTCCGTCAAAAGATTTTTATGCCCACTACTAGTCTTGAGGATGCGTTAGTAGTAGAGATAGCTGATGGTAGTCAAGTTCTGATCCGCGATGTTCTAAAGAAGTGTATTCTAGGAATCGAAGGGAGAGATTTCCCAATCGATTTGTTGCCGATGTTAATCGAGGGTTTCGACGTTGTGGTCGGTATGGATTGGTTGTCAAACAATCATGTCGAGATCGTGTGTTCTAAGAAGTTGATTCGACCTCCCAATCCCTGTGGCGAAGCCGTTGTGATCTATGGTGAGAAGAGAAAAGGTGATGTGGCAATAATCACCATGACTAAAGCACACAAGTGTTTGGTGAAAGGATGCTCGTCTTTCCTAGCCTACGTGATCGACGCCAAGCTAGAGAAGTTAAAGCTTGAAGATGTGAAGATTGCGCGTGAGTTTCCAGACGTCTTTCCGGACGACTTGTCGGGGTTGCCACCCGATCGTCAAGTAGATTTTCGGATTGATCTCGTACCGGGAGCGGCTCCTGTTGCTAGAGCCCCTTATCGGTTAGCGCCAGCAGAGATGCAAGAGATGATGGCCCAACTCCAAGAGCTTTTGGAGAAGGGATTCGTAAGACCAAGCTCGTCGCCGTGAGGAGCTCCGGTCTTGTTCGTCAAGAAGAAGGATGGCACAATGAGAATGTGCATTGATTATCGTGAGTTAAACAAAGCGACAGTGAAGAACAAATATCCACTTCCGAGAATCGACGACTTGTTTGATCAACTGCAAGGAGCGGGTTGTTTTTCCAAAATTGACTTACGTTCGGGTTATCACCAAGTGAAGGTAAGAGAAGAAGACGTTCCGAAGACAACCTTTAGAACGCGTTACGACCATTACGAGTTTCTCGTGATGCCTTTTGGCCTAACGAACGCACCAGCGGTATTTATGGATTTGATGAATTGGGTGTGTCGACCATTCCTCGACAAGTCGGTCATCGTATTCATTGATGACATACTCGTGTACTCTAAGAGCGAGTTGGAGCACGAGCAACACCTTCGCGAAGTTCTTGATGTGCTGAGAAAAGAAAGATTATACGCCAAATTTTCCATGTGTGACTTTTGGCTTGAAGAGGTGCAGTTTTTGGGTCATGTTGTCACTCGAGACGGAGTGAAAGTAGATCCCTCCAAAATTGAAGTTATGATGAATTGGGAGCCTCCCAAGAATCCGTCCGAGATCTGAAGTTTCTTGGGTCTGGCGGGATATTATCGGAGATTTAGGCCTTGTTCTTTGGAAGATCTATCTCGTGTCTGGTACTGCACGGTTTCACTCTGCAAAAACTCCGAATCATTCTGATTCAAATCCAACATAGCACCCATAGGTACATAAGAAATGTATTGAATCGATTCTTTTTAATGAATAGATCCGATCGCAACTTCGAATATGGAATTCAAAGGGATCAAATAGGAAAGGATCCTGGGCACAATCTTCCTAGAGATGGGGAGCCCCTGCCTTTTCTAGCCTCTCCTTCTTGCTTGCTTACCTAGCTCTTGTCTTAGTGACTCTTCCTCTTTTCTAGGTTTTTCTGAGTGTTTCAGGATTTTTCGAAGATCGCTTCTTCCTTGTCAGTTCTAACTCGGAAGAATGTGAAGTTTGATTGGACCGAAACGCAAGAGAAGGCGTTCCGGATTCTTCAAAAGAAATTATGTGAAGCTCCGATCTTGTCGTTACCTGAAGGGTCAGAAGACTTCGTGGTCTATAGCGATGCTTCAAAGATGGGTTTAGGTTGTGTGTTGATGCAGCGAGGCAAGGTAATCACTTACGCCTCGAGACAGTTTAAGATACACGAGAAGAACTATCCTACCCACGATTTGGAGTTAGCAGCAGTAGTGTTCGCCTTGAAGCTTTGGCGACATTATCTCTATATGGCACAAAGTGTACACTCTACACAGATCATAAGAGCCTGAAGTATGTCTTTGATCAGAAAGAGTTGAATATGAGACAACGGCGGTGGCTCGAATTGCTTAAAGATTACGACTGTGAGTTGTTTTACCATCCTGGGAAGGCAAACGTGGTAGCCGATGCGTTAAGTCAGAAAGACTATAACGGAAGTATTCAGGCTACCTGTTCGAGAATCGAGTTAGTATGCACCCTTTTTGAAAAGATCAAGGCATCGCAGATTGAAGCCTTGTTAGAAGAGAATCTCAAAGAGGAAGTCATGACGAAGCAACGTTTACTCTTAACGGAAGATAGCCATGGGGTAAAACTGTTCAGCGGTCGTGTGTGGGTACCCAAGTTTGGGGGTAACCGTGATCTACTACTTGAAGATGCTCACAAGTCTAAGTATTCCATTCATCCGGGAAGTACGAAGATGTACAGGGACTTGAAGCTGCACTATTGGTGGCCGGTAATGAAACTTGATGTGGCGCGATATATGGAGCTGTTGGATCCCAGATTTAATCTCACAACAATGATATAAACAATAAGAGTAATAACAGCGGAAGCAGTTTAATATCAAAGGAGATTCAAATATCACAGTTCATAAAGCAAATAATAGATTAACAATATATTCTTCAAAAAGATATTCAACTTATATTATCAGTTTTTAAGACTTCTCAAGCATACTTTGAACATGAAGGTGATAGTCCTTTTTATAGGACCATAAAGTAAATAGTGTACTTATCTGACAAATAGAAGCATGATTGAACAATGTCTTACCTAAGAGGTAAGATCAAGACATGCTTGAACAGTGACCTACTCTAGAAAGTAAATCTTATCACAAGGTGACGTGTCATCTGTTCTTCTTTGTCAAGAGATTCAGAGTGATCATCTTCAGAGTTCTGAACTAGGATCTCTGATGAGGATCTCTCTTATGTCTTTCCGAAGACTATCTCTGAACTGACTTCAGAGACAGACAACTTTCTCTAGGTTGACTCTGAACTGACTTCAGAGATAGACTTGCTTTCTTCAGAGTGGCTCTGAATTGACTTCAGAGACTGACTTGTTGTGATCCCTTGAAAGTCTTTAGATGAAGACTTAGTTATTTTCAATACTTTCATTGGTTCAGATTTGGGGCTAACAATCTCCCCCTAAGTACTGAAAATAATCAAAGCGAAGAGGAGAAAGTTATCCTCTGTAAATATTACTTCTTATAAGATTATGCAATTACAAAAGAGAATAATATTGATCAAGTAATCAGAACCTATCACTAGAACAAATCCTATGAAACTTCATGATGAGCTCTCTGAAGTTAATCATTGAGCCAATTTCCAAGTTTAGTTTCGCCAGTAGGTCTGCTCTGTGCCGTTCTTGCTTTACATGAATCATCTTCTGTATTCCTTTCAGGGTTTCATCAGAATAATTTTCAATTTGCGAAGCTAGAAAGATTTTCTTCTCTTGATTCACTCTGTAGATGAAACCCAGAGGTTCTTCAATGATTGATCCAGTCTTCTGTTTGTCCAGGTTTTCGATGGTTTCCACTGGTTCAGTCACTCCTAGCTTTTCTTCACCCAAGTTCAGAGCAATCTGAAAGTCACGTTTTGCTCTGTGTTTGATGTAATCTTCCATTGCCCTTCTTACTTCAACCAAGCTCATTCTTATCTCCCTTCTTCTTGAATCGTACCTCGCAAAGCAATAGGCATATAGATGAGTGAGATCATACGGATTTAGATTTACGAGATCATTATCATTGAACTCGTAAATCTTCTGATCAGATCGAGTCACCACATAATGCCTATATATTATTTTGTTGAAGGCGAATGTCTTTTCAGAGATTTTCTCAACTTTTACTATTGGAGCATCGTTGAGAACCTCCTTTCTTGGTTTTGTCTTTGCCTGTATGAATCTTCGTTCGTAGTATGGCATGTCCTCTCTGATTCTTGGATTCAGAGGGATTACTTGAGTGTCTTCCATGTTGAACTCACAGTAGATATGCCGAAAGTGATCTTCTATTGATGCTTCAGGAGTGGATTCTAAGAATGTTGGAGGATGAGTGAATACCTTGGCTGGTAAACCAATGCTTGTCTTTTGAACAAGATTCTCTTGAGGATCCTGTTCATCAACAACCATGATTTCTTTGTCCTTGGGCTGTGACTGAGTTATCTCTGATGGCTTTTCAGAGATATATCCATCTATTTCTGGAGATTCTTTCAATTCTGAAGCTGTTGAGGTATGATAAGGTTGAGCATTTTTAAAAACATACTCTTCGACATCAATTACTTCGATCTGTTCTCCAGCAGCGTCTTCCTCTCTGTCAGAATCTTTCTGTTCTTCCTCAGACTCTGACTCAATGGCATCTCTCATCACCATTGGTTGTCTTTCGGGTGATGAGAAAGCATCTTCAGAGGATGTAGAGAAGTCTACAAGTTGTTCTTCCTCCTCTTCCAGAGCTCCAATTTTCTCTGGAGTCGCATCAGTAACTGGAGTGATTGGAACACCTGGTGTTGATGAGGCGTATAGTATGATTGGTGCTGTGAATGATTGTAAGGTACGGTTTTCATCAGAAGAGGTGGTGTTCTTCTCTCGTTCCTTCTTTTGGACTTGTGTAGAGGGAGCAGCTTTAAAGGTGTGCGCGGTTTTATCTCTGATCGTCTTCTCTTGTGAGTCAGAGTGCTCATCATCATCTGAATCCTCTGAATCATCAAATCTTGCTTTCTTCACTGCATCGCTACAAGTCCCACCAGAAAACTTGCGTTTGTATTTGGGAGAGCTTGGTTCAGCGATTCCTTTTCCTTTGGGATCCTGAAGTGTCTTCTGAATATTTTTGATTGCCTCTGAAGCAGCAGTTCTTATTTCAGCAATCTGGTCCTCTGATTTATAATTATGAAGTTCCAGAGTTGCTTTGACCTGCTTCTGAGCAATTGTAGAGATCTTGGAAGAACAAGTCAGCATTCTGCTCATTATTGCTGATTTAAAAGAGGCCAGATCACTTTTGATGATGAGGTCTTCAGAAGTTCGGGGTGGTGGCTGTGGTGTTGCTGATGTTGCGCTGACAGTTGGTACAGAAGCTTGAATTGTTTCTTTGATGAGTTCAGAGATAGATGCCATTTTAACTGTTGAGAGTGATGATGATCTGGTGGCTACTACCTCTTCCCTTAATTCTTGTAGAGCCTTCTGAATGTTAATGGTTGAAGATGCTTGTAGAGCAGCATTCTGAGCTTTAAGGTTTACTATTTCAAGAGAAGATTCAACTTTCTGTCTGAACAGTTCTTGTTCCAACTCTTGGATTCTTTTTGAGGAGTCCAAAAGTTGGGTCTTCAGAGTGGAAACCTCTGCTTTTTTGGTTTGTGTTTTCAGAGCGAAGAGCAGAGGTCTCTGAATCGTTAATTCTTTGAAAGTTATGCTCATTCATGGAGCTTCTAACTTCATCACAGAATCTCTGGAACTCAGATTTAGTGAGAAGTTCAGATAGGGGTACAGTGGTTACAACACATGTAGCCAATTTTTCCTCGAGTTCAGAGGAGCCTTCGTTCAGAGCTGTTTTTATGTTGTCTCTGGAAGGACTTCTACTCAATCCTTGATGTTCCGAAGAATCATCTCTGAGTGTTCTGTTCTCATCCAAGTCCTCCTCCTCGGATTCAGAGGACTGGAAGTGAATGTGGGAGTTGATCTTGCGATCCAGGCAAGTCAATCCTTGGTTTTGTAGGTCGAGCCATTGTTCCTGAGTTGGACAACTAGTTCTGGATATCCTAAAGGGTGAGATATGAGCCACAGAGGCATCAATTTTTGTAGGATTTTCGGATGTACTCTGAGGCAACTGAGTACTTGAAGTTTTGACTAAGTCCTGTGAAGAGGGCTTATCCAGAATTTGGGTTTCCTCAGTTAAGTGAACTTCGGAGGTGGAAAAAGGTACCTCTGAAGTGGCTTGTTGGTTTGGGTTCAAGGTGTGCACCTCTGATTCAATAACCATTACCTCTGGATCAGGTAGGTTAGATTTTGTGGTTGCACTGGGAGATGGGGTTGGTGTCCTAAAATATATGTGCCTTGAGGCATCTTTTTGTTTGGAAAGGGAAGAACTCTCAGGTTTCTCTAAGTCAGAATACTTGCTCTCTTCCCTCTGAGAATCTTCAGAGCTAGTCTCTGAAGATTCATCCTCACTTTCCTCAGAGCTAGTCGAGCTATCCTCTACACTAGCAATTGAGGTTTCTTCCATTACTTCCTCATTGACAGCCCCTTCTGGTGCTCTGTCATCTCTCTCAACTTCGGTTTCTCTACCAAGAGTACCCTCAGGTTCACTCTTGTGAGAGCTCTGTACTTCAGGGTCCTCAGATCCCTCTGAAGCCGAGATGCTCTTGCTCTCCATTCCAGGTTCAGGACCTAAGTGTGTTGGGGTTCCTAGAACTGGTTCTAGTCCTTGGGCAACACGGAGATAAGAAGCTAATGCTACAGATTGAGGATTTACCTGATTCAGCATGTGGTGAGGGATCCTCCTTGCTTCTGGATAGCCTTCAGATAAAATTGTTGGTTTGAAGCTGTTCATTATGTAGAATGGAGTTTTAGGTTGTTCAGGGGCAATCAAAATATGAAACTTCTCGATCGCGGCATGGATGACTAGAGACAGAAATCTTGGGAAAGTTATTGATGGAACTTTGGATGATTGGGTCGTTTGTTCAGGGTCCTTTGCCAAGCATTTGTTTTTCTTCTCTATTGATGTCAGAATCATATCAAAGATTATGCCGGCTATGTCCAAGTTGTGATTAAAGAATAGGGCATACATGATTGACAGTATTTCTGGTGTTGCTTGATCCATGCTCCCCAGTTTGCAGGTTAGTGTTCGATTTAAGATAGAAAACATGAAATTCCAGATTGGTGGTAGGTGTTGTCGTCTGAAGTTGCTCAATCTGGTGATTTCTGTGTTGTAACCTAGCATTCGAATGAACTGGAGTAGGGTTTCAGAAGTTGGGCGTTTTTCAAAACGCGTGATTTGAAGTTCCTCAGCTGTTAGGAGTGGGAGAACTTCTCTTAGAATAGTAGGATTTATGAGTATCCGACATTTTACAACCTGAGATATGTCGAACTCGCCGATTATTCCTCTATGTTCATCGCTGTAGTGACTTGATGAATACCATTCTTGAACAAACGAGAGTGGACATTCATTGGTAAAAGCAGTTAGGGCTTAAGTCAGTTCACAGTTGGAGAAGAACTCGCAGACTATTCCATATTGTTCCTCAAATTTGGGAGAATCAAGCTGAATCATGTGATTTGTATAAAGAAGAAAGCGATTGCATCCTTCTTCTTATCATAGCATAGTATGGTATAGTAAGGTAATAGCGGAGTGGAGCTGTTTGGAGAGCGAACTCTTAATGTCGATCAGGTGAATCGCTCCTGCTTGATCTCGACTGTGATCCCTGGCCTGGGGCTGACACTAAGCTAGTGAACTGCCGTCCAAGGTGAAGGTTCTAAGATTTCTGCCTTTTGAACTCTCAATTAGAAAGACTTGTTGACCTTCACTTCACATCCTGATCCTTGTCTTAGCCCTCTCCTTCCATTCCCATTTGATTGGAAAACGATACAGTCTTGAAGGCTCGCCAGATTTGGGAAAAAGTTTGCACCATTCATTTGAAGACGCCATTGTTGAGGTTGAAGTGAAGAAGATGAAGTTCAAATTCTTTTAGAGAGAGAGATTGCTCGAGAGTAATTTGTAAAAAAAATGAATATCCGGATTTTAAATGGGTTTTGTATCCAAATTTAGAAAAAGAAACACTCAAGTACATAAGGTGAAACGACAGTGATTTGACCCTTTGGATAAAGCCGTTTGGCCTTTCACTCATCCCTTTTTGTGACACGTGGCCTTGAAAATTGTTTTACCTACGAATGTAGGTTCCAAGAAAATAGGAAAGGGGCGCCATTAAAAAATAATTTATTTTTGCTGACTAGACAAACCTTTCGCCTTAAGAAGTAATTTAAGATATCATTTGTAATAAAAAGGTTCAGTTAATTTGAAATTTTTAATTTCAAATGATATCAAAAATTGCTTCTTTTATTAAAAAGTTCTTGTTTGAGGAATGACTGGTCTGAAAGTTGTTGACTCCCCCTTCACTGATGATTTTTTAAAAAAAATCCAAAATTTCAGAGACTCTGAGAAGACTACAGAGATTCTGATATGAAATTCAGAGACTCTGAGATATCTTCTTAAAGGTTCTTTTTCTCCCCCTTGACAAAAGAACACCTTTTCATTTTTCTCCCCTTGTCATGTGTTTGGAGAACATTCACAAACTGATATTGACATATGCTACTTGGTTCAGAGGCTCTGATATTTTGATCAGAGACTCTGAGTTTCTTCCTTGTTAGGTAGACATATTCAACATTCCTAACTTGCTGATTAAAAAATTGAACCTTCGTTCATCTAAAGCTTTTGTGAAAATATCAGCAAGTTGGAGTTCAGTTGGTACAAAATACATTTCTATTGTTCCCCTTTCAACATGATCTTTTAAGAAATGATACCTTACATCAATGTGCTTTGTCTTTGAATGCTGTACTGGATTGGCAGATATGGCTATGGCACTTTTTGAATCACACAGAATGGGTATTCTTTCACATTGTTGGCCATAATCTTTGAGCTGAGTTTTCATCCATATTACTTGAGAGCAACAACTAGCCGCAACAACATATTCTGCCTCTGTAGTTGAAGTTGAAACACAGTTTTGTTTCTTGGATGACCAACTTACCAGTTTATTGCCCAGTAACTGACAACACCTAGAGGTACTTTTTCTGTCAAGCTTACATCCTACATGATCTGCATCAGTGTAAGTTGTTAGATCAAAACTTGATAGTTTTGGATACCAGAGGCCTAAGGATGGTGACCCTCTTAGGTATCTGAAAATTCTTTTGACAGTCGATAAATGAGATTCTTTTGGATTTGCTTGAAATCTAGCACAAAGACATGTTGCAAACATTATGTCAGGCCTACTTGCAGTTAAGTATAGTAGTGAACCTATCATGCCTCTGTAGGTTTTTATATCTACAGATTGTCCTGAAGGATCAGAGTCAAATTTGACTCCGGTGGCTAGAGGTGTTTTCATAGAAGTTGAATCATTGAGTTTGTATTTTTGTAAAATTTCAGAGTCATATTTAGTTTGACTTATGTAAGTGCCTTCTGAAGTTTGTTTTACTTGTAACCCCAGAAAGAAGGTTAATTCTCCCATGAGGCTCATCTCAAATTCACTCTTCATCAACTCTGAAAAATTGTCACAATACTTTTGATTAGTAGAGCCGAATATAATGTCATCAACATAAATTTGTACTAAAAGCATCTCATTTTTGTACCTTTTGATGAATAATGTTGTATCAATTGTGCCTTTGTCAAATCCATTTCTAATCAGAAAAGTGGACAGTGTTGCATACCAAGCTCTTGGAGCTTGTTTAAGTCCATACAGAGCCTTATCCAAATAATAAACATGATTTGGAAAATCTGTACTTTCAAACCCAGGTGGTTGATGGACATAAACTTCTTCATTTATTTTACCATGTAGAAAGGCAGATTTGACATCCATTTGATAAACTTTGAATCCTTTGTGTGCAGCATAGGCTAGGAAGATTCTGATTGCTTCTAGCCTAGCTACAGGTGCAAAGGTTTCATCATAATCAATACCTTATTCTTGGCAATATCCTTTAGCAACCAACCTGGCTTTGTTTCTGATTATTACTCCATCCTCATCCTTTTTGTTTCTGAAAACCCATTTTGTTCCAATTGCAAATTTTCCTTTGGGAAGGGGAACTAGGGTCCAGACTTTATTTCTTATAAACTCTTGAAGTTCATCCTGCATTGCAAAAATCCAATGAGGATCTTCAAGAGCTTCTTTCACCTTCTTTGGTTCAATAATGCTAAAAAAGTTTACGTAGAAGCATTCATTGATTGTTGCAGATCTTGTTTTAACTCCTTCTGATGAGGATCCAATGATTTGATCAATTGGATGATCTTTTGTCCATCTAGAGATTGGAGCAAAGATTTGGGGTGGAGTTTGAGCTTCAAAGATGACAGCTGGTGAAATCTCTGATGTGCTGTTCAGAGTCTCTGAAGTTGTTTCCTGAGATGGTGAAGAAGATTCTTGAATGTCTTCACTATTTGTTTCTGGAGTTACTTCAGACACTCCTTGATCATCCTCTTTTTGATCTTCAGCTTCTTCTGATTCACTTTGTTGATCTGAATTTTGTGAAACAGAAGGTGTTAATTCAGAGGGACCAGAAAGAGTTGTACCTGTTTCTTGGGGTCCTTCTGAATTCTCTCTTGGTCTATCTCTGAAGACTGCTTCTGGGTTATCTTCATCAAAGAATTCTTCAAATATTCTGTTTAACTTAGATTCTCTGGATGATTCAGAGATAGGTGTTGAGAGACTTTCTTGTTGTTCAGAGCTTTTATTGTCGTCAAAAGTGATATTGATGCTCTCTTGGATGGTTCTTGTTCTGAGATTGAACACTCTGAAAGCTTTTGAGGCTAATGAATATCCAATAAATTTGCCCTTATCAGCTTTCTTGTCAAACTTTCCAAGAGATTCTCTATCGTTCAGAATGTAACACCTACATCCAAAGACATGAAAATATTTAACATTAGGTTTCCTATTGTTAATGAGTTCATAGGATGTTTTCTGAAATCTTTTGACAATTATTGCTCTGTTCTGAGTAAAGCAGGCTGTTGCCACTGCTTCTGCCCAAAAATTTGTTGAAAGATCAGATCCAGCAAGCATTGTTCTTACAGCTTCAACAAGTGTTCTGTTCTTCCTTTCAACAACTTCATTTTGCTGAGGAGTTCTTGCTGCAGAAAAGTTAGGAGTAATGCCTTCTTCTGATAGATATGAATTGATTTTGGAATTTTTGAACTCTGTTCCATTATCACTTCTTAGTTTCTGAACTTTGCTGCTGAATAGAACCTGTAATCTTTTCAACAATCTTATCAAAATATCAGGTACATCTGATTTTGCTCTGATGAATTCTATCCATGTGAATCTGGAAAATTCATCAATCAGAACCAGAATGTATTTCTTACCTGCTAAACTCTGTACAGAGATAGGACCACAGTGGTCCACATGTAGCATGAGCAGAGGTCTAGTACAGTTGTTTTCACTTTTGGTTTTATGGGAAGATCTTTTCATTTCTCCCATCTCACAAGCAGAACAAAGATGATCTTTGTTAAACTTCAGAGATGGTAATCCCTTAACCAAATTAAGTTTAATTAATTTATCAAGTGAGGAAAAGTTTAGATGTGAAAACTTTTTATGCCAGAGCCAGACTTCCTCACTACTCAGAGATATAAGACAAAGTTTCTCTGAATCAGTGTTGTTGATTTTGGTAAAATTCATTCTGTAGAGGTTACCTTTTCTGTCCGCTCTGAGTAATTCTTGACCTGATTCTGAGTAAAGAAGTGAACAATATCTTCTTTGAAATTTCACATCAAAACCATGATCACAAAATTGACTTATGCTGATCAGATTATGTTTTAATCCATCCACATAAGCAACCTTTGAAACTAAAACATTTCCTCTTGATAATTCACCATATCCTTTAATCTGTCCTTGCACATTGTCTCCAAAAGTAACTGCTCCTCCAGATTGTGCTTTGAATGAGGATAGCAGTTGCTTATTTCCAGTCATATGCCTTGAACATCCAGAATCTAGGTACCAGATTGGCATTGACTATTTCTGCAAGACAGATTATTGTTTTTTAGGTACCCATCTCATTATGGGTCCTTCTATGTTAGACTTTGGTGGTTTTGTATGACTTTTTGGCATCTCATCTTTTGATGTCTTGCCATTACTTATCTTCTTTTGAACTTTTGTCTCTGAGATATTTTTCAGAGATTGATTCAGAAGACAATGTGATCCTCTGAAATGATTTTTCAGTTTGATCAAGAGATTAATGCAGTTGCAATTAATGGAACAAGAAGAAGTAAGAGCAAAGTTTTTCTTTTTCTCAAAAGCAGCTGTTACATTTTGACTTCTTTTTAAATTAGCATTAGGAATATTACATGTATCCCTAACTACTTCTTTCCTTTTTGCTTGAAAGACAGTCTTCTTTTCAAGTTGCTTTTTCTTGATAAAAAACATCTTCTTTTCTTTGCTGCTTACTGCACAAACAGGATCAATATGGTTAATTTTTGTCCATTTGCCTTTTTGTTCAGGAGAGAATTTCATTGTTTTATAGGTATAAGAATTAGAAGTGTTTGTTTTATTCTTTACCTTTTCTTGTAATTCTTTTTCAAGTTCCAGAGATGTTTTTGCTTATAAACACATATTCGCAAAATCAGGACTTATTGGTATTCTGGTTTTGGTTTTCAAAAATGAAATTGGAACATTCAAAATACCAGACCCAACAATTTCTATCTTTTTGTGAATTACATTCTCTGGTTTACAAAAAATATGTTCATCAATCTCTTGATCAGATTCTGAATCAGAATCAAGAAAGTCTCTCTTATTTTTAATAGAGATAGCTACCTCTATTGGTTTTTTAATTTTTTTTGTTCTGGAGACTTTAATGATCCGTTTCATGCTTTCTTTTCTTTTTAAATCCTCCAAGACATTTTCTTTCCATATCTTTTTAACATCATCTTCAAATGTAGTTCTGATGTTTTCATTTGATTTTGGTGAATACAGAGGAGCATTCGGATTTAGTGAACTCTGAGATTCATTTTCAGAAGTACTAGTATCAGAGGTACTTGGTTCGGATGTCTCTGATTCATTTGAGATGAAAGCGTTAAATCTGAAAATTTCTTTGGGATCATAGCTCTGAGGTTTTTGTGAAATGTACTTCTGAAGTTTCTTCTATTATCTGTAACACAGATTCTTGAAAGTTTTTCACTTCAGAGTATGTAGTATTCTTGAAATTCAGAGCTCTTGCTTTTGATCCCTCTGATGTTTTCATTCTTTTGAAAATATTCATAGATGGACCTTCAAAGCTTTGGACCTTTCCCATACAGAAAGTGGAAGAAAGTGATGTTTTCTCCAATCCAGTAAATGAATTCAACTCATTGAATCCCAGCCCTTTAGAGTCCATTTGAGTTTTTATTTTGTCGAAAACACCTTGTGCATTAACATAGCTTTTGGTTCGAAGATTTTTTCTATCTAGAGATTGATGTAGGATTTTCTTATATCTTCTAAAAATGATTTTTCTTTTTGCTTGTGAGATTCTACAAGTTTGTTCTTTTCAAGAAAAATTTCTTTCTTTTCTGATTCTAGAAGATTCTTTTCTCTTTTGAAATAGATTAGCTCTTTTGACATTTGCTCTGCTTTCTTTTTCTCTTCAAGAAACTTTTGCTCTAGATCTTGAAGTTCATTAACTAGTTTAAAAGCATCTATTTCAGGATCACTATCAGAGGTGTAAAGAGAGTTTACCTTTTCAGAGTTGTCTTCTGATGCTCCATCAGTTTGATTTCCATCTGAAAAAGTCATACCATAGAGATTGGTAGGCTCTTCCTCGCCATCTCTTATTGAGTCAGATAGCCAGTCTTCCATTTCTGCTACATGAACTCTTTCTTTTACGTTGTACTTGTATTTGTTCTTGTAGTAATCTTGATCTTTGACAAGTTTTCCTCTGCAGTTTGCAGAGAAATGGCCTAGTTTGCCACATCTGAAACATCTTCCATCATTTTGATTTGTTGGAAGATTGGCAGTACTTGTCTCTGGCTTCTGTTCTTGAGGTTTGAAGTATCTCTGTGGTTATGGATACCTTGGTTGAAATGATTGTTGAGGTCTTGATTGTTGAGTTACATCATTGTTGTTGAAGTTTGTACCTTTTGATCACTATATGGAGTGATTCTGGGTTCTTGTTGAAATCTGACACCTTCTTGTTGAAATCTTCTTTCAGGATTTCTTCTTTCTTCATTCTCTCTCCTTCCTTCAAATACCTTCTTGCCAAATTTCTTGTTAAATTGATGAGTGATTAATGCAAGAGATTTGGCGAAGGCATTTATATCATTTTCTGAGTCTGAATCTGAATTATTTTCTTCTGCCATTAGGACCTTTTTGGATCTTCTTTTTGTTTCCAACCTTTTCTGTGACTCTTCACAGTTGTTTTATTTCAAAATTTGTTTTGAAACAAGTGCAAGGAGTCCACCTAAAGACAGTTTTGATTTTTGCTTCATAACTTCTTTTTCATGTGCAACAAGAGTGCCATAGATGTCAGTTAATGACCATGACTCAAGATCTTGATTGGCTTGTATAGACATGGAAAGTTGTGACCATTCTTCATTTAAGCTTTTCAAGAAAAGAACGTTGTTTTCCTCTTTTGTTCTTATCACTCCAAACTTTCTGCATTTGTTTATAAGAATATTGAATCTTGAGTAAGTTTGGTGCAATATTTCTTCTGGTAGAGCATGAAAATCATGATATTCATTGATGCATAGATTTCTTCTATTTTTCTGGGTTTGTAGCTATGGATGCATATGATCCTCGGGGGCAATTTGGTACGATTATGTGAGATCGGTTACTAGCTAAGGGTCATATGGCAGTCCTAGTGAACGAGTTTGACTTGGTTTCCTCGAGGGCCCTCCCTCACATCGTAGTACGGACCTTTGTAGTTCGTGGCCATGGATTCCAAGTGTTTCGACTCATAACTCGGATTGTGACCTACTTTGTGTTACGCTACAATCCTTGGTAAAACTGGTTATCTTTGTCATCGAATGATGAGTTTACATTTAAAAGGCCCGGTTGTGGCAAAGGTTTCATTTGAAAACTAAACCTTATTGAAAAGATTTCCTTATGATACGATTGTTTATATCTCTTGAAATTTATAAACTGTATGTTCTCACTAGGCTTTAAGCCTAACACTTTTTCTCAAATGATGTGTATAACAGGTTCTCGTTAGCGGTGGGTTGCTAAGGGCTTGAGTGACGAGCTTGGTCTCGGGGATTTTGAGATGACTAGTATTGATGTTGGGCATTTGTTAAGTCCCATATTTCTGGATGATTCTGGATCCACAACTGATGTAATCTAGATAGTATATGTTTAGATTAGTTTGTTGTTAGAATCCTTATCCGTATTCTGGCTTTTGTAAAGGTTAGTACAGTTCGCCTTTTTGGGAGGTTTATACCTATTGTTGATGCTTAATCGTATAGTTTCCGCAGTTTTAAATTACCCTGGTTTTTAGGGTGTTACAGATTTTCACTAAAACTTTTCGCACAAACACCTATGCGAATTCTGTCAATTTCACACGACTCACACAAGCGAATTCTAGACAATTCGCATACTTCACATGAACGAATTCTACACTTGTAAAATTTCAGACAAGAATTTTATGCGAAACTAAGAAATCTGCGAATTCTTAGATGCAAAATCTTCAAATCCTATGCGAGTTCTTCATGATCTGCGAGTTCTTGAGATGTTCTATGAGTTATTTAGATCTCGTCCAAAATACCCTCTGTTTGACTCAAAAAATCCATCAATTCTTCGAATTTTGATCTCAAACTTCGACAATTTGCTCACCAATACATCTAGAACGGACTACAATTACTGAATTTCAACAAGAATCACACAAAAGAACAAATTGATGCTAAAACAATGTTCGAACTCATGAACACTAAAATCGTGAAATTTCAAAAATTGAAGATCAATTAAAGTGCAAATATGTATCCAACCTATACAAGATTGATCTATTCATTTATACAAACTCAATTCAATCTATTACAACTTGAATTACACCAAAAAATTCAAACTCGATCAAGACTTCAATGAAACAGTGTCGAACTCCATATTTCGAATGATTTCAACTTGGATCTGCTCTGATACCAATTGATAATTCCCAATATTCAAGTTCTAATTGCTAATTACAAACAACAACAAGATGAGAATCAAATTCGTAATCACATGTCATCGATTAAAACTCCACAGATTACAAGTATTTCTCTCTCTACTTTCTCTCACTAGAATATTCAATCTCAACTCTTCTCTAATCAGCTCCGCGTGTTATTGTTACCAGACTTACAAAGACAAAGACAAGGGCTATTTATACTAAGCTATACAAGGCAACAAAACACAATTACTTTGACTTTGACTTATTACAAAAGACTTTGACTTTGACTTGCTTGCCTTTGACCTTCAGTAATTATGATCTTGTATCCAACAAATATATGCTCTAACAAAACCCCAACTATAACCTGATACACATGCCGACAAATAAAAAGGGTTAGGCTAACGCCTAGTGAGTTCAAGATTTTTCAACATGAATAAATATATCGTTAAAAGGAAATAATGCATTTTACACCATTATCTTTCAAAATGATTTCCCTTAACTATGAAAACGACTCGTTTTCCAATAACATGTGTTTTTAAGGACGAACGTCCCAATACAAAACATTCTTTATAACATGATGCCGCCCAAAACCCACTCAATCGTGAATAGAAAACGGACTCCCAATTATAAAAACGCAGATAAAACTTTATATCCCGAAACACCCAAAACACAGGTGGGGCATAATACTCAACTCATAAATAATGGAAAACAATCTTTATAAATATAATATGCCATCGAAAACATGGAACTGAAATTCAATACTCACGCGACCATAAAAATGGAATGAAATCCAAATATTAAAGCATGGACAATTAAATATCCAAAATACTGCTGACCGACAACGGGGGAGACCCGTATCCATTGAGATTGGTGGAACACAAAAGTATGTCACTCATACAATGTTAGTCGTATGACAGTTCACGACATGAAAGCCCAAGTGAACCTATGACCCCTTACAAGCTACACCAAAAGAGACAGCTGACCTTAGTGAATATTACCATGAATACCACCAAAGGCCCGGCAACATCCGAGGACTACAACCATGGCATTACCCCGAATGGCGGAGGTCCCAAACGCCCATTATGAAACGCCCATCATCATAATAGCACAACCGGACTCGGCCCTCCTAATGTACACTTGAAAGGTCAAGGTCATACAACATGGGTCTCGGAGTTCAACCCTATACCACCCAATTGACCATCAAATAAGACTGACTTACGTGCCTATGGATCCAATGCAACACAGTCTAATATTACATGACTACACATGAATGACCAACGCACTCGAGCATGTAATTTTCATAAATATGCAATAAAATGCATTAAGATGTATATCGAACATGGGCTCTTCAAAGAGCCATTAAACTGAGACAATTGTCCACGAGACTCTTTTAAGTCAAAACCGAGTTTAAATGCTCAAAACCCGTTTGACAAACAAATAACAGTTCCCTAAATAATAAGGCGTACCTAAACAACGTTTATGTAGACACATACATCAAAGATGTGATTAACCCAAAACTCAACACGGATTGGGACATATCATTTTCCAAAATGGGTTTATACCTTATGTTCCCAAAATGCCTCATAACATTGAGACGTACATTTTCCAAATGGTTTATGAAATCAAATATGCCAAAAATGCAGATATCATGAATTAGACTTTATTTGTACAAAATCCCCAAGGATGCATATATCATAAAAGACTTTATTTGTACAAAATCATCAATAATGCATAAATCATACGATTACTTGCCAAGATATCCAAATCCCAAATATGGGCATTTTATGAGACTAAAACAACACAAGTTGATCAAATGTGAAAACTTATCAAAATACCCAACACATTGAAAATACCAAGTAAAGCATATTTTTACTTCAAAATACTCATTTTGGCATATATATATATAGTTTTCACAAAGCAACTTGAACTCGCCTTGCTAGATTTAGGCTAAATCTAGATTTTACCCCAACTTGTGTGCTTCCTTGAAGAAACTTGAATCCACAAGTACAATCCTTCCAAAACCTAGATCCACACATTTCCAACCATAAATAATCATATTCAAGTGTTTAGAACCATTACCCAAACATCTTATATCAAAATTCTCATTTTGGCCAAAAACCCTAATTTGACCAAACTTTTCTCAAAATCTTCCAAACCGAAATTTGAGATGGAATATAAATTTGAGATGGAATATAAATCTTCCAAACTTTTCTCATTTTGGCCAAATCAAAGTAATGATGGGATGGAATATAAATTTCAGGGGGAGATGGGTGCAAAAGCTGAAACCTTTAAGGTAACAGCAGAAATAGGCCTAGCAGCAATAAAAGAACCTGAAGCAGAAATGGCAGAATCAGCAGCAGTAACAGAAAAGGTAGCAACAGAGAAGTGACAGATGGCTATGCTCACAATGAGGGTAAAAAGGTTCATCAAAAGGATTGGAAGGAACAACTTTGCTCAGAAAAGAGAAGATGGGGTTAGATTTGATAAATCCAAGGTTGAATGTTACAAGTGTCACAAGCTGGGGCACTTTACAAGAGAATGCAAAAGTGGAATGCCTCAACAGCATACTAGCAACCATCAACCATCACAATCCACTAGCTTCAACAACAGGAACTCTTCTCAAGCTCTTGTTTCCCAAGAAGGAATAGGATTTGATTGGAGTGACCAAGCAGAAGAAGCATTTCAGAATCAAGCTTTAATGGCTAAAGTTTCAGAGTCAGCAAGCACTGATATTCCCACAGAGGTAAAATCTAACCTTTGCTCAAAATCTTGCATAGAAACTGTTAAAAAGTACAGGGATCACAATCAAAGCATGTGTGATGACCTAAAAAGGTTAGAAAAACATAGAAGAGAGTATGTTGTGATTGTTGAGAATTTGGAAGAACAAATTAAGGCATACAAAGCCAATGAACTTCAACACACATATGATACTAACTACTGGAAGTGGGAAAATAATCATTTAGAAATTAAGCTTAAAAAGTTTGAAGAGGAATGTGAGAAGATAAGGAGTGATTTTGAGAAAGCCAAGTTGGACATTGAGAAGTTTTCCAATGCCTCTAAAGCAATGGACTCACTTCTAAAATCTCAAGTCCATGACAACCTGAAAAGAGGTTTAGGATACAACAGTACCCCTCCACCCTATAACAATAACTATATCCCCCCCCACTTCAGACCTCTTAAAAAGACAAGAGAAAATAGACTTACCTACAGGAGCCACAGATGTAGATCCTCTTGACAGTGTAGTGATTGAGGAAGAGGCTGAAGAAGATATCACTAAGGGTAAGAATAAGGATGACCTTAAAGAAATCCCTTTAGAAAATCATATCCTTACTAATGAAAGGGGGGGTAAACCTTTTGTCAAGAGTGAGAAGGTTGAAAGTTCTAAGAGAGGGAAGGGAAAGGTACAGAGAGTCCATTACATGCAAACCACTGTTTTTAATCCATGTACTTGTAAACAGAATCAGCCCCAACAACATGATAAAACAAGGGGAAATCAAAGAAACAGAAATAATCAGTGGGCTTTAAAACAAGGAATTGATCTGAGAAAAATTAACAGACCAAAGCCTTGTTTTATCTGTGGCAAGATAAATCATCTAGCCAAACACTGTCATTTCAATCTTATTAACCAAAGGATCACTTTTCAAAGAAATATACAAAATCCTGTTGGTTATAGGAAGCAAATAAGGAATCATATGGCTAGAATGTGAGAAGGGCACCTATAAAATCTCATGTTCAGAATAAGTTTGCTAATTCAAAGAAAAATACTCCAAATAAGCCAATGAGTAACTTAAAGAAAAAGAAAGCAAACAACTTTGTCCAGGTCTGGGTTCCAAAAGTAAAGAAATTTGTTAGTACTGCTACTTCAAATAGTACTGCTGACAGAAATAGTGCTGCTGCAAGCAATACTACTGCTAACCCAGTTAGTACTGCTAACCCAATTAGTACTGCTAATGATGTTAGTACTGCTAACAAAGTTAGTACTGCAAATCAAGTTAGTACTGCTTCCAGTGACAGGCCCATTATTCTGACAAAGTATTCAAGCAATAAGATTCCTCAGTTTGATAATCTCATCAAGTCTGAATATGAATATGTTGATGAGAATGGGAAACCCAATACCACTTTGGCTTGGGTTCCTATTAAAAATTAACTGCTTTATTATATGTGCAGGGCAACCAACAGCTCAAGGGAAGGAGCATTTGGCATGTTGATAGTGGTTGTTCCAGACACATGACAGGTAACATGGCCTGCCTTCAAAACTTCAAAAGAATTGATGGAGGACATGTTGCTTTTGGTGATAATCCAGCAAGTGGAAAGATAAGTGGAAAAGGTAATGTGTCAAAATGTAAGATGACCTTTGAGGATGTATACTATGTTGAGCAATTGAGATACAACCTGTTAAGTGTATCACAGGTCTGTGACAAGAAACATAGCATATTATTCAATGATAATGAATGTATTATCCTTGATCCAGGATTCAAGGTAGTTGATGAAAGTATGATACTACTTAGAACTCCTAGAAAGGACAATGTTTATTGCTTAGACTTGGAGAGTGTAACTTCTGATTCATCTTTAAATTGTTTATTTTCAAAAGCTTCATTGGATGAATCATCTCTTTGGCACAGAAGGATGTGTCACATGAACTTTAAAACAATGAAAAAACTTGTGAAAAACAACCTTGTAAGAGGTTTGCCACAAAAGGTATTTTCATGTGATGATCATTGTGTTGCATGTCTTAAAGGCAAACAGCATAAAACTTCTCATAAGTCCAAAGAGATAAATACAATCTCTTCACCTCTTAATTTACTGCATATGGATCTGTTTGGTCCTACAAATGTGATGAGTATTGGTAAGAAATCCTACTGCTTGGTTATTGTTGATGATTTCTCTAGATTTACTTGGGTCTATTTTCTGAGGACTAAGGATGAGACAAGTGGACTGATCAAATCCTTTGTTCTTAGAGTTGAAAACCAAACAAATCTAAGAGTTAAAGTCATCAGATCTGATAATGGAACTGAATTTAAAAACAATGACCTAAATAGCTTATGTGAGGAAAAAGGCATTGAGAGACAATACAGTGCTCCTAGGACTCCTCAACAGAATGGTGTTGCTGAAAGGAGAAATAGGACTCTGATAGAAGCTGCTAGATCTCTGTTGGCAGATTCAAAACTTCCAATTACCTTTTGGGCAGAAGCAGTTAATACTACCTGCTATGTTCAAAACAGAGTTCTAGTAGTGAAATCCCAAGACAAGACACCTTATGAGCTTTTTAAAAAGAAGAAAGCTTTTATTGGATTTTTCAAACCATTTGGTGTCCTTGCACAATTCTCAATACCAAAACTCACCTAGGCAAGTTTGATTGCAAAGTTAAGGATGAGTTTCTTGTTGGATATTCATCTCAAAGTAAGGCCTACAGAGTTTTCAACACCTCTTCTAGGATTATTGAGGAAAGTGACAATGTCAAATGCAATGAGAACACACCAAATCAACTTGGTTCAGGTCCTGATTGGCTATTTGACATTGATTCACTGTCTAATTCTTTGGGTTTCAGTAATGATCATAATGCAGGAACAGGGACAGAAAATGTACAAGTACAAAGACAAGAGTTTGTGCTGTTCCCAACACCTACTGTTGATCCTGTTGAATTCTGTGACCAAGATAAGAAAGATACTTCAAATTCAAAGGACACTGAACCAGCTCAGAATGAAGAGGACAGAGGTAAAAAGGAAGATCAACCCTCAGATTCAGGAATCAAAGGTCCTGAGATGCCATGTTTGGAAGAAGATGACACAGATGATGATAACTCTTCAGTTTTTGGTGGCAGTACTCCTGAAAAGAATGACTCTAATCTGGAAGCAGATATCAATGAAGAGGTTGTTCATCAAACAAGAGTTCAGAAAAATCATCCTCCTCAATTGGTGATTGGTGACATCAATTCTCCTATAGTCACAAGGAATCAAAGCAAGTTGGGAGGATTGAAGGACATAAAATCAGGATTACTATCTTGTTTTCTATCACAGGTTGAACCCAAAAAGGCATATGATGCAATGAAGGATCCAAGATGTATAGAAGCAATGCAAGAGGAGCTACTGCAGTTTGTGCTGCAGGATGTATGGGATTTGGTTGACCTTCCAAAAGGACACAGAGCTATAGGCACTAAATGGATCTTCAGGAACAAGAAAGATGAGAGAGGAATTGTAATAAAGAACAAGGCCAGATTAGTGGCACAAGGGTATACTCAAGAAGAGGGAATTGATTATGAAGAGGTATTTGCACCAGTGGCCAGGATTGAGGCAATCAGGCTATTTTTAGCCTATGCTTCTTTCATGAAGTTCAGGGTCTATCAGATGGATGTAAAGACTGCTTTTCTGTATGGGAGAATTGAAGAAAAAGTGTATGTCTGTCAGCCTCCAGGGTTTGAGAATCCAAATTATCCTGACAGAGTATACAAATTGAAGAAGGCACTCTATGGGCTACATCAAGCACCAAGGGCATGGTATGACACTTTGTCTACCTATCTCTTGGAAAATGGTTTTCAAAGAGGAATCATAGACAAGACTTTGTTCATTCAGAAGAAGAAGAAGGACATCCTTATAGTGCAAATCTATGTGGATGATATTATCTTTGGATCCACAAAAGATCAAATGTGCAGAGATTTTGAAGAATTGATGCACAAGAGATTCAAGATGAGTTATATGGGTGAACTTACTTTCTTCCTTGGGCTACAAGTTAAGCAGAAGAAAGATGGGATATTTATAAGCCAATCCAAATATGTGCAGGACATTCTTACTAAGTTTGGATTCTCATATTCAAAGCCTGCAAGCACACCCATGGAGACACACAAACAGATCACTGCAGATCTTGAGGGGGAGGATGTGGATGTTCATCACTATAGATCCATGATTGGCTCCCTCATGTATCTCACTGCTTCAAGACTAGATATCATGTTTCCTATTTGTGTGTGTGCAAGATTTCAAGTAAGGCCTAAGCAGTCACACTTTCAAGCAGTCAAGAGGATATTCAGATATCTCAAAGGCCAACCTAGATTAGATCTTTGGTATCCTCATGACTCACCATTTGACCTACTTGCTTATTCAGACAGTGACTTGGGTGGTGCAAATTTGGATAGAAAGTCAACTTCGGGGGAATGTTAGTTTTTGGGTGCAAGACTAGTGTCATGGCAGTGCAAGAAACAAACCACAGTGTCCACCTCTACAACAGAAGCAGAGTATATAGCTGCTGCAAGCTACTGTTCACAAGTACTCTGGATTCAGAATCAAATGCTGGACTATGATATAACTTTTCTTCACACTCCAATCTTCATAGACAATAACAGTGCTATTAGCATTGTTAATAATCCAGTCAAGCACTCCAAAACAAAGCATATAGAAATCAGGTACCACTTTATCAGAGACTGTAATGAAAAGAAGCTCATTCAGGTTGTGAAAGTCCATACAAGTAACCAATTTGCTGATCTATTCACCAAAGCTTTTGATGTGGGTAGATTCACATTCTTGGTCACAAGTGTGGGCATGATAAACACTGAATAAGCCTCCTTTGATCTGCTTTATGTACCATTTCTGTATAGACTCCTTCCTGTCTACTTTCTCATATTGTATTGTGCATGGTGCTGCTAACCTTGTGTGTTTAAGTGTTTCAGATTGCTTAAATTGAATACTTGGTACTTCTAGTTCAGTTAATATTGCTCTCTATATTACTCATGACAACAGTTCAATAAGGGTTAAGTATGGTTACTACTGCTAGGTAGTTTATACTGCTAGTGCAAAGTTACTACTGCTTGCTTTATTTATACTGCTAATCAGTGTTACTACTGCTGGTAGGTGTTAATACTGCTAGTCTGTGTTAATATTGCTAGTTTGTGTTACTACTGCTACTCTGAGTTAATACTGCGGTCTTGTTAATACTGCTAGGGTACTTAGTATTGCTTCTAACTGAAACCCTCCACCTATAAATACCCCTTTGTGACCGCCAAAATACAAACGGCTCTTTGAACTTCCATTGCTTCTTTATCTCTCTCTCTCTCTCTCTCTCTCTCTCTCTCTCTCTCTCTCTCTCTCTCTCTCTCTCTCTCGATTTCTTGCTCACCAGTGTAAACCCTAGTTGCGATTCGAACCCTAGAATCAATCAGAACGATGGCAGGACTAGAATTCTTTGATGAACACAATGAGGTTGCTATGCTGCAAAAACCCAAACAGGCTGAAGGTTTCCATCAAATTGTGGATTTCCTCAAATCGTCACACATTGCCTATGCCCTCACTGTCAATCCCACAATCTGTGTGGAACGTCTACGACAATTTTGGGCAAATACTACCATCCACACTGAAGAGGGCACTCAGGTCATCAAAACAAGGGTGTGTGATAAACCCCTGACCATCTCAGAAGAGTGTATTCGCATCCATCTACGCTTAGATGATGCCTCAGGTATTACCTCTCTTCCTAAGGAAGATCTCTTCCAAGTTCTAAATCGAATGGGGTATGAAGGTCCCACAGAGGTATTCAAGTTCTTCAAGAACATATTCTCACCTCAGTGGCGATTCTTTGTTCATACCCTACAACACTGCATTTCAAGAAAAACAACTGGCTGGAGTGAGTTCAGCAGCACCATAGCCTATGCTTTGGTCTGCTTAGCGACCTCTAGAAAGTTTAATTTCTCTCAAATGATCTTAAACGATTTAATGTCAAACCTGGATACCAAATCAAAAAACTT